>CM062813.1:69318917-71718917 GCA_031772625.1 Pinus tabuliformis | reverse complement strand
CACGAAAGCAACGATGTGCATGATGGAGATGGTTGTTGGGGCATTGCTGCATAGTAGTTGAAGAGGAAGCCACATGGGGGGATGATTGCACATGGAAAGTGGGAGGTGATGAAAGGGAATCAGTTGGAATTGATTAGGGAGTGAGTGGACATGGAAGGGAAAGTGGAAGACTTTGGGTGGATGCTACAGGATGGAGACGAACCTGGGAAGGAATATGCATTCAGGTTGGGTTGGTTTGATAGGGAAGGTTGGATCGATGGTTGTTGTATAGGAGACAACGACATGCATTTATTCTATCCTTGTTAAGTACGTAGTGGTTCCATCGTTTTTCCTTTTGTGCACTATTCGCTGGGGTGGGTTGCATAGTTGTTTCAAACAAAAAAAGTTGTCTCAACATCAGAGGTGTAAGTGAAGTAGGAGAAAAGGCAAGTAAAGCATGCATGACAAGTTTGTATGTTTTTTCCCTGTCTGTTTAAAGTTTGTGGTTTTTTTTTTGCATTACAAAGTATAGTAGTAGATATATGGTGTAAGTGTTGCTTTTAGGGAAAGTGTATGCATTATGCAACGTGCTAAATGTGAATTGAAGGTGCAGTACGAAGACTGGTGCAAATGATAGTTGTTTTGTTTGATTGTTAGACTTGTTTGAAGTAAAGTCATCCATCATGGGATGTTCAAACGATTATTAGTAATTGCAAATGGAACCACGTGATGCATATTCGACCTAGACTAAAGGAAGCCCATTTGTGCATGTGACCATAACTAGAAGCATTAGGTGGATAGTGTTTTTCATATATTGCATATCATATTCATATGTGCATTTGAATAATGTGTGTGTGTTGCAAAGAAGCTTACATGATGAACAAGGATAGTGAAAAGCAAGTGACAAAATGGCCATGTATATAGAAGAGACATTCCAAGTGAGAAAATAGGCATGTATGCACACGAAAAAAAAGAAGTGCCTTTCTATTTGTTCATGAGATCCAATACACATGAGAGGGGGTGCATATAGTAATGACAAAGCAGTATAAAAGGTCGAACCATTAATGAAGGTGAGTTTTAGAAAAAATAAATTTCGATTTGTAGACAAGAGGGTTCAACAAGGTGCAAAAGGGAAAGTGGGTATTATTGAGAGTGAGCGGTGGGAAAGGAGTTGGCAATCGAGAAAGGGAGGGCCATAATAGGGAAAGTGTTTACAAGGTGAAGGATGTGAATCAATGGAGAAGGGGGGGGGGGGAGTATGGGAAGAAAATTGTTAAAGGGAAAGGGTGTATAGAGCAAGAGATAGGGAATAGCGAGGGAAAGGGGAGAAAGGTATTTTTATAGGCGGAAAAACATATTTTTCTGAGGGGAAGGAGTGGGTTGAAGGTATTGCAGGAGGAGAGCAGACACATACGCATAAGGTAGTTCCTCAGAGTGCATAAGGGTTGGGAAAAGGCATTAAACACCATTGAAAGTGTTTGTTTTGATAGCAAGCATGAAAAGGAATCGTTGTGATGTGACACCATTGGATATGGTCCAGAAAATCTCTGGCTCACTTGAAAGGAGGCAAAGGTGCTTTGCAGATATGCCCAAAAGGCCATGGGTGGAATCATTGAAAGCAACCACATTTTTGAGTAGGCAAGTGTGGCCGTGCAATTCAAGCCGGAGGACACATCGATAGTCACATACGAGGAAGGAGCCATCACATTTTGGGGAATGCCATGTCTTTCCAGTTTGTTGAAGAACTTTCTTCATGCATTGAAGCCCATCAATGGTAAGGGGGCATGCGAGGAAGTAGAAGTAGTCCAAGTAAATTGTTGTAAGAGAAGCATAGAGGGAAACCCACAAAGATGTTTCGGTGTGGGGCATTGCAAGAATGGAAAAAATTGTTTTTGTTTGCATGGGCCTATTGGACATGTCGGTGTATTTCCTGCTGAGTGATGGCGAGGAATAGTTGATGCCTTATTTTTTAAACCATTTATTGAGTTGGTTTGTTTCAGGGATATCTGGATCTATAAGAAGGCAAGTTGTTGGGATACTTCCGACAGTCCGCCCATTGAACTCGACAAGTTGGCCCGCTCTGATTGCAAGGAATGGGATGGTACGTTCCATGCAGAGTTCGAAGAGCGCGCAACCTTCAGTGTGGCAGTGGTATCCCCACAAGGTGATATCAATGTTGCTATTGGACGTGTCGTGAAGGGAAATAATTTGTTTGGATGTCTCATAGCTGTCACGCTTGCGAACGATCGAGGCAGGAGAGGTCGAGGTAACGACACTGATAACATCAACAAATGAGTCGAGAGGCGCAAGTTTGAGTGAACTTATTGCCACAAAATGGAAGGAATGGGAAGGTATTGTTTGATCGCCATCTAAAAGGTGAGATACATTTGATGTGCAGAAGAGGAGGATTTCGAAAGGGCGATTAAGATGGTTGTACGCAGGGTTCGAGACCTTAATGGAGCCATTCGAAACTGTGTATATTTGGCCAAGTTGGATGAGGGCATGGAGTGAGTTCGCCAAGTCATTAAATGTAGAGACATGGATTTTGTCGTCGTCCTGATCGATGATGTCAAACCCGAAGGATTTTCCATATCCGCGTGAATTGGTGTATGAGCAAAGGGGTGTTTTTGCGAGAACTCTACCTTCGATGGACCAAAATTTACGAGTTGGGGTAAGTGCCTTAAAAGGGAGAGTTGATGCAGGTGAAGCGAGAAAATTTGTGAAGTTGGTAGATTCGCTTTCAATGGGGGGGGTTGATGAAAGGGAAGAGTTAATGGATGAGGACGAGGGCGCATAGTGTAGTTGTTCAGCGGAGAGAATAAGAGGGGTTGGATCGTTGATCAAAGGTCCCAAACAGTGGAGTATTTCAAGTTCGAGGATAGAAATTGACCTGCAAGAAAGAGCATATGTGAGTGCAGAGGGGAAGGAAAACTATGATAAAAAGAAAATAGATTATAAAGTGGACATAAAACACGAGGCAAGTTAGGGAGGATCGGGCAGGATTCCCGTTGCACAACATACATAGTATTATGTGCATATGTGCATGAGAATTTTTGTAAGAGCACGATAGTGCCTATTTGCAAGTCTCCAGATTTTTCAAGTGCATCATGTGAAGAAGGAAGCAAGACCGCACGACTGTGAACACCATCAAAAAGGGAGACATGGTAGCAAGGGTTTTCCATTCTAGTAGGGCACATTTCTTCGACAACTACAACTTGGAGGATTGGTTTCATCTCGGTAGAGCCAACGAACAACGTTGGAAGTGCATTGGTAGTCAAGGTTGGTTCCATGGCGATACGACTTTGTTGTCAAAAAATAGGTGTTTCAAGCGAATATCAATTGTAAGTGTACAAACGTGAAGAAAAATACGTGTAGTAAAAAAGAAAGGAAAGGTTAAAGAGTTTATCTAAAGTGAAATGGAGCAACAGTAGAAATGGAAGGGAAAAGTGTGGAAGATAAAAAAGCATGAGGGGGAAGGAAGAATAAGAAAAAACAAGTGTGCCTCAAGAATCGAATAGATAGCTAGACTACTACCCTTATGATTTGTGCAATTTGCATGTGGCAATGTTAAATGTTTGATGGGTAAGAAAGAAAAGCAAAAAGAAAACAAGACCCACCATGATATTGTTATTTGTTGAGTGAAAGAAAGTTTTGGAAGTAAGAGAGGAAGGGTTAGGCAATTTGAATGAGATACCTAATAAACATTGAGGGTTTTTTCAAACAACTCCAATAAACTTGACCTGGACCCCTAAAATTTAGGGATCACACATACATGACTAAAAAAAGACTTCCAAGTTGAAATTCCTAAGTCAGATAGGTCAATTAAACTTAATTAAAGTTTAGTTAAATTTTTCTAGGTTAGAATGCTACAAAAATTCTCATGTAATTTGTATAATACTCTAGCAAATAGATTAACTACTATATATTTATTATAATCTTCTAATTAAATAAATTATATTACTACTATAAATTTTAAAATTTAATTGAATTCGTATTTTTCTCTTAATTTAATTTAGTCATATTAAAAATATATATATATTTTTAAACATTTTATCTACTCTATTTTCAAAATACTATTTATCTATTTAAAATACTTTATTCCTTATTTTTATTTAACATAACATTATTTTGTATTAAACATAATTTTTTATTGAACATAATTTTTTTTAGTAAAGGGAAAATAATAATTGAAAAAATACAATTTTAATAAGCTATTACTAATTAACATAATAAAAAAGTGATTTCGACATTTTTAAACCAATACCATACTAAAATAAAATACATTGAACAACGATGGATTTAATATAATTTTTGGGTCCATGAAAACTCTCCATTAATGCTAGAATCTTTTATTTCTTTTCTTTAAACATGCAATCTACCAATTTGTTATATAGAAAAGGCATTTTAATCAAGTGTTACATGGTGTCTCAATCTACTAATTTGTTATATAGAAAAAGGCATTTTAATTGAGTGTTGTTTGGGGCCTATGCCTATGGATAAATAACATTATGAGAAAACATATTATGCCATGGAATTCTTTTTTACCAGAGGTTAATGCTCTCACGTCTCTTGTGACTGCCCCCTATGATTGTTACAACCTTAACTTTCGTGTCTCCTATCCTAATCAATATGTTTACCTCATATTCCCTCTCTCTCTCTCTCTATATATATAATTAATTTACCTCTATGTCCTGAAATACATAAATTCACTACTGACATTTAATATGTTTTTTGATAACCCTCTGTCCTTTGTTTTGGTTCGTAAATTGGCCTTGCTGTCACACAAGTGGTAGGCGACGTGTTTGAATTAGTCCATTCCATTAATTTACATGCCATAAAACACCACTTCTGCTACATTCGCCACTTAACTTGAATCCACTTCTAACTTTGAATTTTGTCGAGAGAAAGGTGAGGAAAGAGTCATCTTCGTCAATGGAGTTCACACATTCTCCTCAAACTGTAAGGGCTTGAATGCATAATCAAAGTCTCATTAAAGAATAGATCTCTTGTGTTACGACTATATGAAGGATGTATGAGCAGAAGTTTGTTAATCTCATTATCCATTTTTTATGTTGATTTCGTCATCCATTTTTTTTTGGATACTGGTTTTACACATTCTTCTTTGAGATAAAGGAGGACAAATATATCATTTTCAAGAATGGCCCTTACTTTATAGGAGTCCAGGGTTTCTATTTGGACAAATGGACTTTGTATTTCAATCCTAAAAACAACACCCCTTTAGTTGTTCCCATTTGGGTGAAGTTGCATCACCTTCCTCTTCATTACTAGTATGAAGAAACCATTCGAAATATTGGGAATTCCCTCAGTAAATACATTGATAGAGGTAAGGTAAGAAAATCATTATATACTTGTGCAAGAATCTAAGTTGAAGTTGATCTAGAAAAAGGATTAACTGAAGTTGTTGAACTCTCTCTAGATGGTTGGTCTTTCATTCAACCAGTAGATTTTGATGAAATTCCTTTTAAATATTGTTTCTATCATGAACATGGGAATTTTGTGAAGAAATTCCCTAGGAAGGAAGGAATGGCTTCTTCTCGAGAAGAAGAAGGGAAATGGTAGACCCAGAGAAAGAGGAAAAATTAGACACAATAGAACCCTCATTGAGGTCAAGGGAACAAGGTGCATGGACCTCCACCTCCCTCTCGCAAGAAAGCTCCTAAGGTGATGGCAGAGGGATAAGAAAAGGACAAAAATCCACATTTTTCTAACCCATATGTGACCCTTGGAATCAAAGATGTTGAACTAGTTACGGGTGAATCTCAATACCCATAAGAAAGTGAACATCAAAAGAAACATGAAATATGGACACGGAAAGAATTCCAAAACTTGAAGATGCCCTAGCAATCTAAATTGTGACAGAAACACAAGAGTTAGAGGATGAAGTTGGCTTCAAATATCTAAAGGAAAGGTTGGATCCCCAAGAAAACACCATCTCAGCTGAGGAAAAATATAAAACAGAAGTAGAGAGAAAGGTGGTGTGAACCTGTTGAAGCCCCGAAAATCGGGTCGACAACAAGGGGGATACCCACCCGATCCAGACCTTGGTTGGCAGCTCCTTATCCATTTGATATAGCGGGTCCGACTGGGGATAATGGGACCAGTTTCCCAATATAAGGGGTGTGTGTGTGCGTAGAGTTGGATGATGCTGATCTAAGAGTATTTAAAGCTAATTTAATTCAAACTTCTAAACTAACTCTATGCTATTGTAATCTAATGAGAAACAACACATCTAATCTACGCTAACCCGGGGTTTATTTCTTCTATTATGCGATCTAAAGAGATTTCGAACAATAACTGGTAATAAAGATCATTCAGCTATCATAAGAATAGAAATCAATTAAGATAAACCATTCTGCATAAAAAGTTAAGCAAAACAGTTGTGAACAACATATCGCATAATAAGTTATTCATATATCAAACACAAATAAATGACTCCACCGTACAGAAGTGCCAAATGGTAACCCACACATTCATGCATTAACATATAAACAACTGAGAACTGCATATCACTTTAAGAATATAAGCAGAAATTGGTCAAGAGATAAAAGTACCATTTATGACTGGTTCCACTCATAAGCTTCAAGCAATAATGATTTATCTCTACTTGTTCTAACATCTACTAAGAGTACAAAAGTGCAACATCAGTAGCAGACATTAAATGCAAACATTGATAAATATCGATCCATCCATTCATCAAAAACCCCCTCCGAGGGTGCAAAAGTGCATGTTCTGAGGGCAAGTTTTTTGACAAATTTCCGGACCCTTCTCCAAATGCTCGAGAAGGGTTTAAATACTGCTAACTAATTAATATTAATTACATAAATTCAGGACACAGTTTCAAATGACCGCCCTTCTACTAAAGCAAATTTATTTCTAAAAATTGAATCTAATTTCTAACCGTTTCTGTATTTTCTCCTCAGTGCTGTAAGTAATGCAACATTCACCTGCAAAGAGTCGGCTGGTTGTCTTCTCCTTTCGTTTGAGCTACGAAAATAGAAATAACAAGAGCTAGCACCGCTTTCTAACAAACTAGAAGATATTTTCGAAAATCTTCCTCTGGCTTGGTGTATTCACTGTGTGTATACTTGGTAATAACCCAAATTTCTCTCAAACTGATTGTGCTGTTGCTATTTCGGCTTCCGGCCTTGCGAATGACTGAATAAGTTAGGGATTTTTCTCTCTGAACAACTTTCTGTATTGAAAACTGCTTCCGTTCTTTGTTCCAGGCTTTTCTGGTGCGTTTTCCGTCTTTAGCGTTTTTCTTTTTGCTTTACCCAGTCTAAGCTTCAGGATCTTTTGTAAACATGCTACTTTTGTGCGCCTTTGACTCTGAGTTTTGGATGGCCTATTGACATCGGTATCTGTTGAGTGATACTCTGGAATCCGCGGTCCTGCTGCATGCGGCATCTGTTTGCGAAGGCATGTCTTCTCTGTTCTCCGAGTATCGACGCTTTCCCCTTTTCCTTAGATGTTTCCTGCACATTGCTTTATGTTAGTTGCTGCCTTACAGTTTACGCAAAGGAAGAGTAATGACGAAAAGATTGACATGAAAGCTTTAAGCTCTAATAAATGCATAATCATGACACTCATAATGAACTGACTCTTCGAAAAACACAACACAATCCTTCTTGGATACTTTGGCGTATAATCATTAATTTCTTTTAAGGCGCGCACCCAATTTTGGTCTACATATAGCTTTCCTTGAACACTGTGTCGAGGAAATTTTGCAATGAGTGATTTCTGCGAATCGCATCGCAGTATCGAGGATTGCGTCGTCAAGATGTGTCATCGCAGGAATTGATGATCGCATTCATCGCAGATTGCAATATCGCAGATCACAAATCGGAGATCGCAATATCGCAGATCGCACTTAATCATCCAATCATTGTGTGCTGCTTATGCGATGTTGGGATATGCGACGTTGCATATCGGCCGTCGGCGATTCCTTAAGTTTTTCATTTAAGAGCACTTCACAATATATGCGATGCGATGAATTTCGCGTCGCTTCTTCGCAGCGTATTATGCGCATAGGAAAATGTTTCACTCTCTTCTCGCGATGCGATACAGCTTTAGGGAGTTAAAATACAAAAATTTTGATAAAATGTTTTTTTGGATTTTTTTTTGTTAAGGGTCCCCATTTGCTTGGTGTTATTGCTAATACCAAACAAAGAGGGGGGTTGTTGGTGACCACAACAGAACCAAGTCTTCTTAGAAAGTTGGAAGAAAATCCAATAAGGATGTTCGAAAAGAACAAGATGAAAGGAGATGGAAAAGGGCACTAGAGTAATCAAAATCACCTCATACAAAATAACCAAAAACCAGAAGAAAAATGGCCCAACGAGTTCCTCACTTGGTAGAGAAGCTAAAACAAGTAATAAATAGTGGATATAATCTCTTGGAATTAGAGGGGGGATAGGTAATAAGAAAATGAAACAAGAGATCTTAAACCTTCTAATATTACAGATCCCCACATACTGCTTCTCCAAGAGACCAAATTAGGGGAAGGAGAATCTCTCCTTAAATGTCAAAGGATATGGAAAATCTTTAGTGTTATAGCTCTGGAATCTAGGGGAACCTCAGGGGTCCTATACACTAGATGGTACTGATCACTCTTTTGCCTTCTTTCTGAAGAAAAATCTCAGCACTGAATCAACTCTAAGTCCATGCATATATCATCAAGGGAAATCTGCAATATCTTCAACATATACATGCCAAACAATTATCAAGCCAAAGTTGAATGTTGGGGATCTCTCCTAGGAAGGAAAGATCAACTTTAGAATTTCAATCTCATAACAGAGGGGGAATTTAATGTTACTATCCACTAGTGGGAGAAGAAAGGAAGCCTAGTTATAGATCAATTCTAAGAAAAGATGGAGGAACTTATTTTTTAGCTTGATCTACTTGATGTAAAACCAAAATTATTAAAGTGAAATAAGTGAATCAAATGAGGGTTCATAGCTGCCATGTGAGACCATTTTCTAATGGGCAATGATTTTCTTGATCAACAATTATCTCTATCCACTATCCATCTAGCATGGGGAGGATTTGATCATCGCATAGTCAAGATGGCCATCGAATTGCTTCCAAAGCAAGGGCTCGTTCCTTTATGATACAATCCCTTATGAGAGAATGAGAAATAATTCAAAGCCTTGGTCAACAGTGCTTGTTTCGGATGGATTGTAAACTCACCTATATACATATGGGAGAAAAAATTAAAAGGCCTAGAAAAGTAAACAAAGAAATGGGCCTTTGAACTGTCCCAATCTAAATCAACTAGAGTCCATCTCTTGCAAGCACAATTAGTAGAGACTCTTCAACAAATCAAAGATATCCTAATTACCAAGGACTTGCTCCTCAAAGAAAAATAAATATATGAAGACATGAACAAGAAACTAAGAGATGAAGAAGATATTTGGAGACTAAAATCAAGAAGCTCATGTTTAAAGCAAGAGACAAGAATACAAAATTTATCCATAAATAAACAAAATTGAGGGAGCATATAAATAGGGTAAATCCAGACTAAGTAAATGGAAATATCATCTTAGACCCCACCAAAATAAAAGAAGAGACATTCTTGTTCTTTCAAAACTTGTATAGGGAAGAAGGAGAGGTGAAGCCATGCAGGGAATTGAAATTCTTGGACCACATTCCTCATCCAGTTGCTCCTGAGAGCAACGCATAACTTCTAAAAGCTACATCTGACAAGGAAATTTGGGAAGTGGTTTGGTCCTTTGATCGGGACAATGCACCATGACTTAATGGGTTTGGTGCCTCATTTTATAAAAAATTATGGGAGGTGATTAAATTCAACTTATGCAAGGTGGTTTCATTTGTTCAAAACTTAGGAAGAATGAGGGGAGATTGTAATTATTCTTTCCTATTGTTGGTTCCAAAAGAGGTAAATCCTTCTTCATTTGAAATAGTTCGTGTAATTTCCATGTGTAATTTTTCATACAAAATAATTAGTAAAATCATAGCAAAAATAATGAGACCTATACTTCCCAAACTGATCATCTCATAAAAATAAGGAGGATTCATAAAGCAAAGGCAAATTATGAATAATATTGTTCTAGTCGAAGAAGCAATTCATTCCAAAAAGTCTGGAGGGGACAAAGGAATGGCGATTAAGTTTGATCTTGCCAACGCCTTTGACAGACTAAGACATTCATTCTTATTCTCAATTCTTAGGAGAATGGGCTTTACAAAGGATTTTAAAAATGGGTAATAGCTTGTATTGCTTCTCCTTGGATTGCCCCCTTGGTCAATGGAAACTCTATTGGATTCTTTCGAACATCCCATGGTCTCAAACAAGGATTGCCTATTTTTTTTTCATTTTGATGGTAAACTCACTAATAAGGTGCCTAAAACATGATCGCCTCTCCAACTATATTCTTGTAATTTGATTTATGGAGGACGTATTAAGTATTAAGCACTCTCAATTTGTTGAAGATACCATCTTGCTTGGGGGGGAATCTTGAATTATATCACCAATATTTAGACTTATATTAGATGAATTTATGGAAATCTCGGGGGAATAATCAATGAAGGAAAAATTCATTTGTATAGCTAGAATATCAGTAGAGGATTGAAAAGGTGCATCCTCCAAATCCTCGGAATATCAAACCAAGATTCCTATACCAACTTCAAATACTTAGGGATGCCCATTTGTTTAAAACCTTCTCCCAACCCCTCATGGAATAGTATGATTGAGAAATTCAAATCCAAATTTGAGAAACTATGAGCTAAATGGTTGAATCATGCAGGAAGGATAAATATAGTAACAGATGTCTTCTTAGTGCTCCTTATTTATCACTCCTCTATTCTCCTAGCTCCCATGACTTTGAAATAGTGAATGGCCTAAGAAATCAAAAAATTCCTTTGGAAAGGGGGTAAAATAGTCTCCAAAAAGTTCCATTTAATTAAATAGAAGATGGTCTACCTTCCAAAAAATATGTTGGGATTGGGAATAAGAGACCCATCTCTTATGAATATTGTTAAGGGAGCTAAACTAGTCTATGCCTAATAACCATAAATCATGATTGGTGGAAATAAGTCCTACATCGTAACTATTTTTCTAGGGAAAGACATTCTTGCATCCTACGGCCCCTCCCAAATAGGGGCAACCCTCAGATATGGAGAATTTTTAGAAGCATCTATCCTGCTAATCAAATCTAATTTAACTTGGATCCCGGGAAATGAAAATAAAATTATCCTTCGATATGATAACATCATGGGGGCTCATCCATTAGGCCTAATTCCTTCCCTTTGCCCCCTCTTAGAGTGAATATCTTCTCATAAAAAAACCACATTAAAGGATATCTTTGTTTGGATGAAAAATGGCACATGGGAGTCATATAATTGGGGTTGTATTCTGGAAAGGTTGATCTAAGCAAGTAGATAAATGGAATAATTTCTAGCAGGTTGTTCCCCACCCTCGGTCAAGGAAGTGTATTTGTGTGGTTTGGGGTGCTCACCATCCTCAGTAAAAATAGTGTATGACCACCTCCTGAATCTTGGACATGCATCACCCTCTTCGAGGATGAGGGGAAAATATGGAATCCTAACTGCCTCCCTAAGGTCAATGCATTTTGTTGGACTCTAGCTCATAAGAAAATTTTTATCACGGATAATCTTTCAAAGCATAAGATCTAGGTCCCCTCATGGTGTGTCCTCTACAAAAATAATCAAGAGGCTATTTATCGTCTCTTCCTTGAATGCCCCTTTTCTAATGAAACTCGGGGTATGGTCTTCAACTCTCTCAAGAATAGAATTAATTTTCCCAATCTCATATCTAGTTGGGAGATGGTCCAAGTGCTAGATGGGATCCTTTACAGGGAAGAAGAAAATGAAAAGGATATGGGAAACATCTATAAAATTAGTGCGTTAGAAGTTGTGGTTACCCATAAATAAAATAATTTTTCAAAATGAGGACAAAAACTACATCAAAGTTGTTGAAAATGCTACTGGACTTATAGGGGAAATTTTTCAGGCCAAAGAAACAAAAGAATCAGATTCAAACTTGGATTCCCAAGAAATAGCTTGGCCAAACTCCTTCAACATTTCATTTTTCCCTATAGTTTTCTAGAAACCCAAAGTTAATTGAATAATTAGAGGCACAAGAGAGAAATTAAAGACATGGATCAACACAAGAAATACATCCCATTTTTGATGGGGTTGTGAAAGGAAACTCAGGGGTGATATGAGAAGAGGGGGGTGATTATTCACCTTGATAATAATCAAGAATTGAAATTTTCTTCAGGATTGGGAGAGGCAACCAACAATGTTGCAAAATCATATGCTCTTTATCATGGAATAAAACAAGTAGCACAATTAAAAATTCAAGAGATTATCGTGATTGGAGTTTCAATCCTCATTCTCTCAATAATTATAAGAAGAACACTCCACATTGGTCTTAAGCTATATTAGATCATCTAATGCACTCTTAATTTACTATGTCTCATCCCCATAAATCAATGTTTTCATGTCCCAAGAGTGAACAACTCGATAGTAGATGAAATGGAAAATTTGGGCTCTACTCTCCCTAAAGGAGACTTAGTTTGTCAAGGCCAGATCAAAAAGGTCCCTCTTCCCTAATGTTTTATATGAATTACATTATGTGTATTTGTAATACCTTTGAAGTTATTAAAATGGAGGGTCCCCTCCTTATGCACCTAAGACTTCTCAACATGATGTACACGCACCCCCTCCTGCATATGCTAACTTCTAGAGACTTCAACCTGAAGTACAGTTGAAAGATGTGAATCATGTTCACTAGAGGTTTATGTGTACTCAATCCCCTGCTCATAACCATGATAGGCATGCATACAAGACTCCAGGGTAGATAACGTACACAGTGAAATGTTCAGATTAACAGGAGAAGTGGGGTGATACGTCATGGAGGAAAAATGCCTTACCCATGATTTTAAGTGCAGGGGATGGTACATATGACATTTATGCCAGTGAGTGAAGGATGGGGGTTGAAAGTGCCACATAGTTGCTTAACTTGGATTATAATGTCTTTATATTTAAATGCAATCTCCCTTGCTCCTTGAAACGATTCATTCAATCCTGGGTATGCAACTATCCTTTTAGAGCGATAGTTCCAAAGGTAAACCTAATCAATTATGCATCTACAAAATGAAGATTGAAGCAAATACATGCTCCCTCAATTGGTTGAGATGTGAAGTCAGATGGAGAAGCTACATCAGGTAAATTATGAAGACAATGGCATCTCCAAGGATTATCAACAACATAACTAGGCACATACATCTTGATGAAATATAAATTTTGTTTTTTGTTTGATTATTTCTAGCATTGCTATAAGCAACGTAAGGAGATCAATAGCACTGAATGTTTAAGCATGATGTATCTAGAAGATAGAGATTGGGTGAAAACATAAATAGTAGCTCTAAGAACATTCTCTCTAAAAAGTTTTGACATGTACTATATTTGAGCTTTATGCTCAAGAATTTTTAATACAAAATATCCTTGATTCTTGTTTAACAAAAAAACCCAATTTCATCATTAAACTATAAGAGATCCAATCTTCAAATCTTGCTCAACATTCTTAGTTGTCCCTAACTTTTGTTTAAGTCAGCAATGACACACTTTTCTAGTTCTCTATCAAAGATGTGTCCATGATATATGCATTACTCTCATAAATTTAAAGTTTCTTTGAAAGTATGAATTTGTTGATCATAACAATTTACCATGCAAGAATCATACTTTGCTAAGTACATTGTATATCAATACACTATCACAATTAGGGTCTTTAGTTAGTTGCAGGTAAGTGAAATGTCAAACCATAAGCAATCACTGAAGAATAATTTTTTATTAAATTTATAGGATCGTGGTGTTTTCTATTATGCCAAATGATGATAGGTATGTGGTTTGTGGAGATGGTGGTTTAGGACAATAAAGCTCATGTGAGCAGTGACATGTTGGATGCTCAATCAAGGTGCTAGGGAGGCAAGAAAGACCCACTATGTGAGGGTGAATTGATGTAACGTACATTTCTGGTAGATATTTTAAGAATGAATTTCTTATAAATTAAATTTTCAATTTTAAATACACAATGATATATATATATATATATATATATATATATATATATATATATATATATATATATATATATATATATATATATATATATATATATATATATATATATATATATATATATATATAAATATATATATATATATATATATATATATATAGATATATATATATATATAGATATATATAACAATTTACATGGGTTGGAGCGAGAGGGGTGTTTTTGGGCCCTGATAAACATGTTGAATCACAATATGCATGAGATTTAGAAACTGCCACAAATAATCATGCTAAATACCTAAATTTATGAAAAAGTCTTAAGATTACATTGGATAAAAACATAACAATCCTTAATATCTTTGGATACTCTATATTAATCATTTGCCAACTTAATAAAATTCAAAGTACCTCAATCTCAAATCCTCCTTCAATTTTACCAAGGATAAAACACAAGGTTCGTAAGTTTGAAAAGATTGATTTCTATCACATTCTACGCCACCTAAATTCTGGAGAAAATTTAAGTTAGGGAGAATTTTTGGTGAGTATGGAATATGCCCCATCTCCCATTCCATGAAATGATTGTGGAAAAATTAAATTTCATTAAAGTCGACCAAGGGTAGTGCAGCCAAACATGATAGAAATATTAATGTTAATGGTAATTTTTGGTTACAACCCATAGGTGTTATTGTAGTACAAAATGCAACATGGCCTCCTGGAAAACTTCAAGGAATAGGTGCAGGCAGAACTTCGTGCACTGGAATCTTGAATCCCCAATTCAAAATGGGATAATATGCTCTAAAGCACATGAGGAGCCACAATGCAAGGAAAATGGGGACTAAAGTCGAGGCTTGGTACTTTGACAAGTTGGGACTAAACAGAAATAACATTCTCATTTTAAATTCATTCATTACACAATAAATCTATGAAATCACATAAAAGGTGTAAACATAAAGCATTCATAGATAGGCATATATGAATATTATTTGTAATAACCAAGTCCACTAAATTAGTTGTCAATGAGTAATTCATTTCCCAACCATGTCAATAAACTATGGATTCCACCCCTAAGTCAAACCATGATAGCACTAAGGTGAAGGAAGCTATTGTATACCCCAATCTCACTTAGCCCATATTATTACTCTCATCACGAAGCCAATATGCTCATCACTTAGTGCACTACGCCCTTATCCAACCATCAGTTAACCATGACACTCTTTTCCACTACCTTACACAACACATGTAATATATTCTCTTTCTTTGCTTAACGAAATCCTTCACGAATATATATGAACTGAGGATGGCATATCGAAGAAATGGTAACAAAGGTTGGGTGTGGTTAGGGTTTTCCTAGTGTTTATTGCCTCGCCACTACTTGGAGACATTGAGAATTTCTCCCACAGAACTCGATCGTGCAATAAGAGATGATCATCATTATGTTATTCATATTCATGAGTTTTATCGTTGAAAATATTAAATATTTGTGCCTGTGAAAAAATGGAATTGTTATTCATGAGTTTTGCTGAGAGGACGATCCTATCATTAAAGTTGCAGAAGATTTTGCTTCTAGTTCTTCATTCTTAACATTGTTGAATCAAGAAACCATGTCTTGAAGAGCCCATTGTCATTTTAGAAACCAATTTTTGAAGCTCACCATGTTGCTATCCCTCAATGGGTAGTATTTTCAATCCTGTAGAGGAAATTTGTGTTTCTTTGCCCAAGGTTCCTGGTTATAAATGTCTAGAACAATGCATATTTTAAAAAAGGGAAAAACAATCCCTAATATTAATATTAAGTGCCATGTCTCAGAGAGAGAGAGAGAGAGAGAGAGAGAGAGAGAGAGAGAGAGAGAGAGAGAGAGAGAGAGAGAGAGAGGGATTTTCTTGGGTTTATTTTTGCCTAAGAATTCAACCATTGACCATCTCATAACTTGTCGTTGATGTTTTGAAAAGGAGGTGAAGAAACAATATTTATTAATGCTTCTTTTGTTTTTCTAAAAATTATCATACTATATCTAATAACTTTGAAAACTGATGGAGAAAGTGGGAATTCATGTAGAATGGAGAAGAGATAATTTCTAATTATATGAAAAGTTCAATGTAAAATTGAGGATTTCAATAAATGCTAAAATTAGAAGGACTAGTCAAAATCAAGACTAAAATAGAAATGAAATAAGAATGTATCATTTATTTGACTTATATATAAACTAGCAATTGCACCATATGTTGCAAAGGAAATGTCGTAATGCAATAGCATATAGCACTAATTAATGCTTATTTGAAAACTGTTGAAAGACAAAAAAATATTAAGAAAAGGCAAGGACCATGCTACAATGAAATCTTACTGCAATATTGCTTCCTCAAGCCTTACAAATCATGAGGCCTATGTTGAAGTTAAATACCTTATATTATTATGGAAACATGAATGCCTCATAAATAAAGAAATAGATCATGATTTGCTACCTTTGAAATTAGAGGTCATTTTGGAACAATTCCTTCATATGTCTTCTTGATCACTTCCTCCTGCTATATACAACTTTAATCAATACAAAGCAAATTTGGTATAGTTTGAAACATGTGTCTATAAAGGACTATAACAATTTTTGAATAAATTTTGAATTTCTATGTGAATTAAGATCTACCCTTCAATAAAAATGGACATATCTCAAATCTAGAAATTGAACCCAAGAATAACATCAACTACACCTCTTCTTGAGAAAATTGCCTATGTTTCTCTTTTAAATGTTGACTCACCTTTGTATTGTTTCCTTCATGATCCTTGAAACTATTCAAAAGATCACATTGCTCTTTACTACTAATCTCCTTAGTGTCTGCCATGTTCTTATTTTAATCCGAAAGATTTTGGTTAAGTAAATCTAACCCATGTCATGCAGTTGAAAATAATGTAAAGATAATTGAACAAAATTTAAGCCATTTTATCTTGAAAATCAAACAAGTGTGGTCCATAAGCACCAAGATGAAAATATTGGTTTTTTACATCAAAAGACCACACCTCACCTTAGTTTTAAAATAATGGTCGCAAAATTTATATAACCTACTCAAATATCTGACTGGTAAAAACATGAAAGAGTTATTGTGAATTTTTCATTTTAGACAAGAAACATAGGGATAAATTTGACAAAAAAAAATTGGATGAAAAAAAAACATGCATGTGGAAATTGTACATAGTGACCTTTGTGGTCCCATGACAATTTAGTCATTGGCGAGCCCAAATTATTTTATGACATCCATCAACCGTGCTACAATGAAATCTCAATGCAATATTTATTCCTTGAGCCTTACAAATCATGAGGCCTATGTTGAAGTTAAATACCTTATGTGATTATGCCAACATGAATTCCTTGTAAATAAATAAATAGATCGTGATTTGCTATATTCAAAATCAGAGGTTGTTTTAGTACAATTCCTCCATATTTCTTCTTGATCACATCCTCCTATTGTAGACAACCTTAATTAGTACAAAGGAATTTTTTTATAGTTTGAAACATGTGTCTACAAAGGATTATAACAATTTTCTAATAAATTTTGAATTTTTATGTGAATTAAGATCTACCCTTGAATAAAACTACACATATCTCCAATTTGGAAATTGAACCCAAGAATAGCATCAACTACACCTCTTCTTGAGAAAATTGCTTGTGTTTCTCTTCTAACAGTTGAGCCACCTCTGTATTTTTTCCTTCATGATTCATGAAACTATTCAAAAGTTCACATTATTCTTTACCACTAATATCCTTGGTGTCTGCCATGTTCTTGGTTTTTCAATAGCTGATATGAAGTTGGTCGCTTTTGTTATTTGTGCAGATAGTAAAAAATATATGGAGCGATGGCTTTCATCACTTCAAGGGTAGTAAAAACAAGGCTATTGAGAAAAGAACTCCAGCACCGAGAGAGATATGTTAGCACCCATGGAATTGGTGAACATGTCTTACTCTGTGGTGTTGGCTACTGGGCATAACTTTCTTGATCTTGTATAGAAGAAAGTAAATTTGCATTTAGCTTATACTACATTAACCATGAAATTTCCAACATTTAGGGCACACTTGCCATCACATTCGCAGAGAAAATTATAATATAGTATCACACTTTGGCTTTGATCACTTCAAGAGCAGTAAAAACAAGTCTATTGAGAAAAAAACTCCAACATTGAGAGAGATTTGGTAGCAATTGTGGAATTGGCGAACATGTCTTGCTCTATGGTGTTGGCTATTGGGCATAGCTTTCTTGATCTTGTATAGAAGATTGTAAATTTTCATTTAGCTTATACTACATTAACCATGAAATTTCCAACATTCAAGGCACACTTTCCATCACATTTGTAGAGAAAATTACAACATAGTATCACACTTTTCTTATCATATCTAAATGCTCCTATATGCAAGAACTACCTTGTGCCTCATTGTTTAATTTTTTGCAAGGAGGAGTGTTTATGCGCAAGCTAGAATAAGAAGAGGGGAAGTCGAGATTGAGCGGGGCACGAAGAATCTTGTTTTGGACTTGAGATAGATTCATTCTCGGCAGAATTAGAGTAAATCATAATTGATCAAGAGTATATAATTTTTAGGGTGGTGTTCTCTGTGCATTAAAATACCTGTGAGAGCCACCACTATGTATGGGGTTCATTACAACCTTGGATATATGCTATGAGCTACTGTGATGTTTTTCTTGTGGATACAACTTAGTTTTGGTTGTCACCTAGTTACCATGATTCAAAACTCAGTCATCATATCAGATCATGGCAACATTTATTTTTTGTGAGCTAATGTGATGTTTTGTTTGTCACATTGATTTAAAACTTAGTTATTATATCTCAATATTGACTTTCTCATTGTTTGTTCTATAAATGAACCCTTTAAAAAAACCACATGAACATTTGATTTTACACTGTGATCTCCCCAGCATGGGTGGGGGTTTCAAAAATGGGAGAGAAAATTGAGTGGTTATTGTTAGAAATTTTTGTATAAGGTGGGAAAGTTGGATGGTCTATAGGCAATATGGATCCCATAAAAGATATCCATTTGGAGTTTTTTAGTGTCTCTAGCCATCGTGCATCTAATAGGATCCATTTCAACTAAGAATGTCAATAAATCATTGCGCCAATGACAAAGACCATTTATTTTAGCTTGTGACATCCCTATTGTGGATCATGTTATAGACTAAAATGGACTCTCTCTCCATAAGGCTTTGCAGTATCTATTGGATGGAGGGAAAGGTTATAATTAAATTTGTACAAAAAACTCCTTAGGGTTGTCTCAACTTACTATGTGTGTGCTATAAATACTCAGTATTAAAACATTTTGCATATAACTTCTCACTTGCTTAGAGGAAAAATTGAACAAGCTATGAAAACTTTAAACCATTTAGATCTGTAGGTTCTATTGTTTTTTTCCTTGTTTATTGTCAATCCTCATCTTTTAAAGTTGTGAAACATATTTTATATAAATACTTGTTGAGAGGCCAAATTCAACGTGCTATATGTAAACTATTCAAATCTTCATCCTTTATTATTTTTTCTTCCTTCCTCATGTTATCACTCAAAAAATTTCTCTAGAAGTTATTAGAAGAAACAAAATGACCAAGGTAACCACAAACCAAATTTGGAGCATAGGCTCTAGCCAACCTAGGCTCAGAGAGGGCTCTCTCTATGTGATTTAGCTTTGTTTGCTTGGATTCCAGGCCAGTTATGGGTTGTAGGAAGAATAGTCTCAATGCTCCAGGTAGTTGAAAGGGAGCGCAGGACTATAAAAGAATCTACTTGGGAGCTGCACGATAAGGGAGGTGCGCACAGATTCAACATGTCACAAGGTTTGCTCCCGCACATGAAGGGTTGCAATGCCACATGGGTAGGTTGGGAAGTGACCATTATTGTCATTGTTCATGACGGGATGTCTGGTTTGAGGCAAAATGGACGGGCGGCAGACATTTAAGACAACAGTTAAGGGCAAGATTTTGGAAAATTTTCCGCTAAGAAAGCATTGATGGCCCGAAATTAGGGGGAATGGTCGAATTTGAATTCAAAAAGCGTTATAAAACTCCAGGAGCTAGCCACGAGACAACACTTGTTCACTTGAGGCTTTAACAGTTGAATAGAGCACAAAGTGTTGAGCGCCGAGTGATATTCGAGCCCCTAAGTTCATGAAAGACCACATACAGTATAGACAAGATGACAGAATCCAAGGCAGGTTTGGGCTTTGAAGAAGGAACCATCAGCGAGGCTGCACCGATCAAAATGGTACACGATATTCCCAAAGATACTGGGGTCGCGCTAGAAATCCTGAAATCAACTCGGATGCCGAGACTGAAAAAAGATAAGCAAATAATGGACCAGTCTGCATGTTCCCGAGGAATCTGCGGTTCGGTAAGCTATCAATGGAGGAAAAGGGCAAGGATATCACCATTGAATCAGATGAAGAGGAGGATGAATTATAGGCTCTGATTGCCGAGGTAGAAGAGGAAGAAGACATGGAGGCAGACATCCAACCAATGCGCTATGCAGCAAAATTATCCGAGTATGTCCCTCCGTGAAAGGGGAAAGCTAAGGTACCAAAGGATCTGGATGCAACAAAGGGTGCACTCCAGACTCCGCTCGTCCCCGATAGAATTACCTTTGAGGGTCCGCTCCTAGGACGTGTGCCTACCCTAAAATTTGAAGACTTCGACCTCGCGGATAGCGAGAAGTTCCCACACTTAGAGATAGAGAGCCTAATGAAATAGAATACGGAGGGGCCGTTGATCACATTACAACCACGAAAATGGCTGTGTGGAGTGGAATAGGTCGGGTTGCTTCATCTGTTGTGGATACCACACTTTCACCGCATGCCCATCGCCATTTGCATCATCAGGAAGCTGCTTTTCCTGGTGCATGATGGGTAATTATGGCTGGATAAAACCTATTCCCATCACGGTGGATCTCATCCACAGAATTTATCAGCTTCCCTATAAGGGGAAGGACCTTGCGACGATAGTAGGAAAAAGCGGCAATTTGGCTCTCACCGAAGCCATGAAGAAAAAATATAAGCTCGAGAAGAAAAAGAGGGGTTACGCCATCAATAGTATCAAGGATAAAGGGGTGCACATAGCCATCCAACTCCTGGCTGGAAAAGTAATGGGAAAATGCCGCAAAGATGAAGTACCAGCACTGATAGTTGCGTTGGCCAAATAGTGTGCGGAAGGGGTCTAGTTCAACTGGGTTGAGTTCCTCTGCGAAGAATTTTTTATCAACTCCAAGGAAGCCCAGGAGCAGGGTAAGAACTTCCACTACGCGTGGTTGATCTTGTCCATCTTGCTGGTAGCAGGAGAACTGCTGGAGGACAGTCAGTTCATGAGCATTGAGTGTGACTTACCAGAGGCCGTGAAGTACGCTTCACTCTGGGCTACCAAGGACGCGAAGCGGATTCGCGATACAAAGATCTTCTAGGTGCTCATGGAGATGAGCATCCGGATGTGGATTAATAGGGGGCCGTGCCTATCCCCCACAGTGCACAACAGTCTGCAGAGTTTTGAAGGCTTCAAGACGGACATGCACAATATTTACATTAGGGTGCGAAAGGATCTGGCATAGCAGTTGACAGAGCTCCCATTCATAGCCACGGACGATGTGATCTTCACAGTGTTAGAGTCATGGCCTCCCGAGTGGTGCGCCTCAGATTTGGCAGAATTGGAGAAGACAGCAGTGCAAAAAAGGAAGGAGGATTCCAAGCTACACGTCACCCAGCTGGGTGAGAAAAGGCACAACGAAAAAGCGGCAACCGAGGTCAGGACAACCCGCGAAGCAGCATAGGCAGCCATGGAGCAAAAGAAGGTCACCGAAGCAGCGGAGGCTGCAACAACGCAGGCAGAGGAGGGCCAGGAAGTGTCTGCAGGATAGGAGGCATAGGAAACGGACCTTGCTGAAGAGAGTGCGGACCCAGGAACCACCTCGACCCAACTCAAATGGTCGTGCGTCACAGAAAGATCGGGTCAAAGAAAAAAGGTCAAGGCCTCGAAACTGGCCATCGACCTGATCACCTTAACTGAAGGTGACCTCCATGACATCAACGAGACAGTTCATGATGTCACTAGTGAAGCACTCCAAGACTTCATGAAGGAGCAACAGAATGTGGGGGCCATCATGATGCAGCTGTAGGAGTTAAAGGTGCAGCCCCCTCAGGAAGATATCTTGTTTACCCACGTCGTAGTGGGCACTTCAACAGCAGAACAGATGTTGTGTGCAAGGATGGCCAACACAATAGTGTTTCCAACAGAGCATTGGTATCAACAGATGCGATGGACCGAATAACGGTTAGCATGATGAAAGGCCTTAGCCTTAATCTAGCTTCCCTTCCCTAAGAAACGCTCTATCAACTACAAGATGGAATAACAGTAGAGATGCGCGCCAGGGAGAGCCGCGTGATCCAGGTTCTGAGTGAGTAGAAGATTAATATAGAACAACTTAGGTTGCAGCACAACGAGTTGGTGTCACAAAACAAAAAGTTGGTGTAGATGGTATATGATGCTTTCCGACGCGTTCCAGAGTTGGCTATCGCAATAGATCTACCGGTAGAAGTGCAGATTCACAGTCTAGCAAGTGGAGTCCACAATGCTAGAGAAGGGACAACAAAGGTGCAGCTAGAGTTGAATCTCCAGATTGAGAACTGCAGTTGAAGGCGCAACCTTCCACTCCCAGAGAGGTCAGAGAGTAGTGCGCCAGCGCTATTGCAGTAGGGATGGAAGAGATTGGAGGTGCAGTGCATGAATGTACCACCATGTTGGAGCAGGCACTTGAGGTCCTCACGACGTTGCTAGAGGACCCCAACATTCAGCGGCTGGAGACAGAGGCACGTGAACTCCAACAACAATATGACAACATCAAAGGGACTGCGCAGAAGATAGTCCTTACTCAGCGACTTGCAAAGATACAACAAGCCAAGGCATTAAAAGAGCAGGTGGATGCGACGCGCCATAAGGAAGTTGTTCTCAAAGCATGCGTCTAGCCATGGATTAACGAAGCCTTCAAAATCATAGCAAATATCGAAGGAAATCTAGCACAGATTCAGGAGATGCAGGTACAGATGCATCGCAACACACCAGAAACAGAGGGCTCAGAAGACAAAATGCAACAGGTAGCAGCTCAGTGTGTGTTGCCGACATTCAAGCCACTCGGGACTAGTTGGAGGGACTCCGCGTCAAGATCGTCGCGCCGATAGAGTGACTCAAGGGCGAGTCACGATGTTTGTGTTGGGGGCATTTTCGGCATGGAATCCCCGCATAGCATGTTTTGGGGCTCAAAGCCCAAGTTTTGGTCAAATATGTGATAAAACTCCGCGAATCGCGGGCGCGAATCGCGAAATGTACATTGAGTCATAGGGTTGTTTGCCCTAAGTAATGTAATTTAATGTAATGTCATGTTGGCCTACCCATGGTCCGTGGACCATGGGATTGTATAAATAGAGTGAGGCTCTAAGTTGTAAAGGGGATGGGAGATAGATGAGCATGGATGAAGTCTAGAAGATAATGTATAGAGAAGAAGTCTAAGTGTATTGGGTCGTAGTAGTAGGAAGAGGCTCTGCAGCTGAGTACGCAGAGGCCTAGTAGAGTTTGAAGCTAAGTGCACGAACCCCTGCAGCTGAGTGCGCAGGGCGAAGTTGAGTCTGTAACTCAAGAAGAAGAATAATAAAGAGAAGTTTGATTCTAAATACTGAGTATCTGTTTCTGTAGGATTTTCTATGCATTTATACTGTTTTGGTTATCGCGTGCACTTATATGAATACAGAACACTGTTAATGATAACTTGGCTCATACAGATAAGTTAAGTAATTGGATAATATCATGTTAATAGTAAGGAACTGGGGTAATAACACAGATCACACCTCGAACACAGCTGCGCGAAGGCAACATTGCAGGCTGCAAGGTACTGATAGGTGCGTGTAGCGACGTGCGCGCAGGGTCAAACTGTGGACCAATGAAAAATCATCAGACATCTCTAGGGTTAGGAAACTTGGTTCTAGCACCCTCCCATACTACTTCGGGTGAGACCTCAATCCATGCTCTGTGGACTGTTGCCGAAAGGGCTAGTAGTATGGGGATTTGTTTGGCTAAATCATCTCTGAACCTGGGTTAGGCCCCTATAAGGCAACAATTAAATATACAGTTTACATTTTAATAGAAGTATAAGAATTAATATTTTATATAAAGAAATTCTAAACTGTTGGATTTGTCTTAATCTCAGTGAAGTATGAAGCGTCTCTCCAAATTACCTCCTAAAAATTACCTATTTCTTCATGGTTGCAACTCACATGCCAATTTTCAACATAGCAATCCATCTAATTTTCAACATTGCAGTTCATGAGTAACCCAATTATATTTTTTCTAACCCCAACCTAGGTAACTCAAGGCACTCTCCAACTCACCTTCTTCTCAAATGTTTACAGGTTTACCATGAAAACGCACAACTCGTCTACAAGGTTTAGGTAAATGTACAACAACTATACATAATCTTAGTTGTGAAAACACCATAGAGCAAGACATGTTTGCCAATTCCACAACTGCTACCAAATCTCTCTCAGTGTTGGAATTATTTTCTCAATAGCCTTGTTTTTACTTCTCTTGAAGTGATGAAAGTCATCAGTCCATATATTTTTTACTATTTGCACAAAGAATGAAAGCGACCAACTTCATATCAACTACTGAAATATAAATCAGTTACTTTTAAGACACTCAGAAATACAATGAAACCTTAGTAGATTAATCAACCTTTAATAGGTCAAGAACCCACAAATAAAAAAGCATACTCAGTGAGTATGAAATCAAATATACATAAAATGGTTAATGACATCCATAAAAACTCTCATCAATATGGAAGTAGGATTTGTACAAAAGCTAGGTTCATTATAGTATAATCTTAAGATTCTTTAGGTTGGAAAGAAGAGTACCTAAAGAAAAGATAACATAGAACAACATGTTCTTAAGAGAAAAAATCTTCATGCATGATTGACACACAATATTTCAATTTAGGTTGAACTCTCATCACCTAGCAATGGAAGCAAGGAAATAGAAAGATATAAATCAAGAAAAGTCTATGATTCCTTTATAGGCAAGGAGAAGTTGATGATTAAGTTCATGTGATGCTGTGATGTATTGTATATCAGGTGTTAGGTTCCTATACCAATAGGAGTCATAATTTTGAATGACTAAGGTTAAGCCTTGTAATATTGTACATACCTTTGCTTTCTGCAAATGTTTTCCATATTAAAAATTAAAAAATGTAAAGAGGGTATGTCCTAAAAGAAATATCAAAGGACAAAAAGAATAAGAGAAGGTCAAAAAATGAAAATATATGAACCCCAAAAACAAAAAGAGACCATGAAAGTGTGCAAGTCTAAATGCCACTACTATTTACTTTTATGCATAATAATGATTGTGTGCAACTTTTTATTCATGCCACAATCCATGGTAATCAAACTGTTTAATCTTGGTTATTTCATGCTTTGAATTTTATGTTTATAGTTAGAGAATAAAATCTGACCAAACAGTTTAATCTTGGCAGATCATTAGATAGGTAGAGAAAATAAAAGGAGCTCATCAGTTTAATCTGAGCCCTTGGATGATATAAGGTTAGAATTAGATAGATTACTTTTCAAAAGAAAAATGGATGATAAGGGTTTGCTAGTCTAAATGCACCCAAATAAATGAAGAAAAAATGGTAGGGTAAGTAATTCATAAGTAGAAGAAAAGTTGTTGAAGTATAAAGTTGATTGGATCAAAACACATGCATCATGCTTAGACACATATTCCTATATGTATGATCAATTATGGAAGCAAAAACAAAGGTTTTCAAGTTAATATGATTAACTCCCCCTCATTCATTTTTCCCCTTACTTACTAATTTCCTATCCACAAGTATGTTCTAGTACTTTAAATCCTTCAAGTCAAAGAGGCTCAGAGCATTTCTCTGACTTTTGGTGGGACCGGACCCTCGACTTAATGACTTATGGACATCAAGTGTTAGAATTCCCTTCATAAAATTCATTTCCCTAATAAAACCAATTTTCCTAAGGTTAAACTTCATTTGCCTAGGAAAAGTAAATAAACCCCATGTAAGTCCTATTTCACTCAAAAAACCCAGAAAAGTACTTTCTCCTAAGTATGAAATGTATGTGAATAAAATGTGCAAAATTTCACATTTATGCTAAGGGTATGCTCACTCTGCTCATTTCATATTAATTTTTAACTTTATTATATAAATCCTCGATATACCTTTTCCCATATATTAATTAAATCCCCTATAACAAAAATCTCAACCCTTATTTTTAATATAAACTATATAAATTACCCCATATTCCCGACAAAATCCATTTAATACATCATTCTACACGGTAGGGTTAATCTAATCCCATCATTAAGCCCCACTCAATCGTTTTAACCCATGATTAAATTCTAATTAACCCCAAACCGCTGAAGATTAAAGTCCTAGGCCCCCCCCGACACCTCTGCTCTTATTACCCGCGCACTTCCCTTGCCCGACCATTGTCCGATCACCATCGCCCGCATCTAACGGTCCATATCCATATCAGATCCACTCGATGCCTGACCTTTACCTGCTCGATAAGGTGGTTTTCCTCACCCCCCCAAATGCTACGTGTCGAGCTCTGGAGTAGATTAGGTGACCCCTCCTAAATACCGCCTGACCCTCATAAGTGATGCAATGGTTAGGGAAACCGCCTCCCCGCTCGACCCGATAAAACAGCTACTGTTCATTCATAAAATTGCTCGCCAAAAAGTGACCGTTGCTTAACAAAAAGGCCGAGGAGCCCTTTTTCATCTTTTTTCGCTCAAGCTCTTTGAAAACCTTTGCAAATTAGTACGACACCTAGAAAACTGAAAAATACCAATTAACCCCATTTCAATCCTCAAAGAAGCTACAAAGACCACCTTCAAAGCTCTCAGAGGCCTTTCAAACCTTCCGTCGTTGTCCAAAACACTAGTTTGAAGTCAATTCACCTAGACTCTAGGTATTTGTGAACGAATTACCAACCACCCTTCAAATTTGAAAACATTATGCATTTAAAGGTATTTTAATTAAGTAAAATTAATTGGAATTACTTTAAATTCAAACCACATACCCAAACCCTTCTCAAAACTATCAGGTTCCGTCAAAACCTCTGATACAACCCTACACTGCCAAATTCAAATCCACAAGAACTGAATTATGGTTGCCCCTGTCGCCATGGATGTCAGACCTATCACAACTCCCCATTTTGACCTAGACCACCTTCCCCTGGAAGACAGGGATTTCCAAATCAAAGATACCAGTGCATATGAGGTCCTGCTCAAACTTCATTGTTTGAGTAGGGACATATATCTGAACCATTCTGATGACATTGGTCTTTGGGAATACAATTTACCCAAATACCAATTTCCTCAAGTACATGTTTTTCCTGAAATTTTCCATATAGGCCATGTCTGTTACATTCCCAGCCAGAGAGCTATAATGTCCCCTGACCATAAAATCATGTTTACCATCACAACTGAATCAATCAATAAGATGTTACAGCTCCAACCAGGTCCAAACCTAACCTCACTCTCAATTAGAGATTTGTTAGACCAGTACACCAAGTTGAGTCCATCAAAACTATCCCAATTGTTTCAAAATTTCATTGTTGAAGACAAGCACATACCTAAAGATGCCCCTCCATATGTTTCTGCCATTTTCCCTAAAAGGGGCAAGCACATTGTGACTATGATATCATGTATTTTTGGTTGTACCAATGATGAATTTGTTGATGAGCTTATCCCGGCCTTCATGTCCATTTTCACCCCAGGAAATCCTCCTGCTATTATATACAATTATGCCCAGTTCATAGCTGAAAGGATGCATGAATAGTTTACTAGAATGCACAATGAAAGAGTATTCAAATACTCATCTATATTGTACCACATGTTTCTATATTACTAGTCAGACAGATTTCCCTTTACCCTCCAGAAGCTTGATACCAGAGGCCAACCCAGGTCTGTCATATTTTGGACACCACTTTTCCACAAGTATTCATCACCATACACTTATACAGACTTCATTGACTCTTTTGTCCATTCAGTCATGACCATGCTGACAGGGAGCCCTCCACCCAAAATAAGCCAAGATATCAAAAGGGTCCTCCAGTTGTCTAAGCAAAGTAAAGTGGGAGATTGGTACCTTTACCAAAACCACATTGAGATAAGAATCTATGGGTGCCAAGTTGCCCCATACAAACTCCCCAAATACCTCCCCATGAGGTTATTTGATCTAAAGTACTATAGGCAAATAATGAACTCTCATGAAGTCAATTTTGTATCGGCCAAGAAAAGAACTCAATTCAAAGTCAAAAATCAGTTAGGCCCTTTCATTTGCACTTCTAGTGAAGTAGGACAAGAGGCAGATCTGATTCTGCAAAAGATGAAATTTCCAAATAGTTTCATGTGGAGATATGACCCTTAAGGGTTTATGCCCAAACTTAGACAAAAGGTCAAATTAGGGCCTTACATTCATCATCCCATACCAGAAATTGAAATATATGCAAATCAATATGAGTGGTTGGAAAATAGTCTTGTAGACAGGGATAGTACAAAGGTAGATGTTGAAAATACCTTGATTGATTTAGAGAGACAGCTTGATGAAAGCTCATTCCTGCAAGTACCACAACAAGAAGCAACCATGAGTACCCCTGCTGTTTTACAGACCCCTCAGAATGAGGAAAGGAATCCCAAGAGGAATAGGGAGGGAGCCTCCACTTCAGGCATGGACACCTCCAATGTGCAGTATGAGGGCATCCAAAGAAAAAGGCCAAGGCTCAATCCTGTTTCAAAACAGGAAGACACAAAAGGCTCAACAGAGGTAACTAATATTGAGTTTGACATGAGCAGGCACACAACTCCATCTAGAGAAACTCAAGAGCCATCCACATCACAGACTCAAATGTTGGAAAGGCAGCTCAGTGTAGAAGTCTCCTCATTTAGTAGGCTTGCTGACAAAGACAAAGACATTAAAGACAAGTATAAAGAAATAAAAATGAGAAATGAGAAATTAAAGGCACAATATTATGCACAGTATTTAAAGCTCACACCTACAAATCAAACCAGATTGATGTCAGCTTTTGACATCAAGGAGGGAAAGATTCAAATGTCCTTTGTAAAACCAACTGTACAAAAACCAAGGACATCAGCAGATTACAAGAAAATTGATTTTGAGGTATTGGCAAGGGATATTCATCCCATATACCAAATTGAATTTCATAAATAGGCTGGAGAAATTATTTACTCCACCCTTACAGGTAAATCCATAATTTCCCATCAATTTCAAAATTCATTGACCAATATCTTAGCTCAGTATTAGTTGGAGAAGGCCTTCTCATAGGCCAAGGATACTAGAATCAAGTTTTCAGAAGACTTAGTGATTCAATTGGGACATGATCCCAAAGACATAAAATCCATCAAGAAACCAATTAAGAAAAAGAATGATGACATTGCAACACTTAAAAATTAATTGAAGATACCTTAGCTGCAGCATCCCCAGACACAGAAGTTTTGGAAGACCAAACCAGGCATGAAAATTTGATGGACTTAGTCCTCAAACTCAATGATAAATTCAGGGAAATAGAGAAGGAATTGGACACTTTAATTCAATTGAAGCAAAGTGATATTGCCACTACATATGTAAATGTCATCCCAACAGTCTCAACAACTGTCCCTTCTACATTGGCAGCCTCATTGGCTCCCACAGCTCCTATGGCCACAACAAAACAGGTTTCAACACAGTCTACATAGGTAGCAAGTACATCAAGGGAAGAGGCAGCAAAGATGGTTAGAGAAATGGAGGAAATGTCCATACAGGAAACATAAATGAATAAGCTGAAAGAAAAGGTGACAATCTTGGAAACTGATTGCAAACTTGCCAAAATCATGCACACAGAAGAAGTGCAAAAGGCTGCTAGAATGACTGAAAGGATAAAAGCCATGGAAAAGGACCTAACATTGAAAGAACCTCTTGGACAAGCTAATGCACTATTATGGCCCAATATCATTGACTATGTCAATGATATTTGGCCATCTATTCAGGTAATTTTTGAATAGATAGATTTAATAAAGAAGTCTACAGAAGCCATCCAAAAGGTAAAAGAGGAATTGGGAGAGATGCCCGAAGATGCCACCAGAATCATCCAATTAATTAACAGTAAAAATATATATGATCTTCAGGAATTGGAAATTGAAGACAAAATTGAAACAATTTTGGAAGTGAGGAATGTCCTTTCCAATAGAAACTTGATGTTAAACTTGGAGGACAAATGTCAGAATATGTAGGTAGCCACTGATAAATTATGGCTAAGTTTCAAATTTCGAGAGAGAAAGGGTTAGCCAGTCCCTTACTCATAAATGACAAGCTCATGACCCCCAAAACATTCATAAATAGCCTGAAATCCAAGCAAACAAAGCTAAATCATATAGAGAGAGCCCTCTTTGAGCCTAGGTTGGCTAGAGCCTATGCTCCAAAGTTGGTTTGTGGTTACTGTAGGTTTTAACCCTGTACAGAAATATCATGCATACGAATTCTTAAGCACAGAAAATAAACAATGTGAGAGCATAACACATAAAGCACATAGACACAGATATTTTCCCCTGGATCTCAAAACGGGACTACCAACTTGATTTTTCATTATGTTCATCCAATACCATGGACCAAAAAACCATCGCGTCCAAAACCATGGACTGAAAACCATAGGTAGGTTCGCCCAACCTAATATAGGGTCCAAAAAACATTTCCCGGGGCGCTACCGCAGACCTTGGGGCTACCCGCCCCCCCCGTGACAACCCCCCCATTGCGCAATCGGTGCAACAAGGGGGGGCTCCGCCCCCCTTCTAACCCCCCAGTTCACTATGTAGGTTAGTCATGGAAAGAATATAACACAACCCAACATTCTTCCACTTGTTGTTTTATTTCCACAGGGGGCCACATGAGAGCTTAGTCATTTATCCAGCCCTGAAACACCCATTGTTTCTCTACACCAAGAGAACTTCCCAGAGCTCACAACTTTTGTGAATGCATCTGCAGTGTTCTTCAAAGTGTCCACCTTTACTAGCAACACCTTTTTGTCTTCTATCATATCCCTCACAAAGTGATACTGAACATCAATGTGCTTTGCCTTTGAATGATAAGCAGGGTTCTTTGCCAAGAATATTGCACTTTGGCTGTCACATTCCATCCTTATAGCTCCCTGTGCTAACCCCATACTTGAACACAATCTCTTCAACCAAATGACTTCCTTGCTTGCATGAGTGGCTGCCATGTATTCTGCCTCTGTAGTTGATAGTGCCACTACATATTGTTTCTTACTCATCCAACAGACTGCACCTCGAAACATGTTAAACACATACCCACTTGTAGATCTTCTTTGATCCAGATCTCCAGCCCAGTTGGTGAGCTCCAGTATTGTAGCAATAATGCTATAACTCCTGGGGCTTCCTGTCTCTCATTTTATCAACCCGGTAGTTCGTACAAACTTGGAAGCGACGGTGCTATATGCACAAGTACTAGCTCTTGTCGCAGCTGTCACTTGGTCAGCTGGCACAAGTCCGCTAGGGCTCAAGCCAACTTCTATAGGCTCTCAGAAGAAGCTTGCTAATTGATGGACGAAAGCTATTCTCAAAGGAAAACTACTCTACTTGACAAAATGGACTGAAAGCAAATCAAAGCATGTAAACCTAGGAAACCCTAATTTAACTAGTCTAACCTCTACAATGCAAAAAATGTGAATGAAACTTCTACCAATGCTGCTGTTACCTCTAATGAGTGAAAATGCATGGATCTAAGCTGCTTGCATCATAAAAGACATGTTTTTGTATTTTTCCTTTAAGTGTATGGAGTGATTGTGATTGTGTGCTAATTAGGGTTTGGTTGTGCAGATGGGATGGAGAAGGAAGGAAAGCGTGGGACAGGTTGGGGAGGCTAGGAGAGGTCCCTAGGGATCCTTAGCATCCATCCACAGAGGTTCCTCACATTCAGAAGCTCGGCAACCGAGTGAGTGGTCTCCTACAGGAAGTCTGCAGGGGATCCTACAGGATACTCTGGTTTCGACAGGATGTCTACCAACAGCTACAGGATGACCTACCGTGAGTGTTTGGTGTGATGGAGGGGTGGTGAAATGGTAGGGGGAGATGTGTAAGGTAGGAATGAGGCTGGTGATGGCTGTAGAAGTGAAGGAATAGGATGGGGAGTGAGTGTAGGGAGTGGGTTGGAAGATAGAGGGCTATGTCAACAAAAAGGCTAGAGGATGAAGCTACGTGAGGAGTGAAAGACTTTGGGAGATAACAGAGCGGAGCAGAGGTCAAAGATGTGGTTGCATGCGTGATCAAGATGGAGGAGAAGGTAATGGAATGAGAGAGGGCAGTGCAAGTGAAACAAATGCTTGTGACTGTTACCAAACCGAAAATGCATTAACTTAGACTACCTGTGCTTATAAATTCAATGAACAACAATCTAAACGCGAAGGAGAATGTGCATGAAGCTGTGGTAAAGGAGTGTGGTGCAGGTGTGAATGACAAGGAAGCATCTAACATAACGTGACTGTGTTTGCAGCAATCATGGAATAAAGAAATGCGTATTTTTGGTGGTTAGTCATGGACTGCACCCCGATCCCAAATGAGATGGCAGTGAGCCTTAACAACCCTTTTTGCTGGAGCTCCAATAGATTATATCTATCCTCTGCTAACCTAAGCAACTGGAAACAAATTCACCATAAGTAAATCCTATCTAAACTCATGAAATAAAACTAATTTAACAACCTGTAATTCAAATTGCATGTGAAAATGAAAACTCAAAGTGCTGAAATGAAATGGAAACAACACTACAACAGAGGGGATCTATGGCTCTCAGGTTGGGCCCTAACCTGAGAGCTATAGTCTCCTTAAGAAAACTCAGAACTAGATCAGAATCTGCCTTCTTTATTCATAATCTGATATCATGCCAAATTGGCTTACAAAAAGGAACAAAAACTGAGCTGTGCTCCAAAATTACAATAGCAATACGAGAGTTTCAACAACCTATCCAAGGCTAAGGCCTCTATACTTATACAAAAACGATGATCCAACAAGTGTCCTTGATTTTAGGAGCTCGGCTGTCCAACTAGAGTTTAACTGCTGATCCTGTAGGACGGTCATAACTGCTATTCATGTAGAGCAGTTTATAATTGCTATTCCTGTAGAACAGCTGGCTGCTTCTAAGCTCGGAGGGGAGATGGATTGGAGCTCAGAGTTCTTGGTGGGAATCACGAGGAATGTCCCTAAGACCGTGGACATCCTCTCCTAAAAACCAGCAGTGCCACCTCATTGTCTCCTTGTCTCCTTTTTCGTTGTCTTTTGCTCCCTTTTAATGCCAAAACCTGGAATCATAATGCATTAGTCACGTAGATAGAGTGCCTACCCTTCTTCCTATAAACAACATGAATAAACTAAGAAATGCATGCATAAGCAATAAAAAATGAATGGTTTGAGCAAGTAGAATAGGCCAAAATGAGCCCAAATTGTACCAAAATTGGGGCTCATCATCACCCCCTAGCTGAACCATTTTCTCATCCTTGAGCAACCTTGCTCCTGCTCCTTGTCCTTGGCCGAGGACTCGGGACCGAAACAGGCTCTTTCTTTTCTAATTTTTATGGCCCTGCCTTCTCTGCCCCTGGTGGTGACAAGGGTGATGCTTCCTTCCCCTTTCTGTTACACTAAAAAATGTCACCTTGACTACTTACAGTTAGTATGGCTCAAATCAACAGTCATGCTACCCTCTTAGGCAAGTCTCATGCCTCTGTTATCCATCTCAAACTCAAAGAAAGAGAAAGTCTTGTAAAAACTATGTTTATCTCTGGGGTCGCAGGTTCTCTCTAGCCTTACCTGCGGGACGCTGACCATGTTCACAAAATCTGCGTCCATGGACGCTCTGTATGTTAAGGGACAGGTGCGTCCCTCTGTAAAAGGCAAAATGCGCGAGTTTTATCTTGAAAAAGTACTTGTATTTACTTCTAGAACATTCTAGAGGTCGGTTTGATGAAATGGATGCCTCCAGTTGGTTCATGTATCTCTATTAAGGGGAACTTATCCCATCAATAAGGGAGCTATCCCACCCAAAGAGGGGGATGATCCCATTGATAGTGGACCTGAATAACTCTTTACAGCACTAATAAATAAAGGCATTGAGCCAGAAGGAGAAGAGGTTGGAGCTATACATTTTCTTTGGGTAAATGCTGCAGGAATTAGGACTCCCATTTAGAACCTTGTGAGGAGAGATTGTCTTTGCTTGATTCTACTTGGAAGTGGTGTGAGCTTTGTCAAAGTAGAGGAAAACCCCTGATGGACCCTGGGAGGAACTTGCACAACACCAAGGCCAGGTTGTAAGAGTTTCTTTGTTTCGTTATTAATACAAACTGGTTTATTTTTCTCAATAGCTTGTGTTAATGAGTTATTTCATGTGTTCCTTGGTCTGCATGTTGAATATATGTTTTATTATATGAAATGCAAGTGCTTGGTAATTGTTTGATTGTTTGTGGTTGCAGGAATTGACTTGAAGGAGGAGCTCATCCGGATTGGCAAGGATAAACTACAACAACAGCGTTTTGGAATAAGGTAAGCCTAAACACTTGTAGTTTTCATGTTGTAAAAGGTGTATTTAGAGAAAGATCACTCCATTTTGTCTTGTTTGTCATTAGAATGTCTTAGACTTCTAGGAAGGTCAGCTGTGTCTGCACCCTTGACCAATTCCGTGTGACAAATTGGCGACTCCACTGGGGAATCCATTAATGAGAGAGTCTTTTCCTTTGTGTGAACTTTGCTCTGTGAAAATCACTTTTATTTTCTGGTTTTTGACTGTGAGAATTAGTATTTGGGTGGCTTAGCTTTAGATTTAGTTAGATTTGGTTTTTCTTAACTTTTCCAGAAGGACGCACCCTCTGAGTACTGCACAGTGCGTCTTTGGACGCGCTGTTACCGTTTGCACAGAGCGGGCCCGCGCCTGTTCTAACGGGTTGCCTGCGTCTTCCTTTAAAAATTTAGGAAAACTCCATTTTTGCTTTAATTGCTTTTAGATTTTGGTTTTTCTTAGTGTTTTCTGCCCAGATCCTTTAGTACCCTGTCAAAAATTTTCACCTGAACTTGTTTCATTGGCATTCCTGCTTTAAGCTCTCATCAATTGGGTGTCTTGAGTCTCTTTTTGAGAAATTCTTGATTTGTTTTCCTTTGGTCATTACTTGGAGGTTTCTCTCAGTCTTTTCACAATTTTGCATCTTTTTGCTTGTGTTTTTGCAAAAAAATTTCCCCCTCATTCGCCGGGGGGGGCTAAATTGTGTATGAGTGTTAATCGCCTTTGAGTGTCTTTATTTTTTTATCTTTGGAACTCTCACCCAATTTTCTCCACTTGCACTTGATTGGTTCTTAGATTACATTAGAATCATCTTGTGTTTGAGAATTCTCTTGCATAGATCACATTTGCATAATTAGAATTCTCCTTTTCGGAATATGAATGAAAAATGTGCATAGATTACATTTGCATACTTTTCATGTGAATTGTGCATAAATTACAATTGCATAGTTTACATTCTGAAAAATCAATCGTAGATTTAGATCAGCTTTCTTTGATTTGAATTTACACAAAAAATAAAAATAAAAATTGGTTTGGAATTGATTTGCATTAGTTTTTCTTGATGAAATTAGTGCATTAGAGAATTTGTTAAATTTTCTCTTAATGATCAATTTTTTGCATTGTTGGAAGTGAATGGAAACTCTCTCCTTACTCTAGTTAGGATTCATCGAATTGAAAGGATTGCATTATCATATTCGATTGCCTTCAGTTGAGTCGGGTCATAACACCATTGGTTTCATCTCCATTTACCCATTTGAGTAATAACAGCCTTAATAACACAGCGCTTAATTCAAATTCATCTAGTAATTTTTACATTTCTAGGGCTCTGAAACACCAACATAGCTTAGGCTAGGGTCTTGGAGTAGGTGAGTACTTAACTCTCCAAGACTACAAAACCAAACAGATAGTTTATCTTGAGTAGAATAAATCCAATTGTTTCAATTGCACTCTGGGAAAGCTCCTCTTAAAGGAGAAGCACGAGCTCGTGTCCGAACCAGTGAGGGGATCATTCCCCCCTCGTTGGGAACGACACCAGACAGTACGTATTACAAACGGTAAACCTCGGATTAACCATTGTCGAGGAGCCAGGGGTCACTTATCGGTAAACCTTGGATTACTGTCAAGGAGCCAGTAAGGGGATTGAGCTTGCTACTCTGCCCTTGCGTGCTGTCGGAGTTTAGACTGTTCCCCCAGGTGTACTTGTGGCCGTTGGTAACCTTAGTGACCATAATCTTTAGGATTCTACCCAAGGTGACGGTGGAGGGAAGGTCCCACTGTACCTGGAGCAGACGTCGGCTATACTCACTTGGATTTTCTGGGGGGTTCACTTCACTCGAGACGGTTAAAGTGGAGGAACTTGGTCCAGTCTATTCATTAAGCAGGTTGTCGGCGTAACTGTTCCACCCGCCATTTCTGTACTGAATCTAGTGAGGTTGGGCTTCATCACCAACTAGCGTTTTTGGTCCGGAAGAATACTGTTTGTGTGTGGTTTGACTCCTAGATTTGATAGCGCGTGTTAATTTGTTTGTTTTTACTTTTAGAGACCATAGGTGTGAATTGTGAATTTTAATTGTTAGGTGTAAATTGTGAATTGTTAATTTTAGTTTAAAATTGTTAATAAAATTCACTGAAGTTGAATATAATGGCAAATGTTCCGGAATTTATCAACCTAGGAACCCCTCCTAATGAGAATCCTAGTACTTTTCCTTACTTTGGGAATGTTGGTCCTCCTTATATGGCTACTTTGTCATTACCTGGATTTACAATAGGTTTACCGATATGGTTATTTTCAACTTCGTTGGCCCAAAATACTCCAATTGTTCCATCTCAACCGGATGCTTCACCTCAACAGAGTTCACCATCTCAACATCACCAACCTTCTGTTGACCCTTTACCTTCTTCGCCTAATTTTTCTTCCTCTATTTCTTCCTCTTCGCCTGGTAAAAGCCTTGATGTTAGTAACCAGGAGGCTAAGAAGAAGAAGAAAGGGAAGAAGAAGAAGAAGAAGAAGAAGCAAGATAAGAAAGAAGTCAACCAACCAACCATGGCTGTAAGTGTTAGTTGTGTTGAGGAAAATTCCGACATGCATCGTAAACCCAAATACCCTTGCAGGCTTTGTAAGGGTGACCACTTCCTTGTCAATTGTCCTGGTATTCCAAAGGTCTTGGAAGTATGGTCAGAAAAATCTCATCAACTTTCTATTGATCCATCAACCAGTGATAGTCAGGTTCCTGGGAAAAAGGGTAAAGTTAGGTTTCCTTGTAAGTTATGCAAAGGGAGTCATCAAACTCACATTTGCCCTCACATGGATGAAGCCTCAACATTGTTGGAAAAACTTACTGTTCCACAACAAGAATTTCCAACTGGTTACCGTAAACTTTCTCCCAACCTACCGTCAACTGACGGAGTGATTGATCAAAATTCAAATACAATCGATCACACTCTTCCATTGGAGAGTGAAACTCATGTCACTCAGGTTGATGATCTATTAGTTGATCAAGTGGTCGATTCAATTTCACATTCAGTCGATCCCACTTTCCTTTAGAGAGTGAACTTCATACTGCTCAGGTTCTTCTTGTTACATCAGATTCTTCTATGCGGGGGGCATTTCACCTGTTTCTATAAAACCCCCTCCAAGCACTGAGGTCTTTTCCTTTGATTGGAATAGACTGACAGAACCTCGTCTTCCTTCCTCCATCCCTTTCCAAATCATTGTCAAGGCTGGTGGTAGGGACATACATCGTACTCAGGTAGATGAAGGTGCTTCTGTTAGTATTTTATCCTCAACTGTTTGGAAAGCTTTGGGTTCCCCTCAGCTTGCGCCTATTACGCAGAATCTGAAAGCTTTTAACAGAACCATTAGTGAACCTTTAGGGATCCTTCCTAAGTTTTCTATTACCTTGGAAGGTAAAATTGTCTGTATTGATCTTATGGTAGTTCGAGGTCCCTTGGATTTCAATTTACTCCTTGGGCGAGACTATGTTTATGCAATGAAAGCTATCGTATCGACACTCTTTCGCGTGATGTCTTTCCCTCACAATGGCAATATTGTGACTGTAGACCAGCTTTCATTCCTTAGTCTTGTCTCAACTACCAATAATATGACACCCCTAAATGTTCCTGATTCTAAAGTGGTATCTACCCTGCCACGGGTTAATTATGTGGCAACCGGTCCCATGCTTTCAGTTACCGATGTAGGTGAGCCTCTCACTGTTGATTTAGATCCGGTAATTGACATGGAAAACTCTATGGGATTATTTGAACAAGATGTTCTTATCCCTCGTGAGTCCCTTGACATGTGTTCCTTCCAAAGAACTATTCTTCCTTCTGATGAAGACCTTTTGGAAGCCATGATCAAGGTGTGTCCATTGACATGTCTTTCTTCCAATCGGAAGCCATGATCAGTGAAGGACGAGGATAGTTTGTTCCTCTCTCAACCTCGTTAAAAAATGAAACTGGATGGTACGAGGAAAGTTCCTTTTACTGTGTCGACCTCGTTAAAAAATGAATCAGTGAGTACGAGGATAGTTTTTTCCTGTATCAACCTCGTTAAAAAATGAAATAGGCTGTAGTGAGGAAAGTTCCTTTTACTGTGTCAACCTCGTTAAAAAATGAATCAGTGTGTACGAGGATAGTTTTTTCCTGTATCAACCTCGTTAAAAAATGAAATAGGCTAGCATGAGGACAGTTCTTTTACTGAGTCAACCTCATTAAAAAATGAATCAGCTAGATTTTAGGATATGTAGGTAGATTGTAGAAAGTAGGGTTTGAGGACAGTTCCTGTTACTGAGTCAACCTCATTAAAAAATGAATCAGGTTTGAGGATAGTTCCTGTTACTGAGTCAACCTCGTTAAAAAATGAATCAGGTATGAGGATAGTTCTTTTCTTGTGTCAACCTCTTTAAAAATGAAACAACTCCCTTTTCAAGTTAAATATTGAAAGTAAACCTTCATTTCATCCAGCCGGTTGAATGCAATGAAGCCTGGGGGGCATGTACCTCATTTCGCATCATTATGCTGGGGGCATGCGAACTTTTTGAGCATAGTTCCTTGTCTTGTGTCACGCTCGTTAAAAAAATGAAACAAGGGTAAGTTAAGTAGGTAGATTGTAGAGAGTAGTCATGAGCACAGTTCTTTGTCTTGTGTCAAGCTCGTTAAAAAATGAAACAAGGATTTTAGAGCATAGTTCCTTGTCTTGTGTCAAGCTCATTAAAAAATGAATCACAGTTTTTAGAGCACAGTTCCTTGTCTTGTGTCAAGCTCGTTAAAAAATGAATCAAGGTTTTTTAGAGTATAGTTTTTTGTTAGGTAGATTGTAGAAAGTAGTTATGAGCATAGTTCCTTGTCTTGTGTCAAGCTCATTAAAAAATGAAATAACTCCCACGAGTCTTTCCAAGATCTTGAAAGTAAAGCTTCATTCCATCCACCTCATTGACTGCAATGAATCTTGGGGGGCATGTACCTAGTTTTGCGTCATTATGCTGGGGGCATGCGAACTTGAAACAAGCATAGTTTTTTATTTCAAGCTTGCATAAACATGAAACCGAATCCGAGCATAGTTCTTTTCCTGTGTCAAGCTCGTGAAAAAATGAAACAAATCCTCCTCTAATTGAGTCGAGAGATTGACTAGATCTCATAAATGTTAAGTATTTAGGTTAGTTATTTCAGTTTTTTGCATAATTTTCTTATAGTTTTTAGGTCGAGTCTTTCAAATGATCTCGTAACTAAACCTTCATTTCATCCAAATGGTTGAATGAAATGAAGCTAGGGGGGCATGCACTCTAGCAGTTATGCTTAGAGGGCATCAAGCACAGTTTTATCTCTGTTTCAAGCTTGTGTAAAAATGAAACTACTCTGAAGCATAGTTTTTCTCTGTTTCAAGCTTTTGTAAAAATGAAACCTACCTCGAGTCAATTTCAGTTATTTTCAAGACTCGTTAAACTCATGAAAATACCGAGATTATTTTGCTATCTTTCATTCTCGTAAAACAAATGAAAATGCCGAGATCTTTCCATCTTTTCCTACTCGTAAATTAAATTGAAAGTCGGCCATATGAGTACATTTTTATCATTTTTTCGAACTCATTAAAACTTATGAAAAAGTGAAAACCATGAGTACATTTTTATCCCTTTTTCGAACTCGTTAAAACTTACGAAAAAGTGAAAACCATGAGTACATTTTTATCCCTTTTTCGAACTCGTTAAAACTTACGAAAAAGTGAAACCTTGGAGTTCTCTTTTAAGCCCTTTTCAGACTCTTAAAACATGAAAAGATTGCCGAGCGTTTCTTTTACACTCGTTAAAACGGAATTAAAAGACGGTCCCCTTTTAGCTCTTTTCTGACCGCAAAATCAGGAAAAGATTGCCGGGTTTTTGTCGTTTCAAACTCGATAAGGAAATAAAACGACGTGTCCTTGATCGCTTTTTACTTTTCAGGTCAACGACACTATTATGAAAGTACTCCTTGGTCGCAAGATCAAGCGGTTCCACCAGGTATTATTTTATACTTTTTCGGGCTTGAGGGACGCAAATATACGAAAAAGTTCAACGTGGAGTCTCCTTTAGTTTTTTCAGACTCTCTAAAATTGAAAAACGCCGAGTTTCTCCTACACTGGGCTCGTTAAACATTTCACAGTAAAGGACCTGTTCAATTACAAACAGGAACGAACCGCTCCTTCCTAGGGTTCGAATCAAAACTAGGTTGGACTCATCCGAAGGATGAGCTTATAATCAAGCATATGTTATCCTCCTCAAGCTTGTTAAAAATAAAGAGGTACTTGCCAGAAATGGTGGGGGAAAAGAGAGAAGAATGAGCCTATTTGTTACCTTTTGTCTCAGAAGAAACTTTATTACCACTCTTGAACACGACACTTTTCATTCACCTGGGTTGGGAAATCCTTTACCTCACAGTTGATCAAACCACTTTGAAAGTCTTCAACCAGGTTCCGGGGATTAACTTTGAGTTATTCAGCACCAAACCATCTGTCGTGTCGTTATGTGTCCAAGAGGTCTGCAAACAAAACTTTCATCTGCAAAATACTTGTCATCCATTTGACCATCCCTGAGTCAGTCCTTACAGCAACATTTCTTCAACTTGAACAATGATTTCGTGTTGCGGGCTTGCCTGCAACGGGTCGCTTTCTATCGACATCGACACATTATCTAGAAAGATGACTTAGGAATCGACAATACCTTGAAGTCTGCATGCATCAATGGCAGGTTTCTCGCCTTTGACGTCAGTTTACATCATTGACTTTCGATCAAAGGATTCCGTGAAGTGTTCGACATCAAAACATCTAATCACATTTCACGGGTTGTGCTTGGTACTTTGAGAACCATTGACATTACTGGTGGTCTCTCTCACGCTTGTTAACAGTTTACATCATCGACTGGTAATCAAGTGGTTTCTAACATGTTCGACATCAAATCATTTAATCACATGGCTAGAATCGTACCAATTCGGGAAGTAGAAGTGAAGACCCTGGATCTAGTTTCTACCATCCAGGCTGCGAGGAGTTTTGTATTCATTATCTATGTAGACTAATCATAAACAGATGGCTGCGTCCATACTGTGTCTACAAAAGTCTATAAAAATGATGTACTGCAAGATCATTCCTGTATCAGAATAGTTAGTCCATTAGTTAAAGTTTTGAATCTGAGTATGGGAATGCCTACCTCAGTGATGATATAATCTTATCCATGTATTTTGTGTTGAAAATTGCAGGTTCCAACCAGGCCATCCACAAGACAATCCTTGAAATGATAAAGTGCTTCACCCTTCCTAGAATTACAAAACCCTACTCTATTCCAGGCTTCGCACTTTAGGGGGCAATCTGTTACACTAAAAAATGTCACCTTGACTACTTACAGTTAGTATGGCTCAAATCAACAGTCATGCTACCCTCTTAGGCAAGTCTCATGCCTCTGTTATCCATCTCAAACTCAAAGAAGAGAGAAAGTCTTGTAAAAACTATGTTTATCTCTGGGGTCGCAGGTTCTCTCTAGCCTTACCTGCGGGGACGCTGACCATGTTCACAAAATCTGCGTCCATGGACGCTCTGTATGTTAAGGGACAGGTGCGTCCCTCTGTAAAAGGAAAAATGCGCGAGTTTTATCTTGAAAAAGTTACTTGTAGTTACTTCTAGAACATTCTAGAGGTCGGTTTGATGAAATGGATGCGCCTCCAGTTGGTTCATGTATCTCTATTAAGGGGGAACTTATCCCATCAATAAGGGAGCTATCCCACCCAAAGAGGGGGATGATCCCATTGATAGTGGACCTGAATAACCTCTTTACAGCACTATAAATAAAGGCATTGAGCCAGAAGGAGAAGAGGTTGGAGCTATACATTTTCTTTGGGTAAATGCTGCAGGAATTAGGACTCCCATTTAGAACCTTGTGAGGAGAGATTGTCTTTGCTTGATTCTACTTGGAAGTGGGTGAGCTTTGTCAAAGTAGAGGAAAACCCTTGATGGACCCTGGGAGGAACTTGCACAACACCAAGGCCAGGTTGTAAGAGTTTCTTTGTTTCGTTATTAATACAAACTGGTTTATTTTTCTCAATAGCTTGTGTTAATGAGTTATTTCATGTGTTCCTTGGTCTGCATGTTGAATATATGTTTTATTATATGAAATGCAAGTGCTTGGTAATTGTTTGATTGTTTGTGGTTGCAGGAATTGACTTGAAGGAGGAGCTCATCCGGATTGGCAAGGATAAACTACAACAACAGCGTTTTGGAATAAGGTAAGCCTAAACACTTGTAGTTTTCATGTTGTAAAAGGTGTATTTAGAGAAAGATCACTCCATTTTGTCTTGTTTGTCATTAGAATGTCTTAGACTTCTAGGAAGGTCAGCTGTGTCCGCACCCTTGACCAATTCCGTGTGACACTTTCCTATTTCCTTGAGTCGGGCTTCGGAAGGCGACTGACCTATCTTTCGTGTCCAGGAAGTTATTTTTGGGCTCCCCTTTTCGGGGGTGGCTGATGTTTTAGAGGGGGTCCTTGCACTGGGTGAAGTAGGGACATCCCCTGAAGTGGTTTGGCTGCTGGGTGGAGGCTGTGGCTTGCCCGTGGTCATCCTCTTGCTTCTCCTGGCTTCAGGTGGTAAAGGGGTCTCCGTCTCCCTTTTCTCTTTCGGTTTTGGAGCTGTGCTGAGGGCAGCCAGTGCCGCTGCTGCCTCCTTTTTGAGAATGCCAGCCTTCTCTTTCTTGCGTTTTGCTCTCTCGGAGCTCCTTGTAGAGGGCCCCTCCTTTTTAGATTTCTGGCTTCCTGTGGAAGACCCTGCTTTGCCCGCTTCCGGGCCTCCTGTAGAAGATTCTTTCTTTGTCTTCGGACTCTCTATAGGAGGCTGTTTCTCAATGACCTTCGGGCCTCTTGTAGAAGCCCCTCTTTCCAATCTCGGGCTTCTTGTAGAAGCCCCTGTCTCTGTCTTCGGGCTTCCTGTAGAAGCCTGTGGTTGCACTTTCGGGCTTCCTGTAGAAGCCTTTGTCTTCGTTTTTGGGCCTCCTGTAGAAGCCTGTTCTCCAATGATTTTCGGGCTTCCTGTAGAAGCCTTGGTCGTTGCTCTTGGGCTTCCTGTAGAAGCCTGCTCCTTACTGATCTTTGGGCTTCCTGTAAAAGCCTTTGTCTTTGTTTTCGGGCTTCCTGTAGAAGCCTGTGTTTGTGTTTTCGGGCTTCCTGTAGAAGCCAGTTTTTGCGTTCCTGCAGATGCAACTCTCACCACCTTTTCTTGCTTGGCTGCATGGATTTTGCTTTTGGCTTTGACTGCAGGAGCTGACGAGGTGCTTGGGCTGGCAGGGACCACCTCAGTTTTGACTGCCCTACTTTTCAACCTCTTTTCCCTTGCTGACAGGATGGGGGTGTCCTCTTTTGCTCTGTCATCCTTCCCTCCTCCTTCTCCTTTCGTTCTTTCTTCTGTGTTGGAGTCGGGACCTTTTGGCTTTTCCCTTTCTTACTCTCGGCTACTGGCTCTTCTTCTTCACCGCTAGAGGATTCCATTTCTTCAAGCAACATTTTTATGTCCCCTTCTCTTGTTAAATTCCTAAATGATTCCCATGCGAGGGGGACTTTATATGAGTGGAGAGCATCCTCCACAAGAAGCTTGACTAACCCATGGTGGGCTACCTGATCCGGAATTCCGTCCTTGAGCTTTGTAGAGCACTCCATCAAGGACTGCAGTAAAAAGTAAGGAATGCTCAGCCTCTGTGCTGCAGAGAGGTCAATCTGGTGTCTTAGTTCATTGAGCAGCCTGAAGTGATACGCATATACGATGCTGTAACGACCCTCACAGGTGATATATTTCATAATTTGAAAACTGACTTCGTTCCATGGTGGCAACAGGCTTGTCCTTTTCACCCCATTTTTGTCCTCTGTGAATGATTCTTCAGGTGGGAAGAACTCCTTCTTTGCTTGCTAGCTCTGCTTCCACTCTTCTTTATCCCACGGCAGACCCATGGGCAGTTCTGTGATTCGAATTAAATGCTCTGGGGTGAGTTGGAGGCTGAGACCTATGAAGCTTACTGTGGCCAGTGTCTGGGATTTAGGCTTCAATGCCTGCAAGAATTCCTCGGCTACTTCATCATCGTAGCCCTGTAGCTTATCACAAAAAGGCATCCATTGTGCCCTGGTAAAGAGATCTACCACTGCTGGATTTCTCCTTAATTTGGTGGAATCTGTGGGTTCTCGCCTGATAAATCCACCCGGCATGATGCACAATTTTCTTAACCGGAGGTGGTGATGGTGGAAGAGAGTTTAGTTTCGGTGACAGAGTGCAGAACAATGCGTATAACCCACAAAAATTTTACAACACAGTCTAACCACGCAACAATCCTGTAGAATTGCAGTATGGGCACACAGACAGCAATTTGTCTACTTTCTCATTTACCCTGACAGTAACTGACAATCCTACCACTTTAAATGAGCAATTGCATGAGAAGTCCAGGGTTACCTCGTTACTTGGCCACCTTTTTTTCGTGAACACCTACGTTCCTGTAGAAGACTGCGTCCTGTAGGACTGCGTTCCTGTAGAAACTGTTCCTGTAGGAACTGTTCCTGTAGGAGCAGTGTGCAAACTTCGGGGAGGACTACAATTGGACTGCGGTTGAGGTGCGCTTCACTGGTGTTCAGTCAGCCGAAAGCTTGGCGTATCAACATGCAGAGGTATTCAGAAGAGTTACTCAAGTTTTGAAGTGGAGGTGGATGGATATACGTGCACAATCTAGCCGATTAGATTTTGAATCGGCGCAGCTCGTGGCGCGGAGGGTGAGTTGTCCCCGCCGGACCGTTGGGTGACGTCACCCATCATCCGCCTGCACATTCACTTGCTGCCGCATTCATTCCCACAGATCTGCCGCCGCCCTTTTCGGTTAAACTCGTTTCTCGGTTGACGGGACTGATCTTCACGTGCGTGCTGCGTGTTCCCTTTGTCGTGGCTGCCACCCCATCATCTGACTATCCCTTCACTAGCCAACGTGGCCAGTCAACTGGCCTTACGGCCGCTCAACCATTCATTTCTACGCCATGCAAACAAATCAAGGTAATACTCATGCGATTTGATGGAAGGAAGGATTAGAACACTTACCTGTGCGCGTCTGCACATGATTTTCAGTTTTTTGGACGACGGATCTACCTACTGCATGTGGCTTACACAGTCCCGGAGGCTCATGGTTACAGGATGCTGGCGCTGTAGTGGACGCTCTGGTTGCATGCGCCCGCGTGTTGCTTGCAGATGGCTGGGCGATGAATGGTATCCACTCCTGCAGGTTTGACTGCTACAGGATTCCCGCGGGGTGCCTTGTAACAGTCTCACCTCCTTGGGTGCATGTTACTTGACAATGGAGATGACCTGCTAATCGCGCTCCCGAAGCTTCTGATGCTCGACATGGACATGGTATGAGCTCTCGGTGTTCATTTTTCTCTGACAACTGATTTTTCCACGAGAACTCATTGATCTGGTTTGCTGGTGCAGGGATCTTAGTTGCATGGTGACGAGGATGGTGGAGCAAGGTATCAGCGTCGTGCATGGGCCCAAAAGAGGCTTGCATGCGTCCACACCAACCCGTAGTCATCAGATCTGCTCATGAAACGCATTCTGGCTCGTTCTGAGCTTCTACAGGAAGTTTCCTGTAGAAGTATAGAGCTTCCTGTAGACAGGCAGCTCTTCCTGTAGAAATTTTCACCTTCCTGTAGAAAATCGCACCTTCCTGTAGAAAATCTGTGTCTTCCTGTAGGAGACTCAGTTTATAATAAAAGTGCACATACCTTGAAGAACATAGGCATTCTTGGAGGAGGTGCTGGTGAGGTGTCCTGGCTGCATGATAAGGACTTCTGGCTTTGAGTTGAGAGGCTTCCTCTCCTCCATAGAACACCTGCAATCTGCATGCAAATTTCACATAATGACTTATTGATCTTGTTTTTTTTCTTCTTTTTGTTTTGTTTTGTTTTTTGAAAGATAGCAGGGGCGCCTCAATGAGGTTTTCACCCCTACCACCTGCCTTAAGCACCTCAGAGAGGTTTTCACTCAAGGATCTTTATCTCTTTTTTTTTTTTTGAAAGATAGCAGGGGCGCCTCAATGAGGTTTTCACCCCTACCACCTGCCTTGGGCGCCTCAGAGAGGTTTTCACCCAAGGATCTTTATTATTTATTTATTTTTATTTATTTATTTATTTATTTTTTTTTTTTTTTTTTTTTTTTTTTTTAGATGCTTCAGGGTGTGCCCAAAGCAGGGGCAGGACCCTTCTCTATGACCAATACTGCCTTCTCCATTGTTTTGATGAACTCCTGTCTTGAGGGAGGCTTCCTGTAGATCTTCAATCGATGCCCATTGACAAGCATGGGAATGGCTTCCTCATCAATGGTTCGAATGAGGACGGATCCATTGTCATGACACTTTTCCACTGAATATGGTCCCAGCCATCTGGTTCTCAACTTCCCCTTGAAATCTTTGTATCTGGAATCATACAACAAAGCCCAATCTCCCAGCTGAAATTGCTTGTCATGGAGATGTTGGTCATGCCACACCTTCCTATGAAGTTGAACCACTTCTGAGTGAAGGAGGGCCTACATGCGGTGCTCATCCAGTCCATTCAGCTGCAATAACCTTTCTTGTTGTGCATGGCTGAGATCTAGGTCCAGCTGAGCTGCCATCCTCAAAGTGTTATACTCAAACTCAATGGACAGCAAAGCTTTCTTCCCATAGACCAGCTCATAAGGTGTGAAGCCGGTGGTGGTCTTCCAAGTGGTGTTGTAAGCCCATGTGGCTTCAACCAGGCGATCTGCCCAGTCCTTTCTACTGCTGCTCACCACTTTAGTCAAGATCCCTTCTAATGGTCTATTGGTGACTTCCACCTGCCCATTTGCTTGAGGATGATAGGGAGTGGAATTTCTATGCTTGATCTTGTGATGAGCTAGGAGATCTTCAACCAGGTGGGAGGTGAACTGGCTCCCTTGATCGGTGACCAGCTCTCTTGGATAGCCAAACTTATAGAAGATGTTCTCTCTTAGGAACTCGGCCACTTTTTCTTCTGTTGCTGCTTTGATTTCTTTGGTCTCTGCCCACTTCGTCAGGTAGTCAGTGCACACAATGATGTAGGATCTTTGCCTCGAAGAGGGATTGATTGGACCCACAAAGTCCATGCCCCACTTCTCAAATGGCTCAAGAGTCACTTGAGGTTGGAGAGGCATCTCATCCCTTTGGGTCAGTTTCCCCATTCTTTGGCATTGGTCACACTGGCTGACATATCTTCTGACATCTTGATGAAGTGTGGGCCAATAGTAGCCTGCCTGCAGGATCTTGAAGGCAGTTCTCTTTGCTGCAAAATGTCCTCCACAAGGCCCATCATGACAGGTGAGGAGGATGTCAAAGACTTCCTCTTCCCTTACACAACGCCTTAAGATCTGATCGGGGCCAAGCTTGAACAGGTTGCCCCCAATCCAAGTAAATGAGGCACTCTTTCTGATGATTCTGCTCTTCTCTTCTGGAGAGAGGTGCGGAGGAAACTGAGCTGAAACAAGGTAGTTTTCTATATCAACAAACCATGGAGAGAGTACTGAGATAGCAAACAGATGCTCATCAGGCATCTGGTCATCCACCGTCCCATCTTCATCTGCAGACAAATCCCATCTAGATAAAAAGTCAGCAACAACATTCTCTCTACCTGGTTTATCAACAATGGTTAAATCAAACTGCTGCAATAAAAGTAACCATCTAATAATACGAGCATTCACATCTGGTTTATTCATCAAATATCTAATAGCAGCATGGTCAGTATGTACAAAAGTCTGGTAACCAGTAATATAATGTCGGAACTTGTTCAGTGCATGGACCACAGCTAAGAATTCCTTCTCGGTTACAGTGTAATTCAGCTCTGCTTTGGACAAGTTTTTGCTAACGAAGTAAATGGCATATGGAAGTTTTTGCTCAACTTGTCCTAAGGCTGCACCTATGGCTTTGTTCGAGGCATCAGTGTGGATGTGGAAAGGTAGGGCCCAGTTTGGAACTCTCAAGATTGGTGCTGACACCAACTTGTCCTTTAACTCATTCAAACTCCTCTGACAATCGTCAGTCCACTTAAACTCCACATCTTTTGCCAACAGACCAAACAATGGTGAGGCTAACTTGCTGAAGTCCTTAATGAATCTCCGGTAGTATCCTGCTAATCCCAAGAAACTCCGGACATCCCTTACCTTTTGAGGAGGTGGAACCCTCTTGATGAGAGCAATTTTGTTAGGATCCACCTGCAATCCTTGGGAAGAAATGGTATGGCCTAGCACGGTCCCCTCAGTCATTAGGAATTCACATTTTTCAGGACTAAGGGACAAGTTCATCTCGGTGCATTTGGTTAGGACTTTCCCCAGGTTGGACAATGTTTCCTGGAAGTTGGCCCCATAAGGAGTAAAGTCATCCATGTATATTTCCACTGCATCATGGACCAACTCCGAGAAGATGCTCAAGACAGCTCTTTGAAAAGTAGCAGGAGCATTGCATAGCCCAAAGGGAAGGACTCGGTAGGCAAAGGTACCCCAAGGACAAGTGAAGGTGGTCTTATCTTGGTCTTCCGGGCTGATTTGGATTTGATTGTACCCGCTAAACCCATCCAGGAAAGAGAAGAACTTCTTTCCTGCCAGTCCATCCAACACTTGATCTATGAAAGGTAGAGGGAAATGGTCTTTCTTGGTAGCTTTGTTCAGCTCTCAGTAGTATACACAGATTCTCCATTTCCCATTTTTCTTGGGAACCAAGACCAGAGGGGACACCCATTCACTATCTGAGATGGGGTAGATGAATCCGGCATCCAACAGTTTTTGCAACTCTTCCTTGACAATGTCCTTAAGGGCTGGATTCATTCTCCTCTGGGGTTGCCTAACTGGTTTACAATCCTCTTTGATGTATATATGATGGGTACAGACTGAGGGATGGACTCCTTTCATCTCCTTATAGCTCCAAGCAAAAGCATCTAAGTGGCCGGCCAATAGGCTACACAACTCCTTCTCCTGGGAAGGAGATAGGGAGGAGCTGATCTTTAATGCTCTCTCAGGGCCGAACTCCACACTTTTGACTCTGGGAGTGACAGGGCTAGTTGTACAAAGGTCCACTAAGGTGCTAGCTTGGGAATCCTCCACCAACTTCTCTAAAGATAGTGCACTGGAAGGTGGATTCTGGATCAGGGTCTCAATCAAATCATCCTCGGTAGGAGGGTCTCTTCTAGTGGTATCTAGGGTGCACAGAGGTGCAGAGTACACCTCGTCTTCCTCTCCTTCCTCCAACCAGAGTGGTAAATCATGCTCTAAAGAAGGTTGGGCAGGAGGGTATAGGACTAGCTGCTTGGACATGGGACCATTTTTGATGGTCATGTTTCCTGCCCGACAACTTATGTAAGCATCTGCAGTAGCTAACCAAGGCCTTCCCAAGCTGAGAGGATATCCAGTAAGCTTGGCCTTTGGTTGCAGAACCAGGAAGTCTGCAAGGTATTCCCAAGAATCAATAGAGACCAAGACATCCTCCACAATCCCTTCGGGAGTCACGGTGGAGCGATCTGCTAATTGCAGTACTGTCGAGGTCTTCCTCAAGGAACCCTGAAGATTGAGTTTAAGCATGGTATCCCTGGTCATCACATTGATGGCCGCCCCCAGATCAATCAAGGTGTGGGGGATAATGGTGCCATTGATGTGAACATCTACTACAGGACTTCCAGGATCTAGGTACTTTGGGCAGATGACTTGTCCTAGCATAAGGTCAGACAGCTGTCCTATGACATTAATAGTTGAGGCATCTTTCTTCCGTCTGCCTGGGTGTTTGAAACACTTCTCCTTAACCAGCTTGTTATATATTGGCACATCCTTGATGGCTTGGAGAAGTGGGATTTTTACACACAACTGCTTGAGCTCACCCAAAAGCTCATCTTCTTCTGGGTTAGGTTGTGTGGTGGCTGTTAGTCTCTCAGGAAAGGGTGGAATAGGCTTTGGTTCACTCTCCTGATGGTTTTCCTCATCCTCTGGGGGAGGAGGTTGGCGATCTGGAAGAGTCTTTCCAGATCTAAGATTGATCTCCTGGATCTCCACAGCATAGGTAGGGCATGAGGTCTCCCCAGTATATACCTGCTGAGCCTGTCTATTGTTGGGGTTCAGGTTTGGTTGAGCAGGCATCTGAGGTTTCCTTGGAGGAGCAGGAGGTAAAGGCTGAGGTTGAACTGGTGGTGGAGGCAAAGTGGCAGGAGGAGTGTTGTATTGGGGCCTCCACCCCGACTGAGGAGCACTCCATTGAGGCTGCGACTGGGTATGTGAGTGATATGGATGAGAAGTAGGTTGAGTAGGGTACTGAGGTGGATAAGACCATGGAGGAGGCATGGACCAAGAAGGATGAGCAGGGGGACCCCAGGAAGGCATGGGAGTCGAGTGGTTGGGGTTGTAATAAGCTTGAGATGCCCCTTGCATCCCCTGCTGATAAGGTCTAGATCCTTGAGGCCTCCTTTGGTTGATGAAGTAGAGAGGTTCAGTGGGGGCTTCGGTTCCTTGGTACATGGCTTTAAACCCAGGTAAGGTTGGACACTGATTTGTTGGGTGGTCCTCCTCACAAACGAAACACACTTCAACCGAATGCAATGGACATTCGTTCTTAGGGTGTCTTCTGGTGCACCTAAGACAGAAGACAGCCAAGGCTCTCTCAGCTTCTTCTTTCTTCTGCTAGATCCTGAATGTGGCCAGCTGCATGGCAATGGTCTGTCTCACCTCACTCTTAAGATCTTCTAATTGGTTTGTAAACTCATGTTTGGAGAAAGGGACACCAGTGGAGAGGAGATTTCCTCTACCTCGTTTTCTAGCTGCCCTGGAATGATTTCGAAACACAGTCTTGATGTCCTCATAAGGCAGTTGGTAAATGTCCCCCCCAGCTAACATGTGAAGGGTGTCTAAGAGATCTTCAGGGACTCCTCGGAGTAGAACCAACTTGAGGGATTCAGGGTCAAGTGTGCACCTGGCCCGTTTATAGCTAAGTTGGAACCTCTCCTCATAATCCTCTAAAGACTCATCATTCCCCATGGTCATTCGAAAGATCTCTCCCTTGGTTTCCTTGGACCTACAATAATCCCTATACTTGGTATTGAAGGCTTGCTGCATCTGAGCCCAAGTAGCGATGCTATTCCCAGGTAATCCCATGAACCAGCGTAGTGCTGCATCCTTAAGAGTGGAAGGGAAAAGCTTCAGCTTTTGCTCATCTTCAGTATAGTCATAGGTTCTACAAAGGACAGCAAACTCAAACAAGAAGGTATCAAGATCCTCAGTGGTCAGTCCATGGAAGTGAGGCAAGGCGGAGGGGCTAATGTTTTTCATTTTCATATCTCCATTGGTCTCTCGGATGGGGAAAGCTCCTTCTATTCTCTCATCTTCTCTCCTATTATCAGCCATGGCTTCAGATGGAGTGGTATCTAACTCTTCTTCTTCTATAGGGTCTTGGTATATCTCAGGATGTTCACCTATAGGTTCCTCTGGGTCACTGTCACCAAAGAAGAGAGAAGGGTGACTCAGTGATGTGGTGGGGGTGTTTGGTAGGACTTTGCCTGATCTATCTCGGTTCCTACAAGGCATGAAATGGAAAGGACTTTTCTTTTTTGAGTGCTTTTGCTTTTTCTTTGGTACCTGCAAAACTGAAACAAAGTGATCTACAACTAACTATATTGCTCAAATGAAATTGCAGAATTGGAAAGCTAATCTAGGAAAGCAAGAAAAATTACTCTAGGAAAGCAAGAAATATTAATCTAGGAAAGCAGGAAATGCTAATCTATGAAAGCAGGAAATGCTAATCTAGGGAAGCAGGAAATGCTAATCTAGGAAAGCAGGAAATGCTAAGCTACTTTTGCAGAATGGAAATGAAATAAACTACTGAGCAGAAGTAAGAGTACGAAAGTAGAAGAAAAGCAACAATTACTAATACTCTGACGCTTCCCCGGCAACGGCGCCAAAAATATGGTGAGCTCCAGTATTGTAGCAATAATGCTACAACTCCTGGGGCTTCCTGTCTCTCATTTTATCAATCCGGTAGTTCGTACAAACTTGGAAGCGACGGTGCTATATGCACAAGTACTAGCTCTTGTCGCAGCTGTCACTTGGTCAGCTGGCACAAGTTCGCTAGGGCTCAAGCCAACTTCTATAGGCTCTCAGAAGAAGCTTGCTAATTGATGGACGAAAGCTATTCTCAAAGGAAAACTACTCTACTTGAAAAAATGGACTGAAAGCAAATCAAAGCATGTAAACCTAGGAAACCCTAATTTAACTAGTCTAACCTCTACAATGCAAAAAATGTGAATGAAACTTCTACCAATGCTGCTGTTACCTCTAATGAGTGAAAATGCATGGATCTAAGCTGCTTGCATCATAAAAGACATGTTTTTGTATTTTTCCTTTAAGTGTATGGAGTGATTGTGATTGTGTGCTAATTAGGGTTTGGTTGTGCAGATGGGATGGAGAAGGAAGGAAAGTGTGGGACAGGTTGGGGAGGCTAGGAGAGGTCCCTAGGGATCCTTAGCATCCATCCACAGAGGTTCCTCACATTCAGAAGCTCGGCAACCGAGTGAGTGGTCTCCTACAGGAAGTCTGCAGGGGATCCTACAGGATACTCTGGTTTCTACAGGATGTCTACCAACAGCTACAGGATAACCTACCGTGAGTGTTTGGCGTGATGGAGGGGTGGTGAAATGGTAGGGGGAGATGTGTAAGGTAGGAATGAGGTTGGTGATGGCTGTAGAAGTGAAGGAATAGGATGGGGAGTGAGTGTAGGGAGTGGGTTGGAAGATAGAGGGCTATGTCAACGAAAAGGCTAGAGGATGAAGCTACGTGAGGAGTGAAAGACTTTGGGAGATAAAAAAGCGGAGCAGAGGTCAAAGATGTGGTTGCATGCGTGATCAAGATGGAGGAGAAGGTAATGGAACAAGAGAGGGCAGTGCAAGTGAAACAAATGCTTGTGACTGTTACCAAACTGAAAATGCATTAACTTAGACTACCTGTGCTTATAAATTCAATGAACAGCAATCTAAACGCGAAGGAGAATGTGCATGAAGCTGTGGTAAAGGAGTGTGGTGCAGGTGTGAATGACAAGGAAGCATCTAACATAACGTGACTGTGTTTGCAGCAATCATGGAATAAAGAAATGCGTATTTTTGGTGGTTAGTCATGGACTACACCCCGATCCCAAATGAGATGGCAGTGAGCCTTAACAACCCTTTTTGCTGGAGCTCCAATAGATTATATCTATCCTCTGCTAACCTAAGCAACTGGAAACAAATTCACCATAAGTAAATCCTATCTAAACTCATGAAAGAAAACTAATTTAACAACCTGTAATTCAAATTGCATGTGAAAATGAAAACTCAAAGTGCTGAAATGAAATGGAAACAACACTACAGCAGAGGGGATCTATGGCTCTCAGGTTGGGCCCTAACCTGAGAACTATAGTCTTCTTAAGAAAACTCAGAACTAGATCAGAATCTGCCTTCTTTATTCATAATCTGATATCATGCCAAATTGGCTTACAAAAAGGAACAAAAACTGAGCTGTGCTCCAAAATTACAATAGCAATACGAGAGTTTCAACAACCTATCCAAGGCTAAGGCCTCTATACTTATACAAAAATGATGATCCAACAAGTGTCCTTGATTTTAGGAGCTCGACTGTCCAACTAGAGTTTAACTGTTGATCCTGTAGGACGGTCATAACTGCTGTTCCTGTAGAGCAGTTTATAACTGCTGTTCCTGTAGAACAGCTGGCTGCTTCTAAGCTCGGAGGGGAGATGGATTGGATCTCGGAGTTCTTGGTGGGAATCACGAGGAATGTCCCTAAGACCGTGGACATCCTCTCCTAAAAACCAGCAGTGCCACCTCATTGTCTCCTTGTCTCCTTTTTCGTTGTCTTTTGCTCCCTTTTAATGCCAAAACCTGGAATCATAATGCATTAGTCACGTAGATAGAGTGCCTACCCTTCTTCCTACAAACAACATGAATAAACTAAGAAATGCATGCATAAGCAATAAAAAATGAATGGTTTGAGCAAGTAGAATAGGCCAAAATGAGCCCAAATTGTACCAAAATTGGAGCTCATCACTAGTCTACATCAACAAGGCCATGAATATCCAATACTATGTCCAATCCTGGTCTTCCTTGGTAGCACAAACCATAATTGGTAGTGTCGCGCGCAAATACTTGAAAACCCGCTTCACTGCTGTACAATGCTCCTTCCCTGGTTTTGACATAAACCTGCTCAATACTCCCATTGCATGTGCAATGTCTGGTCTAGTACAGACCATTGCATACATCAGGCTACCGACTGCACTTGCATATGGAACACGGGCAATATCCTCTTCCTCTTCTTGTGTCTTGGGACACTGTTCAACAGATAACTTTACACCTACAGGAATAGGAACCTTCATTGGTTTACTATCCTGCATATTAAACCTCTGCAGTATTGTCTTGACATACTTCCTTTGGTTAACCAGAGCTAATTCTTTGCCCAATATATCTTAATTTCCATGCCCAAAATATAGTTTGCAGCACTAAGATCTTTCATGTCGAATTCGGAGGACAATTGGGTCTTCAAATGCTGGATAATTTCTTTGTCATTTCCAACAGCAACATATCATACACATACAAGACCAGATAAATAACATGGTCATCAATTAATTTAAAATACACACAGTGATCAGCTTTGATTTTGGTGAAGCCAAGTCCCCGTATAAATGTATCAAATTTCTGATACCACATCCTTGGTGACTGTTTTAACCCATACAAAGACTTCTTTAACTTGCATACCAGTTCTTTCTTACCCTTCACCGCAAAGCCTTCAGGTTTCTTCATGTAGATCTCCTCTTCCAGATCCCCGTGAAGAAATGCTGTCTTCACATCCATTTGTTCTACCTCAAAATCAAAAGCAGCAACAACAGATAAAAGTAATCTAATAGAAGTTACCTTGGCAATAGGAGAAAAAATATCACCAAAAGCAATTCCCGGCACCTGGGAATAACCTTTTGCTACCAACGGAGATTTGTATTTCTCCACCTTTCCTTCTGCATTTGTCTTCTTCTTGAACACCCATTTGCTACCAATGGGCTTCCTTCCAGCTAGCAACTCCACCAGATCCCAAGTCTCATTTTTGTGCAAAGATGCCATTTCATCAACCATGGCCTCTTTCCAGAGTTTTCCATCCTCTGAATTCACTGCTTCCTTCATAGTTCTGGGATCATCATCAGTAACAGATAAAGCAAAATTTAAGTAGAAAGTAGATGGACAATACCTTTCTGGCTGCCTTCTTTCTCGAACTAATCTTCTCACACCCAGAGTTTGTGGCTCTTCATCTTCTGATTCCTCCTTTGTTGTAGAGTTTGATTCTTCCTCCTTTAGCTCAAACTCTATCTTCTCATGTTCCTTTGGTTGGACTTCATGTTTAATAACATCTTTCACCTCTTGGAACACCACATCTTGGCTTTACACAACCTTCCTTGTTGCTGGGTTCTAAAGCTTATAACCCTTTAAACCATCCTTATACTCAATAAAGATGCACTTTTCAGATTTACTATCCAACTTGGTTCATTTCTCCTTTGGAACATGTACATATGCATCACATCAAATACCCTCAGATGTGAAAGAGAGGGTTTCTTACCAGTCAATACGTCTTGTGGAGTCTTATCCTCCAACGCTGATGAAAGTGATCTGTTGACCAGGTAACATGCTATCTCCACTGCCTTTGCCCAGAATTCCTATCCTAACCCGGCATCACTGAGCATGCTTCTTGCCCTTTCCATCAACGTCTTGTTCATTCTTTCTGCAACTCCATTTTGTTGAGGTGTATATGGAGTAGTCTTCTGCTGTGCTATACCACACTTCTTACAAAATTCTTCAAATTCCTTACTGCAAAACTCTCCACCGTTATCTGTCCTCAACACCTTTATCTTCTTCTCTATCTGATTTTCCACCAGAGCCTTAAATTATTTAAACTTGTCAAAGACTTCAGATTTCTTCTTAAGGAAATATATCCCTATATTTCTTGAGAGGTCATCTATAAATGATACATAGTACACAGACTTACCCAGTGATGGAACCTTCACAGGTCCAAACACATCACTATGCACAAGCTATAATATATGTTTCACCCTCTTACCACCAGAGGGGAAACTCCAAATCACAGAAATCAAAATCCAGAGAGCTATTACTCATACCCTCTACCATACCTTTACCATGAAGTATTCAAAGGCCCTTCTCTCCAATATGTCCAAGCCTTTGATGCCACAGCATGATCTTCTCTCCAGAGACCACTAGATTTTCTGCTCCACTTTTAGGAACCACAGAACTGTTGCACCCATCAACAACAGTGCTACCTTGAAGCTTGTACAGAGTTCCAGTCCGAACTCCCCACATCAATACCAGTGCTCCTCGAACCATCTTGCAGGTATCCTTCTCGAACATTGTTTTTACACCTGCGCCATCCAACTTGATTACAGAAATCAAATTTCTGGCTAATGCAAGAATATGCAGAACACCCGGAAGTGTTCTAACCCTTCCACCTTGCAACTTCAACTTTACTTTTCCGCGACCAACGATTCTAGCCTTCCTATCATCCCCTAAGAAGACACCACCACCATTGTATTTCTCATACTCGTAGAACCACTCTCTATGGGGAGTGAAGTGAAAGGATGCACCTGAGTCAATCAACCATGCCTCATGCTCTACATGTGTACTTAAAGAAGCCAAGTACACATCCCCACCTTCATCTGAGGTAGTTTTCGCCTCTGTAGAAGGAGCATCATCAGATCTCTTTCCTTTATCAGGAGTTTTAGATTTATAGTCCCTTTTGTAGTGCCCTTCCTTTCCGCATTTCTAACACACCACATTTACAGGTTTTCTTGGAGATATAAATCTCCCTCTAGATTAGATATCCCACTCGATGACTTATTTTTATTTCTGTTCTGGGACCGTCCTCATATAGACAAGGCATCACCATTCTGGCTCTCCATATTTTTCCGTCTCATCTCCTCCATCAGCAAGGATGAGACTATTTCATCAAACTACAAGGCAGTTGCATTGCTACCTATTGCAATAACCAGACTATCCCATGAATCTGGTAGAGAAAACAACAAGCTGATGCACTTATCTTCATCTGAAATTTTAATATCAACAGATGCTAATTGACTTACCATAGTATTAAATGCGTTCAGATGCTCTGTCATCAAGTCTCCATCTTTCATCCTCATGTTATACAGCTTTTTCCGCAGGAAGAGTTTATTCACCAGAGACTTAGATTGATACAAAGTCCCTAACTTGTCCCACAAAGCCTTTGCCGTAGCTTCCCCTGATACATTCAGCAATACTGAATCTAAGACACATAGTATTGTGCGCTTTGCCTTCTGATCCAACTTCTTCCATTCTTCATCAGACACTCCCGTTGGTTTAGTACCTGGATCTACAATGATCCACTGATCCTTATCCACCAACAGATCCTCCATATTGAGTTTCCACAACTCAAAACTCTGACCATTAAATTTCTTGATCTCTATCTTTCCACTGCTTGCCATATTATTTCACCACCAGAATCGATCTCGCAAATCTCCCACTGAACAGGGTCTACCACAGGCCCGAGCGAAACCCCTTAGCAACAAAGGCGTCCCCTTGAAGCCAAAACAGCTCTGATACCAAATGTAGGTTTTAACCCCTTACAGAAATTACCTGCATACGCATTCTTAAACACAGAAAATAAATAATGTGAGAGCATAACACATAAAACACATATACAAATAATTTTTCCCCTGGATCCCAAAACCGGGACTACCAGCGTGATTTTTCATTATGTTCCTTTCAATGTTACAATACATATTTATACATGCCGAAGCATCCAATACCATGGACCGAAAAACATTTCACCCCCCCTGTTCCAAAGACCCGCACTTTACTCTGCTAGCTTGCCCTTTGAACATTCCCTTTAGTGAGTTGATCCAGTTCTGCTGCCCTTCTGTTTACTCCATAGCCCAATGGTCTGAAGACATCATTCTATCCATCTGTTTCAAGGATCCCACCACCCAATCTTGAATACAAATAAAAAATCTATGTTGAGCCTTCTGTGTCTTCCTGTTTTGAAACAGGATTGAGCCTTGGCCTTTTGCTTTGGCTGCCCTCATACTGCACATTGGAGGTGTCCATGCCTGAAGTGGAGGCTCTCTCCCTATTTCTCTTGGGATTCCTTTCCTCATTCTAAGGGGTCTGTAAAACATCAGGGGTACTAATGGTTGCTTCTTGTTGTCGTACCTGCAGGAATGAGCTTTCATCAAGCTGTCTCTCTAAATCAATCAAGGTATTTTCAACATCTACATTTGTATTATCCCCATCTACAAGATTGTTTTCCAACCACTGAGATTGATTTGCATATATTTCAATTTGTGGTATGCCATGATGAATGTAAGGCCCTAATTTGACCTTTTGTCTAAGTCTGGTCATAAATCCTCGAGGGTCATATCTCCACATGAAACTGTTTGGAAATTTCATCTGTTTCAGAATCAGATCTGCCTCCTCCCCAGCTTCTCTAGAGTTGCAAATGAAAGGGCCTAACTGATTTTTGACTTTGAATTGAGTTCTTTTCTTGGCCGATATAAAATTGACTTCATCAGAGTTCATTATTTGCCTATATTACTCTAGAGCAAATAACCTCATGGGGAGGTATTTCGGGAGTTTTGATATCTTGTCTTATTCTGGGTGGAGGGCTCCCCGTCAGCATGGTCATGACTGGATGGACAAAAGAGTCAATGAAGTTTGTATAAGTGTATGGTGATGAATACTTGTGGAAAAGTGGTGTCCAAAATATGATAGACCTGTGCTAGCCTCTAGTATCAATCTTCTGGAGGGTAAAGGGAAATCTGTCTAACTGGTAATATAGAAACATGTGGTACAATACATATGAGTATTTGAATACTCTCTCGTTGTGCATTCTGGTAAACTGTTCATGCATCCTTTCAGCTATGAACTGGGCATAACTGTATATAGTAGAAAGAGGCTTTCCTGGGGTGAAAATGGACATGAAGGCCAGGATAAGATCATCAACAAATTCACTAGTGGTACAAGCCAAAATACATGACATCATAGTCACAATGTGCTTGCCTCTTTCAGAGAAAATGGCAAAAACATATGGAGGGGCATCTTCAGGTATGTGCTTGTCTTCAAAAATGAAAATTTGAAACAATTGGGCTAGTTTTGATGGACTCAACTTGGTGTACTGGTCTAACAAATATCCAATTGAGAGTGGGGTTAGGTTTGGACCTGATTGGAGCTGTAACATCTCATTGATTGATTCAGCTGTGATGGTAAACAATATTTTCTAGTCAGGGGACATTGTAGCTTTCTGGTTGGGAATGTAACAGGCATGGCACATATGGACAATTTCAGGAAAAACATGTACTTGGGGAAATTGACATTTGAGAAAATTGGATTCCCAAAGACCAATGTCATCAGAATGGTTCAAATATCTATCCCTACTCAAAAAATGAAGTTTGAGTAGGACCTCATATGCACTGGTATCTCTGATTTGGAAATCCCTGTCCACTAGGGGAAGGTGGTCTAGGTTCATATGGGGAGTTGTGATAGGTCTGACATCCATGGCGACAGGGGCAGGCATAATTTAGTTCTTGTGGATTTGAATTTGGTGGTGTAGGGTTGTATCAGAGGTTTTGAGGGAAACTAGCAGTGTTGAGAAGGGTTTGGGTATGTGGTTTGAATTTAAAGTAATTAAAATTAACTTTACTTAATTAAAATTCCTTTAAATATAGAACATTTTCAAATTCCAAGGGTGGCTAGCCGGTAATGCGTTCACAAATACCTGGAGTTTAGGTCAATTTACTTGAAACTGGTGTTTTGGATGACGACGGAAAGTTGAAAGGGCTTTAAGAGCTTTGAAGGTGGTCTCCACAACTTCTTTGAGGACTGAAATGGGGTTGATTGGTATTTTTCAGTTTTGTAGGTGTCGCACTAGTTTGCAGAGGTTTTCAAAGAGCTTGAGCGAAAAAAAGACGAAAAAGGGCTTCTCAGCCTTTTTATTAAGCAATGGTCACTTTTTGGCAAGCAATTTTATGAATGAATAGTAGGCGGTTTATCGGGTCGAGCGGGGAGGCGGTTTCCCTAGCCATAGCACCACTTATGAGGGTCGGGCGGTATTTAGGAGGGGTCGCGCGATCTACTCTAGAGTTTGACACGTAGCATTTTGGGGGCTTGGGAAAACCACCTTATCAAGCGGGTAAAGTTCAGGAGTCGGGGGGATTCGATATGGATATGGATCGTTAGATGCGTGCGATGGTGACCAGACGACAGTCGGGCGAGGGAAGTGTGCAGGTAATAAGAGAAGAGGTGTCGGGGGGCCCAGGACTTTAATCTTCTACGGTTTGGGGTTAATTAGAATTTAATCATGGGTTAAAATTATCAGGCGGGGCTTAATGACTGGATTAGCTTAACCCTACCGCGTAGTGATGTATTAAATGGATTTTGTCGGGAATATGGGGTAATTTATATAGTTTATATTAAAACTAAGGGTTGGGATTTTTATTATAGGGGATTTAATTAATATATGGGAAAAGGTATATTAGGGATTTATATAATAAAGTTAAAAATTAATATGAAATGAGTGGAGTGATAATACCCTTAGCATAAATGTAAAATTTGCGCATTTTATTCACATACATTTCATACTTAGGATAAAGTACTTTTGTGGGTTTTTTGAGTGAAATAGGACTTACATGGGGTTTATTTACTTTTCTTGGGTAAATGAAGTTTAACCTTAGGAAAAGGGGTTTTATTAGGGAAATGAATTTTATGAAGGGAATTCTAACACTTGATGTCCATAAGTCATTAAGTCAAGGGTCCAGTCCCACCAAAAGTCAAAGAAATGCTTTGAGCCTCTTTGACTTGAAGGATTTAAAGTACTAGAACATACTTGTGGATAGGAAATTAGTAAGGGGAAAAATGAATGAGGAGGAGTTAATCGTATTAACTTGCAAAACTTTATTTTTTGCTTCCATAATTGATCGTACATATAGGAATGTGTGTCTAAGCATGATGCATGTGTTTTGATCCAATCAACTTTATACTTCAGCAACCTTTCTTCTACTTACCTATTACTTACCCTACCATTTTTTCTTCATTTATTTGGATGCATTTAGACTAGCAAACCCTTATCATCCATTTTTCTTTTGAAAAGTAATCTATCTAATTCTAACCTTATATCATCCAAGGGCCCAGATTAAACTGATGAGCTCCTTTTATTTTCTTTACCTATCTAATGATCTTCCAAGATTAAACTGTTTGGGTAGATTTTATTCTCTAACAATAAACATAAAATTCAAAGCATGAAATAACCAAGATTAAATAGTTTGATTACCATGGATTGTGGCATGAATAACAAGCTGCACACAATCGTCATTATGCATAAAAGTAAATAGTAGTGGCATTTAGACTTGCACACTTTCATGGTCTCTTTTTGTTTTTGGGGTTCACATATTTTCATTTTTTGACCTTCTCTTATTCTTTTTTTCCTTTGATATTTCTTTTAGGACATACCCTCTTTACATTTTTAATTTTTAATATGGAAAACATTGGAGAAAGCAAAGGTATGTACAATATTACAAGGCTTAACCTTAGTCATTCAAAATTATGACTCCTATTGGTATAGGAACCTAACAGTGGATCCACTTGGGGATGGCATTTTCTAATGAAATGTCGAGAACTCTAAATATCAGTAGCCTTTGAATTCTTGTTGATGTTACCTTGCAAAGTGTCCTTCTATGAATCTGCATTATTGATACTTATGATAGTAAATCTTTTAAAGCTTAGGGCCTTCTCTTTGGGCTTCAAATTCAAAGATCACCATCCAATCCAAACTAGACTTTGTAAATAAAATATGTACAAATGGGAAATGAAAATTAGTAACTTGGTTCAAAGTAATGTTTTAGCATTCGACCATTCACTGGCCCACCTTCTGCATCTGTACCATTAATTTCTCTCAAGAAGAAAGCATTATTTCCTCTATAAGCATAAATGACATAGGGACCTTTCCATAGGAAATCAAATTTCCCATGTTTGCCTTTGTCTTCCCTCCTTGAATCCCACTTAAGCACTTTGTCACCAATGTAGAAATCTTCAACCTTGGTTCTCTTATCAAAAATCTTTTTAATCTTTTCTTGCACAACTTGAGACCTGACATAGACCTCTTCTCTGGTTTGTTGTAGATGAATAGTTTGGTTGATTCTTCTTTGGATACTATTTGGTTCAACCTGCAATTCTTGAAGTATCTTCATTACTGGTACTCCCAAAGAGGATGGAAAGACAACTTCCATCCCATAAACTAGTTGATAGGGAGAAGTACCAATTGATTTCTTAGTAATCAATCTGTCTACCCATAGGGCATTGACTAGCTTTTTATTCCAAGTTTTCTTATTTTCCTCTAGTAACTTCTTGATGATGTTTACTATGCTTTTGTTTGAGGATTTTGTCAGTCCATTACCTTGAGGGTAATAGGCTATGGAATGGCCAAGGGTGATATGGTATTTATTGCAGAAATATATCATTCTTTTGGATTTAAAGGCTGCTGCATTATCAGTAATGAGCTTAGTTGGACATCCAAATCTTGATAGAATATTGGTTTCAAGGAAGGTTATGATAAAAATATATGTGGTTTGCCTTGAAGGTATGGCCTCTATCCATTTTGTGAAGTAGTCTGTGGTTGTGAGGATCCATTTGTGCTGGGCAGAGGAGGGTGGGTGAATTTCACCAATGAAGTCTAAACCCCATTGTTGAAAAGGTATTTCTGCATAGATTAGCTTGAGGGGTAAAGGCAAGAGCTTTTTCTTCCCCTCAAAAATTTTTCATTTGTGACACGAGGTCACATATTTTTTCACATCAGCAAACAAGGTAGGCCAGTAGAAATCAGCTATAAGGATTTTATCTGCAGTGGTCTTCCAGTAAAGGTGTCCTCCACAGTCACCTGCATGAAATTCTTCCAAAACTTTGTTAGATTCTTCTTTTAATATGCAATTGAGAAGAATACCTTCATGATATCTCCAAAACAGAGCATTGTCTAATTTACAAAATTTCAAATATTTCATCTTCAAAAACCTGCTTTTAGTCCTAGATAATTTAGGAGGAGCTTCTAAATTCAGTAAAACATAAATAATATCAGCATACCAAGGTGGTTCAATAATGGCTTGGTTGATTAGTGGAGTTACCATCTCCTCTTCATTATCTATTGTTGCAATAAAGTTTATATCCAAGGGCTGATAGTTTGATTCAGCCATGAGTTTGGCTAAACCTTGGCCCTTGATTAACTTAGTAGGTTTGATTTCAATATCATACTCTAAAATAGTAGCAATCCACTTTCCCCTCTTTCCATCAGGACCATCCTGAGTTAGGATGTCTTTAACTACTGAATTAGGAACATAGGCTATTATATGAGAATATAAAATGTATACCCTAAAGTCCTTAATGGCTTTGACTAAAGCCAAGGCTTGTTTTTCCATTATATTATATTTCAAGGGGGCATCTCTAAGGGATTTGCTGAAGAAGGCAATGAGTTGTTCATAGCCCTGGTCATTTTTCTGCAATATAACTGCAGCAATTGTGTGCTCAGAAGCAAAGGAAAACAAGATGATATCCCTGTCAAATTTAGGATTGATTAACACAATGTTTTAGTCAAGGCTAGTTTAATGTCTTCAAAGGATTTTTCAGCCTCAACAGTCCATTTTATGGTGGAGCCATTTTTCAACATGTTGTTTAGTGATCTAATTAACTCTGCTAGATTAGATATAAATCTTCTAAGAAAATTATTTTTTCCTAAGAAAGCTTGTAACTCTTTAATGTTCCTAGGGTGTTTTTTTTGCAAGATGGATTCTATTCTAGCAGGGTCCATTCTTATACCATCTTTTGAAATTATGTGACCTAACAACTTTCCTTCTTCTAACCCAAACAAGGAATTTTTTGGGTTTAAGGATATTCCAAATTTCCTATATTTAATAAAAACTTGCCTTCGATGATCCAAACGTTGATTGTCAAATTTTGAAAATACAGTAATATCATCTAGATATATCACAAGGAAATCATGAATTTCTTTAGCAAAGGCTATATCCATAGCCATCTGCAAAGTGGCTCCTACATTCATTAGCCCAAAAGGCATTTTCACATACATAAATGTGCCCCAAGGAGTAGTAAAGGCAGTTTTTCGTTGGTAATCTGGATGAACCAAGATTTGATTGTAACCAGAAAACCCATCCAGCAATGAGATTCTGGCTGATCCAACTACTCTCTATAAAATATGGTCCATTTTTGGGAGAGGGTAATTGTCTTTTAGTGACACTTTGTTGAGGTTTCTGAGATCCACACAGAGTTTGATCTCACCAGTTTTCTTTCTAGTTGGCACCAAGTTTGAGACCCAATCAGAAAATCTAATTGGTGCAATTATTTTGGCATCATACATCCTCTGAATTTCTTTTTCAATTGCAGGTAATAAGACATGATTAATCCTTCTAAGTTTTTGTTTGAAATGATTTTGATTTTATTTAATAGGAATTGTGTGCTAGATGATGTTGGTGTCATAGGATTTGAGGTCCTCATAACTCCAAGCAAAGACATCCTGAAATTCTTTCAACAACTCAATGTATTTCACTTTTTCAGTTGGGGGTAATGATTTTGAAAGTTTGATCAGTTTAGGATTTTCATCGGTGCCTATATTACATTCCTCTATATCAGACCTTGAAGGTTCCATTTTAGGTTTCTTAGGAACATCATTTGAATCAAATAAATCTTCCAGAGGGGTTAATCCCTTTGGTAAGAAGTTATACTTGAGATTAATTACTTCAGTTTCTTCACTGATTATTTCATCAATCAAAATTTGCTCCAAGTTATCTACATCTAATTTGGTAAATTTAGTTGGGTTGAGTCTATCTATTTCATCACCTTCTATCTTATTTATTTCTATCTCATCCTTAGTGTCAAGATCTATTGATGTATCAATATCTATATTTTTATTGGTAAACTCTTCTTCTGAAATTAAAAAGTTATTTATCTATTTATTATCAGAAAATATTTGCCAATTCTTGTCTGGAATTGTAGGTCTATGCCTAACTTCAACAGTGTACTAATGGTTGGGTTGGAAGGGTAATTTGCAAGTGTTGGAAAACATTGCTAAACTATGGGCTTGCATGTTATGTTTTCTAGGAATTACTGCAAGCCTTGATTCTAGGAAAGTGTTAAGTATTTCTACGATAGTTCCCCTATAACAACTTAATCTAGGGTCCTTTGTCATATATACACCATCAATTTGTTTTACAATTAGTTCAGAGTCTCCCATGACAGAAACTCTTTTAGCTCCTAGATTCCTAACTAACTTAAGACCTAAAATTAATGCTTCATACTCAGCCATATTATTGGTACATTTAAAATTCAATCTATATGCATGGCCTTCTGAGTAATCATTTTCCAAATTATATATCCACACTCCTGCTCCTACTCCTAACCTATTGACTGATCCATCAAATTCTAAATGCCATAACATCTCATGATCTATATTTACACTATCTGGTGCAACAAACTTTTCATCATTTATAACAATTTGACCGTCTTATTCATTGAACAGTTATGTAGTCTGGTTAGTTTCATTTTGTGTAGAACTACAATTTCTTTTGGTTATGTATGAGTATTTTCTGAAATTTTTTCTTGTGTTTGATCAGAATTATACAGGATAAAAGAATTGATATCTGAGTGTATAGAGTAGAGGGGAAAGTTTTGAGGCCGATCCTGGCTACTTACCATATATTTCATTAAGGTTTCTCGGTATAGTTTCTTAGGTTGTCCAAAAACAAAGATTGTTGCATATGACATATCTAGTTGTAAGGATCCCTGAAGTTTGGCTTCCCATGATCTGGATAACAGCATGCCATACTTGGGTGGGATGTCAGCAACTACAATATCCATACTTGGGTGGGATGCTTTTGGCAGGATATTGGACTAAAGTGATACAAAGGTCTTTAATAAATCCTAGACACTTTATATGATCGGAGTCAAATGAGAATAAGTCCTTATAAGGCCTTGTAATGTCTAGGTTTAATTTCTCCATTATTGATTTGGGCATTAAGTTGTGAGAGGCCCCAGAATCCAACATTGCATTGTGTAGAATTTTTTCATGGATACTAAGGCTAATGTAAAAAGGTGGAACTCCTCCTTCTAATGGTTTTCCATTAACATCTGGACCAAATATGAGTTTTGGTTGGTCATCAAACAAGTTGACTGAATCCTCATTTTTAGAAATGTTTAAGGTCTGGGTTATCTGTGATTTATAAGTTTCATTCTTGATTAGTTCTGTTAAAGGAACTGAAACCTTTAGCTTTGCTATCTTTGTTCCCAAATTGAATGGCAAAGAGACTTTTTCTGTTTGAAGGTTTTAAATTTTTGCAGCAGGGATAGGCTTGTTTTCTTTTCCTTTATTGGGGACCTCCTTATGTGGATTTTCATATCTGATGTTTTGAGCTTTGTCCACTGGTTCCTTAGGTGGAATTGAAGTAGTTGGTTGATCAACAGAAGGTTGATTAGAGGTTATGTCTACAATTGTGGGGCTAGAAGTTTTTGGGATTTCCCTAGGGATAATTTGGAGGATTTTGAAATAGGGGCTTCTTTTATTTTCTTGGGTTGATTTTGTACTAATTTCTTAGTTTGGTCAGGGACATCCGCATTCTTTTTGCTTCTTAGATTATACTATTTTTGAACTTCAAAGATGGCAGAATCATATCCTTGTTTGTAATCAAATGATTCCCCAGACTGTAATTGTAATTGTTGCAACATATACAGTTCCTACTCATCTTGGGTTAGAAAAACAATGTCCTCGTCATTTATTCCCATTAGGTTAATTTGTGTATCTTTTTCTAGATCTTCTGGATGGGATGTCTCTGCATAATTTTCTTGAAAAGGAGGCCTAATGTTCTGATCTGGTCCATTTTTCCCAATGTTTTGGTTTTTTCTAAAATTTGGATTTCTAACTGGAGGTGCTTGGTTGTTATCCCATTGAGGTTTCCTCTGCATGTTCTCTATTCTATCCATTAGTATTTACATACTTTTGGCTAAACTATATATTTTAATGTCAGACGATGAAGTTTCATCCTTTGTAGTTCCTCTCCTTTCATTTCTAACTCTAGCCCTTTTAGCTAACAAATTATCTTCTACACTAACTACTACACTTTGCATTTCTTCTAATGTTGGGGGGTTTCTTTCCCTGAGTTGGTATGCCATATCTGTGCCAAAACCATCAGGGAAATTTATTAATGCTAAGTCATGTGGGGGTCTAAGGTTAACTGGGATTGCATTATATATATTATTGAATCTAGTGCAGTAATCTTAAATAGTTTCATGAGGCCCTCTTCTAATATTCTCATATTCTGAAAGGATTTGTAAGGGATTATTTTTCTTTTCCCACCTATCAATAAACAACCTTTGAAAATTTGTTAGGTCTGCAATGTGGTTGGTAGGAAAGGCTTTAAACTTCTTGACATCACCAGTCAAATTTTGGGCAAAGAGTCTCATCTAGACATCTGCTTCATCTATTTCATGCAATTCAAAAAAATCATACATCTTGTTTACATGCTATTGGGCAGTGTAATGACCAGTAACATCAAACATGAAAATCTTACTTTGATAATCTGCAGGCATAGCATGAATTTAGGCAAGTAAAACAAGAGGAACATATATGTTTGTCATTGCTGTAAGTTGGAAGAGGCAGAGATGTGGGGTTGAGGTACTTGGAGATGATGCAACAGCGAATGAACAACCCGGGCTAGTAGATGATGAATGAGTAACGATAGGTTGGTGAGGGAGTGTAGGTATAAATGGTGGTGAAGAATGGACTTCAGAAGGTATTATTGTTGAAGTTGAAGGGAACAATGGTGAACTCAAAGTAATGGATGATTGTGTAGAAAGTTTAGGGGTTGTGGCAGTATTAATGGATGATTGTGGAGATTTCAGAATGTATTCATCAATTGATTTGTTAGCCTGTTGAACTTCAAGGTCTTCAATAAAATTAGGATCTAGAACTGTTTCATCAATTACATTTTCAGCTTTTGTTCTAAATAATGAAATATCATATGGCACATCAAAGGGGAGCTCTTTTAAAAATAACCACTCATCAGGACAAGAATTAGCTTTAACTAATGGTATTTGGCTAACCAAACTTTCTTCTTTTTTAGATTTTCTTGAAATTAGGTTGGGATTATCAACTACTGGGGCGGGGTTTGGATCTGGATTAGCCTTAGTAAAATGAGTCTTCCTAGAAGCTAGAATTTCAAAATTTTAAATTATTTTTGTGAGATTTTTTCAAAATAACTTCTAACAAATGACTTTAAGAGGCTCAAAATGTAGATTTGGAATTTTCATAAAGCTTTATTAGCACTGAGTATTCGTTGGTCCCCAGTATGGTCGCCACTATTTTATCACTCAAAAAATTTCTCTAGAAGTTATTAGAAGAAAGAAAATGACCGAGGTAACCACAAACCAACTTTGGAGCATAGGCTCTAGCCAACCTAGGCTCAGAGAGGGCTCTCTCTATATGATTTAGCTTTGTTTGCTTGGATTTCAGGCTATTTATGAACGTTCTGGAGGTTTTTGATTTGTATTCAAGATTGGGTGGTGGGATCCTTGAAATAGATGGATAGAACGATGTCTTTAGACCATTGGGCTATGGATTCAACAGAAGGGCAGCAGAACTGGATCAACTCACTAAAGGGAATGTTCAAAGGGAAAGCTAACAGAGTAAAGCACAGGTCTTTGGAACAAGGGGGTGAAATGGTTTTAATCAGTGTGAGAGAGCAATTAAGGGCTCTCAGAACGATATATAAATGAGGAATAGAGGGTAATCGAAAAGCAAAGGGCAATTAAGAATCCTTTGATCTAGATTAGCAAGAAACAACCTAAATTAAGGAGCAATTAAGAATTCCTTAACTTAGATATCAGTAGAAAACATTTATATGCATAACTATTAAAACAGAGTGTAACTAAACAAATTATGAGCTATTGTTCTAGTTATAGCATTCAGATTCAGAAATACATTAAAGATTGTGGAAATTTTTTAAGAAAGATAACGATAACATAAGAAAATACTTGTCTGCACTTCGCTCAACACATGAATCCTGTGAAATATCTTGTCTTTATTCATCAATCCAACTTGTTGGCTCAGTCAATGATACAATAGCTTTACAGTCTTCTGATCAAAATTCTATGGAAATGTCTAAGAATCCACACTACATACTTTGAATTATGAAGTATTTATACAAAAATTATTACAAAATATCTCAAACTAATTTGAGATTTAATCTAGGAAATAAAAATATCTTCTTGCAAGAATATAGAGACAACTATTGAATCGCTTTCATGTTGTCCCATTTATTTTGGTACTACTGGCTTTTATGGTTTGGTTTTAGCCCTTTATGCTGCTTTGTTGTTTGATCTTTCACACTGGAAGATTCATTTAATTTTGGCTCTCATCTGATACACTTTGACATTGATACTCTTTGACTCTGATGACCTGTCTTCATCTTTTCACTTGGTTATTTTACTTCTACTGTACACTAACCTTTTTACTGCATATTCCTCACAGTAAATCAATCAATTTTTCCCACATTTCAGCATCAGGTAATTGGATTTTTAACATCCTTCTGTATATTTCATCTGCCTCGGTGTACTTGGAAAAAGTAGGCTTATTGACAAACAAATGTTTTACCTCATGTTGGAGGTAAAACAAGTTTTCAAAGGTCTAGTATATTACTTTGCCTGTTGGCAATGCCTTCATTGAAGATGTGTTCACTTGGTCTTTTGCTAGCTCTCTGAGTTTGCTGTTGTAATCTTGTTGTGTCATGACCTTGTCATTTATGACTAAGGAACTGGGTAACCCTTTCTCTCTCAAAATTTGAAACTTAGCCATAATTTAGCAATGGATACCTGCATATTCTGACATTTGTCCTCCAAGTTTAACATCAAGTTTCTATTGGAAAGGACATTCCCCACTTCCAAAATTGTTTCAGTTTTGTCTTCAATTTCCAATTCCTGAAGCTCATATCTATTTTTACTGTTAAGTAATTGGATGATTATGGTGGTATCTTTGGGCATCCCTCCCAATTCCTATTTTACCTTTTGGATGGCTTCTGTAGACATCTTTATTAAATCTATCTGTTCAAAAATTACCTGAATAGATGGCCAATCAATGATATTGGCCCATAATAGTTCCTCAGCTTGTCCAAGAGGTTCTTTCAGTGTTAGGTCCTTTTCCATGGCTTTTATTCTTTCAGTCATTCTAGCAGCCTTTTGCACTTCTTCCTTGTGCATGATTTTGGCAATCTTGCAATCAGTTTCCAAGCTTGTCAACTTTTCTTTCAGCTTATTCATTTATGTTGCCTGTATGTACATTTCCTCCATTTCTCTAACCAAATTGCTGCCTCTTCCCTTGATGTACCTGCTGCTGATGTAGACTGTGTTGAAACCTGTTCTATTGTGGCCATAGGAGCTGTGGGAGCCAATGAGGTTGCCAATGTAGAAGGGACAGTTGTTGAGACTGTTGGGATGACATTTACAGATGTAGTGGCAATATCACTTTGCTTCAATTGAATTAAAGTGTCCAATTCCTTCTCTGTTTCCCTTAATTGATCATTGAGTTTGAGGACTAAGTCCATCACTCTTCATGCCTGGTTTGGTCTTCCAAAACTTCCTGTGTTTGGGGATGCTGCAGCTGAGGTATCTTCAATTAATTTTTAAGTGTTGCAATGTCATCATTCTTTTTCTTAATTAGTTGCTCGGTGGCTTTGATGTCTTTGGAATCATTTCCCAATTCAATCACTAAGTCTTCCGAAGACTTAATTCTAGTATCCTTGGCCTATGAGGAGGCCTTCTCCAACTGATACTGATATGAGATATTGCTCAATGAATTTTGCAATTGATGGGTAGTTATGGATTTACCTGTAAGGGTGGAGTAAATCATTTCTCCAGCCTGTTTATGAAATTCAATTTGGTCTATGGGATGAATATCCCTTGCCAATACCTCAAAATCAATTTTCTTGTAATCTGCAGGCAAAATTAGGTGTGGATTCCTCTTTGCATTCTCTTTAGAAATTATGGTCATTACTCTGTTACGAACCCTTGGAATTGTTTCCGCAGTCAGGTTTTTGCACATGGTCGTATAGGTGCGTCGAACAGCTGGTACGCGTAGGTCCGAGTTAGTGTGTCTCACCTAGTGAACCCTGTTCAACACTTTGCAGACCATATCGAATGCTTCTCCGTGGATAGTCCTTGGCACGCTTCGCCTTTCCTGCTATTGCGTTTTGTTCTGATTCTCTATTCGAGGAGTGGTGTGCGCTTGTGCGGGCTGTATGGCATATGTCCATACCCATCGAAAAATGTGGGCACGCAAGTTTCTCTGCCCCTAGTGACTAGCTCTCATCCTTAGCTGGGGTTTTCCAAATCGTAAGCACATCATCCTCTTGCATCCACACCAGTCCTAAAAAATTCTCTGATGTGTACCCCACCATCTTACGGGCATCGCACGCAGTGCCTACTTCAGAGCATCAAACCGCTGTTGTTCTGGTACTGCGCTTTCAAATTTGTTCAGGAATTCATCCACCATTGTCAACCCATCATATGTAGGCAGATCCCTTACCTCTGTTGTCACGCAACGTAGTGTTCTAACCATCATGTTGTAATTAAGCGTTGTTACTTCGTGCAGCCGATTCTTCCATCGCTCTATCTCTTTGTCTAAATCTGAAGTGCAGGAGCTTTCGCTCTCCCATGAAATCCTTCCATCTACAGTTGGATTTACCCACTCCTATTCACATGCAATTATCTTGTAGATGCAATCGAGATCGTCATCACTATCATTGTCGTGCACCGGTTCAGTGTATTGCGCTCCCTTGACTGGATCTAGTGGTACTACTACGCATAGTGACTTTTTCTCAAAGATCATTTTGCGCTTCTTCAGATTTATGAATCCGTTCATATTGGTGGCCCAATCTATTCCTAGTAGCACGAGATAGGGATTGCTATCATCAACAATCTCTATTACTTCAAAATCTGCCCGCGCATTCGCACCTTCAATATCTACTGTTACCCCTTGCAATCTTCCCATAGGCAAGACCTTCTGTTGGTTCACCATTCACAACTGAATAGGAGACCATTGTAGCGCAGGTCTGCCCATGCATTCCCATGTTTGTTTTGGCAGTACATTCGCATCTAAGTCGAGGTCTAGGATTACCTGATCCATTTCATACTTGCCGATTTGCGCTGTCAACCTCATTTCCCTTCCTGTGCGTGATGCATACTTTCCAAGTTTCCGGACCACGTGCGGTTCTCCTAACTCCGCGCACCTAGTGATAGTTCCTGTAGTCCTTTTACTACCTTGTTGTTGCGTATCAGTTTCATGCATGTCTCCAGAAAGGTAGTGAGCATTGAAGGATCCATCCCTGGTTCTAGTTGATCCTTACTACCTGAAGTGGAGGCCTCTGTGAAGCTCTTCTTAGCTTCCATGAATGTCTCCTTCGTGCATTCTAAATCAAATTCAGGTTCCTTTGTAGGAGCCTTACAAACCCACGCACTTTCTTCTGACTGCTTACCTTTATCATCGCCAGTGGTCATACCACTCCTGAGCATCATTTTTACATTCGGGTCTTTGCGAGGCTCAGACCTCATCATCTGCAAATTTTGAGTCGGAGGGGGCTGAAGTACCCCTTTTTCGCGCAGTATCGCTATCAATGTAGGGCAGTCTTCTGCCTCATGATCAAACTGAGTACAATATAAACATGATGTCCTTGTCGGGTTCATACAATCACGGGCATAGTGCCCTGGCCCTCCACAATTGTAACAAATTAGTTGTCCGCGACCTCTTCATGGTCCCATTCCACCTCGACCTTGTCCACGCCCCCGGAATCTAGCATGCACCATTCCTGTATTTTGGTCGAGGGCTCGCGTTTTGGTCTGCACCGTGTAGGCAGGAGTCTATTCCGTCATTCATTTGTAGCTTCTGTAGGTGCGTTCATCATGGCCTACCGTCCTGCAGAAGTTACAAAACAATTATTGGGTCGTCTACATATACTTTTGCAATAGATGACAATTATCCATAGTGTGTTTTCCTCCTATCTGATAGATCACGCACCATAGAGAAGGCATCATGCTTGGTTCTACTTGTGCCTCAGGTCTTAAAGGCATCGGCCCTACTCCCGCCAAGTAATTCGTGAACACTAGATAGTGGTCCTTGTCATGTCCCTGAACTTTGCATTTTATGCACCATACCTCCTCGCGCGCCTCTGGCCATGGTGTCCTGTCTTGTTTCAAACTTTGAATCTCCAAACATAGATTCTGCAATTGCGCATGGATTTTTTGGACTCCCAGACCGGGGTCTTGTATAGGGGTCTCATGCAATCTCATTGCCATCTCCAAAGCTTCAGCCTGGGTGGAAAGATTTTGCTGTGACAGCGTCGTCCTTAACTGCAGTGTTAGTGATGCTACAAACCATGCGCGGTGATGTCCATCCATCAAAGTAATATTGGCTTTGTGAATCATACCCTTCATTCTTTGGTACAGATCCCAGGGGGTCTTGCCCGAGAGCATCGTGATCTCCTTAAACCCAATAATTAATTGTGTCTCCGACTTTGGCCTGCTAAATTCCCTATTCAGCGCGATCTGTATTTCTGCGATTCCTACGTTTGAATGGTCATTAGAATGCTTGATGTACCATGTTAATGTGCGATCCTGCAACACGCTTACCAGCGTATCCTTTTTGATATTGTCATCCACAACTCCTTGTGCTTCCCATATCGCTCTTACCACGAACCAGAATTGGTTTGGATCTTCATTCTCTACTCCTCTGAATACCAGTAGTTTAATCACACTTGCCATACTATACTACAATGGTGGCGGAGGTGGGGTGGGTGGAGATGGCGGTGTGGAGGGTGAGACGGGTGGTGGTGTAGGTGGAGGTGGTAAGCGCGGAATCTGCTGCCTTATCAGACTGACCGTGCTTCTCAGAGAGATTTTTGTGAGCTCCTCCTCGATTTCCTGAGAGGGTGAAATTAAGGGACTGGTTTCTAATTCTTCACTACTTCCGCTTCTGTAGATATTCCCACTTCGCGTAGTCCCAAACATTAATTTATTCGCATAACCCACTTTTCACACAATAGCATCTTAATCCAAGTGTTCAGAGATTTAATATACTTGCCTCGCGGTCCCTTGAGGAAGCGTCGCTCCACCTCACTATATCTGACGGTCATATCTATTGCGAACTCAGTGATAAATCCTCTTATAATTCGGTCGAGCCAGTGGTCCACAACTTGCGCGATCTTATCTTCTGACGCTTCTAGTCTGTGCACTAATTCTAGAGTCCACACAATTTTTTTGTCGAGCCTACACCTTCCCTGACTGTCTGCTAGCTTCGTGATCCACTCATACAACTCAGAAGGAAAGGATGCAAAGAAAATTTCGTGGATTTCTGTATATAAGTAGCGCTCCAACCATTGTTCCTTAAATACTCGCGGATTTCTATTTTCCTGCGCCGCGAACTTGTGAATCTTCTTGTCCAACCACCCTACAATTTCTTTCTTTTTTGGATTCCAATGGCACGACATCAAACATCCCTTATGTAGATCCCAGTTCCGGCAACGGAACCATTTGTTGGCTTATAGGGCCTGACCCAGGTTCAGAGATGATTTAGCCAAACAAATCCCTGTACTACTGGCCCTTTCGGCTATAGTATGCGGACCGCGGATTGAGGTCTCACCCGAAGTAGTATGGGAGGGTGCTAGAACCAAGTTTCCGCACCCTAGAGATGTCTAATGGTTTTTCGTTGGTCGTGGTTTGACCCTGTGTGCACGTCGCTACACGCACCTATCAGTACGTTGTAGCCTGCAATGCTGCCTTCACGCAGCTCTGTTCGAGGTGCGATCTGTGTTATTACCCCAGTTCCTTACTATTAACCTGCTATTATCCAATTACTTAACTTATCTGTATGAGCCCAATTATCATTAACAATGTTCTGTATTCATATAAGTGCGCGCGATAATCTAAATAGTATAAATGCATAGAAAATCCTACAGAAATAGATACTCAGTATTTAGAATCAAACTTCTCTTTATTATTCTTCTTCTTGGGTTACAAACTCAACTTCGCCCTGCACACTCAGCTATAGGGGTTCGCGCACTCAGCTGCGGACCCTAATAGGCCTCTGTGCACTCAGCTGCAGATCCTCTTCCTACTACTATGACCCAATACACTTAGACTTCTTCTCTATCCACTATCTTCTAGACTTCATCCATGCTCATCTATCTCTCATCCCCTTTACAACTTAGAGCCTCGCTCTATTTATACAATCCCAACATGACATTACATTACATTACTTAGGGCGGACTACCCTATGACTCAATGTATATTTCACGCTTCGCGCCTGTAATTCGCGGAGTCTTAGCACATATTTTACCAAAACCTAGGCTTTAAGCCCCAAAACATGTTGTGGGGGCATTCCATGCCCAACATTAATCTATAAACTATAGAAATATACTTATATTATCTATTTGAAACATCATGTTGTGTAAATCCAGATCTTTTCCAAAGAAGCCAAACTCATAAGCAATTGCTTCACACCTCTCCCATCCATAATACTCTTATCTTTGCACACATCAATGTCGAAATGCACTCTTTCTATGCCTCCTGCAAAAACATGGACTTTTATTAAGCCCATTAGGCACTTTTGTGGAGTTCCCTGAATAACAGGAGGACTAGCAATACTATTTGTTCTTGTTGTCCAGGAAATAACAGGCTCACTCTTTCAAGCCCCTCTGCTTCTACTATTTGGTCTTCTCCTATGATTATCACTGTGGCATATTCTTGAGATGTTGCCTCAGAAGCCTCACTTATTAGTATTGAATTGATCTTATATGCTACATTTTCACAACCAAGCGTATGTATAATTGTTGTGTATTTTCCTAAAACTTGTAAATATGTTGTGTTTTTGCATGGTATACCTATAAACATTTGAGAAAAAAAGAACATGTTTCTTTTAGTCTTTATTTGGTTTGGCAGTAGTTTCTTCTTTTCGTAGTCCTTATTTCAGAAATTGTCTTGTTAGAGCTTGTCCATTTTCTTCCTCCTTTCCACAAGCCCCAGGGCATGGAAGATTTGTACAGATTTTCCCTATAGTTATTGCCAAAATAAAAGCCTTGTATCATTATCATAATATCAAAATATAGATAGATATGTATCAAATTGACAAAGAATAGTGGTGGAGAATTGCGGAGAGAGTCAAGGCCTCTAGTGTTGAGGCCTCTAGTTAAATTTTGCAAAGAGAAAATCATAAGCTAACAAATAACGATGGATAAGAAGACTCACATGTTGGGAAGAAGCAGAACTTGGTTCTATTTCCTTGCCAAAACCCACCATGAATAGATGTTCATGGGTTATAATTATTTTAAAGATCAACAAGTTGAATGTTTGTACAAATTAGGATTCAGTTGACAATCAAAACAATGGGATCTAATAGTGGAAGAACTCTCAATCGTCTAACAATGGATCTGAGGGTGCAGAGAAGTGCAGAGTGGTAGCTAGGGGAGTTCTTCTCAAAGGGGAATGCCTTATGACATAATTATAAATTTATTTTCTATAAATTGATCAGTCTCTACTCATGTTAGATCCCTCTAGATCCCTGCTTAAGATGGATGTATACTAGTTAATTTTTAAAGTGATGATGTAAAAATAAAGTTGTTCAGATGAAATACATATCCACATTTAAGGAAATTTATTGAATTATTGCAAAGTTATGATTTTTCTAGCCCAAATAAATATATTTAGTAAAACTCAAATAGAGCCTCGAGACCCTAAGAAGACTAAACCCTTAAAACTAACCCTCAACTTAAACTTATTCAACTAACTAAAACAAACTCTAGAATTGATAAGACTTAACCCTTAGAACTAATCCTAGAACATAAAAAAAGGAGATGAGTCATAAAGATGATGAGCATATTTCTTACTTATTTCAAAGGGAATGCATATCACGAGCATAATTTAAATCATCATAAATTTTTTGATTATGTTTTTAATGGAATGAAAATTAGGTTAGTAGAACGATGTTTAAATAAATTCACGTGCGCTTTAGAGCACCCAATTTGTTTAAATAAATTCACGTGGGCTTTAGAGCACCCAATTTCTGTGGACAATTAAATTTAGAATTTTGAAGCATAATTAAAAGGGAGTGTTGTAAATACTTGATGGAGAGAGAGAGAGTCAATGGAGGGAAAGACTTTGAATGAGGTGAGAAACGTTGAAGGTGGTGGGTGGAAAATTCCTTGTATCATTTTCCCTCTAGATGAGACCGTCTTTTCGTCCCTTGAGAACGTCTTGGTTTCATCCCTTAAGAATATTACATGTCTAGAAGCTAGCCTTTATTGAGACGGGATTATAATATACCAAAACTACAACATATGTGGAATCCATCACAAGAATGTGAGTGCAGGAAACAATCTGTGGGAAAATGGGCTTGAGCATGGTCTAGTACGTACAAGGCACAAAGTGAGATGTTGGGTACTATATCTTTCTCTGCTTCATTTCATCGAGTGGAGGCCAACAACATCGATGCATCACACCCCTGCACTCATTTACCCCGCCGACAATGCCAATACCCATATGTACCCATTTATTACAAAAAAATGCATTCATATTAATCTTCTATTTATTGATGTTGCAAACATATTAAAAACATTGAAAAGTTTATAATTCTCTTGATCACTTTAGTGCTCAGAATTAACTGACTAAGATATAAAAATATAATTCAAATACCTTGATGAAGCAGTCGTGGAAATGCATTTGTAGAATGTGAGCAGGAATTTTAGGGTTGAATTGGGTGGCGTGGCATATGGTATCTCTTATCACATTCTCCACACTTGGCCACGCTTGCTTGTAGTAATCCTTACTTAAGCCTGTCAATGCTAATTTGGCCCAACCTGATCCTGATCTGATGAAGATGGAAACAATTATTAGCAACAACATCATCGATCACTTTGTAATTGTAAGAGCCATATTGAGGATGCACAACTTTGCCACTATGCCGAGTAAAGAAATGGATGTGTATCTATGTTGTAATATATGATCTTGATATAGGTGATATATAAATAAGAATATAATGAGAGTGATATGTTGATGAAGGAAGCTCAAAAACAGTTCCTCAAAGGTACTCATCATGGGGTTTGTCGCCACCCAATGTTGGATATATGTGAAGACAGAATCAATGCTCTTCAAGCCCCCTCAAAGAAACCAAATCATAAACTTTATCAGATGATTCTTTCTTTAACTAATAATAAGGATTTATTAAATACATAGTAGATATGCCATTATAGACTGTGTTATAAAAGTAAGTGTTCAAGACTCGGCCATAGTTACATTTAAGAAAAACAAATATAGATATAATGAAACCCGCCCTATATAAATACGGCTTTGAAATTTTGATAAACCCTAGAGAAACCCCGCAATCGGAAGGGACCTTTTCCATGGACCGAGAAGAACCTAAAAATAAGGAAGCCAAATTGGGTATGAGAACTTGCTCCAGCACATGTGTTGCTCTATGAAGGAGTATAACTTTTGTTAACAAACATCCTGTAGATTTGAGCTTTTGTAAACATATACACACCTTGGAGGGGCCAAAAAACAAATCATTAGAAGGAAACCCTATTAGAGTCACTAAGAGGTGATTAATGTGGAAAATGGAAAACTTGATAATCATGGTGAAAATGAGACGCATTAACTGCATTGAAATTCTACTGATGAGACCCACGAAAAGCTCAGGATGGTTATCCTCTTGTCTGGGGGGTTGGCATCTGAGCACAGGGGTTTGGAACTTGGACATGAACGTATGCTCTTCCTTAGTATTGTACTTCCTTGGTGGAGCGACTGCCCATCTACTTATTTTCCTTACCGGCAAAGTACCTGCAATATGTTCATGGGTTATAAAAAAGATAAATAAGTTGAAAAAGTTGCACAAATCAAGGTACAGTTGACAGTTAATGTAGCGGGATCTAAGGGTGGAACAACTTCCAATCGTCTAACATTGGATCTGATGGTGTAGAGGAGTGCAGAGTGGCAGCTAGGGGAGTTCTTCCCAGAGGGAACGATTTACAACGTAATTAATTATAAAATTGAATCATAAAGAATAAATGAAGTATACATATAAGAAGTCATCCTTTATTATTGTAAATTTATATGGATGATGTTGTGTTATTAACAAATCATAAATATACTTGAGATAAAAATATAATCATTTCGTATAATAGTGACATTTTCTTTTTAGTAACAACAACAATTTTATATGGTTGTTGTTTGAGCTACAAGTTAGTTAAATAATTTTGAAAAAACATAATCTATTCTATAAATAATATATGAAAAAAATATGGGTTATAGAATTAGTTGAAGAATCGTAGAATAAGGTTGAAAATTTTGACAAAAGGTGTTTAGTAAAACAATTATGTATTAAAATACAAATTGGTTAGAGAAAAATTATTTTATTATATATATTATCAACTTTAATCATAAAAATAAAATAAAAAATACAATTTTTTTTTTTTTTACTAAAATAGAAGTTAAATAAAGGTTATGTGTCTCACATAGAATGTTGGGAAATCTATAAATAAATATCAACTAATAATACATCTAAAGGAAAATTTATATACATATTGTAACGCGCCTCCTCTCATATCTACCCACTTTCACTCGCTTGGCTAGGGTAAACATGAGCTCAGGGGCTACTATTACATTACTCAACCTCCTAGATGACCTTAAGGAAATGGATCCGACAAAACAATACCTTACTGACTTCCCTCAAGTGCCATAGGACCCCCAGGAACTAACCAACCATTCCAGGTGTTCATCCCCTAAGATAACCTTCTTTTTCAGTGAGCTAGACCTATAATCGCTCCCATGAAAAAGGCCTCCAAGAGATTGTGACCCTCCAGTTTCTCCCACGAGCCTGCTTCCCAGTGACTGCAGCCATTTCCAAACAGTTTTGTGCTAGCAACTACGGGATTTAAGCCACTTTTTCAGGCCTAGGAACTAGACCCCTTCCCAGAACTTAATGAAACTTCTAGAGATGTTAAATAACACACAGAAAAAGTATCTAACACAAAACTTACTCAAGGAAATTACCTAACCCAGTCTAACCATGACAGTCATTTCTTCAAACACATAGAGAACATAAGACCTACAGATCATGAATGCATATATGAACATAGAGATCTGAAACTTATCTAAGGATTACCAAGAAGGACTAATGCCCTCTCATAATAGATATAATAATACCAATTAGGTAATGCATTCATTAACCAGTCTTTCATCAATAAAAAGGTGATAAGATCCTTACTTAAAATTGTCATAAAACCATGCTTATAACTAGCATATAACCAAATAACTAACAATGATAGAACAACCATTAAATCCACATAATAACAAGTACATTTAATCATAAAGACAAGAGGAAATTTGCTCTTATTAACCATATGCAAAAGCCAACCATGTCAGGGACTTCCACGTACCACCCAACCATAGATTGGGTTGAACCAAATCTTTCTTTCATCCAATCATCCCCGTTCCATATTCCAAGCATGGATGTGGGATCTCATGGGATAAATTAATCTATAAACAACCAAGGGAATTCAGAGGTTAAACTACCTCCACCCTCACACTACCGTGATCTCACCTAAACTAGTCCTGGTATCACAAAACCAAACTGAGCTTAGATGCCTCATAATTCCTTCACCATCCCTTGAGGAATTTTCCTGTCTCCACCCTCCTATTGAGGGCTTCCTAAAGAAAAAAATCTCTAACCCCAACCCTTGGGATTTTCTTGAGACCACCTCACTCAGATCCAAAACCATCCGATAATACAAATCTCAACCAAGAATGAATCCCATCACATCATGGCTATCCAAAATGGCAAGGCAAGGCTAAAACCATTGTCAAAACCCGAAAAAATACCATGCCAATGACAACAAATGAACCAAATACACACATACATATACCATGCATGCCAAAACCAACTAGGAAATCATACATGCAACATGTTACCTGCAAGTCTTCCTGTTGAAGCCTCTTGATCCAACCTTTCCTTGCTTTCCTTCTCCTCTTGGCGCTCTTCTCCTCTCTAGGACTAATTCCAAAATTGAACTGGCAAAAAGCTATCAATTTATCCTCAGAAGCCTTTTTTCATTGAGGCCTCTATTTTCTTCAATTTCCTCTAATTTTCCTTCAATTTTCTCCTCACATGCAACCTATGACTTTTAACCTTCCTTTTCTCCTAATTTCCTTTATTTTCATAAATAAATGCCAATTAATGTATTTTTTCCTTTTCAAATCCTTTGCCATTGCCTTTGCCAATTTCCCCTTAGCCATAATAAACAACAAGTGATGCCCACTAGGATGTCTTTCCCAACATTCACCTTGGAATACGTGCCCCATCACTTTGATATTATTTTTCCTTTATTAACATTATTACATGAACTTTTAACCCAGGGCTATTACAAACTCCTCCCCCTTAGGGTAACACCTTCCACGATGTTCAATGACACCTACAACAAGCAAAACAGCTGAAAAGAAAAAAATACATCCCATTGAGCTTTATAACTTAGTTCATTGCAATATTTACAATGAACAACCTACTCAAAAGCAAAATCATCATGACAAACATGACAACATGACAACCATACCGCTTATTGGAGTTTTATAACACATCTCATTGTAGTATTTACAATAAAAACCATACATAAATATGTACATATACCAAAATTTATTTGCCTCAACCGACAAACTATGAACCATATATAGCTTGCATATGATAATCCATCTCCCATGTAGCTTCATCGGGCCCAAAGTGCTTCCACTGCTCTTTAACTTGTTCAATTGCTTTGTTCCGGAGCATGAGTTGTTTCCGTTGCAATTTGCATTGAGGTTTCGGCTGGAATTCTCCTTCTATCTCCACCTTCAATACAGACCAATCAATAACACGATCAACATCCTTTACATATCTTTTAAGCAATGAAACATGGAAACATAATGGAATTTCATTGTGAGAGGCAGCGCAAGTTTGTAGGCCACTGATCTAATCCTCTCGAGGATCTCGAAAGGACCGCAATACTGAGGTGCCAACTTCGCACATGACCCAATCCTCAAGGAGCTCTTCTTGGGCTTGATGCACAAGTACACATGCTTGCCAACCTGAAACTCCTTAAATTCCTTGTGTTGGTTTGCATAAATATTTTTGTTGTCTCGTACTACCTTTATATTCTTGTTTATAACCTACATTTGCTATTCCATTTCAGCCAACATGTTCAGTCCAATAAGTACCTTTTTCACTCGATCACTCCAGTTGATGGGAGTATTACAATTCCACCCATAGAGTGCCTTAAAAGGACTCATCATTGGTGATTCATAATAACCATTGTTGTAAGAAAACTCAACCAGTGGAAGATACTCCTCCCACTTCCGTTGTTGATGCGTAACTGTAGAGCCTCTACTTTACACCTACTTGTCTACCATTTCCCTCAGTTTTTCCTCATCTTTTCTTCACTTTTGCCTCATTTTAACTATAAAACCACCCAGATCATTACATTAGGTGTCATTAAGCATGATCAAGTGAGTTTTGCTAATGGGTGACTGTTTTGTTTAGATTTTGACTTACTTGCAGGATTCCGCAGCTGTCTGGCAATCCCACAGCCATTCAGCGATCCCGCAACCATCTGATGATCCCGCAGCCTTTTTGTTAAACTCAAGGTTACACGTGTCAGTTTTCCAAATGAGCCACATGGGCACTTAGGTATCAACGTGCTCGAGGTTCTTGTGCCATTTGTTCAACCATCCACGTCACCTGTACCTCCGGTCAAAACTGGTCAAGCTACGGTCAAATAAAGGCAGCTTAACGGTGATTGTAAGCTGTTAGGTTACGTCAGCTCAAACGGTGACTTGTCTGCGTTTTGCAGGTGGTAGGGGACATGATCAAACACTGGATTCATTGCCCATGACGACAGAACCTCCAGCTCATCCACGCAGCCTTATGATGTGTCAATGAACCTTAAATACGCATTACAGTTAGTTGTTTTTCAGTTATTAGCTGTACGTGTTAGGCCATCCTTCAGATGCCTATATATACTTGCGTCTGCGTACGCTTATTTTACTTTTTAGCTGTTGTACTTTCTGAATTTGTGATAATTTTAAGAGCATTTGTAAACTCTGTTTTTATAGTGCTGTTCTAGCACTCTGTTTTGTACATTTCTGCAAATGGAGCAATAGAAACAGTGTTGTTTTGAAGCTTTCAGTTCCTTAAGTCTTCTTGTGGCTGAATGAATAGAGGGCCCCTGTTCATGTTAGCCTCTGTAAAGTATTTTATGTTCAGCATTTCTTTATTTTCTCATTCAGCATTTCTTTAAACATGTATAGTTTGATTTATTTGATTTCTTTTCTTTCAAGCTGATCAGTATTGTTTCCTTGCAGGTTTTTAGCCCGGGATTTGTTTTTATGTTTGTGTATTTGCTTTACAAACTAATGGTATTTGAAGTTGACAGGTTCAAGTTGCTGCCTTTGTTTTTATAGCTGATTTTTAGTCTTATTTCTCAAAGTTCTGCTAACACATGAATGATCTTTTATCATAAATTGCTATCTTTTAAGGATCAGAATACCACTAACTTGCAGTTGGCTTTGAGTGCTTTTTAGACTAATCTTTCACTACTTTCTAATCATACTTTGCATAGTACATATGGCAGAAGTAGAGAGTTAGAAAGAGCAAAACGTTATCACTAGTCTTTAAAGTAGATTTTTCTTATTTTTAATCACTTTTCTAATTCAACTTGAGCTACTTCCTAATCGTGCTTTACACAGCACTATGTGTTTGAAGTAGGGAGTTAGGGAGAGATAATCATTATCTTTGGTTTTAAAAGTGACTTTCTTTTCTTTTGTTTGCAGCAGCATGAATGGTGCTTAGTGCCATTGGAAGTGGTTTTTTGCTTTCAAGTTATTTCAAGTTACTTATTTCTTTCAAGCATTTCCTTTCAAGCAAGTAGTTAGAGATCACTAATCACACACCATCACTCATCTGTTTATAAATCACCACTCCATCTAAGGAAGATAAATTAACCACAAACAACACCCCCAACGATAAAAAAAAAAAAAAAAAAAAAAAAAAAAACTCTAAGAGGTTGCTTAAGTACATATAGTACACCTTCACTTCATCAGCTTACGAGCCCCGGGTTGACAATTAATACTAGCAATTTAGATAACACTAAATTGACTAAACATTTTGGCGCCGTTGCCGGGGAAGTGAAATTAAGTAGCCATATTCTTAGAAAAAAAAACATAAAATTTCAAGAAAAGAAGTTAATAGCCTATCTAAGTATGCTCTCCTCTTGCACTTCAAAGTGATCTGGAGGATCAGAAAGGAGAAAGTTATTGATTTAATAGTTTCTTGAGTATGCTCTCTTCTTGCACCTAGAGTGACCTGGAAGATCAGAAAAAGAACTATTAACTTGACTTGAAGATAAAATAAAAAATGACATGCATAGAGCTAGAGATTCTAGGGGAAGGTTTTTAGCTAGAGCTCGAAGTTCAATTTTTACAAGTCCATCTGCTTCAAGAGATAGACAAGAGACACCTCCCTTATCTCCAACCGAAACTCCTAGTCCTAGAATTCCTGAAATTCAAGAGCCAAGAGTTGACTCTCCTACACCTTCTATTGAGTTTGAACCAGGAAGAGATTTTTCTCTTTCTCCTACAAGAAAACCAATTGTAATTGAGGAAATAGACTCACCTGAAGAAGAAGGAGAAATATCTTCTCATTCACCCTTTGTAGAAGAACCAGAAGATTTTGAAATCCCTAGGAGAATCATCATGGCAGAGGAAGAAGGAGGTGGTAGAGGTAGAGGTAGAGGAGGAGGAGGAAATAACAATAATAATGGAGGAGGTAGAGGTCCCATTGGAGGAAATAGAGATGGGGATAACTCATTTGGGTTTCCCATTGTTAATGAGGATTCCCGAGCCACCATGAAAAATATATCACCATCCGTCCTCCCAAATTTTCATGGGTTAAGAACTGAGGACCCTGAAACATTCTTGTTTGAATTTGAAGTTGTGTGTCGAACCTATGACTATCTGGATGATACTCAGAAACTCAAGCTGTTCCCATCAACATTAAAAGATCAAGCTTTGAAATGGTTCATGGGGTTACTTACTCAATCCATTAGGACTTGGGATGAAATGAAACAAACCTTTTTGGATGGGTATTTGGACTATTGTATGCCTACTAATCACAAGGACGAGGTTTTTAAAATGATGCAAAAAGAAGATGAGAGCTTAGAAGATTTACTTGAGAGATTTCAATATAACTTAAAAAGAGCAAAAATGAGTACCTTGGATGAAGAGACCTTAAAAGCCCTCTTATTAAAAGCCATTAGGGATGAATGGATAGATATCTTAAACATGATGGGGAAAGGGGATATTTCTCAACTTTCTCTCAATGATATAGCAGAACTTTGTATCCATCTCTCAAGGGGCAAATCAAAAACTCAAAAAGGGCCTAGAGATCCTTCTCTCCTTAGGGCAAATAAATCTGCAACAGGATCAGTGAGTAGGGCTGAAATCGGTAATATGCTGGATGAATTTAAAACTGACATCTTAGGGAGTCTTAGTGAACAAATTGATACCCTTAAGATTCAAAATAAACAAAAAGCAGAAGCTGAGGCTATGACTATCTTTTGCCCGAAGTGTAGAAAGAAGCATGCTTTAAGGGAATGTCCCTTGGAAGCACAAGTTGTGGAAACATGTGTAATTTGTTCAGAAACCCATGAGACCAAGGATTGTCCTTCAATCCCTGGGCTCAAATCAGTCCTTCAAGAAGATCCAAGTACGCTTGAATCTCTTTGTTTTATTGCAAGGAGACCTTGGCAAGGACAACAGAATCAAGGGTTTAACAACTCTATGAATTCTCAATCCCAACCAAATTGGAACCCTTGGCAACAACCTTGGCCTCAACCACAAAATGCTTTTCAAGCATGGTTGCAAAGCATGCAAAATCCTTATGCGAGATTTGCTCAATTCTATCAATATCCTCCATCATTTCAGAATCAGCAAGCTCCCCAACTTCCAAATCAAGGTCAACAATTATCATTGCCATACCCTCAACAACAACAACCTCCTCCACAAAATCAAAATTCTCAACTCTCCCAGCAGAAGCCAAATCAACTTCCCTCTCAGCCATTACCCAATCCAAATAATAGGAATCCTCAAAATGCTTATGTGATGGAAGGTCAACCATTCCCTACCTATATGGTTGTTCCTCTCAATGAAGTACAACTCAGATCAGGTAGAATCCTAGATCAACCTTCTACAAGTGTTCAACAGCCAAGCATTTTTGAGGAAGAATCTCTGAAAGATAATAAGGGTTCTGAAGCATTCCTTCAAAATCCAAACATTCAAGAAAAAGAAAAAGAATCAACTCCCTTAGTTGAGCAACCTACATCTTCAACTACACCGCCTTTCCCTGAAAGGTTACAAATTGACCAGGGGGTGGAAAAACAAATTTGGTTGCCTGACTACAACTTTCTAGATGAATTGAAAAATGTCTGTATCAAGATTCCCTTGTTAACAGCCATTAAGGAAATTCCCATCCTAACAAAGACAATAAAGGAGTTGAGTTTGAAAAAAACAGGAAAGAAAACCAGAGATACCAAAAGGATACATCTAGTTGGAAAAATTGCAGACATTATGATGGGTAAGATTACCATGCAAAAGTATGTGGATCTCGGTAGCCCTATTGTTAAAACTCATATTAATGGGGTTGAAATCCCAAATACCTTGATTGACTTAGGAGCCGCTATCAACATCATGAGTAGACAGACCATGGATCAGTTAAAGCTTCCTAACCTTCTCTTTACACCTACTTTGCTGCAACTTGCAGATAGATCAATCATCAAACCTGATGGTGTATTGGAAGATATTCCAGTCTCACTAGATTCTTGGGAGTTTCCAATTGATTTTATGATTTTAACTCCCAAGAACAATCTAGGAGGACATCCTCTTATTTTAGGAAGACCTTGGCTGGCCACAGCTGATGCTTTCATAAGTTGTAGGTCTGGGGACATGTATATATCAGATGGTAATTCTACCAAGAAATTCAACTTGTATCCTCCCGCAAAGGCAATAACAGAAATAGGAGAAGATGAGTGGATCAATGATGAGGATACTCTTCAACCTGTTCTAACCATCTCTGAGATTAGTGAGGACAGTCAAATTCTAAATACATTAGAAAATTTTGAGACACCTTTAGAATATGACTCTACACAATTTCAGTTAGATGCAGACATTGAATATCTCTCCTCTAGACAGATGTCTCTCTTCTCAATGGAAGAATTTGGTAGTTCTACAGTTGAAATCTTTCCAGGAAAAACATTAAACATTAACAAGAACTTGGAAAGATCACAACAAGAAGAATTAACTAAACTGTTGCAAAAACATTCCACTGCCTTTGCATGGGAATACACTGACATGAAAGGAATCGACCCTAAGACTTGTATTCATCACATTTATATTGAAGAAAACAGCAGACCTATTAGGCAGCCACAAAGACGGATGAATCCAAATCTTAGGGAAATTGTGAAAGAAGAACTTCAGAAATTGCTCAAGGTAAACTTCATTTACCCCATTTCAGATAGCCAATGGGTTTCTCCCTTGGTTATAGTGCCCAAAAAGAATGGTAAATGGAGAGTTTGCATTGATTATCGAGAATTGAACAAGGCAACCTTAAAGGATCATTTCCCTCTACCTTTTATTGATCAGGTACTAGACACTTTAGCAGGTAAAAAGTATTTCTCATTCTTGGATGGTTTTAGTGGTTACAACCAAATTCAGGTAGCACCTGAAGATCAAGACAAAACCACATTTACTTGTCCTTGGGGAACTTTTGCCTACCGAGTACTCCCTTTTGGATTGTGCAATGCACCCGCTACATTTCAAAGGGTTGTACTAGGAATCTTTTCAGATCTGATTCATGATTGTGTAGAGGTATAAATGGACGATTTCACAGTTTATGGTAATACATTTGAAGAAGCTTTGGCAAATTTGGAAAAAGTACTGGTAAGATGTAAGGAAACAAATCTTTCTTTAAGTCATGAAAAGTGTTTTATGATGTTTACTGAAGGGATTGTTTTAGGACATCATATTTCAGGAGATGGAATCAAAGTTGATAGATCTAAAGTCGAAGTCATCTCTAAGTTACCTGTTCCAAATTGCCAAAGAGATGTTAGAAGTTTTCTTGGGTTTACTGGTTATTACAGAAGATTTATTGAAAACTTCACTAAGATAGCATCCCCTCTTTTCAAACTCCTTACTAAAGATTGTGAATTTAAGTGGGATCCTGAATGTCAATCTGCCTTTGAAGCTTTAAAAATTAGAATATCTGAAGCACCCATTCTAAGGGGTCCAAATTGGAAACTCCCTTTCCACATTTCTACTGATGCTTCAGATACAGCTTTAGGAGCTGTTTTGGGACAAAAGGATTTGATCCCTTATGCCATTTATTACACAAGTAAGAATTTGACTCCCACTGAGTTAAATTACACTGTTACTGAAAAGGAATTTCTAGCCGTTGTTCATGTGATAAACAAGTTTAGACATTATATAACCGGTTATGAAACCTTTGTCCACACTGATCACTCTGCCATTAGATACCTCATGAAAAAACCAGTCATTAATGGTAGAGTTACAAGATGGCTTTTGCTTTTACAAGAATTCAACATAACTGTGTTAGATCGACCAGGTAAACAGAACACAGTGGCTGATTTCTTGTCTAGAATTCAAAACACTAACGAGGATTCTCCTGTAGAGGATAATTTCCAGATGAGTATTTGTTTGCAGTAACTACCAAAACTCCTTGGTATGCTGATATTGCTAATTATTTAGTTACTGGAAAGCTACCTTTACATTTATTTCCTAATGAGAAGAGGAAAATCATTCAGGAGAGTTCACATTATTCTTGGATTTCTAATGAATTGTTCAGAACAAGGCCAGATTGTATGATCAGAAGATGTGTACGAGAGGATGAAATGCCTGACATCCTTAAGGCATGTCATGACGAACCTTGTGGCGGACACTTTGCTGATAAGAGGACAGCCTATAAAATCCTTTCTTTAGGATATTATTGGCCTTCTCTCTTTAAGGATGCAAAGCAATATGTTAGAAGGTGTGACAGTTGTCAGAGAGTTGGGAGACCAACTCTTTCAAATGAAATGCCACTACAGCCACAGGTATGCATCGAACCCTTCGAGAAATGGGCTCTAGATTTTGTTGGACCAATTAATCCGCCATCCAAGCAAAAGAGATATATATTGGTTTGTACTGATTATGTTACTAAGTGGGTAGAAGCTAAAGCATTGACTTCTGCTACTGAAAATTCAGTTGTTCAATTTCTTTTTGAGGATATTTTCACTCGTTTTGGTGTCCCAAGAGAAATTGTAACAGATCAGGGGAGCCAATTTACATCAAGGATGATGGAGAAGCTGATGGAGGAGTATAAGATCAAGCATAGAACATCTACTCCATACCATCCGCAAGCGAATGGTCAAGTAGAATCTACAAATAAAGTTCTTGAAAACATCATCACAAAGACTGTTCATCTTCATAGAAGAGATTGGGCAGAAAGGCTTCCTGAAGCCTTATGGGCCTATAGAACTACATGGAGGAACACCACAGGACATTCTCCCTATGAACTTGTTTATGGGAAGGAAGTCATGTTCCCCATTGAGTTCCAAATCAAGACCTTCAAGACAGCAGTCCAATTGGGGATGAGCTTATCAGAAGCCCAGAAGCACAGAATGAACCAGTTAAATGAACTAGATGAAATGAGAGAAGATGCAATTCTAAGGACCGATCTAGTTCAGCACCAAAGAATCAAATGGCATGATCGACATATCAAAGAAAAGAAGTTTCAAAAGGGTGATTGGGCACTCTTGTTTGATTCCAAATTTAAGGACTTCAAAGGAAAATTTCAAACTCATTGGCTTGGGCCATATGAGATTGATGAAGTCTTTAATAATGGAGCAGTTAGAGTGAAGACTATTGATGAACTTCAAACTCCCTTTATTGTGAATGGCCACCGGTTGAAAGTTTACCACAAGCCACTCTCAAAAGAGGAGTTTGTTAAATTGTTCCAAGGCGATTCTGAAATAAGGCTGGTGGAGAAGAATTCTTCTCCTCCATCAGCCTAATCTCTGTTTCTTTCAATTTCAAAAAAAAAAAAAAAAGAATAAATGTATGAGCCTGAAAACCAATCTCTGATTGGCAGTCTCATGCAGAAAACCTGAGGGGAAAATCAGGGTCACCTGACACCTCATGTTTTCCAAAAAAAAAAAAAAAAATCTCTCTCTCTCTTTCATCTCATTTCGCCATTTCATCCATTCCATTTCACCATCTCATTCCATCTAACCATTCTCACTTCACCTCACTGCTTTCCACCCATTCATCCATTCATTCCATTTCATTTCATTAATAAAGGTTTTTTTCAGGCAACTAAGGTTATTTTGTGCAGCTGGAGGACACCATTGCAGTTCCCGCAGCTATTTGGCAATTCTGCAGCCGTTTAGCCTTTCTGCAACCCTCTGCACCTGCACAAAGAAACACAGTCTGTTTGAGAAATTTTTACAGTTCAAAAATCACCAATAACAAGGAGGAAAGAGTCATGTAACAGCAATAAGTTAACAAAGGGTTAATGGCAAATCATTGAAAGGCAAACCAAACGCGGATCTGAGGTATGTTTTAAATCTTAAACTTACAAGTTATTTCATTACGCAAAGTTTTCTGGGTTATGTCTTTTTGCCACTAATTGTAATGATTACCCATTTTCCCTACCATGCGACCATATATCTACGTATCTCCCAAGTCTATCAGTCCTTGATTACCACGATTTTGAAAATCACTTACGGCTTCTTCTGTCATTAAGGCTTTCGTACCCTAGTGACGTAGCCTAATGTACTATGACTCTCTAAGTCCTCATCCCGCAGCCATGTGTAAACCTACAGCCGAAATCTAAGAATCTAGTCGTTTCCATTCATTATTTCGAAATCCTCCTACGCTCATAACACTCCATTTCACGCTGTTCCATTCTCTCATTTCCTTCATTCCGTTCCACTCACTACGTTGCCTCCATAAACCATACTCTGTTTTTTTTCCCTCTCTGCTAATTCTGAGAAACAGTGAATACATATAACCAGTGAACGTATGTTACGGTTGTATTACGACTGCTAAACCACCGTTCCACTGTGTTAAAGCTGTTAATCCACCATTTCACTATGTTCAAGCCGTGAATTCACTGTGTCTAGGGCTATTGCTGAAACCATACAACCTCTTTTCCACAAAATTCTGAACAGAGCCGAGAATTTACTGTGTAAAGCCACCATTGAAGTCGTGTTTTAGAACAGAGCCATAGAGTCAATGGGGAAACTTTTAAGGGCTGAACCAGAAGGTTCAAAATTCCTGGAAGCATATCCTCAAGTTAAGGAGGCGTTGCAGAAAGCCAACTGGCTGCAGTGCATCAAGAAATTTAAAGGCTACCACAAGGAGGTTACAAAGGCCTTTGCAAGGTCATTCAGAGATAAAGACAGTCAAGTGGAGGTGGGTGATTTAACGTTTGTAGTCAGTGAGGGCAGTATAGCACAAGCTACATCTCTCCCACAAACCGGAGAAAGGTGGTTTAAAAACCGTTCAGTTCAAGGTCAATAATGGAAGCAGATTTTAAAAAACCCAGGTATGGATACCAGTGTCTTCACAAAAGGAATTCCTGTCACTTATGTTAAGGAAGAATGGAAAATTTTACTGTTGTTAGTGCAAAAAATTTTCACTTGTGAAGGGAGATTTGGGGTCTTATATGTTTATCATGGTAAAGTTATGCTGCAATTTCAAGGAGAACATGATATAAATCTTCCCTACTTTCTATTCCAAATCCTTAGAAAAATGTGTTCCATGGCCCAAAGGAATCCACGAAACATTGAAGCACATCTCTGTCATCATAGTCTTGTTAAGATGTTAGTGGAGGAACAATTAAAAGCAAAACGAGACACCTCGGAGAAATTCCTTGTGAGAAATCATTTTGAAGAAGCTGGAGAAACCTCTGTGCCTAGAAAAAGTAGAAGAAAAAGAAAAGAGGATACCCCTGAAACTGATATCTTAGAGGGAACTGTCCAAGGACAGATTGAAGAGGAAACTAAAATACATCATTCTGAACATGAGATTGAGCCTGAACCTACTGTGGACAGTGATCCAATAGCTCAAGGGATTATCACACAAACCCTCTCAGAACTTGCCCAAGAAGCTGCCCAGAAGATAAAAGAAAATAGGAAGAAACAAAAGCAAGACAAGGGAAAATCCATAGTTCAAGAAATTTATCAGACTCCAGAGAATTCTAGTGAGGAAGATAGTCAGCCCTTAGCACAAAGGTTGGCCAAACTCCATGAAAAAACTGCCCTTTCCAAGAAAGTAAAAGTGCAGAAACCAAGGAAAAAGGCACAAAAAGAAACACAGAGTGTTACCAATGTAAGAAGGAGCAGCAGATTGCAGAATAAAGGGAGAGCCACAAGGACACTTTTCATTGATCTAAGCACACCTGAGAAGGGTGCTATAAAATCAGACCTTGAGGATAGTCCACAACGTGATGCAGCTACTCCTCCAAGGGAGGACAGTCCATTTCAGCCGGAGTTTGAAACTGGAATTGAGCATGAACACAGTCCAAGGAAGTCACCAATTGTTGACCCAGCTCAGCAAGAGGTGTACAACTATTTTGAAACATTGGAGCAGAACACTGCTGGCCCAAGTAATATCATACCTCATGAGCAGCAAATAGACATACTCAAACAAGAGATCTATGAACTTGAGGTGCTAAATCGCCACATTAAGCAAGAAAATGAAAAAATGAAGCAGCAAGCTGATATTGACAAAGCAATCCAAGATAACACCATGCTTCACATGGGCATGTGGCAGAGGAAAAACAGGAGACTCAAGAAGAAATGTAGAAGGCTAAACAGAGCCTTAATCAATTTGAAATTCAGATGCATGTTCAAGAGACCAAAAGTCAATGTCTCCACACAGAGGAAGAAGAGGAGATTGGATGTCTTAGCAGAGGCATCCCAGCAGGTGGATTGAGCTGTGCTTTCATTGCATGAGGACATGCAATACCCTCGTAGTGGGGGTATGTAGAGCCTCTACTTTACACCTACTTGTCTACCATTTCCCTCAGTTTTTCCTCATCTTTTCTTCACTTTTGCCTCATTTTCACTATAAAACCACCCAGATCATTACATTAGGTGTCATTAAGCATGATCAAGTGAGTTTTGCTAATGGGTGACTGTTTTGTTTAGATTTTGACTTACTTGCAGGATTCCGCAGCTGTCTGGCAATCCCGCAGCCATTCAGCGATCCCGCAGCCATCTGATGATCCCGCAGCCTTTTTGTTAAACTCAAGGTTCCACGTGTCAGTTTGCCAAATGAGCCACATGGGCACTTAGGTATCAACGTGCTCGAGGTTCCTGTGCCATTTGTTCAACCATCCACGTCACCTGTACCTCCGGTCAAAACTGGTCAAGCTACGGTCAAATAAAGGCAGCTTAACGGTGATTGTAAGCTGTTAGGTTACGTCAGCTCAAACGGTGACTTGTCCGCGTTTTGCAGGTGGTAGGGGACATTATCCAACACTGGATTCATTGCCCATGACGACAGAACCTCCAGCTCATCCACGCAGCCTTATGATGTGTCAATGAACCTTAAATACGCATTACAGTTAGTTGTTTTTCAGTTATTAGCTGTACGTGTTAGGCCATCCTTCAGATGCCTATATATACTTGCGTCTGCGTACGCTTATTTTACTTTTTAGCTGCTGTACTTTCTGAATTTGTGATAATTTTAAGAGCATTTGTAAACTCTGTTTTTATAGTGTTGTTCTAGCACTCTGTTTTGTACATTTCTGCAAATGGAGCAATAGAAACAGTGCTGTTTTGAAGCTTTCAGTTCCTTAAGTCTTCTTGTGGCTGAATGAATAGAGGGCCCCTGTTCATGTTAGCCTCTGTAAAGTATTTTATGTTCAGAATTTCTTTATTTTCTCATTCAGCATTTCTTTAAACATGTATAGTTTGATTTATTTGATTTCTTTTCTTTCAAGCTGATCAGTATTGTTTCCTTGCAGGTTTTTAGCCCGGGATTTGTTTTTATGTTTGTGTATTTGCTTTATAAACTAATGGTATTTGAAGTTGACAGGTTCAAGTTGCTGCCTTTGTTTTTATAGCTGATTTTTAGTCTTATTTCTCAAAGTTCTGCTAACACATGAATGATCTTTTATCATAAATTGCTATCTTTAAAGGATCAGAATACCACTAACTTGCAGTTGGCTTTGAGTGCTTTTTAGACTAATCTTTCACTACTTTCTAATCATACTTTGCATAGTACATATGGCAGAAGTAGAGAGTTAGAAAGAGCAAAACGTTATCACTAGTCTTTAAAGTAGATTTTTCTTATTTTTAATCACTTTTCTAATTCAACTTGAGCTACTTCCTAATCGTGCTTTACACAGCACTATGTGTTTGAAGTAGGGAGTTAGGGAGAGATAATCATTATCTTTGGTTTTAAAAGTGACTTTCTTTTCTTTTGTTTGCAGCAGCATGAATGGTGCCTAGTGCCATTGGAAGTGGTTTTTTGCTTTCAAGTTATTTCAAGTTACTTATTTCTTTCAAGCATTTCCTTTCAAGCAAGTAGTTAGAGATCACTAATCACACACCATCACTCATCTGTTTATAAATCACCACTCCATCTAAGGAAGATAAATTAACCACAAACAACACCCCCAACGATAAAAAAAAAAAAAAAACTCTAAGAGGTTGCTTAAGTACATATAGTACACCTTCACTTCATCAGCTTACGAGCCCCGAGTTGACAATTAATACTAGCAATTTAGATAACACTAAATTGACTAAACAGTAACCGACATCCTCAGCATATCCTTGAGAATCTTGTTGACCCTATCTGTCTATCCATCTGTTTGTGGATGATAAATTGTACTGAAGGCCAACTCTATACCCAAACCTGCAAATAAATCCTTCCAAAACCAGGAAGTGAACTTAGCATCTTTCTCTGACATAATATTCTTCAGAACACCATGCAATCTCACTATCTCTCTGATGAAAACTTATGCCACATCACTAGATGAATAAGTAGACTTCACTAGAATTAAATGAGCTAAATTTCTCAGCTTGTCAACCACAACCATGATGGAATCATGCTGCTTCGATGTCCTCGAAAAAACTGTAATGAAATCCATGGAAATGACCTCCCACTTCCACTTCAAAATGAAAATAGGTTGTAACAAACCAACTAGGTTCTTACACTCAACTTTCACTTGCCGACAATCCAAGGATCTAGCAACAAAATTTTCCACTTCCTTCTTTAGATTTGACCAACAGTAGAACTTTATCATTGTTGTTAATGTCTTCCGATATCCTAGGTGACTTGAATATGGCTTGACATGAAACTCCCTCAAGATAAGCTTCATGAGCTCATTGCCATCTAACACATAGACCATCCCCCTAAATCTGACCAAGCCATATGTTGTGAGATAATAGTACACATCCTGATCACCTATACCCTGTTGTAACCTATGCCTAAGATGATGGTACTTATCATCCTAGTGTCCTGCCTGTAAGGTCTGATGTTGTAAATATGTCCCATATGAACTCATAGCTGTTATGTGATTTACTTGTACTCTTCTGCTAAGTGCATCTGCAATCCTTTTCTCCTTTCTTTTAATGTATCTGATCTCAAAATCAAACTCACTAAGGGTAGACAACCATCTAGATTTCCTAGGATTTAGATTCGGTTGGTCAAATAAGTACCTTAGTCCACTATGAGCACTCATAAATACAAACCTCCTGCCAAGAACATAGTGCCTCCACATCTTCAATGCATGAATGATTGATGCCAACTCAAGATCATGTGTCACATAATTATGCTTGTACTCATTTAGTTTTTGTGACTCATAGCACACCACTTGTCCCTCCTGCATTAGGATTCCACCAATTCCTCTCTTGCAAGCATCTGTGCACACCACAAACTCTTTATCTAGATCTGCAATATTTAACATTGGAGCATTTGTCAACAACTACTTCAACTGCTCAAAACTTGTTGCACATTCTTCAATCCATTCAAATTTATTTCCTTTTCGCTGCAATGATGTAATAGGATATGCAATCTGTGAGAATTTCCTAATGAACCTCATGTAATAACCTACTAACACCATGAATGATATGACGTAATCCATATTCTTAGGAGTTTCCCACTCCATGATAGCCCTTATATTTTCTGAGTCCATTACTATGCCTTCCTTGGAAACAACATGTCCTAAGTAATGTACCCATGTCTGAAAGAAGTTTCACTTACTAAAATTGGCATTCAATTGATGCTCTCTTAGAAATATCAACGCTGATGCTAAATGTTCAACATGCTCTTCCTCATTCATAGAATATATCAATATATCATCAAGCAACACAATAAAAAACTTTCCCAAATAAGGACGCAACACACTATTAATCAAGCACATAAAAGTAGTTGGAGCATGAGTCAAACCAAAAGGAACTACAACAAACTCATATGCCCATACTTGGTCCAGTAATCAGTCTTATATATTTATTCTTCTTTAATGTGTACTTGCTGGTATCTTGATCTCAAATCAATCTTTGAGAACATTGTTGCTCCCTTCAACTGGTCAAACATGTCATCAATCCTCAGAAACAGATACCTGTTCTTTATGGCTACCTTGTTCAACTTCCTGTAATCAATGCACAACCTGAGAGTACCATCCTTCTTCTTCATGAACAACATTGGTGCATCCCAAGGTGATACACTTGGCCTAATGTATCCCTTATCAAGCATTTCCTTCAATTGTAACTCCAATTCTACCAACTCTGGAGCGATCATCCTGTAAGGTTCTTTTGATGTTGGTGTCGCTCCTGGTACCAACTCAATAGAAAATTCCACTTCCCTGTGAGGAGGAAACCCTGAAACCTCTACTAGACACACATCTGGAAACTGCTACAATACAAGGTATCTCTTGAAGATTTTTGCATCCTCAACATCCTTACCCTTGTCACTAGAAATATGTACTGAAAATAGTACACACCCCTTTCTGTGACTGCGCTTATCCTGCATAGATATAATCGTCCTCACTGATGTAGGATTCTTCTTTCCCTACAAGGTTATATTTTCCGCATTATCATCCAGACACTCAATATCCTTGTCATAACAATATACTTTGGTCCTATGGAGGTACAACCAATCCATACCCTAAAGCATACTATATGACCCTAATGGAAGCACATTTAGATGTGTTGATGTAGGCATACCATTCAAATCAAATGCACAAGATCTTACCCAATGATGAACTCTCTTCTTAGTACCTGTATCCAATTACACCAACCAAGACTCTGCATGCACTTCTTTTCTAAAACCACACTTATCCGCCAAATTAATATTAACATAACTATAACTAGATCTAGGGTCAATCAAAATAGAAACAATTTAACCATAGAGCTTACCTTCCATCTCAATGATGGATGTCTGGTGCTATGCCTGCTTGTCTGAGGAATGTTATGGCCAACATCCCCAATTGTTTTCACCTCTTGAGCACTGTAGATATGAGGCATGCCACCCTGGTACAATGGAAAATCCTTCTTGTGATGATCTTTGCCACATATCCAACACTGCAACGGTCTTGTACCATCACCTTTGTTCTACTTCTCTCTAGGTCGCGACTCATGTCCCTTCTCAACTGCATTCAACTTGTTGTAACTAACAACATTTTCTTTCTCACCTGCATCCTAAGTTCTTCCTCACTTCGGTGGCCACTTCCTCTTAACTTTCTCAATCCCCTTCCACTCACGCTTAGTCTCATCTTTACGCTTTGACTACACTTAACATTGCTTCAGTTTCTTGATGGCTTCCTCCAACGACCGTGGCTCATCAAAATCAATCTAATCTCTATATGTTGTTGGCAACCCATTAATGAACCTTTGAATCTTTGTTTTCTCATCCTTGAGGTAAGGCACATACCTCAATAGCTCCAAGAACCTGCTAGTATACTCATCGTCTATCATAGAATGCATTTGTAACTCATAAAACTCCTTAGCTTTGTCATCATAATATCTCTTAGGCAGGTACTTCTTCTTAAAGAGTCGCTCGAATGCATCCCAAATCAACTCTTCCTATCGAATGTTAGAAAATTATATATTACAGAGTAATGGAACACATAAAATATTGCAGAAATATAAACACAGAAAACACATAAAACAAGAGAGACATAGATATACGTGGTTCACCCAGTTTGGGCTACGTCCACGGAGAAACAGCCAGTCCTTCTTTTCATATTATCTAGTAAACTGAAGAGATACAACCTACAGTAGATTTGTTGTACCTCCCTCTTCGCTCTCAATCTCCTCTATCTTCCTCACTCAGAATACAGATCTACATAGACGCAATACAATTCCATCATATATAGCGAGGGGTTTCCTTCTAGGGCAAAAAACCATAAATTAAAAATAACTTCTACCGTTAGATCTCCACCTAATGAATGACCTAGATTGACTACGTAATTACAACATTTTACAAGGAAATTTTACATCTATTCTTAGCTTCAGGGGCACTGCCCCCAATCCCCCTGCTAGGGGGGGCTCCCAAAGGTCGCAGTCACCCCCCTTGGACCCCCCTTGTAGCAAATATTTTATAGGTGGCATTGTCGCCCCATTACGAACCGGGTTCCAATGCGGTGATACCTTTGAATACAAAAGATAATTAGGCTCCACACCCAACAATATCCCACTTGGAGACTGATTATAGCAACTCCCCCACTGCTTCATTTGCTGGAAAATGACTCCACTTTTGGACCTGGTTGTTTCTCATCTTCTTCATCATACTTGAAGATCAATTGAAACTGAGCAAATTCTTAGTTTCTCCCTAGTTACAACTTTGTTAACATATCTGCAGGATTCTGGCTAGTGCGTATCTTTTCCAGCTTCAATTGTCCATCTTCCAACACTAACCGTATGAAATGGTACTTTAGTTGTATATGTTTAGTCTTGGAATGAAATGCAGAGTTCTTTGCAAGATGTATGGCACTTTGGCTGTCACTATATAACTTGCCCAACTCCTGCTTCTTACCTAATTCATCCAGAAACCTTTGTAACCAAATCATTTCTTTACTAGCCTTTGTAGCAGCAACATACTCTGCTTCTATTGTTAAGAGTGCAACAACACTTTGGAGTTTTGAGACCCAAATGGCAGTTGTTCCACCTACAGTAAACACATACCCTGTTGTGCTTCTCCTGTTATCTCTATCACCCGCCATATCTGCATCAACATATCCTTGTAGAGCAACGTTTGAACCACCAAATCATAATTCTTGATTTTTGGTACCTCTCAAATACCTGAGAATCCACTTCACTACCATCCAATGTTCTTTTCCTAGATTTTTCATGTACCTTCTTACAACTCCCACTGCATGTGCAATATCAGGCCTTGTGTAGACCATTGCATACATTAAGCTTCCAACTGTTGATGCATATGGAACATTAGACATATGAGCCATTTCTTCCTGAGTCTTGGGACACTCCTCCTTACTTAATTTGAAATGGCTAGCCAAAGGTATACTAACTGGTTTTGCATTCTGCATATTAAACCTTTTCAACACCCTTTCTATGTACTCACTTTGAGACAGTGTTAATTTGCGATTCTTCCTGTCTCTAGTTATTCTCATAACAAGGATTTGTTTTGCAGCACCCAAATCCTTCATTGCAAATGAGTTTGCCAATTTTATTTTGAGAACATTTATTTCTTGCATGTTAGAACCTACAACAAGCATGTCATATACATACAATAACAATATAATATAGGTGCCATCATTTTGCCTTTTGAGATAAACACAATGATCAAAGTGGCATCTAGTATAACCTTGTTCATACATAAACCTGTCAAATTTTAGATACCACTGCCTTGGAGCCTGTTTTAAGCCATACAATCTCTTCTTCAACCTGAACACTAGTTTCTCCTTCCCTTTTACATCATATCCTTGTGGCTGTTGCATATATATCTCTCCCTCCAAATCCCCATGGAGAAAGGTTGTCTTTACATCTAACTGCTCAAGATTCAAAGCTTCAGCTACTACTAGACTTAAAATAGTTCTGATTGAAGTCATTTTAACAATAGGAGAAAATATCTCATCAAAATCTATACACTTTTTCTGTGCAAACCCTTTCACCACAAGTCTAGCTTTATACCTTTTTCTACCTCCATCTTCTTCTTTCAACTTGTAAACCCATTTATTCTGCAATTCTATTTTACCTGTAGGCAACCTGACTAAGTCCCAAGTCTGGTTATGTGCTAAGGAGTCCATCTCTTCTTTCATAGCTTGCTCCCACTTCTCCCTAGTTTCTACCTGTACTGCTTCTTCATAACATTCTGGTTCACTAAAATTAGTCAACAATACATAATATAATGAAGGAGAGTATCATTCAGGGGGTCTACTTATCCTGGTAGATCTTCTAACACCACTTTCAGGTGTTTGAGGTGCTTGTTGTTGTTGTGGTTGTTGTTCTAGTTGTTGATCATTATGATTTTCAGGCACCATCACTTTTTCTGTGATCTCATCAAGCATTGTATATTCTATGTTTTCATTTTCCTATTTATTTTCTTGCGGTTGATCCTTATACAAAACCTTTTCATTGAATATGACATCTCTACTCCTAATGATTTTTTGTTTTTCATAATCATAAAAGTGATAACCAAAATCATTAACACCATATCCAATAAATGTACATTTATTTGATTTTGCCTCAAGCTTTGTTCTATTTTCTTTATTAATGTGGACAAAGGCTTCACAACCAAAAGTATTTAAAAATAGTAGTTTACCTTTTTACCTGTCCATGCCTCCTCTGGAATACCACCATCTAAGGAACTTGAAGGCCCTCTATTTATTAGATAAATAGCAATATCTATAGCATCTGCCCAAATTGTAAAGGCAATCCTGCATGCAATCTCATGCACCTTGCACGCTCCATGATTGTCCTGTTCATCCTTTCTAACACACCATTTTCTTGTGGTGTTCCTGGAACTGTCTTCTCTCTACGAATTCCATTCTATGAACAGTACCTATCAAACTCTTTGTTGCAATATTCACCTCCACTGTCTGATCTGAGACACTTCAACCTTTTTCCTGTCTCATTTTCAACCAAAGATTTCCATTTCTTGAAAATATCAAATACATCAGATTTATTTCGAATATAATAAATCCAGGTTTTTCTGGTTGCATCATCAATAAAAGTAACATAATAATGAGAGCCACCAAGAGATGATATCTGAACAGGTCCCCATACATCTGTATGCACAAGCTCTAATTTTTCACTCTTCTTTTCTTTCCCAACTCTAAGGAATCTGACTCTATTCTGTTTTCCATAAACACAATTGTCACAAAATTTTAAATCAACATTCTTCAAACCTGGAAACAAATTTCTTGAGTGAAGAATCTGCATCCCCTTCTCACTCATGTGCCTGAGCCTATGATGCCACAATGTCGTATCTTCTCCTGTAGAGGTTAAAGCATTAACATAATTATAAATACCATTGCATAAATAAAATGTACCAACCTTTCCTCCTTACGCTATTACCAGGGATCCTTTAGTGACCTTCCAGGTTTTATCTGTGAAAGTAGTTACGCAACCTTCACCTCCCAACTGCCCTGTTGAAATCAGATTTTTCTTCAGATATGGAACATGCCTTACCTCCTTCAATAGCCACTGAATTCCATTTTTTTGTTTTATGAAAATTGTACCAATTCCAATGATTTTATAGGGTTTATCATCACCCAATCAAACCTTTCCAAAATCTCCTTGAACATAATCATAAAAATGTTTCCTATCAGGTGTGGCATGGAATGAGGCCCCTGAAACTACCACTTAGGCATCAATAATATTTTCTAATGAAAGAATCAAAGCATCTTGCAACACATCACCTATTACATTCGCTTCATGATTATTTTCTTGCTATGTATCTCCTTCTTTTCCCTTTCGAGACTTGCAGTCTTTCTTCAGGTGTCCTTTCTTCCCACATTTCCAGCACACTATCCCAATCTAGACTTGGATATGCCTTTTCTTGACTTACTGCGATATCTAGGGCTCTTTCCTCTTTCCATTTTTCTTCCCCTAGTCTTCGCAATCAAAGCATTACCTAATGTCTCACCGGAGCTTTTCTGTCGCATTTCCTCGCTAAGGATTGCACCGATGACATCATCAAAATTGAAAGTACTAGATCCAGAGGCAAAGTTACTAATGGCCATAACTAAACCATTCTAACTTTCTGGCAATGAGCACTGAAATAACAGATCCCTAACTTCATCATCAAAAGTTACCCCTACAGAACTCAACTGACTGCTAACTGTATTAAATTCATTTAAATGATCAGCAACAGATTCACCTTCTGACATCTTCCTATTAAAAAAATGCTTCATAAGAAATACCTTATTTGAGGCCGAGGGTTTTTCATATAGTTTGGCCAATGTCAACATTAAACCCTTTGTTTTCATTTCCTTTAAAATATTAAACTCTACCGACACCGCTAGGCACAACCGTATTGTTCCAAGTGCCTTTCTGTCGAGAATATCCCAATCTGTGTCTGTCATACTCGTCAGATTCTTTGTCTTTCCACTCAATGGTTGGTATAGATCTCTTTGTTACAAATAATCTTCCATCTGCATCTTCCACAATTAGTAGTTTTGGCCGTTAAATTTTTCGACCCTAAACCTACCATCTTCCGCCATTGCTCCCACTCGAACCAGGAACCCTTCTCTCTTGCGATTTTATCAGCCAAATAGACCTTCGGCTCTGATACCATTTGTTAGAAAATTATATATTACATAGAAATGGAACACATGAAATATTGCATAAATATAAACACATAAAATTCATAAAACAAGAGAGACATAGATATACGTGGTTCACCCAGTTTGGGTTACGTCCACGGAGAAATAGCCAGTCCTTCTTTTTATATTATCCAGTAAACTAAATAGATACAACCTACAGAAGATCCTCTGTAACTCTCTCTTCGCTCTCAATCTCCTCTCTCTTCCTCACTCAAAATACAGATCTACATAGACGTAATACAATTCCCTCATATATAGCGAGGGGTTGCCTTCTAGGGAAAAAACCCTAAATTAAACATAACTTCTACCATTAGATCTCCGCCTAATGAATGGCCCAGATTGACTACGAAATTACAACATTTTACAAGGCAATTTTACATCTATTCTTAGCTTCGGGGGCGCTACCCCCGATCCCCCACCAGGGGCGGGTTCCCAAAGGTCGCAGCCGCCCCCCCCTGGACCCCTCATGCAGCAAATATTTTGGGGTCCAATGCAGCGATACCTTTGAATATAGAAGATAATCGGGCTCCACACCCAACATCGAATGCCTTTGACATTCTTCACATATTCCCACCAGATATTTTCTTTCCCTTTAAGAATGAAGGTATCTATTTTGGCTTTCATGTTCTCTAAGTAGTTATGTAATCTGAATAATTTCTTCATCCCAATCAACCATGCCTTTGCATCTTCTGACTTATTCATCTCTCCATCAAATGTAGGCAGCTTGACTTCCTTGAATTCCTTAGGCAAGTACTCACTCTTGGACGAGGAAGTAGAATGATCCCCATACATACTAGTCCTCCTACCATGGGTATCCAATGATATACCACCTCTAAATGTTTCCCATCTATCCAACATGTATCCTAACCAAGACCTATTACCGTAGGTTCCATTAGTATTCTCTTCCTTCTCTTGACTAATCCTTAGCTCTCCTTGTCTCTACAAGTCTGACAAACTCTAGAGGATAACTGCATTAGCCTCTAGCTGCTTTTCTCGAGCCCTTGGCATGTATTTCCTAAGCCCAAATTAACCTGGCATTGTCTGCTTTACAACTCCTTATTTTTTCCTTCAAAATCCTCAATGTATCTACTATATCAGGAGAATATTCATTTCCTTGTTCCCCACTTGATTTGTAGGGTGAGTCACGTGAACTGTAGTCTATCATTTTTCTCGTCATCCTTGATTCTAATTTTCTTCATGCTAGTGTACCATGTCAGATAACCAAATAGATACCATAATCAAAATCATACCTAAATGTCGTTCACGGGAGGCTTATCTCATCTGCAAAATCAGTCCACATTAGCATGTACATGTATAATAATAATCATATCAATATATCAACCTCATGTATGAGAATACCAATTTCATACCATGGCCTCATGCATGAAAACCATAACCATGATAATGCATGCATAACCACATGCACCTAGCCCATCAGGTTCAAGTATTTGAACCATGCTCTGATACCACTTTGTAACATGCCTCCTGTTGAACTAAAATTTGTCACCATGACTATTTGCAGTTAGTATGGCTCCATCAACTGTCATACTATCCTCCTTGGCAAGTCTCATACCTCTGCACTTCATGTCAAACTCCAAAAAAGAGAGAAAGTCCTTAAAAAGTCAAATAACTCTGGGTACGCAGTTTCTCTTAGCCTTACCTGCGTGTACGCACCCCAAGTTCACAATACCTGCGTACTTGTACGCTCTGTCTGTAAAGGGGTGGGTGCGTACTCCTGTAAAGGTCAAAAGGTGCAAGTTTCACTTCAAAAAAGTTACTTGTGGTCATTTCTAGAGCATTCTAGAAGCTTGTTTGACGTGTATTGAGAGCCTCTAGATGGTTCATGTATCCCTATGAAAGAGGAACTTATCCCATCAAGAGGGGAGCTATCCCATTCAAAGAGGGGCTTATCCCATTGATGGTGGACCTGATTAACTTCCTCTAAAGCACTATAAATACAGGCATTGGGCCAGAGGGAGGGGAGGTTGAAAGCTGAACATTCCTAAGGGTAGATGTTGCTGGAATTAGGACTCCCTTGTAAAGCTTGAGAAGAGAGATTCCCATCCTTTCCTAGCCTTATTTGAGAGTGGGTGAGCTGATCAAAGTAAAGGAAAACTCTTGCTGGACCCTAGGAGGGACCTGCACAACACCAAGGCTTAGGTTGTAATGGTTTCTTTTGTTTCCACCTTAATACAAATGAACTCATTTTTCTCAACAGATTGTTATTCATGATTTGTTTCATATACTCCTTGGTCTGTATGATGGATATGTATTATTTTATGAGTTTATCAGGTGCTATTTAATCTTTTGGCTTGTTAGTGAATGCAGGTTTTGAAGAGAAGGAGGAGCTCATCAGGATCGGCGAGGCTGGACTACTACAAAGCGTTGGACTAAAGGTATGTTACAATCACCTGATTACTTGTATTCTAAATGCATGTTTAGAGAAAGGTAGTGTTTATTTGTCTTGTTTGTCACTAGAAAGCCTTAGCTTCTAGGGAGGTCGGTTTTGTCCGCATTATCGACTCTTTCCGCATGACAAAATGGTGACTCCGCTGGGGACTCCATTGATGTGAATGATTTTTCCTTTGTGTGAAACTTTGATTTGAGAAAAGTCGTTTGTTTTCTGGTTTTTGGCTGTTTGACTGTGCATTTGGGTGGGATAGCTTAGGGTTAAATTAGATTTTAGTTTTTCTTGGTTTTGCTAGAAGTACGCAGCCTCTGCGTTGAGCACAGTGTGTACCTGTACGCACTGCAGCTTTGTACACAGAGCGTACACGCACCTGTGCAAATAGGCTGCCTGCGTACCCCTGTCAAAAGCCTAGAAATTTTCAATTTTTTCTTTTTTATCTTTTAGATTTTGTTTATAGCTTGTTTTTCCTGCCCAGATCCACTGGTTACCTGTCAGAAATTTTCCTTGGTTAATTCCATTGGCATTCCTGCTTTAAGCTTTCATCAATTGGGTATTTTAAGTCTCTTTTTTGAGAAATTCTTAATTTGATTTCCTTTGGTCATTATTTGGAGGTTTGTCTCAGTTTTTTCACAATTTGGGGGGCTAAATTGTGTATGAGTGTTAATCGCCTTTGAGTGTTTTTATTTTTTGATCTTTGGAACTCTCACCCAATTTTCTCGACTTGCACTTGATTGGTTCTTAGATTACAGTAGAATCATCTTGTGTTTGAGAATTCTCTTTCATAGATCACATTTGCATAATTAGAATTCTCATTTTCAGAATATGAATGAAAAATGTGCATAGATTACATTTGCATACTTTTCAAGTGAATTGTGCATAGATTACAATTGCATAGTTTACATTCTGAAAAATCAATCGTAGATTTAGATCAGTTTTCTTTGATTTGAATTTACACAAAAATAAAAATAAAAAAAAAATATTTTGGAATTGATTTGCATTAGTTTTTCTTGATGAAATTAGTGCATTAGAGAATTTGTTATATTTTCTCTTAGTGATCAATTTTTTGTTTTTGCATTGTTGGAAGTGAATGGAAACTCTCTCCTTAATTTAGTTAGGATTCATCGAATTGAAAGGATTACATTATCATATTCGATTGAATTCAGTTGAGTCGGGTCATAACACCATTGGTTTCGTATCCATTTACCCATTTGAGTAAAAACAGCCTTAATAACACAACGCTTAATTAAAATTCATCTAGTAATTTTTACATTTCTAGGGCTCTGATACACCAACATAGCTTAGGCTAGTGTCTTGGAGTAGGAGAGTAATTAAATCTCCAAGATAGCAAAACCAAACAAGTAGCTCATCTTGTGGTAGGATAAATCCAACTCTTACATTTATGCTCTAGGAAAGCTCCTCTTAAAGGAAAAGCACGAGATCGTGTCCAAACCAGTGAGGGGATCAATCCTCCTTCATTGGGAACGACGCCAGATACGCACGTACTACAAATGGTAAACCTCGGATTGACCGTTGTCGAGGAGCCTGGGGTCACTTGTTGGTAAACCTTGGATTATTTTCAAGGAGCCGGCAAGGGGATTGAGCTTGTTACTCTGCCCTTGCGTGCTATCGGATCGTAGACTGTTCCCCCAGGTATATTTGTTGCTGTTGGTGACCTTAGTGACTATTATCTTTAGGATTCTACCCAAGGTGACGGTGGAGGGAAGATCCCACTGTACCTGGAGAAAACGTCGGCTAGACTCACTTGGATTTTCTGGGGGGTTCACTTCACTCGAGACGGTTAAAGTGGAGGAACTTGGTCCAGTCTATTCATTAAGCAGGTTGCCGGGGTAACTATTCCACCCGCCACTTCTGTACTGAATTCTGCGATGTTGGATTTCATCCCCAACTAGTGTTTTCGGTCCGGAAGGTTACTGTTTGTGTATGGTTTGACTCCTAGATTTGATAGCGCGTGTTAATTTGTTTGTTTTTACTTTTAGAGACCATAGGTGTGAATCGTGAATTTTAATTGTTAGGTGTGAATTGTGAATTGTTAATTTTAGTTATAAATTGTTAATAAAATTCACTGAAGTTGAATATAATGGCAAATGTTCCGGAATTTACCAACCTAGGAACCCCTCCTAACGAGAATCCTAGTACTTTTCCTTACTTTGGAAATGTTGGTCCTCCTTATATGGCTACTTTGTCATTACCTTGATTTACAATAGGTTTACCGATATGGTTATTTTCAACTTCGTTGGCCCCAAGTACTCCAATTGTTCCACCTCAACCGAATGCTTCACCTCAACAGAGTTCACCATCTCAACATCACCAACCTTCTGTTGGCCCTTTACCTTCTTCGCCTAATTTTTCTTCCTCCATTTCTTCCTCTTCGCTTGGTAAAAGCCTCGATGCTAGTAACCAGGTGGCTAAGAAAAAGAAGAAAGGGAAGAAGAAGAAGCAAGATAAGAAAGAAGTCAACCAACCAACCACGACTGTAAGTGTTAGTTGTGTTGAGGAAAACTCCGACATGCATCGTAAACCCAAATACCCTTGCAGGCTTTGTAAGGGTGACCACTTCCTTGTCAATTGTCCTGGTATTCCAAAGGTCTTGGAAGTATGGTCAGAAAAATCTCATCAACTTTCCATTGATCCATCAACCAGTGATAGTCAGGTTCCTGGGAAAAAGGGTAAAGTTAGGTTTCCTTGTAAGTTATGCAAAGGGAGTCATCAAACTCACATTTTCCCTCACATGGATGAAGCCTCAAAATTGTTGGAAAACCTTACTGTTCCACAGCAAGAACTTCCAACTGGTTGCCATAAAATTTCTCCCAACCTACCGTCAACTGACGGAGTGATTGATCTAATTTCAAGTACAGTCGATCACACTCTTCCATTGGAGAGTGAAACTCATGTCACTCAGGTTGATGATCCGTTAGTTGATCAAGTGGTCGATTCAATTTCACATTCGGTCGATCCCACTTTCCCTTTAGAGAGTGAACTTCATACCGCTCAGGTTCTTCTTGTTACATCAGATTCTTCTATGTCGGGGGGCATTTCACCTGTTTCTACAGAACCCCCTCCAAGTACTGAGGTCTTTTCCTTTGATTGGAATAGACTGACAGAACCTCGTCTTCCTTCCTCCATCCCTTTCCAAATCATTGTCAAGGCTGGTGGTAGGGACATACATCGTACTCAGGTAGATGAAGGTGCTTCTGTTAGTATTTTATCCTCAACTGTTTGGAAAGCTTTGGGTTCCCCTCAGCTTGCGCCTATTACGCAGAATCTGAAAGCTTTTAACAGAACCATTAGTGAACCTTTAGGGATCCTTCCTAAGTTTTCTATTACCTTGGAAGGTAAAACTGTCTGTATTGATCTTATGGTAGTTCGAGGTCCCTTGGATTTCAATTTACTCCTTGGGCGAGACTATGTTTATGCAATGAAAGCTGTCGTATCGACACTCTTTCGCGTGATGTCTTTCCCTCACAATGGCAGTATTGTGACTGTAGACCAGCTTTCGTTCCCTAGTCTTGTTTCAACTACCAATAATATGACACCCCTAAATGTTCCTGATTCTAAAGCAGTATCTACCCTGCCACGGGTTAATTATGTGGCAACTGGTCCCATGTTTTCAGTTACTGATGTAAGTGAGCCTCTCACTGTTTGCTCATCTTCCTTTGATTTAGATCCAGTAATTGACATGGAAAACTCTATGGGATTACTTGAACACGATGTTCTTATCCCTTTTGAGTCCCTTGACATGTGTTCCTTCCAGAGAAGTATTCTTCCTTCTGACAAAGACCTCTTGGAAGCCATGATCAAGGTGTGTCCATTGACATGTCTTTCTTCCAGTTGGAAGCCATGATCAATGTTACGAGGAAAGTTCCTTTTACTATGTCAACCTCGTTAAAAAATGAATCAGTGTGTGCGAGGATAGTTTTTTCCTGTACCAAACTCGTTAAAAAATGAAACAGGCTGCAATGAGGATAGTTCTTTTACTGAGTCAACCTCATTAAAAAATGAATCAGCTAGATTTTAGGATATGCAAGTTTTTGTTAGGTAGGGTTTTGAGGATAGTTCCTGTTACTGAGTCAACCTCGTTAAAAAATGAATCAGGTTTGAGGATAGTTCCTGTTACTGAGTCAACCTCGTTAAAAAATGAATCAGGTATGAGGATAGTTCTTTTCTTGTGTCAACCTCCTTAAAAATGAAACAACTCCCTTTTCAAGTCGAATCTTTACAAGATCTTGAAAGTAAAGCTTCATTCCATCCGCCTCATTGAATGCAATGAAGCTTGGGGGGCATGTACCTCGTTTTGCGTCATTATGCTGGGGGGCATGTGAACTTATAACAAGCATAGTTTTTCGTTTCAAGCTTGCGTAAACATGAAACTGAATCCGAGCATAGTTCTTTTCCTGTGTCAAGCTCATTAAAAAATGAAACAAATCCTCCTCAAACGATCTCGTTCATGAACCTTCATTCCATCCAGCTTGTACTTAGTTGAATGAAATGAAGCTGGGGGGCATGCGCTCTAGCAGTTATGCTTAGGGGGCATCAAGCACAATTTTATCTCTGTTTCAAGCTTGTGAAAAAATGAAACTACTTTGAAGCATAGTTTTTCTCTGTTTCAAGCTTTTGTAAAAATGAAACCTATCTCGAGTCAATTTCAGTTATTTTCAAGACTCGTTAAACTCATGAAAATCCCGAGATTATTTTTCTATCTTTCATTCTCGTAAAACAAATGAAAATGCCGAGTTCTTTCCGTCTTTTCCTGCTCGTAAATTAAATTGAAAGTCGGCCATATGAGTACATTTTTATCATTTTTTTGAACTCGTTAAAACTTACAAAAAAGTGAAACCTTAGAGTCATATTTAAGCCCTTTTCTGACTCCTAAAACATGAAAAGATCGCCGAGCGTTTCTTTTACACTTGTTAAAACCGAATTAAAAGACGGTCCCCTTATAGCCCTTTTCTGACCGTAAAAACAGGAAAAGATTGCCGGATTTTTGTCGTTTCAAATTCGATACTGGAAATAAAACGACGTGTCCTTGATCGCTTTTTACTTTTCAGGTCAAAGACACTAATCATGAAAGTACTCCTTGGTCGCAAGATCAAGCGGTTCTCTCAAGTATTATTTTATACTTTTTCGGGCTTGGGAGACACAAATTTACGAAAAAGTTCAACCCTGGAGTCTTCTTAAGTTTTTTTAGACTCTCTAAAATTGAAAAAACACCGAGTTTCTCCTATACTGGACTCGTTAAAATTTCATAGTAAAGGACCTGTTCGATTACAAACAGGAACGGACCACTCCTTCTTAGGGTTCGAATCAAAACTAAGTTGGACTCATCCGAAGGATGAGCTTATAATCAAGCATATGTTATCCTCCTCAAGCTTGTAAAAAATAAAGAGGTACTTGCCAGAAATGGTGGGGGAAAAGAGAGAAAAATGAGCCTATTTGTTATCCTTTGTCTCAGAAGAAGCCTTATCACCACTCTTGAACACGACACTTTTCATTCACCTGGGTTGGGAAATCCTTTGCCTCACAGTTGATCAAACCACATTGAAAGTCTTCAGCCGGGTATTAACTTTGGGTCAAATGCCACCAAGCCATCTGTTGTGTCATTATGTGTTCAAGAGGTCACTGCAAATAAACCATTCATCTTCAAAATACCCGTCATCCATCTCGACCATCCCTGAGTTAGTCCTTACAGCTACATTTCTTCACCTTGATCTATGATTTCGTGTTGTGGGCTTGCCTGCAATGGGTCGCTTTCTATCGACATCAGTACATTATCTAGAGAGATGACCTAGAAATCATCAGTACCTTGAAATCTGCATGCATCAATGGCAGGTTTCTCGCCTTTGACGACGGTTTACATCATTGACTTTCGATCGAAGGATTCCGTGAAATGTTCGACATCAACTCATTCATTCACATCTCATGGATTGTAGTGGGTACTTTGAGAACCATTGACATCAATGGTGGTTTCTCTCACACTTGTTAACAGTTTACATCATCGACTGGTAATCAAGTGGTTTCTACCATGTTTGACATCAACTCATTTATTCGTATGGATAGAATCGTACCATTTCGGGAAATAGAAATGAAGACCCTGGATCTAGTTTCCACCATCCAGGCTGCGAGGAGTTTTGTATTCATTATACAGTAGACTAATCATAAATAGATGGCTACGTCCATACTGTGTCTACAAGAGTCTATGATTATGATGTACTGCGAAATCATTCCTATATCAGAGCAGTAGTTAGTTTGTTAGTTAAAGTTTTCAATCTGAGTATGGGAATGCCTACCTCAGTGATGATATGATCTTACATATGTATTTTGTGTTGAATATTTGCAGGTTCCAACTGGGCTCTCCACAAGATAATCCTCGAAATGATAAAGTGCTTCACCCTTCCTAGATGATATGAAACCCTAATCTACTACAGGCTTCACACTTTAGGGGGCAATCTATTACACTAAAATTTGTCACCATGACTATTTGCAGTTAGTATGGCTCCATCAACTGTCATACTATCCTCCTTGGCAAGTCTCATACCTCTGCTCTTCATGTCAAACTCCAAAAAAGAGAGAAAGTCCTTAAAAAGTCAAATAACTCTGGGTACGCAGTTTCTCTTAGCCCTACCTGCGTGTACGCACCCCAAGTTCACAATACCTGCGTACTTGTACGCTCTTTCTGTAAAGGGGTGGGTGCGTACTCCTGTAAAGGTCAAAAGGTGCAAGTTTCACTTCAAAAAAGTTACTTGTGGTCATTTCTAGAGCATTCTAGAAGCTTGTTTGATGTGTATTGAGCGCCTCCGGATGGTTCATGTATCCCTATGAAAGAGGAACTTATCCCATCAAGAGGGGAGCTATCCCATTCAAAGAGGGGCTTATCCCATTGATGGTGGACCTGATTAACTTCCTCTAAAGCACTATAAATACAGGCATTGGGCCAGAGGGAGGGGAGGTTGAAAGCTGAACATTCCTAAAGGTAGATGCTGCTGGAATTAGGACTCCCTTGTCAAGCTTGAGAGGAGAGATTCCCATCCTTTCCTAGCCTTATTTGAGAGTGGGTGAGCTGATCAAAGTAAAGGAAAACTCTTGCTGGACCCTAGGAGGAACCTGCACAACACCAAGGCTCAGGTTGTAATGGTTTCTTTTGTTTCCACTTAATACAAATGAACTCATTTTTCTCAACAGATTGTTATTCATGATTTGTTTCATATACTCCTTGGTCTATATGATGGATATGTATTATTTTATGAGTTTATCAGGTGCTATTTAATCTTTTGGCTTGTTAGTGAATGCAAGTTTCGAAGAGAAGGAGGAGCTCATCCGGATCGGCGAGGCTGGACTACTACAAAGCGTTGGACTAAAGGTATGTTACAATCACCTGATTACTTGTATTCTAAATTCATGTTTAGAGAAAGGTAGTGTTTATTTGTCTTGGTTGTCACTAGAAAGCCTTAGCTTCTAGGGAGGTCGGTTTTGTCCGCATTATCGAATTTTTCCGCATGACACATCCTCTCATATTGACCCACTTTCACCGGCTTTCTCGAGGCAAACATGAGCCAAGGGACTACTATGACATGGCTTAACCTCCTAGATGACCTTAAAGAAATGGAGCTGACAAAAAAAGACCTGACTAACTTCCCTAAGGTGCTACAGGAACCCCAAGAACTAACCAACCATTCAAGGTGTCCATCCCCTAAAATAACCTTCTTTTTTAGTGAGTTAGACCCCTAGTCACTCCCATGACAAGGTCTCCAAGCAACTGTGACCCTCCATTCAATCCCACATGTCTGCTTCCCAGTGACTGCAATCTTTTTCATGCATTTTTGTGCCAATGACTACGAGATTTAAGCCACTTTTTTAGATCTAGGACCCAGACCCCTGCCCAGAACTTAATGAAACTTCCAAAGATGATAAATAACATAGAAAAAACCTCTAACGCACCAAACTTACTCAAGGACTTGAACTAACCTGGTCTAATCATGACAATCATTATGTCAAACACATAGACAACATAATATATACATGTCATGAATGCATATCTGAACATAGAGATCTAAAATTATTTTAGGTTTACCAAGAAGGACTAATTCCCTCTCATAATAGCTGCAATATTACCAATTAGATCATGCATTCATTAACTATTCATTCATCAATAAAAAGGTGATAAGATCTATACTTAAAAATTACAAAAACCATTCTTATAACCATCATATAACCAGATAACTAACAATGATAGAACAACCATTAAAGCCACATAATAAGAGGTACATTTCCTCAAAAAGAGAAGAGGAACTTAGCTCTTATTAACCATGTGAAAAAACCAACCAAGTCAGGGACTTCCACATACCAACCGAAAATAGATTGGGTTAAATATTTCTTTTAGCCAATCACCCACATGCCATATTCCAAGCATGAATGGGGGATCTCATGGGATAAACAAATCCATAAAAAACCAAGGGAATCTAGAGGTTAAACCACCTCCACCCTCACACTACAATGATCTCACCTAAAATGGTCCCGAGATCACAAAACCAAATTGAGCTTGGATGCCTTAGAATTCCTTCACCATCCCTTGAGGAATTTTCCTGTCTCCACCCACCAGTTGAGGGCTTCCTGTAGAAAACCATCTCCACCCCTAACTCTTGGGATTTTCTTGAGACCACCTCACCCATATCCAAAACCTTCCGGCAATCCAAATTTCAACCAAGAATGAATCCCATCACACCATGCTATCTCGAAATGGCAAGGCAAGACTAAAACCACTATTGAAACCCATCAAAACCCATGCCAATGACAATAAATGAACCAAATATACACATGCATATACCATGCATGACAAAACCAGCTAGGAAATCATACATGCAACTTGTTACCTGCAATTATCCCCATTAAAGCCGCTTGATCCAACCTTTCCTGTCTTGATCCTTGATTTCCTTTTCTTGCTTGCTTTCCTTCTCCTCTTGGTGCTCTTATCCTCTCTAAGACTAATTCCAAAATTGAACAGTCAAAATGCTGACAAAAAGTTGTGAACTGATTCTCATAATCCTTTTTATCATTGAGGCCTCTATTGTCTTCAATTTCCTCTAATTTTCCTTCAATTTCCTCCTCACATGCAACCAATGACCTTTCACCTTCCTTTTCTCCTAATTTCACCAATTAATTTTATTTTACTTTTCAAAGCCTTTATCACTGCCTTTGCCAAATTCCTTTTAGCCATAATAAACAACAAGTGATGCCCAGTGGGATGTTTTGCCCAACATTCATGTTGGAATATGTGTCTCATGACCTTGCCCTTATTTTTCCTTTATTAACTTTATTACATGAACTTTTAACTAGGGGTTGTTACACATACAAATATGTACTTTACAAAAAAAATGAGAACTGAGTACATGTAATGAAACATGATAGTATTCATGAAAAAATAAAATGAAAATATTGAATGCAAATATAAACATTTTTTGTTCTCAATTCCACATAACTTTATTCTATATATCTGTAATGTCCCCACTTATATTCTTCTTCATAGTGTGGCCAGGGTGGATTTCCAGGGCAGGGGATGGTGAGGTCAGTCGAGCAGGTTTATGTCATCAGGCGTTCCGATGGAGTTTTGAGGAGTTTTCATGGGGTTCGATGGCATTCGCTTGACATATTCATCATTATGAGCAGTTCACACATCTTTTTTTGGTTTCGTGACTTTTTGATAATTCCCATAAAACGGGGTTATTATTGGCATAACTTAATTAATTATGCTCGAGATGGAATTCTAGGGAAATTAATTAATGGAACACCTCAGTGTAATAGCACGTTGTAACCAGAACGAGAAAATCTACAGGATGGGATGTTGAGAAGTGACTTCCTGTGGCCAAAGAGAGTATGGTATGCGATTTTCCATTTTCATTAGTTAAAAATGACTTTAATTAGTCATTTAATTAAGGAAAAATAATTAATTAGAGAAAAAGGGCCAAAAGTGACTTACGTGAAATAAAATAAAATTAAAAGGTCACTTGATAAAGTCAATGGAGGCGCTTCTAGAATAATAATAAAATTGGATGCTTCTAGAGGCTTAGAGATCTATCCATGAGATCTATAAAAGAGGAGGGGAAGGTCATTTGGAGACATCTTGGATTTGATATTGTTTCTTATATGAGAGGTTGAGAACATGGTTCTCTACTCCATTGGTAGCCCCTGGACGGAAACCCTCGAGTGATTCAGCGAGATTGGGTGAGCACCCATTTCCCCTTGGTGGATTCATTCAGTATCCACAGGTGTAGTGATTGATTTCTTGTTTCAGTTTGGCGGTTGGCATTAGCATTATTATCTTGGAGGGCCATTACTAGATATTGTATTGGCATCTATTTCTATATAATAAAGCTGGATTTTGTTGTTGCATTTCTCAGTGTTCTTCATGTTGTGATCCTTTAATGGGATTTTCATGCAATTTGTGGGTTTATTGTTTCTGTCAATTTTTTTGTATTTGGGTTTTAACATGGAAATCTTCTATTAAGTGCATGATAATTTTCTGTGAAGGGTTTGTTCCAAATTTTTCTCATTTGGTATATTACAGTGGTATTAGAGCTGGTGTTCCTATCAGCCTGAGTGTCAACTACAAATTGTCGAGGGTTTATTTTGAAGTTGCATTGCAGGAAAGATATCCTTGCCAGAAAACCCAAAATCTTTGTTGAGGAACACTTCTTGTTGATTCAGTTTTCAAATTGTCGCATTTTTTAAACGATCAACAAAGTGGCAAGTCCATAGTCTATTTTAGTTAGAAATTTATATATTACAGAGCAATGGAACACATAAAAAATACTACATAAATATAAACACATAAAACAAGAGAGACACAGATATACATGGTTCACCCAATTTGGGCTACGTCCACAGAGAAACAGCTAGTCCTTCCTTTTATATTATCCAACAAACTGAAGAGATACAACCTACAACATGTTGTACCTCTGAGATAATAGTGGTCAGCTATCAATGCCAGAGCATCTAAGATAATTGTTTTGGGGGATTTTTGTTTTAATTTGGAAGACCAATGAATAAAACAGATGTAACACTATAATGCCTAACCTTTTGAATAATATTAATCCCAAAGTAGAGGGCTGCTAGAAAACTTCACACAGTGACAAAGTTTGAATAGTGGTGAGCAGAAACAAAAAATAATATGATTATTATAATCTTCAAACAGAAAATTAAACAATCATAAGCATGAAAACCTCTCACCGATGTTCAGAAGGTTCAAGAGAATATGATTATGCTTACAATGAGATGCTAATGATTTATTGATTTAGAGGGAACTAATTAAACAGACAATTCATTAATCCATTCTCTTTAATGATTATCGCTTTAGAAGCTTATAGGAATAGATTGAGACACAATTATTCCTGCCTAGGTATCTCTATAAGACATAAGAATATGAAGAAAAACATAATGTGTTGCACTGGAAAAACTTACAAGAAACACAAACTGTGTAAAATTGAATTTAGAATCGTTTGCTTTGTATTAAGGGTCCAGAAAATCCAGTACATCAAAGGTTTACAAATGCTTCTTCAAGAGTGAACTCTCTTTCAATGGTCAATCTGGTTCAATGGTGAATAGTGAACCCTTAATAACTCGAGAAGAGAGTTATTTATACAATAGTAGAACTAAGAAAATATTCTAAACTGTTTAAGGATTTATTCTAGGAAAAGGAAATATCTTCATGCAAGAAGATAGAGACAGTTATTGAACTGATGCTTGTTGTCCCTGTTATTTAGGGTTTGCTGGCTTTGGTCTTTGATGTTTTGCCCTTTAAGCTGCTTGTCTATTTGATCTTCACGCTGGATGTCATTTTTACTTATGAAATTTCATCTGATACACTTGCACCAATTTGTCTTTCATCTGTATTTCTTTATCTGCCTCCTCTGTTTTAACTTTTATTGTGTAAATTGTCTGTTTTAACATTTACTATGTAAAAGTTTCCTTCTGCTTTGTCTTTGGTTTAAACCTGATTTCTGTTTGTACTGGAAAATCATTTGAACTCATTTCTCGAGAATATGGAACAAACAGGTTTTTAACTGGTATAAAACCGTTTATCCAGTCTCCTGGTCTTCTGCTGATCATTTGCAAAATACAACAATTGTTAAGAAAAACACAGGTTGACAAGTAGGGCCACAATGGCTTCATTTGAGTTGAAAGGTTCGTGGATGGAGTCCAAAGCATTTTCGGGAGGTAAACAATGGTTAAATCGGTTGCAGAGGCTTAGGGTGGGGCAAGAGGGTTATATAGGTTTTACTGTGTAAACGAACGAAAAGAGAGAAAGCGAAGGTTTTCTCGTTTAAACGGGTAAACGGTTAACTTTTTAAAATTTGGCACAAAGTGAACAGTGCATGGTTTTGTCGTATGCAGGGAGCGGTTTCGGAGGCTCTGTTGTTGGGAAAAGTATCCATTCGGAATGCCGCTATCCCACTCTAAGGTGTGATAGTGCCTTAGCAACAAACAAGGAAAAACTAATTGAGTATTCTTCTTTATGAAATGTAAATGAGGAGGAAGGATGTAACTAACCTATGTCTTCCGCTAGTTTGTTGATCCAAATCTATCCTCTCTTCAGTAGCTCCCTGCTCCCTTACCGGCCTAGCTTCACCGAATTCCTGCAAGATCACAAGAGAAAGAAACTACACAAAGATACAGATATACATTCATAAAAAGCTCAAGATCAGATTAAGCTAAACATGCAAGTATAACAAAATATCATTGATACACAGCATGTAGGAGAAACTCAAATAGTTTATTGATAGAATAAGAAAGTCCAAGAGGAGATACAACCAAGTGATTTCCAATCCAGCATCTATCTCCCAGCAAAGGAATCCCTTCCTCTCCTCCAACAAAGCATAAATCACCCAATGTACTAATCTCAATCTCAAACCAACAGCAATTCTCTGCAAAGTACAAAATTCTAGCCTCTGGATCTCTGGGATGAGGGATCCATATATAGATGTAAGCAGAGAGGATGATTCAGCTTATGTTTTGACTTGTGGCTTCTCTCTGTCAGTTCTTGCTTCCACTTGGAGGTTGAGAGCCTCTTATTCATCACTAGTCGAATTCATTGAGGCAAGTGTCACTGGAGAAGATTCTGGAAGCTTCCATGGTCTTTCCACCACGTTGAATGAGCTTGCCATTTGTCATTTCCCACTCAGTTCACCCTAGTAGTGCATCAAAGTGCATTGCAACGCACCTAGCCAGTGCATTTGGGTGCTTTGCAACGCAGGCAGCTAGTAGAGCATCTAAATTGATCCTGAATTGACTATTTCTGAGTGGTTTTTGGTGGAGAACTTCTGGGAGAAGTTGTCATTGGTTGACCTTGTTCCTTTAGGAGCTGTAACAACATCTTTAGGGACTTTGGATCCCTTGAATTATGGACATTTCATGCTTATAGCTGTAAGGCACAAAAATGTCTATAACAGTTGCCCCCTAAAGTATGAGGTCGTTTATCGGGTGAAATGCTTTATTAGGAGGATCCGAAGTTCAATCAATGCTGGGAGGAGACCTGTAATAAAATACAATACAATACATTATTTTTCATGTTGTTTTCATTATCTATCTGAGGCGGGAATTCCCATGCTCAGCTTTATAAATTCATTTTTATGTACATAGGACAGACAATCGTCTGATGGTAGACTGATGATTCTGATGAAATCATCATCCTTTTGGTAGGATGATTATCTGTTCTACAATGTTGTACATGTCAATGTCTTTATTTTTCCTGAATATATATCGCAGCCCGGATGGATGAAACTAGATCCGGGGTCTTCAATCTCGTCTGATCTTCACTCTAAGTACAAGTCGATCCATGTGAGAAACGTTTTGAAGTCGAACATGGAAAGACATCGCTTGATTACCAGTCAATGATGTAAACTGTTAACAAGCGCGAGAGGAATCACCGATAATGATAATGACCCTCAAGGTACTGCAGTACAATTCACATGGTGTGAATAGAGGACTTGGCGTCGAACACCACGCAAAATCTTTCGGTCGAAGGTCATTGATGTATACCTGTCACCGAAAGTGAGAAACTTGCCATTGAGGCATGCAAGCTTCAAAGTACTGAAGGGGGTGTTCCTAGATCAACTCCTTAGATAATGAGCTGATGTCGACTAGAAGTGATCCATCAAAGGAGGGCCTTGATGTATCCCACATCAGTGACATGGAATGGAGCAAATGATTTTTATGGAGGTGAAAATGATCTGATGATATATGGTTCAGGGTGGTGGTCATGAAAAAATGAAGTATAATGTATGGTAGTGGATGGGACACGGTTGACTTCTCTGGATGACTTCTCTTTAACATATCAGCGACACTTATGTGATGGATTGGTAGCATTTACCCCAAAGGTGGATGGTATGGCGAGACCATGGTGATGTGACCGGTGAATGAAACAACCCAACCCGACTCAGGCACGGAGTGGAAGTGTCATGTTCAAGAGCGACTTGCTACCAATAAAGGTTCTTTGAGTTTCTTCCCAATTTTTCCCCAGTCATTGCTGACCAGTACCTCTTTATTTTTGTCAAGCTTGAGGAGGATAACATATGCTTGTTCTATAATTTGCCCTTCGGGCAAACCCATCGCTATGTTTTAACGAGTCTAGCGATAGTGAAACTCGTTTTCGTCTAAAGACAAGTTTGTCGCTATCAATCTTTTTAACGAGTCTAACGACAAAGATAACTCGGTCCTTTTCATTTTTAGAGAGTCTGAAAAGGTACGTAAAGTTAACTCTGAAATTCCTTTTTCATCATCTAATCCCTTAAGTCCGAAAAAGTATAAAACAATACAGAAGGGATGAATTTTCGATAGTTTTAACGAGCCGAACAAAACAAGCGCTCGATCTTTTTGTGCAATAATCCCTTAGGTCCAAAAATATTAAAATCTAGAGGAGGGATAGCTCTTCCTGTCGCTTTAACGAGCTAGAAGGCCAAAACTCGGCAATCTTTTCATATTTTACGAGTCAGATGAAAAGAGCTTAAAGAAGACTCGTCTTTTGAGGAACGAGTGATAAAATGGGTAGCAGCTGATTCCAGGTAAGGGTTGGAATTTTCCAATCACGGCATCACAAGGATGGCTAGTGAAATCACTCTTCGCAGTTGTTCCTCAAAATGGGTAAACAATCATATGGAGGTGAATGATCGGCCAATGGAAAAGTGGAGGTGACGGTGCAAACACGACCAAGGCTTTAATGGCTGATAATGTTACCTTCACGGTGGTTATTTACCGGAGGATAGTTCATTTTTTAACGAGCTTAAACGCGGGTTGAAACACTTGCTCGATCTTATGTTTATTTTTTAACGAGCATGAACTATGTGCTAAAACTGCTTGATATTATGTTTATCTTTTAACGAGCATGAACTATGTGCTAAAACTGCTCGATAATCTAGTCATATGATAATAATGACTCATGTAAGATTCCATTTTTTATGGAGCTTGCGCCTTACAAAGCTATGCCCCGCATCCTTTCTTTATGCAAGTTAGGAAACGACTAACCCAAAAAATAGATAAATAACCACTCTTTGCTTGCACTCCAAAAGGTTTGCATGCCCCCAGGTATAAAACAGAGTTTCAAGGTTACCTCTACTTCACTTCCGCCAAAACAATTGTTTTACCGAGAGAGGCCTGCCTCTTTCAGGTTACCCAAAGATTGTTCTGTTAATATTTCAAACAAAACACTTCTTCGACGATGTTTACCGAGATAAGCAAAGGTGAGCGACGATGCCCGCCAACTCACATAACTTTGACAAAAGAATCTTATTCTAGAACAACCCCTCTTCCAACCACGGACGGGGTACGGACTAGTCATATTCTCCCGCGAAAACCTACCTTATACCCAAAGTTTTCCTGCCGAAGTAGACCAGGACGCATGCCCCCTGGGTTCCAGTCATATCCCTCCGAATTACTCGTGCTCATCGGGAGGACGGACCGTGGGTTGAGACATTTCTTGCGCGAAGAGACCATTTAGGGATGGTATATGACTATTTGCGATGCATGATCCGAGAAATGAAAGCTGGTCCACGAGCTTGACCACTCTTCCTTCGTGCGGAAAACACATTACTCTAAAGAGTGAGGAGACGATGGATCCCATGCAATATATATAGTCTCGTCCAAGGAGTAGGTTATAATCCAAGGGTCCTTGAATGACCATCACGTTCATTTGAACGGTCTTCCCTTTCAATGTTAGGGGCACATTGGGGAGGATCCCTAAAGGTCGACTGGTTCCTTTATCAAAGCCTGTCAGATTTCTCATTCCAGGCAAAAGCGATGGTGAACCAAGCGCTTTCCAAGCAGTAGAGGAAAGGATACTCACAGATGCCCCCTCATCAATGATGGTGCCAGCCATGACCATTCTGTATATTTGGGCAATAATTCGGAATGGTATGCTTGCTGGCAAACGGGGTCTGCCTAGTTGGTTCCAGTCGAAGGATACAACTAGGTTGCTTGGAGGTGGGACCGAGTAGACGGCCGGGTATCGCTCTGACGAACTTCCTTCCTGCGATAATGGAATGGGTGGATTGCCCCCGTGCTCGTCGGAGTCTGTGTTGATGAAGAGAATTTGGATGGTGTCATCCTTGTTCTCTTTAGTGACTGTGTCATTCGAAGATAAATCCTCTGAAGGCAAGACCGGGTCAACTGCCGCCTCGACCTTTTGACTTTCGTCGGGTATGGATTCAGCTGGTTCATCTTCAATGACCGGCGCTTCAGCTGACCACTTGAGCGGGCCAGCTGGATTCTCAACTAACGAAGGACTCGGCAAGAGTTTTTTATATCCAGGAGGAAGTCGTAACGGTGAAACTGGACGATCATCCAAAACTCTTTTAGCTTCGTCTAAGAAGGGACAACAGTGGATGGCGTGATTGCCTTCGCACAGTTTACAGGGAGATCTAGCTCTCCCTTTTTGTCCTGGGACTTCACTTTCGCTAGTTGACGGTGTGCTTTCAACATGGCTATCAGAGGTTGATGCCACCGGATTGTGCAAACGGGGAGACCAGTCCCTTAGTATCCGAGGGATGCAGGGACAATCTCTATGAAAGTGGTCTCCCTTGCAAATGACACATGGCGATTTAGGCCTGGTCAGTGCAGTGTGTGGATTTTCGTTAGATGACACTCGTTTGCCCCCAGCTGCTTTTGGCTCCTTCTTCTTCTTCTCTTTCTTCTTCTTTTCCTTCTTCTCCTTAGGAACTTGAATTTTGGCTTTGCCAGCCCCATCAAGCGAAGAGGAAGGAGGAGAGGAAGAATTAGAGGAGGTAGAAGGTTGGTGGGTAACTCTGGATTGGTCTAACTGTTGATTCAACTGTTCAGGAATAGTGGTGTTCTGAACGACATTGGTTGAGAAGAGTCAGACCGGAAAGCCAATTGTCAGTCCTGGAAGCGACAATGTGGCCATATGGGGCGCACCAACATCTCCCCAAGAGGAGAAGGGACTAGGATTTCCACCAAGGGGAATTCCTTGGTTGGTAGGCTCCATTTTCTCAACCTAAAGATCAATGCAAGAAAAAGGGTATGAATATGCCGTTTAAAATAAATTTTAACGACGCTTGGACACAACTTTCTTTTTCAATTTTAAAGAGTCGAGAAAAATCAAAAGATGACTCTAGTCTCCTTCGATGTTTTAGCAAGCCCGAAGTGACAAATGCTCGGATGGACTTTTTCCGTTATAGAGTCTGAAAAAGGTCAAAAGGAACTGCTCTGGAGATCTAGGTATAGGGAGTGTCAAACCAATCGCAAAACCGCAGAATACTTTTTAAGGTACGGGCAATCAATCTTCCCGAATGCTGTGTTCAGTGCATTGCGATCAGTAGGGCGGCCGACACAGCTTCCTATAGATAAAGGTTTTATGCCTATAGGGGTCTCCCAATATATACTCGACGGTACGTGGGAGCACAATCCATACTGGCGCTTATCGTCTCTCAGGAGGAATCACCCAACCATCAGCGAGATCGACAGTCACCAGGTTTTACGACGCCGGAACACGTCTCTAGCCTAGACCTCTATGTTGTGCGTTAAGTTACAAAGCGTTGTTAAGTTCATTCAATTTATTTTAGGTTGATATTTCTTAGAAGTTTGCCTTTTTGGATCACCACGAGATGTATGATACAATTCCTAAATGCAGTCTAAAGATGATAAACAAGCATTTATCTCTTTTCAACAATGAAAATCCTAGCTACAAGGGGAAAAGAAAGACACAATCTTTTCTCAAAGAGCAAAGAGCACATTGTAAATGCACTTTTCCTAAATCAAACCATACAAACGATCAATATGCAAATGCACAAATGCATGTATTTGTTTTCACTTTCTTAATATTGATGCCTAAAAAGAAAGCTGTTGTACAAATTTGAATTCGATTTCAAGTGAAAAATACAAACAAGCTTGATTACGAAACTTTATGATTTTGAAGTAAACACTTGTTTCGACACTATAAATTCATAAATTCAAACCAAAAGACAAAAGTAAAAGCGCAATCAACTGTCAACAGCAACAAACTTACTCCTAAGATCAAAACGACACTTACGACAGGTCTAGATCTAAGGGCGACAGTATGACTAGTTTACTTTTGTAATGGGAAACTGCAAATGATGTAACAAATACACAAAAACAAATACAGTTTCTTTATACAACTGAGGCGGAATTAAGGCAAAGAAAAGGGGTTTTCAGATAGGTACACACACTGATAACAGGTTGCAAAAACAGAGACAAAACTGAGCAAAAGGAAGCAGGGAACCACAGCTGCACAAGGCAAAGGCTGATCAGCGCACCCCCAGCACAGAGAAACTGAACTTCAGCACAGTTAGCCCTCTCGGGACCTGCGTTGAAATGCAGAACCTCTTCACAGAGCCTGCGCTAAAGTAGAAACGAGAATTGTCTCTGGGTTCTAGGTCACGGTTTGCAGTTTAATCTATAGTTTTTGGCGGGATAAAAGCTATCAATTAGGCACAATTAGGAGGATGATTTAAAGGAGGACTAAGATCTATCACAAAGGGTTGTTAGAGCACTTGTGGATCAGTTGTTCAGATCATAAACAGGCCTAGTGAATGGACTAGAGTAACAGATCTCTACTTTGCATTTGAAAATGGCAAATGCATTTCGATTCGGCACTCCTGAGTTTATGAGAAGAACAACAATAGAAACACAACTAAACTAACAAGATACGTTCCCCAGTGGAGTCACCAATTTGTTGTTGGGAAAAGTATCCATTCGGAATGCCCCTATCCCACTCTAAGGTGTGATAGTGCCTTAGCAACAAACAAGGAAAAACTAATTGAGTATTCTTCTTTATGAAATGTAAATGGGGAGGAAGGTTGTAACTAACCTGTGTCTTCCGCTAGTTTGTTGATCCAAATCGCTCCTCTCTTCATTAGCTCCCAGCTCTCTGCTCCCTTACCGGCCCAGCTTCACCGAATTCCTGCAAGATCACAAGAGAAAGAAACTACACAAAGATACAGATATACATTCATAAAAAGCTCAAGATCAGATTAAGCTAAACATGCAAGTATAACAAAACATCATTGATACATAGCATGTAGGAGAAACTCAAATAGTTTATTGATAGAATAAGAAAGTCCAAGAGGAGATACAACCAAGTGAGTTCCGATCCAGCATCTACCTCCCAGCAAAGGAATCCCTTCCTCTCCTCCAACAAAGCATAAATCACCCAATGTACTAATCTCAATCTCAAACCAACAACAATTCTCTGCAAAGTACAAAATTCCAGCCTCTGGATCTCTGGGATGAGGGATCCATATATAGATGTAAGCAGAGAGGATGAGTCAGCTTATGTTTTGACTTGTGGCTTCTCTCTGTCAGTTCTTGCTTCCACTTGGAGGTTGAGAGCCTCTTACTCATCACTAATCGAATTCATTGAGGCAAGTGTCACTGGAGAATATTCTGGAAGCTTCCATGGTCTTTCCACCTCGTTGAATGAGCTTGCCATTTGTCATTTCCCGCTCAGCGTACCCTGGTAGTGCATCCAAGTGCGTTGCAACGCACCTAGCCAGTGAATTTTGGTGCTTTGCAACGCAGGCAGCTAGTAGAGCATCTGAATTGATCCTGAATTGACTGTTTCTGAGTGGTTTTTGGTGGAGAACTTCTGGGAGAAGCTGTCATTGGTTGACCTTGTTCCTTTAGGAGCCGTAACAACATCTTTAGGGACTTTGGATCCCTTGAATTATGGACATTTCATGCTTATAGCTGTAAGGCACAAAAATGTCTATAACAGGCTCATCGCACCGCTTTTGGCCATGGGGTGGTTTTTCTCAGAGGGCACGCAAGTTAATGTGGGAATGACATGTAACCACAAGGGGCCCGAGCAAAACCACGAATCTCACGTGGTCTCGAGTCTTTAATGATCGGAGATCGGGAGCGCGCGATATGGCTGTGGATCGTTAGATCTAGGAGCAGGTGGTCAAATGGCTATCGCGTGGTCGAGATGCACAGAGGGAGCAGGCGCGGATATTAGCGGGCCCGGGGAATAATTACAAGTGATTTGTAATTATTTTAATGAATAAAGTGTGAATTAAACATATCGCGATAGGTTAATGGAGTGGGACCAAGGTTTTAACCACGACGGGGTTTATTTAACCACACAAAGGGTGAGTTAAAAGATTTTGTCGGGAAAACGTGAATTGTGCAGTTAACTTTATAAAGTGAGGGGTAAAGAAGACTTAGGCTAAAAAGGTGTTTATGGGTTTTATGGCGTATGGCAGAGTTAATAAAGTAATGTGGAGGGGGGAATGAAAACTTAGGACAATGGGGGTGAAATGAGATGAGGGGAAGTTAGTTAAATCATCTTGTGAACATCTTTTCGCTCCCATAACTGCTCTTGCACACTAAAACACATGATCAAGCATGGTAAATGTACTTCTGCAACTTTCTTCTACCTACCCTTTTACTTACCCTAACATTTTCTCTTCACTTAATTGGGTGCATTTAGGCTAGCAGACCCTTTTCTTTCCTTTTTCTTTTGAAAAGAAAACTATCTAATTCTAACCTTATAACATCCAAGGGCCCAAATTAAGCTGATGAGATCCTTATTATTCTCTACCTAACTATTGATCTGCCAAGATTAAATAGTTTGGCTAGATCTTTATTCTCTAACTATACACATGAAATTTTTGCCTCCATTTTTTAGGGCATCTATCCTAACATTTTCTTTGATATGAACATGTTATCAAGATATTTCCTAACATTTTGTTCAATATTCTTTTTGTCCATATCCTAGCTTAACATTTTTTTGAAAAATATTTTCATTTTTTGACTAATTGATTCTAACTTAACAAAACCAAAAAATGCTACAACATTGGCTCCAACTGGGGACTGTTTTCTCCTGTAGAATGCAAAGAACCTACAGATCCATGTGCCTTCTCCTCAGGCTATGGAGTATTTTGTTGTAAAAGAAATCACACTGACAGATTGAAAAGTAAAAGAAACCAGAATTTTACAATGGTAGCAATGAAATCTACTTCAACCTCTCAACACTGAATTTAATGTTTGAGAAACATTCCGTTTACAGGATAAGTGGAATATATCCCCTCAAGATTTTTTAGCACAAAAGTGTTGTTTCCCTTCACTTCAGAAATTGCTAAAGGTCCAAACCACAGGTTGTCAAACTTACCATGTTTTCCCTTTTCTTCTCTCTTGGAATCCCATCTTAGAACTAGATCACCTTCCTTAAAGTCCCATTCCCTTGCTCTTCTGTCTAACAGTCTCGTCATCTTACTCTGATACTTTTTCAATTTGTATTGAACTTCATCTCTATATTCATTTAGTTCAATAATCTGATTTATTCTCCTTGAAAAATCATTAGGTTCATCTGTTGAATCCTGCAAGAATTTTAAAACAGGGAAGGCCAAATTGGTAGGGAAGATTTAATATTCCCATAAACTAACTAGAAAGGAGATTTACTAGTAGATCTCTTTGGAGTAATTCTGTTTTCCCATATTGCATAAATTAAAAGAGAGTCCCAACTCTTTTTATGATCTGTTGGAGTCTTTTTTATTACCTTTACGAGACTTTTATTGGAGGATTCTGTATTGCCATTACCTTGCGGGTAATATGGAGTTGAATGATGTAACAGAATCTGATATTTCTAGAAAAAATCAAACATTTTAACATTAGAAAAATTTGTTGCATTATCGGTGACATTTTGAGTTGGGCAACCAAATTTAGATAAGATGTTCTCTTCAATAAATTTGATTACTACTGAATCAGTAGCATTTCTCACTGGGATTGCTTCCACCCATTTAGTGAAGTAGTCTGTTGCAGTGAGGATCCATCTATGCTGATTACTTGAAGTGGGATGAATCTCTCCAATAAAATCTAATCCCCATTGGCTAAAAGGTTTTGAGACTATTGATGGAACTAGTGGAAGAGCTGCTAGTTTTTGCTTACCAGAAAACATTTCACAAGGAACACAACCTATGACCTTTGCTCCTACTTGTAAAAACAATGTTGGCCAATAAAATCCTCCCCTTAATATCTTATACATTGTTTCTCTCCAACCATAATGTCCTCCACAAAATCTTGTATGAAGCTGATCAATGATTCCTTCAGTTTCTAATTTTGTTAAACATAATAACAAAATATTTAGTGGGTCTTTCCAATACAAATTTGCATTTATGATACAATACTTGACTGCTTTCAATTTGAGATTTTTAAACTAGATTTTGGAGAATGATGTTGGACATTCAAAATGGATAAAGAAATTTACAATATCTTGGTATCAATCTGACAATAGAAAATTTTCATCAATGTGAAAAGGGTTGATCTGATCTTAAGGTAAAGGTTCTTGTGGATTCTTTTCTTCTAGATGAAGGGAAGGTTCTTGTGGATTCTCCTATTCTGCAAGGGTAGAAGGTTCTTGTGTATTCTTCTTATCTACAGTTTGGGAAGGTTCTTGTGGATTCTTCCCTTGTATGTCTAAAACATAATTGATTCCGAGCACTTTACAGTTGGATTCAGCTAGAATCTTAGCTAATCCTTGGCCTTTTACTAGCTTTGTAGTTCTGATAGTTAGATCAAACTCCAGAATTTGAGTGATCCATATACCTCTCTTTCCATCAGTGTCTGGTTGGGCTAAAACAATTGTGACAGCACTGTTAGTAACATAAGCAGTAATAAGAGAATGTAGGAAATACATCATGAATGATTTCAGGGCTTGAATAAGGGCATAGGCTTGCTTCTCAATTATGTCATACTTAAGCTCAACATCTCTCATAACCTTACTGAAAAAAGGCTATGGGTTTGTCATGGGAATATTCATTCTTTTGTAGTAGAATAGCAGCAAGGGTTGTTTTTGAGGCAAAGGAAATGATACTGAATGGTTTAGTGTAATCAAGGCTGGCCAAGGTGGGAGCTTCAGAGATAGTTTTCTTGATCTAATCAAAGGCATGCCTAGAAGATACAGTCCATTTAACTTCATGATCCTTTCAGAGCATGTCAGTTATATATTTTACAATCTCATAATAATTTGGGATGAATCTCCTTAAAAAATTAACCTTGCCTAGAAAAGCTTGGATCTCCTTCTTGTTTCTAGGTAAGGTCAATGTTTCAATGGCACACACACGCTTGGGATTGATCACCACTCCTTATTTTGAAATTATATGGCCTAGCGGTTTTACTTCTTTGATAGCAAACATAGACGTTTTAGGATTCAGTGATATTTCGAATTTTCTACACCTGTCAAAAACCTTCATCAAGTGCTTTAGATGTTTCTGATCAGATTTAGAAAAAATAGTTATGTCATCAAGATAAATAACCAAAAATTTATTTACCTGACCCACAAAATCTACATCCATAGCTCTCTGAAACGTTGCTAAACATTGTTCAAGCCAAATGGCATTCTGGCATACATCAATGTACCCCAGGGTGTAGTAAAGGTTGTCTTCTCTCTATCTGTTGAATCAACATTTACTTGATTATAGCCTGGAAAACCATCAAGCATAGAAAGCCTTTGTGCTCCTGAAACCATTTGAAGTAACTGATCCATTTTGGGCAAAGGATAGTTATCTTTTAATGATGCTTTGTTCAAATTTCTAAAGTCCACACAAAGTCTGATTTCTCCATTCTTCTTTCTAACAGGAGCTAAATTTGCAACCCAATTAGAATATCTAAGAGGATGAATGATCTGGGCATCTAGAAATTTCTTAATTTCCTTTTCTACAATTGGTAGAAGAGTTGGATTGATCCTCCTAAGTTTCTGTTGATAAGGGAGTGCTTCTGGCTTTAAAGGAATTGTATGATGTATTAATGAAGTGTCATAGGTTTTTAAATCAGCATAGGTCCATGAAAAAGCATCCCTATAAGTTTTAAGTAACTTAAGATATTGAGCTTTGATCTCAGGATCTAGAGATGCACAGATTTTAATGTTTTTAATATCATCATTTGTTCCAATATTAATTTCTTCTATGTCATCTTGTGAAGAAATGGACTGAGGGTTTCTGAGGACATCATTTTGATCAAACAATTTTTCTAAAGGAATGAGGCCTTTGGGAATAAAATTGTTATATAATTGAATAATGTCATGATCAGCAATTTTTGAATTGAAATTTGAAGTATCATTTTCATTTGCATTTTCATCTATTTCTATTCTATCTTCATCAATTTGAAGAACTGAAAAATCATCTATAACCTGCAGAAAAGATTTCAAATGTTCATCATCTTCAAATATCTGCCAGTGTTTTAGATTGTCTGGGATGGATGGTCTGTAACTTGTATTTGATAGAGTACATTGGTCTAATCAAGAATTTTAAATGAACTAGCAGAAATAGCTAAGGCATCTGCATGAATATTCCCATCTCTTGGAATATAAGTCAAATTAAAAGCATCAAAGAAGTTTTCAACTGAATCCCAAACTTCATTTCAATAAGACCTAAGTCTAGGATGCTTAGTCTGGCAAATATTTCTCACTTGTTTAACAATAATTTCTGAATTAGTAAAAACACTTAAGTTTTGAACTTTTAAGCTTTTGGCTAATTGAAGTCCCAAAAGGAAAACTTCATATTCATCCACATTATTGGTAACTTCGAAGTTGATTTTACATGATTGGGTGATATTTTCTTTTTCTGGCGAAATTAAAACTACCCCAGCTCCTACCCCATCTTTTTACAAGAACCATCAAAAAATAGTTTCCATACCTCAGTTTGATTTGGTACATGACTTTCAATTACATCTTCTATTTTAACTTGAGTTTCATGAATTTGGTTTGAAGTGAGTTGAAAGCAACCAAAATCCTGATAAATTGCATAAATGGGATGGTTCCTTGGCTGGTAAGTTTTGCAACAAGTGTGCACAAATATTACTTCTCTATATAACCTTAGTTGTTCTCCCCCGTAACTAGAATAGTGGCATAAGACATATCCATCTGAAGAGTTCCCCCTAATTTGGCACAGTAAGACCTAGAAAGGAGCATTCCAAATTTGGGAGGGATATTTGTGACAACTATATCAAGCACTACACTTTTCACTAGAATTTGGGCAAGGGTGACTACTAAATCCTTAATCAATCCTAAATAGGTCACCCTTTTAGAATCAAAGGTGTACAAGTCATGATAGGATCTAGTTATGTCAAGTTTCAAATGGTCCATGATAGTTTTTGGCATGAGGTTATGTGATGCTCCAGAATCAAGCATACAATTATATAACATGGAATCATTTGTCTTAAGAGTTACATAGAAAGGAGGCACTATTTCATCTATCATATCTAAGCTAGGACCAAAGACAATTGCTGGTTTTTCATCTTGCAAACTAATGATATCACTTTCAGCATCAACTAAGGTGTTTTGTATCCATTTAAAGACTTGATTTTTATACCCAGGGTTTTTGGAAAGTTCTGAAAGTGGAATTGGGATTTTAACTCTTTCTAACTCTTTTTCAACATTAAATGTAGTCAAAGCATTTTTATCATTCTGAGCAGTATTAGTTAGCTGATTTAATGGTCAAATAACAGTTGTGTGAGTTTCAACAACTTTGGTACGAGGTTCAATTATTGGAGTCTCCTTAGGAAGTCTTCCAAGGCCAAGTCTAGGCCTAATATCATTTCTCTTGTTCAACTCTGCAATTAAAAATTCAGAGAAGGCATGGTATTTAGAAACCTGTGAGGATTCTTGATCCTCTTGAACCCGATTTTGTTGTGAGAGAGGAATCATAACTGTTTGATTAGAAGAAGTCTCGATGGTATTGATATCTTTAGTAATAGTCATAGTATTTTCATCAATTTGTTGGTCATCTATCAATAGAGGAGTGGGAACCTGCTGACCATTACTAGGTCTCTGAAGAATTTGTAATTGTGGATTCCTTCTATACTAACCTTGATTTTGATTTTGGGATCTAGTAAGTGTTTGTTGAACTGTCTTAGGTTGAGTCTCAATCTTGGAAATTCTATTAGATAGGTTCCTAAGAAGAGAATTTATTTCATCTATTTTAGAATTTTCAGTTTTAGTCTTAGAAGAACTAGAGGAACTAGAGGCTTCTTGAATAGATTTGAGTTTTCTTTGGGCATTTTCCTCTTTAGCTTTCATTGAAGTCGAAGCATCCCTATTTGCTTCCACCTCTATAGAATTTGTTTGCATATCTTCAAGAGTTCTTGAAGTTCTCTCTCTTATCATTACAACAAAGTCATCGTCAAAGGCTTTAGAAAACCTAGACTTAGTTGTTGTTGTAGGGGGTTTACAATCAGGGGGCATCTTATGATAAAGTTTGTTGAACCTTTTGATGAAATCTAATACAGGTTCACCAAAGTTTCTTTTAAGTTCTTCAAATTCAATCAGAAAGTAAAGAGGATATTTCTTTAAACCCTAGTGGTTTTTAAATATGTTTGTAAGCTCTTCCCAATTTCTAATGGAATTTACAGGTAACTACCTAAACCAGATTCTTACATTTCCTTCAAGTGACTGTATAAACAATCTCATGTAAACATTTTCCTGTTCAATATTCATGTTGTCTACAAAGTCTAGAAAAGCTTGAAGATGGTCCTCAGCTATGGGACCAGTTTCTCCATTATACCTGGGAAGGTATTTCAAGTATCCAGCTGGGAATGCATCGAGGTTAGTAGGTAAGGCTAAATCTGCATATCTAGCCTATACAATAGGTTGGAATGCCATAGCAACAGGTGGTGTATGAGGTTTTTGTGTGGATTAAGAAGAAGATGATGAAAAAGAGGAAGAAGAAGGTGATTGAGGGGGTGTGTGACTATGTGGAGGTGAAGAAGGAGGGGATCTCCTGAATGACTTTAAAGGAGTCTTAAGAACTAACTTTTGGACCTATGAAGGGATACCCTCTTTTGTTTCAAAGAGTGGATTTGTGTATACAGAGATGATCTCTTCATGTCTTTCAGAAGTAGAAGGAAATGAATAAGTGAAATCTGTGGGTTTATATTCAGGTAAATGAACACCCAAGTCAAATTCAGTTTTATGTGATCTTGGTGGTAGAGGGGGCTCTAGATGCTTTTCAAAAGAATGAAAGAGGAAATATGAACCTAAATCAACTCCCCTATCTAATAGTTTAGAAACCCTAGGTGGTATTTGTGTCCTATCAAGATCAGATGGAATATTACTAAAAGGATCAAATGATTCTAAATCTTCAAACTGCAAGGCAAAAGAAGAAGAATAACATGGTTTTTATCTCCTTTTAGAACTGGCTTTTCTCATAAGTTTTTCAGGATCTGACAGAGGATTAACTAAGTCATATTCTGAATGAGATATAGTGTGCTTAAAAGGTGCCAGTTTGGGCTAGTGGAGTCGCCAGGTGAAATATTTTAACCTTTCTAGACCTTTAATCACCTTAAATGAATAGAATGAATATCGTTTTCCCAAGAAAAATTAATGAAATTCGAATCCCTGGAAACGGCGCCAGGCTGATGTTGTACCTCTGAGATAATAGTGATCAGCTATCAATGCCAAAGCATCTAAGATAATTGTTTTGGGGGGGTTTGTTTTAATTTGGAAGACCAATGAATAAAACAGATGTAACACTATAATGCCTAACCTTTTGAATAATATTAATCCCAAAGTAGAGGGCTACTATAAAACTTCACACAGTAATAAAGTTTGAATATTGGTGAGCGAAAACAAAAAATAATATGATTATTATAATCTTCAGACAAAAAATTAAACAATCATAAGTATGAAAACCTCTCACCGATGTTGAGAAGGTTCAAGAGAATATGCTTATGCTTACAACAAGATGTTGATGATTTATTGATTCAGAGGGAACTAATTAAACAGACATCTCATCAATCCATTCTCTTTAATGATTATCACTTCAGAAGCTTATAGGAATAGATTGAGACACAATTATTCCTACTTAGGTATCTCTGTAAGACATAAGAATATGAAGAAAAACATAATGTGTAACACTAGAAAAACTTACAGGAACACAAACTGTGTAAAACTGAATTCAGAATCCTTTACTTTGTATTAAGGGTTCAAAAAAGCTAGTACATCAAAGGTTTACAAATTCTTCTTCAAGAGTGAACTCTCTTTCAATGGTCAACCTAGTTCAATGGTGAACAGTGAACCCTTAATAACTCGAGAAGAGTGTTATTTAAACAATAGTAGAACTAAGAAAATATCCTAAATTGTTTAAGGATTTATTCTAGGAAAAGGAAATATCTTCATGCAAGAAGATAGAGACAACTATTGAACTATTGCTTGTTGTCCCTGTTATTTAGGTTCTGTTGGCTTTAGTCTTTGATATTTTCCCTTTAAGATTCTTGTCTATTTGATCTTCACGTTGGATGCCTTTTTTACTTATGACCTTTCATCTAATACACTTTCACCATTTTGTCTTTCATCTGTATTTCTTTATCTCCCTCTGTTTTAACTTTTATTATGTAAATTGTCTGTTTTAACATTTACTGTGTAAAAGTTTCCTTCTGCTTTGTCTTTGGTTTAACCCTAATTTCTGTTTGTACAGGAAAATCATTTGAATTCATTTCTCAAGAATCTGGAACAAAGTTTTTAACAGGTATAAATTTTTTTATCCAATTCCCTGGTCTTCTGCTAATCACCTGGAAAATACAACAATTGTTAAGAAAAACACAAGTTGATAGGGAGGGCCACAATGGCTTCATTTGAGTTGAAAGGTCTATGGATGGAGTCCAGAGCATTTTCGGGAGGTAAATAGTGGTTAAATCGGTTGTAGAGGCTTAGGGTGGCACATGAGGGTTATGCAATTTTTACTGTGTAAATGGACGAAAAGAGCGAAAGTGAAGGTTTTCGCGTTTAAACGGGTAAACAGTTAACTTTTTAAAATTTGGCGCAAAGTAAACAATGGATGGTTTTGGTGTATGTGGGGAGAAGTTTCGGAGGCTCATCACACCGCCTTTGTCTGTGTGGTGGTTTTTCTCTAAGGGCACGCGAGTTAACGTGGGAATGACACATAACCACAAGGGCCCCGAGCAAACCAACGAATCTCGCATGCTCTCGGGCCTTTAAAGATCGGAGATCGGGAGCATGCGATATGGCTGTGGATCATTAGATATGGGAGCAAGTGATCGAACAACTATCGCGCGGTCGAGATGCACAGAGGGAACAGGCGTGGAGATTAGCGGGCTCAGGGAATAACTACAAGTGATTTGTAATTATTTTAATGAATAAAGTGTGGATTAAACATATCGCGGTGGGTTAAAGGAGTGGGACCAGGGTTTTAACTACGATGGGGTTTATTTAACCACACCAAAGGTGGGTTAAAAGGTTTTTCTGAGAAAACGTGAATTGTGCAGTTAACTTTATAAAGCGAGGGGTAAAGAAGACTTAGGCTAAAAAGGTGTTTATGGGTTTTATGGCGTATGGCAGAGTTAATAAAGTAATGCAGAGGGGGGAACGAAAACTTAGGACAAGGGGGGTGAAATGAGATGAGGGGGAGTTAGTTAAATCAGCTTGTGAACATCTTTTCACTCTCATAACTGCTCCTGCACACTGAAACACATGATCAAGCATGGTAAATGTACTTTTGCAGCTTTCTTCTACCTACCCTTTTACTTACCCTAACATTTTATCTTCACTTAATTGGGTGCATTTAGGCTAGCATACCCTTTTCTTTCCTTTTCCTTTTGAAAAGAAAACTATCTAATTCTAATTTTATAACATCCAAAGGCTTAGATTAAACTGATTAGCTCCTTATTATTCTCTACCTAACTACTGATCTGCCAAGTTTAAACAGTTTGGCTAGATCTTTATTCTCTAACTATACACATGAGATTTTTGCCTTCATTTTTTAGGGCATCTATCCTAACATTTTCTTTGATATGGACATGTTATCAAGATATTTACTAACATTTTATTCAATAATATTTTTTTCCATATCTTAGTTTAACATTTTTTTGAAAAATATTTTCATTTTTTGACTGATTGATTCTAACTTAACAAAACCAAAAAATGTTACAACACAGCAGATCGGCTGTAATTCCCTCTTCGCTCTCACACAAAATCCTCTCCCTTTCTCACTCAAAATACAGATCTACATAGATGCAATACAATTCCCTCATATATAGCGAGGGGTTGCCTTCTAGGAAAAAAACCCTAAATTAAACATAACTTCTACCATCAGATCTTCGCCTAATGAACAGCCCAGATTGACTACGAAATTACAACATTTTACAAGGAAATTTTACATCTATTTTTAGCTCTAGGAGCTCTGCCCCCTATCCCTCGCCAGGGGGGCTCCTAAAGATCATTTTCATCCCCCCTCCCCCCCCCCCCCCCCCCCTTGTAGTGCAAATATTACAGGCGGAGTTTACACCACATTACGAACGGGGTCCAATGAGACGATACCTCTGAATAAAGAAAATAATCAGGCTCCACACCCAACAATCTCCCACTTGGAGACTAATAATAGAAACTCCATCGATGCTTCATTTGTTGGACAATGACTCCACTTTGAACCTGGTTGTTTCTCATCTTCATCATCATACTTGAAGATCAATTGAAACTGAGCAGAATCTCAGTTTCTCCCTGGTTACAACTTTTGTTAACATATCTATAGGTTTTTGGCTAGTGTGAATATTTTCCAGCTTCAACTGTCCATCTTCCAACATTGACCGTATGCAATGGTACTTGAGCTATATATGTTTAGTCTTGGAATGAAAAGCAAAGTTCTTTGTAAGATGTATGGCACTTTGGCTGTCACTATATAACTTGCCCAACTCCTGCTTCTTACTCAATTCATCCAGAAACCTTTGTAACCAAATCATTTCTTTACTAGCCTCTGTAGCAGCAACATACTTTGCTTCCATTGTTGAGAGTGCAACAACACTTTGCAGTTTTGAAACCCAACTGCAGATGTTCCATCTACAGTAAACACATACCCTGTTGTGCTACTCCTGTTATCTCTATCACCCGCCATATCTACATCAAAATATCCCTGTAGAGCAATGTTTGAACCACCAAAGCATAATGCTTGATTTGTGGTACCTCTCAAATACCTGAGAATCCACTTTACCGCCATCCAATTTTCTTTTCATGGATTGTTCATGTACCTGCTTACAACTCCCACTGCATGTGCAATATCAAGCCGTGTGCATACCATTGCATACATTAAGCTTCCAACTGCTGATGCATATGGAACTTTAGAAATATAAGCCATTTCTTCCTAAGTCTTGGGACACACCTCCTTACTTAGTTTGAAATGGCTAGCCAAAGGTATGCCAACTAGTTTTTCATTCTTCATATTAAATATTTTCAACACCTTTTCTATATACTCACTCTGAGACAATGTTAATTTTCAATTATTCCTGTCTCTAGTTATTCTCATACCAAGGATTTGTTTTGCAGCACCCAAATCCTTCATTGCAAATGATTTTTCCAATTTTATTTTCAACACATTTATTTCCTACATGTTAGAACCTGCAACAAGCATGTCATCTACATACAATAACAATATAATATAGCTGCCATCATTTTGTCTTTTGAGATAAACACAATGATCAGTGTGACATCTAGTATAACCTTGTTCAAACATAAACCTGTCAAATTTTAGATACCATTGCCTTGGAGCCTGTTTTAAGCCATACAAGCTCTTCTTCAACCTGCACACTAGTTTCTCCTTCCCTTTTACCTCATATCCTTGTGGTTGCTACATATATATCTCTTCCTCCAAATCCCCATGGATAAAGGTTGTCTTTACAGATAACTGCTCAAGATGCAAATATTCATCTGCTACTAGACTTAAAATAGATCTGATTGAAGTCATTTTAACAACGGAGAAAATATCTCATCAAAATCTCTACCTTTTTTTGTGCAAACCCCTTCACCACAAGTCTAGCTTTATACCTTTTTCTACCTCCATCTTCTTCCTTTAACGTGTAAAACCATTTATTCTGCAATATTGTTTTACCTGCAAGCAACCTGACTAAGTCCCAAGTCTGGTTATGTGCTAAGGAGTCCATCTCTTCTTTCATGGCTTGCTCCCACTTCTTCCTGGTTTCTACCTGCACTACTTCTTCATAACATTCTGGTTCACCAGAATCAGTAAACAATACATAATATAATGAAGGAGAGTATCATTCAGGGGGTCTACTTATCCTGGTAGATCTTCTAACACCACTTTCAGGTGTTTGAGGTGATTGTTGCTATTGTGGTTGTTTTTGTTGTTCTGTTTATTGATCATTATGATTTTCAGGCACCTTCACATTTTCTGTGATGTCATCAAGGACTGTGTATTCTCTTTTTTCTTTTTCCTATTCCTTTTCCCGCATTTGATCCTTATACAAAGCCTTTTCATTAAATATGACATCTCTGCTCTTAATGATTTTTTGTTTTTCGTAATCATAAAAGCGAAAACCAAAATCATTAAGACCATATCCAATAAAGGTACATTTCTTTGATTTGGCCTCAAGCTTTGTTCTATTTTCTTTATTAATGTGCACAAAGGCTTCACAACCAAAAGTCTTTAAAAATGAGTAGTTTACCTTTTTACCTGTCCATGCCTCCTCTGTAATACCACCATCCAAGGAAATTGAAAGCCCTCTATTTATTAGATAAACAACAGTATCTACAGCATCTGCCCAAAATTGTAAAGGCAATCTTGCATGCAATCTCATGCACCTTGCACGCTCCATGATTGTCCTGTTCATCCTTTCTGACACACCATTTTCTTGTGGTGTTCCTGGAACTCTCTTCTCTCTACAAATTCCATTCTCTGAACAGTACCTATCAAACTTTTGCTGCAATATTCACCTCCATTGTTTGATCTAAGACACTTCAACCTTTTTCCTATCTCATTTTCATCCACATCTTTCCATTTCTTGAAAGTATCAAATACATCACATTTATTTAGAATACAATAAATCTAGGTTTTTCTAGTTGCATCATCAATAAAAGTAACATAATAATTAGAGCCACCGAGAGATGATACCTGAGCAAGTACCCATACATCTGTATGCACAAGCTCTAATTTTTCGCTCTTTTTTTTTCCAACTCTAAGGAATCTAACTATCTTCTGTTTTCCATAAACACAATTCTCACAAAATTTTAAAACAACATGCTTCAAACCTGGCAAAAAATTTCTTGAGTGAAGAATCTACATCCCCTTATCACTCACGTGCCCAAGCTTATGATGCCACAATGTCGTATCTTCTCTTGTAGAGGTTAAAGCGTTAACAAAATTAAAAATACCATTGCATAAATACAATGTACCAACATTTTCTCCTTTTTCTATTAACAGAGCTACTTTAATGACCTTCCATGTTTTATCTGTAAAAGTAGTTACATAGCTTTCACCTCCCAACCACCCTATTGAAATCAAATTTTTCTTTAGATCTGGAACATGCCTTACCTCCTTCAATAGTCATTGATTTCCGTTCTGCTGTTTTATGAAAACTGTACCCATTCCAATGATTTTACAGGGTTTATCATCACCCAATTGAACCTATCCAAAATCTCCTTGAACATAATCATGAAAAAGTTTCCTATCAGGTGTGGCATGCAATAAGGCCCCTGAATCTACCACCCAGACATCAATAATATTTTCTAATGAAAGAATCAAAGCATCTTGCAACACATCACCTGTCACATTCGCTTCATGATTGTTTTCTTGTTGCGTGTCTCCTTCTTTTCCCTTCCGAGACTTGCAGTCTTTCTTCAGGTGTCCTTTCTTCCCACATTTCTAGCACACTATCCCCGATCTGGACTTGGATCTGCCTTTCCTTGACTTACTGCGATATCCTGGGCTCTTTCCTCTTTCCATTTTTCTTCCCCTAGTCTTTGCAGTCAAAGAATTACCTGATGTCTCACTGGAGATTTTCCGTCGCATTTCCTCGCTAAGGATTGCACTAACAACATCATCAAACTTTAAAGTACTAGATCCAGAGACAGAGTTACTAATGGCCATAACTAAACCATTCCAACTTTCTGGCAATGAGCATAGAAATAACAGAGCCCTAACTTCATCATCAAAAGTTACCCCTACAAAACTTAACTAACTGGTAACTGTATTAAATTCATTTAAATGATCAGCAACAGATCCACCTTCTGACATCTTCATATTAAATAAATTCTTCATAAGAAATACCTTATTTGAGGCCGAGGGTTTTTCATATAGTTTGGCCAATGTCGATATTAAACCCTCTATTGTCGTTTCCTTTATCAAAGGCTACTGATGCCGCTAGGCACAACCGTATTGTTCTAAGTGCCTTTCTGCGAGAATATCCCATTCTGTGTCTGTCATACTCGTCGACTTCTTTGTCTTTCCGCTCAATGGTTGGTACATATATTTTTGGTAAAAATAATCTTCCATCTGCATCTTCCATAGCTGGTAGTTTTGGTTGTTAAACTTTTCAACCCTAAACCTACCATCTTCCACCATTTCTCCCACTCGAACCAAGAACCCTTCTCTCCTTCGAGTTTATCAGCCAAATAGACCTTCGGCTCTAATACCAGTTGTTAGAAAATTATATATTACAGAGCAATAGAACACATAAAAAATACTACAGAAATATAAACACATAAAACACATAAAAACAAGAGAGTCACAGATATATGTGGTTCACCCAATTTGGGCTATGCCCACGGAGAAACAGCTAGTCCTTCCTTTTATATTATCCAGTAAACTGAAGAGATACAACTTATAACAGGTCGGTTGTAATTCCCTCTTCACTCTTAAACAATCTCCTCTCTCTTTCTCACTCAGAATACAGATCTACATAGACGCAATACAATTCCCTCATATATAGCGAGGGGTTTCCTTCTAGGGGAAAAACCCTAAATTAAACATAAATTCTACTGTCAAATCTTCGCCTAATGAACTGCCCAGATTGACTACAAAATTACAACATTTTACAAGGCAATTTTACATCTATTTTTAGCTTCGGGGGCACTGCCCCCGATCCCCCGCCAGGAGGGGGCTCCTAAGGATCGTTGTTTCTCCCCCTGGATCCCCCTTGCAGTGCAAATATTACAGGCAGTGTTTCTGCCACATTACGATCTGGGGTCCAATGCAGCGATACCTTTGAATAAAGAAGATAATCAGGCTCCACACCCAACAATTTTCAAGCGAAAGTTTCATAAAAGTTTTGGGTTGTGGCCAAGTATTGAGGACGTTTATTCTTCCTCCATGAAGTTCGATCCTCTCATGGGAGTTTGAGCCAGATACAAAAAGAGAAACCGACTAAGTATTATCTCCATAAGGGACGATTTAATTCTAAAATCATTGGTTCCCGGGTTTCCTATTATTGAGACAACAATCACAGCTCTTGTTCGTGTATACAGAGCACCAACAGAACATGTTGGCTGAGGGAAATACTTCAGAATGTGTTAATCGGTGCATGTCATATCACTTATTATGTGGGAACGTTTTTGTCAGACCGAATTATAAAATGCCCAAGAGAGCGATGCATAAATCAATGTGTTGTGCGATGGAAAATATCACGTGTCTGATTGGAGAGATAGCTAGTTGGATCGACGATTGAATCAGCTAACAATGTACACAAGGTTGTTGAATTTAATTACTGAGAGAACGCATGAAAATTCAGCAAGGTTTCCATACATTCTGAAGAAAAACAAAAAGTGGATGAGATTATATTGTATTGTAGTGCGGAGGATATGCAAATAATTTCTCTTGAGCTTGTATACATAACATGAAGAGAATAGATGGAGGGTTCATTCTTTAGTGAATTTCCGCATGTGAATTGAGCGCTTCAGATTGCAGAGGAGTAATTCAATCAGTACCAATACCCAGAAACCAATCCGTTCTCCACCATTTGACATAATCCTCTTGCTTAAAACCAAATATTATAGTATGGAATTATGTGATTGAATAACCAAAGGGAGATAAAGCCGATTTCAGTAGCATATTATTAGTCACGCGAACCACCAATTCCATTTTCCAGTGAACTTGATTATTGACTGAAGGTAGAGTAAGTATAACTTTGGTGTTCATGGCTTGTTCGGTACCGGCTCTAAGTATGCATGCTAGTACATTGTTTCTAAAAGTCGATTTCTTCTTGACCAGTCAAAATCGAGTCAAGGCTACCACCGAAGATTGAGCTCGATCTACTAAAGTCATTTAATGCTTCATTGCTAAGGCAAGAGGTTGATTCCATTGAAAGAGTTGTGGTTGTGCGTGCATATCATGCATAGCATGTATAGAATGGCATGAGTCTGTTTGAGAAGTTTGATGATGGTCTGAAGTCTAGAGTTGACCTGTATCCGAGGATCTAGGTATAGTGCGCACTTTCAGATGTGCGCATGTCATTGGATCACTGGACTTTACGATGAAATTAACATACACATGGGTGAAAATAAGCCAAAGTACGTAGAAAAGGAACCATGACAGTATATGCACTCAAAGCGTTCATATGACAAATAGAAACTTTGTGTGTGCACTCTCATATAGATACGTTTAGAGGGTCAATGACAGAAATTTAAAATCTATGCTATCAGGACGAATGCTGGTACCAATTCATGGACTCAAAAAAGATAGAATTCAAGGTGGAAAGTCTGGAAGCAAAACTTCTAGTGTTATAGTTGACTGTTCTTTGGAAGTTGAGCCTCATTGTTGGAGTAAAATTGGACATAATTTTATTGGCAGAGTTGGGAGAGTCAAATTGCTGAAATTCCATACACCAGTCAACAAGCAGCTAATTCAAAATCAGGTTTTCCTATTAAAAATTCAGCCATCATGTCATTCATTACTCTGAAAGTAATCATTTTCATTGGCACAAAAAAGGGGTCTATGTAATTTTATAGGTGTATGATTGCTACCATATAATGCATGTCAAATATGTGATGAGAGTTGTAAATGAGGGTTTATATGCTAGATTTCATAAATACATTAATACCATATGCCTGTACACTACTCTCTTATCGTTGGTGCCAAGCCTTGTACATTTGAGTGAGAATCTATGTGTTGTTTGGGCCAACATCCTCAGTTCTATGAGAGTAAGTTAATTGAGTTGCAAAGGTTTGAGGAGCTTGATTGAATTTTGATGTCTTGTTGCTATTGAATTATGGAGTACCTAAAACGCCTTTTAAATCAACACAATAGAACATCAATAGACTGAAATATTGACCAAAAATCCACACAAAACAACAAACCATTCTCAAAAGGGGTCCACACTCTTCTCCAACAAGAACTGCCAAAAGATTTGCAAAAGGGGTAGGAAATAGGGCACAAAATATTTTCACTTGGGACAAATTTGAAGCACATGAGGGTCACATGGAAAGTTCTCTTAAGAATTGATGAACTTGATGCCCTCCTTTCCAAAGTGAGTCAATGAGAGAGGAGGAATTTGATATGATATTTGAAACTAGCCATGCTAGCCTTAATACAGGCCATGTTCTTGGAGGAACCTTCTGAAGGGGTCAGACTTCAAGTTGCATCTTGTCTCAGTAACATCATGAGATTAACTGCCCCTATAGATCCTTACAATGATGATGTTATGAGGAGAGTTTTCATATTGATGATAGAAACTATCTGAGACTTGGACAACAATGCACGCTCTACCTTTGGGAAGAAACTTGATATTTAGGAGTTATGGCCATGACTAGGACTTATGAAATCATTCTTGATCTAGAGTGTGATGGTTTGACCTTGGAGATGTCCCAATGCTTCTTCATCATTAGGACACATTTTCTTAACACTGTCATAGCACACATGCAGCCCATCTTTTCATCATGTATGAGAGATCGTGATGCCATTTGTCAGGAGCTGCATTCTCGACTATTGTCTATCTGGAGGAGAGAGAAACTGGTCTCGCCAGTTGCTTATGAGCTAGTCGAAAGGTTGGTTGAGCAAAACATTGGGTTTTTCAGGAGACAGTTGACCAGGGAGGAGCTACTTAGGTTTGGGGGATCTCGTAGCAAGAATGAGCTAAGGAGGAAGGGACTTTGCTTCATCTGCAAAGGACCTTGGGGACCTGAACACTCATGCTTAAGTGACACTAAGGAGATGACAGAGGTAGAGTAGGAGGAGATCCCTTATGACTTTCAGGGTGAGGATTCTTCTTTGGATGACTCCATGGGTCCATACGATGATACCTATGAGGATCACGAGCATTCTTGTGGATTTGATGTTAGTAGCCCGGATGTGCATCCATGTGTGGTAGAGGAGTATGTCGAGCAGTTGGTTGTTCCCATTAGGGAAGGATATTCGGGAGTATATGAGTGACTGATGATTCAACATAGAGAGCACATAGAGGAGCATGAGACAGATGACACACACAGTGTGTGGGATGGGCCAGTTTTGGAGAGTCAGCTAGTAGCTCATGTTGAGCCCATGATGGAGGATGAGCAGACACCCTTGGGGCCAGCCATTGGAGTGGAGCAGACAAATGTACAAGAAGACTCTAGAGAGGCAGTATTTGCACACACTTGTCCTTAGGATATTTTAGATATTGAAAGGGTGGTCATGTAGGAGGATAATAGATGGCAGGAGTTGTTGGAGATGGTGGTGCACCCATATTTGGGCCGACCCACTGATGAGGTGTGGGTAGATGCATAAGAAGTTGGCAGAGTTGTAGGAATTTTAGGGAGCATATCCCTCTCTAGGAGTATATAGATAGGGCTTGCAACATAGTTTTCCCACTCCTTCCCATTAGAGGGAGGAAGGCAGAATTTCTCGGACATGTTTTGATTAACCAGGTAGAGCCTTAGGAGTTAAGCATGGACCAGCTTCAACATAGTAGACCTAACCCTTGCACAAGTGTCCATACATTAGATTGGCGGGAGATCATGAGTTGGTATCCTTTTTATGGAGCATCAACCTTAGTTCGCGGCACAGTACATCAGGGGCGCTTAGATGAGGAGGTTACTATATGTTTCAGTGAGCAGTGGGAGGTGGACCGACAATTCACTAGTGTTTCCATAGCATTAGCCCTACATCAGCGGAGTGGGAATGACCTTGGCCTATGCCCAAGGTTGGATTACAGAGAGGTGATGAGATGGTACGCAATTCGTGGGGCAACATTCACAGCTAGAGCTATATCACAGAAGGAGCCATGGAGCATTGATTCTCCTTCTTGGTGGCATTGGGATCCAGGCGGATCTACTAGTAGTAGGTTGATCCGGATTTAAACAGGAACGCAACCAATTACAGAGATAACCATAAATACAGAGATGCAATAACCATAAACACATAGATGCAGCGGAAATAATGCTTCATTTCATTAATGGAAAATACTGAAATATGCTTACAACCAGAAATGGGAATAAACCAGCTAGGGCGATGGTAGCTTATCTCTGAGAAGAGATGTGCGGCTACATGCCTCTGAACTGTTCCAAACTATGTTACAATGAGGCTCCAAGACCTATTTATTGTTGAGAAACAATGAAAAACCCTTCACATCCCGAAACCTAACCCTAGAAGATGAAACGCCAAATTGTGGGCCCCGATTGGGTAAATTGGTACATCAATTTCCCGGGGTCGTAACTTTGGCATACGATCTCCGTTTGATGCGTACGATAGCTCGTTAGAAAGATCTATCTGAGTACTACCACTCATGGACCCATGTTGCCTCAGAATCCCAAAAAAACGTCGTTTAGGGCCTCAAAACGGCTCCGGAAGTTCAGGACCCAAAAAACTGCTAAAAATAGTAAACTGCGCTACAATTTAGGAAACTGAAAAGACTGAAAGAGACAGTTGTGAGGGTCCAAATGGGTTGGTGGGTGGCCACCAACATCCACCTGGATCATTCCTCCCCCCTTAGGAAGCAATGGTCCCCATTGCATTGAGTTCCTCCATCTGCTGAACTTGTCCTGCAATCTCTGATGTGTCCAGTGATGGTGGGAAGCATGGTCGCCGATGGTCCACATTGAACATTTGGTGCAGGCGAAGGAATGGAGGAATGATGTGCTCCCAAGCATTGTTCCCCATAGCCTTGGTACTGCTGTAAGGACCATGTCAAAGTGGTCTGAGCTTCTGATGGGTTCTGGTAAGGCGTTCTTTCTGTCGATGCAACCAGACTTTGTTGCCCACCTGAAACTTGTGTGGTACCCATGTGGGTGAGGAGAAGTTGTTCCTGTGTTTTGTCATGACCGTATCCCTTTGCTGCTGCTGCTGCTTGGAGGAACCCTTTGCAGGGGTCATGGATGTAGCAACGATCTTCCCCTTACTTTGGGAGTGAACCAGACAGATGAATTTCCTGGTCTGTGATATGAGCTTGTTGCCTTTCTTGGTAGTGATCAAAGATGTGGCGGTAGGTGGGGCTACCTCCGGTATCCTGTATAATGAATTATTTAAAGAAAGAATGACAGCACGAGGCCTTGACTCATACACAGCATGTCGCCTCCACAAGTATGGTTGGCCTAATAATACATCACAAACATCCAGAGGTGTAACATCACACAATACCTCGTCTGTGAAGGGCTTGATGCTGTAGGGAAGGCGGCACTGCTGGCGAACTTTGAGATCTCGTCCTTCATGAAGCCACCCGATACTGTACGGCTGTGGGTGTGGTGTAGTCGGTAGGCCCAACCGCTTCACGACCTCTGCTGAAATGAGGTTCTTTTGGCTGCCACTGTCGACAATGAATTGCAGTGGCGAACCCTTCACCCACATATGTGAGTGGAAAAGACGCTCCCCTTCCTCTGGATTTTCGGGCTCATCTTTCTGGATCTTGGCGGTGGCAACAGTGGCGCTGGGATCCGCATCAATGATCTGCTTCCCTTTGCCATTCCCCTTGTCGAGTTCTGGCTCAGGGTCGGAACATGCATCTGATTCGGAAGCCTTCAACTCGGCCACCAACGACTGCTTGGTCCGACACTCACTTGTGTTATGAGTGGGACTCTTGTGGAACTCACACCACTTTCCTGTGTCCTTCTTCGGCTTCGTGGTGTTGTTCTTTTCTTGCGGCTTCGACGGGTTGTCTTGGGTCACCCCGCCTTGGCTTTGTCCTTTGGACTTCGGATTTGCAGATCCAAAGTCTCGCTTCTTCTGTTTGAACTTTTGCTCAATTTTGACAGCAAATCGGTATGTTGTGCCGAGTGAGGGGATGTTCAAGAACCCCATCTCTTCTTGGATGTATTTGTGTAGGCAGCCGCGGTATTTGAGTACCAGATGCAGCTCAGAATCTTTGATACCCAACTGTGTGCGAAGGGTATAAAAAATGTTTGTGAACTCTGGCACATCTTGGTCTCGTCCCTGCCGCAGTGTGGTCCATTTGATGTATTTGTCCTCATAGCTTCCGACAGGGTAATACTGCTCCTTGATGGCATCCCGGAAGTCATTCCAAGTGGGTGCAGCTGAAAATAGTGAGCCTGTACTTTCATCCTTCTGCTCGCAGTAGGTTTCCCACCAGTCCTTGACGTGGGGGGCTGCTTTGAGAAGAGCGAAAACAATCTTTTCCCGACTTGAAAATTCATGAACAGAAAAATACCCATCTAGCAGATTTAACCATTTATCTACAGCATCTGCGTCTATTTGACCCTCAAAGATGGGGATTTCAAAATTAACTTGTACCTTGAAGGGTGTGGCATTTCCAGAGTCGCTGTTGGAAGTCGGTGCGTCGCCTCTGGGTAGCCGCTGAAGGATCTGCGCAAAGCTATCCATCATGGCGTTCCTTTGCCGCTCGAGCGCTTCTTCGAGCAATATTCTGATAGGATCTCCTGCCCCCTCGTCTTTCTTCTCATCCTCCATGGGAGGCCGTCGGGATTTTCGAGGCTGGTCTTGCAAAGGTTCGACCAGTTCAAGCCCTAACTCCTTATATCTTGACCTCGTTGGGGACATGCAAAGAAAAACAGAGAAAAAGCAGACCGCTCTGATACCACTGATCCGAATTTAAACAGGAACGCAACCAATTACAGAGATAACCATAAATACAGAGATGCAATAACCATAAACACATAGATGCAGCGGAAATAATGCTTCATTTCATTAATGGAAAATACTGAAATATGCTTACAACCAGAAATGGGAATAAACCAGCTAGGGCGATGGTAGCTTATCTCTGAGAAGAGATGTGCGGCTACATGCCTCTGAACTATTCCAAACTATGTTACATTGAGGCTCCAAGGCCTATTTATTGTTGAGAAACAATGAAAAACCCTTCACATCCCGAAACCTAACCCTAGAAGATGAAACGCCAAATTGTGGGCCCCGATTGGGTAAATTGGTACATCAATTTCCCGGGGTCGTAACTTTGGCATACGATCTCCGTTTGACGCGTACGATAGCTCGTTAGAAAGATCTATCCGAGTACTACCACTTTGGGAGGCAACATTGGTCCATGGACTCATGTTGCCCCAGAATCCCAAAAAAAACGTCGTTTAGGGCCTCAAAACGGCTCCGGAAGTTCAGGACCCGAAAAACTGCTAAAAATAGTAAATTGCGCTACAATTTAGGAAACTGAAAAGACTGAAAGAGACAGTTGTGAGGGTCCAAATGGGTTGGTGGGTGGCCACCAACATCCACCTGGATCATAGGTTGAGTCAGAGATGGACATGAGATCTAGGTATTGGAGGATCTAGTCATGTTTCGATAGCTTGGAGGCGTGACATGGACCAATGGTTCTTATGGGATCCAGGCATTGGGTCTTAGTTGCGTTGGGCCACCAGATTGGTCCACAAATTTAGATTGCTTGAGGGCAAGCAATCCTGGGGATGGATGACTGTAATGTCCCCATTTTTATTCTTTTTCATTGTACAGTTAGGGTGGATTTCTAGGGTAGGGGATGGCTAGGTAACTGAAGTAGGTTTATGTCATCAAGGGTTTCGATGGATTTTCGAGGATTTTTCATGGGGTCCGATGGAATTTGCTTGGCATATTCATCATTATGAGAAGTTACACACATCTTGTTTTTGGTTCTGTGGCTTTCTAATAATTCCTGTAAAACGGGGTTATTATTGGAATAACTTAATTAATTATGCTCAAGATGGCATTCCGAGGAGATTAATTGATGGAATACCGGAACGAGAAAATCTACAGGATGGGATGTTGAGAAGTGACTTACAGTGGCTGAAGAGAGTATGGTGGACGATTTTCCATTTTACTTAGTTAAAAATGACTTTAATTAGTCATTTAATTAAGGAAAAATAATTAATTGGAGAAAAAGGGTCAAAAGTGACTTAAGTGAAATAATATAAAATTAAAAGGTCACTTGATAAAGTCAATGTAGGAGCTTCTAGAATAATAATAAAACAATAAAAAAAGATGCTTCTAAAGGCTTGGAGATCTATTCATGAGATCTATAAAAGAGGAGGGGAAGGTCATTTGGAGACATCTTAGATTTGATATTGTTTCTTCTATGAGAGGTTGAGAACATGGTTCTCTACTCCATTGGTAGCCCCGAGACGGAAACCCTCAGGTGATTCTGGGAGATTGAGGGAGCACCCATCTCCCCTTGGTGGATCCATTCAGAATCCACAGGTGTAGTGATTGATTTCATGTTTCAAATTGGAGGCCAGAGTTAGCATTATTATCTTGGAGGGTCATTCCCAGCTATTGTATTGGCATCTATTTCTATATAATAAAGTTGGATTTTGTTGTTGCATTTCTCATTGTTCTTCATGTTGTGATCCTTTAATGGGATTTTCGTGCAATTTGTGAGTTTATTGTTTCTGTCAAATTTATGGTATTTGGGTTTTTACATGGCAATCTTATGTGAAGTGCATGATAATTTTGTGTGAAGGTTTTGTTCCAAACTTTTCTCGTTTGGGACATTACAATATCTAATACATGAGCATTCAACTTCCAAGTCAAAATTCATTTTGACTAGATCTTGGAGTTTTCATTTACCAAGGGAGTTGGTTCCCTAATTGAGTGTAATTATTTATTTAATTGTATGTTTTCATGAGAAATGTACATAAGTGATGAGAATGAATAATAGATCTCTCTTTTAGAATATAGATCTCAAGAATATTTGAGAGAGTTAGAGAGAAATTGGAGAAGTAATATTGTTGAAAGATTTATGGATCTAGGAATCATAAAATAAGGGTTTAGGTGAGGGTTTTGTGGATATGAACCAGATTATAGTTCAGAATCCTTATGTATAAATATTTAGCTAAAATAGGATCATAAGGGGTGTGATAGAGTGATAGAAGAGAGAGTCTCAAGAGAATTTTGATGCCCAAGTAAGGCCACAAGAATAAGAGGGATGTGAATGTAAATCAAGTTGAGGCCTTTGTAAACAAAGTGTATATATTGATAGAGAAAGCAACTCATTAGAGTGATTTTGGAGCCTATGTAAACCCTTAATTTCAGTGTTGAATTAAGGTTGTAATAAATCTTATATTTATTTTATTTACAGGTGCAAAACCAAGCTAGGGAGGGATTGGCGCTAGAAGAATATACATAATTGCTTGCAACGAAGCTGAGGTTAAATTGGATCGATAGTGGATTGGTTCAAGCCCAGTACCTAAGAGAAGCTACGGAGAGAAACCAGGTCGAGATATCACGCACAAGAATCACCAAGGAAGAGTAATGTTGATTGATGGCTTTATCAGAGGGCACAACAAAATTGTATAAGTTGAGTGTAAGGATGCAGAACTATAGTAGAGGAAGTAGATAGAGGAAGGATGAATGGTGGTATACATAGAGGAGCCACTGGGAGTGGAGCCTACAAAACTCCTACTTTTTAAAAAAAAATACGGAAGTTTTTCATTTGAGAGTGCGGGAAGATGTGAGTTGACAGAGCCAGGAGATATATTTAACAATGTTGGGTTGAAAGCCTGAAGCATGAAGCCCGTAAGATTCACCAATTTTCATTTTAAAAAATCGTCGGGTGTTGTGAATGAAAATCCCCTTTGCAGATAGAGGTGATCCCTCTATCCTAATGAGTGTGTCTAGCAACAAACCTAACAATCTAATACTCACTTTCCTAGCTTATTCTTGACAAATGCAATGAGAAAGAGGCACCTACCACATTCTGATGCTAATCGCTCGTTTTTCATAGATGGATTTGAATCTTTCACTCCAAGCCTCACTCCTAAGTCGTTCTTCACATCCGGAAACCTGCAAGGAAGATCAAAGTATTCTACAAGACACGAGAGCATATATAACATATATCAAGAATTAACTACTTAACAGATCAAGGAACATTAAGCTAATTGCATAAATATTTACCCAATTATGGAAAGTGAACATCAGATGTATATATTAAGCAACTAAAACGGAAGCATACAAACTATGCCTTGATGTTGAGGCCTTCCTTTGGGTGGATGTCCAAGTCTAAGCAAAGACTCTTCAAGCACTCCTTCTCCAAGCTAGAAATGGGAAGCATGTAAGCATAATCTCAGCATAGGGATGCAACAATCAATGACCAACCATTTGGGAATGGAAGGGGGTGAATTTATAGGAAGGGAGAGGGAGTTAGGGATCCATAAAAGAGGGAGGAAGGTCCACATATCAAGGGTAAATCCCATGATGATAAGATCAAGAGGCCCAAATGAGAGAGCTCGACCATATCAATAATAAGCAATATCCAGCTCGTTGTTCTCGAAGGTTCTAGTAGGTGAAGCTTCTCCTCTAGTTTAGGAAAACCTTCTAGAAGGAGGCCAACGTGGTTTTTCCTATGAAAATCTGCACTGGTAGTGTGAGTGTCTAACTGAGAAACCTTCCATCATCATGGGAAGGCAGTGGAGCAAAATGCGTTGATGCCAAAAATTAGGTTTTAAGGCAACTTTCTCCAAAATGATTTCAAGGCAGCTTTCCTTTGATTCTTCAAGGAGGTTTTGGTATGTATATCATGATGGATATTCTGCACAGTAGTCAATGTTTTGGCACTCCGAGATATGGCATGGGAAGTGAACAGGAGACATGACAAAATATTGTGTAACAAATGCCCCCTAAAGCATGAAGGTATAATAGGGAGTGATGGTTGAGGTGCTTTACAAGTTAGTGCAAGGACGAGAACAACACCATCAAGAGACCTGCAAATCAAGAATATACATATACATATTTAAAATCTCTGATGATCATGCCTAACAATACAGGAATAGGCATCTAATGATACATGAATACGCAATATGTATGCATCCATACATATAGGAGGGATCATATGCAAAGATCCTCGATATGGTCGCAACCATCCGAATAGAAAGGATCGTAAATATGGACCCACGCATGGTCACAGCCATCCGAATAAAAAGGATCATGAATATGGACCCACGGTATGGTCACAGCCATTCGTCCAGTAGAAACATGTATATAATCATGAATGACTCATAAGTCCATGCAACCTAGATTCTATCAGACAAAATCCAAGGTCTTGTGCTCTATCTCGACTCAATAAATGTACGAATTATAACTTGTGAATATATGTGTCGAATTCGAACATGATAGAAAACCATCTAATCACTGCTTAATGATGTAAACCGTTAACATGCACAAGAGAAACCACCAATAATTACAATGGTTGTCAAGGTACAATCAGCACAATCCACGAATGTGAACAATGGAACTGAATTCGAACACCCACAAAGTCATTCGATCAAAGTTCAATGATGTAAACATATCATTGAATGCAAAGAAATTTCCATTGAGGCATGCAAGCTCTAAGGTACTTGAAGGGATTTTCTAGATCATCTTCCCAGATAATGAGCTGAAGTCGATGGGAAATTATACGTCGAAGGAGGGCCATAATGAATCCCAGATCATCAACATGAAACAAAGAATGTTGTAGAGTAAATAAGTAAGATTTAATATTGTAGCAGAAATTTAGATAGTGTACAAGCGGTAAACAACTACACATAGGACTTCTCTTGAACATATTGATGACATGACTCCGGATTTTGGCAACATTGGACTCAACATAAGATCAAAAGTCATGATGACGGAACAGTATGATCAAATGAGAGGAAAAATGGATTTCCCAAACCCAGGAAGGCAAGTGATGGAGAAAGGATATCCCAAACCCGACATGAATAACAGATGTTTCATGTTTAAGAGTGACATGTTTTATTTAAAAGATACAAAAGATGGCTACTTTCACTTTTGCCCTCACCATTTTTGGCGAGGACCCCATATATTTTTTATCACAAGCTTGAAGGGGATATCACATGCTTTCCATATAAGTTCACCCTTCGATTGAATCCATCCTAATAAGTTTTACAAGCCCTAGGAAGGAGGAACTCGGTCTCGTCATGGTGACAAGTCTTGCATCGTTTAAGTTTTACGAGTTCGACGGAGGTGAAACTCATCACCTTTTTCATGTTTAGTGAGTTTGAAAAATAAGCGGAAAAGAAAACTCCAAAGGTCCCTTTTCGTAAATTCTCTCTTGAACCTGAAAAGGTAGAAAACAATATCCAAGAGAACCTCCTAGCCATGTTCGACTAAGGTGTTCCTTTTTCGTACAATAGTCTATCTCAGTCTAGAAAAGGGTTAAAATTATACTAAGTAGACATCATTTCACTTACTTATACGAGTTTGAAACGACAAGTACTCGACAATATTTTCATTTTATGAGAGTCAAAAAAGAGCTTAAAGATGACTCCAGGGGGTCATTTTTTCATTTATTTTATACGAGTCCGAAAAAGTGATAAAATAAAAACCATTGAATTAGTCAAAGTAAATCACCGTCATCTAGAAGATATGACCTGTTGCTGCACAAGGAAACACACATTACCTATTTCAAGGAGACATATCAAATAGTGAAATATGCCCTAATTTGCTAAAAATATTATTTAAAAACTATAAATAAGGAAAAAAGTAAATAATTTTTACCATTTTACCAATTTTCACTTGTGGGAGAATTTTTACCTCATTTTACCTTGAATTTTAGGGAAGGAGCATGAGCAATCTGGGACACCATTTGTTGAGCCGCTAGTTACAGGTAATAGATTTGTCCTTCCTCTTCATTTTGGCAATCATTTTAAGCACTTTCATCCATAGGGTAGGTTATGAGGAGGATTTTTAAAAAATGTACATCATGGGTGACTAGTGCGGGTTTCACCCATCAGGGTCGCACTGCTCACACTGAGGCTAGTTAGGAACTCACACTGGATGCACAGAAAAATTCCGTAACAGATGCGCTAGTGCCGAGGTAAAAAATTTGAAATGAAATCCTCCATGAAAAATAGTTAATCTTGATTTTTCTCTCCATGGATGCTCATAAAATGTTGGTTTATTGATGTTTTGCATAAAAACCAATCCAAAATGGTGATCAAATGGAAAGAGAGGGGTCATGAAGCTGAGGACCATCAGGCAATGCAGGATGATGACTGTATCGATGCCCTTTGAGCATGTGGACTGCTCAAATTCTTCATGATTCCCAGGATTAGAGCACAACCCAAATTATTGCAGCATTTAATCAGTTAGTGGGATATAGATCGTTAACTATTTATGTTTGGGGACCAAGAGATTAAAATAGAGGTCGTCAACATCTACTTCATTACTGGGTTGTCCAGAAAGGGAAAACATGTACAATTATCTGGGTCATGATCTGGAGGAGAGATCACGGACATGTTCATTGCGAGACATTGTCTAGGAGCCAAAAAGGGTAATAGTGGGTAGATTAACTTAGAAACCATAGACAATATTCCATTGTGAACGATCCTACACACTATGGCTTGAATAACAAGGGCACAAGCATTACATGAGGTGTTAAAGTCTCACTTCCAGTACGTGATCGAATCCCTAAATCCCACAGTATTCAACTGGTGTGAAGGTTTATTGGCATGCATGAAATGCAAATTAACTAAGTGCAAGAGGGGAAATCTGAAACAATTTGGTTTCGGATCTATTCAAGTGATGTTTATCCTGGAATATGTGCCATTATTTCATTACCAGTGGCTGGAATTGGATCCACCAACACCCAGAGATCCATGTTTTCTCAGATGGGGAGAGTTGATGTTGTGACATGGGGGAGATCAATAGATGTCTTTCCCTCCAGCATTCTTCGAATGGTTGTGTCATTAGCTAATCATGTTCGATGATTAGGCGTATGTAGGGATGGATTTTCAAGGAGATCTAGATCTTCCACTTCCTCCAGGGGAACAATGGACTGATTCAGGTAAAAAACTATTTTTTGAATTTTTTAAGTTTATATCATTTTTTGTATGTGTGCTGAGATTCGATTTGTGATGTGTTGTAGCTCTTTTATTTTTGATAAGCTAGCCATTAGATGAAAAAATCAAAACGCTATAGAAAAAATGATAAGTTAGGATATGGACCAAAAACAAAATTGAAAATAAAAATGGTTAGGATTTATTTATTATTTCAGGTCCATATCATAAAAAATGATAGGGTAGTTGCTCTAAAAAGGAAGGCAAATGACAAAAATGTTAGATAAGCAATAAAAGAAGAATATTTGCTTTAGAAAATAAAAATTAAGGCTGCTAGCTCAAACGCGCCTTTGAAATTTTTGTTTAGTTTAAAATAATGTTTAAATTCCTTAATCGGGGTTTAATTATTGTTTAAATGTGATTGCGTTGCAAAAAGGTCATAACTTATGATGGGTGGAAGGGACAAAAAGTCAAATCAATATCAAATAATCGTCGAGCATCTTTCAACAAACAGATTTCACTCTGCCCAGATCAACAGTGGAGGAGGCTTTTTGGCCCCCCTTCAGTCGTTTCCCGTTAATGCGGGGGGGGTGGGGGCGTGGGGGGGGAGGGGTTTTCTGAAAAGTAGTTTTAATCGTTGCCATCTTCCGCTACGTGGCATTTCGGGCCCCTAAAGCTCAAAACCAAAAACCACTGCACCCCCCCCCCCAAAAAAAAATCTCGTCGATGGTTTTCCTCCATCAATCCGTTAACCTTGTTCCCATGCCATGTCATAGACCAGTTATCCCTTCCTCCATTCACAACCCTCCACGTCATTAGTCTGTTATATCTCACCCATTTTCCACCCACCACGTCACAAATCCCTTGCGCCCTATGCTCCAAAGTCGTTACCAGCCTCAGTTAATTGTTTAATCTCTCGTTAGACATTAATTCTCCCTCCTCTGCAAATTAATTGCCTATGGCTAGATTTAAATGGAAAATTAAGCTTGATTTCATTTATAAATGCCCCATGGCTTTACATTTTACCACTTTTCTGCTTCCGTCCTATCCCCTAAAGCCTTTTTCACTCTGTTTATTTTCCCCTGTCATCCATCTTTCAATTGAAACAGTTTCCAAATCCCTCACCCGCAGAAAGATGGCTCCCAAGGCTAAAACACATAAAGTTGTCGAAGAAGGAAATCCATCTACAGCATTCCTTAATTTAGAACACCTTCCCCTTGGAGACTCCCTGTTCAAATTCACTGATTGTGAATGTGAATTCGATTTCCACGAATTGAATTTATGGTTAAAACAAAAATATGTTGATAAAGAGGACCCCATTCGTTTCTGGGAGAGACTTTTTCCATTGTACTCTTTTCCCAAAACTCATCACTTCCCCAATTTGATCATTTATTGTCAACCAGGTATGACCCTGTGCAAAGAACAGTGATGACTCAGGATGGAAAAATCTTGATCGCCATTACTTCTCGGAGAATAAACCAAATGTTAATGATACCTCCATCCGACTCCCTCAGCCTTTTCTCACAAGCAGTTGTCATGGACCTTTACAATAAACTCACCTTCCCACGGATAGCCCTTATCTTTGAACTTTTTCTACCAAAATATGCTAAATTACCCAACAGGAATCCACCTTATCCATCTTCTATGTTCCCTGAAGCCACTAGACATATTATCTCCCTGCTATCATACCTCTTAGGCTATGAAAATGATCAATCTGTTGATGAATCCATCCTTGGATTATTCTCTATTTTCAGCAAAGAATATCAACCTATTTTCATGTATAATTATAGTCAATTTCTAACTGATAATATACATGAAAAAATTATGAATTTTACCACTTAAGGAGTTTTCAGATATAGCTCAGTCATAATCCATTTGATTTTGTTTCAGCAGGGAGATTCATTGCCCATTCAACTTAACAGACAAGATGAGCAGGGAGTGAATCAATCAGTGATCAACTGGAAAAAGTTAGTGAAAGTAGCATCAACAAAGTTTACATTCTCTCAGTTCATAGATTCTTTTGTACATCCAGTTCTTCAATTACTCAATAGCCAGGCAAAGCCCAGAATTGGAGAAGATATTAAGAAGACATTGCACTTATCATAGCAGACCAAGACTGGTGACTGGTACCTCTACCAGAACTACACTGAGATTAGGATATATGGTAGTGATTTGGATCCATACAAACTGCCTAAGTATGTGCCAATGAGGATATTCTCACTGGAATACATCAGGCAGATAATAATTATGGATGAAGTCCATTTTGTTGCAAGCAAGAAAAAATCACAGTTCAAACTCAAATTCGAGGTAGGGACATTCATTTGTAATACTAGGTTTGCAATTATAGAGGAAGACAAATTATTGAAGATTATGAATCTCCAACCAAGCTTCACCTAGTCTTATGATCCTTTTGGGATCATTTCATCCCTAAGAATTCAGTTGAAGGCAACACCTTACAACCATACTCCCAGGCCAGAATTGGGGAATTTTATGAACAAGGAGTAATGGTCTGAAGGAATTCTCATAAAATAAGATTAACAGGTTATATCCACTCCATAGGTAAAGACTCCATTCACTCAGATTACTCAACACAAAAGAGCCAGAGAGGAAACTCAGTCAGTTATAGAATCATTAAAGAGTACTATATACTGCAAAAGAAATTGAACACATGATTTTCACTGTCATCAGGGAGCAAGCCACGAGAAATCATTGATCTTGGAGATTTAGAAGATGTTTCATCAACAGGGACCACTGATCCCAAACCTCCTTCTACTTCTTCAACTCCATCTTCAACTGAACCAGTGGATATTATTCAGTCAACTGAGACTAGCTCAGCAGAATATACTAATATCTTCTCAACATTTATGGAAATCAAACAGAAAAATGAAAGTCTTAAATCACAAGTATACAGTCAGTTTTGGAATCATACATCCACTTCTCAACACAGACTTCTCTTGCCTTTGACAGTGAAAGAGAAAGGATGCAAATGGCATCTTTGCAATCTCAAATTCCATTTCCCAAATCTACAACAGATTACAAGAAGACCATATTTTTGTTTGATGTAAACCAGATACATCCTATTGACCAAATGGATTTGCATAGGAAATCAAGGGAAATGTTATTTTCAACAATGACTACAACTGCCATGTCTCTTTCAAAGCTCAGAACAGCCTTGTCAAATATGCACTCACAGCTTAAGATTGAGAAATTGTCATCTTTAGCTAAAGATAACAAATTAAAGTCTTTAGAAGATATTATTATCAAAATTGGATATTATCCACAAGACTGTAGAGCAATTGAAGAAATAATCCAGAAGAAGAATATAGAGATAACAGCTTTGAAGAAACAGTTTAAACTGCCTTCAATTGAGGATCCCCAAACCAAAGAGATGGCAGAAAATGAATAGCACAGGGAGGAGATGTTGAAGCTCATTATTGAGCAAAACATACAGATCAAGAAAATGGAAGAGTAAATAGAACCACTGCTCAAGGAAAAAGAGGCAACACAGCTTGTTGTGACCTTAGTAACAACAATTCCCATAACAATTATAGATTTAAGCTCATCTCCTACTAAAATTTCTTCATCTTCAGCAATAGTTAAAGCAACAAGATTATCACATGAGTTACAATTACAAAAACAAAAAAAATGAAAAGCTGCTCCAGAAATTCCAAGCAGGGAAAATTTTAAGAACCACCCTAAATTTATATGTATAATAAATGGGCTAATCCCCATGATACATAGGAAAAATGGGAGGCGATTTTATCAATAATATAATATGTATATATAATTTTTTTGGCGAATCTCTCACCGGATTATATTATCTTGTACAGCGATGGAGAATCTTTCACTGAATTATAAAATCTTATAAGATATTGGCAAATCTTCTATTGAATAATAAAACATTGTGAAGTCTTGGCGAATGTTTTGTTAAAGTATGAAACCATATATGATAATAAGAAAACATATTCATTAAATTATAACATACTAACATACATGTTTGGAAAAAGGAAACATAATTTTCTCTTCCTACAAACAATGTTCCAAGTTTCAGTGGTTGTGTTTGTCAAGGTTCTTACAATACACTCTTTCATATGCTTCTATTAGTTTTGATAATATTCCACAACAAAGTTCTTGTAGGTGTTGATATTGACAACGTACATGTTTGGAAAAAAGAAACATTCCTACAAACAATGTTCCAAGTTTCAGTGGCTGTGTTTGTCAAGGTTCTTACAATACACTCTTTCATATGCTTCTATTAGTTTTGATAATATTCCACAACAAAGTTCTTGTAGGAGTTGATATTGACAACGAGTTCTGTCAAGGTAGGAGAGATTAATCTTTTCTCTACAACTTTTGTCAAGCTACCACTTTTTTCAAGTTATCAAATTTCTTTCTTATTCCATAGACTCCAACGGCGAGATAAAAAAAAAAACACATCAAGTTTGTTTACCCCAACACGCCAACAAGTAGCAAGCCCCAACTATATTATATAAGAAAGTATTAGGTATCCTAAAGGCTTGAAGGGGATCTAATTGAAAGAAGTGACCATTGTGAGAATCCTTCCAATCAATATATGAATATATAAATGTAGATTTATTATTATTTTAATTGGTAATCTTCAATTAAATAATAAAATTTAATTACCTCTCTCCCAATCTAAATTGCTTATTAGCATAATTCACTACCCTCATAGGTCTCGCATTTTTTAACAGCGTTGTAACATGTAGATTAATTTCCTTTTTGGTGAACAATATCCACCTTTTAGGAAAATATGGTGCAATGGCTCCAACCCCTACAGATCATTAGGACAAACTAAGAATAGCACAGAAGATGAAAGGTTGTACAAACCATCTTATTTTCAAACAACTAATCCAACCCCTACAGATCATTAGGACAAACTAAGAATAGCACAGAAGATGAAAGGTTGTACAAACCAGCTTATTTTTCAAACAACTAATCCAACATTAGTACCTAAACTTTTTCATGAATATATCATATTGAGAATTTTTTAAAAATGGTGAGAAATCTTCTGTGAGGGTGATGCGGAAAGAGTGATAAGGTTTCATTGTTTTGAATTTTTTTTGTTAAATTAGAAAAATTTAAAAACCAATATTAATGGAGATATTTGTATTTTTTACTAAATTTTGTGAAGTGACTAAATGTAGCTTTAACCATTCACCTTAAGATGTTTTTACAATATAATTTCCTAAGTCTATTTAATATCTTCATTATCATAAAAACCAACCTATATCCATCTTAACTCCACATCTACCACTCTTAGGGGGATGAAATCTATTTAATATCTTTATTATCATAAAAACCAACCTATATCCATCTTAAGTCCACATCTACCACTCTTAGGGGGATGAATCTATTTATCCATCTAAGCACTTGGTAGACCCAGAATTAAGATGGATCTAAGATGATAGAATTTCCCCTTTAAATAGTCTATGCCCACATGAATACCATGATATTACCATGGGTCAATACCACGCGTTACCATAAACCTGGAGCTTAAAAATTACTATCAGTAATTTATAAAAATTAATAAAATTAATAATTGATTTTTATTTTAACCAAGTTAAAATGTTTAACATACATTAAATTACAATATCCATTTTACTCTTGATCCACCAAGCCCCGAGAGGGATCAAATATTTTTTCACTCTATGCTAGTTTGCATATCACTATATTTGATCCCTCTCGGGGCTTAGTAGATCCAGTGTAAAGATGGATCTATGTTGGTTTAATTCCCCCATTTAAATAGGCTACATTCCACGTGAATACCATGTGTCAATACCATGTGCCATTTTTATTTTTATTAATACTAATATTAGGGTTAATAATGTTTTTCTGCATGGTATTAATAATAATCTAGCCCATGGTATTTGGCCCATAGTATTTTGCCCATAAATATAACGCATTTTTTGAGTGTTCGTAAATATAAGGTGACTTATGGAGTAAATATAAAAAAAAAAAAATACCTCTCGTTTATTTATATTTTTATTAATTTACCATACCTCTTTTACAAATATGGTATTTGGCCCATAGGATTCACTTAAATAAAACCTCTTTTTTCAGCCTTCATAAATAGAAAGAGGGTTATGGACTAAATATAAAAAGAGGTTTTATTTATTTACCATACGTCTAGTTTATTTATATTTCTATTTATTTACCATACATTTTGAGTAAGTATAAAAAGAGGTTTTATTTATTTACCATACCTCCACTTTATTTATATTTTTATTTGTTTACACCCTTGCATGTATATAAGGTGACTTATGGAGTAAATATAAAAAATGTTTTATTTATTTACCATACCTCTCATTTATTTATATTTTTATTAATTTACCATACCTCTTTTATAAATATGGTATTTGGCCAATAGGATTCACTTAAATAAAACCTATTAATGGAAGGTCGTAAATCTTAATTTCAAGGGCTAAATTTACCTTTTTTACCCTCTCCCTTATAAGGTGGGCTATTTGAGGCAATTTGTAAAAATGTACTATGATACAAAATATTGGCCCACTAAAAATTTAAAACCCCTTAATTTCGCTTAAGGGCGAACATTTGCCCCTAAAATTTTTCATGGTTCCAAGCCCTGTAGTGAGGGAAGGTAAAGAATGATACCTTGTATGTAGAGGAAATGCAAAAATCACACAAGTTAGAACAAAGGGTCAAAAAATTAGAGAGTAAGACTCTAATGGCAGACACTTTGGCCCAGGCCAAAGAATACATTTGGTTAGATATCAGCCACTCCATAATAGAAGTATGGCCATCCATACAAATAATTTTTGAGCAACAAGAATTGATTGCTAGATGCAAGACAAAGATAGATAATTAGAAGGCAGCATTGGGCACAAAACCCAAAGAAGCAGCAGGGATGATCAAGGTACTAAACTCTAAGACTAGGCAACAGTTAGAAGAGATAAATATTCCAGATAGGAAAACTATTATTTTAGAGATTAACAAAGTCCTAATGAAGAAAAATCTATTAACTCGGCTCAAAACAAAGTGTGAAGCTTTAAACACTGTAGTGAGAGGTTTCATTCTAGATTCAATATGTTGCATAAGAAAGGTTTACCAGAGTTAGTGTCATCAAATGATCAGCTAGTAAAATTGGAGGATTACTATGAAATATTATATACTATTGCAGTAGACAACAGTGAATTTGTAGGGATAAAAAGAGAGATTACTGGCAAAGAGTTTTTGGAAACTTTGAGCCCTGACCTCACAATTAAATATGAAGTTGGAGATATTTTTCTAACTAAACCCAATTTTGAAAGATATACCGAAGTTGATGAGAAATTTAGAAGGATGGTAAATCCGGAGATACCGAGTGAGAAGAGGTGGTATCAATTGTGTGAAACAATTGATTAACTCTCCATCCCAACAAGAAGACAACACAACAGTTTTTGAAGGAACATTCATCAACAACTCCCTACCTAATAAGGACACATCATTCAACAGTTTTCTTTTAATATTTTCTTTCAGCCTATTTTGTAATCAGTTTGGGATATTTTGTTTACTATCTAAACTAGTATAAATAACTCTCTTCTATGACTTATTAAAGGTGGTACCTTTCCATAAGAAATTTTGTAAAGCATTGATGTACAAGTTTTTTCTAGATCACTGATAATAAAGCAAAGGATTCTAAATTTGGTATCATACAGTTTCATTTTCTTCTGTAAGTTTTTCATGTGTTTCATTCATTCTGTTAATTCTGCATATGCTTAAGTTTTACAGAGATATCAGGTGAGAATAAATGTGTTATAGTTATTCTTAAAATTCCTTCTGAAGTTATTATCATAAAGAGATTGAGATATTGGACTGTCTATCTGAAAGGCTCCCTCTAAATAATAAAATTGTCAGTATATTATGTAATTTTAAAGCATATTTTGTTTAACTTTTGAACAATGGACAAAGGTTTTCCCACTTATGATGATTTATCTTTCTATCTGAAATTTAAAGCAATCATATCTCCTTACTATTCTTTTTGTGCACCTTATAAATTTAAATCACTGTGTGAAGTTAAATAGAAGACTTTTGGTTATTTATTAGTACTATCTAAAAGAGTTAAATACATCATTCTTACAGATTGTTCTATGTATTGGTCCAGGGGAATTCTAGAGTATGCCTCGATTGATAAGGTGTCATTGAGCTATCAGAGGCATACAATAAGAGTATCCACCAAATTGCGTCGGTTTTTGGGCCGAGTGATTAGGGTTGTCTCGTGCTATCATGAGCACCATGTGGGCGAATAGCCAACTTCTAGTTTACTTTTTGCACTATGTAGGCTTGTAAAGCCATGTGTCTTGGAACACAAGTTTTGTTATTTTGATGTAGCAAACTCTTTTGCAAACACTCTCTCCCTCTATATATATATATATATATATATATATATATATATATATATATATATACATGTTTTCATGTTTACCATATTCAATGTGTGATGTTCTATGATTTACAAGTTTCGCAAATGTCTATCTAACACATAGTTAGCCAATGCATATGTTAATGTGTTCATGCGTCTTGGAATGTGATGATAAGTAATAAAATCAAATTCTCATTCCAATAAATGAACTCACAAATACATTCTCAAAATTTGAGGGTTTCTAACTGAATATTTTCCATTAAGTTGTAGTACAATGAGTTGTGAATCAAGTTTTACGATTAACTCTCTAATGCCAAGAGCGATGGATTCTGAAAAAAGTTAGATGACTGCGCTATATTTGGAAATGTTATTAGTCGTCAAACCTAAACATATACCTTGCAAATTCACTAACTCACCATTAGGGTCATAGATTGCCCATGCAGCGGAAGATAGTTTCTGTGAATTATGACAAGCATCATCAGCAAAACCGACATAATGGTTGGATGAAATCTCCAAACCAAGTAGAGCACGCGGTAAGCGGAGGAAAAATTTTTGCAAAAGAAAACTAACACACCAAAATCGCATTGCACACTAATGAAAACACACACTAATGTACATAAGTATCTACACATATGATCATGCATAATACTTCTTCAGGTAAAGCCCATTTCGGGGCTCAGCCAAAGAATTTCCTTCATAGTCTACTAACTCATAGGTGCCTTTTTATAGATTTTGCTTCACAATGTAAGGCCCATGCCACAATGGTTCGAATTTCCCAACTCCCAATTTTTCATTGGCTTGATCATAAAGTAATACCAAGTCACCTTCAACAAAAACACGAGGAGAAATAGTTTTATCGTATTGAGCCTTAACTCATTTTTTCTAGGCTTCAATTACTAACGCTGCAAAGCGGCAGGTTTCATCAAGCCTTTCGAGGTAAAGTAAACACTCCTCTTCAGGTGAGGTATCTGGAAGTAATTCGACAGCTAGTTTCAATGAAGGAATTTCACATTCAATTCGAAGAGTTTCCTCCAGACCATACACCAACTGAAAGGGTGTGAATCCAGTGGAAGTCTTAGCCACAGTTCGGTAAGCCCAAAGAGTCGAAACTAGCATAATATGCCAATTTTATCTGTGGATCCCAATGGTGTGTTGAAGCATAGTAACTAGGACTTTGTTGGCTACCTCAAATTTTCTATTGGCATGTGGATAATAATGGGTTGAGTTGTAGTTGTTGGGTTGTGTTATATTCTTTCCACAACTAGGCCACATAGTTAACCAGGGGGTTAGAAGGGGGGCGGAGCCCCCCTTTTGTTGCACTGATTGCGTAGTGGGGTGGGTCACAGGGGGTTTGAGGGGTGCAGGTAACCCCACTCTATGGGGTCTGGGGCAGCGCCCCGGAAAATTTTGTTTTTGGACCCTATATTATGTTGGGTGGACCTACCTCTGGTTTTGTGCATGATTTTTCGCACATGGTTTTGGAGGCAATGGTTTTCGGTCCATGGTTTTGGACGTGATGGTTTTCAGTCGATAGTATTGGATGCTTCAACATGTATGAATGTGTATTGTAACATTGAAAGGAACATAATGAAAAATCAAGCTAGTAGTCTTGGTTTTGGGATCCAGGGGAAAATCTCTGTGTATATGTGTTTTACTCTTGGATTGTTTATTTTCTGTGTTTTAGAATTCGTATGAAGGTAATTTTTGTATGGCGTTAAAACATACATTTGGTATCAGAGTTGTTTTTGGCTTCAAGGGGATGCCTTTGTTACTGAGGGGTTTCACTCGGCCTGTGGTAGACCCTGTTCAGTGGGAGATTTGCAAGATCGATTCTGGTGGTAAAAGAAGGTGGTGAGTAGTGGAAAGATAGAGATCGAGAAATTTAATGGTAAGAGTTTTGAGTTGTGGAAACTCAAGATGGAGGATCTATTGGTGGATAAAGATCAGTGGATCACGGTAGATCCGGGTACTAAACCAATGGGAGTGTCCGATGAAGAATGGAAGAAGTTGGATCAGAAGGCAAAGAGCACAATATAATAGTGTGTCTCAGATTCAGTATTGTTGAATGTATCAGGGGAAGCTACGGCAAAGGCTTTGTGGAACAAGTTAGGGACTTTGTACCAATCTAAGTCTCTGGTAAATAAATTTTTCCTGCAGAAAAAGTTGTATAACATGAGGATGAAATATGGAGACTCGGTGAGAGAGCATCTGAACGCATTTAATACTGTGGTAATTCAATTATTATCTGTTGATATTAAAATTTCAAATGAAGATAACTGCATCAATTTGTTGTGTTCTCTACCAGATTCGTGGGATAGTCTAGTTATTGCAATAAATGGCAATACGATTTCCTTGCAGTTTGATGAAATAGTCTCATCCTTGCTAACGAAGGAGATGAGACAGAAAAATATGGAGAGGCAGAATGGTGATGCCTTGTCTATACGAAGATGGTCCCAGAATAGAAACAAAAATAATTCATTGAGTGGGAGATCTAAATCTCCAGGAAAAATTGTAAAGGTGGTGTGCTGGAAATGCAGAAAGTAAGGGCACTACAAAAGGGACTGTAAATCTAAATCTCCTGCTAAAGGAAAGGGATCTGATGATGCGCCTTCTATAGAGGCGAAAACCACCTCAGATGAAGGTGGGGATGTGTACTTGGCTTCTTCAAGTACAAATGTAGATCATGAGGTATGGTTGATTGACTCAGGTGTATCCTTTCACCTCACTCCCCATAGAGAGTGGTTCTATGAGTATGAGAAATATGATGGTGGTGATGTCTTCTTAGGGGATGATAGGAAGGCTAGAATCATTGGTCGTGGAAAGTAAAGTTTAAGTTTCAAGGTGGAAGGGTTAGAACACTTCCGGGTGTTCTGTATATTCTTGCATTGGCCAGAAATCTGATTTTTGTAAGCAAGTTAGATGATGCAAGTGTAAAAACAATGTTCAAGAAGGATACCTGCAAGATGGTTCAAGGAGCACTGGTATTGATGCGAGGATCGATTGGAACTCTGTACAAGATGCAAGGTAGCATTGTTGTTGATGGGTGTTACAGCTCTGTGGTTCTTGAAAGTGGAGCAGAAAATCTAGTGGTTTTTGGAGAGAAGACCATGTTGTGGCATCAAAGGCTTGCACATATTGGAGAGAAGGGCCTTCGAATACTCCATGGCAAAGGTATGGTAGAAGTTATGAGTAATAGCTCTCTGGATTTTGATTTCTGTGAAAATTGTGTATATGGGAAGCAGAATCGGGTGAGTTTCCCTCTGGTGGTAAGAGGGAGACACATATATTAGAACTTGTGCACAGTGATGTGTTTGGACCTATGAAGGTTCCATCACTGGGTAAGTCTGTGTACTATGTATCATTTATAGATGACTTCTCAAGGAATACATGGATATATTTCCTTAAGAAGAAATTTGAAGTCTTTGACAGGTTTAAAGAATTTAAGGATCTGGTGAAAAACCAAATAGAGAAGAAGATAAAAGTGTTGAGGACAGATAACGGTGGAAAGTTTTGCAGTAAGGAATTTGAAGAATTCTGTAAAAGTATGGTATAGAACGATAGAATACTACTCCATACACACCTTAGCAAAATGGGATTGCAGAAAGAATGAACAAGAAGTTGATGGAAAGGGCAAGAAGCATGCTCAGTGGTGTCAAGTTAGGACAGGAATTCTAGGCAGAGGCAATGGGGACAGCATGTTACCTGGTCAACAGATCACCTTCATCAGCGTTGGAGGATAAGACTCCACAAGAGGTATGAACTGGTAAGAAACCCTCTCTTTCACATCTAAGGGTATTTGGATGTGATGCATATGTACATGTTCCAAAGGAGAAATGAACCAAGTTGGATAGTAAATCTGAAAAGTGCATCTCTATTAGGTATAAGGATGGTTTAAAGGGTTATAAGCTTTGGAACCTAGTAACAAGGAAGGTTGTGTACAACCGAGATGTGGTGTTCAGAGAGGTAGAATATGTTATTAAACATGAAGTCCAACCAAAGGAACCTGAGAAGATAGAGTTTGAGCTTAAGGACGAAGAATCAGACTCTACAACAGAGGAGGAATCAAAAGATGAAGAGCCACAAACTCCGAGTGTGAGAAGATCAGTTCGAGAAGGAAGGCAACCAGAAAGGTATAGTCCATCTGCTTTCTGTTCAAATTTTGTTTTATCTATTACTGACGATGATCCCAGAACTGTGAAGGAAGCAATAGATTCATAGGATGGCAAACTTTGGAAAGAGGCCATGGTTGATGAAATGGCATCTTTGCACAAAAATGAGGCTTGGGATCTGGTGGAGTTTCTGGCTGGAAGGAAACCCATTGGCAGCAAATGGGTGTTCAAGAAGAAGACAAATGCAGAAGAAAGGTGGAGAAATACAAAGCTCGGTTGGTAGCAAAAGGTTATTCCCAGGTGCCAAGAATTGATTTTGGTGATATTTTTTCTCCTCTTGCCAAGGTAACTTCTATTAGATTACTTTTATCTGGTGTTGCTGCTTTTGAATTTGAGGTAGAACAAATGGATGTGAAGATAGCATTTCTTCATGGGGATCTGGAAGAGGAAATCTACATGAAGCAACCTGAAGGCTTTGTGGTGAAGGGTACGAAAGAATTGGTATGCAAGTTAAAGAAGTCTCTGTATGGGTTAAAACAGTCACCAAGGATGTGGTATCAGAAATTTGATACATTTATACGGGGACTTGGCTTCACCAGAAGCAAAGCAGATCATTATGTGTATTTTAAATTAATTGGTGACCGTGTTATTTATCTAGTCTTATATGTGGATGATATGTTGTTGTTTGGAAATGACAAAGAAATTATCCAGGATTTGAAGACCCAATTGTCCTCCAAATTTGAAATGAAAGATCTTGGTGCTGCAAACTAAATTTTGGGCATGGAAATTAAAAGAGATTGGGCAAAGAGGAAGCTCTGATTAAACCAAAGGAAGTATGACGAGACAATACTGCAGAGGTTTAATATGCAGGATAGTAAACCGGTGAAGGTTCCTATTCCTGTAGGTGTGAATTTATCTGCTGAACAGTGTCCCAAGACACAAGAAGAAGAAGAGGACATGTCCCGTGTTCCATATGCAACTACAGTCGGTAGCCTGATGTATGCAATGGTCTGTACTAGACCAAATAATGCACATGCAGTGGGAGTATTGAGAAAATTTATGTCAAAACCAGGGAAGGAGCACTGGACAACAATGAAGCGAGTTTTCAGGTATTTGCGTGGCACTAGTTATTATGGTTTGTGCTACCAAGGAAGACCAAGATTGGATAAAGTGTTGGATATTTGTGGCTTTGTTGATGTAGACTAGGTTGGAGATTTGGGTCAGAGAAGATCTACAAGTGGGTATGTGTTTAACCTATTTGGAGGTGCAGTGAGTTGGATGAGTAAGAAACAATTTGTAGTGGCACTATCAACTATAGAGGTAGAATACATGGCAGCCACTCATGCAAGCAAGGAAGCAGTTTGGTTGCAGAGATTGTGTTCAAGTATGGGGTTAGTACAGGGAGCTATAAGGATAGACTGTGACAGCCAAAGTGCAATTTTCTTAGCAAAGAACCCTGCATATCATTCAAAGACAAAGCACATTGATGTTCAGTATCACTTTGTGAGGGATATGATAGAAGACAAAAAGGTGTTGTTGGTAAAGGTGGACACTTTGAAGAATATTGCAGATGCATTAACAAAATCTGTGATCTCTGAGAAGTTCTCTTGGTGTAGAGAAACAATGGGCGTTGCATGGCTGGATAAGTGACTAAGCTCTCTTGTGGCCCCCTATGGAAAGAAAACAACAAGTGGGAGAATGTTGGGTTGTGTTATATTCTTTCCACGACTAGCCCACGTAGTTAACCAGGGGGTTAGAAGGGGGGCGGAGCCCCCCTTTTGTTGTGTCGATTACATAGCCGGGGGGTGTCACAAGGGGTTTGAGGGGTGCAGGTAACCCCACTCTATGGGGTTTGGGGTAGCGCCCCAAAAAATTTTGTTTTTGGACCCTATATTAGGTTGGGCAAACCTACCTATGGTTTTGTGCATGATTTTTCACACATGGTTTTGGACGCGATGGTTTTCGGTCCATGGTTTTGGAAGCGATAGTTTTTGGTCCATGGTATTGGATGCTTTGGCATGTATAAATATGTATTGTAACATTGAAAGGAACATAATGAAAAATCAATTTGGTAGTCCCAGTTTTGGGATCCATGGGAAAATCTCCGTGTATATGTGTTTTAGGTGCTATGCTCTCGCACTGTTTATTTTCTGTGTTTTAGAATTCGTATGCAAGTAATTTGTGTACGGGGTTAAAACCTACAGTCATCATGCAAACCCAATTGAGAAGTAAGCCCTACCATCATGTGGTTTCAGAAATGAGATCCATGATCAGTAACGATGGCTTGAGGGACACCAAATCGAGTTATGACATGGTTAAAAAGAAATTGAGTGGAAGTTTTACCGTCAGCTTCACGTGTGTGCATCGCCTTAGCCCATTTACTAAAATAATCAACAACGACGATGATATAACCATGCCCCCTGGCCGAGCAAGGGGTACATGTCATGAAATCAATTCCCCATTTAGCAAAGGGGCTACTGGTAATAATTGGGTAGAGGAGTGTGGGTGTGGCACGTTGTTTACGGTTGTAAATCTGGCAAGTGGGACATTTTTGGACTGCTAAGATGCAATCTTTAAATATGGATGGCCATAAATAATTATCACGAAGGATTTTCTTAGCAGTAGCATACCCAAACATGTGACCACCACAAGCCTCAGAGTGGCAATCATTGAGAACTCTCTCGGCTTATTCGAGTGTCAAACATTAACGAAGGATAAAATCAACACCAACACGGTACAAAGTATTGCCAATGATTTAATAGGGTTGAGACTGATGTCGAATATGACAACGTTCAAAATTAGACAACTCTGATCGAAGAAGTTTGGGTCTGGAGATAGACAATAATATCCTCATACCATGGGTCAAGAGTGCTAATGAGAAAGAGATTCTCGTCAGGAATGTACTCATGAAAAGCAGTAGATGTGGTTGCAGAGGGAAGGTCACAAATCAGTTCAGTGAAAACCAAATATTTCTTTGATTTGGCTGTAGAAAACTCGAAATCAAACTCTTGAAGGATAAAAATCCACTTCGAGTATTTCCCCCCAGTAACTCATGAGTCAGAATGTAGTTCATGAGGTTGCAAGTAGAAATGACAGTGGCTTTTTGTAAAAGAATATAGTGGTGAAAACACTAAATAGTTTGAACAATAGCTAAAGAAAGCTTCTTGATATGGGCATATCGAGTCTCGATATCAATGAGATTCTGACTTAAGTAGTAGCTCACATGTTCATTTACATCATGATCATCTTGCACTAGTACCATGGCAATAGTACTATCAGCTGTGGCCAAGTACAAGAAGTAATCGCGGTGATAGTCGGGGGGATGCAGCAAAGGAGCACTAATGAGAGTGTTCTTTAATGCGTCAAAATATTGTTAAGCGATTTCATCCCAAATAAATTGGATCCCTTTTTTTAGCAAACGTGTAAATCCCTTGGCAAGCTCAACGTAGTTAGGTACAAAATGACAAAGGAAATTAGCTTTCCCCTGCAAATTTTGCAACGGATGCAAAGATGACGGAGGAGGTAAGTTTACAATGGCCTCAACTTTGAGGGGATCGATCCGGATGCCTTCCCTTGATACTAGAAACCCTGGGAGATGACCATATTCAACACAGAAGACACACTTATGCAGATTCAAACGGATATTGTAATCTCTGGAACATAGAAAAATCGCTCATAGGTGGTCAGGATCATCTTGACGCTTTGCAGAATGAGCTAGTAAGTCATAAATATATGGTTGAACAATGTGTTTGGTGTCATGAAAAGCATAAGACATCACTTGTTGGAAGGTAGCATCAGTGTTTTTCAGACCGAAAGGGTGTTTCTTATCAGTAAAGGTCCCCCATGGACAGGTAAAAGTGGTTTTATGTTGATCAGTGAGAAGAATGTTGATCTCGTTATAGCCAGAAAAACCATCCATAAAATAAAAAATATCTCTCCTAGCACATTCATCAATGATTTGATCGACAAAATGAGTTGGATAATTGTATTTGGGACACGCCCGATTGATGTCACGGTAATCAACACAAACATAGACAGTCCCTTGTTTCTTAGTCACCAGTACAATGTTTGAAACCCAATCTATCCATGGAATGGTGTAGATGAAACCAACATTTAGAATGTTTTCAACCTCTCCCTTAATAGCGGTTTCCTTTCTAGGGTGAACTGGACGAAGTCGATGACGAACAAGCTTTGCATCTGGATAAGTAGGAATTTCATGCACTACTATAATCAGATCAATGCCAGACATTTCTTCATATGACCAGGCAAAGACATCATGGAATTCCTTAAAAAGGCCAGTGTAAATCTTGATCTCATCAGGAGAATAAGAAACCTTGACATGAATGTTCTCGACAATTCCTAGTTTAACATAAATGTCAATAGGCATGGTAGCAGTGATGTTTCCCATGTTTCCTTGAGACAAAACTTCATGCACCAAGATGGGTGTTTGAATTGGATGGGTAAGTGTACAGGAAACAAAGGTATCTAGACACGATGAAATCTCACCAAGACTAGGAAGAAACAAGGAATGATGATGAGCATCATTCCAGGGTGTTTCCTCAAGAGACATAACCTCAGTGATACTCTCATCAGTAGGAAATGTCTCGTTCAAAGGATCCAGAGAATCCTAAGAACCAAGCCAAGGAGACTATGAATACACATCTAGGTGCATACTAAGAGTAGTGTTACTTTCAGAAGCAGCCGCTAAAGCCAAAAAACAACTTGATAAGCTTGTTCTATAGGGTTTAGCGGCATAACATCACCGAAAGAATCAACTTGATCGTGAGATGGAACAATCTAAGGATCGTAAATAGTAGAGATCATGTTGACAAAAGCAACATGAGGAGGCAGGAGGGAAAAAATTCCCATAAGAGATGAATCTTTACTTGCTCCCACACTCTCATGAGGAATGTCGGTATTTCCCACATATGTCACGTTGTCATTCGAAGAACCAAAAGAGAAAAATGCCAATTGGTCAATGGTAACTATTTTTCCTTCATGAGGAAAACAGAGCATGCAGAACAAAGAAGAAACCACACAAAACATAGCATGGGTCCAACTTCATCCAAGCATAAGGTTATAATTCAAATTCGCATCCACGACTTCTACTTCCAATTCGACAATTTTCCCTTCCAACGTGATGGGAAAACTCGTGAGAATACCATAAGGATGAGATCCTCTGCCATCAAAGGCTTCTAAGGTGTTTGGAGATTGGTTGAGGGGTGGAGAGCTGATGGCTTTCCAACATGAAATAGACATGATGCACGTGGAGGCACCCTCATCAATCACAGTTTGATGAATCATCTTCCCTTTAATAATAACTTGGATTAAAAATGCAATTTGATGGGGAAGACGAGGAACATGATTTTCTAGGTCAAAAGTAATAAAATTCAAATCCGTAGGGTCAATCCCTCCTATAGCGAACAATAATTCTTTCCACTACATTGGACAAGTTTGGAGAAATTCCAAGGTAGACATCGTCAAAGGCATTGAGCCAAGTCTTTGACAATATTGTAATGTTGGGTAGCTCACGCATTCGGATTATAAGATAATTTCCAAAGAACACCTTTGGGAGGTGGCTAGATAATGGAGTCATTACTGGGTCTCTCAACATGAAGAGGACAAAAACTAGGTGGAGTAGAAGTAGAAGGTCTATTAGTGGATTCTTTATCCACCATATGATTTTGAGGAGTTTGATAATATTTCGACCAGGTGGCAACAAAAATAGGCACTGTCCCACTCATGTAAACCTGAGAACTTGAAGAGGCAGAAGATTGTGGTTGTTCTACCAATTGGGTCTACTGTGATGGAAAATGTTCCTTTAGTACAGTCGATGTCCCTTGAGTGCCTTTTAACAAGCAAATAAATTTCGCACGATGGGGACAATCCTTGGTATAGTGATCTTCCTCGCTAATGAGGCAAGGATATTTAGGCTTACGTTTGGAAGCATCATCAGCAGATGACTTTGGAGGATCCTGTTTTGGGGTATCAGATTTTGCCTTTCCTTTACCCTTCTTTTTACCTTTTGAGACTTTATCTGCCGCAATAGACTGAACGACATTAACCTCAGAGGTTTTACCAAGATTGGAAGAGGGTTTCGAAGGAGTATTGGATGCAGTATTCAAAATGGATTTTTGCTTCAAAGAAGCTTTATTAGAGGTTTGAGACACTGATCCAGTAATGACATTGACAGGTGGTACGTCCGAAGATTTAGAATATGCAGAATCCATAGATGGCCTCAAAGAATCAGGTAAGAGATCATATAACGTGCCAGATTGGGAATACACCAAATCTAAATATTGGGCATGGGAAATGGCTTGATTTTCAGTAACAAAACCTCCCATTATTATTGTTGCTGCAATTTTTTTTACAAATTCTTTGGTAAACCGTTCAGTTAACAAATCATCAGGTATATCAAACTTGATAAGGCAACACCGACATCTCCATTCATGGATGTGATTGGAGATGTGGGTAGCAGTATTTTGTTTCAAAGATGTAAGCATATGGGTACCAGTTTCATAATGAACTGGTACCTGGAAGTGAGTAAGGAAGGCCATTTACAAAGAATTGAAGTCTTGATAAGCACCTTGAGGTAACTCGATGTACCATTTCGCGGCATCACTCGTCAAGGTTCGCTGAAAAAGACTTAGACGAACAGACCCTTCCACCCAGGAATTTGATGAACACCATAAGTGGTAAGTCATAATGTGTGTCTGGGGGCCTTCTCCAGAATTTCCTAAGAACTTTGGGCAATCTCCAGGAATCTTAGTGGGAATTGGAAGCCAATAAGGCAAATGAAGTATTGGATAATTAATGAGCCTCGACACATTCAGAAGTTCGAACGTTCCTAGAAATGGCAATTGCAGGTTGAAAGGCATGGAAGGACTTTGAGAAGGCCCATATTCCAGATTCCATCCTTGTTGGTATGGGTTTTTCCCCCAAAGTGGCATATTTTTACCATGAGGAGCTTGATATTTCCCCCACTAAGGGGTACCCTAACCATAAGGTGGATTTTTCCCCCACAAAGGTGGGTTTTTACCAGGGTAAGGTTGATATTGACCTTCCATAGGCCGTTGACAACCATAAGGTTGATAAACAGTTTGCGCGGCATATGGATTATAAGGTTGATGTTGCAACTTCTGGCCCTAGTGATAAAACTATTGGCCCTGTTGTTGTAGGGGTTGACCTTGTCGCTACAAGGGTTGACCTTGTCACTGCAAGGGTTGACCTTGTTGATATAAAGGTTGGTTTTGTTGCTGCAAGGGTTTTCCATGTTGTTGAAACGGTTTTTGGTAAAGCTCGTGTTATACATAAGGTCCTTTTTGAACAAAAGGTTGTTTTTGTACATAAGGCTGTTGTTGGAAAGTTCCTTGCGAAATCTGCTGAGTTCCAGTTTGGTACTAATAGGTTCCAGCTTGACCAGCTGCCCCAAATGAGCGATTTGAACTAGGCTGCATTTGGGGGCCTACCTATTTACTAAAGGGTGGATTATGAGGCTGCTGAGAGCCATATGGAGGGTACAACTTCTGGTAGGGTATCTTAACCGAGAAGGTTTTTTGATACGGGATCTGACCTGATCCATATGAAATTGATGATCTACTAGGATAAGGTATACTACCAACATTTTGACTAGCTTCAGTAGTGTGAGTTTGAGGTGCACTCACAGAAGATCCACCTGAAACATGAGGTACATAAAGTGGAGGTGAATGTTGCCCCCCAAGTGGTGGAATAGGTGGTGGCACATATCATCCACTTAATGGAGGACCTTGGGAACTTATAGGGACATTGATCACCCCAACTGCGACTATCAGTTGTACAGGAACTGACGAAACTGCAGTTGGTACAAGAATTTGGGAGGCTGCGTTTGAAACAAATAGATCTAAAGTAGGCATGGCCCTCAATGACCAAATGGGATTGTGATATAGTGAAGACACACTTGGATTACTTGAAACCAATTGATCCAATGACATATAACCAGGTGGAAATATAGGCCCACTGCTTTCAGAGGGTGGTGGAGGTGCAAAAATTCCCACAAATGAATAACCTTCAGGTGGAAATTCATATTCAGAATCATTATCAACACCAGGAGTATGAGTAGCTGAGACTTCTGGAGGACATTAAGGAGAGGCTGGAAGCTCACCTTCTGAAGTCATGGGTGGAAACAGTTGGCGAGGAGGTATCTAAGATGGACGTGGAGATAACTCCAAAGGAACACCAGGTTGGTTGTATGGAATATAAGGTTTTTGAGGAGATATAATCAACAGATCAAACAACAGATTCTGAGGGAATAAAAAAAACCTTTGTGGACTCTTAAGAGTTTCTGGATCAGATTCTTGAGATGACGATGAGTCTCGAGGTGGACGACAAGAAGCAATGGTTTGGATGCTTGGGATAATTCCAAGTTCAAGACCTCGGGCTTCAAGTGAATGTGAGAACTCGGGATGAACTCCTTGTGATGACCCTTCAGTATCAGATGACGAAGGGGAAATGTAAGGTGAACCCGCTAGTTCAGCCACGATGACTTTTTCTCAAAAAAAATAAAAGGGGTGGTCAACTTGAGCCTACAATTTAAAATTTACTATTAAGTAGGCAATATGAGACCAAGGATAATTTCATGGGTAAGTCATGTTATCGTGGGCAGTTAAATTTTAGAACTTAAAACAAGAAATAAATCAAAAAGTGTGTACCAGGCAAGATGGTTTACCAAGTATCTGTGAACCGTTATATACACCTTAGCTGAAACCAAGGACTTAACGTATGATTATCGATCTCCCTGAATTTTGTGTTCGATGTATCACGTTTACAAGGCGGCTAACTTGGTTACCTGTGGCTAAAGGATAGCAACCTAATGGGGTATCCCAATATATACTCGACAGTACGGGGAACACAAGTCCGTGTTAGCGATGTCTAATGCATAACTGATCTGGATTTAAACAGGAATGCAACAAATTATAGATATAACCATAAATAAAAATATGCAATAAAAATAACACTTCATTTCATTAATATCAAATACTGAAATATGCTTACAAACAGAATGGATATAAGACTAGCTCGGACGATGGTAGCTTATCTCTGGGAAGAGATGTGGCGGCTACATGACTCTAAACTACATTACAATGAGGCTCCATGGCCTTTTTATTATTGAACAATAAGAGAAAATCCTAAACAACCAAAACCCTAACCCGAGGAGACGTAACACCAAGAGTTTATGGGCCCCGTTGGGATTATTTGGACAGTCAACTTACCCTTGGTCATATTATCTCTGTTTGACATGCATGATACCCCATTGGAAACATCTCTCTGAGGACTACAATGAAAAAGGTGACTTTTGAAACAAAATCACTAGTACAAGATTTCCAAAAAAATGTTGTTGAGGGCCTCAAAACAGCTCTGGAAGTTTAGGACCCGAAAAAACTGCTAAAAGTAGTAAATTGTGCTAAAATTAAGGAAACTAAAAAACTGAAAGAAACAGTGGTGGGGGTCCAAGTGGAATTGGCAGGTGGCCACTAATATCCACTTGGATCATTCCTCCCCCCTTAGGAAACAATGGTCCCCATTGCCTTGAGTTCCTCCATAAGATGGGGAAACTTCTGTTGAACTTGGTCCCTAGTGAGCCACTTGCCCTTGTGAAGGAGTTAGCCTGCTTTGACAACTCGATATAGTTGGATCTTTTGCTGGCGAGTGCTTGATTTGTGTGTCCATGATCCAATCAGTTGTGGCTTGTTCCATGCAATATGGATTTAACTCTTTAGGTGTGAGTTGTTCTGCAATGTTTAATGTGTCTAGCAATGGTGGGAAGTATGGTCAAAGGCAGTCGACATTAAACATTGGGTGCAAGCCAAGGAATGGGGGAATGTTGAGCTCAAATGCATTATCTCCCACAGCCTTGGTAATTGTGTAAGGACCATATCGGAGTGGTCTGAGTTTCTGATAGGCTCTGGTAAGGCGTTCCTTTTGCAAATGCAACCAGACTTTGTCGCCCACCTGAAACTTGTGTGGCACCCGATGTTGTTCATGTCGTTGCTTGTACTTGGCATTTGATTTCTCCATAATGTCATGGAGTTGCTGGTAAATATGTTGGATGTGCTCAATGAAGTTGTTTTCCATATCATTTTTGGACTAGACATGAGTTGAATCTGCCTGAGTAGCTATAAATGGCAAGGCCACATCAATGGGACATAGTGGCTGGAATCCCAAGCCCACCTCAAAAGGGCTGTGGCCATTCAAGTTATGGAGAGCTCAGTTATAGTTATGCTGGACATAGGGGAGGCTCTCATCCCATGTGTGTGGATGATTTGAGTTGTACATGCACAGAATATGTATGATCATCTTGTTGACAACCTCTGTTTGGTCATCAGTTTGGGGATGGAAAGTTGTGGACTTAGTGAGCTTGGTGTCCAGCATCGACCAGAGACTGGACCAAAATGTATTGAGGAACCTGTTTTCCTGATCTGAGATGATAGACTGTGGGATCCCAAAGTGTACCCACACTCTTTCAAAGAAGAGTTTAGCAATGGCCTCTAATGTGATATTCTTCTTGCAGGTCGCCATAATGGCCATCTTTGAGAATCTATTGACGACCACAAAAACACAATCGTTGCCATGCTTAGTAGAAGGAAGGCTTGACATGTAATCCATGGAGATGGACTCCCAAGGTTGACTAGGGGTATGTAGCGGAGTATAGAGGCCTTGCTTCTTGATGGTCGGTTGGCAATGGAGCAGGCAGTGTAGGATTTGATGTACTTCCTGACATCCTATTGAAGATTCGACCAATAGAAATATTTATGCAGTACTGCCACCATTTTCTTTACCCCAAAATGCCCAGCATCCTGACTGTAGTGTGCTTCTAAAATCATCTTGGCACGCTCACTTGAAGGAACACAAAGGTGTCCTAGGTGGCATAATAGGGCATCCTGGAGGTGAAAATCTGGAATTTGTTGACCCTCCAAGAGAGTCTGGTATGTGTGGTCGAATTCTATGTCACTTTTGTAGAGAAGTAGCCAATCAGAAGTCCCGTGCCCATAAGCGTTGAGCGGTGGTCAACTGAGGCAATATGCAACATTATTAGTGCTTCCCTTCTTATACTTGATATTCAAATGGAACTGTTGTAGGTATGTGGACCACTTTTGATGGTGATCATTCTTCAACTTCCCTTGTCTCTGTATGAAATGCAAGGGTCGGTGGTTTGTGTGGATGACCGTTTCCTTCCCCAAAATGTAATGCTTCCATTGTCGGTAGGCCTGCACAATGGAATACATCTCTATGTCACAAGTGGGATACTTTTTTATTTTGTCTGAAAGTGTCTCATTGTGATATGCCATTGGATGCCCCTGTTGAGTAAGGACTGCCCTAATAGCATAGTTAGAGGCATCTGTATCGATCTCAAATGGTTGTTGCAAGTATGGTAATGTGAGCATTGGTGCAGAGCAGAGGCGATGTTTCAACTCTATGAATGCCTTATGTGAGATTTAGAACAAAATAATTTTTCTTTCACTCCATCCTTGGTGACTTGTCTTAAGGGACAAGTGATATGAGAGAATCCCAACACGAACCTGCGGTAGAAATTGGCAAGACCCAGAAAGTTGCGGAGCTCTGTCAGATTGGTTGGATTTGGCTAATCCCGAATGATTTGGATCTTGGCTAGATCCCCATGCACCCCCCCATTCATCAATAATGTATCCCAGATACTGAACCTGGGTCATGCCAAAAGTGAATTTCTCCAAATTGGCACATAGCTTGTGTTGTCGCAGTGTTTGGAGAACCTATTGGATGTGGTGGAGGTGCTCTTCCCAACTCTGGGTGAAGATCAGGATGTCATCCACGTAAACCACTACAAATGAGTTGGTGAATGGCTGAAAGATGTCATCCATCAACCTCATGAAGGTTGCAGGATCATTCGTCAACTTGAAAGGCATAACCAACCATTCAAAAAGGCCCTCCTTGGATTTGAAGGTAGCCTTCCACACATTGGAGGGTTCGATTGGTACCTAGTGATATCATGATTTCAAGTCGATCTTACTAAAATATTTTCCCCCTTCATTTGGTCTAGAAGCTCATTAATCCGTGGGATCGGGTACCTATTCCGAACAGTGATCTTGTTCAACTCCCGGTAGTCAATACAGAGTCTCCAAGTCCCATCCTTCTTTTGTACTAACACGAACGGGCTCCCACAGGGTGATGAAGTCGGATGGATGTGACCTTTTTGTAGTAGCTCCTGAATCTGCCTCTTGATTTCATCGTTCTCTAGAACGGAGCACCAATAGATTGGTCCATTGGGTGGCAGTGCACCTTGGGTTAGATCGATGGAGTGCTTAACCTGACAGTGCAGAGGCACTCCTACGGGGGAGGTGAAGATGTCCTCGTACTCCTCCACGACCTTGTCCATCTATTGTCGTGTAGAGGGGCCTTGTTTAGAGGTCGTGGCCACTGTCTTCTTCTTTCCCTCAGAGCGTATCATCGGGAAAACAAATTTCTCAGTTTTGGAAATGAGCTTACTGCATTGTTTTGCAGTAACCAAAGAGATGGCGGTAGGTGGTGCTACCTCTAGTATCCTGTACAACTTATTTCCCAAAGTAAAAATAACAACACGAGGCCTTGACTCATACATAGCATGTCGCTTCCATAAGTATGGTTGGCCTAATAATACATCACAAACATCAAGGGGAGCAACGTCACATAATACCTCATCCGTGAAGGGCTTGATGTTGTATGGGAGGTGGCACTGTTGGCTCACGCGAAGATCCCATCCTTGGTGAAGCCACCCGATGGTGTATGGTCATGGATGTGTTGTGGTTGGTAAGCCCAGCCGCTTCACAACCTCTACCGAAATGAGGTTCTTTTAGCTCCCGCTGTCGAAAATGAATTGTAGTGGGGAACCCTTTACCCATATCTCAGAGTGGAAGAGGCAATCCTCCTCCTCTGGATCTTTGAGTTCCTCCTTCTGGATCTTTGTGGTGGCAATGGTGGCGTTGGGCTCGGAACGATAATTTTCTTCCCTTTGTCATTCTCCTTCTCGGGTTCTGACTCAGATTTAGAACATGCATCTGATTCCGAAGCCTTTATCTCAGCCACCAGTGACTGCTTGGCCTGACACTCACTTGTGTTGCGAGTGGAGATCTTATGGAACTCACACCACTTTCCCATGTCCTTCTTCGGATTCAAGACATTGTTTTTTGCTTGCGGCTTGGGGGCACCTTTCCCTTGCTTCGGATTCACAAATCCAAAGTCTCGCTTCTTCTATTTAAACCTTTTCTTAATCTTGATATCATATCGGTATACCGTGCCGAGCAAGGAGATGTCCAAGAAATCCATCTCGTCCTGGATGTACCTATTGAACCTCAGAATTACCTTTCCCTCGACATTTGTTCTCACCTTTTTCTCTTGATTTCTCACAAGACTACAGATCCAATCAATGATAAATGCTATATTTTCTCTTGGGAAAGCGTTAAAATGATCACCATATTATATTTTCATGTTCTTTCTATTTTAATAGATTTTTACAAATTAGCTATAGAACGCAACCTATTCTGCAACTAACTGTTGGTTCCGTAGCTACTCTCATGGTTTGGCAAGTTACAGGTGTCAAATGAAGAACTAGGCCACATGGGCATCTCTAAAATCATCTCTACATGGATTCTATCCTATTCACTTGATCCAGATCGACAGAAAAGCATGCCTAAAGTCATGGTCAAAGATGGAGTCAAATACGTTATCTAGTGTAGAAATTACCACTGTAGATCAATAGATTATGAAATATACTAAAACACAATACATGATCTACTTCTACAACACTTTGCGAAAGCTTAATCGAATTGAGCAAGATCAAGAGAATACATATAACTGAGAATGAGAAATCAATCAGACATAACACAGAAGAAATATCATGGGGAAAGCCTCAACCTAAAACCCCAACTCTGTATTATCATACAAGTGGAAATCTTATTCAAGTTACAAAAAGAATCAGCTCTCAAACTATCCTTCTCTCTCTGCAATCAAACAATATAGCTCATAGACTAAATAGACATAGTATATGTCCTTCTCAAGCCCTCCAAGCCTCCTATTTCCTTGCGTAGTTTTTCTTGGGGTCCAATGATGTCACATGTGTGAATTGGCCTCATCACAGTCACTGTAACCTCTGATCTAATTGCGCAATCCTCAAGGAAATAATTCCTTCTGCATGCAAGGAATATTCACAATGGAATATTCTAGAAACTGATAGTACATTTCCCCTCCATCTCATCTCAATTGGGTCTCTGACTGAACTGACATGCATGAGTTATTTATGAGAGAATACTCAGTTATCTGAAGTGTAGTTGTTACATGCATGCAAGCATTAACTAACTGAACTTACATTAATTCAACAAACTGTTTGAATTAATCTAACTGGACTTGACTCAGTTAACTAAGTCAACTAATTACAACTCACTCTTATCTCTTTAACTAATGGATAAATTCCTCAATTCATGGAGAAACTGTTGCATGTCCCCACATAGATTTCAAGTTTGATTTTCCTTAACTAATTAACTCAAGATGAATTAATTAATTAATTTACAAACTGTTGCTAAGATCAAATTCGAATTTTACTTCACTATTTTAGTATAGGGGCTGACTAAAATAGGAAGGTATCCCGAAATGCTATTTATAGCAGTGTTATTTTTAGCAATTATATTCTTAGCATTTCTTGTTGCTATTCTCAACACTCCCTCTCAACAAGAAAGGGATTACTAGTAACCCCAATCCTATCTCTGTGGAACTCGAACTTGCATTTTGACAATGCCTTAGTCAAAATATTTGCATCCTGTTCCTCGGTCAAAACATACAGCAACAACATGATCCTCTTGACCACACAGTCTGGAAGATGGTGATACCGGATATCTATGTGCTTGGACTTGTCATGAAAAACTGGATTCTCGGAGAGTTTAATACAACTCTTGTTATCACAGTAGATCACTATAGGGTCCATCATCTCACCAAACAATCCCACTAGAATCTTCTGCATCCAAATGGCCTCACATGTAGCCTAACTAGCAACCATGTATTCAGCCTTTGCTGAGCTAAGTGCAACTGATCTCTGTTTCCTGATGTACCAAGAAACTGCAACTAAACCAAGGTTGAATATTCCTCCATAAATTCTCTTCCGGTCTGATGGACTCCCTACCCAATCCGCATCTGTGAAGCCCTGAAGCTTCACTCCCTCTGTCCGTTTGTACCACAATCTAAACTAGGATGTGCCTCTGAGGTATCTCGGCACATGCTTCGCTGCCTTCCAAAACAGCTTGGTAGGTTGAACCATAGCTTGACTCAGCTGGTTCATTGCAAAGCATAAGTCGGGTCATGTGTTCACTAGATACATAATTGAACCCACTAGTTTTCGATAAACAGTAGAAGCTACTACCTCACCTGAAGTAGCATCCTCCTTCCTCGAGTTCCCAGCTAGAGGAGTCCACATGGGCTTGCACTTCTCCATGTGAAAGCGCCTGAGTATCTCATTGGCATACTTGCCTTGAGACACAAATACTTCCCCATATTTCTGCCACACCTCCATGCCTAGAAAGTAGTGCATAAGGACAATGTCCTTCATCTCGAACTCTCTTGCAAGTTCCTCCTTGCAATATTGTATCAACTAATCATCACCTGTCAAAATCAGATCATCGACATAAAGAATAATGATCAATGGTTTACCTTCTACCATGATGTGGTAAAGGTTCGCATCTGCTTCACTCTTGGTGAAGCCCAAACCAGTGAAATAGTTTTCGATCTTCGTGTACCAAGCACGGGGTGCTTGCTTCAGCCCATACAAAGCCCTCTTGAGTCGGCACACATGCGACTCATAATCAAAGATCTCGAAACCCTCTGGCTGCTCAGTGTACACCTCCTCCTTAATCTTCCCATTGAGGAATTTTGTCTTCACATCCATCTGGTGGATCTTCCACCCCATCTGAGCTGATAGTGCCAACATCGATCTAATCGATGAGTACCTTGCTACAGGAGAAAAATTATCATCATAGTCAATCCACTCGACCTGTAAGAAACCCCGGGAAACAAACCTTGCCTTATGTTTCTCAACACTACCATTAGCTGCATGCTTTACCTTGTAAAGCTATCTGGAACTCACCACTAACTTTCCCTAAGGCCTTGGGACAACATCCCGCACACTTTTCTGAATGATAGAGCCATACTCCTCTACCTTTGCATCAACCCAGACTGGTTTCTACACTACCTCCTCGAATGAAGAAGGTTCGATATCTACACACTTCCCAACTAGGGCCATGTACCCAGTGTATCGCTCGGGTGACCTCCTCTGTCTGCGCTGAGAAGATGGTTGTCCCACATTCTCCCACGCATCCAGCATCAACTTGTCAGCATCCCTTGAGCGTTTTCGCCCATCTCTGGAAGTATCAGCATGAGTGTATGTCTCCGCTCCCGGATCCTCTGCATGTGGCTGCTTCGCATCAATCTGAGGCTCCTCCTCCTTAGGAACTGAAAGTTACTCATCTGCATGCAACTCAAGCTCCCTCTCAAGTGATAAGTGCATGGCTTTTTGCTCGTTGAACTTCAGATCCCTATATACCACAGTCCTCTGAGTGGAAGGCAGGTACACCCGATAGTTGTGGGGTGTATCCGTGTACCCCATAAGTATTCCCAACTCAGTTGTTGGGTCTAGCTTCTTCCTGGCATCTTTAGTCACATGACAGTAAACTAATGATCCAAAGATTCGGAAGTGACTTACATCAGGTCGCTTTCTCGGAATAAGACTCCATAGGAGTATTCATCCCCAGTATACAGTGCGGACTTCTGTTCTGCAATTATACTGTTGTATTGCATGCCTCAGCCCACAAATGCAGTGGTAGGCTTTGGTCATGCAACATCGCTCGAGCTACTCCCACAATCGATCTGTTCTTCCTTTCGACCACCCCATTCTGTTGTGGGTTATGGGGTGTCATCAATTGTCGTTTAATACCTTCTGCAACGCAGAAGTCTTTAAACTGTTGGGAGACATACTCTCCATCATTTTCACTACGCAAGGCTTTTATTTTCTTTCCATATTCTTTCTCTGCCAAGACTTTAAACTCACAAAATCTCAAGAAGGTCTAATCCTTCTTATGCATAAATTAGATCCAACATCTACGAGAAAAATTATAAATAAAAATAACATAGTACCTTTGTTTAGCGGTGGAGGCTGTAGAGAAGGGCCCACAAACATCTGAGTGAACTCGCTCGAGGATTGCTCTAGCTCTACTCTCTCCATCTAGAAAGGAATATTTCGCATACTTACCCAAGCTACAACCTTTGTATGTAGTCATCTGCTCAAGTTTTCCCTTGGGTAATCTAGTAGAAATCTGATGCATGATCTTCAAGGCTCCATGGTGCAAGTGGCCCAGTATTCTATGCCATAGCTCACCAACATCTTAGCTCTGCACCATTTTAGCTTTGGAACTCAAAGTAGCACAGTCATCTACCTCTAGCTTGTAGAGATTCTTGATTCGAATCCCTATTCGCTTTGTCTGTCTAGTACCGATATGCCTCAGGAATACCTTTCCTTACTAAAGACTACATCATAGCCTTTATCTTCAAGCATAGCGACGGACACAATATTCTTATTCAAACTTGGTACATATTTTACATTAATCAGGGTGAGGGGAGCTCCATGCTCCCTCTGGATGTACAATTATCTGATTAAAGCTTGAAAAACCATCCAAGAAAGACATTACTTTGGCTCCTGAGACCTTTTGCAGCAAATGCTCCATTTTCGGTAAAGGATAGTTATCTTTCTTGGAGCATTTATTTAAATTTTGGAAATCAACACACAGTCTGATTTCTCCACTCTTCTTCCTCACCACCACTAGATTTGCTACTCATTTTGAATACCTGAGAGGGACTATGATCTTGGCAGCCAGAAATTTTTTAATTTCTTTTTCAATTAGAGGAAGAAGCATAGGATTTATTGGTCTCAGATTCTATTTGAAAGGAATGGTGTCTTTCTCCAGAGGGATTTTATGCTGAATAATGCTCTCATCATATGTTTTCAGGTCACTATACTCCCAGGCAAACACATCAGCAAATTGCCTCATTAAATTGCATTATTCGGCACTTTGATCAACTGACAAATGAGTGGACAAATTTACATATCTAGGCTGACCTGGACTTCCTATATCATGCTTACAGACTGCAGATTGGTCTTATTTTTGGGCAGCTTTGTAAGGCACATCATTCTGGTCAAACAGTCTTTCAAGAGGAATTAATCCCTTAGGAATATGGTTACTAGGAAGCTGGACAATGTTGTTTTTACCAATTTTATTTCTAAGATGGGATGGGGGGCTTTCTTGCAAGGCATCATTCTCTTGGTCAATTTGCAATTCTCAACACTCCCTCTCAACAAGAAAGGGATTATTAGTAACCCCAATCCTATCTTTGTGGAACTCGAACTTGCATTTTGACAATGCCTTAGTCAAAATATTTGCATCATGTTCCTCGGTTAAAATATACAGCAACAACATGATCCTCTTGACCACACAGTCTCGAAGATGGTGATACCGGATATCTATGTGTTTGGACTTGTCATGAAAAACTAGATTCTCGGAGAGTTTGATACAACTCTGGTTATCACAGTAGATCACTATAGGATCCATCATCTCACCAAACAATCCCACTAGAATCTTCTGCATCCAAATGGCCTCACATGCAGCCTAACTAGCAGCCATGTATTCAGCCTCTAATGAGCTAAGTGCAACTGATCTCTGTTTCCTGATGTACCAGGAAACTGCAGCTAAACCAAGGTTGAATATTCCTCCATAAGTGCTCTTCTGGTCTGATGGACTCCCTACCCAATCTGCATCTGTGAAGCCCTGAAGCTTCACTCCCTCTGTCTGTTTGTACCATAATCTAAACTGAGATGTGCCTCTGAGGTATCTCGGCACATGCATCACTGCCTTCCAAAATAGCTTGGTAGGCTGAACCATAGCTTGACTCAGCTGGTTCACTGCAAAGCATAAGTCGGGTCGTGTGTTCACTAGATACATAATTGAACCCACCAGTTGTCGATAAACAGTAGAAGCTACTACCTCACCTGAAGTAGCATCCTCCTTCCTCGAGTTCCAAGCTAGAGGAGTCTGCATGGGCTTGCACTTCTCCATGTGAAAGCGCCTGAGTATCTCATTGGCATACTTGCCTTGAGACACAAATACTTCCCCATATTTCTGCCACACCTCCATGCTTAGAAAGTAGTGCATAAGGACCATGTCCTTCATCTCGAACTCTCTTGCAAGTTCCTCCTTGCAATATTGTATCAACTGATCATCACCTATCAAAATCAGATCATCGACATAAAGAATAATGATCAATGGTTTACCTTCTACCATGATGTGGTAAAGGTTCACATCTACTTCACTCTTAGTGAAGCCCAAACTGGTGAAATAGTTGTCAATCTTCGTGTACCAAGCACGGGGTGCTTGCTTCAGCCCATACAAAGCCCTCTTGAGTCGGCACACATGCGACTCATAATCGAAGGTCTCGAAACCCTCTGGCTGCTCAATGTACACCTCCTCCTCAATCTTCCCATTGAGGAATGTTGTCTTCACATCCATATAGTGGATCTTCGACCCCATCTGAGCTGATAGTGCAAACATCGAATTAATCGATGAGTACCTTGCTACAGGAGAAAAATTATCATCGTAGCCAATCCCCTCGACCTGTGAGAAACCCCGGGCAACAAACCTTGCCTTATGTTTCTCAACACTTCCATTAGCTGCATGCTTTACCTTGTAAATCCATCTGAAACTCACCACTGACTTGCCCTAAGGACTTGGGACAACATCCCACACACTATTCTGAATGATAGAGCCATACTCCTCTACCTTTGCATCAACCCAGACTAGTTTCTACACTACCTCCTCGAATGAAGAAGGTTCGGTATCTACACACTTCCCAACTAGGGCCATGTACCCAGTGTATCGCTCGGGTGACCTCCTCTGTCTGCGCTGAGAAGATGGTTGTCCCACATTCTCCCGCGCATCCAGCATCAACCTGTCAGCTTCCCTTGAGTGTTTTCGCCCATCTCTGGAAGTATCAGCATGAGTGGATGTCTCCGCTCCCGGATCCTCTGCATGCGGCTTCTCCGCATCAATCTGAGGTCCTCCTCCTTAGGAACTGAAAGTTACTCATCTACATGCAACTCAAGCTCCCTCTCAAGTGATAAGTGCATGGCTTTCTGCTCGTCGAACTTCAGATCCCTGCATACCACAGTCCTCTGAGTGGAAGGCAGGTACACCCGATAGTTGTGGGGTGTATCCGTGTACCCCATAAGTATTCCCAACTCAGTTGTTGGTTCTAGCTTCTTCCTGGCATCTTTGGTCACATGACAGTAAACTAATGATCCAAAGATTCGGAAGTGACTTACATCAGGTCGCTTCCCGGAATAAGCCTCCATAAGAGTATTCATCCCCAGTATACGGTGAGGGCTTCTGTTCTGTAAGTATACTGTTGTATTGCATGCCTCATCCCACAAATGCAGTGGTAGGCTTTGGTCATGCAACATCGCTCGAGCTGCTCCCACAATCGATCTGTTCTTCCTTTCGACCACCCCATTCTGTTGTGGGTTATGGGGTGCCTTCAATTGTCGTTTAATACCTTCTGCAGCGCAGAAGTCTTTAAACTGTTGGGAGACATACTCTCCACCATTGTCACTACGCAAGGATTTTATTTTCTTTCCATATTCTTTCTCTGCCAAGACTTTAAACTCACAAAACCTCAAGAAGGTCTGATCCTTCTTATGCATAAATTATATCCAGCATCTACGAGAAAAATCATCAATAAAAATAACATAGTACCTTTGTTTAGCGGTGGAGGCTATAGAGAAGGGCCCACAAACATCTGAGTGAACTCGCTCCAGGATTGCTCCAGCTCTACTCTCTCCATCTAGAAAGGAATATTTCGCATACTTACCCAAGCTACAACCTTTGTATGTAGTCATCTGCTCAAGTTTTCCCTTAGGTAATCTGGTAGAAATCTGTTACGTGATCTTCAAGGCTCCATGGTGCAAGTGGCCCAGTCTTCTATGTCATAGCTCGCCAACATCTTGGCTCTGCACCATTTTAGCTTTGGAACTCAAAAAAGCACAGTCATCTACCTCTAGCCTGTAGAGATTCTTGATTCGAATCCCTATTCGCTTTGTCTGTCCAGTACCGATATGCCTCAAGAATACCTTTCCTTGACTAAAGACTACATCATAGCCTTTATCTTCAAGCATAGCGACAGACACGAGATTCTTATTCAGACTTGGTACATATTTTACATCAGTCAGGGTGAGGGGAGCTCCATGCTCCCTCTGGATGTACAGCAATCTGATTAAAGCCTGAAAAACCATCCAAGAAAGACATTACGTTGGCTCCTGAGACCTTTTGCAGCAAATGCTCCATTTTCGATAAAGGATAGTTATCTTTCTTGGAGCATTTATTTAAATTTCGGAAATCAACACACAGTCTGATTTCTCCACTCTTCTTCCTCACCACCACTAGATTGGCTACCCGTTTTGAATACCTGAGAGGGACTATGATCTTGGCAGCCAGAAATTTTTTAATTTCTTTTTCAATTAGAGGAAGAAGCATAGGATTTATTGGTCTCAGCTTCTGTTTGAAAGGAATGGTGTCTTTATCTAGAGGGATTTTATGTTGAATAATGCTCTTATCATATGTTTTTAGGTCACTATACTCCCAGGCAAACACATCAGCAAATTGCCTCATTAAATTGCAGTATTCAGCACTTTGATCAGCTGACAAATGAGTGGACAAATTTACATATCTAGGCTGACCTGGACTTCCTATATCATGCTTACAGACTGCAGATTGGTCTTCTTTTTGGGCAGCTTTGTAAGGCACATCATTCTAGTCAAACAGTCTTTCAAGAGGAATTAGACCCTTAGGAATATGGTTACTAGGAAGCTGGACAATGTTGTTTTTACCAATTTTATTTCTAAGCTGGGATGGAGGGCTTTCTTGCAAGGCATCATTCTCTTGGTCAATTTGCAATTCAGAAAACTCATCAATGACTTGAAGGAACCTATTTATCTCATCATCATCTTCAAAAACTCTCCAATGGTGGACATTATCAGGAAAGGATGGTCTATATTTCATTTGGACTTCATAAACCAGTCTGGGAGGCAAAGGAGGTATAAATAGACTAGCAGACACAGCAAGGGAATCAACAAGCTGATTCTGGGCTCTAGGAATGTATGAAATACAGAAATAATCAAAAGAATCTTTGATTTTCCATACCTCATCTCTGTATGCTTTCAGCCTTGGGTGCTTTGCTTGAAATGTTTTATTTACTTGCTGAATGATCAAATCAGCATCTCCAAACACTTTCAGATTCTTGATTCCTCTGTCTTTTGCTGCATTAAGGCCCAACAGCAAAGCCTCATACTCTGCTATATTGTTTGTGACTTGGAAAACCAGCTTAAAAGACAGTTGAATGCTTTCTTTCTCTGGAGACACTAGCACCACCCCTGCTCCTGCAGTCTCCCTGGAACATGCTCCATCAAAGAACATCTCCCAAACCTGACTTCCTTGCTCTTCTTCAGCCTAAACTGTTGGTTTCCTGATTTGCATTGAGGCCTTCTGAGTTTCTTCTATTTGGAGAATACATGCTCCAAAATCATTGTCCACTGCATAAATGGGATGATTTGTAGGATTCTTCTCATCACTAATGATGGATGCCAAATGTGCTTCTCTATACAATCTCCTGCTTTCTCCTCTAAAAACTGGGACAGTGGCATAAGATAGATCATTCTGTAATGTCCCGCCTAGTCTCTTAATCCACCATTTGGACAATAGCATGCCAAACTTAGGAGGGACATCTGCTACCACAATATCCATCATCATACTTTTCATGGGCAGCTGAGTCAAGGTAATGGCTAGGTCTTTGATTAATCCTAGGCATTTCACTTTCCTTGAAACAAAAGAGAATAAATCATGATAAGGTCTGGTAATATCAAGGCCTAATTCTTCCATGACAGCTTTAGGCATTAGATTGTGGCTGGCCCCTGTATCTAGCAGGAAATTGTGGAGGATTTTGTCATGAATGGTCAGTGAAACATAAAAAGATGTAGAATTATTATCAGCAGGTTCAATCATAGGGCTTAGCACAATGGCAGGCTTTTCATCTTGCAAATTGACAGAGTCAATGGGGGTTTGTGTGGTTTCTATCTCAAGGGCTTCAAGGATAGGCTTTCTAAATACTTCACTCTTCGCCAACTCTACCAGAGGCATAGATATTTTCAATTTTTGGACTTCTAACTCAAAGCTGAAAGAATAAGATAGCTTATCAGAACCCTTTACCTCTTGAACTGGAGCTTTGAGGATGACTGGATCAGCTGCTAGTCTTCTCTGTCTAGTTTTTCGTGATTCTATTTGGACAACAGCTCTTTGGGCAGGATTTTCTTTGACAATTTTTTCATTGGACCTCAGATTATATCTCTGTTGTTGTTGAGCTTGTAGGACAGCTTCTCTATCCCATTCTTGACTGTCTTGTTGCTGCAGCAATGATTCTTCATAAGCAGCCAAAGTAAAAAATGCAGCGTTGCCATTATCCTCCATACAGTGAATTCCATCCTCATCTTCTTCAAATTGTTCCTCCTCCATGACTACATTTTGGAAAGGAGCTTTCACTTTCTGATCTTCTTTTGATTCTTCACCCCTCTGCATAATTTGTAACTGCTCATTTGCTCTTCTAAATGGATTCTGATTTCTTGGAGAAAATGTGTTTTGCTGCCTTGTTTTTCCTGAATTCTGCTCAACCTTTAGCTTAGAAATTTCAGCAGCCAATGACTCTATCATCTTAGTCATTTTGTCTAATTTAGGCTCTGAAGATGAAGCAGAAGAAGTAGAAGCCTGACCTCTCGACCTCCTTCTGTCAGCTAAACTTTTTAGCTTGTCTGCAGCAATAATAGTAGATTCGACCTCCAGTGTTGCATCTTGCATATCAGCTAGAGTGGCACATCTTCTTTCTCTCCATAACAGGCAGAAATCAGAGTCAAAATCATTGGCATAAGTAAGTTTGGCAGAGGTAGGAGTAGGCTTTACCTCAGCTGGTATCTTACTATACATACGATTGAATCTTTTATTAAAATCAGGTAAAGATTCACCATTTTCCCTCTTCAGATTACCAAATTCAGTATGATAATACAACAAGTCCTTTTTATCTCCCCAACAATTCAAAAATGCATCATCTAATGCTTCAATATTAGTTATAGATCTTTGGGGTAATTCTCTGAACCACTTCCTAGCCTCTCCATCAAGTCTCTGGACAAAAACTCTCATCCACACATCATTTTCACTTATATCTAAATTATCAGCATAACTGTAAAAAGCTTCTAGGTGCTCTTCTGCTGTTACTCCCTCTATTCCAGTGAATTTAGGCAAATATTTTTGATATTCTCCCACAGGCATAGGAATTAAAGGAATAGGTAAGACTCAAGGTCCATATCTAGCAGCAACAATTCTCTCAATCTTCGTGGGTGCTTGTTGTCCTGCCATAATTGGAATATGTGGAAGAATACTAGCATATTGAATGGTAGGAAATAATGTGATGGATGGCAAAGACAAAGGGATGTTTTGGACTGTATGGGAACCTTTCTTTGGACTGAGATTCAAAAGGGAACTAATTGTACAAGGGGTTGAATTAATCTCTGAAGGAATTTCCTTATTAACAGTGTTGGGATCTAAATCTTCAAACTGTAGATCTTCAGCTACAACTTTATCTTTCATAGATGAATTAGATTTCTTAGGCTTACCTGATCCTGATGCCCCTTTTTGAGATTCTTTCTTCAATTTGGCAGTCCTCTCAGGGTCAGGCACTGATTCAACTGGTGATTTCTGAGGATTTCTTCGAGTATGTCTCACAAACTAAGCCAGAACTTCAATGTGGAGTTGCCAAATGTTGGTCTTCCCCAGTGGAGTCGCAAGATAGATGATTACAACCAGAAACTGTTCAAACCTTGTTTATCATCCAAGCTTGAAGTTGTTTCGTTCTCCCAGGGAAGTTGAGCTTCAATTCTCCTCTCCCCGGCAACGGCGCCAATTAATGTTATCACCCCAAGAAACTCTCCTAGGTTGTATCTTAGAGATGCTCGGGAACATTACAAACTCAACATAAAATGTTGGAAAATGGTGGATGAACGAAATAAATGTTGCATATTCAAGCTAGATAACCACTTCTACTGTTCTTAACCCCAGACATGGGTGAACACCCCCAGACTACAAGGCTTTAGACTACCAATTACTCATAGTTTAACGAAAATGTGATGATGGAGAATATTGATCACACCAACAGATGCATAGGACCCTGTGATGGCCAGCTGCAACCAGTTAAAAGGTCTGTAAATCTATCTCCTAATGCATAGACAGGATGACAGCTCTCTGGCATTAAAACAATAGAAACCTGCATACATATTCAATAAAACATGCTAGATTCTAACACAGAGGTGAGATGACAGCCCTTCTAATGATAAGAATCAACAGTAAATGAATGAATGCATAGCAGGCACAGCCTGGAACAAATGAGAAGTGGAAAGTGAGCAATTGACAGCAAAAGAAGCTTGCATTAGTTGAAAATGAAGACCAGAAGCTGCATCACAATAGTTACAGTCTCCAGAAGTTGAACCTTACATCAGAATAACACTCATCAACTAGATTACATCTTGTTTTTGGGTATATATGGAGTTTGTTTACAAAAATAGCTCTGCTAACCTATGCATGGAGGGGTCATAACTGACCACCAACTGCATTTACAATTAGATATGGTCTCTGATACAATTTGATTACTTTAGTGGACAAAATGACCTTTTTGCTGCTCTGTTGTACTCCACGAACAGGTGAAAAGCCATGTTTATCTGCTCAAGGTTGTCCTTCTTTTCCTTGGCTGTGTTGCTCTTTAAATATGATTGTTAGGGATTCAATGCACAGCGTGCTGGTGGGAAGTTAATCATTGGTATCCTTCGTCCCTTGGAAGCGTGGCAGAGGCAGTGGGCACAGGCGGCATGGAGGCAGATCCACCATTGGGTATCGTGGATCAACGGCAAGAAGCATTTCACAATAGTTATTGGGAGCAAGCGGGAATCAAATGTGGGCCGTTGGATTAAACAAACGGGCAGTGGAGATTGAATCAGAGGGGCTATCGGAGGTCAATGGGATCGGATGAATGAGGGTCGTCGGATCGCAGTCGGGCATATCCAACAGCTATCGAGCAGTGGAGGTGAACACAGGTTAACGAGCGGGAAGCCGTACAGGAAGGGTGGTAAGCAGTTTCCCCGCACCGCTTCGGGAGCTGTGGTGGTTTTCGTACCGCGGGGTGTGATGCAGTAAGAAAGCGCCATGTGGCAGATGGGACGGTGGGGAAACAGCTTTCCCCGCGGACTATTACGTGCGCAAGTTCGCGGGGCGGGAGCTGCGAACGCCGTCAGATCTTGTGGCGGATGATCGAACGGCTGAGGTAAAAGGCACGTGCTCCTTTAAAATTGATGTGATGGGGACAGAGCGCGGGTTTATGAATATGGTCATGTGGGTTATATAACGTTTAATCTTAAAGAACCTGGGTGCTAAGGAAACACAACTTTTACACTGAATTCGGGTGTAAAACAAGGGTAATGAGGTTTAAATGAGTTTTGTGAAGAAATTAAGCGGGAAATGGAGCTATTGGGAGAAAAACAGGGATAAAGGGGGTTTAAAAGAGAATAAGGAGGATTAAGAGGAGGGAGGAAATGGAGATGGCGGGAGTTATAAGGGCATAATGAAAATGAAGGAGGAAGGATCCAATAGACTGTTGTGAGCTCCTTTGCAACCAAAATCAGCACTGCCCAACCTGTTTTATCCATTAAATGTCAAAGAACATAGCAGAGCTAACATGGAGAATTCTCACTGTTTGGAGGAGGAGGAGGTAGAGGAAGAGGTAGAGGAAATAATGGAGAAGGCAAAGGAAATAATGGAAGAGGTAGAGGAAATAGGGAAGTTGATAATTCTTTTGGATTCCCTATAGTTGATGAAGAAACAGATGCCACAATGAAAAATATCTCACCTTCTGTCCTCCCAAATTTTCATGGATAAAAAAGTGAAGACCCTAAAACCTTATTATTTGAATTTGAAGTCTTGTGTAGAACTTATGATTATTTACAAGACTCTCAAAAATTCAAATTGTTCCCTTCAATATTGAAAGGAGCTACTTTAAAATGGTTCATGGGGTTGGTCACTCAGTCCATTAGAACATGGAATGACATGAAGAAAGTGTTTTTGGACAGATATTTGGATTATTGCATGCCTATCAATAACAAGGATGAAGTGTTCAAAATGATGCAAAGAGAGGATGAAAATTTAGAGCATTTAATTGAGAGATTCAACTATAAATTAAAAAGAGCAAAAATGTATAACTTAAATCAAGATACTTTAAAAGCTCTTATATTAATAGCCATTAGAGATGAGTGGATAGATATCCTTAACATGATGGGGAAGGGAGATGTCTTTCAACTCCCATTAAGTGACATAGGAAAATTATGTGTTCATCTCTCAAGAGGAAAATCCAAAACTAGGAAAGGTCCAAGAGATCCTTCTCTTGTTAGGGTGAATAAATCTGCAACTGGATCAGTGAGTAGGGCAGAAATTGGAAACATGCTTGATGAATTTAAAACAGATATTCTAGGGAGCCTTAGTGAACAGATAGACACCCTTAAGTTAAAAAACAAGAAGAAAACCGAGATTGATGCTCTGGTTATTTTCTGTCCCAAATGTAGAAAGAAGCACGCTTTAAGAGAATGCCCTTTAGATGCAAAAGTCATAGAGACTTGTGTGATTTGTTCAGAAAACCATGAGACCAAAAGTTGTCCTTCAATCCCTGGTCTTAAGGCTATTTTTCAAGAAGAAACAGTTTCAAATCCAACAGAGTCTCTTTGCTTTGTCTCTATAAGACCTTGGCAAGGGCAGCAAAATCAGGGTTTTAACAACCAAATGTATATGCAGCCCCCTCCAAATTGGAATTCTTGGCAACAACATTGGCCTCAATCTCAATCTCAAACTCAACCTAGGGCTCAAGGAATGCATAATCCTTATGGAAGATTCTATCCATACTATCAATATCCTCCATCATATCCAACCTATCCTCCCCAACAAATTCCTCAACAAAATCAACAGCCCAACTTCAAAACCAAAACCCTCAACTTTCACTGCCATTTCCACAAAGACCAAATCAGTTAACTACCCAACCATTACCTAACACCAACAATAAAAATCCTCAGAATACCTATATGGTGGAAGGACAACAATTTCCAACTTACATGATCATACCATTAGATCTCAATGATGTCCAATTGAGATCTGGTAGGATATTAGAAAAGAAAAAACCTTCTGTGGTTATTCAAGAACAAGACAATTCTGAAGAAGATTCTATACAGCAAAATAAAAGTTTTGAAGGAACATCTCCTCAAAACCAGAACACTGAAAATGAAAAACAGAAAGAACCAATAAAATCAACTCCTATCATAGAGCAATAGCCAGTATCTACTTCTACACCTCCTTTTCTAGAAAGATTACAAGTTGATAGAGGGGTAGAAAATCATATTATGTTGCCTAATTATGATTTTCTAGACGAATTAAAAAATGTTTGTATCAAAATCCCTTTGTTACAAGCCATTAAGGAGATTCCAATTCTAGCTAAAACAATAAAAGAGTTGAGCATGAAGAAACCAGGAAGAAAAACAAAGGAAGTAAAAAAAATTCACCTAGCAGGAAAAATAGCAGACATAATGATGGGAAAAATTGCCATACAAAAATATGTAGATCCAGGAAGTCGAATTGTAAAAACACATATCAATGGAGTTGAAATCCCAAATACACTGATTGACTTAGGAGCAGCAATAAACATCATGAGCAAACAAACCATGGAATAGCTCAAACTTCCCAATCTTCTTTATACACCTACATTACTGCAATTGGCAGATAGATCTGTAATCAAACCAAATGGTGTGTTAGAAGATATTTCAGTGTCCTTAGACTCTTGGGAGTACCCCATTGATTTTATGATCTTAACCCCAAAGAGAAATCTAGGAGGACATCCACTTATATTAGGAAGACCTTGACTGGCTACAACTGATGCTAGACCTGAGACTTTGAAAGAAAAAAAAATTGAGGCACCCATCTTAAGAGGTCCGAATTGGAAACTACCTTTTCATATTTCAACAGATGCTTCAGATACAGCCCTGGGAGCTGTATTAGGACAAAAATAGTTGATCCCTTATGCCATCTACTACACAAGAAAGAATTTTACTCCCACTGAGTTAAATTACACTGTAACTGAAAATGAATTCTTAGTTGTTGTTCATGCTATCAATAAGTTCAACATTATATAATAGCCTATGAAACCTTTGTTCATACAGATCACTCTGCAATTATATACTTAATGAATAAACTAATTACTAAGGGTAGAGTTACAATATGGTTATTACTCCTGCAAGATATCAACATCATTGTTTTAGATAGACCTGGAAAACAAAATATAGTTGTTGATTTCTTGTCTAGAATTCAAAATATCAAATATAACACTCCAATTGAAGATAAATTTCTTGATGAATATCTTTTTGCAGTAACTACTCAAACTCCTTGGTTTGCAGATATTGCTAATTACTTAGTCACAAGAAAATTACCTTCACATTTAATTCCTAAGGATAAAATAAAAATCATTCAAACAAGTGCAAATTACTCATGGATTACTAACGAATTGTATAAAATAGGTCCAGATCTCATGATAAGAAGATGTGTTCAAGAAGATGAAATGCCTAAAATTATTCATTAGGATATTATTGGCCCTCCATCTTCAGAGAAGCCAAAGAGTATGTCAAAAGGTGTGACAACTATCAAAGGATAGGGAAACCAGCTCCCTCAGATGAAATGCCACTACAAACTTAGGTACTCATTGAACCTTTTGAAAAATGGGCCTTGGATTTTGTTGGACCAATTAATCCTCCATCTAAACAAAATAAGTATATTTTGGTATGCATTGATTATGTCACTAAATGGGTAGAAGCTAAAGCATTACCTTTTGCTAATGAGAAATTTGTAGTTAATTTTCTTTTTGAGGACATCTTTACTTGTTTTGGTGTTCCAAGAGAAATAGTGACAAATCAAGGATCTCAATTGACATCTTAAATGGTCGAAAGACTTGTAGAAGGATACAAGATAAAAAATAGGAAGTATACTCCTTACCATCCACAAGTAAACGGTCAAGTTGAATCTACAAATAATGTGATTGAAGGAATTCTCACTAAGACTGTACATCTACACAGAAGAGATTGGGAAAAAATGCCTCCTGAAACCTTATGGGTCTATAGAACTGCATGGAGGAACACAACAGGGAATACTCCCTATGAGCTTGTTTATGGGAAGCAAGTCTTGTTCCCTATAGAGTTTCAAATCAGAACCTTCATGATGGCAGTCCAATTAGTACTGGATTTATCAGAAGCACAAAAACATAGATTGGAGCAACTCAATGAGCTTGATGAAATCGGGAAAGATGCAGTTCAAAGAACCAGTTTAGTCCAACAGCAAAGGGCTAAATGGCATGATAAATATATCAAGGAGAAGAAGTTTCAAGCAAGAGATTGGGAACTTTTGTTCGATTCAAAATTAAAAGGTTTTCAAGGGAAATTTCAGACTCATTGGCTTTGGCCATATGAGATTGAAGAAGTCTTTAATAATGGAGCGGTAAGAATAAGGACAATAGATGAGAGAAAGGTACCTCTTCTTGTAAATGGTCATCGATTAAAGATATATCATAAACCAATTTCATGGGAGGATTTTGTCAGAATTTTCCAAGATAACACCAAGATGAAGTTGGTGAAGAAGAATTCTTCTTCTCCACTAACTTAGTTTTCTTGTACATATATATATATATAGGAAATACAAGGTGAAAATCAGAGATTTCTGACATCCTATATTTCCTATTTTCTTTCTGTAATAAGTAGTGACATAAAGCTACATTCATTTGCAGTGCCTAATCTGCAAATGCATCTCATTCCATATTCATCTCACTTCGCTCTCATTCCCTTTCATTGTTATATTCCATTTTCCTTTCATTACACTCCATTTTCATTTTTTTTCACATCCATGTTCCATAGCCATATTTCATCTTTGTCATGTTCTGCAACTAACTCCATTCCTCACCCAGTTTGATTCTGTAGCCATAATTCCATTCCGCAGCTCTGTTCCAAATCAATGTTGATTGCAGGGAATTGAAGAATCTTTTTTTTGAAGACTGGTATGCTAAGAAAGGTATCTACGGATCAACATCAAAGAAAAACAACAAACAAGAAGGTTAAGTTCCAAGAGGTAAAAGTGAAAAAATTTATTTTAAAATAGCTAGGTTAGAACATAGAATATGTATAATATGGGCATTCATATGTCTCCATGACAAATCATCATTTTATTTGATTCCCATCTCTATCGTACTGCATATCTACCAAACCATTCCTCCTCTGTCACATAACGGTCCATAATTAACTCCCTCATTGTTTTTAACGGTCATGACTACGACATGACATATTTGTCCACGTCTCTCCAAAACCCTTACCATCTACTTATTTCACGCAAACCCGCAGTTATTTTCACCATACTCGCAATCAATCCATTTCATAAACCATGAAGGGTAATTCTGAAAATTAAGGAATTTTTTGAAGTAGAAGGCATGGGACTCATTTTCAGGTCAGAACCGATAGGAGGAGAGTATATGGAAGGATACCCACAGCTCAAGGAAATGTTGCAGAAGGCTGGACGGCTCAAATTCATTGAAAAATTTGATGGTTTTCATAAAGAGATCAAAAAACCTTTTGCTAGATCTTTTGATGGTGCAAAGATAGAAATTGGATATATTAAGTTTGCAGTAACATAATCATTCATAACAGAGGCTACAGAACTTCCAAGACATGGTGAAATATGGTTCAAAAACAAGGAATTCCACAGTGAATCATGGAAAGTAATCCTCAGGAACCCCGGTATGGATGTCTTTGTTTTTGGAAAAGGAATTCCCATTTCAGCTCCTAAAAATAAATGGAGAAGCATTCTTTTGATATTACAAAAATTTATCACCTGTGAGGGGAGATTCGGGTGCATGTATGTCTACCATATACGTTTACTGATGAATTTCCTAGAAAATGGAGAAATCAATATTCCTTTCTTCCTATTAAATATTTTAAGAAGGATGGCCTCAAATGTGTAGAAGAAAATAGAGTTCATAGACACAACCATGTACCATCATGGGTTGATAAAGATACTGATTAAGTTTCATTTAAAAAGCATAAGAGATGCTTGGGAGGATTTCCTCATTAGAAATCATTTTCAAGAAGCACCAAAGTCAACGAAAGAAGATAGTGTTAGAAAAAACAGAAGAAAGAAGATTGGTATAACCATTAAAGACAAACTTGAGTCTTCATCACAGAAAGATGATGAAAAATTAATATCTGAAGAACTGACAGAAATCAGGAAACAAATCAGAGCAAGAGGAAAGATAAGAAAAGAGAAAAAGATCACAGAGAAAGAGAATGTAAGTCATCCACAACCTAGAAGAAGCTCTAGACTCCGAGGATTGGCAAAGAAAACACCGTCAAAAGGGATAGAGTTCATAAACTTAGAAGAGGAAACCCTAGAAACTTCTCCTATTAACATCTCTTCTGCACACAGTCCTCAAAATTCTCCTGACCATCATTTTGAAGGTAACGCAAGCAAAATATCTCCAGGCATAGACCCAGTGCAGCAACAAATATATGATTATATAGAATCAATGGAGAAGAAAAGTGCCTCAATGAATCCATAACCCTCTGTCAATCCACAAGAACCTATAATAAACTCTCTCAAATAGGAAATTTATGAATTAGAGATATCAAACAGACATATCAAAAAGGAGAATGAAACCTTGAGGGAACAAAGTAAATTGGACAAGGCTATTCATGATAATACCATTCTGCATCTAGGACTATGGTATAAGAAAAATAGGAAGTTGAAAAGAAAGAATAGAAGTCTAAACAGAATAGTCATCAACCTCAAATGCAGGGTTCTTATGAGGAAACCCAGAATTACAGTCACTTCAAAAAAGAGCAAAAGAAGAAAATTGGATGTACTAGCAGAAGTGTTTGAGCAAATGCATTAGAAAAGAAGAACTCACAAATTGCATGAGGACATGCAATGATTTTGCGGTGGGGGTATGTTGAACTTCAGAATTACATTTCCCTTGAAATTTGTTCTCACATTTTTCTCTTGATTTCTCACAAGACTACAGATCCAATCAATGATAAATGCTAGATTTTGTCTTAGGAAAGCATTAAAATGATCACCATATTATATTTTCATATTCTTGCTATTTTAATAGATTTTTTCAAATTAGCTACAAAACGCAGCCTATTCTGTAGACAATTATGGGTTCCGTATCTACTCTCATGTTTTGGCAGGTTACAGGTGTCAAATGAAGAACTGGCCCACATGGGCATCTCCAGAATCATCTCTACGTGGATTCTATCCTACTCACCCGATCCAGATCGACAGAAAAGCATGCCTAAAGTCATGGTCAAAGATGGAGTCAAATACGTTATCTAGTAGCAGTAGGACTCTTGATATTTCATAGTTAATCAGGAGTCTAACAGATCTGTTGAAGAGTTAATGCGGATTAAGCCACTTGTAGCTGATCAGAAGTTGAGGAGTTAATGCACATCAAGCCACCTATAGCTGTTCAGAATTTTAACAGTGTCATTACAATTCGAATTAAGCCATTTGTAGCATGTCTTTATATAAACAGTCATGATATATTTGGATCAAGCCACTTGTTACAAGATTTTATCTTAGACAGTTACGTTGTTTTTCTATAAATATTAGTTAAATGAGACCGAGAAGTAGTTAGAAGCTAGTAGGGATTATAGGCATTTTGTTAAAAACCCTGTTCAGACTTTGTTTTGTTTATAATACAGATCCGTTTTGTCAATGGTGGTTTAAAAGTGCATCTTTAATTAGCTATCATCCAGCCACATCAGTTGCCGAGGGCCCCTGCACTGAAAGAGGTTTTTCACTTGTTGTTTTCATTTTAATTTCTACTACTCTATTTTCTGCAAGTCCATTTTCTCTAGTTTTGTTTCATTTCAGTTTGTAATTAATAGTGTAAGGATAAAAATCACAGTTGTGCAAGTCTTATTCTTCTGATATATTGTATGAGAAATGACTGAATGAAAAATGAAGAAATGAGAATACATAGTTGCTTAGCTTCTTACTATTTCGATTACTCATTTTCTTAGCATAGAACTGTCAATTATCTGTATTAATAGATGTTCTCAAAACCATTTCGAAATAATGACAATTCTAACATAATTGGTTGAATATCTAATTCATGCAGTGATTGAGCTTACTCAGGTATATTTTTAGTTTTACAATCTGTCATCTTTTCTTTTTTGTTTTAAGGTCATTACTTAGTTGCATCACTTGACATTCCAAAAAATCATTTCAAGGAGATTGATTCTATTGTGTTCCAAAATTGAATGGTTGAATGGCTAAATGAATGCAATTATTGAATTACCTTCTGCATCAATATTACTTTTGGTTGTAAGAATTGGATATTCCATGGATTAGGACTAAATGGTAGATAAGATAGATGCTTTATTTCTCTAATGATTCTTGGTCCATTTTTAGGAGATTAGACGAACTGGGGAACCTATCCTTCCTTTAAAAACTCATTAGATCCATGTAAATCTCACATAGATTGTATATTCTTAGACATTAAAGAATAGAAACCCCCAAAACAAACATAAAAATACAAAACAACAAAGTAAGAGAAAAGTTAACTAAGCACATATAGTGCATCACACTTCATCAATCTACAAACCTCGGTTGATAATTCATGCAAGCAATTTAGGACACTGAATTGACTAAACAGTACCTATGCAAGCAGTTGCGGTACTTGAGAACCAAATGCTTCTCTAAATCCTTGATACCCAACTTCGTGGGAAGGGTATGAAAATCATTGGTAAACTCTGGCACATCTTGGTCCCTTCCCTTTCGCGGTGTTGTCCACTTTATGTATTTATCCTCATAGCTCCCAACGGGGTAGTACTGCTTCTTGATGGAATCTCGGTTCCAAGTGGGTGCGACTGAAAATAGTGAGTTCGTACTTTCATCCTTCTGCTCACAGTAGGTTTCCCACCAGTCCTTGACGTGGAGGGCTGCTTTGAGAAGTGCAAAAGTGATCTTTTCCTGGCTGGAAAAATCATGAACTGAAAAATATCCTTCTAGCATATTTAACCCTTTATCTACAACGTTTGCATCTATATGACCCTCAAATATGGGAATGTCAAAGTTAACTTGTACCTTAAAGGGTGTGGCGCTTCCAGAGTAGCTGTCGGAAGTAGATGCGTCGCCCTTGGGTAGCCGCTGAAGGATCTGGGAAAAGTTGTCCATCATCGTGTTCCTTTGTCACTCAAGGGCTTCTTCGAGCAAGATTTTGATAGGATCCCCTGCCCCCTCATCTTTCTTTTCATCCGCCATGGGAGGTCGTCAAGATTTGCAAGGTTGGTCTTGCAAAGGTTCAACCAGTTCAAGTCGTAACTCCTTATATCTCGACCTCGTTGGGGACATGCAAAGAAAAATGAGAAAGAGCAGGCCACTCTGATACCACTGATCCAGATTTAAATAGGAACACAACAAATTATAGATATAACCATAAATACAAAGATGTAATAGAAATAACACTTCATTTCATTAATATCAAACGCTGAAATATGCTTACAAACATAATGGAAATAAGACTAGCTCGGGCGATGGTAGCTTATCTCTGAGAAGAGATGTGGTGGCTACATGCCTTTGAACTGCATTACAATGAGGCTACAAGGCATTTTTATGATTGAACAATGAGAGAAAACCCTAATCCGAGGAGATGTAACACCAAGAGTTTATGGGCCCCATTGGGGTTAGTTGGACAGCCAACTTCCCAGGGTCGCGACTTGGTCATATTATCTCCATTTGACGCGCATGATACGCCGTTGTAAAGATCTGTCCGAGGACTACCAAAAAAAACATAATTTGAGAAAGAAAATTTATGGTACAAGATTTCCAAAATAACGTCGTTTAGGGCCTCAAAATGGCTCCAAAATTTTAGGACCCGAAAAAGTGCTAAAAATAGTAAATTGTGCTACAATTAAGGAAACTGAAAAACTGAAAGAAACAATGGTGGGGTTCAAGCAGAATTGGCGGGTGGCCACCAATATCCACCTGGATCAATAATCATTTGGTGAGAGTGTTCCCATATACTTTCCATACTAGAGTGCCTTTGATATACCCTAGAGTACTGGAGAACCTCTGATATACTTCTGTACTGAAACGGGATTTCACCCCCAAGATAAAATGCAGGAAATTAACGACAACTACTAGGCTTATAGACGTCGAAACATGTCTCCAGCCTAGACCTCTAATTGTTTGTGTTAAGTTCCAAATGCTCCTTAGGTTAATTCAGTAAATTTTAAAGTTTATCTTGAATTAGGTTTAAATTTTGGGCTCAAACGATGTCACCTGAATCCTAGTATGCAACTATATGAGAAAAAGGAAACCTTTCATTTCAATGAATTCTATGCTAACGAGAGAAGAGAGCACAAACAATTAATGCATCAAACAATATAATGCACCAAACAATATACCTCCACTAACTTTTCCAAATGCAAAATGCAAGAGCAAAACTAAACTTCACTTTCACTAATGAATATGAAATCTCTTGAAACAAAAAATGATATTCACTTCACTAAAATGCACTTTTACATATATGATGCTCTTTGATTTTCAAATTTTTATATGCAATTAATCTTTAGCTAAAGCAAAAAATGAATATTTTATTCCAAAATGCTCCTAAATGCAACAAGGCATCAATCAAAATAAACCAAAGTAAAATCACTTCAACAAAATGTCTTTCACTTTCTCTTTCAAATAGATAATCAAAAAAAGTTCCTTCCGGTTTGAAAACCAAACAACATAATCTATGCTTGATAAGAAACAGAGATGGATTTCAAATGCTAGATGACCTAATACACATGAAAAACCTCTTTGCACAAGACAAACCGAAATCAATGCAAATCAATGTTTCAAGCGATTTTACCAAATGAATAGACCCAAACACCAACAAACCAAAGACTCAAAGACACTTACAAGTGGGAAGAGGAAACCAATCGACCTACAAACCCTAAAATCAATCAAATTGCACTCATATACTTGAAAGTCCAAAGAAGTAAAGTTTTGTTAATAAAACAAGGTAATCAACCAAACATCAACTAAAAGTAGTCATACGGGATCTGACCTGATCCAGATGGAATTGATGATCCACTATGATAATATATACGACCAACATTTTGACTAGATCCGGTAGCATGAGAGGTGCACTCACATAAGATCCACCTGAAACAAGAGGTACATAAGCCGTAGGTGGTTGTTACCCCCAGGCGGTGGAATAGGTGGTGGCACATATTTTCCACTTAATGGAGGACCTTGGGAGCTTATAGGGACATTGATTACCCCAACCGTGATTTTCGATTGTATAGGAACTGAAGGACCTGTAGTTGGTACAAGTATTTGGGAGGCCATGATTGAAAAAAATGGACTTGAAGTAGGCATGGCGCCAGATGACCAAATGGGATTGTGAGATACTGAAGATGCACTTGGAATACCTGAAACAAATTGAGCCAATGACATATAACCAGGTGAAAATATAGGCCCACTGCTTTTAGGGGGTGGTGGAGGTGCAACACTTCCCACAAATTAATAACCTTCAGGTGGAAAGTCATATTCAGAATCATTATCAATACCAAGAGTATGAGTAGCTAAGACTTCTGGAGGACCTTGAGAAGAGGCTGGAAACTCAACTTTTGAAACCATGGGTGGAAACAGCTGGCAAGGAGGAATCTGAGATGGATGTGGAGATAACTCCAAAGGAACACCAGGTTGGTCATATGGACTATAAGGTTGTTGAGGAGATATAACCAATGGATCAAAAAGCGGATTCAGAGGGAATAAAACAAACCTTTGTGGACTCTCAAGAGTTTCTGGATCAGATTCCTAAGATGATGATGAGTCTCGAGGTGGAGGATGAGAAGAAAGGGGTTCGATGCTTGGGATAATTCCAAGCTGAAGACCTTGGGCTTCAAGTGACTATGAGAAATCAGGATGAACTCCTTGTGATGACCCTTCAATATCAGATGATGAATGGGAAATGTAAGGTGATCCTGTTGGTTCAACCATGATGACCTTTTCTCAAATACAATAAAAGGGGTGGTTGATTTGAGCCAAGAATTTAAAATTTACTATTAATTAGGCAATATGATGCCACAGATAACTGCATGGGTAAGTCATGTTATCATGGGCAGTTAAATTTTAGAACTTAAAACAAGAAATAAATCAAAAGGAGTATACTAGGAAAGAGGGTTTACCAAGTATCCGTGAACCGTTATATACACCTTAGCCGAAACCAAGGACTTAATGTATGACGACCGATCTCCCCAAATGTTGTGTTCAATGTATCATGTTTACAAGGCGGCTAACTCAGTTACCTGTGGCTAAAGGATAGCAACCTAATGGTGTATCCCAATATATACTCGACGGTACTGGGAGCACAAGTCCGTGTTAATGATGTCTAATGCATAACTATTCAGTGAGAGCATTCCCATATAATTTCCATACTAGAGTGCCTCCGATATACCCTAGAGTACTAGAGAACCTCCGATATATTTATATACTGGAATGGGATTTCACCCCCAGGATACAATGCAAGCAATTAATGACAACTGCTAAGTTTATAGACATCAGAACATGTCACTAGCCTAGACCTCTAATTGTTTGTGTTAAGTTCCAAATGCTCCTTAGGTTAATTCAGTAAATTTTAAAGTTTTTCTTGAATTATGTTTAAATTTTTGGGCTCAAACAATGTCACCTGAATCCTAGTATGCAACTATATGAGAAAAAGGAAACCTTTCATTTCAATTAATTCTATGCTAACGAGGAAAGAGAGTACAAGCAATTAATTCTTCAAACAATATATTGCACTAAACAATATACCTCCACTAACTTTTCCAAATGCAAAATGCAAGAGAAAAACTAAACTTCACTTTCACTAATGAATATGAAATCTATTGAAAGAAAAAATGATATTCACTTCACTAAAATGCACTTTTACATATATGATGCTCTTTAATTTTCAAATGGCTATACGCAATTAAGCTTCAACTAAAAGCACTTCAACGAAATGTCTTTCACTTTCTCTTTAAATAGATAACCAAAAAATGTTCATTCCAGTTTGCAAACCAAACAATGTAATCTATGCTTGATAACCAACAAAGATGGATTTCAAATGCTAGATGACCTAATACGCATGAAAAACCTCTTTGCACAAGACAAACCAAAATCAATGAAAGACAATGTTTCAAGCGATTTTACCAAATGAACAGACCCAATCACCAGCAAGCTAGAGACTTAAAGACACTTACAAGCAGCAAGAGGCAACCAATCGACCTACAAACCCTAAAATCAATCAAATTTCACTCATATACTTGAAAGTCCAAAGAAGTAAAGATTTGATAATAAAACAAGGTAATCAACCAAAACATCAACTAAAAGTAGTCATGCAAGACAGAACAAGATCTTAGGGGCTCAAACACACTAGGGTTTGACAGAGAAACCCTAAACTTTGCAAATCTCAATGATCAGCATGCTTGTTAAGGCTAAACAAGTGCTGAACATGAGATAAGCACAATTGTTTTAAGAAAAAATTTGCTGGCAGCGCAACCGTTAGATCAAAAAACGCGTTGGTCGAGGAAACAAGAAAAAAATAAAAAGAACCTCACAAACTTTACCAGATTGAGCACTCCAAGACAGTAACCAGTGATTGTGCAGACCCATATCAACCCAAACTAACTGATAACATGATGGTCTATCAAATTGATCAAGAGATCAGTTGAGAAAGGAGGATGAACAGGCTATATCTTCCCAAGTGGAATCGACATTTTGTTGTGAAGGAAAATTCCCTCTACGGAGAGAGGCGATCCCTCTAGCCTAATGAGTGGGTCTAGCAACAAACCGAACAATCTAATACTCACTTTCCTAGATTATGCTTGACAAATGCAATGAGAAAGAGGCACCTACCTCATTTTGATGCTAATCGCTCATTCTTTAGAGATGGCTTTGAATCTTTCGCTCCAGGCCTTGTTCCTAAGTTGTTCTTCACGTACGGAAACCTGCAAGGGAGATAAAAGTACTATACAAACGGGAAGGATACAACCTATGCCTTGATTTTGAGGCATTCCTTTGATTAGATTTCTAAGTCCAAGAAAATACTTTTCAAACACTCCTTCTCCAAGCTAGAAATGGGAAGAATGTAAGCATAATCTCAACATAGGGATGCAGCAATCAATGACCAACCATTTGGGAATGGAAGGGTGTGAATTGATAGGAAGGGAAAGGGAGTTAGGGATCCACAAAAGAGGGAGGAAGATCCACATCTCAAGGGGAAATCCCATGATGATAAGATCAAGAGGCCCAAATGAGAGAGCTCGACTTTATCAACAACAACCAATATCCATCTCATTGTTCCTGAAGGTTCTAGTGGGCGAAGCTTCTCCTCCAGTTTGGGAAAGCCTACCAGAAGGAGGCTAACGCGAGTTTTCCTATGAAAACCTATGCTGGCAGCGCGAGTGTCTAATTGAGAAACTTGCCATCAACATGGGCAGGCAGTGGAGGAAAACACGTTGATGCCATAAATTAGGTTTTAAGGAAAATTTCTCCAAAATGATTTCAGGGCATCTTTCCTTTGATTCTTTAGGGAGGTTTTGGTCTGTATATCATGATGGATATTATTCACAGTAGTCAATGTTTTGGCCATCTGGGATATGGCACAGGAAGTGAACAGCAAACATGACAAAATATTGTGTAATATCGGGCAGCAGGGGTCTTTCTATTGACAGAAGCTACAGGAGAAAATAATTTTCCCATTGCCCTAGACCATCAAGCTAGAAAACAATTTTAATTGAGAGGTGGGCATAAGTGGGGCAAACAAGTGGATACACATGGCACAGTGAAAGACATTAATAGTGGTCCATACCCCCAAGGTTGAATCCCAAGTGTCATTTGAATATTTGAGATGGCACTGTAAGTGTCAGGTATCCGGCCAGGAACCATCACACAACCGAAAAAGGTTGTGATAATAGGCGGGGATATTTTCGTTGCCCGTGTTCGTTAAGCCAAGTGTTAATTAAATTTGCAAACAAGCATTGAAAAGGTTAGGCTTTGAATTATGTGTTAGGTGGGCCAGCCAAGAGGTTTAAAAGCTAGACACAATTCTATTATGAACGAGTTCGGCCACAGTGGTTTTTTTATGGGTTGCCTATGCATTTATATGCACATATTGGCTTCGGTGGCTACGTTTAAAAAATTTACTTAAATCTGGTTGTTTGTTATCCCCCCTATAGATCCCTTCACTAATTTATATAATATTTTAAAATGGATTTATCTCCCTAAATATGGGGTTCAAGGAAGCAAAATTTGAACAGATTTGGGCATTTTGAGTTAAGGAACATAGTTTTTAAGCAATCCTAAATCAAACCTGCATCAAAGTGGTATCATGGTTGGAAAGCTCTAAAAAGTTGGGAAGCTCATAAATTTATAAATGTTAAGAACTAGTAGGCTTAGAAGAACATGGAAATTTCAAAGACATAATTGGAATGCGCTCATAAATAAGGAAGATGTGAGGAAACAAGAACCCACAGTCGAGCGCCAAGTCAGCAGGGGTAGGCAGTTAACCTGGCCCTCGATCTCATTTGTTACCACGTGACCACATTGGAGCGAAGCCGGCAGAAGCAGGCAGTTAGCCCAGCCCCTAGTCCTATCTATCACCATATGATCGAAGCAGGGGAGCTAAGGCAGGAGGTTCGGGTGCGTGGCCCAACCCTTGGCCACATGACACCACGTGACTAAAACCAGGGCTGAAAAATTGGTGCTAAAGGGTTATTGGTGCATTTAAATAGGTGATAATTTTCACCTTTTTCCATGGGAATTTTACCTTTCCCAAGAAAATTTATTGCTCGATGGTCTGCCAAAAGGAGGAATTCGTTGCCCAGTTAGCCAATTTTTCCATTTTATAAAACATATAGCAGAAAAATGTTCTAGGAGGCCTAACTTGGTCATTTTTTAGTCCTTTTGAGCCTAAGAAGAGCCTACACAGGGGTTTTTGGGTCTTCTGAACTCAATGGTAGTATTATTTTTGTGATTTGAGCATCGTATGTTGGACAATTTGTAGATCCAATTCCTTTTGCATTGCTGACATAAAAAAAAAAAAAAAAAAAAATTAGGCCATACGGAGACCTTTTTGAGCATGGAAAGAGCCTAGACAATGGTTTTCTAGCCTTATGGATGCGTCTACATTGGTTGTTTCTTCATTAGAGCAGCCAATTCTTTAGTCTATTCTCAGTATGATTGTGGGAAAGATTATTTTGACACTTCATTATGCAGCAATTGAATTTGTGCTTTCTTTTTTATCTCAGAATGAGTACAAGGGCATGTTGCCACATTCAATGAGAGAGTCATTTTGTGTTGGTGCCATCATTTCTTTGTAAATGGACTCAACTTGTGAGTGAGGGTTCTCTGAAGGAGAATGTTTATTTGTAGGAGAAAAAAATGCCACTATAGAAGGAGGTTTACTCTATGAGTCAAATATTTGTAATGTACTTTTTTTGTTGTTGAGATCAATAAAGCGGCCTAGCCATCAGAGCATGGCCCGAAGATGTAGCCTAGGATTGCATATGATTGTGTTTCATCTTTAATTTTATTGAAAACTTAACTATTCACCTTTAAACAAGTTACAATCTAAGTTACCGTTTAAAGACTCGAAATTTTCAAAACTTGCAAAGTGTCAAAGGACAATTGATTTTCATTTTTAGATCACTGGTATCATAGCAGATTTTGACCAGATTTCAAGCATGGGTGAAATTTTGTAGAATGCAAGGCTCCTGGAAATAGAAGAGATGAATTCTTCTCTCCAAGTGGAGAACATGGAACTAATAATATTTCTCAAAGTAGCAGAGGATGAAAACAAGAAGTTGTGTTGATGTTGCAGAATGTCATTAAAGAGAAAATTGGGGAATGTTTAGCTATCGAAGCTTCTCCCAAGACTCAACAATTTTTTGCTCATGGTATGACTGATGTTAGTACCCTTTGTTAGTTGAGGAACATTTCTTATATTTTAAATCTCAAGAGTTTTTTTCTTGAATCCTCATCTTCCACTTCATCTACAAAAGAGAAGAAGGAGGAGATGGCTAAGCTTAAGGAAGAGGACCAATAGTCACAAGTAGAAAAAGAGGTAAAAGATACTTCATGTTTAATTCATCCTCTTAACAATGATAATGCTTCTTTTGCATCATTTGAGAAACATACCAAGGGTATTGGTATGAAATTGTTGACCAAAATGGGATACAATGGTAAGGGTCTTGGAATCCATATGCATGGAATTGTTAATCCTATTGATGTGAGATTACGACCTCGGCATGAAGGTTTTGGCTATGTTCAAGAAGAAGTTGGACAATGCTCCAAAATTGCGAAATCAAGGAATTCTTCCAGTGTGAAATTCGTGAAGAAAGAAATTATGCAAGTTATAGGAGTATAATATTATGATGATGACATTGATGCCAAAATATCCCCAAAGAGAGATGAACACTTTAAAGGAAGAACTAATTCAAGTTATCATCATCAATAAAATTCTCCTTTCCAGGCTCATAATCTAGATGACAACCATAAAAGGTATAAACGTCATGATTATTCAAAAGCTTTCTATGAATATAAACAACATGATGATTTGAATAAAATGTTGTGGAATGTGTTTCCTTGCACTTTTTTTGATGCACCTAACCATTGTGTAACCAAGTGCCAAAAAAGGAAAGCATTAATCAAGAAAATGAATATGTCGATTCGAATTGAGACAAGGAAGGAAAATCCTCTTCCAAGTTCAAAGAAATTTTTGCCAAGAAATGTTGACAAAAAATTTTGTACTCGTTGCAATATAAGTGGGCATTGGGTCGATAATGATGGAAGTTGCTTCCACATCTTCATCCAAACAGGACAAACATATCATGAAATCACCTTAGAAGGAGAAGGCAGAAGAACATGTGAGACACACAATAACCATTCCTAAAGTAGCTTCAAAAGAAAGCGAAACGCAAAAAGAAAACTCCATAGCCTAGTTGGGTAAGATATGGTTGGACTATTTTTCTAATTAAATATTGTATTTCTTTTGTATTCCAAAGGTTGCATCTCCCCATAGCTAGGTATTTTTCAAAAAGTGGTGTTGTGAATAAATGACTTATATGCAACAATGTTTTCTTTGGCATGTTATGGGATTTTGACTTGTTGAGCCAATTGGTATGTGAATTTGGGATGAGCATTTTCATTACATCCAGCATGCTTGCAATCATGTCAAGTACTCATCTATGCAAGTATTTCCATTTGAGGCTTATTTGGGTTATTTTCCAAAGTATCTTTTGGATTTTATCTTTGATAAATATTTTGCAGTAGATGGACATAGTGATGTGAACAAAACCAAGTATTTCATTGAAAAAATGCAGCTAGTGCATCAAGGAGTACAAAAGCAACTTGAGAAAAGCAAAGCCAAGTACAAAGAGAGGCATGACGAGCATAATTTTGATCATGATTTCCAAGTGGAAGATCAAGTTTGGACGTATATAAGAAAGGAACGAATTCAAGGTGAATATTGTATGAGACTCCAATGATTTATGATCCTGAAGAGAATATTTAGATTCCATCTATTGAATATTTTGTTCGTGAATATTTAGACGAGTTGTAAGGAGACTCAATTCTTAACAGGAGGTCTTCACGCTAAGGAAATGTGGAGTATATTCTTGTGGGGCTCAAAGGCACCAATCCAAGTAAATCAAAGTGTATTGAGATCAAGAAAGTGAAGGAGTTGTATCCTCACTTATTTGTTGAGTAAAAACAGACTTTTGGTGGTCCAAAGTTCCTAGTGGGGAGGTATGATCTAGGGGATCAAAATATGCTCAAAAATAAAAGTGCTCAAAATCTTCTAAAACCAATGCCAAATAATATATCTTGTCATTATGATTCCAACGATGTTTTAATCCCCTCAATCCGACACCGTATGTGAAATTTATCGCATTCTGAAGTTTTTGGCAAACAACTAAAAAGTCAACGTGTGGGATTGACTGGGTTGTTGACTGGGCAGTTCATATAGTGATGTAATGTTGACATAATTAGATTAATTGGAAGCTAAAATGTGCAATATGGTCCAATCACGTGTTACCACATGGCATATTCATACAGGGCGAGGTGTTGAATTGTGATTGGTTGGTTGTGTTTTTATGTGGGCCAATCAGGAGGCGCCACATGGCCTAATGGGAGGGTGCCACGTGGCCCTTAGTTTTCATGCCAAAATTTTTGTGGGTTGGTAGACTAACCTAGTGGGGTTCAATCCCACAACCTTTGTCTAATTAACCATCGGTCCAACCATTACTCCATGCCATTGGAACTTAATCATATTGGACGTCGGTCATATTTAACGTCGACTATTAGAGCGATTTGGGGGAGCGTCAAGGCACACGGCCCCAGCCCTCGATCACATGGTGGACATGTAAACAATGATGAAGATGGAGTGGGGCAGGGAAGTAAATCCCTAGCCCTGGGCCATATGAACACAACTGAGTGGCAAGATGGTGAGGGTGGGTGGTTAAACCAACCCCCCCCCCTCGTCTCATTTGTGACCACGTGACCACAACGGAGTGGATCCTGTGGGGGCGAGCAATTAGCCTGGCCCTTGTCCTATCTGTCACTATATGACCGAAGTAGGGGAGATAAAGCTAGAGGGGCAAGTACATGGCCCAAACATTGGCCACATGGCACCACATGACCAGAACCAGGGCTGAAAATTGACACTAAAGGGTTATTGGCACATTTAAATAAGAAACAATTTCCACCTTTTTCCATGGGAATTTTGGTGTTCCCAAGAAAAATTTTCGCTCGTAGATCTGCCAAAAGGCAGAATTCGCTATCTAGATAACCAATTTTTCCATTTTGCGGAACATATAGCAGAAAAATGACCCAGGAGTCCTAACTTGGTCATTTTTCAATCTTTTTGAGCCCAAGAAGAGCCAACACAGGGGTTTTTGGGTGTTTTGAACTCAATGGAAGTATTATTTTTGTGATTTGAGCATTGTGTTGGGTCCCTATAATACTAGTGATTACCCCATTACTATTGTAGTTATACCCCCTATTTATATTGTTGTGCCCCTATTACCCCCATATTGTTATTTCTGTGCCCCATAGAATCCCTCTATTGTTATTTTTGTGGCTTTATATTATTATTGTTAGGTCGGCTGGATTATATTGTGACTCCTTAGACTCCTATATATAGAAAGGAGGTTTTGTCATTTGTATCATCCAGTAATTGTTCATTTATGTAATTTAAAGGAGGTTTCCCCCTCGAAGAGGCTGAATTCTAAGGCGTGGATCTCTCTTTTCTATCTTTTTGTGAGCTGGTTTCATAACATTTGGTATCAGAGCTTTGGATTCTAGGGTTTCGCTGCTCCAAACAGGTCATCGTGTCATTTTCGCTATAACTTTTTTTCTGTGACGTTTCAGAAGTCGCAAAAAAAACCCATTTGAGAAGAAATCGTGCTGAACCTTGGGTCCGAATTTCATAACTTTTCGCGCGATATTTGTGGAGATATGATCTGAGGAAGTTGGTATTTTTTCAGACTCCTGAATTACATTCAAAACAGGTGACCTGGGGAAAATCGTCATAACTTTCTCTCTGGGGATCGGATTGAAATTTCGTAAGAAGGTACAGAAAGAGGACGGACTTTAGTTTCTTGTGGGTATTTTTCAGATCCAAATGTCAAAACAGTGACTCGTGGCACGCCGTACAAGTTCGCTCTACTGAACTAGTCTATAATCAAGTCACTGTGGGAGATTTCGCATAACTCTTCCTTGGAGAATACAATTTGGGTCAGACTTGTGGCATTGGAAAGAGGACACAGAGGGCTACTACAGGTCACAAATTCAGACTAGATAATCAGAAAGTACAGAGATACATCAGAGGCAATATCGAGCTCCTACAAAGTGAAAAAAGGTGTGTAGATTTTCTTTAAATTTTTGCTTAAGCTTGGTTTGAAAATTTATTTTGAAGGAATTCAAAGGGATAGTAGAGCATTATTATCGGTAACTGATGCCCCGAGGAAAGAAAATGCAAACACCTAGTAAGGAACCTGAAAGCTCTAGCATGACTCATGAAGAAGAGGAAGAAATGCTACATGATATATCAAAATTACAAGACCAAGTGCAACAAATGTCCCTTCACAAAAAGGAACAGAATCTAAGATGGATGGTTTAAAGAAAGGTGTAGAAGATAAGATGGACTGTTTAAAGAAAGGCGTAGAAGCTAAGATGATTGACGTGGAAGCTAAGATGGATGATTTGAAGATAGATTTGAAGACAGACATGGAAGAATTGAAGAAGTTGCTACAAGAAAGGGTCACTAATGGTGAAAAGGTAGTAAAGGAAACTCATGATGAAAACAAAAGAAATGTTAATCATGATTCCATAGACTCTAATGTTGGATCGAAGACTCACCATGTTCCAAAAATCGATATGAGGAAGTTTGATGGCAAGGATCCCGCCACATGGATATTACAGATGGAGCAATTCTTCGATCTCAATAATGTGCAAAACACACAAAAGGTACGTATGGCAACTTTATATTTGGAACCAAATCAGTTTGTATGGTATCAATGGCTTTGTTCTCGTAAACAATTTATCACTTGGGCAATTTTTACGGAAGAATTGATAGCACATTATGAGGATACAAAAAGCAACACTTTTTTTAGCCAATTGATAGTCTCAAACAAAAGGGTTCAATAATGGAGCACATTGAGGAGTTCCAAAAATTGAACATAAGGGTAAAAGATATTCCAGAGGAGCATAGGATTGATGTGTTCATAGGGTCTTTAAAGGATAATATCCAACATGATGTGCGCCTTTGGGAACCTGATTCATTAGAGAAGGCATTCAGGTTAGCAAGAAAAATGGAAAGCAAAATTATGGCAACTAGGAAGCATACCATTCACAACTATAAAGACGGAAGTGTTGTTTCCCATAGTCTTCCACAACCTACAAGGTTGACACCACAACAATTGGAAGAAAAAAGAGCAAAAGGGCTTTGTTACAGTTGTGATAGCAAATACACAAAAGGTCATAAGTGTGCTGAGAAGAAATTATTCTACATAGATTGTGAAGAGGAAGAAGAAAAGGAGCAAGAAAGGTCAAAAGAAGAGGATATATTCCAGGAACAAAGCCTAGATGAAGAACAAATAAATCTGACCATATCTTGTAATGCATTGGCGGGAATTACCACTCCTCAAACCATCAAGATAGAAGGACAAATCAAGAAGAAAAAGGTAATAGTGTTGATTGATTCAGGAAGCACCCACAATTTTATTCATTGTAGGGTAGCAAAAGAATTGAATTGCTTCCTATATCCAGCACCAGAGTGTCAAGTGATGATTGCAAATGGAGGAACAATAAATTGTTCTGGAAAGTGCCATAATATCAAGCTATCCATGGGAGAATATGTATTGACTAGCCCAATGCTTTCCATTCCAATGGGAGGTGCTGATGTTGTACTAGGAGTCCAATGGCTACAATCCTTGGGTACAATAGCTTTTAATTTTCAAGAACTTTTCATGAAATTTTCTGTGGAAGGAAAGGAAGTTGAATTAAGGGGTATTGCAGGGAAACCAGGAAAGATAATCAGCTCTAATGGCATGACAAAGCTTCTAAAAAAGGAGCAAAGAGGTGTAATTGCACAATTATGTTCGCTAGATGTTTCCACATTGGAATCATCTATTTCTCCAGATCTCCAAAAAGTCCTGGACAATCATTCCAAGGTATTTGAGACTCCCAAAGGTCTCCCACCTATGCGTGATCATGATCATGCTATTCATCTGATTCCAGGAAGTGTTCCTCCAAACATCAGGCCGTACAGATATCCCTATGTCCAAAAAAGTGAAATTGAACGTATGGTTGCAGAAATGCTAGAGGCTGGTATAATTCAACCGAGTCAAAGTTCTTTCTCAGCTCCAGTAGTATTGGTGCACAAGAAGGATGGATCATGGCGCATGTGTCCAGATTATAGGGAGCTCAACAAGCTCACTATTAAAGATAAGTTCCCATTCCTGTCATTGATGAATTACTGGATGAATTGCATGGATCAATTTACTTCACCAAGTTGGATCTTCGTTCGGGATATCATCAAATCAGAATGAAGATTGAAGACATTCCAAAAACGGCATTTAGAACTCATGAGGGTCATTATGAATTTTTGGTCATGCCTTTTGGCCTTACCAATGCACCTTCAACATTTCAAGGTTTGATGAATTCAATTTTCAAACCATTCCTTAGAAAATTTGTGTTAGTATTTTTTGATGATATACTAATCTACAGCAAGTCTTGGAAGGATCATGTTGAACATGTTGACAGGGTGCTACAACTATTGGAGGAGAAACAATTATATGCAAAAAGATCCAAATGTTTCTTTGGAGTCCAGGAGGTGGAATATTTGGGTCATATTGTATCTCATGAAGGAGTTAAGGTAGACCCTAGCAAAATTAAAGCCATTAAGGAATGGAAAATCCCCACATCCATAAAGCATCTGCGAGGATTTCTTGGGTTGACAGGGTATTATCGCAAGTTTGTTAAGAATTATGGGAGAATAGCAGCACCTCTAACAACATTATTGAAGAAAGATTCATTTTCATGGACTTCGGAAGCAACAAAGGCCTTTGAACATCTTAAAGAGGCAATGTGCCAAGCACCGGTCTTAGCTACACCGGACTTCACAAAAACCTTTATTGTGGAATGTGATGCTTCAGGAAATGGAATTGGTGTTGTTCTAATGCAAGATGAAAGACCCATTGCTTTTGAAAGTCGTCCAATCAAGGGAAAGTTTTTAAGCAAAGCTATTTATGAGAAGGAAATGTTGGCAATACTCCATGCACTTAAGAAATGGCGACCCTACCTAATGGGAAGACACTTCAAGGTAAAAACGGATCATGATAGCCTTAAATACTTTTTAGAACAAAGATTATCCTCTGAAGAGCAACAAAAGTGGGTCACAAAGATGTTGGGTTATGACTTTGAAATCATCTACAAAAAAGGGAAGCAAAATGTGGTGGCAGATGCACTCTCAAGAAAGGATGAGGATGTGGAAGCATTGTTGTGTGCCATTTCTATTATCCAACCAGATTGGATAAACGAAGCAAGGGAGGAATGGAAGAATGACGAAGAAGTGTGGGCACTTATTCGAAAGCTACAACAAGATTCCAGTACTTCTGATACATTTAGCTGGCAAAATGATTCGTTATGGTACAAAGATCGCTTATACCTCTGTAAGAATTCCCAGCTAAAACAAAAGATTCTTATGGAATTGCACACTTCTCCCTTAGGAGGGCACTCAGGATTTTTAAAAACTTACCACAGGGTTAAGAAGGAATTTTTTTGGGATGGCCTTAAATCAGATATTCAAAAGTTTGTGGCGGAATGTTTGGTTTGCCAACAAAATAAAGTTGAAACAATTAAGACACCAGGTCTATTACAACCTTTATCCATTCCAAGCCAACGTTGGGAGGAGGTTTCAATGGATTTTATCACAGGTTTACCCAAGTCTGAGGGAAAGAGTGTCATCATGGTGGTAGTTGACAGACTTACCAAGTATGCACACTTTTGTGCATTATCACATCCATTTAAAGCCAGTACAGTTTCTACTGCATTTATGGAAACAGTTCAAAAGCTACATGGAAACCCAAAGATTATTGTAAGTGACAGAGATCCCATTTTCACTGGAAATTTTTGGACAGAATTATTTTCTTGTCTTGGTACTCAGTTAGCTCATAGCTCATCTTATCATCCTCAATCTGATGGGCAAACTGAGATAGTAAACAAATGTTTGGAAGGATATCTTCGTTGCTTTGTATCTGATAAACAGACACAATGGGTCAAATGGTTGCCTCTGGCTGAATGGTGGTATAACACTTCCTTCCATACAGCAACAAAAATGACCCCATTTATGGCACTTTATGGGTATCAACCACCATCCATCACATCATATTTAAGAGAAAATTCTAAGGTTCAGGCAGTGGAACATCACATCGAACATCAACAACAAGTCCTCCAACTCTTAAAGGATAACCTCGTGTTGGCACAAAATAGAATGAAACAACAGGCAGATCAACATCGCAGTGAAAGAAGTTTTGATGTAGGTGATTGGGTATTCCTACGGCTACAACCATATAAGCAAATGTCCCTAAAGCAAGCTAAGAAGGATAATAAATTATCACCAAAGTATTATGGTCCGTACAAGGTGTTGCAAAAGATTGGTACTATGGCATACAAATTGGAGCTTCCTGCAGCTTCTCGATTGCACCCAGTTTTCCATGTTTCATGTTTAAAGAAGGTTATAGGTGACAAGCTCCCAATTCAAACAATATTGCCAGAACTTGACGAGGAAGGAAAAATTATATTGGAACCGGAAGCAGTCACAGAAACAAGAACTCGACAGCTACGAAATCGATCAATTTCAGAGTATCTTATCAAGTGGAAGAACTTATCCGCTGAAGATTCCACATGGGAGGATGAGAATTTTATGCAGAAGTATCCAGAACTACTCAAGCGTTGAGGACAACACTTTTTTGAAGGAGAGGGGCATGTTGGGTCCCTATAATACTAGTGATTACCCCATTACTATTGTAGTTATACCCCTATTTATATTGTTGTGCCCCTATTACCCCCATATTGTTATTTCTGTGCCCCATAGAATCCCTCTATTGTTATTTTTGTGGCTTTATATTATTATTGTTAGGTCGGCTGGATTATATTGTGACTCCTTAGACTCCTATATATAGAAAGGAGGTTTTGTCATTTGTATCATCCAGTAATTGTTCATTTATGTAATGTAAAGGAGGTTGCCCCCTCGAAGAGGCTGAATTCTAAGGCGTGGATCTCTCTTTTCTATATTTTTGTGAGCTGGTTTCATAACACATTGTATGTTGGTAAATCTACAGAGCCAAGTCCTTTTGTGTTGTAAACAAAGACTGTTTTGAGTCCATATGGAGACCTTGTTGAGCATGGAAAGAGCTTAGACAAGGGTTTTCTAGCATTCTGTATGCATTTGCAATAGTTGTTTCTTCATTAGAGAAGCCAATTTTTCAGTTTATTCTCAGTATGATTGTGGGAAAGACTATTTTGACACTTCATTATGAAGTAGTTGAATTTTTGTTTGTTTTTTATCTCATAATGAGTACAAGGACCTCTTGCCAAATTTAGTGAGAGAGTCATTTTCTTTTGGTGTGTTTGGAACGGGTTCCCCCAAGAGCAGTTTTGGGGCCAAAATTCCATGTTTTGGGATAATTTTGTAATAAAGCTGTAAAGTCTTCGCATTTTGTGGTCGTTGAGCGTGAAGGTGTCAAGAGGCATAAAGGGTTGTCCGCCCTTATTTTGTAAAGTGTCAAGTCAGTTGTAAAGATCTACCCATGGTCCGTGGACCATGGGATTGTATAAAAAGGAGCTAAGTAAGTAAGCTCCAAGTAGTTAGGAGAGAAGTAGAGTTGATGTGGTTTCTACAGAGTGATCTAGCTTGGAGAAGTCTAAGTGTTTTCGGGTCTTAGCGTAGGTAGAGGCTCTATAGCTGAGTGCCGAGAGGCCTAGGGTAGAAGTTCACAGCTGAGTGCCCAGAGGCCTAAGGTAGAAGTTCGTAGCTGAGTGCGCGGACCCCTGTAGCTGTGTGCACAAGGTGGATAGAGTCGGTATTAAACTAGAGATATAAATAAAGAGAAGTATTATGCAATTACTATGTATTTAGTCTTTTTTAATGCATCTGATTATATTGCATTACTATCTAGGTTTATATTACAATGTTCATTTGATGGGCGAATGTATGTGATTATATCTGTTAATTGAACGCAAGTAAGAATGTCATTTTACGCAGCGATAACTATAAGTGATTGGTAGAATAAGTAAAACACTTGAGATAACTTGGGAACCTATACAATACATCTTCATAAGAGCGCAAAAGTACCTGAACCGCCGGTTAGGGCTGCTCGAAGGTCAATCGTACACCTTCTCAAAGGTACTGAAGGGTGGGATAGAGGGTAGATAGATAAGCCCTAAGGCTTGGAGACCTGCATCAAGGGAGGAGCAAGGGGTATAAACCGACATCATGACCATCTCAAGGTGCAGAAACTTAGTTCTAACATCCCCCCATAACGCTTTGGGTGAGATTTCGGTCCGCGCTCCACGGGCTGATGCCAAAAGGGCCAGTAGTGTAGGGATTTTTTTATTTGACTAACGTTGAACCTGGTTTAGGGTCCACAAAGCCAACAAATGGTTTCGTTGCTGGGACCGAGAATCTGCATGAGAGATGTGTGATGTCGTATCACTAGAATCCAACTAAGAAAGAGATCGAAGGCTGGTTGGATAGGAAGATCCACGAATTCGCGACGCAGGAGAACAGAAATCCGTGGCTGACGAAGGAACAGTGGCTAGACAGGTACCTGTATACAGAAATCCACGAGATCTTTTTATGTTCCTTTCTAGTTGAGTTATACGAGTGGATCGCGAAGCTAGCGGATAACTAAGGAAGGTGGAGGCTTGACGGTCCTATTGTCTAGACCCTGGGTTTAGTGCAGAGACTAGAAGCCTCTGAGGATAAGATCGCCCGTGCCATAGATAATTGGCTCAATCGTATCATAGGAGGGTTTTTCAGTTACAGCGAGGTGGAGCGGCGCTTTTTCAAAGGTCTGCGAGGTAAGTACTTGAAGTCTTTAAATACTTGGAGTAAGATGTTATTGTGTGAAAAGCGGGTTATACAGCTACCTTGATGTTCGGAGTTATGCGAAGTGGAAAGACTTATAGGAATGAAGGAAGAAAGGGCCATGAATATAGCCCATTGATTTCACCTCCTTTGAGTCATGACGAGGGAGTAGTGTAGGCTTCTCCGCGAAGTGCAGTTCAATTGATTAAAAAAGGGTTCCCACGACTACCACCATCACCTGTGACTTCACCCACACCACCACCACCTCCACCTATACCACCTCCACCTTCACCACCGTCACCTGCGACTTCGCCCACACCACCACCACCTCCACCACAGTTCAACATGGCGAATTCAATGAAGCTTCCATTGTTTAAGGGCTTGGGAAATGAGGACCCGAACTAGTTCTGGTTCATTGTAAAAGTTGTATGGGAAGCTCAGGGCGTCACAAATGATCACATGAAGAATGAAATGTTGGTTAGTGCTTTGTAGGATCGCACACTAACTTGGTACATCAAGTACTCTAATGATAACCCAAACATTGTGTTGGCAGAGATCCAGACTGCGCTGAATAAAGAGTTTAGTAGGCCTAAATCTGAGGCGCAGTTGATTGTGGGGTTCAAGGAAATCACGATGAAAGCAAGTGAGATACCTTAGGAGTTGGATCAGAGGCTAAAGTGTACAATCTGCGAAACTAACATGAATTTAACGAATGGGCAGTACCGCGAATGGTTCATGGCTTCACTCTTGCCTCACCTAAAGGTTGCACTGTGACAACAAAATATTACGACTCAGGCAGAGGCCTTGAAGATTGCAATAAGACTGCATGAAACACTGATGTAATATCCGAGTCTAGGGGTTCAGCAGATCCATGTGCAGTTGCAAAATATTTGCCTCGAAAGGAAAAGTTTGAAGTAGGATAGAACAATTCGGCCAAAGGCACGCGAAGAGATATGGTGCCTAAAATGTAAAGGTCAAGGGGATGACAAAGACCACTACCCGGTCTTTGTGAATTATATTGCAGGAGGAGGATCGATGCCTTTGAGGCCAGAAGCCCAAGCAGGACCAAGCATGGGGCCTGCGTTGTGGTGCGCTATATGAAACATATGACTGATAATTGTTATTTGCTGCAGAAGTTTGTACAAACACCGCAACAATTGTACTGCAACTTCTGTAAGTCGGTAGGGCATGAGGAGCGCAATTGCCAAAGTTATGAATTAATGATGGATAGAACACCCACTTGTAGAGATCAGCGAGAAACACAGCCTCCTGACTAGGTCACTGGGATGGCGCAAATAGGCTTTCAAGGGCGTGGACGAGGCCAAGGCGGAGGAGGACCTGACAGAGGTCTGGGACAGTTGATCTGTTACAATTGTGGAGGACTAGGACACTATGCCCATGAATATTGTACTTAGTTTGATCATGAGACTGAGGATTGTCCTACACTGTTAGTAAGGATATGCGATAAAGGGGTGCTACCTCTGCAGCTGACTCAGAACCTGCAGATGCTGAGGGTTGAGCCTCGTGAAGAAAATATGAATGTGAATATAGTGCTCCGAAGTGGAATTGCAATAGGCAGCGATAAGGGGAAAAAACTTAAAGAGAGCGCGTGGGTTCGCAAAGCTCTAGAGAAGGAGGCTGAATTTGATTTGAAGCACACACGTGAAACGTTCATGGAAGCAAAGAAGAGCTTTGTTGAGGCCTCTACCTGAGGGAGACGGGATAAACCTGTTCAGGAAATGGACCCTTCTATGCTTCCGACCTTTCTGGAGACCTGCATGAAGTTGTTGCATGATAGCAAGGTTGTGAAGGGGTTACAAGAACTTATAAATAGATGCGCCGAAAACACTCCAGGTGAACTGCGCGTGGTACGAAAGATTGGTAAGCATAAGGCAAGGACAGGACATGAGATGAGACTCACCACACAAATAGGAGAATATGAAATGGATCAAGTTATTTTGGATCTAGGGTCAGACACGAACGTTTTTCCAAAGCAGACTTTGGAACGGATGGGGAGACCCGCACTGCAATGGTCTCCGATTCAGTTAAGGATGGAAAATCAGTAGAAGATCATCCCCATGGGACAGTTGCAGGGAGTAACTTTACATATTGAAGGCACGAGCGCATTGGTTGATTTTGAAGTAATAGAAATTGTGGATGACAGCAACCCTTACCCTGCACTCCTTGGCGTTTATTGGGCTACTGACATGAATGGGGTAATCAACCTAAAGAAGTGAAATATGATATCTGAAAGGAAATCGCTTCACGTAATAGTACCCCTAGATCTTGCAGAAGGATAGCGCTATACTGAACCAGTCCGCAATTACTAAAGCGATGACGATTTGGACTGCATATATAACAGCGCGAGACCAAGATTGGGTGAAACCGACAACAGATGGATGAATTACATGAGATAGCGAGAGTTCCTACACCTCATACTCGAACAAAGAATTAGACCGCTGGCATAATCGGCTACATGAAGTAACTACGTTGAGATGTAACATGATGACCCGGTCATTGCACTGTGTCGTCAGAGGTAAGAAATCTACCCAGTTATGATGGCTTGAATGATGTGGATGTGTTTTTGGATTCATTTGAGAGGGAAGTACCAGAGAACCAGCGCTTCCAGGCTTTGGACTGGGCACTGTGCGCTACGCCCGCAAGATGGTGGGGTATGCACAAGGGTAGTTTTGATGATTGGTGCGAGTATAGGAAAATGATGAGAACGCGCTTTGGGAAGCCAAAGGTACGAGTGATGGACAAGTATAACGGGAAGAATGATCTGCATGAACACTTGGCCAAATGGGCTAAGGCCTATGGAGCGGAGCCCCAACCTGAATGGATCCACTTGTTCTATCACACCCTGGATGTCATCCCGATGAACTGGTACTTGGAGACAGAGCTCTGCCATGTCACAGAAGAATAGGATATTTTGCGCGAAGGGTTCATAATGATGTTCAGATTCAAAGACGGGTTTTACTGTATTAACGAAGTGCTACAAGAAGTTAAAGCATCGATCTTTAGGATACCGCAAGATCCTTTAGATCTGATTCAACCCGATTGGACTACTCAGCTGAGCCACACGCTGGAATGATATAACATGACTATTGAATAAGAAGACAAGGACCCCCGAAAGATTAATATCCATGAAACCGATGGTCACCACGAGGTCGAGGGACTGCAGATCGAGAACCATGATATAACTGCCTTGTTGAAAACTAAACAGATAAATATTGGCACAAAGGAGGAACCCGAATTCGCGAAGATTGGAGATTACTGGGATGACACGATGGTAGATAAGGTCGTCAAATTGCTCCACGAATACCAAAATTTTTTCCCTACCAAGTTTATGGAGTTAAAGGGGATAATAGGAGACTTGGGCATTATGAAGATCACGTTAAAACGCGATGCGAAGCCGGTTAAGCAAAGACATTACCATCTCAATCCGAAGTATAAGGAGAAATTCCTCTTAGAGTTAGATAACAGCAGGCATCATTGAGCCCGTAGAGGAATCTGATTAGGTGAGCCCAATGGTGGTACAGGAAAAGAAGCAAAAGGATGAAATAAGGATATGCGTAGATCTCAGGAAGTTGAACGAAGCTTGCATGCATGATCCTTTCCCGACTCCTTTCATTGATGAGGTATTGGAGAATGTAGGTGGCCAGGAAGTGTACTCCTTCACTGATGGGTTCTCTGGGTACCATCAGATCAAAATTGCGCCTGAAGATAGAAGCAAGATGACCTTCGTGACTGAATGGGGATGCTTTTAGTACACCGTAATGCCTTTCGAATTAAAGAATGCACCTATTATTTTTATGCGCTTAGTCATTGCTACAATCAAAGACTTCATTCATAAGTTTATGGAGGTGTACTTTGATGACTGGACTATGTTTGGGTTGGTAAAATTCCATGTGGCAAGTTTGCGCTTAATGCTAGATACTTGTCGAAGGTACTAGATTGCGCTCAATCTGAAGAAATGTTTGTTTTGTGTCCCTTTTGGGACTCTGCTGGGTCATGTGGTATGCAGACAAGGATTGATGGTAGACCTCGCAAAGATCATAGTGATAATTAACCTAGAGGCACCAAGGAGTGTGAAACAGCTACGCGCAACATTGGGACATACTGGGTACTATAGGAAGTTTATCAAGGGATATGCCCAGATCACCACGCCTATGGAGAAGTTGTTGAAAAAGGATGTCACGTTCTGTTGGAACGAGGACTGTCAGAAAAGCTTGGATGTACTCAAAGGAAAAATGTTCACCACACTGATTTTAGTCTTCCCAGATTGGGAGAAGGAGTTTCATGTACATGTAGACACGTCATGTATAGCACTGGGAGCAGTGCTGACACAGGCTGGCGAAGGAGAATTGGACCATCCTACGGCATTCGCAAGCAGGAGTTTATCCAAGGCTGAGAATAATTATTCCACCACCTAGAACGAAGGACTAGCCATGGTATACGCGCTTGAGAAGTTTAGACACTATTCGTTGGGTGGCCATTTTAAGATGTATATCATTCTGTGTTGAAATACCTGGTCAATAAGCCTGTTTTGGGGGGGAGAATCTGCAGGTGGTTGTTATTGTTCCAGGAGTATGATTTTGAAGTTATTGTGAAGCTTGGATGACTAAACGCGAGACTAGACCATCTGCCGTGCATTGAAACGGGAGAAGAGCCCACTAATTTGGAGGAAGGGTTTCCTGACACGCAGCTCTTTGTAGTGCGTGTCATGGATGGTCACTTTGAAGACATCATACACTTCCTAATGACAGGAACTGCCCTAGAAGGCTACACCACCCAGCAGAAAAAGGAGTTAGTGGTGTGCGCGGCAAAATTTTCTATCATTACCAAAAATCTATACAAAATGGGGTCTGATGAAGTATTGTGACAATATGTACCAGAGTTTGAAAGAAGCAGTATCCTTGCGGATTCTCATGGGGGTGTCATGGGAGGGCATTACGCAGGAAGGGAGACCGCGCAGAAGATTCTACGTGTAAGGTTGTGGTGGCCAACCCTCCATAAGGATTCAAAAGCCTACTGCAGGGCGTGCGACGTGTGTCAAAGGAATGGCATGCCATCGCGGAGAGATGAGCTTCCTATGAACCCGTAGATGACGTTACAACCTTTCAAGAAATGGGCAATATATTTTGTGGGACCCATTCAGCCTCAAGGAAAGAAGATGGGTGCACGATACATTATCACCGCGATTGAGTATTTGACTCGATGGGTGGAAGCACAGCATGTGAAGGACTGCACATGCGCGACCACCGTGAAGTTTCTCTTTGAATATGTATTAACGCGATTTAGGTGTCCAAATATTTTGATGAGTGATCGCAGTATGCACTTTCTGAACGAAACGATCAGCGCGCTAACTGTAGAATTTCAGGTATATCACCAAAAAAACATGCCTTATCACCCATAGACTAATGGGATGGTGGAAGCATTCAATAAGGTACTAGAGAACGCGCTGACCAAGGTTTGCAACGCTCAATGAAATGATTTGGACCTGCGCATACCCGCAGTATCATGGCTTATCGAACGACGTGCAAAAAGTTGACTTAACAGACACCCTTTAGGCTTGTATATGGCATTGAAGCAGTGATGCCAATTGAATACATTGTGCCTAGTCTGCGCATAGCACATTCACAGGTATGAAGGACCGTGGAGCCCTGGAAGAGAGGCTCGCGCAGCCTCTCAAGCTTGAGGAAGAAAGGTTTCTAGCTGGATTTCACCAACAAGTCCAAAAGCAACGCAAAAAAGCATGGCATGATCGGCACATTAAACTGCGCACCTTTAAGGTAAATGATCTTGTTTTGTTATATGACAAAAAGTTTGATAAATTTCCAGGGAAATTTAGGATGCACTTGCTAGGGACCTATGTCATTAAGGATATTATCGACGATGGAGCGTTCAGTTGGTTAAATAGAATGGATATCCCTTCCCAGGAAAGGTGAATGGCATTCGATTGAAGCCATACACCGGTGATCAGGGCAGGTGACTATATGAACGTAGCATAGTCTTAGCGCTCCAGGCAGCTGAAAGGAGGTGCGGGACTATAAACTACACTTCTCGGGGTGGGAAACTGCACGATCGAGGGATTGAGTAGAACGAAGAGATGTCACAGGGTTCACAACAGCATGGAGAGAGTTGCGCTACCCAAGGAAAAACTACGCAGGTCAGTCGGAAAGTGAATATTAAATTCATTGTTCATGATTTGACGATGAGAACACTGCCAAATGGAGTGGGGGGTGGCATTTAAGACAAAATTTATGGGTAAGATCCTTGAAAATCTGCATCCAATATGGCATTAATGAACCAAATTTGGTGGGAACAGTCGGATTTGAATTCAAAATGGCCTATAAATTACATATGGCCACCCAACGAAAAACACTTGGCATTTTGAGCATTAAGTTGGTGAGCTCTCAGACGTGCATGAACCATGAATTCTTCAGAGAATTGCCTGACTAGCCATCGTTTGATCGATTTCCAGAGTCCGACCGCAATATCATCCGTGAAATTATCCCAAGATCAGAATCTATGGATGCTGAAGCAGTGACAGCTGAAGGGGTTGTGCTGGAAGTTGTTGTGGACGCAGAGGGAGCTTCTTCGAAGGTTGCAAAGGTACTAGTAGAAGTCCCCAAGTCACAATGGATGCCTAGCCAAAGCCTACCCTGACCAAGGAGAGTACGAAGGCTAAGAAAGGCAAGCAGGCTGTGACACCGGTATGCTCATCGCCTAGAAGAAACCCACAAAAGGACAAGTCCACCACACAGGAAAAGGGAAAAATTATTAACTTGGAATCGGAGGAGGAAGAGATTGAGGACATCCCGATGGATGATGAGGATATGGGGGTGGAAGTGGAGGACATTGAAGTCGAGGGTTCTGACCCTATTACTAAGTTGCCCGAATATGTCCCTCTGCACAAGGGCAAGACCAAGGTGTCGAAGGACATTGACGAAAGAAAGGTCGCCTTGCACATACCTCTGCTACCGGATGAGATTGTCTTTAAAGGACTGCAGTTGGGGCGGGTTCCGCTGTTTAAATTGGAAGACTGGGACTTAATTGACACTGAGAAGTTTCCTCACTTGGCGACAGACTAGCTAATGCACCATGTTCATACAACCACTGGGATGACTACGTTGGAACCGCAGAAGTGGCTCAAGGGTGTAGACAAGGCAGGTCTACTCAACCTGCTATGGGTGTCGCACTACAATCACACACCCATTACATTATTGGTAATCAAGTAGCTGCTATGCTTGGTGCACGATGGGTATTTGTGGATGGAGGAGCCGATACCCATCACCGACATGTTGATCCATAAGATCACATGACTGCCATATATAGGGAAAAATTCGGCCATGATGTTTGGTGGAAAAGGTGGCGATCATTCTCTCATGGAGGCCATGAAGGAGAAATTCAAGCTCGTGAAGAAGCCACAAGGCTATGCCATCTTGAGTATCTGTGATCCTGCAGTCAAGGTGGCCACGCATATTTTGGCTGGAAAATTTATGCGGAAGTGTCGTGCAGATGAAATGTCGGCACCCGTCATTGCTCTAGCGGCCCATTGCACAGAAGGAGTTCAGCTTAATTAGGCGTGCTATCTCTATGGTGAGTTCCTCGCAAACTATTGCGAGGCACAGGAGCTCAGCAAGACCTTCCATTATGCGTGGCCCTTGCTGTCCATTGTGCTAGTAGCGTGGGAGCTACCTGAAGATAGTTAATTCCCCTTAGTCGCGCTAGACCTGCAAGAAAGGGAAAAGTATGCTTTGCTGTGGGCGACCAAGGATGCTCAGCGCAACAAGGATAGCAAGATCTTTTGGATCTTGATGGAAATGAATATACGCATGGCTATCAACCACAAGCCGCGGTTGTCGCCTACTTTTTTTACAAACTGCAAGAGTACGTGGAGTTCAAGCCAGACTTTCACCGCTTATCGATCAGGGCACGGAAGGACCCTGAGCAGAAGTGGCATGACTTGCCTTACTTGGCAACTGATGATGTGATAGATGCAGTTCTTGGTCGCTAGTCAGTAGAGTGGCGCACTACCTCAGACTCGGCGATGGGATCGAGCAAGTCCGTCACGCAGCGCAAAAATGAGGAGGCCAATCTCAATATGGCATAGATGGCTGACAAGAGGAGGAAGGAGGCTGATGACAAGGCCCAGGCAGAGCACGATCCCACACAATAGGGTGAAGAGCAGATAGGCAAAGCAGAGTGCAGCTCTGACAAATATTCGAGGTCGCCCTCAACAGAGGAAGAAATGGACGAGCAAACTGAGCAGCACGAAGCAAACCCACAAACGACGTTGTTCCATATCAAGAATCTAAGAGGACAGGAAAATGTTGGGCCGCGGAAGAAATCCAAGGCCAGTAAGACATGGCTAGACCCAATCACCCTAACAAAGGGATATTTGAACGACATTGGAGATACAGTACGAGATGTCACCGCAGAGGTATTACAGCAGTTCGAGCAGCAACAACAACAAGTATTTGGGACCATCCAGACGGGTTTGCATGAGCTACAGATTCGTGCATCATAGACCGGCACGGCGTCCAACAACCTCACCATCGGTACTTCAGAAGCCATCGAGATGCTACACGCGAAGGACTCCCGAGCAATAATGTTGCCAGAGGGAGCACTAACTAGAGAGATCGAAGCTGAAAAACCCGCTATCAGAGCCCTCAAGGGAGTAGGGATGAACTTGGCAGTGCTTCCTAGCAAGGTGTTCCACCTACTGCAAGATGGGGTGATCGTGGAGCTGAGGGCCTATGAACAGCGTGCTTTGCAAGTGATCAGTGAGCAGAAGGTCAATAATGTGAAGATGGCCCTACAACAAGACACCGCCCTCACTTCCATGATGGAACTTACTAACACAAATCAGCACATGATTAAGGCCGTGAAGGAAGCCTGCTAAATGGTCCCCGAATTATCCATTCCTAAGGATGCAGAGGAAAATGAACAGGTCCACAAACTTGCTACGGGGGTGCGCGACGCTCACATAGAGTTGGCCAAGGTTCAGCTGGAGTTGAACCTCCAGATTGCAGAGTTGCAGTTGAAGGCCCAGCCTTCAACTCCACCGGAAGTAAAGGAGAAGCACACAACTAGTGTCACAGAGGTGATAACGGTAGTAGACAGTAATGTAGCAGACTGCACAAGTCTGTTTGAACAGTCGTTTGAAGTATTGACCAGTCTACAAGAATATCCTAATGTACAAAGGCTAGATATAGATGCGTGAGAACTGCAGTAGCGCTATGACAAGGTGAGAGGAACATAGCACTTTTGCCCTCACATAGAGACTTGCAAATATACAGGAGGCCAAAACACTGAAGGAACAGGTAGATGTAGCTCAACACAAAGAGGCAGTGCTGAAGGCGTGCTTGAAGCCTTGGCTGGCCGAAGCCTATTTGGTCATGGCCTCCATTGAAGGCAAGCTTGCTATTCTGCAGGCGACTCAGCAGAAGCTTCAGGCTGACAGTTTGGGACTAGTGACAAAGCAATTGGTCGAAGAAGTGAAGCAGGCGGTTACGCAGTGCACCGCAGAGGTGGCAGTCACACAGGTTGAGCTAGGAGGTCTCCGCGCCAAGATCTTCGCGCCCACAGAGTGACTCGAGGGCGAGTCACCATGTTTTTGTTGGGGGCCTGTTGGGAACGGGTTCCCCCAAGAGTAGTTTTAGGGCTAAAAGCCCATGTTTTGGGATAATTTTGTAATAAAGTTGTAAATTCTCTTCATTTTGTGGTTGCAGAGCGCGAAGGTGTCAAGAGTCATAAAGGATTGTCCGCCCTTATTTTGTAAAGTGTCAAGTCAGCTATAAAGATCTACCCATGGTCCACGGACCATGGGATTGTATAAAAAGGAGCTAAGTAAGTAAGCTCTAAGTAGTTAGGAGAGAAGTAGAGTTGAGATGGTTTCTACAGAGCGATCTAGCTTGGAGAAGTGTAAGTGTTTTTGGGTCTTAGTGTAGGTATAGGCTCTGCAGCTGAGTGCGCAGAGGCCTAGGGTAGAAGTCTACAGTTGAGTGCACGGACCCCTATAGTTGTGTGCACAAGGTGGATAGAGTCTATATTAAACTGGAGATATCAATAAAGAGAAGTATTCTACAATTACTGTGTATTTATTCTCTGTTAATGCATCTGATTATACTGCGTTACGATCTAGTTTTATATTACAATGTTCATTTGATGCGTGAATGTATGTGATTATATATGTTAATTGAATGCAAGTAAGAATATCAATTTACACAACGATAACTATAAGTGATTGGTAGAATAAGTAAAACACTTGAGATAACTTGGGAACCTATACAATACATCGTCATAGGAGCGCGAAAGTACCTGAACCGATGGTTAGGGCTGCGCAAAGGTCAATCATACACCTTCGCGAAGGTACTGAAGGGCGGGATAGAGGGTAGATCAATAAGCCCTAAGGCTTAGCAACTTGTGCCAAGGCAGGAGCAGGGGGTATAAACCGACATCACGACCATCTTAGGGTGTGTAAACTTGGTTCCAGCATGCCCCCATATTGCTTCGGGTGAGACTTCGGTCCACGCTCCACGGGCTGATGCGGAAAGGGCCAGTAGTGTAGGGATTTGTTTGGCTGACTAACGGTGAACTTGGGTCAGGGCTCACAAAGCCAACATGGTGCCATCATTTTTTTGTAAGGGAGTCAGCTTGGGAGTGAGAGTTATCTAATGGAGAACGTTTCTTTGTAGGAGAAACAAGTGCCACTCTAGAAGGAGGTGTATTCTATGAGTCAAAGATTTGTGATGTACTTTTTTTTTGCTGAGATCGATAAGGTGGCCTAGCCATTAAAGCAGGGCCCGGAGACATAGCCTAGGAAGGGTGAACTCCGTTATCACATGGTTGTTCATTTTTACCATGTTGGATTGCATATGATTGTGTTTCATTTTTAAGTTCATTGAAAATTTAACTATTCATCTTTGAATAAGTTACAATCTAAGTGACTTTTTAAAGGGTCAAATTTTCAAAACTTGCAAAGTGTTAGAGAATCGATTTTCATTTCCAGCTCAATGGAATCTATAAGAAGTCTGAGACAAAAATACAATAGTATCAAACAAAAAATTATTCTGCAGGATATCAATAGTGATGTTCAATGGGGATGGAAATTTGGAAGGACAAAAACTTATGCATTTATGGAGGATGAACAAAGAAACTAAGGCATACTTAAAATTATTTAATGAAGAAGAAGGGACGAATATTGAAAAGGAATTTCTTAGCATCTTGGTGGACTATGAAAATAGTTTAGATCAATTTGAAGGAGAGGCAAATGAGGCAGCCAAAGGAGAATCTCATATTTTTTAATTTAAATTTTGGTGTGTGTTTGTAGGTTTGAAAGGTGAGAACCAACAATCTAATGAAGTGCTTATGCAGGTAGAAGAAGAATTGAGACTCATAAAGGAGGTAGTTGTACTGGAGGAGTTATGTGAGCATTTGTTTGTTACTGATGAAGTTATTACAGTATAGGGAATTGAAGCAAAACAAATCTTGATCTATGCTATGAAGGAAGATTGGACCACATCTTCTAAAGCAACACATGAAGACATGCTTGAGGGAGTCTCATACATGAAGAAGGAAGCACGAGTGAAGAGGAGATTGAACCATTGGAGGAATGACTGGTATAAGAACTGAGCGATGGATGTTGCATATAGGACGAGGATACAATTCAAAATGATTTTGAATTGTATGAGGAACTAAATTCTTTGGAACAAAGGATAAAAACTCATAGAATGCACATATAGATTGCAAGAACAAACTGGAGGAGGAAGAGTTTGTGTTCAAAACCAATGAGGAAGGAGTTGTTAAATGTGAGTAGAAAATATATAAACAAATGATTGGAAAGAGTTTTGTAACTCTTATAACAAATGAGGATGTGCAAGAGCCTAAGGATAGGAATAACAACAGTTGAGATGAACCAAATATAGAAATTGACAAGGTGATTAATGAAGTGTGTGAGCTAATGAGAATATCATCCAAAAGGAGGAGGTACAACAGGCATAGGAGGATAGGTAATAAGGAAGAGCAGTTGACTGAAGAACTCTGCATTAGCAGAACAAGTGGGTAGCAACAACACAAAATATGGAAACCTAGAGAATAACAATAATTAGAACAACAACAACACAACAAGGAAAGAGACCAACTACAAACTAGAATTTTTAATCCAGGAGGAGTTCATCAACATACACATGGTCAATAGACCATGAAATTTTTTCACCTTTGGAGTCTGATGTAGGAGCATTGCACTTCCAAGTCAAAATTCATTTTGACTAGAACAAGGGATTTTCATTTACCAAGGGAGTTGGTTCCCTAATTAAGTTTAATTATTTATTTAATTGTATGTTTTCATGAGAAATGCACATAAGTGATGAGAATGAGGAATATATTAACTAGATCTCTCTTTTAGAAGAAAAATCTTGAGAATGTTTGAAAGAGTTAGAGAGAAATGAGGGAAGTAATATTGTTTAAAGATTTATGGATCTAGGAATCCTAGAATAGGGGTTTAGGTGAGCATTTTGTGGATCTGAACCAGAGTATAGTTCAAAATCCTTATGTATAAATATGTAGCTAAAATAGGAGTATATGGGGTGTCATATAATGATAGAAGAGAGAGTCTAGAGAGGATTTTGTGGCCCAAATAATGCCACAAGGTCGAGAGGGATGTGAATGTAAATCAGCTTGAGGCTTTGTAAATAAAGTGTATATATTAATAAAGAATCTCATTCGAGTGATTTTGGAGCCTGTGTAAACCCTTAATTTCACTATTGAATTGAGATCGTAATTAATATTTTTAGTTGCAAGTACATAACCAAGCTCAGGAGGGAGTGGTACTAGAAGAATATACATAATTTCATGCAAAGAATTTGATGTTAAATTGGATTGACAGTGGACTGGTTCAAGTCCAGTACTTCAGAGAAACTATATAGAGAAACCAAGCTAAGATCTCATTCACAAGAATCACCAAAGAAGAGTAATGTTGATTGATGGATTTATCAAAGGGTGCAACAAAAGAGTATAAGTTGAGTGTAAGGATGCATAACTACAATAGGGGAATTATATAGAGGAAGGATGAATGGTGTAACACACAACGGATCCACTAAGGAGTGGATCCTGTAGAACACTTAGTTTTTTTTGTTAAGTTCTAACGGAAGTCCATCATTTGACAGCACGGGAAGACATGCATTGGTAGAGTTGGGAGACAGATTTAACAACGATAGGTCGGAAGCCAGGAATCCCCCAAGGTTTAAAAATTTTTCTTTAAATCATCAAGTACCAAGGATTTGTCTATTAACAAAAGCTACAGGAGATGGGAATTTTCCCATTTCCCTAGATCGTCAAGATGATAAACAATTTTAATTAGGAGCCAGGCATAAATGGGGCCAACAGGTGGAGTACATGTGGCACAACTAAAGACATGAAAAGTGGTTCATAGCCGGAAGGTTGAATCCCATGTTCCATTTGAATATTTGAGTGAGCACTGCAAGAGTCGAGCATCCGACCAGGAACCGTCACACAACCAAAAAAGTTTGCGATAGTAGACAAGGATATTTTCTTTGCCCAGGTCTGTTAAGTCGGGTGTTAACTAGCATTTGCACCAAATGTTGCAAAAGAAATGTCGTAAGGCATAAATTGAGGAACAATCACTACATGGGAATGGGCAAATCTAAATGAGATGCAAATATGTAGTAGAAATGAAATTCTAACGTTATATAAACAAAAGTTGATTTAGGGTGCCTCACACTATTTTTTATTAATTATTGAATTAATATTGCATATAAATCTGATAAAATTCAATCAACTTATAATTTAAGGCTCTAATCTAAATTTGACTTTGGATCATTAACAGGGAGATTATGTGTCTCAACTACTTAACCACTAAACCATAGGCCAACAAAGAAAAGACTGCAAAATGTTACAGGCATTACCATAGTAAACCCAATGACTCTACACACAAGAATTTTTGTGGGAGCGTGTTATTGGAATTAATAAATGGCATAACAGGAGCAGAACCCTTGTCTTGCTTCCAATCCTCTTTTACAAAAGAAAGCTCATTCTGAATGATATATCTTAGGTTTGGATCAGAAGGCAGAGCTGAAGCCTCTGATAAAAAAGAGCGACATTTTTCCTTCACTTCATTAAAGCGACTGTAAGTGGGAATGGGAATATAATTTTTGTTAGTTTTGAAGGTAGATGGAGCATCAAATTTCAGTAATTTGTAAGGGGATGAACTGGCTTCATTGCAGTTGTTGTGGTCCAAAGTGGTTGTTAGCTATTTTTGTGGTTGACGTGAGTAGTTTTGTGAGTGTGGCCTCAATGCAGAGTGTTCTTTGTCTTCTGTGCTTCTATTGCATTGTCTACAAACTCATTCTGGTGAAAATTGGGCTGGCTAGGAATTTAATGTAGGACCTGCTCTACCAGTGAGCTACCTACCCTTTTGATGATGGGCATCTTTACCGGTTTGATATCAAGGTGTCAATTGGTACCTCCAGCATTCCATTGGGTTAATGCCAAATGGTGTAGTAGCACATAGGTAACTTTTGCAGTGACGTTTCGGGGGAGTAGTTCAAGTTCTGCTGATATTCAGCTTCTTCTGTTAGCTAAAAATGTGTTTTAGGTATGGTTACTCAAGGTTGAAGTTATGATAACGAGAAAGATCAAGGCCTAGGTTTTGGGCCGAGTTCTTTGTATGTTTAATCTAATACATGTGCCTTTGGTTAGAGTTCCTTCTTGAATACTTACTTGAGTTGGTGGAACTCGGAGTTCATAACACTTTCCAGCTTATTTCAAAATTCATTCCATATTTTCATGCAGCATTGCCTCAAAGTTTCCATGTCGGCACTGGTTGCCTTTTCTCCAGACCAATCCCGGTTCAATTATGCAAGTACTCTTCTTAATAGCATATGCTGTGTTGGGTGCCAAATTATACATTCCTGTTATTGAAATTCAACTCGAGAATATGGTAATATGGTCATATGGTCATATGTTTATTGTGTTTTCTATTTTCCAGTTTTGGTCTGCCAATCATGTACACGAGCTTTTTTTTCTTATCTTCACAAGATAAGATAATGCATGCTATGTACGTTTAGGAACATTTGAAATCTTCTAAGAATTGATGGAAACAATAGATGTTACTATGGAAAAATCAGATGAGTCCAAATTAATATCACATGGATCTTTTGATGAACTAGTAGTTGTACCTAAGCTAACCTTAAATGACAACACCTACAAGTCATTACCAACTCTCGTGTTTTATGATGCTAAAAAATAACTTATAGCCTTATCTGTTACAAAAATGGTTCTCCATCAACAAAAGGAGCATTCTACATCTGCAAGTGAATGGATTTATTTGGATTTCCATCACTCACATGGAGGGGACTGCAACAATCATAGTTGTTTTTCTCTTCAGAAAAATATACAAGATGAAGACAACTGCAAATTGATTAAATTTACAGATCCTTCTTTGAAAGTGACTTCAACTTTTTTTAATATAATGGAGTATTTTGATAAGAACCACGATAATCAACCTGAAAATAATGGTCCAAAGCTCTCTGAAAGTGTTGGTATATCAGATATTCCAAGGTTCAAGTCTGAGACTGTTCTGGGTGGGGTACCTGACAACATTGACATGAAAACACAGGATAATCTGCAAAATGCACTTCAGTCAATAACTAAGAAAGTCTCTTTATTATTCAACTCTATATTTGTATCCAGTGATCTATCATTTTACTTGAATGTGAAAAGAAGTTTTGTAAGATGTGGAGATCCTTCAGCAAAAGAAACAAGTAGCATGAAAAATTCTTTGTATACTGATCTCAATGAATTCTCAAATACTATTTCATCTTATTTTTATTGTCAAAAGAACATGATACAACTTCATCATATTGAGATGTCCAAATCTGTCATAAACATTATTGATTGCATTTGAACGGATTCTAAAATGGTTTATGAGTTAGATAATGAGCTAAAAAGAATAGTACATACATTTCCAAACTTGAAAAAGCTTTGTATTCCACATGTTAATTAGGTAGATCTAATGAGTTTGATCAAGGATAGGGTTTCCCAAATAGGTTCCTTGAAATATGATACAACTTTGAGAGGACTAGGCACAATGCATATATTATAGAAGACAACTTTTGATGTTTGTTTCTAAGTGTTCAGGTAGCATATTTGTATTTGATAGAGTTGGTTCAAAGCATAGAGTTTTTGGAAGATTCTATAAAACTACCCTATTCTTTGCTTAAATATGCCTTTCTTGACCATCAATGAGCACTTTGGATGTAGCAGCACCAAAACAGATAACTTTTGGAGGAGAGTCTACCATGGAATTCATTTCCATTTTCTTATACATTTGGTTAGATGTACCTAATTTGTTTAATGCATATATAATTTTTTCTGAGTTCCAATATGATGCTCACTAAAAACAAACAGATAAATCTGATGCAGCCTTGCACCAATAAGTAAACGGTGTAACGTTTCAATTTAAAACAGCAGCATTGGTCCACAGTAAAAAAGCCTTCAAGAGCCATCCATTTCCTCCAACTGGCTACCTCGAACATCTTATCAAGTGATATGATACAACCTTGGCTTTTACACGAGCAGGTATAGCGATGTAATCATTCAGTTAAAACAATAGAACTTGTGCACAGTAAGACAGTAATGAAGGTTTATCTACTTTCTCAAATTGGCTACACCATTTTTTTAAATGTTGAAAATGCATCATATACCACATTAAAAATCAAAGAGATCTGGTGATTGAAAAAATATTTTGTAAAAAAAATACTTGTTTAGATTATAACAAGCAGATCATTGTTTACACAATGGATCACAAAAAGTCCATTTGTAAGGGAATAATAATCCCTTAACTTGATCAAACAAGGGAAAGGGTACAGGGTCATAGTAAATGTGGATTCAAGCTGCTGCTGTAACGTTTTTGAGTAACCCACTTATTTGGATGATGTTTTTTGGTTTTGTCTAGATATTTTTCCATGAATATGATAAAAAGCTGCTATAGTATTTTTTTTAAACATTTGTTAAATAAAATGCTATAGTACTCCATGCACCTGCCATGCACCTCAGTTTTTTAAAACTAACTTGTACTTGGATGTAACAGGCTGTAAATCAGAATTGGAAGACAAAAGGATAGTGTGTGAAAAATATGAAATATAGAAAACAAAAATAGACTTTCCTGTAAGCCTCATACACCATGCCACAGAATGGGCCTTATTGAAAATGGCCAAAGCCTCTAAGTCTGTGTTTCAGCGCATTGGACATTGGGATTTTTCTCTCCCCTTACACGCAGTTATGATATATAAGGGGGCTTCTATCTTTATTGTGATTAACATGTTGACTCTATTCCATCTGCATCTATGTTCCATATTTATTTGCTTTTTAATCAAGCCATCAATAGGGGCTTATAAATTTTCATGCATTGTTGCCAGCAGGACAATTGCTATTGCAGTATAGTTCTCATGCTAGATGGCCAACTTTCTTCTTTATCTATCCATATCTAGTTATCAAAAACATGGATTTCGAGTGCCTACTTTAATGAAGTCTCCACCAGTGGATGAGTCACACTGTCTGTACACCATTCTTGAAGGAAATCGGATGAGAAATGGAAAGAGGACCTTTAGTAGTGCAAGAGCAATGCAATGGTATTTTGTATTCATAAGCATGTTCAGACAATGGATAATGCAATGTGGAGAATGTGATTCCAACCTTCCCGAACATATTTTGTATAGAATTCCTAATTATTGTGAATTGCAAGTGTTTTCCAGACAGGAATAGCTTGTAAAAAATAAAATTCCGTCACACAGTCAAGGAAACTCATCTGGTAGTGGTCCACAATACCTTCACAAAGGCCCTGGTACTTCATGAATTCAGAGGATGCATCTGGGTTTGCATGTGATCATGTTCTAGCGAAATGTTACAATTTGTAAGCAGAGCTTCGGCGAAAATCACATGAGGAAAGACCAAAACAAAAATATTGCATTGCATTCAAAAGTACAACTCACTTGGCCAAGGGAAGCAATTAGAAAGTTTAAGGAGGTCAGCTTCCAATATGTTAAGAGATAAGGAAATATGGTAGCAGACCTATTGGCTAATATTGCAATAGAGGAGGAATAGAAGGATCAGACCTAAACACAAATTCACTGAACTTAGCTGAAGGGGAGTGGACATCAAGCTTCAAAAATTGGTCCAATAAAATTGCAATGATCTTTAGGAAGTCTTTTATCTAAATTTCATTTGTCTTGTTTCAATCCCCTAATTTCAGAGGCATTTTAGAGGCCCAGTATTCCCCAACATTACTATGGGTTACGGTCCAATCATGTAAGCTTTTTTAGAAGAACCTGTTTTAATTTGAGAATTTATGAGAGAGAAACCACATAGAATTCCAAGGTTGAAAGTAGATCAGCTTAATAATTTCAAAGGGTTGAAAAAGCCATGCAAGGCTATAAATTTAATAAGAATACTCCTGGCCAACTCAAAGAGGGAGAAATCTTGTTGCGCAGGAATTGTAAAGCCATGAGGAGGAATTTAGAAGGACCTGTTTTAATTTGAGAATTTATGAGAGAGATACCACACAGAATTCCAAGGTTGAAAGTAGATCAGCTTAATAATTTCAAAGGGTGGAAAAAGCCATGCAAGGCTATAAATTTAATAAGAATACTCCTGGCCAGCTCAAAGAGGGAGAAATCTTGTTGCACAGGAATTGTAAATTGTTCAACTCTATGTTTGTATCCAGTGATCTGTCATTTTACTTGAATGTGAAAAGAAGTTTTGTAAGATGTGGAGATCCTTCAGCAAAAGAAACAAGTACCATGCAAAATTCTTTACATACCGATCTCAATGAATTCTCAAATACTATTTCATCTGATTTTTATTGTCAAAATAACATGATACAACTTCATCATATTGAGATGTCCAAATCTGTCATAGACATTATTGATTGCATTCGAACGGATTCTGAAATGGTTTATGAGTTAGATAATGACCTAAAAAGAATAGTACATACATTTCCAGACCTGAAAATTATTTTTATTCTACATGTTAATCAGGTAGATCTAATGAGTTTGATCAAGGATAGGGTTTCCCAAATAGGTTCCTTGAAATATGATACAACTTTGAGAGGACTAGGCACTATGCATATATTATAGAAGACAACTTTTGATGTTTGTTTCTAACTGTTCAGGGAGCATATATGTATTTGATAAAGTTGGTTCAAAGCATAGAGTCTTTGGAAGATTATATAAAACTGCCCTATTCTTTGCTTAAATATGCCTTTCTTGACCATCAATAAGCACTTTGGATGTAACAGCACCAAAACAGAGAACTTTTGGAGGAGAGTCTACCATGGACTTCATTTCCATTTTCTTATACATTTGGTTAGATGTACCTAATTTGTTTAACGCATATATAATTTTTTCTGAGTTCCAATATGATGCTCACTAAAAACAAACAAATAAATCTGATGCAGCCTTGCACCAATAAGTAAACGGTGTAACGTTTCAATTTAAAACAGCAGCATTGGTCCACAGTAAAAAAGCCTTCAAGAGCCATCCATTTCCTCCAACTGGCTACCTCGAACATCTTATCAAGTGATATGATACAACCTTGGCTTTTACACCAACAGGTATAACGATGTAATCATTCAGTTAAAACAGCAGAACTTGTGCACAGTAAGACAGTAATGAAGGGTTATCTACTTTCTCAAATTGGCTACACCATTTTTTTAGCTGTTGAAAATGCATCATATACCACATTAAAAATCAAAGAGATCTGGTGATTGACAAAATATTTTGTAAAAAAATTACTTGTTTAGATTATAACCAGCAGATCATTATTTACACAATGGATCACAAAAAGTCCATTTGTAAGGGAATAATAAACCAGACGTAGGAATGTAATTTTCTTCCTTAGAAGGCAATCCAATCAATCAGATCTCATTTCAACTTTAAAATAAAAATACACTTAACCGGTCAAAACCTAGATAAGCAAGTAACCCATCAAATGCACTGTACCTGTTGAAAACAAGACGTCCGAATGTAATTTTCTTCCCTCGTTTTGTATTCAGGGACGGCTCTTCTCGGAAGGCAGTTCAATCAGATCTTATTTCAATCTTTAAAATAAAAATATCCTTAACAGGTCAAAACCTAAGTAAGTGAGTGAACCTTTAAATGAATTTAAAGCGTCAGTGAGTTTCCCTCGAATTACTTTCTTGTTGAAATCCCAATGAGTTGTGTCTGAGTACTTAAAACCCTGCAATAGAAAAAAAAAATCATCAAACAACCCTTTGATTCATCTTAAGATTCCAAACCATTATCTACCAGAGGGCATTATAAATTCTGTACATCTATATAATATACTGGTTTGGAATTAAACAAGAAGCATACCTGCTCAGGTAATTACCCTTCACAGAAATCTGAAATCATGCATTTCATCTCTTCTAGTCCGCAACAAACCAAACAAAATAAAGTCAACCAATCCAAAAAAGGGAAAAAAAAATAAAAGAAAATTCAACAAACACTAGCTGGTAAAAGAAAAATCGACAAAGAAAATGCACAGTGAAAGCCAAAAAATAACAAGCAGAAGCCAATTCAAAGCAATGCAGAATACAGAAGAAGATGAGCTTAAAATAATAAGATATAATTTGCCTGTAACTCTTATATAGCAGCTCCATCTCAAACAGTCATAAATTTGCCCCAACTTCTAGTTCTTTCCCACTTCCACTTTAATCTATATTTTAGATTTTATTTTATATTCATATCCACCGACATGGCCAGTGCTCTGCGATTCAAAATTTGTTTAAAAAATTGCAAATATTCCGAGTGATTACGGTCGATGGTGATTACATGGAAGCAATTCTGAAAGATTTCCAAACCAAAACCTTCAGATTGCGTTTTTAAATGGAAATATTTTACAAGGACATGAGATACTTTAATATTTATTGTTTTTCTAAGATATAATGTACATAGCTATGCATAGTCATTTAGTTACCAAACTCGTTTCGAACATGCTTGAATAGGATTACAGTACAGAAGCAAAAGCAAGAAACCTGGCCTGGCGCTCCTCCTCCTGCAGAAAAATCCGCCATGCACGACCCTCCCCATCCTCCTGGCCCTCCTCCTGCAGAAAAAGCTCATGCAGCACAAGACGGACTGGCTAGGTAGACGGACGGGCTGGGCTGGGTTTAATTAATTTTTTAACTAATAACTGTTTTTTAATGTTTTCTTTGGACGGCAGAGAATTGTTGAATCGTTTAACAATAGATCTAACGGTTAAGATTAGGACAGGAAGACATTTAGGGGAGTTCATTTCAGAGGGAAACGCCTTACGGCGTAAATATAAAAGTATATTTATAAATAAAAGGGTAAGTATTTTAATTTACCATTATAATTAAATCTCTAAATTGTACTATTTTATGTAAATTAAAAATTATGATTAATAAAATTATTATATAATTTTTTTTAAATAAATTTTATTTTTATTTTTTATTTTTATTTTTTATTTATTTATTTATTTATTTATTTTATTTATTTATTTTTATTTTTTTTGCGTTTTTTTTGCGTTGTTGTTATATTGATTTGGTATTGAATTTATTCGAAGTGGCGTGAGAGTAGTTATGGTAAGAGCCTCAGGTGTAAACTTCTCTTTTAGTAATCTGGTTATATGAGATGGAGGTTTTGGTTTAAGCCATCAGATGCAAGCACTTCATTGATCAACTTTGGCTTAAGTTGTGTGGATATAAACAAAGACGATACCTCCCTAAGGCAGTCAAGGCTCTGAAATACGAAGTAAAATCAAACAAAATTGAGAGCTTCATCTAGCATGTGAAGGATTACACCTTAATATGCAAGTTCATTGATATGTGGCCAATGGAGAGAGCATTGGTTAGATGGACCCAACAAAATGGTAGCTAAAGGAACACTTTGATCTTGAGCTTGGAGCAAAGGGTTTCATTATAGTGATTTTTGCAAATCTAGAAGACATAAACAATGTATTCGAGAACAACATGTATTTTTTCAATAATGTGGGGTTATTCATGACATTCTGAAAAGAAAGTTACAACCTAGAAAAGGAAAAATTGCCTGTAGCCCCATTTTCTTATGCCAAAAGAATATCGAGAGGAGAAAATCATAGAAGGCATTGGAAACATGATTAGAGATTTTGTGAAAATATCCCCATTTTCTTATGCCAAAAGAATATCGAGAGGAGAAAATCATAGAAGGCATTGGAAACATGATTAGAGATTTTGTGAAAATATCTAAAGTGACCGAGCGAGGACACTACACCTCATGTAAGGATATGTGTGTATATGAATATCTCCTTACCACTTTCAAAATCAATCGAAATCTCCTACCATGATGAAGTTTAGCAACAACCTTTGGATTATGAGCATGTATTGTTTAGATGTCATAGGTGCTATGAATACAACCATCTCTTCAAGGATTGTCCCCTGAATGTCACAGAGGAAACAAAAGAAAATCAACATAAATTAGACCATGAGGGTTTTCAGAAAGTCCAACCTCATCGAAAAAACCCTCAAGCACAAAATGTGGCAACGCCATAGGAGCCTCTTCAGTGTGTTGATTTTTCCTTAGGCCCTAGATCTGGTTTGAGGCTAATCACGCACACAAGCACACTAGAAACCCTCAACTTACAAGCACTTAACAACCACCCTGTTTTCCCATCAATTCACACATTCTCTCTCAACAATCATGGAATGCTAATCCATTTTAAGAGATCTCCAGGAAAAAAAAAAATAACACAACCTTGAACAACCATAACATTTGTTTGTAACATCAGAACTGTGCAATATGAACAATTCTGGGGCTCTTAAAAGATCTACAGACTAATGCAAAAGAAATTCAATTCTTGGTTCCTCAATTGCCAGATACAACCTTGACATCTTATTTAAAGTATTTTTCATCTCTATACTTTTAAAATAGAATAATTATTTATGCTTACATCTAGTATTCTCCTCTATAAAAGAAAAGGTTCCTTTCATACATGCAACATCATGGGCCTCAGAATATTCATTCATGTGTCTCACCAAGATACACAATCACAGAAATGAGAAATTACTTGTAAAGTTAAAACCATAACATTTGCATGTAACATCAGAAGTGTGCAATATTAACCATTATTCTGGGGCTCTTAAAAGATCTTCACATTCGTGCAAAAGAAATTCAATTCCTGGTCCCTCAATTGCAAGGTACAACCTCTGCATCTTCTTTAAGTATTTTTCATCTCAATACTTTTAAAATAGAATAATTATTTATGCTTACATTCAGCATTCTCCACTATAAAAGAAAGGATTCCTTTCATACATGCATTAAAGGCCTCAGTATATTCATTCATTTGTCTCACCAAGATACACAACCACAAAAATGAGAAATGACTTGTAAATTTTGCAACTGACATCAGTTCTTGATAAAATAAATTTATAGGCGTCAGTGTTTCCATGGCCAAAATTACAGATAAGAGATTGAACACCTGAAAATAATTAGCATGCATACTGTTACGACTCGAGATAATTGGATATGGTTAATTAACCAATGTTTCGAAAATCGTTATCAGGAGTAAATCAACGAGGAGAAAAATTGTAAAAATCGGGATAAAATCGGTAAAAATCAGGAAAAAAAATATGATTTTTTCTCAAAAATTCATGATTTTTTACCAAAAAAATTGTGATTTTTTCAAAATGAAAAAATCACTGAATTAATCACGCGATATTATCGGGAAAATGAAAAAATCACGATCTTTTTATGTTATCGTGATTTTCGCAACACTGAAATCAACACACTAATACCAAGAAAACACCTAGTTCCATAACATCTAGAGAAGCAAGAAGATGAGAAGAATGTTATACATCTAAGAATAGTTAGTCACAGCAGACTAAGTAGAATGAAATTATTGTTAAAATAGATCTAACAATGAATCCTTTAAGAAATTTATACCTTGGAGAAAAAGGATCCACACAGCTCTGGAGCCCTATACCATCTTGTGGCAACATAGTCCTGCACTTCATCAAATATATACATCTTAAAAATGGGAAATTTACTAACTAAAGTACAACAATCAAAATCAAACAGATAATTCAACAGAAACCCTGTCAAACCAGATATAACAATATAGCAACTTATTAGATTTGGATCTGTATAATATAGATTTAAAATAGTATATCGTCCAGAAGATTGTTGTGGGCATGTCATTGAAAGCAACTCTTGCTAAGCCAAAGTCACATATTTTTAGCTTGCAATCAGCATTTTCCAAAACATTCTTCAGTTTCAAATCCCGATGATACACATTTGCTACAAGAACATAAAGTTGACAAATTAGAGAATAGAATTCACATTTCTTCTTCCATACTAAGTTCCCTGAAATGGGAAGGTGCTTCACAGTCACAATAGATTCTTAAAAACGCAGTTAAAACTTAACAGGAATATTTGAACAGGATCGATGTCCTAAACCAGATACCCTTTAGTACACAAATGAGAAAGAAGCATATGCACTTCAGAAAACACTAAAATATATATTTTTGGAAGTGAATAAAGCACAATTGCAATGTGCAACTGCTTGAAATGATTTGTAAATACAATGCATGGGGCAAATACAGAGATCAAAATTGTGAATCCTCAAATTAACTAACTCTTGCAGTTACAGATGAAAATTTGAGCATTTGAAGATTGAACCATTATTTTGAAGGATTGATTTCTAATCACTGAATCAAACTAAACTGGTTTGAGGGTTAACGGGCCACATATGTCAAATTGTGGTCAAAAAACTGATCCTTAGACTTGTGAACAATTACAAAACAACAATGGGCCCCCTATGCCTATAGTGGACATTACCATGGTGAAATAAATAGGGACTTCAATCAAGAGTATAAATAGCTGATGTGCCAGAAAATGATTAAAATAATTATTGTTTAATAACTTGTATATTGCACTTGGATTGTCAATACATCTGTAATGCAGAAATACATAGAAAGAAAAGAGCATACAGAATGATCTCATGGTTCAGATTGTTTTATCTATAAAACTAGAGGAAGGCAAAAAGGAAATAGGCTAGCCGCTATATATACATATTAATTTTCACACAGTAATTATGCGTTAAAAAATAGTGAGAATAAATTAAAATTAGACAAAACCCCTGCAACATAAAAGCAAAAATCACAATCTTAACAGAACAGTAACCGAATATTGCCTACTCACATAAACAGCCCATATATCTAGTGAATATAGTCAGCAATGAGCATGCATACACCCTTTCCCAGGTTTAAAGTTTAAACTTATTTAGAAATAAGAATATTAGCAAAAGAAAGCTACCAGTATGTATGTACTTCAGAGCTCGTAGAAGCTGGTACAAGAAAAATTTATAATGTTCCGGCATCGAGTCATCATTTGCCTTAAAAACCCGGTGTAGATCTAATTCCATATGTTCAAATACCACGTAAATGTCTTTGGATTCCCACCTTAACATAATGTGTTTGATTTCAACAATATCATAATGTCGCAACAGCCTCAAAAGCTTAATGTCAAGTAAAATCCGGGTTGCATCAGAAATATGTTCAAAGATGTCATTTATTTTCTTGATTGCAACTTTCTCCCCAATGTGAGTATCAATTACAGAGCATACAACACCATAGCTTCCTTTTCCTATAACCTCCTGAATCTTGTAGTGATTTTCTTCACCATATTCAGTGAAAAACTCAACCTCTATAGGGGTCTACATCAGGTGAATTGCATAACAATCGGATTTTAAACCTTACATCGTCTTCACAAAATGTGATATGTGATATAAACTGAATATTTAAGAAAGAAACAACTAATAAGATCTAACAAGAAGAAAAATATTAAGCAGAGCAAAATGACATGTTCTAGGCCTGAAATTTCCATGACCTCTCTGAGATGAAAGCAAGCCAACAACATTCCCTCAAAGCATGAAAAGATTATCGAAATTAAACTACTGTGAGTAGTGACAATGCCAAAGGTTGCTTCATTGAACACTAGCAGCTAAAACATATACAAGAGTAGGAACATTAGGTTTGAACAAGCCTATGTAATTCACAATTATGAGCTATTTCATTATTGGGACACCGGCAAATAAATTATTTTACAGCTAAACATCAAGAAAAGCATTATCAGTACCACACATGACTTAATGCCTATGACCTCATTTAAAAAAGGTATAGCTATAACTAAAAATTTGAACGGAGGCCTGAACCAAACTTCAAAGTCTTACCCGAACTGATTTATCTTCATGGCAAAGTAGGATGTTCAGTTAAAATTTTAAACGAAGACCTGAACCGAACTTCAAAGTATTGCCTGAACTGATTTATCTTCATGGCAAAGTAGTATGTTCAGTTAAAATTTTAAAAACAAACTGAATGAGAAAGATTTGCCATCCTTTGTTCGAATACAGTATCAAACCAAAAAAGTGGGATCAATTTAAGCCTATAAGGAACTAAACATGCAAAATATGAGACGATGGAACTATCCTTGCCTCAAAACAACAAAAAGCAGAATTCCCTAACATTTGGGTGAAAATTTAGTGTTCTTCAAAGAGGCATGTGAAGCATAACTGGAGGAAAATAATATTTTGCCTAAGATTGTGAAGGTGAACACCCATGAATTGACAGTCAATGAAAAGGTCCAATGCATCAATCACCTGGGTAAAATAAAAAACGACCACAATAAGCTGGATTCTTTAGGTCAACGCATGTCCAGATGTCCATATCTCTATACAGTCTGTTATAGCGCATAGATCTTTGTGATCAAATTCATGATTTAGATGACATAATGGATGAAGAGATTTCGTTTTTCAAGACTGAATGCATGATTTTCCTTCTATAATTTGAATAGATGCAAACAAGGAAATGCGACCCTACACAATGTGGCATGTTCTAAAGGGGAAATTCTTTAGGTCAAGAAATGGAAGGGAGTCCGAAACATAATATTCTAAAACCGTTACAGTTATTAGATGACAAACATGACGAAAAACACCTCCCAACTAAAAACGGTCGTGATGCTTGAAAGGCCATTCCATAGTATGGCTTTTGTTAATTTCCTCTTTAAAAGGGAAAACTATGATAATATTTTTTTATCAAAGAAGGGCAATGCATATTCAGTGTCAAGCTTTTTATTCTTATTGGTTGGTTCATCAATTCCAGTAGCCCTGTGAATGAAAACAAATTTTGATGAGTTACACAACAAGGAGCCCTTTAGATTAAAGGGAAAGTCGCAATCATTAATGATAGGTGAAAGGTAAGTGATAACCTTACCTTCTAGTCAGGTAAGACAACAACAAGCAAAAAAGGGTCCACAAGTCTGACCTCAAGAGATTTCATGACATCTTTAACAAATAAGGTTAATCGATATCAACAATATACCGATACCCACCCCTTGCTATTCCATGGAGTCATTTCAATTTTAGAGTATCGGAATATCAATCCACATGCAGAACATGGTCTTACCCAACATGAAATGGGGGTGTACCTCAGTACTAAAGGAGCCCAACGGCAGGGGGCGGGACCTAGATTTGTTTCACATCCTGTTAAATTTTTAACACAGAAACAAAAACAACATGGGCCCTAATGCCAAAGGATAATTCTGGCAATGTGACACTATATTCTCCATCTGCTGCAGAACATCCAGCTTATAAGAATCCCCTACGACACACTTAAACAAACCCAAATTTCATAAAGGGCAGTACGAAAAGAAAAAGCAGCACGTCTTGCAGTAATCGAATCACGGACATTAAGATCAACCCCAGACCAAGGTACTTACTTTTCTTCTCTGATCTTCCTGCATGGTTCTTTGTCTCTGTTCACTTTTATATCCACGTTGTATTCTTATGTCCTGATACAAGGCCAATGCCTCAACTATCTGCGAACCTTCCTGGAACCGCAAATACCAAATCTTTTCACATGGGCAGTGCTTCAAATGAGAGGAAAAAATCAGCCTTTTCTCAGCTTGGTCTGTACGTCAGCCACATTTGACCCATCTGCCTCTGCTTCTGATAAAAAACCCACTATTTATCTTGATCCTGCCATTAATAAACAATTCTAGATCTACTCTCCTGCGCTCAGTCATAGAGAAACAACACAAGCCCATGGCCTGCAAGGCCTGCGAGTGCCTGATATCTGCATTGCCAGAAAAACAAGAAAAAGCAGGAAAATTATCCTTTCGGCCCCTGTACTGCCCGTCACTCACTGATCTTCAATGTACTCAATCACAGGGGAAATATTGAAAAGAAATCCACATTGGGGTTTGGGAACTGAGGGTCTTAAACAGACGGGTAGTCGAGAATGCGCGACCCTCTCCATCCTCCTGGCCCTCCTCTGCAGAAAAAGCTCGTGCAGCACAGGATGGACTGGCTAGGTAGACGGACGGGTTGTGCTGGGTTTAATTAATTTTTTAACTAATAACTGTTTTTTAATGGATTTTTGGACAGCAGAGAATTGTTGAATCGTCTAACAATAGATCTAACGGTTAAGATTAGGACAGGAAGACATTTAGGGGAGTTCATTTCAAAGGGAAACTGTTAGGCCCCTATACTACTAGTGTAACCCCTTATTGTTATTAGTATAACCCACTTATTATATTGATGTACCCATGTAGTGCCCATATTGTTACTATTATGCCACATAGAAGCCCACCATTGTTACTGTTGTGCCCTACAATATTATTGTTATGTAGGCTTTGATTGTATTGGGACCACTTAGACTCCTATATATAGAAATGAGGTATTTTCATTTGTATCATCCAAGAATTGTTCATTTATGTAATGTAAAGGAGGTTGCCCCCTCGAAGAGGCTGAATTCTAAGGCGTTGATCTTTCTTTTCTATCTTTTCTTGAGCTGGTTCCATAACATTTGGTATCAGAGCTTTGGATTCTAGGGTTTCGCTGCTCCAAACAGGTCATCGTGGCATTGTCGCTATAACTTTTTTCTGTGACGTTTCAGAAGTCGCAAAAAAAAACCCATTTGAGAATAATTGGCGCTGAACCTTGGGTCTGAATTTCAGATCTTTTCGCGCGATATTTTCGGAGATATGATCTGCGGAAGTTGGTCTTTTTGCAGACTCCTAAATTACACTCAAAACATGTGACCTGGGGAAAATCGTCATAACTTTCTTTCTGAGCATCGGATTGAAATTTCGTAAGAAGGTACAGAAAGAGGACGGACTGTAGTTTTGGTTTATATATTTTTTAGAGTCAAAGGTTGAAACAGGGACACGTGGAACTTCATACAAGTTCGCTCTACTGAACTAGTCTATAATCAGGTCACTGCGGGAGAGTGTGCATAACTGTTTCTTGGAGAATCCAATTTGGATCAGACTTGTGGCATTGGAAAGAGGACACAGAGGGCTACTACAGGTCACAAGTTCAGAACTTAAAGATCCAAAAGTACAGAGTTACAGTCATTTCAAGGTAGAGCTCCTAAAATCAAGAAAAAGCAAGATGAGGAAGTTTGATGGCAAGGATCCGGTAAATTGGATACTTCAGATGGAGCAATATTTTGATATACATGGTGTACAACTGTTACAAAAGGTATGTATTGCATCTTCATATTTAGAACCAGATCAATTTTTATGGTACAAAGGGCTTTGTTCTCGTAAAAAACTTGTTACGTGGTCAATTTTCACGGAGGAAATGATAGCACATTATGAGGATATAAAGAGCAACACCTTCTTTAGAGCAACACCACAACAATTGGAAAGAGTAAAAGGGCTTTGTGACATAATGGAAAGCAAAATTATGGAAACCAGGAAGCATACCCCTCACAACTATAAATATGGAAGTGTTGTTTCTCCCAGCCTTCCACAACCTACAAGGGTTACACCACAACAATTGGAAGAAAAAATAGAAAAAGGGATTTGTTACAATTGTGATAGCAAATGCACTAAAGGTCATAGGTGTGCTGAGAAGAAATTATTTTACATAGAATATGAAGAGGAGGAAGAAAAGGATCAAGAAACATCAAAAGAAGAGGATATTCGTCAGGACACCACCCCAGAGAAAGAAGAAATGAATCAGACCATATCTTGTAAAGCATTGGCAAGAATTACCACTCCTAAAACTCTCAAGATAGAAGGACATATCAAGAAGAAAAAGGTGCAAGAAGTGAAAGATCACATTGAGAAAGAAGAAATGAATCCAACCATATCTTGTAATTCAATGGATGAAATTACCACTCCTCAAACTATCAAGATAGAAGGACACATCAAGAAGAAAAATGTTCAAGAAGTGAAAGATCACATCGAGCATCAAGAAATGAATCCAACCATATCTTGTAAAGGACTGGAAGAAATTACCACTCCTCAAAAGATAGAAGGACATATCAAGAAGAAAAACGTTCAAGTAGAGAAAGATCATATCGAGCATCAACAACAAGTTCTCCAACTTTTAAGGGATAACGCCACTTCGGTGCAAAATCAAATGAAACAACAGGTAGATCAACATCGTAGTGAAAAATGTTTTGATGTGAGTGATTGGGTATTTTTACTGCTACATCTCAAGCAAGCTATTTATGAGAAGGAAATGTTGGCAATACTACATGCACTTAAAAAAGGGCGACCTTACCGAATGGGAAGACACTTCAAGGATGAGGATGTGGAAGCATTGTTTTGTGCTATTTATATTATCCAACCAAATTGGATAAACGAAGCAACGGATGAATGGAAGAAGAACGAAGAAGTATGGCCACTTATTCAAAAGTTGCAAAAGATCCCAATTCAAGCAATATTGCCAGAAATTGAAGAGGAAGGAAAAATCATATTGGAACCTGGAGCAGTCACAGAAACAAGAACCCGACAGCTACGAAATCGATCAATTTCAGAGTATCTCATCAAGTGGAAGAACTTACCCGCTGAATATTCCACATGGGAGGACAAGAATTTTATATAGAAGCATCAAGAACTACTCAAGCGTTGAGGACAACGCTTTTTGAAGGAGAGGGGCATGTTAGGCCCCTATACTACTAGTGTAACCCCTTATTGTTATTAGTATAACCCACTTATTATATTGATGTACCCATGTAGTGCCCATATTGTTACTATTATGCCACATAGAAGCCCACCATTGTTACTGTTGTGCCCTACAATATTATTGTTATGTAGGCTTTGATTGTATTGGGACCACTTAGACTCCTATATATAGAAAGGAGGTATTTTCATTTGTATCATCCAAGAATTGTTCATTTATGTAATGTAAAGGAGGTTGCCCCCTCGAAGAGGCTGAATTCTAAGGCGTTGATCTTTCTTTTCTATCTTTTCTTGAGCTGGTTTCATAACATTTGGTATCAGAGCGTTGAGGACAACGCTTTTTGAAGGAGAGGGGCATGTTAAGCCCCTATACTACTAGTGTAACCCCTAATTGTTATTAGTATAACCCACTTATTATATTGATGTACCCATGTAGTGCCCATATTGTTACTATTATGCCACATAGAAGCCCACCATTGTTACTGTTGTGCCCTACAATATTATTGTTATGTAGGCTTTGATTGTATTGGGACCACTTAGACTCCTATATATAGAAAGGAGGTATTTTCATTTGTATCATCCAAGAATTGTTCATTTATGTAATGTAAAGGAGGTTGCCCCCTCGAAGAGGCTGAATTCTAAGGCTTGGATCTCTCTTTTCTATCTTTTTGTGAGCTGGTTTCATAACAGAAACGCCTTACGACGTAATTAAATTTACAAGCGATCATCGAAAAGGTCAAGCTTTAGCTTATGTGTTAGGTGGGCCATCTCGGAGGTTTAAAAGTTGGGTGCAGTTCTCTTGTGAACGGGCTTGGCCACGGTGGTTATTTTATGGGTTGGATATGCATTTATATGCATATCTTGGCTCCAGTGGCTATGTTTAAAAATGATACTTAAATCCGGTGGTCTGGTATTTCCCCTATAGATCCCTCCACTAATTTATACATTATTTTAAAAGGGATTTATCTCCCTAAATTTGGGGTTGAATTAAGCATGGTTTGAACATATTTGGGCATTGTGGGTTAAGGAGAAACACTTTTAAGCAGACCTAAATCAGTCCTGCATCAATATCCATAGAGAATATAATGTTTGTCCCACTCCATAATCTTATTTGTGAATATAGACTGATTGAACAATTCCACATAACTTTTTCTATATATCCATAGAGCATATAATGTTTGTCCCATTCCATAATCTTATTTGTGAATAGAAACTGATTGGATATCGATAATGCATTTTACATGTAATGTAAAGATGGATTAAAATATCTATGAGTCGTTGCAGCTAAAGTAATTCAAACAATCTTCTTCATCCTCATGCTTCTTGTACTCTTTTTTACCGCTAGATCGTTGCACTTCTTGGCCATTCCCTAACTGCAATGTTTAAAAACAAAGTTAAGGCAAGGCAACTGAAATAGGAAAAAAGAATCAGAAACAACCAAATAAATATTTATTACTATGAAATGTTTGTATTAAAAAGTAGATATACATTTCTTTTGTAAAGACTTCTTGAAAACTCTATTTCCAAAAACATGATTTAAATTGTTAATCCATTTCTAAAAATTCTAATTTTTTTCTTCTGGTTTAAAAATAAAAACATATTTCATAAAAAGAAGGAAAAACTATATTTTGTATGTTAAATGGTAAGGAATTTTTAGATACCCAAATTTTATATATGTGTGTGTGTGTGTGTGTGTGTGTGTGTGTGTGTGTGTGTGTGTAAAAATTTAAACACTAACATTGCAACATATTTAAACATTAAAAACTGTAATCTTTTATTATTTTTAAGTATTCAACTATTTATAAAAAATAACCAATTCATATGTTATTCCATGTGTTATTCGAGCTAAGAAAGATAATTATTAGGGATTGAAAACACAAATCAATGTATAATTTTTTTTTATACTAGTTTGATTGAAAATAACAATATCAATTCTAATAAGCATAAAATGTAATGAAAAAATAAAATCTACAGTTAAGCTTGTTTATATTGAAGCTATATTATTGTTAAATGTTCCTATTCAGGAGTGACTTCTAATAAGGTGGTTCAAAGAATTTTGGTAGCAGAAATGTATATATCCTCTTTTTTATGACCATATTTGAATCCATTGCTTCCCATTTTCAAGCACAACATCACAAAAAATAATTTAATTTTTATTTGGAATAACAAAATATCTTTAAAAAGATGCAACTAATGGAACTAGTGTTTAATGTGATAACAAAATGAAACCCATCTGCCCTATATAAAACCAGTAAATAGACACCTTTTCCATTGTCCAAGCAGTATGCATAAAGATGAACAACAACAAAATATTGGCTACTATTATTACATTGAATACAATTATTTCATAAATGTAAAAAAAGAGCAGTTACAACATGTTTGCAAAAACTTCAACCTACATCCCTTTTTCAGATGAAAATAACCACTGGTATATATTAGTAAAGAGGTATCCAATACATAAGTTAGATCATAAGAGGTCGACATATATCCATCCACATACAAAAACAAATACATCATCCATAAAGCTAATATAAATCATATCAAAACCAATGATGCACAGTGAGGAAAATACCAAAAATATCTAAATCTGGTGGGTTCATCATAAGTGAAGCTAAAATGTTTCAACCCAAAAATAAAAACCCGATAGAACATATAATCACATATACTTTAAATCACACCACGTATACTCTAGACAACCATAACTATGGCAAATCTATGAAGCACTCTTCGCAGATTGCCCCATCGAAGAAGTAACAGAATCTAATGGCATTGTCATCAGCATTAAGTCTAGCTTTGGAAAGGGTATTTGCAGTGATGTTTCCTTCCCAGTAGACATGATGAATGTGAAAAACCTAGAAGGATATGATAAAAAAGATTAAGTGTCATCCAGCGTCGGAGTTCTGGAGGATCATAAGATGAGTAGCCTCGTATACCATCAATAAGATTCTTGGAATCCCCATAGACATGAATGGTCTCCATAGATTTCTCTTTGGAAAACTAGAGAAGGACCCATAAAGTGCATGTCTCTACCCTGTGATGAGCACCAGTATTGCAGCAAGAATGTTGCAACTCTTGGGGCTACCAACTTTACTTCATCAACTCGGGGTTCGTATAAACTTGGAGGTGACGTGTTGTATACACAAATAGATGTAATGGGTCCAGTCTTTGTCACTGTTGAGTTGGGGTGATAGACCACTAGGGTTTCTCAAACCAACCTTATATTGATTTAGAAGAAGTTTGATTACCATTTTAGAAAGGAGAATTTTACCCTAATTAAGAGGATTGAAATGCTACCTATTGCAGTAATGAAAGACTGAAATAGATGCCTAAAACACACAACTCATCTAGTTATTTGTTAAGATACCTTGCTTCAGAATAATTATAATTTAACACATGTGAAATCCTAACTAACCTAAACATGAAATATAATCTCAACAAGCACTTAACTACTGTGCACATGAATAAACATAACAACCTTTCTCTTTTTGTCTTTGTGTGAAAACATGAATGTTAATCCTTATTGATTGCATGGAAGGTGGGATAGGTGTGGATAGAGATGAGTGTGATGGGTCAAATGGCTTGGGAGGCAAGCAGGGGTCTTCTCCTAGCTTTCATGATGCATTTTTCACAAATCGGGCTCAAAACAGGCCACTACAGGTCTTCCTATAGGATGTCTACAGGATGTCCTAGTTCACCTATAGGATCCCCTGTTTTCCTACAGGAACAGGCCGAAAGCATAAGGAGTGATTTGGACAGTGGTATGGAGCTTAGGGAAGGTGAGTGATGGAAGGAATAAGGCAAGGAAGTGGTTGGAACTCACTTAGAACTCAAACCAAAGCTCTATGATGGTTGGATTTGCTCAACAAGCATGGCAAGTTGTCCTTGTGAAATGATAACTCGGATTGAGAACTTAGTGGCCTTTGGCAATCATGGGTGGGTATGGTTTGGATGAGGCTGATGATATGAGGTCTTCTTGCAATATTGAAACTCCTGCAACATACACATCATTGTTGGCATTTATCCATAAATCATTTCAAAACAAGAAGGGTTTACAACAATATAAGGAAAACAGAATTTGCATCATTTATTTGCCAAGTTCATGCATGGAAATGCTTGAAACCTATTATGAAAGCAACATAAAATATAATACAAAATTAAGATATCATAAATGACAACTGCAACCTATCTTCTAAAACTGAAATATGTTGACCTAATTAGCAGAAAAACCCTAAGTTTCATAAGAAACTAGAATTCTGTATTTTTGGGCTGAATGGGAGTTTTTCCTCAAACCATGGTCCCTAAAGGGAGGAATGAGGTAAGATCCACCTGTTATCAACCTTTTTTGGATATTTCTTTATCTCTCTAATGCTATTGTTAAAGCTAGGCACAAATGGAAGCAAACTAATCAAATTCACCAATGCTTGCAATGTACCAATGCCAAAATCAATTTAACAAGTAATTTATGAAATAACCTAAGCATACAAATACAATAAGAGGAACCTCTACTACTAAGGTTGGGCCCTAACCCAAGAGCTTCAGCCCTTCGAGTCAACTCAGTACTGGATCAAAGGAATGCTCATTTTCATTAACATATCAAAAAAAAACATAACAGTGTTTGGTCACAATTCTTCAACTCGAAAATTGCTTAGCTATTTTGCATAAAAAAAATCTAAATCCTAATGAGGCTCTAGGACTCTTTATTTATAAAAATGAAGTTTCCAACAACTTCCTTAAATCTAGGGAGGCTTGGCGCCCAATATTAAGATCGATCGGTTCTTAACTATCACTGGCTTGACTGTCAATGATCCTCATGACTCAACTGCCTGCAACTTCAAGCTGGTGTGATTTGATTAAGGGATCTTCGAGTGAGTGATGATTTAATTAGGGAGATTCCTCTCCTATAATCTCTCCTTCTTGTCTCATTTGAGTTCCTGCACCCTAATTAGCCATAATTTTCTCCCAAAAACCTGCAATCAATGCACATTAGACCACTGGACATAACATCTTCCTTTTACTCATCTCATTAAGTAAAATATAATTAAAACGTGTAAAGAATTACGAGAAGATTTGATTTTAGTAAGCTTGGAGGTGTGTTAAGGTCCATATAATTTACCCAATGATGAACCTCATCATCAGCCCCTACTGAAAGTGTTGCTCATCCTCTGAACAACTGAATCTATGTCCATGTCCTTCATTGCTTTGGTGGCTTCCCTGACATCCCATGCTTCTCCTGTAGTCTCTTCCTCTTCTAAATAAAACCATGCATTCTTATCTATTTCTTCCCGTTGCTTTCTTTATTCTTCTTCTTTTCTTCCTTCCAACATTCCCAAAAGCAACTGTGGATTTAGCCTCAAGCTAATCCAAATTACTTTGGGTCTTCGTAGTTCTCGCTTATACATTGTGGTTCTATTTAGTGCCTCTCTCATTCTGTCAGGAGAATGATATTCTCTGATTTTTAGGTTGTAAGGCAAGGTGTTCCATCTCCTTTGGCATGCTTGCTAGCTATCATCTCCTAGAAATCTTAGCATGTCTTCAAAGTGTGTGATTGCCTATTCTTGTATAGCAAGGTACCTTGGTTCAAGCTTGGGATCATTTTCAATGAGGTTGTGGGTGTTGATGACAACCATTGGGCTAGATTGTTCTGCACTAATCATAAGGGGTTCTGCCTCCTCATGATTCATCCAAGATGCTAAGGCCATCAATTGCAAGCCCCCTAGCTTTGAATTTGGGTCCCACACATTTAAATCTGTCAAGGCCAAATTGTGTAGGTAAAACTCAGATATATTTGCTCTATCTTCCAAGGTGCTTTGATCACAAAGATCAATGAATTGTCTATAGTCTTGGAAGGGCATAGTTCCTCTTTGTGCTAGGGTCTTTATCTGGAATTGTAGCCATTGTTCCTTGAGGTACAAGGCATATGAATTTGTTGGCATCCTGTACTGGATTGCCTCCATGGAAAAACTGGTCATAGTTTCCAATTAGAGTTCCCTTTCTTGTAGTTGCTTCCTTATCCATGTGTTCTCAGCCTCTAACTGATATTCCATCACTACTTCTCTATCTCTTATGCTACTCAGTTCTCTACCCATCTCCTGTAATTTCTCCTCCATGTGGCCTAAATCCTTTACCCCTTTTGATTTAGCAATTTCCATCCACCTGTGTGTCCTTTCCTTCTCTTTTTCAAGTTCAAAGAATAGGGGATTGGAAAACTTTTGTGGTATCACCCTATCTCCTTCAATGAACCTGTAGTAGGAGATGAGGTTTGTTTTTGGGCTAGGTTCTTTCAATTATTGGCCTTCTTCCTTTGTTTCTTGTTGAGTAATTCCTTCCTGGTCTCTTTCTATGTTTCATGTAGGTTTGACAGAGTTTCCTCTAGGATGGTCTCTTTTCTATGTTTCCTGTAGGTTTGACAGAGTTTCCTGTAGGATGGTCTCTGCTTCCTGTAGGTCTGATTGTATCTCCTGTAGGAGACATTTTCCCTTTAATGAGGTTGACCTTGTGACAACCCTCCTAACATAGGTGATTGGAGACTTGGGAGAAGCTTGTTTTGGTGTTCCTTCTCCTTCATTTTTCTTCAAGGGGATCGACTTCTCTTGTTGTTTTGGTGAATCCTCAATGACAATTGGATTTTTGGTAGGGGTTTGAGGTCTCCCTTGTCTAATCCTAGTGCTCTTTCTTGTCCTCAAGTATAGTGGGGTTTCTTTGCCTCTTTCCCTTTGATTTGACAGGTGTAGTTAGGGTAGTTAGAGAAGTTGATGCCTCTTTCTTTGTAGGCTCTAGAGACACCCTTGGTGATTCTTCTTCTTCTCTACCTTGAGCTGCAGACTTCCATTCATCCTTCTGTCATTTTACCCTTTTCCATTTTATTTTTCATTCTCTTCTTTGTCTCCTACTTCCTCTTATTGTTCTTCCTCTATTTCTTCACTCTACTGATATGTTTCTTCTTTTGTTTCCTCCTCTGTCTCTTCATCATTTTCCTCCTTTGTTTCTTCTTCATTTTCCTCCTCTATTTCTTCTTCTTTTTCCTCCTTCGTTTATTCTTATCCCTCACTAGCAGTAGGGCTTTTGTCATACTCAATAACTTGAATTTCTCCTTCTATCTACATGCCTGCAAATGTTGTCCATGCAATAGGGAATCTTAAATTTTGTAGAGCATATTCAAGGATGAGTTTGATCAACTCATGATGGGATAGTTGCTGATGGTTTCCCTCTTTCACCTTGATGCTTATATATATCATGGATTGTAGAAGAAAATAGGATATACTCAATTTTTTATGAGGAGGTTTGTTCTCTCCGAATCTCATTTCTTGGAGGAGTCTGAAGTGGTATCCATACACTACATTGTATCTCCCTTCACATGAAATATATTTGATGAGGTGATAACTGAATTCATTCCAAGTGTATGGAATTCTCTCCCTTCTAACCCCATTTTTGTCCTCCATTGGCTCTTCTCTTTCCAAAAATAAGATTTTCTTTGCAAGAGTGTTGTTATCCTTGTCTTCTTTCTCCATGGTAACCTTAGGGGGAGTGTAGTGATTCTGATTATAACCTCAGGGGTAATTGCTACTAATAAACCCTTCACCATACTAGTGCCATTGGTCTTAGCGAGGGGTATGAGTGAGAGGGAAAATTCTCTGGCCACATCATCATCATATTCTCTCATCCTATTAAAGAACCCCATCCATTGATGCCTTGTGAAAATTTCCACCACAGGAGGATGTTGGTGGATCCTTGTTGTGCTTGTGGGTTCTCTCTTGTTGAAAACTCTTGTCATCTTTTCCAGGTAATTCTAGAGGCTTGTGTGCATAAAGTTCAAGAATTCTGGTAGGTGAGGAAGTTTTGGAATTTGACTTTTAGTGACATGCAATATAATTTTTCTATCCTAAGATGCACTACAAATACCTTACTGAATTGAGGATTTCTTTTTTTTCCAAATGAAAAATATGGAAGGTATGGCTCCTACCTCACTTTGCTACGTTCTGGTGACGATAACCCTTGATTTGACTTCCCTTAGTGCCCACTAATAGCTCTGTAGGTTGATTTCTCTATATCCTGTAGGCTTGTTGTAGGTTTGTTGCTTGCTATAGATTTTGATTGTTTCCTGTAGGTGTTATTTCAAGAATTCCGAGAGTAGCCTCTTCGTTCGATGAATCCTCGAAGTTTCCTTTTCTTTCTTCATATGGGAATCATTGTTTTATTTCTATTTATGGATGATCTTGTGGGGTGGTGTTTTGGCTAGTCGAGTACGAGCACCGCCTTTTGGATTGTTGGTCCCACTATCAGTCCATCATTTCACCTTACCTCGTAATCATCTCCCACTCCTATCCTCTGTAACTTAACCATTTTTGGATCCATTCCCTTTTTCCCTTGATTTGAACTTCACCACGTGTGGAGTGGTCTAATTCTTTTCTTCTCATTGACTGGCCGAAGATGGCCAAGTTAACTGGCCACCTTTACTTATAAAATCAACTCTCGCATTATTCCTACAGTTTTTATCATATCGCACTTATGAGATATCATGAGTAAGATGACATACCTGTGGATATTTTTCTTCGTCGATAATGCATGTTGGAGAGTGGTGCCTTTTTGTTGTGCTTTTCAATATGCATAATTTCACTATGTATTTCCTGTCATGCGGAAAGAGTCATTAGTGCGGACACAACCGACCTCCCTAGAAGCAAAAGCTTTCTAGTGACAAACAAGACAAATAAAGCTACCTTTCTCTAAACATGCATTGCAAATACAAGTAATCAGGGGATCTTTAACATACCTTTAGTCCAACGCTTTGTAGTAGTCCAGCCTCGCCGATCCGGATGAGCTCCTCCTTCTCTTCGAAACCTGCATTCACTAACAAGCCAAAAGATTAAATAGCACCTAATAAACTCATAAAACAATGCATATCCATCATACAGACCAAGGAGTATATGAAACAAACCATGAATAATAATCTGTTGAGAAAAATAAGTTCATTTGCATTAAAAGGTAACAAAAGGAACCATTACAACCTGAGCCTTGGTGTTGTGCAAGTCCCTCCTAAGGTCCAGCAAGAGTTTTCCTTTACTTTGATCAGCTCACCCACTCTCAAATAAGGCTAGGAAAGGATGGGAATCTCTCCTCTCAAGCTTTACAAGGGAGTCCTAATTCCAGCAGCATCTACCCTTAGGAATGTTCAGCTTTCAACCTCTCTCCCTTTGGCCCAATGCCTGTATTTATAGTGCTCTAGAGGAAGTTATTCAGGTCCACCATCAATGGGATAAGCCCCTCTTTGGATGGGATAGCTCCCCTCTTGATGGGATAAGTTCCTCTTTGGTAGGGATACATGAACCATCTGGAGGCGCTTCATACACGTCAAACAAGCTTCTAGAATGCTCTAGAAATGACCACAAGTAACTTTTTTGGAGTGAAACTTGCGCCTTTTGACCTTTACAGGAGTACGCACCCATTGCTTTACATACAGAGCGTACAAGTATGTAGGTATTGTGAACTTGGAGTGCGTACACGCAGGTAAGGCTAAGAGAAACTGCGTACCCAGAGATATATAGATTTTTAATGACTTTCTCTCTTTCTTGAAGTTTGACATGGAGAGCAGAGGTATGAGGCTTGCCAAGGAGGATAGTATGACAGTTGATGGAGCCATACTAACTGCAAATAGTCATGGTGAGAAATTTTAGTGTAACAGATTGCCCCCTAAAGTGCGAAGCATGTAGTAGATTAGGGTTTCATATCATCTAGGAAGGGTGAATTACTTTATCATTTCAAGGATTATCTTGTGGAGAGCCCAGTCGGAACCTGCAAGTATTCAACACAAAATACATATATAAGATCATATCATCGTTGAGGTAGGCATTCCCATACTCAGATTGAAAACTTTAACTAATTGACTATCTACTGCTCTGATACAGGAATGATTCTGCAGTACATCATAATCATAGACTTTTGTAGACACATTATGGACGCAGCCATCTGTTTATGATTAGTCTACTGTACAATGAATACAAAACTCCTCGCAGCCTGGATGGTGGAAACTAGATCCAGGGTCTTCATTTCTACTTCCCGAACAAGTACGATTCTATCCATGCGAATAAATGAGTTGATGTCGAACATGGTAGAAACCACTTGATTACCAGTAAATGATGTAAACTGTTAACAAGCGTGAGAGAGACCACCAGTGATGTCAATGGTTCTCAAAGTACCCAGTACAATCCATGAGATGTGAATGAATGAGTTGATGTCGAACATTTCACGGAATCCTTCGATCGAAAGTCAATGATGTAAATTGTCATCAAAGGCGAGAAACCTGCCATTGATGCATGCAAACTTCAAGGTACTGACGATTCCTAGGTCATATTTCTAGATAATGTGTTGATGTCGATAGAAAGCGACCCGTTGCAGGCAAGCCCACAACATGAAATCATATATCAAGTTGAAGAAATGTAGCTGTAAGGACTGACTCAGGGATGGTCAAAATGGATGACGAGTATTTTGCAGATGAATGTTTATCGCAGAGACCTCTTGAAAACATAACGACACGACAGATGGCTTGGTGACATTTGACCCAAAGTTAATACCCGGCTAAAGACTTTCAATGTGGTTTGATCAACTGTGAGGCAAAGGATTTCCCAACCCAGGTGAATGAAAGTGTTGTGTTCAAGAGTGGTAATAAGGCTTCTTCTGAGACAAAGGATAACAAATGGGCTCATTTTTCTCTCTTTTCCCCCACCATTTCTGGCAAGTACCTCTTTATTTTTTACAAGCTTGAGGAGGATAACATATGCTTGATTATAAGCTCATCCTTCGGATGAGTCCAACTTAGTTTTGATTCGAACCCTAAGAAGGAGTGGTTCGTTCCTGTTTGTAATCGAACAGGTCCTTTACTGTGAAATTTTAACGAGTCCAGTATAGGAGAAACTCGGCATTTTTCATTTTTAGAGAGTCTGAAAAAACTTAAGAAGACTCCAGGTTGAACTTTTTCGTAAAGTTGTGTCTCCCAAGCCCGAAAAAGTATAAAATAATACTTGAGAGAACCGCTTGACCTTGCGACCAAGGAGTACTTTCATGATTAGTGTCTTTGACCTGAAAAGTAAAAAGCGATCAAGGACACGTCGTTTTATTTCCAATATCGAATTTGAAATGACAAAAATCCGGCAATCCTTTCGTGTTTTTACGGTCAGAAAAGGGCTGTAAGAGGACCGTCTTTTAATTTTGTTTTAACGAGTGTAAAAGAAATGCTCGGCAATCTTTTCATGTTTTTAGGAGTCAGAAAAGGGCTTAAAGATGACTCTAAGGTTTCACTTTTTCGTAAGTTTTAACGAGTTCGAAAAAATGATAAAAATGTACTCATGGTTTTCATTTTTTTCGTAAGTTCTAATGAGTTTGAAAAAATGATAAAAATGTACTCATATGGCCGACTTTCAATTTAATTTACGAGCAGGAAAAGACGGAAAGAACTCGGCATTTTCATTTGTTTTACGAGAATGAAAGATAGCAAAATAATCTCGGTATTTTCATGAGTTTAACGAGTCTTGAAAATAACTGAAATTGACTCGAGATAGGTTTCATTTTTACAAAAGCTTGAAACAGAGAAAAATTATGCTTCAGAGTAGTTTCATTTTTACACAAGCTTGAAACAGAGAGAAAACAGTGCTTGATGCCCCCTAAGCGTAACAGCTAGAGCGCATGCCCCCCAGCTTCATTTCATTCAACTAAGTACAAGATGGATGGAATGAAGGTTCGTGTACGAGATCATTTGAAAGACTCGACCTAAAACTGTAAGAAAATTATGCAAAACACTGAAATAACTAACCTAAATATACAACTTAACATTTATGAGATCTAGTCAAACTCTCGACTCAAGTAGAGGAGGATTTGTTTCATTTTTTAACGAGCTTGACACAGGAAAATAACTATGCTCGGATTCGGTTTCATGTTTACGCAAGCTTGAAACGAAAAACTATGCTTGTTATAAGTTCACATGCCCCCAGCATAATGACGCAAAACGAGGTACATGCCCCCCAAGATTCATTGCATTCAATGAGGTGGATGGAATGAAGCTTTACTTTCAAGATCTTGGAAAGACTTGTGGGAGATGTTTCATTTTTTAGTGAGGTTGACACAGGAAAAGAACTATCCTCAAAACCCTTGTTTCATTTTTTAAACGAGCTTGACACAAGATAAGGAACTATGCTCATAACTACTCTCTACAATCTACCTAACAAAAACTTTACGCTAAAAATCTTAATTCATTTTTTAACGAGCTTGACACAAGACAAGGAACTATGCTCATTAAGTTCGCATGCCCCCAGTATAATGATGCAAAGCGAGGTACATGCCCCCCAGGCTTCATTGCATTCAACCAGATGGATGGAATGAAGGTTTACTTTCAATATTTAACTTGAAAAGGGAGTTGTTTCATTTTTAAGTAAAGGTTGACACAAGAAAAGAACTATCCTCATACTTGATTCATTTTTTAACGAGGTTGACTCAGTAACAGGAACTATCCTCAAAATCCTACTTTCTACAATCTACCTACATATCCTAAAATCTACCTGATTCATTTTTAATGAGGTTGACTCAGTAAAAGAACTATCCTCATGCACACTGATTCATTTTTTAACGAGTTTGACACAGGAAAAGAACTATCCTCAAACTCACTAATTCATTTTTTAACGAGGTCGACACAGGAAAAGGAACGTTCCTCGTTTCATCCAGTTTCATTTTTTAACGAGGTTGAGACGGGAACAAACTATCCTCACGACTCTTTGTTTCATTTTTTAACGAGCTTGACACAAGACAAGGAACTATGCTCATTCACACTGATTCATTTTTTTAACGAGGTTGACACAGTAAAAGGAACTTTCCTCACAGCCTATTTCATTTTTTAACGAGGTTGGTACAGGAAAAAACTATCCTCGCACATTGATCATGGCTTCCAACTGGAAGAAAGACATGTCAATGGACACACCTCGATCATGGCTTCCAAGAGGTCTTCATCAAAAGGAAGAATACATCTCTGGAAGGAACACATGTCAAGGGACTCAAAAGGGATAAGAACATCGTGTTCAAGTAATCCCATAGAGTTTTCCATGTCAATTACCGGATCTAAATCAAAGGAAGATAAGCAAACAGTGAGAGGCTCACTTACATCGGTAACTGAAAACATGGGACCAGTTGCCACATAATTAACCCGTGGCAGGGTAGATACCACTTGAGAACCAGGAACATTTAGGGATGTCATATTATTGGTAGTTGAGACAAGACTAGGGAACGAAAGCTGGTCTACAGTCACAATACTGCCATTGTGAGGGAAAGACATCACGCGAAAGAGTGTCGATACGACAGCTTTCATTGCATAAACATAGTCTCTCCCAAGGAGTAAATTGAAATCCAAGGGTCCTCGAACTACCATAAGATCAATACAGACAGTTTTACCTTCCAAGGTAATAGAAAACTTAGGAAGGATCCCTAAAGGTTCACTAATGGTTCTGTTAAAAGCTTTCAGATTCTGCGTAATAGGCGCAAGCTGAGGGGAACCCAAAGCTTTCCAAATAGTTGAGGATAAAATACTAACAGAAGCACCTTCATCTACCTGAGTACGATGAATGTCCCTACTACCAGCCTTGACAATGATTTGGAAAGGGATGGAGGAAGGAAGGCGAGGTTCTGTCAGTCTATTCCAATCAAAGGAAAAGACCTCAGTACTTGGAGGGGGTTCTGTTGAAACAGGTGAAATGCCCCCCGGCATAGAAGAATCTGATGTAACAAGAAGAACCTGAGCGGTATGAATTTCACTCTCTAAAGAGAAAGTGGGATCGACCGAATGTGAAATTGAATCGACCACTTGATCAACTAATGGATCATCAACCTGAGTGACATGAGTTTCACTCTCCAATGGGAGAGTGTGATCGACTGTAATTGAACTTAGATCAATCACTCCGTCAGTTGACGGTAGGTAGGGAGAAAGTTTACGGTAACCAGTTGGAAATTCTTGTTGTGGAACAGTAAGGTTTTCCAACAATGTTGAGGCTTCATCCATGTGAGGGCAAATGTGAGTTTGATGACTCCCTTTGCATAACTTACAAGGAAACCTAACTTTACCCTTTTTCCCAGGAACCTAACTATCACTGGTTGATGGATCAATTGAAAGTTGATGAGATTTTTCTGACCATACTTCCAAGACCTTTGGAATACCAGGACAATTAACAAGGAACTGGTCACCCTTACAAAGCCTGCAAGGGTATTTGGGTTTACGATGCATGTCGGAGTTTTCCTCAACACAAATAACACTTACAATCGTGGCTGGTTGGTTGACTTCTTTCTTATCTTGCTTCTTCTTCTTCTTCTTCTTCTTCCCTTTCTTCTTCTTCTTAGCCTCCTGGTTACTAGCATCAAGGCTTTTACCAGGCGAAGAGGAAGAAATGGAGGAAGAAAAATTAGGCGAAGAAGGTAAAGGGTCAACAGAAGGTTGGTGATGTTGAGATGGTGAACTCTGTTGAGGTGAAGCATCCGGTTGAGATGGAAAAATCGGAGTACTTTGGGCCAACGAAGTTGAAAATAACCATATCGGTAAACCTATTGTAAATCCAGGTAATGACAAAGTAGCCATATAAGGAGGACCAACATTTCCAAAGTAAGGAAAAGTACTAGGATTCTCGTTAGGAGGGGTTCCTAGGTTGGTAAATTCTAGAACATTTGCCATTATATTCAACTTCAGTGAATTTTATTAACAATTTTTAAAACTAAAATTAACAATTCACACCTAACAATCAAAATTCACAATTCACACCTATGGTCTCTAAAAGTAAAAACAAACAAATTAACACGCGCTATCAAATCTAGGAGTCAAACCACACACAAACAGTAGCCTTCTGGACCGAAAACACTAGTTGGTGATGAAATCCAACATCGCAAAATTCAGTACAGAAGTGGCGGGTGGAACAGTTACCCCGGCAACCTGCTTAATGAATAGACTGGACCAAGTTCCTCCACTTTAACTGTCTCGAGTGAAGTGAACCCCCCAAAAAATCCATGAGAGTCTAGCCGACGTCTGCTCCAGGTATAGTGGGATCTTCCCTCCACCGTCACCTTGGGTAGAACCCTAAAGATAATGGTCACTAAGGTCACCAACAGCAACAAATACACCTGGGGGAATAGTCTACGACCCGATAGCACGCAAGGGCAGAGTAACAAGCTCAATCCCCTTGTCGGCTCCTTGACAATAATCCAAGGTTTACCGACAAGTGACCCCAGGCTCCTTGACAATAATCTGAGGTTTACTGTTTGTAGTACGTGTGTATCTGGCGTCTTTCCCAATGAAGGAGGATTGATCCCCTCACTGGTTCGGACACGGTCTCGTGCTTCACCTTTAAGAGGAGATTTCCCAGAGTATAAATGTAACACTTGGATTTATCCTACCACAAGATGAGCTACTTGTTTGGTTTTGCTGTCTTGGAGAGTTAATTACTCTCCTACTCCAAGACACTAGCCTAAGCTATATTGGTGTTTCAGAGCCCTAGAAACGTAAAATTTACTAGATGAATTTAAATTAAGCGTTGTGTTATTAAGGTTGTTATTACTCAAATGGGTAAATGGATATGAAACCAATGGTGTTATGACCCGACTCAACTGAATGCAATCGAATATGATAATGTAATCTTTTCAATTCGATGAATCCTAACTAAGGTAAGGAGAGAGTTTCCATTCACTTTCAACAATGCAAAAAATTGATCACTAAGAGAGAATATAACAAATTCTCTAATGCACTAATTTTATCGAGAAAAACTAATGCAAATCAATTCCAAACCATTTTTCATTTTTATTTTTTGTGTAAATTAAAATCAAAGAAATCTGATCTAAATCTACGATTGATTTTTCAGAATGTAAACTATGCAATGGTAATCTAAGCACAATTCACTTGAAAAGTATGCAAATGTAATCTATGCACATTTTTCATTCATATTCTGAAAATGAGAATTCTAATTATGCAAATGTGATCTATGCAAGAGAATTCTCAAACACAAGACGATTCTAATGTAATCTAAGAACCGATCAAGGGCAAGTCGAGAAAATTGGGTGAGAGTTCCAAAGATCAAAACATAAAAACACTCAAATGCGATTAACACTCATACACAATTTAGCCCCCCCCCCGGCGAATGAGGGGGAAATTTTTTTGCAAAAACAAAAGAAAAAAGATGCAAAATTGTGAAAAGACTGAGACAAACCTCCAAGTAATGACCAAAGGAAATCAAATCAAGAATTTCTCAAAAAAGAGACTCAAAACACCCAATTGATGAAAGCTTAAAGCAGGAATGCCAATGAAACAAGCTTAGGTGAAGATTTATGGCAGGTAACCAGTGGATCTGGGCAGTAAAAACAAATTAAAACCAAAATCTAAAAAGCAAAAAAGAAGAAAATTGAAATTTTCTTAATTTTGACAGGGTACGCAGGCGACCTGTTTGCACAGGTGCGGGTACGCTCTGTGCACAAAGCTGCAATGCGTACAGGTACGCACTGTGCTCAACGTGGAGGCTGCGTACTTCTAGCAAAACAAAGAAAAACTAAAATCTAATTTAACCCTAAGCTAGCCCACCCAAATACACAGTCAGACAGCCAAAAACCAAAAAACAAATAACTTTTCTCAGATCAAAAGTTCATACAAAGGAAAAAACATTCACATCAATGGATTCCCCAGTATGGTCGCCATTTTGTCATGCGGAAAGAGTCGTTAGTGCGGACACAACCGACCTCCCTAGAAGCAAAAGCTTTCTAGTGAAAAACAAGACAAATAAAGCTACCTTTCTCTAAACATGCATTGCAAATACAAGTAATCAGGGGATCTTTAACATACCTTTAGTCCAACGCTTTGTAGTAGTCCAGCCTCGCCGATCCGGATGAGCTCCTCCTTCTCTTCGAAACCTGCATTCACTAACAAGCCAAAAGATTAAATAGCACCTGATAAACTCATATAACAATGCATATCCATCATACAAATCAAGGAGTATATGAAACAAACCATGAATAACAATTTGTTGAGAAAAATAAGTTCATTTGCATTAAAAGGTAACAAAAGGAACCATTACAACCTGAGCCTTAGTGTTGTGCAAGTCCCTCCTAGGGTCCAGCAAGAGTTTTCCTTTACTTTGATCAGCTCACCCACTCTCAAATAAGGCTAGGAAAGGATGGGAATCTCTCCTCTCAAGCTTTACAAGGGAGTCCTAATTCCAGCAGCATCTACCCTTAGGAATGTTCAGCTTTCAACCTCTCTCCCTTTGGCCCAATGCCTATATTTATAGTGCTCTAGAGGAAGTTATTCAGGTCCACCATCAATGGGATAAGCCCCTCTTTGGATGGGATAGCTCCCCTCTTGATGGGATAAGTTCCTCTTTGGTAGGGATACATGAACCATCTGGAGGCGCTTCATACACGTCAAACAAGCTTCTAGAATGCTCTAGAAATGACCACAAGTAACTTTTTTGGAGTGAAACTTGCGCCTTTTGACCTTTACAGGAGTAGGCACCCATTGCTTTACATACAGAGCGTACAAGTACGCAGGTATTGTGAACTTGGAGTGCGTACACGCAGGTAAGGCTAAGAGAAACTGCGTACCGAGAGATATATAGATTTTTAATGACTTTCTCTCTTTCTTGAAGTTTGACATGGAGAGCAGAGGTATGAGGCTTGCCAAGGAGGATAGTATGACAGTTGATGGAGCCATACTAACTGCAAATAGTCATGGTGACAAATTTTAGTGTAACATTTCCTCTTTTGATGCTTTGTTCCTTTTGATGTGTAAGTGTTCGACCTTGTTGTTGGTGATCTCCCTGTTGTTGCTGAGCTCTGAAGGATATTTCTCATCCTTGTAGCCCTTGTGTTGAAGATGGATGCAGTCTCTGTTGTTTCTTTTGTGGGATAGGCTGCTACAGGATTTCCTACAAGATGTCCAGTAGCTGCCTGTCCCTTAAACTTTCACATTTTTCTCAACTCTGAAGTAGAAGAGGTGTTGAAATGAGTGGAGAAGGGTGGTATGGAATGGTAGGTGAGGGATGTTTCCTTTGGGTATGGTTCCTCTTTCCTTATTTTCTCTCTTTTCTATTTTTTTCTTCATTTTTTCTTTTGTAATCTAATTTTTTTTTGAATTATTTCTCTGATGGATGCAGGGGCAACATGGTGATGAAAGGTATTGGTTGTGGTGTGGTGAGGTGAATGGTTTTTTTTTTTCATTTGGACATAGGATTGTGTCATCACTTTGCTCTTGGACTAATCTTCTTGCATTTTTCAATATCTACTATCATTTCTACAGGAAACTCCTGTAGGATTACAGGGAATCCTCTAAAAACACAAAGTTTATGCGAAATGAACTAGAGTGGTTTATAGATGGAAGACTAGGTGAAAAATGGAGGATATGATATGCGTGAATTAAAACATGGCTTGTGTAGGTCCTGATGTCCTCCTCATGTTGTGCTTATCCTCCTCTTGCAAACCTACAAAACATAATTGTCATCTTTTGTATATTTTCTCTTTTTTCTCTTTTTTTTTTTAATTTTTTTGAAAACAACTAGTCTGCCTCCAAGGAGGTTTTCATCCTAGTTTCCTGTCCTCGGTGCCTCAAAAGAGGTTTTCACCCAGAAATATTTTTATTTTTCTTCCCCTTTTTTAACACCCTTGGGTCGCCTCAAGAGGTTTTCAACCCAACATTGGGACTGAGGTGCCTCATGGAGGTTTTCACCTAAGTCTCTTTATTTTTTCTTCTTCTTTTTATTTTTCTTTTTCTTTTTTCCTTTTCTTTTTCTTCAGGGACTTGGTGGGGTGGAACCTGAGACTTTCTCTACCACCATCAATGTCTTGCTAATGATATTGATGAATTCTTACTTTGATAAGGGCTTCTTGTATATTTCTAATCTATACCCATTGACAAGAAAAGGGATAGCCTCTGCATCAATGGTTCTTATATGCACAACACCATTATCATGACACTATTTTATTACATAAGGCCCCAACCATCTAGTCCTTAACTTGCCTTTAAAATCCTTGTACCGGGAATCATACAACAAAGCCCAGTCACCTTCTTGAAACTGCTTATCTTTTATATTCTTGTCATGCCAAATTTTCCTTTGAACTTGAGTCACCTCTGTTTGTAGGAGGGCCTGCATCCTAAATTCATCTAACCCATTCAGCTGGAGCAATATTTCTTGTTGTGCCCTAGTGATATCCAGATCCAGTTGTATTGCCATCCTTAAGGTGTTGTATTCAAATTCAATGGACAGCAGGGCTTTCTTCCCATAGACCAACTCATAAGGAGTGAAGCCAATGGTGGTCTTCCAGGTGGTATTGTAGGCCCAGGTGGCCTCAACTAATCTGTATACCCAATCCTTTGTACTGCTACCAATAACCTTGGTTAGAATGCCTTCTAATGCTTTGTTGGTTACTTCCACTTGCCCATTAGCCTGTGGATGGTAAGGGGTAGATGTTTCGTGCTTGATCTTGTACTGGCTTAACATATTTTCAATCATGTGAGATGTAAATTGAATGCCTTGATCAGTGACCAATTCTCTAGGGTACCCAAACTTATAAAACACATTCTCCCTTAAGAATTCAACCACTTTTTCTTCTGTTTCTACTTTGATGGCTTTGGCTTCAGCCCATTTTGTTAAGTAGTCGGTGCACACAATGATGTATTTACTCTGTTTGGATGGAGAGTCAATGGGCTCGATGAAATCCATGCCCCACTTGTCAAATGGTTCGAAATTCACTTGAGGTTGCAGAGGCATCTCATCCCTTGGGGTAGGTTTCCCCATCCTTTGGCACCGATCACACTGGTTGGTATACCTCCTCACATATTGGTGAAGAGTGGGCCAGTAATAACCAGCTTGTAGTACCTCGAATGATGTTCTTTTGGCTGCAAAGTGACCTCCACAAGGACCATCATGGCAGGCCATAAGGATGTCGAAGACTTCCTCCTCCCTAACACATCTTCTTAGAATTTGATATGGACATAGCTTGAAGAGATTGTCCCCAATCCAAGTGAATGGGGCACTCTTTCTTATGATTCTTCTCTTTTCCTTGGAGAACAAATTTGGTGGAAACTATGCAGACACCAAGTAGTTTTATATGTCAGCAAACCATGGAGAGAGAACTAAAATGGAAAATAAATGTTCATCTGGTAACTGATCATCAAGCATTCCTTGCTCCCCTATAGGAAAAATCAATCTGGATAAGAAATCTGCAACAACATTCTCCTTACCACGCTTATCAATAATAGTTAAATCAAATTGTTGCAATAAAAGTAACCATTTAATAATCTGGGCATTTACATCAAGTTTATTCATTAAGTATTTAATTGCAACATGGTCGATATGTACAAATGTTTGGTAACCAGTAATGTAATGCCTAAATTTATTCAATGAATGCACAACAGATAGGAGCTCTTTTTCAGTCATTGTGTAGTTTAGCTCGGCTTTCGATAGATTCTTATTGATGAAGTAAATGGCATAAGGTAGCTTGTCATCTATCTGGCCTAGAGCTTCTCCTATAGATTTGTGAGAGGCATCAGCATGGATATGAAAAGGAAGAGCCCAATTTGGGCCTCGGAGAATAGGTGTAGTAGTCAACTTGTCCTTTAGGGTGTCCAAGGCTTCTTGACAGCTTTCTGACCATAAAAATTCAGAGTCTTTGGCCAATAACCCAAATAAAGGAGAAGCTAACTTGCTGAAATATTTTATAAATCTCCTATAGTATCCGGCTAAACCTAAAAAAATTCTAACATCCCTCTGTTTTTGTGGAGTCGAGACCCTTTTGATGATGGCTATCTTATTTGGGTCTACCTGCAATCCTTCCTGGGATATTGAGTGACCTAGGACAATTCCTGCAGTCATCAAGAAATCACATTTTTCGGGACTAAGGGATAATTTCATTTCAATGCATTTATTCAGCACCTTACCCAGGTTAGAGAGAGCCTCTTGGAAATCACACCCATAGGGTGTAAAGCCATCCATATAAATTTCTACTACATCATGGACTAGCTCTGCAAATATACTCAGGATTGCCCTCTGGAAAGTGGCAGGGACATTGCATAGACCAAAAGGAAGGACCATATAAGCGAAAGTGCCCCAAGGACAGGTGAAGGTGGTTTTATCCTAGTCCTCTGGACTAATCTATATTTGATTGTACCCACTGAACCCATCTAAGAAAGAAAAAAACTTTTTCCCTATCAGGCCATCTAACACTTGGTCAATGAAAGGTAGAGGAAAATGGTCCTTCTTTGTTTCTTTGTCTAACTCTCTGTAATAAATACAAATCCTCCACTTTCCATTTTTCTTTGGAACCAGCACCAAAGGAGGCACCCACTCACTATCCGAGATAGGGTAAATGAATCCTTCATCCAACATATTTTGCAACTCTTCTTTGACAATATCCTTGAGAGTTGGATTCATTCTCCTTTGGGGTTGTCGAACTAGTTTACAACCTTCTTTGATGTAAATGTGGTGAGTACACACCAAGGGGTGCCCTACCTTCATTTCTTTGTAATTCCAAGCAAAGTCATCTAAATGCTCTCTTAGCATATTACATAACTCTTCTTCTTGGTGTACAGAGAGAGAGGGGTTAATTTTTAGTGTTCTTTCAGGGTCGAATTCTATTGTCTTGACATGAGTAGGGTTTGAGTTAGCTAAGCATAGATGAATCCAATGGTTGTTCTTGGTTTCCTTCACTACTTCCTCCAGAGACATGGTGTTTGGAGTTGGATTTCAGAGGATGTGTTCAATCAAATCATCTTCATCAGGCTGCCCTCCTCCTATGGCAGTTTCTAGGGTATATAGTTGGGAGGAGTAGAGTTCATCTTCTTCCTCCTCTTCTATCCATAAATGTAAGTCATGTTCTAAAGATGCCTAAGCAGGAGGGTACAAGATCAACTGCCTGGATAGATGCCCATTTTTTATTGTCATATTTCAAGCCCTACAGATTATGTAGGCATCAGCAACGGCTAACCAAGGCCTCCCAAGTATGAGAGGATAACCATTAAATTTGGTATTAGGCTGGAGAACTAAGAAGTATGCAGGGTACTCCCATGATTCAATGGAGACCATCACATCCTCAACAATCCCCTCAGGGGCTATTGTGGATCGGTCTGCAAGTTGCAAGATTGTCGTGGTCTTTCTTAATGAACCATGGAGATTCAAATTGAGCATGGTGTCCTTATTCATTACATTAATGGAAGCCCCAATATCAATCAACGCATGGGGGACAATGGTGTCATTGATGTGTACATCTACGACAAGGCTCCCAGGGTCTAAATAATTTGGGAAAATTACCTACCCCAGCATTAAGTCGGACAACTTTCCAATGACATTAATGGTAGGGGTGTCTCTTTTTCACCTCCCTAGATGTTTGAAACACTTCCCTTTAATCAGTTTGTTGTAAATAGGTACATCCTTAATAGCTTGAGGAAGTGGGATTTTGACACATAGATTTTTCAGTTCACCCAGAAGTTCATTCTCTTATGGGGTATGTTGGACTGGATGAGTTAATATTTCAGGAAAGGGTGGTGGATTCACTCTAGGCATACTTTCCTCTCTTTCCTCCTCACTCTCCCAAGGTGGAGGTGGAGCTAGGTTATCTGGGAGCACTCTCCCAGACCTAAGGTTGACTTCCTGAATTTCCACAGCATAAGCAGGGTAGGATGTCTCTCCACTATAGACCTGTTGTGCCTGTCTGTTGTTCGGGTTTGGGTTTGGTTGGGCAGGCATCTGAGGTTGTTTAGGTGGAGTAGGGTGTAAAAGTTATGGTTGAGATGGAGGTGAAGGCAATAAAGTTGAGGCATTTTTGTGTGGGGGCCTCCACTCTTAGGGTGGTGCATTCCACAGAGGTTGTGGAGGATTATATGGCTAAAATGACTGGTTGGTCGGCTGGGAATGGCACTAAGGTGCAAAAGACCAGGGAGAAGGTGTAGACTAGGAGAGATGAGCGAGAGAGGGGGGGCCAAGAGGGAATGGATGTGTTTTGGTTAGGGTTGTAATATGCATAGGATGACCCTTTCATACCCTACTAGTATGGTCGAGGCCCATGAGGCCTCCTTTGATTTATGTAGAAAAGTTGTTCAGTCACTCCTTCAACGCCCTGATATACAGCTTTTAGTCCAAGTAGAGAAGGGCACTTTTCAGTGGAGTGGTTTTCTTCACATACCGAGCATATTTCTATAAGGTTTAATGGACATTCATTCCTAGGGTGACTCCTTGTGCATCTAGGGCAAAAGATGGCTAATGGTCTCTCTGCTTCCTCCTGCTTCCTCTTGATTTGCATAGTGTCCATCTGCAAGGCAAGGGTTTGCATCATTTCACTCTTAAAATCTTCCAACATGTTTCTAATTTCACTTTTTATAGATGTGTTGGAAGAGGATGAGTTGGCCACTATTTGACTAACCCTACCCCTTTTTCTAGTTTCCCTAGAATGGTTCTTAAAAACAGTCTTGATATCCTCATAGGGTAGCTGGTAGATGTCCCCTCCTTATAGCAGGTTTAGGGTATCTAGGAGATATTCCCTGATCCCCCTGAGTAGGACTAGCTTAAGTGACTCAAGATCGAGCATGCACCTGGCCCTTTTATAATTGAGCTAGAATCTTTCCTCATAATCCTCTAAGGAATCACCATGCCCCAAGTTCAGTCTAAAATTTTCCTATTTGGTGTCTTTGGACCTGCAGTAGTACTGTCCCTGTACTTTTTGTTGAAATCTTGCTTCATCTATGCCCAGGTGGTGATATTATCCCCTGGTAAACCCATGAACCAGCGTAGAGTTGCATCCTTGAGAGTGGATGGGAATAATTTCAACTTCTAATCATCAGTGGTGTAATCATAAGTTCTGCATATGACAGCAAATTCAAACAAGAAAGTATCTGGATCTTCTGAGGTCATCCCATGGAAGTGAGGAATAGCATAGGGGCTTATGTTTTTCATCTTGGCATCCCCATTGGTTTCTATAATGGGAAAAGTACCCTCAATTCTTTCTCTATCTTCCCTTTCATTTCTATTTTCAGCCATTGTGTCAGTTGGAATGGGTTCTTCTTCTTCCCCTATAGGCTCTTCAAAAATCTTTGGTTGTTCGCCTAAGGGGTCCTCTAATTCACAGCCACCGAAGAAGAGGGAAAGTTGGTTGTTTGAAGTGGTGGGCGTATTTGGTAGAAATTTTCCTAAGTTATCCCTATTCCTATGAGGCATGAAAGAACTGTTTTTTTTTGTTTCTCAAGCTTTAAGACTAATTGCAGAATTGAAAAGACAAATTGAATTGAAACTAACTGTTGACTTAAATCACTTGCAGAATGGAAAGGAAAGCAAACCAACTTACAACTACTTTTGAAAAAATGAAACTAATAGCAGAATGAAAGAGATCAGAAATGGAAGAAAGAAAGTAGAAATCACATCTACTAAGACGCCTCCCCGGAAACGGTGCCAAAAAGTGATGAGCACCAATACTGCAGCAAGAATGTTGCAACTATTGGGGCTACCAACTTTACTTCATCAACCCGAGGTTCATACAAACTTGGACGTGACATTGTTGTATACACAAAAAGATGTAATGGGTCCACTCTTTGTCATTGCTGAGCTGGGGTGATAGACCACTAGGGTTTCTCAAACCATACTTCTATTGCTTTAGAAGAAGTTTGATTACCAATTGAGAAAGTAGAATTTTACCCTAATTGAGAGGATTGAAATGCTAACTACTGCAGTAATGAAAGACTGAAATCGATTCCTAAAACACACAACACATCTAGCTATTTGTTAAGATACCTTGCTTCAAAATAATTCTAATTTAAAACATGTGAAATCCTAACTAACCTAAGCATGAAATCTGATCTCAACAAGCCCTTAACTACTATGCACATGAATAAGCATAACAACCTTTCTCTTTTTGTTTTTTTTGTGAAAACATGAATGTTAATCCTTCTTGATTGCATGGCAGGTGGGATAGGTGTGGAGAGAGATGAGCGTGATGGGTCAAATGGCTTGGGAGGCAAGTAAGGGTCTTCTCCTAGCTTTCGTGATGCATTTTTCACAAATCGGGCTCAAAACATACCACTACAGGTATTCCTACAGGATGTTTACTGGATGTCCTAGTTCACCTATAGGGTCCCCTATTTGCCTTCAGGAATAGGTAAAAATCATAAGGAGTGATTTGGATAGCAGTATGCAGCTTAGGGAAGGTGAGTGATGGAAGGAATAAGGCAAGGAAGTGGTTGGAACTCACTCGGAACTCAGACTGAAGCTCTATGATGGTTGGATTTGCTCAACAAGCATGGCAATTTGTCTTTGTGAAACAATATCTTGGATTGAGAACTTAGTGGCCTTTGGCGATCATGGGTGGGTATGGTTTGGATGAGGTTGATGATATAAGGTTTTCCTACAATTTTGAAACTCCTGCAACATACACATCATTGTTGGCATTTATCCATAAATCATTTCAAAACAAGAAGGGTTTACAACAATATAAGGAAAATAGAATTTGCATCATTTATTTGCCAAGTTCATGCATGGAAATGCTTGAAACCTATTATGAAAGCAACATGAAATATAACACAAAAATTAAGATATTATAAATTAAAATTGCAACCTATCTTCTAAACCTGAAAGATGTTGACCTAATTCGCATAAAACACCTAAGTTTCATAAGAAACTAGAATTCTGTCTTTTTGGGTTGAATGGGAGTTTTTCCTCAAACCATGGTCTCTGACGGGAGGAATGAGCTAATATCCACTTGTTATCAACATTTTTTGGATATTTCCTTATCTCTCTAATGCTATTGTTAAATCTAGGCACAAATGGAAGCAAACTAATCAAATTCACCAATGCCTACAATGTAAGAATGCCAAAACCAATTTAACAAGTAATCTATGAAATATCGTAAGCATACAAGTACAGTAAGAGGAACCTCTACTGCTAGGGTTGGGCCCTAACCCAAGAGCTTTAGCCCTCTAAGTCAACTCAGTGTTGGATCAAAGGAATGCACATTTACATTAACATATCAAAAAAATACATAACAGTGTTTGGTCACAATCCTTCAACTCAAAAATTGCTTAGCTATTTTGCATAAAGAATCTGAATCCTAATCAAGCTCTAGACCTCTTTATTTATACAACTGAAGTTAGCACTAACTTCCTTAAATATGGGGAGGCTTGGCTCCCAATCTTAATATTAACTGGTTCTTAATTATCACTAGCTCGACTGCCAATGATCCTCATAACTCGGTTGCCTGCAACTCCGAGCTGGTGTGATTTGATTGAGGGATATTCGAGTGAGTGAGGATTTAATGAGGGGGATCCATCTCCTATAATCTCTCATTCTTGTCTCATTTGAGTTCCTACACCCTAATTAGCGATAATTTTTTTCCAAAAACCTGCAATTAATGCATATTAGACCACTGGACATAACATCTTACTTTTACTCATCTCATTAAGAAAAATATAATTAAAACATGTAAAGAATTACGAGAAGAGTTTATTTTAGTAAGCTTGGAGGTGTGTTAAGGTCCATATATTTTACCCAATGATGAGCCTCATCACCCTGGAATTTGTACCAATCCCAGCGAACTAGTGTAACTTATAGTGTTCTCTCTTGTTGAGATCCACATCGTCCTCGCTGGGCAACACTGTCGAAGAAACCAATCGACAAGTAAATATGTGCGTGAACAAGTCTTGAAAAAAGGTCCCTTGTGATCTCAAGGTGTGTATCTTGTGCATCCAACCAAGTGAGAATCTTTGAGCATATACGAAGGTGATTGATCTGGATCCCATCAAATATGTAGTCGTGTTGTGCTCTCCAAGTTTCGCATAAGACAAACAAGGGAATGTATCTATGTGTACCATGTCTTGCTGTGCACCATTGAATACATGATTCCACATAATCGAATCGTTGATAAGGAATCCTGCAATAAGAGAGAGTTTGTGACCAAATATGTTGAGTGATATTACAAAAAAGAAAAATAAGTGAAACAAACTCACCAGCAACACCATAGAGGGGACACCATCATGAGCCATGATAACCCCTCTTTTTTATGTTATCCCATGTTAATATCTTATTGTGTCATACTAACCAAGTGAATACGATAATCTTCAAAGGAATGTTCCACTTCTAAATACAGAGGAACCAAGGGGCTGTAATAGAATTGTATATATTATCGATAATATACCTATAGTTTTCTACTACCACAACATAGCCTTTCTGTAGCATACCACTCCATATCAGTGAGTCACCCCTCATGTTCCTGCAAAGCCCAACCAATATGAGATCCTGGATGAAACCATCCATTCCAGGGCGTTGTCTCCATGTAAATCGATTTCCATAGCCATATTCTAGATTGGGTGAACCCCGTTCCATCTGCTTATTACCTGTGTTAGGTAGAGCATACCCCTTTGATGCAGTGTGTCAATAGTGGCATCTGAAAGTCCAGTGTCATGGAAAACACCCATAATATGATCTCGACCAATAATAATATTATTTCCCATACTGAAAGACCAATGTATCCTTGTCAGGAACCAGGATTTGATCTTTTGGAAGATCAACCAAATGTACGATCCCTTATTCTTACCTATCTCTCCAATTCTGAGCGAGTCAATGAAGGTCCTTTTCTTTTGATACTTTTCCTTAATAATCTCCCCCCATATTACAGCACCAAATAAATCTCTCCAAAGATATTTGATAAGCAGGGACCATCCAAAAAAAATTGTGTTCAAAATTCCCCATCCTCCAAGTACCTTAGGACTAGAAATAGATTCCCATTTGACCAGATGAAATTTTCGACCCATATTAGCTCCAAACCATAGGAAACAGGATAATATAGAACAGATCTTCGAGATAATATGTACAGAAAGATCAAATAAGTTTTCCCAGTAAGTGGACAATTATTGTAGGACGGCTTGTACCAGAGTGTATCTACCACCAAGAGTAAGCCTAGAGCCCATGCCAAAATGATTTGCGATCTAGTCAATCTTTGCTTGATCTCTGCTAGAGTAAAGAAAAAATGTTTTTTTCCCATTTTCTAGTAAACTTGAAGCTTCAACATACCGTTGAAAAATATCATGCAATATCATCCACTGAGACTTGGATAGAATCCCAAAAGTAGGTATGTGGTCCACAAAGAAAAGGTGAGAAATATTGACCTCCCATGTCATTCTCAGGTCACTGAAAGTCCCCAAATTTTTAGAAGCATTTATCTTCCTACTTATGTCTTTCATGACAATAACGAATAATAAGGGAGATAGGGATCATCTCTGCCTAAGTTCTCTCTCGGGTCAGAAAAAGAAAAAAAATAAAATAAAAATAAATAAAATAAATAAATAAATAATTGAAGGGTATCCATTTATAAGGACAACAAACCATGGTCCCATCATGCATGCCATGATCCACTCCACATTGAGTATATCTAACCCAATCTTCTGAAGCACAACCCTAAGGAAGGACCAATCCACGCAGTCATATGCCTTTTGAAGATCTATTTTCATAACGATCGCCTCCATACTCTTGGAATGTATGGTGTGAATGCATTCTTGCATGATGGAAATGGCATCATGAATGGATCTGTCATGGAGAAACCCAAACTACTCCCTATAAATGTGAACTGACAGAATCTCCTTGATGTGCTCCACAATGGTTTTGGAAATGAGTTTATAAATAATATTGCAAAACAATATCGGTCTAAAGTCTACAAAGTAAGAAGGCTTTGATCGCTTCGATATGAGAGAGATGGAAGTTGAATTTAAAGAACCAGTAATGCGCCTTGTGACCCCTAATTCCTCTACTATCTCCAGCAGCTCGAGACCCATAAGGTTAAAGAAATGTAAAAAAGATTCCACCATCCAACCATCTGGGTTAGAACACTTATCTCTGGCAAAAAAATTCAACACTGATAGAATTTCATCCATTGTCATTGGTCGATAGAGAGCTTCATTAGTATCATCTGGGAACATTTTAGGATATTCCTCTGCCCCCCAAATTTGGTCTTTAATATTTACCTCTACTCGAGCTTTGAATAGGTTCTGAAAGTAGAGTACAACTTCTTTCTGGATATCCATATTAGAATGTACCAAATTCCCATCAGCCCCCTGGATATGCCAAATAGTGTTTCGGTTCTTCCAATGGCATGTATAATGATGAAAGAACTTTGTATTTTTGTCCCCTTCTCTAATCCACAGTGACCAACTCTTTAATATCCATGTAGATTCTTGAATTTTAAGTATGTGCCTTTTCCTCCCTTCCAAATCCTTCAACCATTTCAAAATCTGCTCAGTTGGAGTCGAATGTACTAGAGTGTCCACAATCTTCCCAATTTCCTCAATCAAACTCTTCATTTCTTTGTACATTTTTTTCTTTTTTTATGTCACTCCCAAGTGCGGACCTAAATATTTAAATAAATCAATTTTGAGGATATATTTTCCACAGTTGATAATCCCAAAGGTATCACATACAATTTCGAGACATAACCAACTTGTTAAAATCATCGTCCTTGAGCCATACTTTGTTAAATTTAAAAGGAATACCCTTGCGAATCGAATCCATACGCCGTTGCAAAATAATCAAACAGTGGTCTAAGATGTAATCCTGTTCCACCCAAGATCTCAAGTTTCAAAAATTCTTAATCAAATTATCATGAATCATAAATCTATCCAGCTGCTTGCCAATGTACTCCAACCCGCTTCTTCTGTTGTGCCAAGTAGGAAAAATAGGAACCAGAATGATATCAACTAAATTGTATTCATTGAAAAGGGATTGTAATCAGTCATCCAGAGGGTCATCTTTGCATCGTGATCCCCAACACTCCTCCCAGGAGAATGTAGCATTATAATCTCCAATAATAATGAGTGACCCAATCTTCAGTATGTCAGATGATTCAACACAATCCCTAAAGGACCGTCTCCCTTTATATGGAGCAGATAAATTCCAAATGTGAATTCTACCACCAAAACCACAGAAATGACCTATAAGCAAGATACCAAAAAAAATTATGTGATTTCAAATTGGCCTAATCTGGGTCCCATAAATCATCAAGGCCCCCAGACATCCTGCATGAATCAACAAAGACCATACACCAATGAGGATAGATAGACTGAAAATATGCAAGGGACCTCCCAAAGTCAACCATAATCTCTTGAATGAGAATAAAAAGAGGTGTCAGAGCGAAAGTTATTTTGTCGCGTCCCCCTATCCACGCAAGTTAAGAGAGGGTATATTCATCAGGGTAGAGTTACAGATGGATGAACAACTATAAGGGCTTGAGGTGCAAAGGAATCATAGATAGGGATGTCCCATAAATTCATAGGATCATCAAACATAAGGGCTCTACCAGTCTGTCTTCCACGGAAGTGGTAGCTACCCTTACTCCCCCATTAACGAACTGTGATGTTTTTAGTGGACGTGGGGTTGATTATGGGAGAGGAGGGGCGAAATTTACCACTGTGAATAGTGAGAGTGGAAAGATCCAACGAGATATTTAACATCAAGAAGTCGAGTTCGTTGCTGACCAAATTGTGGGGGGATGGGGGTTGAGGAGGGTCCATCGATGGGGAGGGGGTATGTCCCAGGGAAGACAAGATATTCAGTCTCGAACCTGAGGGAGAAAGTGAGGAAACCTTCAAGTCTAGAAGCATCGGAATCTCAGGAATATCAAGTGGGGGAGGGGAGACAAGGGACTGGGACGAGTTCGAGTAGGATGGAACCTCCATGGGGGCAGTAGGCAAAGACTGTGGATCCCTATCCGAAGGAGGAATTCTGTGGCTATGGTCAAGTGGTAAGGCCTTCCTCGAACCAGTAACAGTCAAGGGGGTAGGCAAGGATGGAGGTGTAACAAGTAGACTAATAAAATAATTATATCGAAACCTAAAGAGATCATTAGAAGAAATAGATGTACCTTTTTTATTTTTAGAGTGAATCTGTTGTTGGGATTTGTGCCCTCCCAATTCTGATCTATGTCAACCCCAATGTGCTCTGATTGTCTTATGATATTTCCACTGACACATTTTCAGAAGGTGCCTGCTAAGGTGACATAATAGGCATCTAAAGGGGATACCCCATCAGTCCAGTCTCTATATGGTCTGAATCGAGTCCCAAGTCGGGTCAATGTTATTGAGAAGTCCCCCAACATAATTTACCTCAAACAATATCCATGCAACCCTCTTGTCCCGGGCACCTAGAGTATGAGGATCCATGTAGATGAAACAACCAACTGCATTCCCAATCTCCATCATCACATGATGAGTCCATAATTCCAAAGGTAGGTCAGGGAGCTTAACCCAAACCAGGTTATCTCGCGGCGTGTCCAATAGTGGGTTAAAGCCCACTTACCATCTGCTCAAATTGTATAAATCTTCGCCCCTAAACCCAAGAAGTCTTTAGTATGCGATAGGAATCGTCCTTCTGTAAAAGGTGGAAACTATACCAAGAATTCATTAGTTTGCTCACCTTAGGAGTATATCCCAAAATAGGTGACAACCGATTCAATACGCAGTCCACCCTATCTATATCTCAAGTGCTTGTAAACATCCAGCATCCTACGAGAGCTTTTTTATAAACTTTCTAGCCGATCCCATAAAACATCATGTCCAAAACTAAGCAGTTTTGTTTCCGCAGTGATTTCCATACTTTTTCTTTAGTGTCTTCTCCTCCTTGCAAAATGCATGGAATGTTGCCTTCACCAAGTGTCCTCATCTGGTGATGGTGGGACATCTATCTTCTGGGCGGTGAGAAATGTAGAGAGACATGAACATGGTTGAGTCACCCCATCCATGGCATGTTTGTGAAGAGAGAAATTTCGCTTGGCATCCAAGGTGGCATGAATGAAGGCCTTTTGTTGAGTGACATCCGCATCCAAAATGTCGAAGGCATGGTCCATATGTTGTAAAATGTAACTAGGTTCAGTCTTCATAATGACATGTAATTATGAATTTTATAATTGATGTAATAAAGGAAATATATTATTTTTGTAAGCCTTGCTTCATGGGTTTCATGAGCAAGTGATTTTATTTTAGGTGGCTCCCATTGAGAGCCTTAGGATTTGTCATTAAGGTCAAATAATTAATGTCATGTATGAAGAGATCTTCTTGAGCATATGTAAAATGTATATGAGTCAATCAAGTGTCTAGAAATCCCTCCAAAAGATAAGCACAGTCCTCCTCTTCCTATGTCAACCTACAAGATGATATAATGGCTCATGTCGGCTCACTCAAGAAGACACATCCATTTGGTGCTCATGTCGGCTTAATATATATGGACCAATCACTATAAATAGGGTGGAAACACTTCGCATAAAACACAATTCACAAGTTTGTATCCTTTTGTAGTTTTCAGAGGGCAGTTATAGTGAAGTATTTCAGATGTCTAATCATAGTGCAGAATTCGGTTAAGGTAAGGACAACGCAGAGATCTAGGGGCAGAACCTCATAGATCTCTGTGGTTTTCAGATGGGTAGCAGCAAAGGCAAGTTCTAATATATATCTCTGATATATCAATGAATAGAGGCAGCAAGGATTCAGAACATATTGATATACAATATACAACCAAATGTCTTACAGTATGAAATGTGCCATAAACTAGATCTTTCATATTGTATTCTGTATAAAAGAAAGAAAGAGTCGAGTAAAAATAATATTACCTCTAAGAGTAACAAGTAGAAGAATATAGCAGAGTTTGAGGATGAACAACCCCATAACCAAAAATTTATGCAACTCGTTACTTTTCAAATTTACAAGAAGTTATATGTTCGTGATGAAAGCCTTTCAGATTCTTTTGCATTATGGTAAAATTTTGAACGCATTTATGTACTAAAAAAATTAGGAGAAAAACTCTAGTATAAATGCAAGCTCGATTTCTAAATTTTGCTCCTAGAAGTCGGTTAAAGGTCTGCGGAAAAATCCAAAACTACATAATGATAACTATCCATACGAACTAACATAAAGAAATGAAAAACAGTTACATTAATGAAGATGTACCGTGTGGATGAAATTGTATTATTATTTTCATTTAGTTTTAAGTAATATGATTATAATTTACTAAAATATAGTTTTAGTTTAGTTTTAAATGTGGTTTACTTTTTATTTTATTTTTCTTTTAATTACTTTTAATTTTTAGTTTAGTTTTTTTACTTCATTTTTTGTAATAATTTAGTTTAGTTTAATTTTATAACTTTATTTTGATTCTCAGTTAGTATAGTTTTATATTATTACTTTAGTTTGAATTATTGATTGTTTTACTTTTTTTTTACTTTGGTTATATTATTAACTTCATTATGTTTTAGAAAATATGATAATAATCTACTTAAATATAATTTTAGTTCAGTTTTAAATGTGGTTTACTTATTACTTTATTTTTATTTTAGCCATCCTAAATCCATCTTAACTCTGGATCTACCAAGCACCGAGAGAGACCAAACCTATTTTCACTTTAAAAGAGGTTTGCATATCAATATATTTGATCCCTTTCGACGCTTGGTAGATCTGGAATTAAGATGGATCTAGGTCGATTTAATTTCTCCCTTTTAATATGCTACATTCCACGTGAATACCATGGATCATTTTTATTTTTATTTTTGTTTTTAAAAGTCATTTTTATTTCATTATTTTCATTTTGATAGAGTTAAAATGTTTACACTTTTTTTTCAATCAAAATAATTGCATTATATTATCATTAGTGAAATCCAGAGTAAAAAAAAATGGGTTGAATGGCCCCCTTAGCTTCACAGCAGACAAGGAGATAAAGAGGTGCCAAAGATAACAAAAGATGCAATCAGATAACCATTATTTCTCATAGGCTTACTAGCCTTACATAATAAAAAGAGGACAAAAAAGACCAAGAACCTGAGATAATCATATCACAGAGGGTGGTGGGGTGGAAGTCCAAGGAGACCTACAGGGAATCCAACCTGCTCATGCATATGGAAATCGATGTGTGCACGCGGGCCTCCAAATCACACAGGAGATCCTTGAGGTGTCGCTAGTTGCAGCTGATACTCTTGAGAAAATCCAGAGCCTCAATGAGGCAGGATTGGATGTCGTTAAAGTAGGCCACCAATTCATTCTGATCTTCATAACGATGCTCTCTCATAAGGTCCTAGTTGGCATGGATGTCTCTCACTAATCTATAATAGTTTCTAGTGAGGATGGAGCCTCCACTCTACCTGGCGAGCGCTCGCAAGCTTGAGTGGCCTCATTTGTTCATTCTCCATTGACTGTATCCTCCAAAGTTGAGCTTGACTCCCTAATTTATTGTCCACCCTAGCCCTGATGCCCTCCTCCACGGTGGGGACGCCCACGCTGCCGAGGCATGATTGACCACTCTCGAGTACTGCCAACTGGAATGAGCAGGGAGGATACAGCCTCCCCGGAGAAACCAACCACCTGCACGCACCTGAGCATCCACAAACAGTGACACACACTCTCCACTTTACCCTTACAACTCCGACGAAGCCAGACCGCCACCCAATGAATCTGCATAAGTAACACGACATTGAATCCCCTTGGTGGCCCTCTTCCTCTTTCAGTCTATTGTAGCTCCTAGAGACAACCCCTGTGTCGAAGAGAGACCAAGCGCCTAGGACATCTTGATGAGTGTCTTAGAGATTTGTTGAAAGTAACATCACACTCAATGTTTAATCTTTAAAGGGAAAATTGATCCAGAACCATCCTTAAGAATAGGAGTATGATGCGTGATGAAAATTATTACTCAAAGAAGCATTAATATTATATTTTTAGCAGCCGACATCACATGAAATTGTAGTTTTTTAGTCATTATAGTATATTTGGTATAACACTGTAACAAGAAGAGAAATTGATACACATGGATACATAGGGCTTAATTCTTAAGAACCTGATGCATCAAATTGAGAATGAAATAGATGCAATAGAGAATTGAAAGGAATGTAAATATGCATGGAGCACATTTTAAGGATTAGTTATCATATTAATATAGTCATCTTTCATCAACATGATACTAAGATGAATCTATACATCCATGCAAACACTTCCAGCAGCTATTGTTACATGCAATCTGATAAGAATAATGAAGACATATGGAACAAACATAGAAGGAGCACATACACAGATTCAGATGAGCCAGAATCGTGAAAATTTGTATTAATCTTCGACAAAGCATACATTGCATTTGACAGTAAACAAAACTTCTCTCCTGGAAATCACAAAATTTTGAACCCTTCACTCAATCTCATAAAACAGTTTTTATAGGGCCTCAAAAACAAAATATTATTTTCTTGATTTCATTATAATGGACAATCATAAAAAAAACCTCAACGTGCTCCGTGGCACAATTGTACTAACTGAAGCCCTAACTGACTCGCTGAAAATAAAATATTACGTAAACAGGAAATAAAAATTGTCATAATTGACACAATATGCAGTATCAGTGATCATGATGGGAAGGTTGCGAAGGCTGCACAGAAGGCTTTTATAATTGGCGTGGGGGAAACGTTTGGGTGACGTCATGGAGGGGACATGCGGCAGGATGTGGTTGGGTGATGGCAAGGACAGGTGGATAGGAGGGATGTGGGTGGAGTTACCGTTTCTTCAAAATTCATACTCTCTTTTAATCTCGCCCACTGATTGGTCTAGGTGGTGGGTGATCCCCACTCCATCCATCCTCCCACGAGTTGGATAGCGAGAGGACTGACCCCGCGTTCCCCCCCCCCCCCTCCACAGAATAAATCTGGACCATTGGATTCAGATATGCGGATCCGTTCTGGGGGGTGCTCATTTAATGCCTGAGCAGGTTACCCTCCCCCCCGAAACGCTTCCATGGGGTCTCTTGGTGAAGATGGATGATGATCCGCCTGAAAGATGCCCGACTTTTAATCGATAATGCATGCCTACATAAAAATCACCCTTTTTCCTTGTTGTGCTTTCCCAACAAGGGTCTGATAAGTGGTTCCTGCATTGTTAAACCTCCAATACATCTCCAAGCCCTGATAGTGGCCCCAACAGTTGATTTAGTTATCATGTGACTTTAGGAGGCTCTATCCATGATTCAGAAGGTGCTTTAAAAGTCATTTTGAATCCAAAATTTGGCTCTAACTTATCAATCACTTGAAGCACATGAGGAAGGGTAACAACATTGGCTCCAACGGGGAACAGTGTATTTGATACAATGCACTGAGAACATGCATATTAGTGCCTTACTCCTTCGGCATGGAGTCATTTTATTCAAACTTTCACAAAACAAAAATAGAAATACAAAACAAAGAGCAGTAATTATTATTTACAAATGGGTCATCGGTATTTATAGTGAATAGAAGTGTACCCTTTCAATGCTGGAAGTAAAGCTTAAGAAACTGCCCATTCACAAGAAGCCCAAGCACTTCACCTTTTAGGTTCTCTAGTAGGAAGGTGGTATTCCCTTTTAACTCAACAATCATGAAAGGTCCAAACCAAAGGGGATCAAACTTTCCATGCTTTCCTTTGTCTTCCCTCCTGACATCCCATCTCAGTACTAAGTCTCCTAGCTATAGATACCTGTCTTTTTCCTTCCTGTCAAACAAGGACTTCATTTTTTCTTGATAAAAAATTATATTTTGATTCACCTGTTTTATGTTCTCGCAAAGTTCCACCAATTGATTTATCCTTCTAGTCAAAGCATTTGGCTCCTCCTCAATGTCTTGCAAGATTTTAACCACTGGCATGGTTAGTTTTATGGGAAAAATTGTTACCTTTCCATAAATCAACTCAAAAGGGGATTTTCCAGTGGCTCTCTTAGTGGTAACCCTGTTGGCCCATAAGGAAAATTTCAGTTGTGAGTCCCAGTTCCTCTGATTTTCTGATATTGTTTTCTTTAGAATCCTCACCAAAGTTTTATTTGAGGATTCAACCAATCCATTTCCCTGTGGGTAGTAGGTGGTGGAGTGGCCTACTACAATGTTATATTTTTGACAAAAATCTATAAACTTGGCGGACTTGAAAACCTAAGCATTATCTGTAACAATATTCATGGGGCAGCCAAATCTGGCAAGGATGTTTTCCTCCATGAACTTAATAACTGCCACATTAGTTGCATTCCCAACTGGAGAAACTTCTACCCACTTAGTGAAGTAATCAATGGTTGTGAGTATCCACTTGTGTTGACCACTAGAGGGCGGACATATTTCTCCAATGAAGTCTAACCTCCATATTATAAAAGGTTCCTCAACAAAAACAGGGATTAGAGGAAGGGATGCTAATTTTTGTTTTTCGGCAAACTTTTAACACTTCTCACAAGCCCGAACATAAGTATGTACCTCACCAAACAATTTGGGCGAGTAAAAACCCACTTTAAGGATCTTTTGTGTTGCATCGCTCCAATTATAATGTCCTCCACAAACACAATTATGAAATTCATCCATTACTTTGTGGATTTCCTCCTCAACCAAACACAAAAGAAAAATCCCCACATGATCCTTCCAGTACAATTGGCCATTTGAGATAGAAAATTTATGGGCTTGGAGCCTCAGAGCCCTGTATTTAATCTTATCAAAATTCACTAGGAATCTTAGAAAAAGAAGATAATGCACAATGGTTTTATACTAAGGAGATACAACATACGTCATTTGAATTCCATGTGTTGTTGTTTCAATCTCTTGTTGTTGTTCCAAATTTCCACTTTCTTCGTTTTTTCTTTCCAGCAGATTTATGCCCAATGCTTGGCAATTTGCTTCAGATATAATTTTAGCTAGCCCTTGTCCCTTGATGAGATTGGTAGGATTGATATCCATGTCATACTCCTGAATTTTAGCAATCCATTTGCCTCTCTTCCCATCATTGTCACCCTTAACTAGAATGTCTTTTACTGATGTTTAAGGAACATAAGTTATTATGTTTGATTGTAGGACATAAATTTTGAAAGCCTTCAGGGCTTTGACCAAGGCATAAGCCGGCTTCTCCATAATTTTATACTTTAAGTCAACATCTCGTAACACCTGAATGAAGAATGTTATTGGTTTCTCATGCCCCTCACTACTTTTCTACAATAAGACAACAACCATTGTGTGAGAATAAGCAAAATAAAAAATGAAAAATGGTGTTTTATAATCTGGATTGACTAACACAACAGCTTTTTCAAAATCCCTTTTAATTCTAGAGAATGATTTACGAGACTCAACAATCCATTTCACTTCTTTATCTTTCTTTAGCATTTTTGTGATCTCTTTAACTATCTCAACATAGTTAGGTATGAATCTCCTTAAGAAGTTGATTTTTCCCAAGAAAACCTGAATCTCCTTCTTATTTCTTGGTAGTGGGATGTTTTTGATGGCTTCCACCCTCTTGGGATCAATATTTACTCCCTCTTTTGCCACTATGTGCCCTAACAACTTTCCTTCACTTAGAGCGAACTGTGATTTTTTAGGATTCAAGGACAGGCCATATTTTCTGCATTTCTCAAAAGTGAGACACATGTGTTCAATGTGTTCCTCATTTTTTTTTTAAAGATAGTGATGTCATCTAAGTAAATTACTACAAACTTGTCTTGTTCTCCCACAAAAGCTATATCCATGGCTCTCTAGAAGGTGGCCCTACATTCATGAGGCCAAAAGGCATTCTAGCATACATGAGCGTTCCTCAAGGGGTGGTAAAAGCGGTTTTCTTTTGATCTTCGGGATGCGCAACTACCTTATTGTACCCAAAGAAACCATCCATCATTGAAATCCAGGCAGATCTTACTACCTTCTGCAAAAGGTAATCGATTTTAGGTAGAGGATAATTGTCCTTTAGAGAGGCTTTGTTGAGATTCTTGAAGTCCACACATAGTCTTATTTCTCTATTATATTTTTCTAAAAGGAACTAGGTTTGATACCTAGTCTGGATATCTCAAAGGTATTATGATTTCGGTTTGGAGAAACTTCTTGACCTCTTTTTCAATAGATGGGAGCAACAAAGGGTTAATCTGCCTAAGTTTCTGCTTATATGGTTTCCTCTCACCCTTCAAAGGGATCTTATGTTGAATAATGGCATTATCAAATGTTTTTAGATCTTCATAGGACCAAGCAAACACATCCATATAATTCTTGAAAAGGTCTAGTTACCTTTTCTTGTATTTATGAGGAACTCCCTTTGCCAACTTAATTATCCTAGGATCCTTCTCTGAACTAATGTTGCAGTCTTCTACCTGTTCTTTGATTTCTTTCTCAGTTAGATTGAAGACATGTCATTTGAGTTGAACAATATTTCTAAAGGAACCAAACCCCTAGGAATAGTGTTACCCTTCAGCTGTAAAATCTTGTGTCCTGCAATGGTTTCTTCCCAACTGGCATGTTGTTCATTTATCACTCTCTCTTCCTCCTGATCAATTACTGAATTTGAGAATTCTCCTATAACTTCCATGAAGCGTTTGATCTGCTCCTCGTCTTCAAATACCTGCCAATATTTGATGTTATTTGGTACTAATGGTCTGTACCTGACCTAAACTTCATATCGGAGTAATGGATTTTGAGGAGGTTTAAAGTTGTTGGCAACTATAGCCAAATAATCTGCCATCTGATTTCTCTCTTTGGGCAGAAACTGGATATTGAAGGTTGAGAAACAATTATCAATTAAATCCCATACCTCATTTCGGTAAGCCTTCAATCTTGGATGTTTGGTTTGACATTGATTCCCGGTCTGTTTCACTACAATCTCTGAATCCCCAAACACAACCAAGAAGCCAATATTAAGATTTTTGGCAGCTTACAAACCTAGCAACAATGATTCATATTCAGCAACATTCTTAGTGCCTTCAAACTCCAATTTGAAGGAGAGAGGGATTAAGCTGCCTTCTGGGGGCACCAACAACACACCTGTCACATTTTTTTCCTTCGAATAGGCACCATCAAAGTATAACTTCCACACTTTATCACATTCCAGGGATTCTTGATTTAGTTGGGCTGAAGATTCCACCTCTGTTTCTTCCAAAATTAGCTCATTTTCCTCTAACAACAAGCAAGAGAAATATTTCTCTTTACCATACACAGGGGAATTATTGGAACAATCAGCTCTTGTAATTTTCTTTACAAACTTTGATTCTATGTAGAGTCTTATTTCTTCTCCTCCAAACACCAGGATGGTAGCGTATGTTAAATCCAATTTGATGGATCCTCCAATTTTATACCCCCATGACCTGGACAAGAGCATACCAAACCTTACAAGGATATAATCCACTACAATATCCATTACCACACTTTTGGCAGGGATCTGGGCTAAATTGACAACCAAATCTTTAATCATCCCTAAACATTTTACTCTTTTGGAATCAAAAGAATACAAATATTTGTATGGCCTTGTAATTTGCAATCCCAATTGCTCCATAATAGACAATGGCATCAAGTTGTGAGAAGCTCCTGAGTCAAGCATGCAATTGTGTAATAAAAGCTCATGGACTACCAAAGTAACATAAAAAGGGGCAGTGGAAGAGTCTTCTTCCTTAACATGAGGTCTAAATAGAACCATGGGCCTTTGTTCCTAGAGGTTCAAATTATCATTTGAAGGGGCTATGGTGGATGGACACATGAACTAAGACACCTGAGATTTATAATTAGGTTGTTTCAATAGTTTAGTCAAAGGGACAAAGATCTTGACCTTCTCCAACTCTTTTTGAAGATTAAAAGCAGAAGAGCTCCTATCAACTATGACAACATCAACATGCTCTTTCTCTTTCTCACGGACTGGCTTGGGTGCTAAAGATGACCACTCTATTTTAGACACCTCGAGCTTGTAGAGACTAGACTCTAGAGGCTCTTTCTTTTTAGGAGAGGCTTGATCTAGAGGCTTATTTCCTTTATCAGATGATTTTGGGGGATTTGAGGGTGTTCATGTGCTCAAAATTATGTTCATAAATCAAAATTGTCAGAATGGTGTGGAACTCGAATTACCACTTAGAGCTTGTCATCCTAAATCTGACGCAACTCGTTTTGCACGAAATAGGCATCGTATGCTCCCAGAAGCACGATCTGTTCACTTTGTCAAACATGTAAAAAAAGGGCAGAGAAAATGACATGGAATAGTCTTCAATGAATGGGGAAGCACCAAGTGGCAGGCTACCCTTGGCCCCGCATTTCGTAGATCGCAGAAGGAAGAGGTCCACGGTTAAGGAAATCGGCCCCTAGCACTACCGGGTTGCGATTTTCGATATCATAATTGCAGATCGAAGGCGGGTAGGCGATAAAGAATAAGCCCCAGAGTAAAGTCGGAGTGCGACGTGATAAATCACAATCGCACATCTCATGGATCAAGTGTGTTTACAGAATCGGCCCCGACAGAGTCAGGTTGTGATTGTGATATCGCACAACACAACGCCCATTATAGAGAATCACCCTTGCTTTGGCCGATTGCAATTTGCGATGGAACTATTGGCTCCAATAGTTTATGGTAGCCACGTGTCCTCCTAATGGTCGGCTAAAATATTGGTTGGAAAGACAAGTCAAGGTCAGGCTCGATCCCGCGACCTCCTGTTTCACATTTCCAAGGCCTACCGTTGCGCCCACATGATGGTTCTTAACTATCAATGCAAGCGAGTTTGTATTATTATGAACTGACCACCAGGTTGGGGGGGAGACCACCAGTGTAACCATCGGCGGCCCTCCCATGTGACCACCTTGTCCGCAGCCCACAGTAGTTATGTTGTCGCCACGGTAACCGCACCACCAACCGTTAGTCCTGACAGCCAGCCTCCCTAACCACAGCATGTGAACGCCACCTTACCACCACAAGCCAGAACCGTCACCTTAACCGTCGAACCTAACCACCTTGCATGTGACCACTCGGCCTTAACTACGAGATAGATGGGTTCGTTGGCGGGGAAGTTGGAGAGACCACAAATTTCGACAGAACTTCTAGAGTTAACTCCAGCTAATGTATTTAACTGAAAGTTAGTAAGATTTGGAGGAGAAAATTGTGGAAAGACTGGAAGAAGTCATAACTAAGGCAGTATTCGACCAAATGAGGAGAAAAAAGAGGTTGAGGTACCATTTTTGAACATTATGGACTCATTGGAGCAGGTTTCAGAATCATTTGAGCATTGTAAACACATATTTTTACACTTTTGAGCATAATATAGAGGCCCAAGCCATTGGAAGTTGGACCCAGGAGACGTAGACTAGAAGGGGTGAACTCCTTTATCATGTTCTTGTTGTAATTTGTTTTTGATGATGTTATATACATTTTTATGTTGTTGTTTAGTCTCTTATTTATGTTAAATTTCTCATAAAATTAACATAAAAACTCATCATTTCACTTGCAAAAATTCATGAATCCTTAAGCATAATGAAAGAATGTTGTTTCTAATCTAAAGAGGATCTTAGCACAACAATCTAATATTCTAAATCAGATCATTTTGGTATCAGAGCACTAGGTTTGCTTTGTGAAAGAAGGATTTAACTGTTTGCAAGTTTATGTCATGCTTACAAGATTAAAACTCAAAAGAGGAGAATGGAAGCTTGTTTGAAGCCCTGAAGTTGGGTCAAGGGAAAGGAGAGCAAGGTTGCCACAATCTCCAACACCATTTCAGCCTCGAGTTGCAGTTGAGACTCTAGAGATCATGTTGCATGAAGGAGAACGTACAAACATGACAGAAGATGAGAAGATCTTTAGAAAGGATTTCTTTGATATTACAAATATGGTAAAGGTCCTATATGAAGAGAGGAATACCAAGTTGCAAGGGGAAAGTTCCAAACCTCCCAAAGGAGGAGGCTCTTTAGGAGGAGGTAATGGAAATGGAGAAAAGGCTCTTCATCTTCTTCTTCACAAGCATCTTCACCCTCTTTCACTAACACAACCCTTACTCATACTCATCAACATACTTCAAAAGGAATCTGTAAATCACCTTTTTTAAAACTTGATGTTAAATTTTAGTTACCCATGTAATGGTGAAGTGAATGCAAAGAAGCTTGTAATTGGATTCATCATATGGAAGTCTATTGCAGGATTCAAAACCTTCAAGAGGATGACATAAAGATTCAGTTAGCTTCCTTAAGAATGGAGGGTGCAACACTGGTATGGTGGGAATCAAAGACCCAAGAGGAGATAATAATAAAAACGCGTTAAGATCTCAATTTCTTGGAGTGATTTCATTGTTGTAATCAAAAGAAAATTCTACCCTCTATCTTATATGCATAAATCCATCATGACTTGGCAGAACTTTAGACAGCTTAAAGGTCAAAATGTGCAAGATTACACCCAAGAATTCAGAAAAAGGTCTTTGATGTTAGGTACATAGGGGGTTTACACAATTACCTTAGGCATACTATCTTAATGTTTAATCCCAATAATCTAGATGATGTGTGTGCGCAAGACACCCATCTTGAGGCAAGAGGGAAAAACACTCCAAAAGAAGGTAGTAAAAATCCATTTAAGGGTAAAGAGAAAAAAAGGGTTTCAAGGGAAAGAAAAATGCATACATTAAAGTGGAAGGAGATAAAACAACATGTAAACATTGTTCCAGAGAGGTTCACGATGAAGCTCATTTTTCGAAGCTTCATCCCGAAATGAAACCAAAGAAATTCAACAACAAAGGAAAATAAAAGACATTTGTCTTCATTCAAGAGGATTCGGGATCCGATTTAGTTGATGAAACTAAAATTATAGCCATGGATATAAAAGGAAAAGAATACATTGCTAGCACTAGTATATCAAATTGTCACACCAGTACTCCAAATGAAGAAACAAGGATTGAATTATTTCATGTGAGGGTAATCTCAAAACATACAAAAATCGACACACTTTTTTTATGGTGGGTCTCAAGCTAATTTGATATCTGATGACTTAGTCAAGAAACTTAATCTTCAAACCATTTTACATCCCGAGATATATCCATTGGGTTGGATATGCAAGGACACAAACTTACTGGTTACAAGAAAATGTATTCTTCAGTTTGCAATCACAACAAACTTCATTGACAAAGTTAATCCAGATTTAAACAGGAACACAAAAAATTACAGAGATAACCATAAACACATAGATGCAGTGGAAATAATACTTCATTTCATTAATGTAAAATACTGAAATATGCTTACAAATAGAAATGGAAATAAACGAGCTAGGGCGATGGTAGCTTATCTCTAAGAAGAGATGTGGTGGCTACATGCCTTTGAACTGTGTTACAATGAGGCTCGAAGGCCTATTTATTTTTTAGAAACAATGGAAAACCATAAACATCCAAACACCTAACCCTAGAAGATGAAACGCCAAACTGTGGGCCCTATTTGGGTAAATTGGTACATCAACTTCCCGGGGTCGTAACATTGGCATACGATCTCCGTTTGACGCGCACAATATCTCGTTAGAAAGATCTATCCGAGAAATACAACTTTGGAAAGAGCAACGTCAGTCCATGGATCCATGTTGCTCCCAATTTTCCCAAAAAAATGTCGTTTAGGGCCTCAAAACGGCTATGGAAGTTCAAGACCCGAAAAACTGCTAAAAATAGTAAACTATGCTACAATTAAGGAAACTGGAGAAGCTAAAAGAAACAATGGTGGGTTCCAAGTGGACTTGACGGGTGGCCAACAATATCAACCTGGATCAGAAGTTGAATTAGATGTTGTACTGCTTGATATATCAGGAATGGTTTTGGGTACTCCTTACCTTTATGATAGAAAAGCAATATTCTATCATCATGAAAACATGTACCACTTGTTCAAGGATGGTGTGGAGTATATTGAGTGAGCTCATCGCAAGAAACTAAATCTTTAATTAGTTAATGCAGGGCAAATGAAAATACTATTGAATTCAAGCAAGAATTTAGTGTTTCTTAAGATCAAACCCAATGTTGATATTGATTATGAAGAATTTGATGGTTGTAATTCAAAATTGAAAATTGATTTGGTTGATGTAGTTAACCATGATGATGAGGTGTTTCAGAAAGCAAAAGGATTTCCTTTCGAGAGGAGATTCCAACATGAAATACCATTGCAGCAAAAGTGTCTTCTTCCTAACATTGACATGCACAGGGTGTTAAGAATGGAAAATGCAGAAATAACAAAACAAACCCAAGGATTGCTGAATAAAAGGATCATTAAACTTTCTCCTTTACCATGTGGTGCACCCCTTAATTTGATGCCCAAGAAGAATGGTAAGCATTTCATTGAATGGGATTCAAGAAGTGGGTTTCATCAAAGTAGAGTTGTTGAAGGAGACATATGGAAGACGACATTCAAAACCAAGCAAGGTTTGTTTGAATGGCTTGTTATGTTTTTTGGTCTTTTCCATGCTCCTACTACTTTCATGTATATGAAGCAAGATGTATTGCAGGAATTTCTATACATGATAGTCTACTTGGATGACATTTTCATTTTTAGAAAATTTCATTATGAACATGTCATGTATGAGAAAGAAATACTCGATGTCTTGTGTCAAGAACATTTGTTATTGAAGATGTCAAAGTATATGATGGATAAAACTTCTTTGATGAACACTGGCCATGATATTGGAGAAGATGAGTTGAAGTTATACTTCTCCAATATTTATGCCATTAGGGGTTGGTCAATGCTCAAGATAGTCATTTGGATAAGAGGTTTTTTGGGAGCTACCAAATGTTGGAGGAAAGATTTTGCTAATTTTTCTTTTATTGTAGCTCATTTGCATTATTTGGTAGTTTTGCAAAAGGTCTTCCAGTGGGGAGGCAAACAACAAGAGGCATTTGATGCTTTAAGACAAAAGATCAGTTCAGCCTTTATACTTGTTCTTCTAAACTTGAAAAAGGCATTTGAGTTTTAGGTTGATGTATGTGACTATGCCATGGGCGCAGTCTTTATGAAATATGGTAAGCCCATTTCATTTCATTCAGAAATTTTCAGTGGTGTAGTGTTTAAGTTGTAGCGACAAGGGAACTTTCATTGGATGGGTTTTCTTCTACTATTCCACTTGGTCAAAAGGTATAAGTGACAAGTTTGTTGATGTACTTTCTAGGCCTATAGTTTGTGTAATAACTATCCTCAAGCATAATTTTGTTTTACATGAAAGTTATGTTCAACAAAATACATACTTTCAAGATGTATATTCAAGCTTGAGTCAAAGGAATCAAGTAGAGGAATTTGATTACCATTTGCATCATAATGTATTGTATCATCTTGGTAAGAAGGATGTTGCTACTGATAGTAACATGGACAAATCCAAATGGATAGAGGTTGGAAAGGTGAGGGAATTGTACCCTCACATGTTGGACAACTAAAAGTGATCTTTTGGAGTCCAAAAGGCTTCTAGTGGGGAGGAGTGATCAGGTGCTCAAAATTATGTTCAAAAATCAAAATTGTCAGAATGGTGTGGAACCTGAACAACCGAATAATGCTCATCATCCTGAATCTAGTCCAACTCGTTTCGCACAAAACGGACACCGTATACTCCCAGAAACGCGATCTGTTCACTTTCTAAAACATGTAAAAAAGAAGGAAGAGGAAATGACATGGCAGAGTCTTCAATGAATGGGGAAGCGCCAAGTGGTAGGATGCCCTTGGCCCCACATTTCGTAGATCGTAGAAGGAAGAGATCTGTGATTAAGGAAATCGGCCCCCAGCACTACTGGTTGCAATTTGCGATATCGCAATCGCAGATCGAAGGTGGGTCGGCGGTAAAGAATCAGCCCCAAAGTGAAGCTAGAGTGTGATGCAATAGATCAAAATGCACATCACACGGATCAAGCGTGTTTACAGAATCAGCCCCGACAGAGTCAATTTCAGGTTGCGATTGGGATATCGTAATCACATATCGCACAACACAACAACCCATTATAGAGAATCACCCCTGCTCCAGCCGATTGCGATTTGCAATGGAACTATCAGCGCTTATAGTTTATGGCTGCCACATGTCCTCCTAATGGTCAACTAAAATATTGGTTGGCAAGACAAGTCGGAGACCAGGCTCGATCCCTCGACCTCTCGTTTCACAGTTCCAAGGCCTAATGTTGTGCCTGCATGATGGTTCTTAACTATCAATGCAAGAGAGTTTGTATTATTATGAACTGATCGCTAGGTTGCGAGGCAAACTACCAACATAACCGCTAGTGTCCCTCCCATGTGACCACCTCGTCCATAGCCCGTAGCAGTTATGTTGCCTCCACGATAACCTCACCGCCAACCGTCAGTCCTGACAGCCAACCTCCCTAACCGCAGCATGTGAATTCCACCTTACCGCCACAGGCTGGAATCATCGCCTTAACCGTTGGACCTAACCACCTTGCATGTGACCACTCAACCTTAACCGCAAGATAGACGATTTTGTTAGCGGGACCACCAATGTGGAACTGCCAAAATTAACTCCAGATAATGAATTTAACTAGCAATTAGCCAGATTTGGAGGAAATTGTGGAAATACCAGCAGAAGTCATAACTAAGGCAGTAGGAGAAGAAAGAGTTTGGGGCATCATTTTTGAACATTCTAGACTCATTGGAGTAGGTTTCAGAAGCATTTGAGCATTTTAAACACATATTTTTACACTTTTGAGCATAATAGAGAGGCCCAAGCCATCGGAAGCTGGACCAAGGAGACGTAGCCCAGGAGGTGTGAACTCCTTTATCATGTGTTAGGTACCTATAATACTAGTGTAGTCCCTTATTAGCATTGTCATTGTAGCCCCTTATTGTTATTTTGTGCCCACGTTGTCCCCATATTGTTATTATTGTGCCCCATAGAAGCCCACTATTGTTATTGTTGTGCCCTTACATTATTATTGTTATGTCAGCTTTGACTATATTGTGACCCCTTAGACTCCTATATATAGAAAGGAGGCCTTGTCATTTGTATCATCGAAGAATTGTTCATTTGTGTAATGTAAAGGAGGTTTCCCCTCGAAGAGGCTGATTTTGAAGATGTTATTCTATCTTTTCTTCTATTTTGTGAGATGGTTGCATAACAATTGGTTTTAGAGCTTTAGATTCTAGGGTTTTGCTGCTTCAAACAGGTCATTCTGGAATTTTCGCTATAACTTTTTTACACAACGTTTCAGCAGATAAAATCAAAAATCATTTGAGCTGAAATCTTGATGAACCTCGGGTCCAAATTTCAGATCTTGTCTCGCTACATTTTCGAATATATAATCCAAGGAAGTTAGTGTTTTTGCAGGCTCCCGAATTATATCCCAAACAAGTGACCTGGGGAAAATCGTCATAACTTTCTCTCTAAGCATCATATTGAAATTTCGTAAAAAGTTACAGAAATAGGATGGAATGTAGCTTTCTGTGTATTGGTTTCAGGTCCAAAGATCACAACAGTGACACGTGGAACTTCATACAAGTTCGCTCTATTGAACTAGTCTATAATCATGTCATTGTGGGATATTTTGAAAATCTCTTTCTTGGAGAATCCAATCATGATCAGACTTGTGGGGTTGGAACGAGAACTCAAAGGGCTACCACAGGACAAAATTTTAGACCTTGGAGATCTGAAATTATAGAGATACAACAGATTCAATTTTGAGCCCCTACAAAGCCAAAAAAAGGGTGTGTATTCTTTTTAAAATTTTGCATAAGTTTGGTTTGAAAAATTACTTTGAAGGAACTCAAAGGACATTGTGAAGCATAATTATCATTAATTGATGCCTCGAAGAAAGAAAATGGAAACACCTAGTAAGCAACCTGAAATTTCTAGCATGACTCATGAAGAGGAAGAAATGCAACATGGTATATCAAAATTATGAGACCAAGTGTAACAAATTTCACTCTCAAAAAAAGTAATAGAAGCTAAGATGGATGGTTTAAAGAAAGGCATGGAAGCTATTATGGATGGTTTAAAAAATGGTGTGGAAGCTAATATGGATGGTGTGGAAGCTAAGATGGATGGTTTAGAAGTAAACATTGAAGATTTGAAGAAAGACATGGAAGGCTTGAAAGGAGGTTTAGCAAAGTTGCTACAAGAAATGCTTCCTAATGGAGAAAAGGTAGTAGAGGAAACTCATGACGAGAACAAAAGAAATGTTAGTCATGATTTCATAGACTCTAACATTGGATTGAAGACCCACCATGTTCCAAATATCAATATGAGGAAGTTTTATGGCAAGGATCCCGTAACATGGATACTACATATGGAGATATATTTTGATCTCCATAATGTGAAAAACATACAAAAGGTACACATTGCGACTTTATATTTGGAACCCAACCAGTTTGTATGGTATTGATGGCTTTTCTCTCGTAAATAAATTATCACTTCGGAAATTTTTACAAAAGAAATGATAGAACATTATGAGGATACAAAAAGCAACACCTTTTTTAGCCATTTTTAGCCAATTGATAAATCTCAAAAAAAAAAGGTTCAATGGTGGAGCGCATTGAGGACTTCCAAAAATTGAATATAAGGGTAAAAGATATTCCAGAGGATAATAGGATTGATGTGTTCATAGGGACATTAAAGGATAACATCCAACATGAGGTTTGCGTTTGGGAACCTGATTCATTGGTGAACGCATTCAGGTTGGCAAGAAAAATTGAAAGCAAAATTATGGCAATAAGGAAACCTACCAATCACAACTATAAATATGGAAGTGTTGTTTCTCCTGGTCTTTCACAACCTACAAGGTTGACACCACAACAATTGGAAGAAAAAAGAGCAAAAGGGCTTTGTTACAATTGTGATAGCAAATACAATAAAGGTCATAAGTGTGCTGAAAAGAAATTATTTTACAAAGATTGTGAAGAGGAAGAAGAAAAGGAACAAGAAACATCAAAAGACGAGGATACACACCAAGAACAAAGCCTAGAGAAAGAAGAAATGAATATGACCATATCTTGTAATGCATTGGTCAGAATAATCACTCCTCAAGCTATCAAGATAGAAGTACATATCAAGAAGAAAAAGGTAATAATGTTGATTGATTCAGGAAGTACCCATAATTTTATTCATTGTAAGATAGCGAAGGAATTGAATTGCTTCCTATATCCAACACCAAAGTGTCAAGTGATGGTTGCAAATGGAAGAACCATAAATTTCTCTGGAAAGTGCCATAATATCAAGCTATCCATGGGAGAATATGTGTTGAATAGTCCAATGCTTTCCATTATGATGGGTGGTGTTGATGTTGTACTAGGAGTCCAATGGCTGCAATCTTTGGGTACGATAACTTTTAATTTTCAAGAACTTTTCTTGAATTTTTTTTCAGAAGGAAAGGAAGTTGAATTAAGGGGTATCACAGGGAAACCAAGAAAGATAATCATCTCTAATGGCATGACAAAGCTTCTAAATAAATAACAACGTGGCGTAATTGCACAATTATGTTCGCTAGAGGTTCCCACGTTGAAATCATCTATTTCTCCATATCTCCAGAAAGTCTTGTACAATCATTCCAACGTATTTGAGACTCCCAAATGTTATAGACATTTTTGTGCCTTACAGCATTGAGCATGAAATGTCCATAATCTAAGGGATCCAAAGTCCCTAAACATGGTGTTCCTACCCCTAGAGGAACAAGGCAAACTAACCACAGCAATTCACAGAAGTTCTCCACCTGAAAACACTCAAAAACAAGCCAATTCTGGATCATGTCAACTGCTCCACTGAGCATCTGCGCTGAATGTCAACTGCTCCACTGTCTACCTATGTTGAATGTCAACTCCAACAAAGGCTACCTGCGCTGAGCGAGTTTGGACAAGTGGCAGAGTCATTCCTCAAGGTGTCAATGCCCAGGAAGCTTCCAAAATGACACTTGGATCAAGGAATTCGACTGGTGATGAGTAAGAGGTTCCAAATCTCCAAGTGGAAGCAAGAACCTCCAAGTGGACTCAAGAACTAAGAGAGGGAGAGGACACTAGTCAGTTTCATACCAGCCTCCAGCTGACTCATCCTCTCTCCAAAAGATCTATATATAGATCTCTCCTCCATGGGAAGAGGAGGCTGGAATTTTGTTATTGCAAAGAATTGTTGTTGGTTTGTGGTTGGATCATTGGGTGCTTAATGCTTTGAAGGGAGTTGAAGAAGGAATTCCATTCTGCTGGGAAGGAGATGCTGGATTGGAGCCCTATGGGTTGTATCTCTTCCTGAACCCTGTTACTTATCAATAAAGCTATCTTGGTTTGCTCCTATATACTGGTGTATTTGAATGATTGCATTAGTGTATTTGATTTACTTCTAATCCTGAATCATTTATGAATATGAATATATGCCTTTGTGTTATGTTCTTCTCTTGTCGCAAGTAGCTGTTCTCTTGTCACAGGTAGTTGTTCTCTTGTGATCTCGCGGAATCAAGTAGTTGTTCTCTTGAGCAATCGAGGAGGCAAGTAGTTGTGGATACACAAAGAGAAGAGGATCTAGATCGAGGGACAACCAGAAGACAATGGTAAGTCTGCCGATCTCCCCTCTTTCACATTTCATAAAGGAAGAAATCATAATAGCTGTATTCGTTTGTTGCTAAGGCGCTGTCACACCTTAGGTGGATAGGATCGTCCTGCATAGGAATTTTTCCCCACAACAAATTGGCGAATCCACTGGGGACAATTTGTTTATTCATTTCATTTGTGTTTCTGTCATTTGTTTACTTCATAGACTTGACTGCAACTATTGAACTGCATCTTTCCCGGATGCAATGTAGAAAGTTGTTGTTTTAATCCAGTTGCTGGACTTGTCTATGATCTAAACTAGATCCACAGATTATTTGATGATCCTTGTGATAGTCTTTAGTACCCTCTCAAAGCATCCCTCTGTTTATACCTTGCTTGTGTTTCTGATTTGGCCTGAAACAGTTGATTTTTGAGCATTTTATGACCCAAAACCCAAGGGAAACGAGAGTTTCTCCTTCAGCGCAACTGCTGTGAAGGCAGCCTGCATTTCAACGCAGGTCCCGAAGGGGCTACCTGCACTAAATGTAAATTCCTCAGTGTTGAGGTTGCGCTGAACCAGTTTTGCTTTGTGCAGCTGGGGTTCTCTGTCCTCTATTGCCCTGTTTTGATCTCTGTTTTTTGCAGCCTTTAACTAGCATAGGTACCAGTCTGATAAAACTTTTTCTTTGCTTAGATTCAGCCTCCTTTTGTACAAAAAGATTGTGAATGTTTTTATGTGTTTGTGGTGTCATTTACAGTCTTCCTTTGCATGAGTAAAGTAGTCATCATGTAGCCTTTGATTCAGATCTGATTGATTGTGATCTTAGAAGAGAGTTCATTGGCTGCTTTCAGATTGATTATAGATTTACTTTTGCTTATTGGTTTGAATTTGTCTCTTTTAAGTGTCAAAACAAGTCTTTATTTCGAAAGTAGCAAAGTGATTGTAATCTCTTCTACCCTTGTTGTTTTCGAAAGAGTGAACTTGTTTGTATTGATCATTTTAAAAGAAAATTCAAAGTTGTGCAAAAAGCTTTCTTTGTAGGCATTTATACTAAGAAAGTGGAAAACAAACACCTGCATTGTGCATTTTGCATTTGATAAGTTTGCATGTTGCATTTAGGGAAAGTGCATTAGAGTGTGTTGATTGCTCTTTGAGAAAAGATAGTGTTTTTATTTTCCCTTAGTAGCTAGGATTTTCAAAGTTGAAAGATAATAAAGCTTGCTTATCATCTTAGACTGCATTTAGGAATTTGTATCATACATCTCGTGGTGAACCTTGAAAGGCAAACTTTAAAAAGATCAACCTAAAATAAACTGAATGAACCTAACAACGCTTTGTAATATAACGCACAACATAGAGGTCTAGGCTAGAGACGTGTTCCGGCGTCGTTAAACATAGTGACTGTCGATCTCGGGGAAGGTGGGTGATTCCTCCTTAGGGACGATAGCGCTAATACGAATTGTGCTCCCATGTACCGTCGCGTATATATTGGGAGACCCCTATAGGCATATATCCTTTATCCTTAGAAAGCCGTGTCGGCCACCCTAATGATCGCAGTGTAGTGAACACAACATTCACGAAGATCGACCACCCGTACCGTAAAAAGTATTCTGTGGTTTTGCGAAAAGTTTGGCACACCCTCTGTCTAGATCTCCAGAGCAGTTTCTTTTGGCCTTTTTCATACTCTATAACAGAAAAAGTCCATCCGAGCATTTGTCACTTCGGGCTCGTTAAAACATCGAAGGAGACTAGAGTCATCTTTAGCTTTTTCTCGACTCTTTAAAACTGAAAAAGCAAGTTGTGTCTAAAGCGTCTAATAAAATTCATTCAATTCGGAAACACCAATTTCCCCTTTTTGTATTTTGGTTGATCGAGTAATCCGCAATCGTGGAAGAAAGTCAATTGAAACCCCATCGTTCGCGGAGGCTTACGAGTCAACCGTCTTTGTCTCCAGAATCGAAAACAGTACGGACAAAGCGAACTCGTTTAACCAGTTCAAAATCTCCTATCAAAGTTAGAACAAGTGTTCCAACAACATCTGAGATTCCGGTTACTCCAAACATTTCTGGAAACCCTGCCTCTATAGAAGAAGTTCAACAGCCACAGAGGGACAGTAATACTGATCCTAGTCTGGGGGAAAATACTTGCGTTACTAAACCAGTTCCATCTGTAACCGGTTTAGAGAATCTTGCTCCCCAAACAACTGTCGCTGTCGATTCAACCCCTTCTTCGGCACCAGAAATATTTTACGGACCTGACGGTCTTCCTCTTCCACCGGGTTTGATTGCGATAGAGGAAATAATAGAGGACCCGCAAGCAAATACTCCAACCCATTTTGGAGTTGGAGTCGCTCTATTTCTTTCATCAGAAGTTAATCCACCACAAGTGGAAGTTCCTGTAGAATCTCTAGGCAATCTATTGGATAGACTCAAAATGTCTGAACAACTGTCAACATCTATGACTGTTTCAAACGACACAGTGACAGCAGAAGCCCCTGCCGTCACTCCGACAATGTTTGCCAACATACCATCTGTTCCGACTAGCTCACAACCGCTAGAAGGAGTCCACCAAGGGACTATTTTGACAGTGTGGTCTGTTCCAATTTGTTCATCCGGGATAATATCCGACAACTCTTATCTTGAGACTCGCCAGATTGACCCATTTGGAGGTCAATTTGGGCAATCCAGTCCCCAAGGACAAACAATCCCCTTGAGTTCCGGATTGCTACCGTATGGGGGCAGTATGCCCTTTCATTACTCCCTCCGGGAGGATACCCATACGGGAGTTCACAACAGTATTCAGGTAATACTAGAATTACATCAAGTGGTTGGGTACCTATGCTACCTCAACAACCAAGGGTTGTATATTCTATGCAACAGTGTGTACCTATGACGAACATCCCAACCACACCGGCTATTGTAACCGTGTCACAAGTTCAAGCGATGCCTGTTGCATGTCAACCTCAGATTTCTCAGGTTGTAATGCAACAGCCCCTTGACCCCGAGTCACAACCACAATCGCCGACTGGTGGGGCAACACAGGTCCAAACGGGTACAATTACCCCGCACCTTGGCCCAACAGTTAGTATAGCGCAACAGAACATGGCTTCACAACCGTGGCTGGTGCAATACCAACAACCACAATTCCAGCAGGTGTACCAAGGCTCTGAGCAGCAAATCTTTGCGAACAGTGGACAACCGTATATTCAAAACGGTCAAAATCAACCGCTTTACAGTGGTCAAGTCCACCAATCGTATCAGTCATACCAACATCAATTACATTATGCTGGTATGCAAAGACCCACTGCTCAAGCGATCCCATCGTACCCTGGGTATGCTTCGCCTAACCTGAATCAACAGTTACCATTCGTGGCAACTTTAGAGTTACCCGATTTACACCGGTTAACCAATGATCCGATTGCTTACGCCCCTTGGTGGCCAGCGATTCCTCACAAACTTCCATCTGACATTCCTAAATTCAATGGAAATCCAGGTGAGGACCCATCGAATCACGTGATGACTTTTCATCTGTGGTGTTCGTCGAACACCCTGAATGATGATTCGATAAGGCTTCGCCTTTTTCAGAGGACATTGACAGGTCCAGCAGCTAAATGGTATATTGAATTACCTAGAGCCTCTTTCGACAATTTTAGCTCCTTAGCCACGACTTTCTTAACCCATTTTCAATTACCGATAAGGTATGAAACGGGAACAGAAATATTAACCAATTTCAAACAGACAACTGATACTCATATATCCGATCATATACATGAATGGCATCGTCGTCGTAGGATGGTTAAAACATACGTTCCCGATCAGTTGTTAGCTGAATGGTTTATAAAGTCGTTACTTCCTGCTATAACAGAAGATGTGGCAAAGGGGGGAGTCGTAACAGAGGAGCAAGTTATTGCTCGTGCTCAATATCTAGACTTAGTTTATACTCAGTCTGGCACGCTCTACAACAAAATACCTGACGCCCCTAGACCAGAATTTTTAATTCCTCCTCCTCCTAAATCCAATAGTGACTCTCATACCGGCGATGGCGTGATTGGCACGGCAAACGCGAAATCGATAAAGGCTTCGTCTAAAAAAGCCCGTAAGAATTCGGATCAAAATGCGAAAGAAGAAATTCTTGCTTCGGAAGTAAATGTCGTATCAGCAGATAAAGGCAAAGAAACCAATCAACCAGGAAGCAAGAAGAAGCAAAACAAAGGGAAGAAGAAGAAACAGGGTGAGTCATCTCCTGGAAAAACTTCTTCAAACCCTCCTGGGAAAGGGAAACAAAATTATCCATGTCAAATATGTGACGAGGAGGATCACTGGACAAAGAATTGCCCATTCAAAGCTGAGTTGAAGAGGTTCTTTAAAAGTTCGCAAACCTCAGCTGTGTTAACTGATCCATTTCCCAACCCAGGTCAAAATCTGGTTGATAGTGGAAATGCTTCCCCGTCGCAAGTGCTTATGTTGTCGGTTTCAAAACAGCAGAATGATGCTTTGATTTCAACAAGGAACAAAGATTACGGGAATCCGCAGCTGTCAAACGACAAAGGTAAAGATCAACCAAGTAGTTCGACAATAACTTCGACAGAAGTTGTACCGCCCATCATTCCTGAATTAACAATAAAACCGCCAAAGGGAGTAGTACACAAGTCGACATTTAATCCTCGCACCAGGGCGACGCAGCATTATAACATAGTGGAAGACTTGGCCCAATCGCCATCCGCTATGTCAACTCTTGAGGTACTACAAAATTGCCCATCCCAAAGGCAGGCTTTGTTATCGGCTATTGGTGGGGTTGATCCCAAGGATTCCAATCTTGTATCCTTTGATCACAAAGGATACAATCCTCAGTTACCAGCTCAACTAGCTTTCCTTATTCAAGTGAAAGCCCTCAACAAAACTGTTCACCGAACAATTATTGATGAGGGTGCGTCTACATGTATTATGTCGATGAGTTGCTGGAAAACTTTAGGATCTCCAACCTTGTCGCGATCTTCGACGACACTAAAAGCATTCGACGGAAGGACGTACACCCCGTACGGCATCCTAAATAACTTGAAGGTTGAACTAGGAGGAAAAACAGTGGAAATTGATGTTGAGGTCATCGATGGGAATCTTAACTATAACATCCTACTGGGAAGACCATGGATATATGCCATGGCAGCTGTTGTGTCGACTTATTTTAGGAAGATCGCATTCCCGTTTGAAGGAGGGATTACGGTTGTCGACCAACAGAACTTCCTCCCTAATGGTTCACAAGTTACAGGAAGCATTCCTATGATCCATGAGAGCAACCATTCGCTACAAGACATCGGAGTAGGCCTACTGAAAGACCCCACAATGATGGGAACTTTCGCGCTTCCACCTCCTATATATATAGGAAATATAGCATTAGTAGCAACCTGCAACATGATATCTTCTACGAAGATCAACATGGATCAGGCAATGGTTTTGCCCCCAAGCCCTATAGAAATATTGTAGCAATCAATGTTTCGGGCATGGGAGGCGAACCCAAATCAACGCTCGTCAAGCGTTTGGGTAGATAGATCTAGAGAATATGGTACCCCATTAGATCCTTGGTCGAAAGTGCATGGGACTGACGAAGGAATCTTACAATCAATGTTGATTGAGGGGGCACCATGGAATGATCACCACCATCGTTCCCTTCTTCCGGAATATGAAGAAGATACTCAAAAAGATCTTTATCACCCTTCAGTTTTTGAATTCCTATCAAATACTGTAAATACGGTGGATTCTGAGCGAAACTTATCCAATATTAAAGAGACTATAGCCATAAATATCTCGACTAAGGAAAATGTCGTAGATAATATTTATGTCGACAAAGGTTGTTCCCCTTCAGAACTGGAAATATATAACGTTCTTTTTCGCGAATTCAGAGATGTCTTTGCTTGGTCATATGATGAAATGCCAGGCATTGACTCGAGTATCATTGAACATGAAATTAAAATGTATCCTGATGTCAAACCAGTAAGACAACGGCTTCGGCAGGTGCACCCCAAGAAATCCGCTGCCATTAAGGCGGAAGTTGAAAAACTTCTCCATGCTGGATTCATCTACCCGGTTCCTCTAACCGATTGGGTATCGAATATTGTCCCTGTTATGAAGAAACAGGGGACAATTAGAGTGTGTGTCGACTATAGGGATGTAAACCAAGCTTGTCCAAAGGACAACTACCCTACACCCTTCATCGACCAGATAATTGATGAATGCACCGGATGTGAAATATTTTCATTTGTGGATGGATTTTCCGGGTATAATCAAATAAATATCCGCCCACAGGACCAGTCAAAGACTGCATTTATTTGTCCGTGGGGCACATTTGCTTATCGAAAATTACCCTTTGGTTTAAAGAACGCAGGGGCGACGTTTCAGAGGGCAATGAATTATGCCTTCCATGACATCAAGAACATCGTTCAACCTTATCTCGACGACCTTCCGGCTCATTCGCGAAAGCGGACTGATCATCCGCAACATTTAAGAGCGATATTTCTACGTTGTCGACACTACAAGATAAGACTCAATCCGCACAAATGTGTGTTTTGCGTTAGTTCTGGTCGTTTACTTGGCTTTGTAGTCTCTAAAGATGGGATTCGTCTCGATCCTTGCAAGGTTCAGGCAATCATTAATTTGCCTCCACCTTCAAATTTGCTTCAGATTCAGAAACTCCAAGGGAAAGCAAACTTTCTGAGGAGGTTCATTCCAAATTACGCAGAACTTGCTCGTCTTTTGAAAAAGGATGTACCTTTCGTCTGGTACTAGGTGGCGCAAGCTTCCTTTGATGCTCTGAAAGATTGTCTAGTAAAAGCATCATTAATGTACGCCCCAGACTATCAAAGAGATTTTAACCTGTATCTGGCTGCAGCGGATACGACCATTGTGATGGTTTTAGTTCAAGAGGTCGATGGAATTGAACATCCTATATATTATTTAAGTAAAAACTTGAATGATACAGAAAGTAAGTATTCTTATGTCGAAAAGCTAGCGCTTGCAGCTGTTCAAGCGATTCAAAGGTTTCGACATTATGTCCTCTTTCGGAAAACTACCATTTTATCATATTGCAACCCCATGACTTATATCCTGTCGCGACAGTTGCTAGGGGGCAAATATTCAAAATGGATAGCGATCCTTCAAGAGTTTGATCTGGAATTTGTAAAATCCAAATCAAAGAAAGCTTTAGTTTTCGCAGAATTATTGTGCGATCTCCCATCGTCGTCCAACGATGAAACATCAGAAGAGTCAATCGTGGACGAAAGCTTGTTTCTGATATCTGCAAGCAATGAGTGGTACGGAGATATAATAATTTATCTCCAAACCCAAAATTTCAGGCCTGACACCTCTCACTCAGAACAAAAACGTATACGATACCGAGCTAAAGACTACATGATCGTCGGTGATACGCTTTACCGTCGTGGTATCGATACAGTCCTGAGAAGGTGTCTCACCCATGAAGAGGTCGAAAAAGCCCTGAATGAATGTCATTCAGGCGTGTGTGGGGGACATCAATCTGGATATGCTACAGCACAGAAAATCTTACGAGCAGGATACTTCTGGCCAACCATGTTCAAAGATTGCATAACCGCAGTCAGAAGTTGCCATGCTTGTCAAATTTTCGATAGCAAAACCAGAAGACCACCCACACATTTACAACCAATAGTTGCTGTTGGGCCTTTCGCCAAGTGGGGCATCGATTTCATGCAATGTAACCCCACCTCGACCGGGGGGCATGGGTATATTATAGTCGTTGTTGACTATTTTACCAAATGGGCCGAGGTGATGCCTACATTGGATAACACTGGTGAAACAGCTGCCCTTTTCTTTTTCAATCATGTAGTCGCCAGGTTCGGCGTACCACAGGCTATAGTGACAGATCATGGATCACATTTTCGCAATCACATGATGGTTGAATTAGCTGCCAAGCTAGGGCTATCTCATGACAGCTCTACCCCGTATTATCCGCAAGCCAACGGATAAGTTGAAGCAATCAACAAGGTCCTGAAGCGTATGTTGCAAAGGATGATAGGGGTTCATAAGAGAAGGTGGCACCTAATCCTGTACTCAGCCTTGTGAGCTTACCGAACATCGGTAAAGAACGCGACTGGGTTCACACCTTTCCAACTAGTGTATGGCCTGGAAGCAGTCTTACCAATCCAGTGCGAAATTTCGTCTCTTAAACTCGCAATTGACCTCCTCCCCGGAACTTCGGAAGAAGAGGCTCGTTTCTTGGAATTAATCCAATTGGATGAAACCCGCCGTGATGTCGCTTTGGCTAACGAAGCCCATAAGAAACGAGTCAAGGCGCAGTTCGACAAAAATGTCAAACCCCGTGTCTTCTCAGAAGGTGACTTGGTCTTGCTTTATGACCAAGAATCGATAAATTGGGAGCAGGAAAATTTAATTCCTTATGGATGGGCCCCTATATTGTTAAACGAGTGTTAGAAAAAGGAGCCTACGAGTTAATGGATTATGACGGAATCCCACTAGCGCAACCCCGTAATGGGTTGTACCTCAAGCGTTACTATGCTTAAATAGTAACCTGTATGCTTTTGTTGTATTTTGTTTTCGCTAAAGTGTTTGTTTTGGTCGAGTAATCCACCTTTTTACATTTATTGCAGATGTCAAACCTTCTGAAGACATGTGTTGGATATGCCGACGGAGCGAGTCGTAGTTCGCAGAACTTATCCTCCGCAGCCTGGGCCATTTTTGATCCAAGCGGCGAGTTAGTAAGTTTCAGAGTTGTATGTATTGGGCAATCAACGAATAACATCGCTGAGTATAGCGCGTTGATAGAACTACTCTCTGATGCCATCACCCGTGGCATATGCCGACTAATTGTCAGGCTAGACTCACAGCTCGTAATACTACAACTCAATGGTATATATTCCGTTCGCAATCCAGCTATTTATCGCATGTTCCTAAGGGTTAAGATTTTGGAAAGACATTTTGATTCAATTCAATACCAGCATATTTCCAGAAACTTAAACACATTAACCGACTCATTAGCAAACTATGTGTTAGATAGACATTTGCGACATTTATAAAAAGAGACACATCATCAATGATTGTACATTTGGATCATAAAACTCAACCAGAATAAAACTCGAAAATCAAAATATATATAAGTTGTTTATCGTTCATACATAATGTTCTGTAACCAAGACAAAATCAGTCATAAGACCCAAAAACTCAAAAGTGCTAGGGGGCACCCTAGTCTAGTGATGCTCATGATAGCACGTCACGGCCTGTGCAATCATGCGCAAGAGACGAGTCCATCGTCTAGGCATGCCAGTAGTATGCCGCTGCAACTGTAAAGGTAACTCATCAATCCTCACATCGGGAATGCCGAGAGTAAGGCTCTCAACCTGCTCCTGCACAGCTGTAAGGATCTCAGCTACGTCAAGGTCGCGGAGAATAACTCTCCCAGCAGTCTCCCCTGCTGGGGCAGCAACTGGCGCTCTCGGGCGAACTGCTGGACGAACAGGACCAACATCTGCATGCACACATGAGTTTGATTAAAGTCTTGATAGAATAAAGCACAAGAACATTATAAATAAGAACAGTAAACAGTAACATGGTCAAAGATTTTACCAATAGCGCCCCACTGTTCGCCATCCAGCAGTACCAAGTCTGGATCACCTCGGAAATCCATACCAACATATGGATACCCAGAATAGACCATCTCCTGGTGCTCGAACCACCTGAAGAAGGTATCAGTAAAAGTAATCTGAGATTGACCAGCATGCCTAGACATGTGTTCGACCCATCTCTGCATGCGTGGCTCGGTAGGAGAAGGCAAGTCGAGTGCGATATACTGAGGCTGCATCAGTGGTATTTTCTCCAAGGCAAAGGCAGTCAAAATAGAACAATACCCAAAGTTCTTCAGCTTCCCGTCCTTTACCTTGGTCAATTGACTTTTCATCTGAACAAGTACTGCATCACACCAGTTGAATATTTTCAGTTGGAGACACTCCAAGGCGTGCTGCACATAAGATCTATTGGCAACATGTAAAGATGCGCTACCGGCCATCCTACCAATAGTATACAGAATGGACCTGAGAGATCCGTCGGTGATCTCGCAGATAACAACCTTGCCGTCTCTGCTCGGCTGGGAACCTTCCCTGCAATACTGGCAGACATAATCTCTCACGGAGTCATTCCCCCGGGCCGAACTTGACAAAGAAATGGGGGCACCCGTCCTTGACAACCCAGTCAAGAAGTAAATGTCCATTATGGTCAAGGGGATGGATTTTCCCCTAATCTGGAATACTTGGTTAATAGGATCCCAAGCATCAAGCATATACTGCAGTAAAGAGATCTGTGCTCTCATACTAGAGATACGGAAGAACTTCAGCAGGCCACAGTTCCGCAGCGCGTTCACCGTGACAGGGTCATGGAGGGCAATCATGTCCTCCTCTTCATGTTCTCGTTCTCGCCATGTAAGGGACATTTTGTTCAAAGATCCCTGCAAAACAAACAAGAGAAGGAGTAAGTTCCTAGATTTGATGAGAAACTGGCAAAATTTCATCAAAAAACTGTGCATAGAACTGTTTTTCTAAGATCAGCGCAAGTGGCAAGTGTCCTACCTGCGTTGAGGGTCAAACTACCTTAAGGCAACTTGACATTCAGCGCAGGTTTCGAATGGACTGCCTGCGCTGATGTCAGAGCACCCTAACAAAATCCCAGGGACTCATGGGGGCAGGAAAACAGGCATAAAATTGAAAAAGGAAACCATGAAAAGAAAGAGCTAGAGTTTAGCTCCTACCTGGTCCAGACGGCGCCGAAAATCGTCCGCAGAATCTCCCGGAATCAGCTGGTGAAAATCAAGGGGGAAGAAGCACCTCCACAGCTCCAACAAACCAAGTTCAAATGAAATGGTAAAATGAGAGGTAAAAATATCTTTTAATGGCTTTTTACGTAGTTCAAAGCGAAATATTAGGGTTATAATCTCATTTTCATGCAAATATTGTTCATTTCTAACTAAGTTTGATGCCGCAATTGAGAATGCAGTACTATCATTGAAAAGAGAAAAGCTAGTTATGGTAAAAAAAAATCAAAAGTTGGCTATATAATCGAGCAGTTTTAGCATAAAGTTCATGCTCGTTAAAAAATAAACGCAAGATCCGAGCAGTTTTAACGCGGTCTTCATGCTCGTTAAAAAATAAATATAAGCAGTGAGCAATGTTTCCTCCAGTGTTTAAGCTCATTTTTATCTAAAAAATGAACCTATCCCGGTAAATAACCACAGTGATCGTAAATTTATCAGCCGTTAAAGCCTTGGTCGTGTTTGCACCTGCCACCTCCACTTTTCATTTGGCCGATCGTTCACCCCCATATGATTGTTTACCCATTTTGAGGAATAGCTGCGAAGAGTGATTCCACTTAGCCATCCTTGTGACACTGTCGTGATTGGAAAATTCCAAACCTGTACCTGCAATCAGCTGCTATCCATGTTTATCACTCGTTCCTCAAAAGACGAGTCTTCTTTAAGCTCTTTTCAATTGACTCGTAAAATATGAAAAGATTGCCGAGTCTTGGCCTTCCAGCTCGTTAAAGGACCGGAAGTGCTATCCCTCCTCTAGATTTTAATCTTTTTGGACCTGAGGGATTATTGCACAAAAAGATTGAGCGCTTGTTTTGTTCGGCTCGTTAAAGATATCGAAAACTCATCCCTTCTGTATTGTTTTATACTTTTTCGGACTTAAGGGATTAGATGACGAAAAAGGAATTTTGGAATTGACTTTATTTATCTTTTCAGACTCTCTAAAAATGAAAAGAACCGAGTTATCCTTGTCGTTAGACTCGTTAAAATTATTAAATAGCGACAAACTTGTCTTTAGACGAGAACGAGTTTCCCTATCGCTAGGCTAGTTAAAACATAGCGATAGGCTTGCCCGAAGGGCAGGTTATAGAACAAGCATATGTTATCCTCCTCAAGCTTGACAAAAATAAAGAGGTACTGGTCAGCAATGACTGGGGAAAAATTGGGAGAAAACTAAAGAGAACTTTGATGGTAGCAGGTCGCTCTTGAACATGACACTTTTCCTCCGTACCACAGTCGGGTTGGGTTGTTTCATTCACCGGTCACATCACCATGGTCTCGCCATACCATCCATATTTGGGGTAATGCTACCAATCCATCGCATCAGTGTCGCCATATGTTCAAGAGAAGTCGTTCAGAAAGAGTCAACCGGGTCCCATCCACTGCCATACATTATCCTTCATTCATTCATGACCGCCACCCTGAATCATATGTCACAGATCGTTTTCACCTCCATTAAAATCATTAGCTCCGTTCCGTGTCACTGATGTGGGATTCATTAAGGCCCTCCTGTGACGGATCACTCCTTGTCGACATCAGCTCATTATCCAAGGAGTTGATCTAGGAACAACCCCTTCAGTACTTTGAAGCTTGCATGCCTCAATGGCAAGTTTCTCACTTCCGGCGACAGGTATACATCAATGACCTTCGACCAGAAGATTTTGCGTGGTGTTCGACGCCAAGTCCTTTATTCACACCACGTGAATTGTACTGCAGTACCTTGAGGGTCATTATCATTATCAGTGATTCCTCTCGCGCTTGTTAACGGTTTACATCATTGACCGGTAATCAAGCGATGTCTTTCCATGTTCGACTTCAGCGCAATTCTCACATGGATCGACTTGTACTTAGAGTGAAGATCGAACGAGTTTGAAGACCCTGGATCTAGTTTCATCCATCCGGGTTGCGATATATATTCAGGAAAAATAAAGACATTTGACATGTACATCATTGCAGCAGATGATCATCCTACTCAAAGGATGATAATTTCGCCAAAATTATCAGTCTACCATCAGACGATCGTCTGTTCTATGTACAAAAATGAATTTATAAAGCTGAGCATGGGAATTCCCGCCTTAGCTAGATCATGAAAGCAGTATGAATCATAATGTATTGTATTGTATTTTATTATAGGCCTCCTCCCGGCAGATGGATGAACTTCAGACCCTCCTGGATAAAGCATTTCACCTGATAAACGGCCTCATACTTTAGGGGGCAACTGTTATAGACATTTTTGTGCCTTACAGCATTGAGCATGAAATGTCCATAATCTAATTTCCTACCCCTAGAGGAACAAGGCAAACTAACCACAGCAATTCACAGAAGTTCTCCACCTGAAAACACTCAAAAACAAGCCAATTCTGGATCATGTCAACTGCTCCACTGAGCATCTGCGCTGAATGTCAACTGCTCCACTGTCTACCTGCGTTGAATGTCAACTCCAACAAAGGCTACCTGCGCTGAGCGAGTTTGGACAAGTGGTAGAGTCATTCCTCAAGGTGTCAATGCCCAGGAAGCTTCCAAAATGACACTTGGATCAAGGAATTCGACTGGTGATGAGTAAGAGGTTCCAAATCTCCAAGTGGAAGCAAGAACCTCCAAGTGGACTCAAGAACTAAGAGAGGGAGAGGACACTAGTCAGTTTCATACCAGCCTCCAGCTAACTCATCCTCTCTCCAAAAGATCTATATATAGATCTCTCCTCCATGGGAAGAGGAGGCTGGAATTTTGGTTATTGCAAAGAATTGTTGTTGGTTTGTGGTTGGATCATTGGGTGCTTAATGCTTTGAAGGGAGCTGAAGAAGGAATTCCATTCTGCTGGGAAGGAGATGCTGGATTGGAGCCCTATGGGTTGTATCTCTTCCTGAACCCTGTTACTTATCAATAAAGCTATCTTGGTTTGCTCCTATATACTGGTGTATTTGAATGATTGCATTAGTGTATTTGATTTACTTCTAATCTTGAATCATTTATGAATATGAATATATGCCTTTGTGTTATGTTCTTCTCTTGTCGCAAGTAGCTGTTCTCTTGTCACAGGTAGCTGTTCTCTTGTGATCTCGCGGAATCAAGTAGTTGTTCTCTTGAGCAAGCGAGGAGGCAAGTAGCTGTGGATACACAAAGAGAAGAGGATCTAGATCGAGGGACAGCCGGAAGACAACGGTAAGTCTGCCGATCTCCCCTCTTTCACATTTCATAAAGGAAGAAATCATAATAGCTGTATTCGTTTGTTGCTAAGGCGCTGTCACACCTTAGGTGGATAGGATCGTCCTCCTGCATAGGCATTTTTCACCACAACACCAAAGGCCTCCCACCTATTCATGATCACAATCATGTTATTCATTTGATTCCAGGAAACGTTCCTCCAAACATCAGGCCTTACAAATATTCCTATGCCCAAAAGAGTGAAATTTAACGTATGGTTGCAGAAATGCTAGAGGCTGGTATAATTCAACCTATTCAAAGTTCTTTCTCTACTCTAGTAGGATTGGTGCACAAGAAGGATGGATCAAAATATCATCAAATCGGAATGAAGACTGAAGACATTCTGAAAACATCAGTTAGAACCCCTTAGGTCATTATGAATTTTTGGTCATGCCTTTTTGCCTTACCAATGCACCTTCTACATTTCAAGGTTTGATGAATTCCATTTTCAAACCCTTCCTTAGAAAATATGTGTTAGTATTTTTTGATGACATACTAATCTACAACAAGTCTTGGAAGGATCATGTTCAACATGTTGATAGAGTGCTCAAACTATTGGAGGAGAAACAATTATATGCAAAAACCTCCATATGTTTCTTTGGAGTAAAAGAGGTGGAATATTTGGGTCATATTGTATCTCATGAATGTGTTAAGGTAGACCCTAGAAAAATTAAAGCCATTAAGGAATGGAAAATACCCACATCCATAAAGAATATGAGGATTTCTCGGGTTGACAGGGTATTATCGCAAGTTTGTTAAGAATTATGGGAGAATAACAGCACCTCTAACAACATTACTAAAGAAAAATGCATTTTATTGGACTTCAGAAGAAACGAAAGCCTTTGAACGTCTTAAAGAGGCAATCTTCCAAGCATTGGTCTTAGCTCTGCCAGAGTTGGAATGTCATACCTCAGGAAATGGAATTGGTTTTGTTTTAATGCAAGAATAAAGACCCATTGCTTTCGAAAATCGTCCAATCAAAGGGAAGTATTTACATAAAGTTATTTATGAGAAAGAAATGTTGGAAATACTACATGCAATTAATAAATGGCGACCTTACCTAATGGGAAGACACTTCAAGCTAAAAACATATCATGATAGTCTTAAATACTTTTTAGAACAAAGAATATCTTCAGAAGAGCAACAAAAATGGGTCACAAATATGTTTGGTTATGACTTTGAAATCATCTAGAAAAAAGGGAAGAAAAATGTTGTTGTAGATGAACTCTCAAGAAAGGATGAGGATGTGGAAGCATTTCTTAGTGCCATTTCTATTATACAACCAGATTGGATAAACTAAGCAAGGTATGAATGGAAGAATGATGAAGAAGTGTGGGAACTCATTCAAAAGTTACAACAAGATACCAATACATCTAATACATTTAGCTGGAAAAATGATTTGTTATGGTACAAAGATCGCTTATACCTCTATAAGAATTCCCAAATAAAACAAAATATTCTTATGGAATTGCACTCCTCTCCCTTAGGAGGGCACTCAAGATTTTTAAAAACTTACCACGGGGTTAAGAAGGAATTTTTTTGGGATGGCCTTAAATCTCATATTCAAAAGTTTGTGGCAGAATGTTTTTGCCAACAAAATAAACTTGAAACAATTTCCAAGTCAACGTTGGGAGGAGGTTCCTATGGATTTTATCACAGGTTTACCCAAGTCCGAAGGAAAGAGTGTCATCATGGTGGTAGTTGATAGACTTACCAAGTATGCACACTTTTTTGCATTATCTCATCACTTTAAAGCCAATACAGTTGCTACTACATTTATGGAAACAATTCAAAAGCTACATGGAAACCCAAACATTATTGTAAGTGATAGAGATCCCATTTTCACTGGAAATTTTTGGACAGGATTGTTTTCTTATCTGGGTACTCAGTTAGATCATATCTCATCTTATCATCCTCAATCTGATGGGAAAATTGAGATATTGAACAGATGTTTGGAAGGATATCTTCGTTGCTTTGTATCTAATAAATAAACACAATGGGTCAAAATGGTTTCCTCTGGCTGAATGGTGGTATAACACTTCCTTCCATACTGCAACAAAAATGACCCCATTTATGGAACTTTATGCATATCATCCACCATCCATCACATCATATTTAAGAGAAAATTCTAAGGTTCAAGCATTCGAATATCACATCAAGCATCAATAACAAGTTCTCCACTCTTAAAGGATAACCTCACTTTAGCAAAGAATAGAATGAAACAACAGGCAGATCAACATCGTAGTGAAATAATTTTTTATGTAGGTGACTGGGTATTTCTGCAGCTACAAATATACAAACAAATTTCCCTCCAACAAGCTAAGAAGGATAATAAATTATCAACAAAGTATTATGGTCAATACAAGGTGTTTCAAAAGATTGGTACTATGGCATACAAATTGGAGCTTCCTACAACTTCTCGAGTGCATCCAGTTTTCCATGTTTCATGCTTAAATAAGGTAATAGGTGACAAGCTCCCAGTACAAACAATATTGCTAGAACTTGACGAGGAAAGAAAAATCATATTGGAACCTAAAGCAATCATAGAAATAAGAACTCGACAGCTACAAAATTGATCAATTTTAGAGTATCTTATCAAGTGGAAGAACTTACCCGCTGAAGATTCCACATGGGAGGATGAGAATTTTATACAAAAGCATCCAGAACTACTCAAGCGTTGAGGACAACACTTTTCTGAAGGAGAGGGGCATGTTAGGTCCCTATAATGCTAGTGTATTCTCTTATTATTATTGTCATTGTAGCCCCTTATTGTTATTGTTGTGCCCATGTTTCCCCCATATTGTTATTATTGTGCCCCATAGAAGCCCAATATGTTTATTGTTGTGCCCTTACATTATTATTGTTATGTCGGCTTTGACTATATTGTGACCCCTTAGACTCCTATATATAGAAAGGAGGTATTGTCATTTGTATCATCGAAGAATCATTCATTTGTGTAATGTAAAGGAGGTTTCCCCCTCGAAAAGGCTAATTTTGAAGTCATTGCTCTATCTTTTCTTCTATTTTGTGAGGTTGTTGCATAACATCATGTTCCTGTTGTAATGTGTTTTTGATGATGTTCTGTACATGTTTATGATGTTGTTCGGTCTCTTATTTATATTAAATTTCTCATAAAATTAACATAAAACTCATCATTTCACTTACAAAAATTCATGAATCCTTAAGCACAATGAAATCATTTTGTTTCTAATTTGAGGGGGATCTTAGCACAACAATCTAATATTCTAAATCATATCAAAGGGAGAGGACTCCTCAGTTTGGCCCTGCACCCTAAATATTTTCCTAGAAGATCTAAGATCACATTTCCTATGTAATTGTGCTTGCATGAAGTCAACAAATTTCCTACATTAGTTTTCAATCTCACCATCATCTAGGGGTGCATCCAAATCATTCCCTCCTTCCTCACGTGTTTCAGCCTCATATTCCTCATCAAAAAAAAGAGAGAATTGATTTTCCTAAACTTCCATATTTTCTTCATTATGCTCCTCTAGATCATCTTCTAAGTACAGCAGAGGTTGGATGTGATCTTGTTGCTCCTTTCTCTCCCTCTGCAATAGATGTAACGGGGTTCTCCTATATTGTGGATTGAAACTTCGATTAGGATCTAGTTGATTTTTTCTAGGAGGGTTCTTATTTTCCAATTCCAATTTCACTAGTTTATTAGACAGGTTTCTTATCAGTTTATTCATTTCCTCAATTTTATGTTCTTGAGTTTCCTTTCCTTGGCCTGAGGAACTGGCTTCCTCCTTTCCTCTTCTCCTATCTCCATGATTAGTTCTACCTCTCCACTTCCCAATAGAGGTAAAATTTGCCTCAACTTCTAATGCATCTATTTGGATCTGGTCCAATGAGCGAGACTTCCTCTCTCTAAGAGTGAAACCAAAATCTGGCTCAAAAGCCCAACAAAGACCACTTTAGCAGCAACCTGTGGAGGTTTGATTTCAACAAGAAGGCTATTGTATAATTTGTTGAACCTCTTTATAAATTCAGATACATCTTCATTATGTTTTTTCTTCATGGCATTAAATTCAGTGAGGATGTACCCATGGTCCCTCTTCTCCCCCCATTTCTGCATGAAATAATTCTCCAGCTCTTCCCAGGTAGTGATTGAAGCATTAGGTAGGGCTTTAAACCATTTTCTGGCTTCCCCATCTAGATACTGGACAAAAAGTATTAACACCACATCTAGGTGGTCCACATTAAGTTTCTCAACAAAAGCACAAAAAAATTCCATATCCCTTTGTGCTGAAATGTCATCTTCTCTTGTGAATCTAGGCAAGAGCTTAATATAGTATTGTGGAATACCATTCAAGGGTTATGGAAATTCCAGTCGATCATACTTGTTTAGGAGAAAACCTGGGTCAACCATATTGAGCAAGCTGGGAGGTGGTAGAAGTTTTATAACTGGTCCTTGCATAGGAGTTATCTGAGTGTTAGTTGAATGGATCTGGCTTGGGAGGCTATTAACACTTTGTGGGACTATTTATAAGAATATCTTTGACCTCTTCAGCTTCAGGGGATGGATGAAATGAGAAAAAGGGTGAACTGACAAAGGATTCTTTGTTTTTGACTTGTGAGAAGAGAGTATCAAATGGTATACCACCTTCTTAAGGACACTCTAGAACTCTAAAGGGAAAATTTGAACATTTTATCATAGCATTTTGAGAGTTGGAAGAGGATACTTGATCAATTACTCAAAATTATGCTCAAAAATCAAAGTTATCATAATGGTGTAGAACCTGAACAAACGCGTATTTATCGTCATCCTAAAATCGGTGCAACTCTTTTTATGCGAAACAGACATCATATGTTCCCAGAAACGCGATCTGTTCACTTTTTCAAACACGTAAAAATTTTGCAGGTGGCTGACTGGGATGCTGACTGAGCATCCATACCACCTAGGTGGAAAAAGGAATATTCTAAAAATATTCTTGGAATATTCCAATAATATTCTGTTGAATTGGTGAAGTCTTATTGGTCCATGTGTTTGGGTTCGGGCCAATCAGGAGGTGACACGTGGCTAAGATGGAGGTCGCCACATGTCCTCCTAATGACCAATCAAATTTTTTTTGGCAAGATAGGTCGTAGGTTGGGCTCAACCCCGCGACCTCACATCCAATAGCACCAAGAACTAACCATTGCGCCCGCACATCATGACTTAACATATAATGGGTTCAGGTATATGATAAAGTTTACTAACTGCTAGGTTGGGGGGCCAGCCGACTTAACCCCCCCCCCCCCCCACACCACCCTCCCGCCGCCCCCCCACCCCCATATGAACAACTATCCGCCTACTCGCAAATGGTTATGTGACGGTCACCACCACCGCGACCATCAAACAAGCGTCCATGTGACCGCTCCTCAAACCGCTTGCAAACAGTTACATTAATCGTCGAAGGGAGGGGGCTAGCCCCTGGGCGCATGGCCCCCATATGACCCAGTTTTTTTTTCTAAGGCCTCAATAGCTAAATTAAAAGTCCTACAAATCCACTCGAAATCTAAGGAATTTGTTGCTCTATTAGTGGAAAATGGGGCAAATTTCTAGGATGATGTCAGATTTGGTGCAAATTGTGGAGCGAATAGTGGAGAAACTAGGAGAGGTCATAACTTCTCCAGTTTTTTACCAAAATTGTATGCAGAAAGAGGCTAGGTAGCCATTTTTGGATATTCTAGACTCATTTCAGTAGGTTTAAGAAGCATTTGAGCATTGTAAACACATCTTTTTACACTTTTGAGCATAATAGAGAGGCCCAAGCCATTGGATGTTGGACCAAGGAGACATAGCCCAGGAGGAGTGAAATCCTTCATCATGTTCTTGTTGTGATGTGTTTTTGGTGATTTTTGTACGTGTTTATGCTATTGTTCAGTCTCTTATTTATGTTAAAATTGCTCATAAAAACTCATTTTATACTTGCAAAATTCATGAATCCTTAAGCACAATGAAATCATTTTGTTTCTAATCACGAGGAGGATCTTAGCACAACAATCTTATATTCTAAATCAGATCATTTTGGTATCATAGCACTAGATTTGCTTTGTTAAATAAGGATTTAATTGCTTTCAATTTTATGTCATGCTTACAAGGTTAAAACTCAAAATAGGAGAAGGGAAGCTCTTTGGAAGCCCTGAAGTTGGGTCAAGGGGAAGGAGAGCAAGGTTGCCACAATCTCCAACACCAGTTCAGCCTCAAGTTGCAATTGAGACTCCAAAGAGCGCGTCTCATGAAGGAGAACCTACAAACATGACAGAAGATGAGAAGACCTTCAGAAAGGCTTTCTTTGATATGACAGAGATGGTGAAGGTCCTCTATGAAGAGAGGAATACCAAGCTGCAAGGTGAAAGTTCAAAACCTCCCAAAGGAGAAGGTTCTTCAGGAGGAGGTAATGTAAATGGAGACAAACCTCCACCCTCTCTTCTTCATATTCTTCATCAGAAGCATCTTCATCCTCTTCCACTAACACAACCCTTACTCATACTCATCATCATACTTCAAAAGGAACTGGTAAATCACCTTTTTTTTAACTTGATGTTAAATTTGAGCTGCCCATGTATAATGGTGAAGTGAATGCAAAGAAGATTGATAATAGGATTCATCAGTTGGAGGTCTATCGCAGAATTCAAAACCTTCAAGATGATGGCATAAAGATTCAGTTAGCTTCCTTGAGAATAGAGGGTGCATCGCTAGTATGGTGGGAATCAAAGACCCAAGAGGAGATAAAAAAGCATGGTAATATCTCAATTTATTGGATTGATTTAATTGCTGCAATCAAAAGACAATTCTACCCTCTAGATTATATGTAGAAATCCATCATGAATTGGCAGAACTTTAGACAGCTTAAAGGTCAAAATGTGCAAGATTACACCCAAGAATTCAGAAAAAAGGTCTTTAATGTTAGGTGTAGATTTGCAATCATAGGACACATTGATGAAGTACATATGGGGTTTACACAATTACCTTGGGCATACTATCTTAATGTTTAATCCCAATAATCTAGATGATGTGTGTGTGCAAGCCACTCATCTTGAGGCAAGAGGGAAAAATACTCCAGAAGAAGGTAGTAAAAATCCATTTAAGAGTAAAGGAAAAGAAAAGGGTTTCAAAAGGAAGGGAAAGAAAAATGCATCTATCAAAAAAGAAGGAGAGAAAGTAACATGCAAACATTGTTCCAGAGAGTGTCGCGATAAAGCTCATTGTTGGAAGCTTCATCCCCAAATGAAACCAAAAAAAATCAACAACAATGGAAAACAAAAGACAACTGCAACCACTCAACAAGATTTGGGATCCGATTCGCATGATGAAACTAAAATCAAAGGCATGTGTATAAAAGGAAAAGAGTCCATTGCTAGCACTAATTCTTAAAATTCATAAAATGAAACTCCGCATGAAAAGAGGAGAGCTTAACTTTTTCACATAAGGGTGATCTCAAAACATAACAAGATTGATACAGTTTTTTATAGTGGCTCTCAAGCCAATCTTATCTCTGAAAACATTGTCAAAAGTTTAAACTTGGAAACCATTCCACATCATAAACCATGTCCACCTGGATGGGTGTGTAACAATGCACAATTGCAGGTTACTAGAAAGTGTAAACTGAAATTCTCCATTACTGTAAATTTCATAGATGAAGTGGAGCTTAATGTTGTGCCATTAGATATATGTGGCATAGTTTTGGGCAGCCCATACCTTTATGACAGAAAAGTTATATTCCATAGACAGGAAAACAAATATCATTTATTAAAATATGGAGTAGAATATATTGTGAGAGCTCATAGCAAAAAATTAAATCTTTCACTTGGTAATGCGGGGCAGATGAAAAGACTAGTGAATTCAAGCAAGAATTTTGTGCTTCTAATGATCAAACCCAAGAATGATGTTGATAATGAAGCTTTTAAAGGTTGTGATTCAAAATTGAAATCTGAATTGGTAAATATGATGAGATGTTTCAGGAACCAAAGGGATTACCTCCCAAGAGAGGAATCCAACATGAGATACAGTTGTAGCAAGATTTTCCTCTTCCCAATATTGGCATGTATAGGATGTCAATGATGGAAAGTGCAGAAATTAAAAAGCAAATTCAAGAGTTGTTGAATAAAGGGATCATCAAACCATCTTCCTCGCCATGTGTTTCAGCTATTTTCTTGGTGCCAAAAGGATGGAACATGGCGCATGTGTGTGGAATTTCCTGCATTGAACACAATTATGGTAAAGAACCATTACCCACTGCCTAGAATAGATGATTTACTTGATCAATTGAAAGATGCAAAGTATTTTACTAAGATGGACTTAAGGAGTGGCTACCATCAAATTATAATAGCTGAAGGAGACATTTAAAAGACAACATTCAAAACAAAACAAGGTTTTTTTGAATGGATAGTTATGCCTTTTGGTTTATGTAATGCTTCTGCTACATTCATGCGTGTGATGAATGATGTGTTGAGGCCATTTCTTGATGAGTTTGTTATAGTCTACTTAGATGACATCTTAATTTTCAGTAAATCTCGTGATGAACATGTCATGCATGTAAGAAAAGTACTTGATGTCTTGAAAAAAGATCAATCGTATCTTAAGATGTCAAAGTGTGAGTTTGGAATAACTTATTTAATTTACTTGGGTCATATTGTTGGAGGAGGTGAGTTGAAAATAGATCCCTCCAAGGTTGATGTCATTTTGAATTGGCCAAGGCCCAAGACAGTTACTGAGGTAAGAAGTTTTTTGGGAGTAGCCCAATATTGGAGGAAATTCATTGCTAATTTTTCTCTTATAGCAGCTCCTTTGCATGCACTAACAAGTGTGAAAAAGGTTTTTCAGTGGGGAGGCAAACAACAAAAGGCCTTTGATGCATTGAAGGAAAAGATCAGTTCAGCTCCAGTACTTGCACTTCCAGACTTGAGACAGTCATTTGAGATTTAGATTGATGCTAGTGACTACACCATGGGTGCAGTCCTCATGCAACATGGTAAGCCTATATGTTTTCATTCGAAAAATTTTAATGGTGCAATGATTAACTATCCTACATATGACAAGGAATTGTATGCATTGGTGCAAAGTGTGAAAAAATGGAAACACTACTTAATGGGTAAGGAAACAATCATTCACACTGATCATCAACCATTGCAATAATTGCAATCTCAATCAAAGTTGTAGCAATCAAGGCACTTCCGATGGATGGGTTTTCTTCAACAATTCCACTTGGTAATCAGTTATAAGAAAGGTATCCACAATAAAGTCGTTGATATGCTTTCTAGGCCTATTGTTGGTGCAACTACTTTACTCAAGCATAATTTTGTTTAACATGAAAGTTATATTGAGCAATATGCATTAGATAATGACTTTCAAGATGTTTATGCAAGCTTGAGTTAAGGTAACCAAGTAGAGGAATTGGATTATCATTTGCACGATAACTTGTTGTACCATCTTGGAAAGATTTGCATTCTGCAGGGAGAACGAGTTTACATCATAAGAGAGGCACATAATCCTCTTATTATTGGTCATTTCAGTGCAAGTAAGATGGTGGCACATCTACAGAGTTATTGTTATTGGCCTTGTATGCTTGAAAGTGTGTCTCATTTTATTAAGGGATGTTCATTATGTGTAATCAGTAATCCTAGCAATAGGAAGTTAGGATTGTACTCACCACTTCTGGTTCCTTCACGACCATGGGAGAGTGTTTCTATGTATTTTGTAGGAGGTCTTCCATTATCAAAAAGAGGTCATGATTATTTGTATGTAGTTGTGGATAGGTTCAGCAAAATGTGTATTTTTATGCCATGTAAAAAGCAAGTTACAACTGAACAAACTGCTTAGTTATTCTTTCAGAATGTTTGGGTGCATTTTGGATTGCCCACATCCATTGTTAGTGATCGAGATTCTCTCTTTGTTAGGAATTTTTGGTCAAGCTTGTGGGGATTCATGGACACCAAATTGAAAAAGAGTACAACTTTTCATCCATAAACAGATGGTCAAACATAGGTGGTGAACAGAACAATGATACATCTTCTTCATGGGTATTGCAGCAAGCATCCTAAGTTGTGGGATGAATGTTGGGTCTTGAAAATGTCATTAATTTCCATTACACTTTCACTATTATGTCCATTATATCACCTCCATTTCACTACTATGTCACTACATTCATCCCACTTTCATTATCATTGGGCCAAATTTATGTTTTTCCAAACTTTATTAATTCTTAACCTTTTTAAGTGAATTTGTGGTTAAAATTAGAAAATAATGTGCACATGCTTATACCTAACAAGTGGGTTGAGATTGTTGAATGTGTAAGTCAAAAGGAGGTTTCTAGAAGACCTTTATGTGGCACCCTAAGGCCAAATTCGAATTTGAGTGGAGAGAATCATGGGATCATGATGATATGTGTCACATTTTCTAATTGTATTGAAACTCTAAGAAGACGTGTCTTATCAGTTCCTATTTTGATTAGGACTCTAGACGTAGAGGGAGAGATTCATGGACTCTCATTAATGAGATGACTTCTCATATTTTTATATAAATAGAAGATCTCTCTCCTTCATTTGTTAGCTTAGCTTTTTAGTTCTCAAGCTTGTAGCTTTTTGGTAGCTCTTTAGCTTGGAGCTTGTAGTTCTTCTTTGATGGCTTCGGAAAGCTTTGGAGAGCTTTGTTGTACTTTGTAATTTTGAAGAACTTGAATAAAGCTTTGATGTTCTCAACATGGAAGGAGATGTGAAGTAGATTTCATGGAGCACATTAGAATGTAAGGTAGAGTAGATTTTGTTTTGAAGTTTTGCTTTGATTTCAATCAAGTATATCATTTTATTGCTTTCAAGTTTGATAGTTTAGATTTTCCATTCATGCAAGTGTGTTCAACCGGTTGATTGTAGATTTATCTAACTATGTAATTTATGCTTGACAAAATATTCCAAGAAAGTAGTCTTCCTATTTTCGATTGGTGAATTGGAGCATAGAGAACATAGTAGATTAGTTTTTCTTTACATGTTCTTGCTTTTTGCTTAGTAGGATACTCATTACATAAGTTCATGTCTCATTGAGTATTTTTAGTTCCTTAAGAATGAAATTGGCAATATGTGAAGTTATGAATGGGACTTGATTTGTTTTTCTTTCTTTCTGCTTATTGTAGTCTTTCATTCTCTCATGATTATATGATGATGTTTCTAAAGCCAACAATTGCGGAATGTTATGATTATGAATGAGATGACTTGCTTTCCATTAGTATAGCATTAGATAGTTTAGTGCCATTCTCTCATCCCATAAAATGATGTTTGTAGAGCCAACATTGGCGGAATGTTGTGATTATGAATGAGATTATTGACTTTCCTTTCATTAGTTTAAGAGCATTTTCAAGTTTTACTTTTGCCTTTATTTAAATTGCAGCAGCTTTATTTTTCTTGCTTTCTTTTCTTAAATATTTTGTCGGCTTAGATTAATCTAACTATTCAAAGTTTTGATTTGTTTCATTTTCTCTTTTCTTTAGAAATTAGATTCTAACATAAGAAACAAAACCCCCAAAAACAACATAAACTATAAAACAACGAAGCAAGAAAAAGGTTAACTAAGCACATATGGTGCACCACACTTCATCAGTTTACGATACCCGGATTGATAATTTATGTAGAGCAATTTAGGACACTAAATTGACTAGACAATGAACATTTGCAATATATTCAGCATGCTTACAACCGGGCCAAGCACTCTTCAACTCAAACATTGTCATTTGAGGCATGTTTGCGATACTTGCCTAAATATCCTTTGGATTTTATTTTTTGCAAATATGTTTCTATTGATGGTCATAGCGACATAGACAAAGCAAGAAAGTTCATTGAACAAATCCAATTGGTACACCAAAAGGTTCAAGAACAACTTGAAAGGAACTAAGGCAAGTACAAAGCAAGGCACGACAAGCATCATGAAGATCAAAAGTTCCAAGTTGGTGATGAAGTTTGGCTTCACATTAGCAAAGAGAGGCTCCAAGGAGAAGGTAAAAAGCTAAAACCAATTAGATATGGTCCATTCAAAATTTTGGAAAAGATTGGTAACAATGCCTTCAGGTTGGATTTGCCTTCATATATGCAAATTTATGTTGTTGTTAATGTTGAGAGTTTAAGGTTGTATGATCCTCATTTGATTGAAGATCAAGGAGAGAATATTCAAATACCATCTATTGAATACTTTTCTCCATAATTCCTTGAAGAGCTTCAGCAAAACTCTATACTTGACAGAAGAACAAGGACATCAAAAAGGGGAAGTGTAGATTATCTTCGAGTGGGGCTCAAGGGTACAAATCCTTCAAAAACCAAATGGATAAAGATTGGAAAGGTGAGGGAACTATACCCTCACCTGTTGGACAACTGAAAGTGATCTTTTGGGGCCCAAAAGACCTCTAGTGGGGAGGAGAGATCAGGTGCTCAAAATTATGCTTAAAAATCAAAGTTGTCAGAATGGTGTGGAACCTCAATGACCCCATAGTGCTCGTCATCTTGAATCCATTGCAACTCGTTTCGCGGAAAACGGATACCATATGCTCCCAGAAACGCAATTTGTTCAATTTGTCAAACAACTAAAAATTTTGCAGGTTGCTGACTAGGATGCTAACCAGGCATCCGTACCACCTAGGTGGAAAAAGGAATATTCTTGAAATATTCTTAGAATATTCCATTTAATTGGTGAAGTCTTATTGGTCCATGTGTTTGGGTTCAGGCCAATTAGGAGGTGACACGTGGTTAAGCCATAGGCCGCCACGTGTGTTCCTAATGACTAATCAACATTTTGTTGGCAAAAAAGGTCGGAGGCCAGGTTTGACCTCGTGACCTCACATTCAACAGCACCAAGAACTAATCGTTGTGCCTGCACATCATGAATTAACATATAATCTGTTCGGGCATATGATAAAGTTTACTAACTGCCAGGTTGGAGGGTAGATAGACTTAACCGCCCCCCGTGTGAATAGTTATCCCCCTACCCGCAAACGGTTATGTGATGGTCACCACCATCGCCACTGCCACCGCCAGACAAGTGTCCATGTGACTGCTCCTCAAACTGCCTGCAAACAGTTACATTAACTGTCGGAGGGAGGGGGCTAGCTCCTGGGTGCATGGCCCCCATATGACCCAGTGTTTGGTTCTAAGGCCTCAGCGACTAAATTAACAGCCCTACAAATCTTCCTGAAATCAAGGGAATTTTTTGCTCCGTTAGCGAAAAATGGAGCGAATTTGTAGGATGATGCCAGGTTTGGTGCAAATTGTGGAGCGAATAGTGGAGAAACTAGGAGAGGTCATAACTTCTCCAGTTTTCAACCAAATTGGATGCAGAAAGAGGCTAGGTAGTAATTTTTGGATATTCTGGACTCATTGGAGGAGGTTTCAGAAGCATTTGAGCATTGTAAACACATATTTTTACACTTTTGAGCATAATAGAGAAGTCCAAGACATTAGAAGCTAGACCAAGGAGACGTAGCCTAGGAGGGGTAAACTCTTTCATCATGTTCTTATTGTGATGTGTTTTTGGTGATGTTCTATACATGTTTATGCTTATGTTAAAATTTCTCATAAAATTAACATAAAAACTTATTTTATACTTGCAAAAATCATGAATCCTTAAGCACAATGAAAGCATTTTGTTTCTAATCAGGAGGAGGATATTAGCACAAAAATATAATATACTAAATTAGATCAATACTTCTAAAAAGAAGGTCACAAGAACAAGGGTGACAAGATTTTTTTCCTTCCAGATCGCCTAGATATTATCCTTTTGTGGTCAGGTACATGGGGAGTTCTCTATTGCGAAGTGTATGAGCAGGTGTGTGGCCTTTTGAAATGGTCAGAATGGAATTGAGATAGTGGAGTCACCCAAGTGAGAGATGTTCAACCCACACCCCTTTCTGCTCACCTTACCAAGGGTGTATAAATGTCGTATTCAAGGAAGATATTTTGATTCGTCCCCAGCAATGGCGCTAGAATATGTTGTAGCTTCTAGAGACAACCATTGGGTTGAAGAGAGACTAGTGCCTATGACATCTTCATGAGTGTCTTAGAGATTTTCTTAAATTAAAATCACACTCAATGTTTAATCTTCAAAGGGAAAATTGATCCAGAACCATCCTTAAGAGGAGGAGTACAAAGCCTAATGCAAATTATTACTCAAAGAAGCATTAATATTAGATCTATAGCGACCAACATCACATAAATTTGTAGTTCTTTAGTCGTTATAGTATATTTGATAGAAGACTATAACAAGAAGGGAAATTGATACACAGGGCTTAATTCTTAAGAATTGGATGCATCAAATTCAGAGTGAAATAGATAGAATAGAAAATTGAATGTAATGTAAAGACACATGGAACACATTTTAAGGATTAGTTCTCATATTAATATAGACATCTTTCATCAACATTAGACTAAGATGAATCTATAAATCCATGAAAACACTTCCAATAACTATTGTTACATGTAATCTAAGAAGAATAATGAAGACATATGGAAGAAAATTAGAAGGGGCACATACTACATATTCAGATGAGCCAGAATCGCAAAAAATTGTATTAATCTTCCATAGAGCATACATTGAATTTGACGGTAAACATAAATTCTCTCCTGTAAATCACAAAATTCTGAACCCTTCGTTCAGTCTCATAAAACTGTTTTTAGAGGACCTGAGAGGGAGAGCCTGTTACAAGATATTATTTTCTTCATTTCATTACAATGGACAATCATAGTAAAAACTTTAGCGTGCTCCATGGCAAAATTGTATTAACTGAAACCTTAACTGACTCATTGAAAATAAAATATTACACAAACAATAAAAAGTGTCATAAACGACACGATATGCAGTATTAATGATCACGATGGGCAGGTTGCGGAGGTTGCATGGAAGGCTTTTATAATTGGTGCGGGAGCAATGGTCAGGTGATGTCATGGAGGGGACACACGACAGGATGTGGTTTGGTGATGGCGAGGACAGGTCGATAGGAGTAGGGTGGGTGGAGTTACCATTTCTTCAAAATTCACACTCGCTTGCAATGTTTCCCGCCGATTGGTCCAGGTGGTGAGTGGTCCCCTCTCCAGCCATCCTTCATCGGGTCTAATAGAGAGAGGGCGAACCCCATGTCCCCCCCCCCCCCACCCCCCTGGAATAAATCTGGACCGTTGGATCCAAATCTGTGGATCTATTACGGGAGGGGGTGTGCTCGTTGAACTCCCAAGCCACCCTCCCCGAAATTCTTCCCTGGGGGGGTCCGGGCAGAGATGGATGACGATCCACCCAGAAGATGCCCGAATTTTAACCGATAATACATGCCTACAGAAAAATCACCCTTCTGCCCTATTTTTCCTTCCCGATAAAGGTTTCATAAGTGGTTCCTGCGTTGTTAAACCGTCCAATACATCTCCAAGCCCTAATAGTGGCCCCTACAATTGATTTAGTTGTCCAGTGACTTTAGGAGGCTCTACCCATGATTCAGAAGGTGCTTTAAAAGGAATTTTGAATCCAAACTCTAACTCTAACTTATCGATTACTTGAAGCACATGAGGAGGGGTAACAACACAATCTAAAACCTTAATAGGGGAAGGCTAGTCGCAAGGCTCTGCCCAAAAGCACACAACCACACTCTGAATGACTTGCTCAATTCCTTAATATAAGCAACCAGGAGACATAAAACAAGTTATTTATAAACTTCCCCACTACCAAAAACACCCCCTCCTTCACGAAATTTTCCAAAGCATCTCGGAAAAAAACAAGTGCCATCAAAGACCCTGACTATATGTAAGAAAATTGACTTCCAAAAGAAAATGTAGCTGCAGACAAGGCCACACCCACCACCTAGAAATGGGCATCGTCGACTTACTAACGACCATTGACAACCACAACACATGGAAATAAATTAACCAAATATAAACGATAGCCTGGAAATTGTCGAGTACCCACCAGCCTAGAGCAACCCTCCTTCAGCGGCACCTAGGGTTCCACCTTGCATAACCAAACTAAATGCACCAAAGAGGAAAGGAACCTTCAAATGAACTAGGATCCCATATGAATGCACAAAATCCCGTCAGAGAAGCCACAGTACTAGAGTCCAAGCATTCCACTGAGGTACAACTACCCGATGGCCCTTGCAAGCTCGCTTGGCCTTTAACACTCTCGTCTGTCACCCTACAAGCAAAGTTCATTGCCCACAATACAACAAGCGTTACACTGCCATCTCTATATAATATAACAACTAGAGGCAGATCTGGAGAGTTCGATTGATCACCACCCTGTCTCATCACCTTATACTTCATAAATCCTTCACCTACCGTGTGCCTCGTGAGGCAAACTCTGAGGTGGTCTGACCAAGTGTTGGTATACCCCTATCGGGGTGAGTTAAAATGTTTACATTGCATTAATTTTTATTTTTTATTTTTTTCGATTTATTTTTATTTTTATTTTTATGTAATTTGATTTAATCATTATGTTAAAGAGTACATTACAACATCGCTACCATACTAGGCTTAGCGCAATTACTTTTATTTTTTTGTTTATTTGTGTTACTTCAATTTTTATAATAATTTGGTTTAACTTCATAAATGTATTTTGATTCTTAGTTAATATACTTTCATATATTTTTTGTATTTTAGTTTGGTTGTATTATTAATTTCATTTAGTTTCAGTTAATATGATTATAATTTAGACTTTTACTTTAGTTTTATTTTAATATTTAGGCTTGTTTTGTTATTTCAAATTTTATAATAATTTAGTTTAGTTTAACTTTATATTATTTTGATTCTTAGTTAATATATTTTTATACCTTCCAAAGGGAGTTATATTGTAATAAGTTTGGGTCAAAATGCTTTGACTCCTAATTAATTTGCAAATTTTTGAAAACTATTTGCAAAATTTATTAAAGTCTTTGAAAAATTGAATATTAAATTATTTTTTTGGAAATTTAAAATTAATTTTTGAATTTCTAATTTTTAATTGATGAATATAGTTGATTAGACTAGTTTTATGGGCTTTAAATCAATTTGTTAAAAAAATCCCATGCATCTTCATAAATTAATTATGCAATAAAAAATTTAATATATATATTTTTCACCCATTATTTAGAAAAAAAGGTCTAGATATGACCCATGCACAGATTGCCAAGATCTGTCATGTTTTATTTATTTATTTATAGAATTCACGAATTGTTTTGGTAGTAAAACTACAACAAATTTATTTGGTACAAAATATGCAAATTTTTGGCAATTTATCTTTTGTTAGGAAAGGAGAATATCTAATGAAACAAAAGGTCTCAATTCTTACAAATTTAATATAAAATATGCCAAGTCATTCCATTAAGTAGTTGTTATTATTACTAATCACTACACATACAAAATCTTCTTTACCATTTTGCTAGGGAGTTTTTTTTCTTTGGGTTAGTTGATATATTACCAAAAAAGGACGTGGAGCAAGCTCCTATTACATTAAGTTATATTGAGATAATAGACTAAGCAGTGAGATGAGAGTGCAGTCCCATCTCTTGTGCTAATTTCCAAACTTCATAGATTCTTTTAACTATTCTAGAGTACTGCCCGACAAATTGACCTACTAAGAAAGTAAATTTACATAGCATATATTCTCTTTGAGTTTATGGCTTATAGACTGAGTATTCTTGGGCTGCTTGAGTCATGTTGTTGTTGTTGACTGAATTCTCTCCTTCACTACTCATAGTTTTGTTTTTGTAGTATTCCACTGCTTCTTCTAGATGCTTACACTTAGTTTTCAATGCCATTATCTCCTCTTTTTGCACTGCCATATTTTCCTTCTGAAATCTATATTCCATACTCATTTCGCTTCTTAGATCTTTGAGAGACTGTTGCAGCCAATGTATCATGACCTTGTTCCCTTTGCATGCTGGGCATGAGTCATTCCTAGCTGCCTTCTCGATGGGGTTGAACTCCATTTGACTATTTCTTTCTCTTGCTTTGCTACTGCTACTTGCGATCCTTTGGTCCTATGATGTTTTGATTTGCTTACCTCTATCCTAGGTCTTTTGAGAATCGATGGTAGATGTTACCACTGAGATTAAGGAGCTGAGAGGGGGCCTGCAGATTTGGTGGGGTAGGCAATAGACAACGATTGAAACAACAAGTTGCGGTGAGAGCTAAGTGACGGGTTAAAGAGAGACAGAGAGCAGGGTGTTGGGGAGGCAGAGTGCTAGAAAGGCAGAGAGCAGAGTGCGGCTATTGGGCAGAGCGAAAGTCTGCGAGTAGGGAGGAAATTGTAATAGACAGAGAGCGATTGCACCTTTTGGACAGAAAGCGATTGCATTGAGAGGTTGTTGGGCTGAGGAGATTAAAGCAAAGAGCCGAGAGCTAATCGTTGGGATCAGGCGATCTGAGGCTACAATGAAGGGACTTAGAACAGTTGGGATCACTATATGGTCGATGAAAGACTCTTTTTTGAAACGAAATTGCTTATGGTTTATTGGCTTACCACTGTTCTTATAGTTGATTCAGTCATCCCATGCACTGCACTTGGGAGCTATCACTTGAGTGCGATCATCCTCACTGTCTTGATTTTCTTCTGAGCAGAGATTTGCATTCACATGAACCTTGTGACTTGGATTGCTTTCTCTGACATTGTTCATGTGAAGATACTTGTTTCCATGCTTTTTCCTCTGCCTACCCGTGCTTTCCTGAATTTCCTTTGGGTTGTGTGTCGTTTGATTTGCTATGCATTTTGTTTTTTTGTTTTTTCCTTGATTTGACTTGCTTTGTCCCTTAATTTTCCAGAACTTCAATCTTATCATATTCGATTTGAGTTTATGGCACTGAGTGATAGTATTCTTCTTTGTTCTCCCGGACTCTTCCTTCATTCTTTTCCACTGCTTGATTTGCATAGTGATCCGCCTGTTGGTTGTGTATTCTCAGTATTTGTTTGAAGGTTACATTGCCTGAACCTTCTAAATTCCTTCTAATTCTTTTGATGATTCTACTCATAAACTCGTTGCTTGGACTTTTTGTTCAGACCATTGCCTCAATTATGATGGTTAAATCTCCTAAAATTTTTGGGTTTTGAATTCCTCTTTTTTTAATCATTTTTGTCCCCATTAGCAGGCTATAAGCTTCAGCCTTATTTTTTGAAATTTATCCTGATCCCCATTCATAAGTGAGAATTTTTTTCCATTTGGATCAGGACTTATTCCCCTTGCTCCTGCCTTTCTAGGATTATTCTTGGAGGCCCCGTCAAATTGCAAACATTATCTATTTTGAAGTTTTTCCCGGCTTTCGATTTCCTCTTCAGTCATTCTTAATTTCCAATTTTTTCCTAAGTTTTCTTTTCTCTGTCCTTTTTTGCCATTGTTGTTTATTATGGCTTTGTTGAGCCAGTCTCTTTCTTCTTGTTGGAGAATACTATAATCCATTGATGCAGTTCCTTTTTCATTGAGGATTTCAGAAGTGAGTCCCCAAGCTTTTGATAATGTTTTCCCAATTCTTGGATTTTGATTTTTGAAGATACACTTATTTCGAGTCAGACAAATTTGCCAACATAGGACTATTGGGATGCATTTCCAAATTCTCATAATTGTGACTTTCTTCTTTGTTGCATATGGGTAGGCTTTCTCTAGAGTTTTGAGGAATTCTGCAATGGTTTTCCAAAGTCTATATTCACTTCCAGCGGGCTCAGAAGCTGCTCCCAACATTCTCTTGAGAATTTACACTCCTGAAATAAGTGTTGAATGTTTTCTTCAGCCTGCTGGCATAATGGACATCTTGATGGCCCTTGGAAGCCTCTTTTTTTTAAATTTTCACTGGTCAGGATCTTTCCTTTTAATAGAGTCCAAATGAAGATTTTTATCTTAGGCAAACTTTCAGATTTCCATGTTATTTTCCAAGCATCCCAGTCTTGTTGATTGGTTTGATCTTGGAGAATTTTATATCCAATTTTGACTGTATATTGCCCATTACTTGGGTCCCAAAGGTAATTATCTTCCTCGTCATAATGAATTGGTGTTGCCCCCTTTAAGTGTTTCCTGATTTTGTTCCATTGTCCTTCCAGGTTTGCTGGTATTGCTGGCCTTTTCCATTCTTGCCATTCCTTTTGATTCCATAAGGAGATTGAATGTAAGTGTTAAAGCCTTTTCCTTTCATCCACTCTTGAATGCCTTCAATTTATGGATGCTCCTGTAATGGGTCTTTTCCCATGATTTTGTCCTCCCAAGTCGATATTTTTTGTCCATTCCCTGGGATTTTGGATATGTGGCTGCTCATTATAGGGATGACTTTTTTAACTAGCTTCCATACTTGGGTGCTTTGTCTTATTGGAATGTTTCCATTTAGCAGTTTCTCCTTGGAACCATTCAGGTATTTATTGATGAGGGCTTTTTTCCACCAGCTCTCTTTACCTGTTATGAGTCTCCACACTATTTTCATTCCCAGGGTTGTATTCATGAGCCCAGGTAACCGAATGGACAAACCTCCTTGTTCATATGGTAGCACTACTTGTTCCCACCTGACCAAACTGAACTTTTTGTTTTCCTGCTTCCCACCCTGCCATAGAAAACTTCTTAGGATTAATTCCATTTGTTTGTGAGCACTTGCTGGTGCCATGATTATTGCATATTGATAGATCGGTAATGCAGCAAGGAGAGCTTTAACTAATGTCACCCTTCCAACCATATTTAGCCACATCATTCCCAAATTATTTATCCTGTCTTGCATTTTTTCAATTTGTTTTGTCCATATTTCTGCCTTCATGCTCTCTTTTGATATTGGTAGTCCCAGGTAAAAGAAGTGATTCCAATTTTCTTGTGTTGGGATTTCCATGATTTGTGAAATCCTTTGCATGGTTCTAGACGGAATGTTCCACCCATAGATCTTGCATTTTGTATTATTTAATAGCCCACCTGACACCTGTAGAAATGCATCAAGAATTTTTTTGAATCTTCTTGCTATTATTGTTGATGCTCCTCCCAGCAACAATGTATCATCCACAAACAAGGAATGGTTTATGGTTTTTATTCCTTTTGCTATTCTCAGCCCTGTGATAGTTCTTTCTTTCCTATGAGTTTCCAATGCTCTACTTAGGGTCTCTACCATTATTATGTAGAGAAATGGGGATAGAGGGTAGCCTTGCCTGAGGCCTCTTGTGCTTTGGAAAAATTCACTAGGTCTTCCATTGATGAGGGAGGCGATCCAGGGAGTAGAGATGCATTCTTGTATCACTTCTATTATTTCTTTTGAGAAGCCCAGTTTCTGGAGTACATCCATTAGATATGGGTGGCTGACTCTATCAAAAGCATTTGCCATATCTAATTTGATTATCATGCCTTTTTCTTGCTTTAGAATACTGGAGTGGACAACTTCCTGTACTATTATAACATTGTGAATGATTTGTCTATTTGGGAAAAACCCTCCTTGATTTTCTGAGATAATTAGGTGCAACATTTTTTTTATTCTATTTGCCACTATTTTTGTTATTATCTTGTAAGAGGAATTGCACAAAGAGATGGGTCGGAACCTGTTGAAGGTGGAGGGGTTTCATTCCATTGGGACCAAAGCAAGATAGGAAGATCTTGTGTGGCTTTCCATTTTTTTTAAACATTCTTTGCCATTCTTAAAAAATCCTTTCTGATTGTATGCCAATGGTTTCTATAGAAAGCTATTGTAAATATGTCTGGCCCAGGAGCTTTATCCAGATGCAGACTCCAAATGGCCTCCACGATCTCTTCTTCAGTGAGATCCTTGCACATATCTTTGTTTTGTTCTTTTTTTACTTTCCTTTTTGTATGCTACAATATTTCTTCATATTCAGCCATTTCTTCTGTAGCTAACAGTAAGTTTTTGAAGTGCTTGTAAGCTGCTTTTTTTTATTTCTTCTGCTCCTTTGACTTCTTGGTTTTCCACTTGTATTTTTATAATCTGGTTTCTAGCTCTTCTGATTTTCATATTGTTGTGAAAAAATGATGTGTTCTTGTCCCCTGCCTTGAGTCAGAGGCTTCTGGATTTCAGTATGGCCTCTTCCTCTTCTTTCCTATTTTCCCTGAATATTTCCCAAAAGATTTCTTTCTCTTTTAGGTAATCTTGCTTGCTTTCTTCTTTACATTCTTTTTTCAGCCTGTATGTTGTCCATTTTCTGTTGTAGCTCTTTTTTCTTTTCTTTTCTTTTTTATTTCATTTAATCTTGCCCATTCTTTTAACTTAGATCTTACATTTTTTAATTTTGTCTCCCAAATGTACTGTGGTGAGCCTGATATTCTTGGTTCCCATGTTATTTTAACTAATTCGCTCATTCCTTTGCTGTTGTCCCAGGTTGAGCTGTACCTGAAAGGGAGTGGGCCTTGGTTTTCCATTTTTCCCAATGCTACTACTACTGGTTTATGATCAAAAGTTGTGGTGTGAATGATTTTTGATTTGATAGAGTTGTACACTGGTGCTATGTTTTCTTTAATCATAATTATATCCAACCTTTCTTTTATATTACTTTTACCCACTCTCTTGTTATTCCAAGTATATTTTCCTTTATTTGGAGGGATGTCTAGAAGGTTGTGTTGCTCCATTATTTCTTCTAAAGAATTCCTGGATGGATCCGCTTGATAGTTTCCTCCAAACTTTTCCTCTATACTTCTGACTAGATTTAAGTCCCCTCCTAGAATTATTTTCCCGGCTTGTGTTTCTTGTAATGCTTCCTTAAGTGTTGCCCAACATTGTTCTTTCTCTTTATATTGATTGGGGGCATATATATTAATGACCTTGTATTTATCTTCTATGTTGATCCGCCTTAGATCCGTTAATATCCAGTGTTGCACTATTTCTTTTTAGATTAATTGCCATATTCCTTTTTCCATATTGTGCATATACCTCCTGATGCTCCTGTTGCCTGAATTGCTTCCCCTTCATATTGCCTGAACTTTTTTTTATATTTTCTGATTCTTGGTTGTTTTCTTTTGTCTCCTGGATCATAAGGATATTCGGGTTTTCTTTTGCCAGTATGTCTCTTGCTACATTTTCTTTAAAAGGTTTCCCCATTCTCTGCAATTCCATGAGACTATTATCATTATTTACTTGTTGGGTGGTGCATGGTTCCTTTCCCCTTATGCTGGGTTTTCTCCATATTTCCTGTGCTTTTCCATAGGTAAGTATCCATACATTCTTGCGTTCCTAGAGCCATTTCTTTTGCTACTGCTTCATCCCTTAGTTCTTTGTTTGTCTTTCTTCCAACTTTTTTTTGGTTTTCTGCATTTGGAAATGCTTCCTTTGATTGCTTTCTGGTTAATATTCTGTCTACTAGGGGAGGAGGAGAGAGGTGAGTTGAACTCTAGGGGAATGAGGAGACTGAGGGGGATTGGGAGAGCGGGGGGTTCTAGATTTGGGTCCAGGGGATGGAGGGGCTAAAGGGAGAAAAGGATCAAAGGGATTATGGCTGGCTAAGTCTACTTTTGGTGAGGGATGGAAGGCTTCAATGGATGTTGTGGGCTGGGAAGAGTGTTGGACTGGTTGTTTATTAGTTGTCTTCTTTCGTTTGACCTGTTCCCATTTATTTTCCAGATCCTTGATCTTTTCACTTTCATTTTCTTTATTTTTTGTACATCTATTTGCAAAATGACCGTATTCATGACATTCCTTGCATTTAAAGGGAATTTGTTCATAGTCCAACTGTTGTATGTGTGTCCACTAGTCCACTTTTATTTTGATAGCTCCTGGGAGTCCTTTCCCTAGATCCACTTCTACACAGATTCGGGTGCATGCATGCATGTTTTCTTTTGGCTCGCATCTATCTATGTATTTCCTGATTGCATTTCCTATGGCTTTAACTGAGTCATCTCCCCAGCAGTGGAGGGGAAGATGCAGCAATCTTACCCATACAGGTACAGAATTTGGAACATCCATTTCTAAATCAAAGTCTAGTGTCCATCTATTCAAATACAGTCCCCTTGTATCCATAAAATACGGACCATTCCTGAATATCAGATCTCGATCCTCTTTGGTTTCGAAATGGAAGGTGTAGTACCCTCTACCACATAACCTGATTGAGATCTTCCCATTTATTGATGCAAACCAATTTCTTTCTACCCACTTTTGAACAGTCTTGGGTGATGGCCACAACCCAGTAAACTGCCCTACTAATCCTCGTTCTGACAAGGAGAGTGTTGCTTTTCTTGGGAGTGCAGGAGGAAGAGATATTTCTAGTATTTCTTCCATTCTTTTAACAAACTTTGAGACTGATGGTCGACTCTTTGCCAGACCCATTGCAGAAATAAGGGAGGCAAAGGCTTTTGTTGTTACTTATGTTTCTTGCTAATGATCTGAAAGATGATCGTCATCTTCCAATGGGTCCATAATGCTCAAGCCTCAGCAGCAGAAGGCCGCTAAGGGCCAATACGATCTCGGGGCAGAGAATGCCTGCTGAAGCTGCAATCTCGCCTTCCAATGCCTATGAATCTATCCTTAGCAGCAAGGGTTCCTTCGCGTTGGGAGCTGCAGCAGCAGCTAGGGCTGCGCGTGGTCCTCCACAACTGCTCTCCTCTCCATCGCGTTGTTTTGCTAGGGAGTTGTTTTTAGTGCGACTTTTTGGAAGCTTTTCCGGTGGGTTTTTCAGGGTCTAATTTCTTTAAAATCCAGCAAGAAATTATTGAAATCACAAGTTTCATAGTAATCCTTGCACAATCTAAGTGCCCTAGGGGTTTTTGAGGGTGGTGAATCCATATATACAGTCAAAAAACCAGTTTAAATAACACAAATAAGGATTTCACCTCAATTTTTTCCGCCTGATTCCGGCATCAGAAAATCCAAAAAGTTGCACTAAAGACAACTCCTTTTGCTAGTGATATAGTTCATTAATGATTCTCTCGATTCATTACTTTCATTTTTATTATTTATTGGTATTAATATTCAATAGTTACTTTCATAAAGTATGTTATTATATCTGTTGCTAGCAGGACATAACGTGTTCAGTTTTTCATTGACTTGCTATTAGTTTTTCTTTGACTAAAAAAAAATTAAAACCTATCCAAAATTTAACATTATGAAATTAAATTTATTAGTATTATGCGGCCTTGTTAGTATTTGGAATTCATGCAATTAATTGTTTTTATTAAATTTATTTTTATTAGAATTATTTTTATTTATTGGGATAATATTGATAGTTTAGTAATTGAATAGGGTGTAGTGTGTAAAGATTGTGTGTTAAAAAAAAAAAAAAAAAAAAAAAAAAAATTGTTGGTATATTTTTAGATTGACTTATACTTTGCATTGACATCCATTAATTTTTTTTTTCTTACTCCACTTGTCTTTCAACACTTATCCTGAAAGAATTATATATGTTGTTTTAAAAGACAACATATACCATACACTTGTATTAATATGGTTTTTGGAAAATTTGTACATCTATTTTTTTTCAAATTATTAATAATATTATTATTATTTAAAAATTACTAATATGAAATAAAGAATATTTAAAATAATATATTTTTTCATTAAATATAATTAAAATTTAATAACAAGAACAAAATAAATGTATTAATATCATATAAAAATGTTAAAAATAATTAAAATATTTATAATATATAATATTAATATGTTTAATCCTGGATCCAGGTGTCTGACGGCAACATAGGTACGTGGCCAGCGGTTTGGATGGGCACGTGGTTGATCTTCACCGCCACACATCCTCTCACGGCTCCGGGCATAACTCCTCCTTTGCTCCAGCTTAATGAGACTTTAATGACCCCAGTACATCCATTTACGCCGCTTAATTTCTTAATCATGGTGCTATCAACTTGCCATAATCATGTTTCTCCCCTCCGCTCTGGCTCCTCCTCCATTGCAGTTGCAGCGGTTTGCTCTCGTCCTCTCTCAGGAGTAAACTAGGCTTCGGTTCGCTGGAGGAGCTTCTGGCTTTGCCCTCAAGCCATCCTCTGTTTCCCCTGCTCTTTTGCTTGCCATCCGCTTGCTGCCCTAAGCACTGAAGCCAAGTTAGTTTTTATCCTTTACTGCTTCCATCGTCTTCCAAGAAGCCCCGATCATCCCGCCCCTCCAGCCATGCCGAAACTGCGACAGTGGATGAGTTGCAGAAGAGGCAGCTCTCGAGGGCAAATTAGGCGCCAGGCTGCCTCCTCCACGACAGACGCTTCAACCTCCTGCCCGGACTTTCGCGCAGACAGGTACCCTGCTACTCATAGTGGACGGGGTAGGGGCAGAGGATTACAGATAATAGCACTGAGCTCCTTCCAATCCATGACTAACACCGCTCGGTTACATTTCCACTATAGTCATGGAACTTCTTCCTTTATGGCCATGGTCAACATTGAGCTTAGTGAGCTCAATTCAGGTCAAGGGACTGGTTCCCTCAGAGCGACTTCACACAGGCCGGCGGAAGACAAACCAGGCCCCATCCAGACAAACCTCGATTAGAGAAAAGCTTCAGGCTCTGGCAAAGGCAAAGCTTCTCAAAGCATGAAGAATCAGGCGGGCTCCTCTAATGACGACGATGATTACAAGTATGGATGCCACATCACCAAGGAGCCGCCTGATCCCCCTCCTGATGCTTAAACAGGTTGGTTCTTTCTGGTTTTCTTGACCTTCAGCCAGCTCGAGAAGGTTCACTCATCACTGTCCTTGATATGACGACAAATGCATTAGCTCATATTGCCAGTTTTTCATACGTCTGCCAGCCTTCAATTTTCAGTTTTGGTCGTAGTCACAGTTATCTCTGATTTCAGTTATGGGTTGTCGCGTAGCTGGTCACAGCTACCAAGTCTAGTTTTACTGTTTTGGTTGTCGTATAGCTCCGGTTTAATTCTCAATTCCAAGTACAACTATGGGGTTTTCTGTATTTTTGCCTTACTCATGAACAGGCTCTCTATAGTTCTTGAGGGCAATACTCTACTGGATTTTTGCATACAGATATGGTATGCTTGTAATCATGCTGCATTTTTGGGCTAGCTCTACGAGGTCAAGGCCTCGGTGTAAAATATTTTTGTATTAATATAGAAGTAGCTTTATTCATGACTATATATATATATATATATATATGTTTATATATACATTTTCAATGAACAAAATTTTACTATTTTAACAATTTTTATTAAAAAAATGAAATTTTAAACGAAATTCATAAAACTAAACTACTCTACTCTAATTTTTACATAAAACAAAACTTACTTTCATACTTAAACATTTTAAATGAATATTAGTGAGAAAACTTATAACATAAAAGTCACAAAAAAAGTGATTTCAGAAAAGAAAGAAAGAAAGAAAATTATTTTAACGTCCACGAGGCTAAAGATAGCCTATTGGACAGATTGCTTCTTCATCTCCTTGATGTATTTGGCCCTTTTTTTGTGAAGCCTTGCAATAAATGATCCCAACTTCTCGACGAACACCTCGCTAAATAGATTATCTCAAGAGCTAGCTGCCAGCGTATCTGCATAACTTTCCCTATTGTCTTTGAAGGCCTCACATTCTAAAATGAAATGTTTTTCTGTTTCCACTTTTCCAAAAGAACAAAAAATGCATACTCTTTCCTCCCACACTTCTTTTGGCCTTTTCCAGCACCCTGTTTCACAACAGAGTTGATGAGACTTAGTCCTTAATTGAGCAATAAGAATTTTGGCTCTCCAAGAGATATTGGCCTCTATGTATGCTTTTGGTTGATGACTATGAGTGGGATTAAACACTTCAATATAGTAATTTTTATTTCTTCCTATCTCCTTATCCCAAATACACTTGTGGAACTTATCCATAAAAAAAGCTTTTATCTCTTTGTTGTTTATGGGATACGTGTTCAAGCAAATACCCCATTTACTAAACCATTTGTTATTTTGCTACATCCAAGTCTTTTTTTTGTTGCACAATATGTCATTAAAGACAACCTTAGGCCATCTAGCATCTTCCATTTGCTCAATTTTTTTTAAATACCTTATGACTTGCACCATAGAAATTGCTTCAATAGGAGCAGCCCATGTTTCACTTAACAAGATAGCATAAGAAACTGCGCTTTTGATCTTGAATTTTTTTGCAATCAAACGCTTTTGAATTTACTCAATTTGTTTCCACTGCATGTCGTATGTACTATTGGCCCATAGTTCACAACCATAGAGAATCATTGGAATCACTAGAAGCCTAAAAAGAGTTTGAGCGCTTTTTCAGTTCCATAACTCTGCCTCTCTACACCTATTTTGAAAAGAATAAAATGCTTTCCAACCCCCCAAAGTTCTTTTCTCTCTACAACCATCCCAGCTTAGATTTTTGTTGAAGTTAATTCCAAGGTATATGTAATTCGCAACTTCTTCCAGAATGTTGCCTTCAAAGCAGAACTTATGCTGGTTATGTTTTAATTTTTAGAGAAAACCACTACTTTCATTTTGCTGATATTGACTTGCATCCCCACACTTCTACAAAAATGCTCAAGGGATAGTATAAATCTTTGAAAGTTCATTTTAAAAAGTATATTGTTGATATAGCTCATATTAATATTATTATATTGTTTATTGAAAAACACTTTTTCAAATCTAAATATTTTTTGTTCACTTTGAAATTGAAAAATATTATGATAATTTTAATTGTAAAAATAATTATTTTTTTCTTTGTAAAGCTAATTCTATTAAAAGGAAACAAAAATAAAATTACAATGAGGCTACAGCCTCAGCCGAGAACAACATAGTTCCTTCTGAGTATCATAACTGCCTCAAATTTGGGGAAACCAGTTTAACATTACAAAAAACCATGTAGAAGACCGGGAAAACATCAACAAAACTAGAGTGAAGACTTGAGACATTACCATCTGAAGCAGTTGAAAACAAGACAGAGTTGCCTACCATGTAAACAAAAGACACAACAACAAAAGACTGGACCAGTCAGCATCAAAACCCTGAGCTGGCGCGCGGGTGTCCACGAGGCATCACAATGGGACGTCCTAGTCAGGAGCCTCCTCAATAATGGGGCACGCGTTCCCATATCAGATCTCACCTTCCTTCACCACGTCGCTTTCTGCCCTGCCCCTTGGAGGTTCCGTCGCCAGAAGGGTGCCACTCGAGCTACCAGCAATTGCCATCGAAATTGTGGCCCCATGAGATCTTCCACCTGGTTTTCGAGTGTCGCCTGCATTATCACCTTCCACATGCTGACTGCCACGCCTAGCTTCCCTGCCTTCTTCCGTCGGAAGCTGCTCAGAGCCATGACTAACATCCATTTTGCGAATGTCCTGAGGTTGCTCTGCAGAGTTTCGCATAGGAGCACTGTGTTGATCTTCTTCTTCTCAGAAAATGATGGTGACATTAGCAGTGATGATGGGCCAGTTCAGGTTGCTCTGGAACCTGAAGTGAGTCGAGTGGGAGGCTGGATTAGGATGCCAAGGGAAGGTCACAGTGTGAAGCCGGAAATCTCTGTGCTCAGCCATAGATGCCTACTCACAACCTCTGCCACTGCTAGTGTGAGGAGAATTGGCCTGAGGAGGAGGCAGAGAGGCAGGTGGTGGTGGCAGATCAAAGCTTTGCGTTGTCTAAGAATGAGCACTACCACCTCGGTTACCTCCTCTGCGACTCCTCATGCGGTGACGAACCATAGCAATGTGGTGGGAGAGAATTTCAGGAGAATTAGGGGCCTGGAAGGAAAGCAAAGAATGCACAGAAGGCTCCTGGACGGGATTCGAAGGGCAGTGCCTAGAATGGGAGTAATGGTACCCATTTCCAAAGTCAATACAGCAAAGAAGCCAACATAGTCTTCCTGTAACAGTTCTACTACACGGGTTTTCAGCTTGGAGCGGACAAATGCTGAGGAGGGAGGGCAGACAAAGGGATTGACGGGTGCCATGTGAAATCGCATAGCTTTCGTATCTCGGCCTGAGCGGCCATTAAAGGCTTCCTGTAGGCAGAACTTCTCTCGCCTTAAGTGAGTCTGTGAAGGCCATAACTGAACTTGGGATGGTGTGCTGGCCACCATCTGGCTGGGCCGAGCGTCGTCATTCCGTCGGCTCGCCATTAATGTTCTTGAATTTCACCCGCATCCGAGTGCTCTTCTCCTCCCTGTTTCATTTCATTCTTCACAAGATTCTGGTATTCCATTAATTGGTTTTTAGTGGCCAGCGTAGAAAGAGAACCTGTATGTAGATCCCTCCCACTTTCCACTCCTATATTAGCCAATAAATCAGCCGCTTTATTTCCTTCCCGACGTATGTGCTTGAGAATGATCGCTCTGTGAGAAGAGAGCCAGATTTCAATAAGTTCAAGCTGACTTGCCATTCTCCAATTGTTGCTCACTTTGCTTGAAGGTGTTCCCTGCATAATTTTGTTGACCATATTTATGAGGATCTGAGAGTCGCCTTCTATAATAAGCGGAAAAAAGCCATTTTTTTGAGCTAGAAGGAGTCCCTGCCATAGTCCTTCTAATTCGGCCGAGTTATTGGTGTCCCAACCATTTGAACCTAAGAAGGTTAGAAGGGGAGCTCCCTTATGATCTCTGAATATTCCTCCAAATCCTGCTTTGCCTGGATTTCCTTTCGAGGCTCCATCAAAGTTTAGCTGGAACATATGACTGGGAGGAGGGAGCCACTTTTCAGGTGTCCTGCTCTTTGCTGGAGTTTTTCCTTTGATTATCAATTCTTGATTCCACTGAAGGTTCCAGTTTTCCCATATATTTTGTTCCTGAGGGAGTGAGGGAAAGTCCTCCTCGTGCCAGGTTTGGAGAAGTAAGGTTTCCTTGATATTTTGACAAATCATGTTCCATAGAGTTTCCAAGGGCGAGGAGTGATCCTTGAAGATTCACCAGTTTCTCTCCTTCTATATTGTCCACATGAGAAAGCCTGGAATAAGCTTCCATAAGAAATTTAAAATCTTGCTTTTAAATGGATTATGAGCCCAATTGCGAACAGTGGCTATAATGTCTCCTTGGATCCGTCCTTCCTTTTGGCATCGAAAACTGACTTTTTCCCAGAGCTTGCGTGCAAGCTGACAAGAGTGCATAAGATGCTTATTGGATTCCTCTTCTTGCTTGCAGTTGGGACACAGGGAGGGTCCGTGGTAGTTTTTCTTCCTAAGATTGTCCCATGTGAGGATTTTGTTTTGACATAAAAGCCATATAAAGGTTGAAACTTTCGGCCAATTAGCTGGGTCCCAGACTTTGTTCCAGAGAGGATCTTTGACAATATGTTCTTTAATAATGATGTTATAAGCCTCCCGAGTAGTGAAGGTACCTTTTTCTTCATAGCCCCATCTAAGAATATCCCTTTCCTCTGAATTTTGTATTTTCCTCTTCGTTAATTCTGTACCAAGAATCTGTCGAGCTTGTTTCGTTCCATGTCTTAAGATGTGATCCGCGCTAAGCCATTGCCTGTTCCCCTGTGTTGTAGAAGGGTTCCAGAAAAGCTTGACTTTGTCATATGTCTGCATATCCTGCTCCGAAAATTGAAGAGGTAAGATTAGGTCCTTTAACTTGGGCTGCTACTGCCAAGAATATTCCTAGAATCGAGTTGTCTTGCCATCCTTAACCTCCCAGAAACTGTGCTGCTGAATTAGGATTCTGTGATGCTTGGCTGCATTCCAGATTAGACAGCTCGGGCTGACTTCTGATATTCGAATTAGTTCTTCTGTAGGGCGATTATTGGCCTATTTTTCAGTCCAGAGGGTGGCTCAGGGGGTGAATGATGCAGTAAGCCATTTCCACCAAATGCGAGCACCCATGACCTCATTGCTATGATAAGGATCCCGCAGTCCAGTTCCACCAACGCATTTTGGACGGCAAACTGTGTCCCATTTGACCAGAGCCCATTTGCGGAGTTGACTTGAATTGCCCCACAAGAAAGAGTGTTGGATATGTTTGATTTCTTTGAGAACCCATTTGGGAGCAGCAAGGATTGAGAAGAGATACAACGGCATTGATTGGAGGACAACTTTAATTAAGACTAGACGACTTGCCATATTGAGGGCTCTGTGAGTCCAGGAGGAGAGGCGAGCCTCCAGTTTTTCTAAAAGAATCCTCCAAGATGAGTGCTTCATGGCAGAGTCAGTCATGGGAGCTCCTAGATATTTGGAAGGGAGGACAGCAATAGAGAAACCAAGAATGCGGGCTATGGAAGCTTGCGTAATAGCAGGGGTATGAAAAAGAAAATTTGGGATTTGGCTTTATTTATTCTTGCGCCAGAGGCTTCCGAAAAATCTGTCAGTAACGATTTGAATTGACGTGCTTCCTGGACTGAAGGATGACCAAAAAGCATGTTGTCATCCATAAATTGTTGGTGCGTGAAAGCAGGGGTGTTATGAAAGGACAATCCTCTTAGATGCTAGGATTGTTGAGCCTTTTTAATATTGTGGCCAAGACCTTCTACCATAATAACGAAGAGGAAGGGGGAGAGAGGGTCTCCCTGTCTGATTCCTCGGGAGGGATGGAAAGGGGAGGAGGGGAAACCATTGATCAGAACAGAGAAGAAGGAGGAAGATATGAGACTCATTACCAATCTTACCCAGGGGAGAGCGAAACCAAAAGCAATTAGAGTTTTTCGAATATACAGCCAGCTTAAGCTATCAAATGCTTTTGAAAGATCTATTTTAAGGAGCATACCTGACTTTTTGGAGTGCTTCAGGGAGTGGATGATTTCATGAGTAAGGATGATGCCATCCGTAATCTGCCTGCCTTCCACATATCCAGATTGCTCAGGCGAAATGAGAAGTGGGAGTAGCGATTTGAGTCTGGAAGCAATGATTTTGGAGACAATCTTGTAGATTACATTGCAAAGGACGATAAACCGATATTTTTCAGAGGTACTGGGTTGAGCTTCCTTGGGAATAAGGGCAATGAATGTGGAATTCATGGTTGGAAGCATCCATCTCAAAGTTCTCAATTCCTCAACTACCTACCAGACTTCCATTTTTATCAACTCCCAGAAATTGTGGAAAAAATTTGAAGTAAAACCATCATGGTCGGGCGCCTTCCCCTCTTTCAATTGACAAACAGAAGCTTCCACCTCCTGTAAGTCGACCGGCCTGAGAAGGAGTTGGTTGTGCTCCTCTGTAATGACTTTTGGAATATTCCTAGTAATTGTTTCTATGGCTTGTGATCTGTCAATCTGTGGCTCTTGATGAGCCTGCTTGAAGTAGTTGAGAAGTTCGTGTTCGATTTCTTCTTGTGTTTCCACCTTTACTCCTTGCTCATTTTGAATATGAGTGATGTTGTTATTCATTCTTCATTGGACAGTAGTTCAGTGAAAAAATTTGTGTTTTTTTCTCCGTCCTTAAGCCATCTTATTCTCGATTTTTGCCTCCAGAGTGTTTCTTCCTGTTTTGCCCTCTTTGATATCTGAGACTCAAGATACTTTTCCTATTCTAACAAGTCATCTGATCTGCCTTCTATAATGATCCTTTGTTGTAGTCGTTTCATATCTTGATTGAGGGAAATTTGAGCCTGGAAAATATTGCCAAAAGAAGAATGGTTCCATTGTTTGATCTTACTCTTGAGGTGTTTAAGCTTCTGCTGAAATTGAAACATTTTTGTACCATTTTGAGGAGAGAAGTTATTCTATTCTGAGTTTATTAGGTTGATGAAATCCGAATGAGACATCCAAAATGCCTCAAAGCGAAATGGTTTGTGGGTTGTATTGCCAGGACAAGACCATTTAAGAGAGATTGGCCAGTGATCTGACCCTGAGAGCGGCAAAATTGAAGCTGAGAGGTCTCCTCCTAGATGGATTGCGTTGTCTGAGAGTAAGAATATGTCCAGACGAGAGGCAATCTGATGCAAACCTGCTCTTTTATTATTCCAGGTATAAAGTCCATTGTTGAAAGGCATGTTGATGAGCCAGTTATTTTGAATGAATTCTTTTAGATGATTACTTTCCTTGTCCAGTCTGTTCCTGCCTCCCCGTTTTTCTTCCAACTTGGTTATCATATTGAAGTCACCTCCAGTGATCCACAGTGGATGAATTCTTTCAGTATTGATTACAGATAGGGTATTTAAAATTTCTATCTTGTACATAGCCTCCTGGGGAAAATACACATTAGTTAAATGACCATGTATGCTGGTCCCTGTGATGTGAAAAGTGGCTTGAATAAAATGCTTGTTAGCATGGATGTTGTTGAGCGTAATGGTACGAGCATCCCAAATGATTGCTAGGCCTCCTGAGGAACTAGAGGCATCCACTGCAGCTGTGAAACATCCTGGCCAGGCTGTTGCTACAATTCGTTCCAGAGAGGTAGAATTGCATTTGGTTTCTTGCAAGAATAGGATTTGTGGCTTCTCTTGCTGTATTATATTTTTAATTAGTCTTCCTTTCCCGGGGCTATTGAGCCCTATGATATTCCATGACGTTAGCTTCATTAAGGAATGTTGGGGAGGGAGTTGTAATACTTTGTAAGCTTGGAGTATCTCCTGATTCCACTATCATTTCCCTGATGCGGATTGTTCGTTGGAGATCTATTTTCCTTACATGCTTTTTGTTATCTTTGGTGATATGTTTCCCATCCCAAAGGCCTCTGGTCTGAATGCCTAGGGATTTTTGCCTTTGTGCTCGTGAGAGGTTCACTTCCAGATTCTCCAATTGTCTCTCTGGGATTTTGTCATAATTTTTTGTTTTGCATGCCTCCTCAAGTCCAAGAATGTCTAGATCCCCAATATCTATGCTTTCTGGTTCCTCTTCCATGTGCTGAGATTCACTTAATCCTTTAGTTTTTTCTGTTGCTATTATAGAATCAGGCTGCATGTTATCTACCTCCATTCCTTGAGTATTCCAAGCTAGGACTTTGTGCAGGGCAGAGGGGAAAGATCAGAGGGCAGGGGATCTTTTTGGGATTTCTTGGAGTCTACATGGGAAAATTGTTTGTCCTTCTTGGGTTCCTCCCTTGAGGAAGCGAGGTTTTCAAAGTTATGGTCATCTTGTTGGGCCAACACTTCAAAGTTATTGCTTGTAGAGGGATTAGATGAGCTGGCATGAGGCATCTTAGGGTTTGAAGTTGGTTTCTTGTGGTTTTTCCTACGATTGGTGACTTTAGTGAAGCCATCTGAAACAGGCCTATCAGGTGCTGAAGGATTTGAGGGTTTCTGATTTAAAGGACAGTCCCAAAACAAATGGCCCAGGGCATGGCATCTTCTACATCTAAACGGGACATGTTCATAGTCTATTAACTGAACCCATTCAACATCGTCATGGTAGAGACTTACCGCATCCGGAAGTGCCTTGATGAGGTAAATATAGACACAAATTCGGGCATAGGAGGTGTATCTTCGGAGTTTTGTTTCCTCTGCAGCTTTGATAAATTCTCCAAGACCATTCCCAATGTCTTGTAGAGAAGCTTCGTCCCAGTATTCTAGGGGGGTGAGTAGAGACGAATCCAGACTGGAGCCCAGCTGAGGTCTTATTTATCTGGGTTAAAGCGCTCGACCCAGTCCCTCAGATACAGGCCGGCTGCATTGAAATAATACGGCCCTCCATCTAGGATTCCGTTTCGGTCCTCTAAGCAGTTAAAGATGGCCGTGAAGAACCCTTTAGGTCCCAGCTGCAGGGTGATGTGTCCTTTCGGCTTCCATTTAACTGCTATCCAGCCATGCAGAGCTTTCTCTATTGGCCATAGTCCTATAAACTTTCCTATAAGGGCATGGTCTCTCATGTATTATATCTGAGCATTGATCTGGTGACTTGGGAGTTCTATCTTCAGGCATTCAACAACCACTAGCTTGCAGGTGGTTGATGTGAATTGGGGTTGTTCTTTATCATCTATCTTGGCTTGTTGTGGATTCATATCTATGCTGTCTCCATTTTGTTCATCTTTTCTAGTACCTTCCTCATTCTTTTGCAGAGTTTCATTTTCATTGGGGGGAGGCGTTGCGTCCTCCCCCTGGGGGGGATTCATGATACGCGTGACTCTTCTGACGTATATGGATAGTCGTATTGCTGGTGTTAAAGACAGGAATGCAGAGGTCTGTGAAAGTCTGCCGTTGCAGGCTCTGCAGTAACCCTAGAACGTTGTTCCTCCAGAGCGCCCTCTGTATCAATCCTAATTGTAAAAATAATTACAAACATGTTATAAAGTAGATAAAAACAATATTTTTGAATGCTAATCATTTGATAATTAAGATAAGGTTCAATCTAACTTTTGTATATTTTGAGTTTTTCTTTCTACTTAAAGCTAGTGATACAATTTTTAACTCAATTTTGATTTTTGGTTATTTAAAACGTGTTAGAATAGACCCAATTTAACTATTATATATTTTGAGTTTTTTATTTTCAAAATTTTAGTGATATAATTATTGATCAAATCTTGTTTTTTTGTCTTTTAAAACCTATTGGACACTTAGATTGTGCAAGTTTCACAAATAAAACTTGTGATTCTGACCCACCTTTACTTTATATTATTACTTTTTAGCTTGTATTTTAGTTTGAATTATTGGTTATTTTAATTTGTTTGTATTATTAATTTCATTCAGTTTTAATTAATATGATTATAATGCACTTAATTATAATTTTAGTTTTAGCTGATTATGGTGGAGAAAATGATGGTGGAATGATATGGAAGCAAAGACAATTTTTAGAGCAACAACAACGAGGCTTTGATACAAATGGCTTCTAGAGGGGGAGGGAGCAGGGCTCCCTCCTTTTGAAATCTAGTCATGGACAAAGGTAAGGGGGTCCAAATGGGCTTTGGGGCACATGCACATGCACATGGTATGTTAAAGAAGGTCCATGGATCAGCATAGGTAGGTGGTAAAGGAGCTAGAACGAATGAAGGCAGGGGCCCAACAAGAAAGCAAATTGACCAACGACAACAACACAAGTCAAAAGGTTCCATAGGGTCATGTAAGTAAAAAATGGTGGTAATCCCAACGGCATTAATCATCGATCCCAAGAACCAAGCCTTTAGAGAACGAATGAGGTCATGTGTTGTCATATGCAAATTCATGGGGTTCTGGCCCACAAAAAAATACTTTTTGTGATTGGATCAAACATCACTGGAAAGCGAGGGGAGAAATAAAACTACATTTAGGGTCAAAAGGCTTCTTCAAAGTGGTATTTTCCAATATGGAATACAAAGACCAAATTATTGATGGTGGTTCTTATTTTTTTGCATCAACGAGTTTGTACATGCAACCATGGGTGAGAACTTCACCCTGGGGAAGGAAACCTTTACATGCGTCCTGGTTTGGGTCAGGTTGTATTCCCTTCCCCTGGACTATTGGCTTCCTACAACTTTAAAGATGATAGGATATTGTTTGGGTAAATTCATTAAAATTTCAAAAGCAACGTTACAAGGCAGATATACAACATATGCAAAAACCTATGTAGAGTTTCGTGACAAATTTTGGTTACAACTGGTGGAGTATGAACAAATCCCTTTCAGATGTCGAAGGTTCCATGAGCATGGCCACCTGATAAGGGAATGACCCCTAAGAAAAGTGAAAGAACATAGCAAAGAGAGAGACTGAAAGGATGCAGAGGGCTTTTTCAAACCCACCGCAATGGGAAGACCTAATAGAAGACAAAAACAATGAAATTAGGGAAATAAAGCTCAGAGGAATAACTTTAAATTTCTAGCCAGGGAAAACCCGGAGGAACAAGGGAGGGAAGAAGATGGAAGTGGTGATAAAGAAGAAGATAGAGAGGAATAAATGGGATAGTCGGTCAGGGACTATGAGCACCAAGGGGATATCCCAGATCTATCAAAAGATTTTGAGGGAGATGAGGAAATGACCCCAAGCGAAGTAGGAACAGAGGATCCAGAATTGCAGGAGATAACTGAAAGGGAAGGAATCGACCTCCAGGATTTGGTGGAACAGGTGAAGGAACAAGGAATAACAACAATCAAAGCAGATCAAACGGACAAGATCCAATATTTATACTTGATGAGAGAAGAGACGAGATTATGAGGGCAAAAAAGACCACATCTAGAAAAAACAGGGGGATCTCCGAAGGGGTCTCAGCTAGGTGTGAAAGCAACAAAATCTCATACGTGTTGGTACCTCAGCAGAGCCAACGAGAAAGAGGGAGAAAGTCGAACAGTGTCTCCCTCAAGGAGCTGGGAGTTGTGTTAATAAATTTAGGTAAGATGAGAGCTCTAGGCTCACCCTCCTTAAACCATATCTAAATCATGAAAGTTTTATCATGGAATACCAAAGGCATTAGCAGCCTTATGAAACAAAGATTATTAAAGAAAAAGATTCAAATGGAACAACCTAATGTCCTTTTTCTACAAGAGTGTTGTTGGGAAAAGTATCTGATACGGAATGACCCTATCCCACTCTAAGGGTGATAGTACCTCAGCAACAACCGAATGCAAAGCTATTCAAGATTACTTCTTTATGGTATGAGAGAGAGAAGAGAAGGATGATCTACTAACCGTTATCTTGTGCTTAATAGTCGATCCAGTCTTCACTCCTTGCTGCTTGCTCCTTGCTCCTTGCTCTTTCACCGGCCCAGCTACACAAAGATCCTGTAAAAGCACAAGAAAAGGAAACTACAAGAAGCATACATCCATAATCGATTCAGGGATTAGCATAAATCAAATATACAAGCATCTATTCACCATAAAGATACATGCATATAGAAGAACCTCAAATACTTTATTAATGGAAGAAGTAAAGTTCTGAGAGAGTTACAACCATAATAGGCCCAATCCAGCAACACCTCCCAGCAGAAAGAAATCTCCTCTTCACCTCCTTCAAGCAATCACCCAATAGTTCTATACACAAACCAACAGCACTTCCTTACTTGCACAAAATTCTAGCCCCCCTAGACCTCATGAGAGAGCTCTATATATAGGGGTTTTGGAGAAAGGATGATTCATCTTGAGACTGGCATGAAGCTGACTAGTGTCCTCTCCCACTTTAGTTAATCTTCAGTTCTTGAGTCCACTTGGAGATTCTTGCTTCCACTTGGAGATCAAGACTCTCTTACTCATCACAAGGCGAATTCCTTGACTAAGTGTCAGTTTGGAAGCTTCCTGGGCAGTTGACACCTTGCAGAATGACTGTGCCACTTGGCCAATCTCGCCCAGCGCAGGTAGCCTTCATCAGTTTTGACATTCAGCGCAGGTACAGAGTGGAGCAGTTGACATTCAGCGCAGATGCTCAGTGGAGCAGCTGACATGATCCAGAAACTGCTTGTTTTTGAGTGTTTTCAGGTGGAGAACTGATTTTCAGTGCTGTGGTTTGCTGACCTTGTTCCTCTAAGGGTAAGAACAACATGTTTAGGGACTTTGGATCCCTCAGATTATTGAAATTTCATGCTTCATGCTGTAAGGCACAAAAATGTCTATAACAGTTGCCCCCTAAAGTATGAGGTCGTTTATCGGGTGAAATGCTTTATCAGGAGGATCCGAAGTTCATTCAATCGCTGAGAGGTGCCCTGTAATAAAATACAATACAATACATTATTTTTCATTCTGATTTCATGATCTAGCTGAGGCGGGCATTCCCATGCTCAGCTTTATAAATTCATTTTGGTACATAGAACAGACGATCGTCTGATGGTAGACTGATAATTCTCTGCTGAAATTATCATCCTTGGAGTAGGATGATCATCTGCTGCAATGATGTACATAACAAATGTCTTTATATTTTCTGAATATATATCGCAGCCCGGATGGATGAAACTAGATCCGGGGTCTTCAAACTCGTTCGATCTTCACTCTAAGTACAAGTCGATCCATGTGAGAATTTCGCTGAAGTCGAACATGGAAAGACATCGCTTGATTACCGGTCAATAATGTAAACCGTTAACAAGCGCGAGAGGAATCACCAATAATGACAATGACCCTCAAGGTACTGCAGTACAATTCACGTGGTGTGAATAAAGGACTTGGCGTCGAACACCACGCAAAATCTTATGGTCGAAGGTCATTGATGTATACCTGTCGCCGGAAGTGAGAAACTTGCCATTGAGGCATGCAAGCTTCAAAGTACTGGGGGGGTTGTTCCTAGATCAACTTCTTGGATAATGAGCTGAAGTCGACAAGAAGCGATCCGTCAAAGGAGGGCCTTAATGAATCCCACATCAATGACACGGAACGGAGCTAATGATTTTAGTGGAGGTGAAAACAATCTGTGAAATATGATTCAGGGTGGCGATCATGGGTGGATGAAGGATAATGTATGGCAGTGGATGGGACACGGTTAACTCTTTCTGAACACATCTCTTGAACATATAACGACACTGATGTGATGGATCGGTATCATTACCCCAAATGTGGATGGTTTGGCGAAGACCATGGTGATGAGACCGGTGAATGAAACAACCCAACCCGATGTGATACGGAGGACAAAGTGTCATGTTCAAGAGCGACTTGCTACCATTAAAGCTTCGAGGTTCTCCCAATTTTTCCCCAGTCATTTCTGACCAGTACCTCTTTATTTTTGTCAAGCTTGAGGAGGATAACATATGCTTGTTCTATAACCTGCCCTTCGGGCAAGCCCATCGCTATGTTTTAACGAGCCTAGTGATAGGGAAACTCGTTCTCGTCTAAAGACAAGTTTGTCGCTATTTAATCATTTTAACGAGTCTAACGACAAGGAAAACTCGGTCCTTTTCATTTTTAGAGAGTCTAAAAAGGTACAGAAAGTTAACTCCAAAATTCCTTTTTCGTCATCTAATCCCTTAAGTCCGAAAAAGTATAAAACAATACAGAAGGGATGAGTTTTCGATAATTTTAACGAGCCGAATAAAACAAGCGCTCGACCTTTTTGTGCAATAATCCCTCAGGTCCAAAAAGATTAAAATTTAGAGGAGGGATAGCTCTTCCGATCATTTTAACGAGTTGGAAGGCCAAAACTCGGCAAACTTTTCATTTTTTACGAGTCAGGAGAAAAGAGCTCAAAGAAGACTCGTCTTTTGAGGAACGAGTGATAAACAGGGATAGCAGCAGATTCCAGGTACAGGTTGGAATTTTCGAATCACGGCAGTGTCTCAAGGATGGCTAGGTGAAATCACTCTTCGCAACTGTTCCTCAAAATGGGTAAACAATCATATGGAGGTGAACGATCGGCCAAATGAAAGTGGAGGTGGCAGGTGCAAAACACGACCAAGGCTTTTATGGTTGATCAGGTTACATACTTAATGGTTATTTACCGGGATGGGTTCATTTTTTAACGAGCTTGAATGTGCCAAAACACTGCTCAATCTTATGTTTATTTTTTAACGAGCATGAACTATGTGCTAAAACTGCTCGGAGATAAGTTTGCATGCCCCCAGCATAATAATGCAAATCGAGGTGCACGCCCCCCAAGCTTCATTGCATTCAACTCGGTGGTTGGAATGAAGGTTTTCCTCGGGGATTTGTTTCATTTTTTAATGAGGTTGACACAAGATTAGAACCGTCCTCAGAGTCCAAATCCATCAGACATAGAAGGTTTCATATTCCACTGTGGCCACTTCCGCCAGATTACTTGGGGGCGATAGGGCAAAAGTACCCATTAAGGCAGGGTCTTTTAGGAGACCTACTCCGATATTTTGGAGCAAATGATTCCTTCCATGGATCATTGGAATGCTTCCCGTAACTTGTGAACTGTTGTGGAGAAAAGTTTGTTGGTCGACGATTGTAATTCCTCCTTGGAAGGGAAATGCAATCTTCCTGAAGTAGGTCGACACAACTGCGGCCATGGCATAGATCCATGGTCTTCCGAGTAGGATGTTGTAATCGAGGTTTCCATCAATTACTTCAACTTCAATTCCTACTGTTTTGCCCCCCAGTTCAACTTGCAAGTTACTTAAAATCCCGTATGGAGTGTATGATCGTCCATCAAATGCTTTTAACGTCGTTGACGATTTCGACAAGGGTGGTGAGCCTAAATCTTTCCAGCAACTCATCGACATAAGACATGTAGATGCCCCCTCATCAATAATTGTTCGATGAACAGTTTTGTTGAGGGCTTTCACTTGAATAAGGAAAGCTAGTTGAGCTGGTAACTAAGGGTCATATCCTTTATGATCAAAGGCGACAAGATTGGAATCCATTGGGTCAATTCCACCTATTGCTGATAATAAAGCTTGTTCTTGGGAGAAGCAATTTTGCGGTACCTCAAGTGTCGACATAACGGACGGCGATTGGGCCAGGTCCTCTATCTGTGCTATTTTCGCACAAGGATTAAATGTCGATTTGTGTATTGCTCCCTTTTGCGACTTTATTATTGGCTCAGGGACGATGGGTGGCACAACTTCGGTCAAAGTTGTTGTCGAACTACTAGGTTGTTCGTTAGCCTTGTTGTTCGACAGCTTTGGATTCCTGTAATCCTTATTCCTCGTCAAAGCATTATTTTGCTGCTTTGAGGTAGACAACATAAGCACTTGGGATCGGGAAGCATTTTGATTAGCAACTGGATTTTGACCTGGATTAGGAAACGGATCAGTCAATACTGCTGGGGTTTTTGAACTCTTAAAGAGTTTCTTAACTTCAGCTATATGTGGACAATCTTTCGTCCAATGATCCTCATCACATATATGACACCCTGCCGGGGGTTTCCTTTTTCTCCCTTTCTTTTTCTTCTTGCCCCCTGGTTGCTTCAGTTGTTTGCCCTTGTCGGTCGACATGGCATTTACTTCTGAGGCAAGAAGTTCTTCATTTGCATTTTGACTAGAAATTTTGTGTTTTCTAATCACGCCATCGCCGGCGTGAGAGTCATTGTTTGATTTAGGAGGAGGAGGAATTGAGAATTCCGGTCTAGGGGCGTCAGGTATTTTGTCGTAGAGTGTGCCGGACTGAGTATAGACCAAGTCCAGATATTGCGCACGAGCGATAACCTGCTCTTCCGTTACGACTCCCCCCTTTGCCACATCTTCCGTGATGGCAGGAAGTAATGACTTGATAAACCATTCAGCTAATAGCTGATCGGGAACGTACGTTTTTACCATCCTACGACGACGTCGCCACTCATGTATATGATCAGATATGTGGGTGGCAGTCGTCTGTTTGAAGTTGGTAAGGAGTTCTGTTCCCGTTTCATACCTTATTGGTAATTGAAAATGGGTTAAAAAGGTTGTGGCTAAGGTATTGAAGTTGTCGAACGAAGCTCTAGGCAATTCAATGTACCATTTTGCCGCTGGACCCGTTAACGTCCTCTGAAAGAGGTGAAGTCTTATCGAATCATCATTCAGGGTGTTCGATGAACACCATAGATGGAATGTCATCACATGATTCGACGGGTCTTCACCCGGATTTCCATTAAATTTAGGAATGTCTGACGGAAGTTTATGTGGAATCGCTGGCCACCAAGGGGCATAAGAAATTGGATCATTCGTCAGCCGGTTTAGATCTGGTAATTCTAGAGTTGCTACAAAGGGCAACTGTTGATTTAGGTTAGGCGAAGCATATCCAGGATAAGATGGGATCGCCTAAGCAATGGGTCTTTGCAAACCAGCATAATGCTGGCAACTTTGACAAGGTTGATGGGAAAACCATTATAGTATGGTTGCCCATTACTTACAAAGACTTGTTGCTCAGGTCCTTGATATGATTGCTGGAATGACAATTGTTGAGATTGAACCAGCTCTGGTTGTTGGACCATTTGTTGTTGACCAATACTGGATGATTGACCAGGATGAGGAGTCACAGTACTTGTTTGAGCCTGAGTCGCTCCAGATAAGGAGGCACTACCCTGAGATTGTGATTGAGTCGTTGAGACAAGAGGTTGTTGTATTGCAACCTGAGAAACTTGGGGTTGACATACAACAGGTGGATCTTGTACTTGCGACAAATTCACTATAGCAGGTATGGTGGGAATATTCGACACAGGGTGTACTGGTTGCATTGAATATACAACCCCTGGTTGTTGAGGCAGTATTGGTACCAAACCGCTGGATGTAATTCCAGTTTGACCTGAACTTTGTTGTAAACTCCCATATGGTTGTTCTCTGGGAGGGAACAATGAAAGAGCATACTGCCCTCCATATGGTGGAAATCCAGTACTTAAAGGGTAAATTGGCCTTTGAAGACACATTGGATCAATTTGTTGAGTTTCAACATAAGAAATACTAGATGATAATCCGGATGAAGAAATAGGAACTAACCATGTCGTTGTCCCTGATTGGACTCCGGCTTGTTGTTGACAATTGACCGGGACAGATGGTATACCAGCGAACATCGTTGGAGTAGTAGAAGAAGGCTCTGCTGCTGCTGTGTCGGACGACACAGTCCTAGATGTCGACGGTTGTTCAGACATATCTAGTCTATCCAAAAGATTTCTTAGTGATTCTACAGGAACTTCCACTTGTGGTGGACTAACTTCGAAGATCAACGAGGGAAAGGTGATGATTATTCCGCTTAAAATAAATTTTATAATGACGCTTTAGACACAACTTGCTTTTTCAGTTTTAAAGAGTTGAGAAAAAGCTAAAGATGACTCTAGTCTCCTTCGATGTTTTAACGAGCCCGAAGTGACAAATTCTCGGATGGACTTTTTCAGTTATAGAGTTTGAAAAAGGCCAAAAGAAACTGCTCTGGAGTTCTAGGCAGAGGGTGTGCCAAACCTTTCGCAAAACCACAGAATACGTTTTACGGTACGGGTGGTCGATCTTCGTGAATGCTGTGTTCACTGCATTGCGATCAGTAGGGCGGTCGACACGGCTTCCTATGGATAAAGGCTTTGTTCCTATAGGGGTCTCCCAATATATACGCGACGGTACGTGGGAGCACAAGTCCGTATTAGTGCCACCGACTCTCAGGAGGAATCACCCACCTTCGTCGAGATCGATAGTCACTACGTTTAACGACGCCGGAACACGTCTCTAGCTTAGACCTCTATGTGTTTGCGTTATGTTTCAATGCGTTGTTATGTAAATTCAATTTATTTTAAGTTGATCTTTTTTAAAGTTTGCCTTTCAAGGTTCACCATGAGATGTTTTGATACAAATTCCTAAATGCAGTCTAAGATGAGAAGCAAGCTTTTTCAATCTTTTCGACTTATGAAAATCTTAACTACTGAGGGAAAAGAAAGACAACATCTTTTCACACAGATCAAAGAGCACACACTAATTCACTTTTTCCCTAAATCAACATACAAACTTATATGCAAAATGCAAAATGCAGGTATTTCTTTTCTCTTTCTTAATGTTGATGTAATACAAAAAGAAAGTTGTTGTATAATTTCGAATTCAATTTCAAGTGAAAGCAAACAAGCTTGTCCAAAATCAAAAGACACCTTAAGATTCACTTGTTTCGACACTAGAAATATATAAATTCAAACCATATGATGAAAGAAAAAGCTCAACCAGCTATGAACAGCAAACAAACTAACTCTTAAGATCAGAACGACACTTTATCACAGGTCTAGATCTAAGAGGCCGCAGCAAGACTAGTTCACTTTCGTTATGGGAAACTGTAAATGATACAAGAAATACACAAAGAACAAACACAGTTTCTTTATACAACTGAGACGAAATAGTGGCAAGGAAAGTTGGTTTCAGATAAGTACATTGACTGGTAACAGGCTGCAAAAACAAGGGTGAAAACAGGGCAAGAAACAGCAGGAAACCCCAGTAGCACAAGGCAAGACTGGTTCAGCGCAGGTGGTACACTGTCAGTTTGAAATTCAGCACAGGTAGCCCCTTCGGGAACTGCGCTGAAATGCAGACTGCCTTCACAGCACCTGCACTGAAGATTCAAACTTTCGTTTTTCTCAGTTTCCGGGTCACAGATTGCTCAAAAATTCACAGTTTTTGGCCAAATCAGAAGCTATCAGTCAAGGACACACTAAGGGATGAAAAGGAGGATGAAAAGCTATCACTAAGAGCTATTTAGTGTCCTTGTGGATCAGCTCTTCAAATCATAAACTTGCCCAGAAACTGAGCTAGAGTAGCTGCCCTCTACTTTGCATTTGAAAGATCCAAATGCAGTTCGATTCGGTACTCCCTGTGTTTATGAAATGAATAGCAAAAACACAAACAACCAACAAGAGACGATCCCCAGTGGAGTCGCCAATTTGTTGTTGGGAAAAGTATCCGATACGGAATGACCCTATCCCACTCTAAGGGTGATAGTACCTCAGCAACAACCGAATGCAAAGCTATTCAAGATTACTTCTTTATGGTATGAGAGAGAGAAGAGAAGGATGATCTATTAACCGTTATCTTGCGCTTAATAGTCGATCCAGTCTTCACTCCTTGCTGCTTGCTCCTTGCTCCTTGCTCTTTCACCAGCCCAGCTAAACAAAGATCCTGTAAAAGCACAAGAAAAGGAAACTACAAGAAGCATACATCCATAATCGATTCAGGGATTAGCATAAATCAAATATACAAGCATCTATTCACCATAAAGATACATGCATATAGAAGAACCTCAAATACTTTATTAATGGAAGAAGTAAAGTTCTGAGAGAGTTACAACCATAATAGGCCCAATCCAGCAACACCTCCCAGCAGAAAGAAATCTCCTCTTCACCTCCTTCAAGCAATCACCCAATAGTTCTATACACAAACCAACAGCACTTCCTTACTTGCACAAAATTCCAGCCCCCCTAGACCTCATGAGAGAGCTCTATATATAGGGGTTTTGGAGAAAGGATGAGTCATCTTGAGACTGGCATGAAGCTGACTAGTGTCCTCTCCCACTTTAGTTAATCTTCAGTTCTTGAGTCCACTTGGAGATCAAGACTCTCTTACTCATCACAAGGCGAATTCCTTGACCCAAGTGTCAGTTTGGAAGCTTCCTGGGCAGTTGACACCTTGCAGAATGACTTTTCCACTTGGCCAATCTCGCCCAGCGCAGGTAGCCTTCATCAGTTTTGACATTCAGCGTAGGTACAGAGTGGAGCAGTTGACATTCAACGCAGATGCTCAGTGGAGCAGCTGACATGATCCAGAAACTGCTTGTTTTTGAGTGTTTTCAGGTGGAGAACTGATTTTCAGTGCTGTGGTTTGCTGACCTTGTTCCTCTAAGGGTAAGAACAACATGTTTAGGGACTTTGGATCCCTCAGATTATTGACATTTCATGCTTCATGCTATAAGGCACAAAAATGTCTATAACAAAGAGTAAAAATGCTTAGCAGGAAAAATAAATGAGTTAAGTAGGAAGCTAGGAAGAAGGTTTGGCTCAGTGGAGGTGGAAGCGCAGGACTCGGCAGGGGGATTGGACCTACTGGAACCCACAATCCTTGATCATTCTAGATACTAAAGCCAATAAATCATACCTATTGTAGAAATGAAAGTTATAAGAACCCCTGGCACAATGGTGTTTACTAATGTGTTTAGGCCTCAAAGTCTCAAGAGGAGAAGATCAAGTTGTTGCAAGATCTAAGGAGGATAAAGAGCAAGAAAGAGAACCTCCCCTGGGTGGTGGGGGGATATTTCAATATGATAACTTCTCTATTAGAGAAAAAGGGGACAAAGAAGAGTAGACAATGATTCTAAATAATTTAAGGAATTTATTGATGAGACCAAACTTTTTGATATGGGAACTATGAATGCATGCTTCACTTGGAGTAATAAGTGGGGAGGGAAACATCAAGTGGCATCTAGGCTTGATAGGTTTTAAATATCGGAATAATTATTGATGAGAGGGGTAGATGCATCAACAAATATCCTTCCTTATGGGGGATCTGACCATTAGTCAGTGCTATTAATGATGCAGTTGGCAGGAACTCACCAAAATAGGCCCTTTAGTTTTGAAGCATTATGGTTAGAGCACCCTAACTTCATGGAGAATATCAAAACATGGTGGAAGGAAAGGATCCCAGACAGAGGCTCGAAGATGTACACTCTATGAGCTAGGTTAAAACACATTAAGGTGAAACAAAAGCAGTGGAACACGATGGAATTTGGAAACATTTTTCAAGCGAAAAAGTATCTCGAACAAAAAATGGAAACACTGAAACAACGGTTGATCTCTGATGGGTACTCAGAGGGGAGAAAAGAAAAAGAAATGGAATTACTAAAGAAGTGGGAGGAGAGATGTAAACAAGAGGAAATCCTATGGAGGCAGAAATCTCGAGTGTTATGGCTTAGGGAGGGGGAGAAAAACACAAAATTCTTTCACTGATCAATAATCGAGCACATAAACTCCAACAAAATCCTTAGAATAAAGGACGAGAGAGGGAAAACCTTTGAGGCTCACCAAGACATTGAGGAAGGTCCTAGTCCAACACTTTCAAAAGATAACTAAACAGTCCTATGTGGAGAGAGGGGAAGACATACAAAGGATTGTGACACATATCCCGAAGGTGCTCACCGAGGAACACAATAAAAACCTTAAAAAGTCGGTCTCCATGGAGGAAGCGGCTTTGGCAGTAATCGAAATGGTGAATGGGAAAGCCCATGGACTAGATGGATTTACTATAGACTTATTCAAATCTTGGTAGGAAACTATCAAAAATGATATATATGAGGTGGTGGCTGACTTCCAAGAATCAACAATAGTTCTTAAAGCTCTGAACTCAATGTTTATAGCCCTTATCCCCAAGGAAGAATTGGCAAGTACCCTTGAAAAGTTCAAGCCTATAGCACTATGCAACATTCTTTATAAAATCATAACGAAAGTAGCAGCTAATTGGATGAAAACAATTCTTCCATATCTGATCTCAGAGGAACGGGTTATGTGGAGGGAAGGAAAATCTTGGACAATATAATCATGGTGCATGAAGTGGCTCACTCGCTGAGGACCCAAAAAAAGGTTGGCATGTTAATGTAGTTAGGTTTATCTAAAGCTTATGATAAGATCAGTTAGGAACACATGGAAGATGTGTTACAGGTAATTGGATTCAATGAACATTGGATCAATTGGATCATGGAAATGGTCTCATCACCCAGTTTTTCAATTATTCTTAATGTAGCCCCATTAAAATTGTTCTTCCTGTCTAGAGGAATTTGACAAGGGGACCCATTATCTCCATTCCTGTTTATCTTAATGATGGAAGGACTTGGGAGAGAGATTGAAGCGACTAATACATAAGGGGATATTATGGGACTGAAGCTGCATGAAAACACTTAGGAGACCACTCATCAACAATTTGTGGACGACACCATGTTGCATGGCGTTCCTATGGTAAAGGAGGCACGAAATTTCAAAACCATTTTGGATACCTTCATGAAGGCATCATGTATGGAGTTAAACCTATCAAAGTCTATGATTTTATTTTTCAACACTCACATTGCTATCCAGATAAATCTTCCAACTATCCTAGGCTTCTAGAGGAAATCCCTCCCTTCTAGGTATCTAGGAGTGCCCTTAACGACACAAACCTGGAAGAATCCAACTGGGAAAAGGTTATATCCAACCTGGAAGACAGGGTCAAAAGATGGACGGTAAGAGTGTTGGATTTGTCGAGGAGATTGGTGCTAGTAAAGGTCGCGCTTCAGGCTATCTCGTAATACATGCAATATGTTCTTCCTGCGCCTAAAGGAGTGCTCCAAAAGATAAAGGAGGTCCAAAGAAACTTCCAGTGGCAAGGGGAAAAGTAACAAAGGAAATGGGAATTAGTGGCGTGGAACACGATCTATAAATATTAGCAGGCAGGTGGCTTTGGGATACAAGACCCTGAGATAATTAACAGAGAAAATGGAGCCAAATTGTGGTGGAAATGGTTAACAAGAGGGGATAAGCCATGGGAAAAATTATGGAAAGTGAAATATGTCCCTGTTTTTCAACTAAAATACATAGTAAGGCTCATAGGTTCAATCTAGGCTTCACCCATATGGAACTTGGCATGCACTAAAAGAGAAATTATACAAAAACGTAGCTTTTGGCAAGTAAGAAATAGAAAGGATGCCCTATTATGGGAGGATGCATGGCAGCACCAACCAAACTTAAATAAACTGGAATGGTGGAGTCTTCAAGAAGCCACGGAGTGACAGGGGCACAAGGAAGTCGACCAATTTTGGGCTCCGGAACTAGCAAACAACAAGTGGAGAACATGGAATCTAAACATCCTCCACCGGGAAAATATAAGCGATTCATACATTCAAGATATTTCAGAAGAAATGAACAAAAGACAAATCCTAGAAAATGAAGACTAAGATCAACTCTGATGGGGGCAACGAGAAGGAGGAGATTTCAACCTCCAGGAAGCCAAGGTTGACCTTCAAAAATAAAATCTCGAAGTCCATGACCCAGCTTGGAGAAAACTATGGGCGACCTCTCACTGGCCAAGAATCAAAATGTTCCTGTGGTTAATTTTCCACAGAAAGGTGCTAACTTGGGAGAATCTTATGAAAAGAGGAGTGATAGGTCTATCATTGATCAGGTGATCAAATTTATGCTCGAAAATGAAAGTGCCCAGAACTTCTTGAAACTGGCACCAAATAGAAGTGCTCATCGTTCTGAATCCAATGATGTTCGTTTCACCTCAATTCAACACCAGATGCTCAAGTTATCGTTTGCTGATTGCTTTCTCAAACATGCAAAAAAATGGTAATTGGGAAGTTTGACTGTGTTTTTGGTTTTTTATGGACCAATGCCAAGCTGCCACTAGACCTTTCTCCATTGGTATAATTTTTATGTGTTGTGATTGGTGGGTTTGTGGCCCAATAATTGGGACCCACGTGGATCAATGGACCTGGCCTCCCCACATTGGTAAAAAACTATGGTTTTATGCCGAATTGCACCTACAAGGATCAAACACGAAACCTTCAAGCCATAAATCCAACAACATACCACTATGCCCATGTTATGTTCCTTGTTATACATAGTTCAAAACATGTATTTGAAAGTTGTGTAGAGCGCATATGGGGGAAGGGGCCAGGGCTAAGCCCTAGCCTCTGACCACACCCCACACCACATGACCGTGTAGGAGGAGATCCAAGGGCTAGGGCTTAGCCTCAGCCCAAGATCTCGGTGCCCATGGAAATACACCACAGGTCCGCAAACATAACAACGAAAGCGATAACAGGAGAGGGCAATAAGTTTAGGGCCCAACTGTTGGTCGTTTGACATGCATGTGCCCAAGACGGGATGCAAAGGGCGCTCGACGCAAAGGCACTCCGACGGGAAGCCAACCTATGGTTCTATAACCCCTACATTACCACAGGCGTGGGTTTTAAAAGATTTCTGGGGAGGCGCTAAGTCCAAGGCCCCAGCTCCGGTCCTTTGGGCCTTGATACGACAACAACGTGAAGGCTACAAGGCGCTCGACTAAGGCGCTATGATGTGGGGCCCAGCCCTAGGTCCAATGGACCATATGTGACGTGTGCCAGAGATGGTCGGGTGCTCTGACAGGTAGGGTGGGCATTAAGGCCCAACCCATGGACCTGTGGCCTCTTGTAACTGACCACCTGGTGTTAAGGGCCTAACCGGTGGGGGTGGGAGTTAAAGCCCGGCCCTCTGCCCTATGTGCCCACGCGACCACAATTTTCAGTTCCAAGGCGTTAGAGGATGAACTAATCGTCTGACAAAATGCACCTACGGAGGGCAAAATTGTCGCTCCATTAGTGATTTTGGGGCGGATTTGTAGGACAATTAGACATAAGGTCAAGTTTGTAGGATGGTTAATAGTGAAGTTCATGGGAGAGCTTGGAAGCTCATAATTTTTTGAGATTTTATCCAAATGGAGCTCAAAAGGAGGCTACATAGGGGTTTTTGGATGTTCAGAATCTATTGGTAAACTCTAACTTTTCGTTTGAGCACATATACTGGGTCTTTTTGCAGGTTTGAGACTAAAGGTGTATGGATCAGTCAGGGTTTCGAAACATTTCTGGGAGGTATTTGGGCATGGAGAAGACTTTGTAGGGGTATTCTCACTTCTAGAAGTCTACTACAGTAGTTGTAACTAGCAAGGTTCAGTTCAGGTTTAACTTCTCTTATCATGAAGTTTTGATTATGTGCTTCAATGTGGAATTGAAGAGTTCACATGATGTTATTAGCTCATTTCATTTGAAGTATGTCATATTTGTAGGAGATATTTTGATTTGCTTCTCTTGTGAGAGTTCTTTGTAGGAGAACATTACCTTGTAGGGGTAATAGCCACTTATTTACCTACAACAAATGTTTATGTACTTCATTTTGATACTAAATATATGAGTGGTCTAGTCATGTTGACAGGCTCGGAGATGTAGCCCAGGAGGGATGAACTCCATCAACAAACCTTTCTCTTTCTCTTCTTTATGCCTTCATGGATTATGTGTAGTATGTTCATTATGTTAAGTTACATATGAATAATGATTCAATATTTGAAGAGTCATTGTAAAACCTGTTGATTAAAAACCCATTTTTATGCTTGCAAATCGTCGAAACGGCCCTAAGTTTTTGTTTTATTTGATTTTGGAAAAGAGGAAGAAATCAACTAATCCAATTTCAACTCAGTTTGGTATCAGAGCACCAGTTTACCAAGTTGCAAGATGGGCAGCAAAAATAATCTCCTAGATCTAGAGGAGTAGAATTTGGCTCTTCGGGTGGAGAACATAGAATTGAGAAGGATGTTGGAGATATATGAAGAGGAGAAGAGACACATGCGCTTTGTATTGCAGCAAGTTCTTGATGAGCAAGTTGCATAAAGCTCAACTCATGCACCAGCAAGGGAAACCTCCAAAATGAGGCCAGTGTGTGGTCATGGTTCAAATAGTGGTTTTGGACCATATGTGGAAGATGTTGCATGTACATTTTGAAAACATATTCAAGAAGCACACCATATGCCAGTGGATAAGAGTGGGCGGCTACAGTCATCCACAAGTTGTCCATCATCATCATCATCAAAAGTTGGTAAGATGAATGACAAATTTAAGGAGGTAATTAGTATTTCAAGTTCCACTCCTTCCGTTTTCATGCATAACAAATCTTTTGCAGTGTTCAAGAAACATACCAAGGGCATAAGTATGAAGTTGCTTTCCATGATGGGATATGAAGGTGGAGGTCTTGGCAAAAAATGGTCAAGTTATTACCAATTCGATTATGGCTGAGGAAAAATCAAAGTACCAGGGATTAGGATATATCCAAAAGGAGTTTTGAGTGTTGAAAATAACAACAAGAAATGTTAGAAATAGAATCCAGAAATTCCAATTTAATTTGTCCTTTAATTAGATTGAGAATTAAAATGGTAATTCTTTTCTCATAGCAACTTGTAATAGTTAACTAAGTTAAGTTGACTTATTTAACTTAGTAATTTTGAGTTGGAAGTCTATCTGAAATCATGTAAGCGTGATCCATAATTTTTAGGGGTCCGGGATGAGTTTATTTGAGTTGTAACTAGATTAACTCAGTTTGTTGAGTTATGGTCAGTTAAATTAGTTCTAACTGTTTATGGAACTAATGGAGGACTAACAGTTAGTTGGTGCGCTGGTGCATCCACAAGTGTTACTCTAGTTAACTGAAGATTCCCTCATGAGAAACTCATACATGTCAGTCAAAGAAAGACCTAGTTGAGACTAGAGTGCAGGGACAATGTACTATAATTTGTATGATTTACTGAGTTGTAAATATCATGCATGCAATGAGAGAAGGAAATATGTGTCGATTGCACAGTTTTGGAAGCATGAATTCCCTTTAAATACAGTTTATTCCTCCTAAGAATTGCGTAAGGAATCAAAAGCTTGAAGGCTAGGAATTTGGCTAAGTATTGGCCGAAGGAAGTCATCAGGCAGAGGATAGGAAATACTTGTGCAGGTTGATCTCCAGGTTGAGCAGAGCATATTGTATTCATCTAGATTCTTTGACACAAAATGGTGCAAGGAAATAGAGGCTTGGAGAGCAGCAAAATAGGTTAAGGTTTGGCTTGAGCTATATTGTGAGCAGAGAGTTTATTCTACTTGTACAGGGATTGTTCTAGTGAGAACAAGCATTTTATTTTCAACTCGGATTTCTGATTAATGCAATATAGATAGTAGGGGTTTTGAACTGTGGCTTTCCCCGGATAAATATTGTGTTATGTGCCATTGATGTTCTTCCTCTTTCTGATTATTGTTTTCATCGATCATTGGTTTCCATTGTTTGAGAGTAGAGTAGATTCTTGTCTTGTGTTTTAGGAAATTACATGAGTTGTGAATCTACAGGAAAATCTACATGGTATCAACGCTAAAGACAAAATAGAAGCTAAGAATTCAATTTTTTTCCTTGTAGATTGATGGGAGATATAGTTTAGGGCAGATCCAGAAGACCCTATGTGCAGACTTCTCAATGAAGCTAGAAGGTTGGTAGTGGGCAGATTGAGGAGTAAGAATTTTATGGGCAGTACGTTTGTAGAGAATATATGAAATTTTTTATTGAAAATTTTCAAAAAAAAAATATTAGATCTGGATTCCTTGGGAAAAAATACCCAAATTCAAAAATAAATCGGTCGAATCAGAGTTCGGATGAGGTAGATATCGCTGATTTAAAAATCAGTTGCGTTGCAAAAAAAAATTTGATGAAAATTCATGGACAACGGAACTCCAGTTAATTTTTGTCATCTTTGTGGGGAATTTTGAGAAATAATTGCAGATCTGAGATCCTCTTGAAAAAATATCCAAGTTCAAACAAAATCGGTTGAATCAGAGTCTAGATGAGGGAGATATCGTTGATTTAAAATCAACTCTTTTTTCAGAAATTTTTGTGACAACGGGACAATCACAACACAAATCTAAGATTCCAGTGCCTAGATCAGGATTTTTATCACATGGGAAGATGCAAAATGGTTGTTCCATTTCCAAAAACATATCATAATAAGGATTTTGGACAATATTGACTAAACTGTGGCCATTTCAAATTATCACCAAGTAAGTGATTTTTTTTTCAAACCCTCTTCATGGATTCTAGCAAGAATTTTTTTACTGGGAACGATAATGGTCCTACTATTGAAGAATTCATAAAAAGACAAAAGTCATTATGGCCAAAATATTGGAAAGGTTTCATAGTGGTTAATTTTAAAGATGAGGTGGCCACATGGTGGGAATCACTTAACATAAAGAATTGGTTAACCCTGCCCAAGGAAGAATTTGAAAAATCATTGTTAGACAAATGGTCTCATGCTAGAAAACAAGATACTGAGAAACCTGTGGGGTTATTTTCTACTGGCATCTCCTTATTACAGGTTCATCGATGTATTCAGAAGGAGAAGATCATTGTGTCTATAAATCCTAGTTGCAAGCAAAATCTTATAAATGTTAATTTTGGAAAAAAACATACAGGTTGGTAATGAGGATGTTCAAGTTTATAAAGATTTGAATATTTGTATGGATAAGTATGTATTGCATTCTGATTTTTATGCTTCAGATATGGATAATGTGGATGTTGTTTTGGGATACCCTTGGATGGAATCTGTTGGTACTATCAATATTAATGTGTAAAAGAAATTCCTGAAGCTCTGGTATAAAAAGAAGAAAATTACATCACAGGATATTTCCATCAATAAACAAGTAGAGTCGAAGGAGGCTGAAGCAGAAGATATTGCAAGTACTGACACTTCATATGAGAAATTTGTGGTCGAAGTAATACTGGAAGATAAGCAACAACCGCAGGCACCCCAACATGTACCAGATACCAATAAGGCTCCATTAGGTGGCGCATTAAATAAAGATACACCGTTGGTTAAAATTTTAGCATATCACCACTCACATCACTCTACAAGAAAACAACCAACACGATGGCAAGAAATTAGCCACAAGGACAACAACCCGCACACAACAAATAGAGAGGGGCGACGATCCACCCACAACACATCAACATATAAGAGCCGTCAGATTCAACTTCCATCTCAAGTGAGTGAGGCAACAACTAGATCGAGGGTTCACCTTTCTCGTAGTTAGCTAGATGAACATGCATGGTACTAGTGGACTATTCTTTTGAGTAGATCTTATTATTTGTGTTCTTCTTATGTTTCGGGGACGAAATTTGTTTAAGGGGGGTGGAATGTAGTATACCTAGGGGGGATAGTATGAGGTACAGATGGAGGTACCCAAGGGAATAATGTAATAATAGGATGGGCCATAGTTAATAAATAAAGTGGTTAACCCGCATCATGTAAGGGACCACAAGTAGTTAGCAATAATGTGATAATCTCATGGTATTAGATATTAGGTATTGAGACTCCGGATGAAGGATTTATTGCTGATTTCTGAAATCTTCGTGAAAAAATACCAAAATCCAAAAAAGATCGATCGAATCGGAGTCCGAATGAGGGAGATATCACTAATTTAAAAATCATCTATGTTGTAGAAATTTTTTGACGAAAATTTGTGGGCGGCAAATCGCCAGTTAATTTTTGTCATTTTTGTGGGGAATTTTGAGAAAATAATTACAGATCTTAGATCCTCTTGAAAAATTACCCAAGTTAAAATAAATAAATAAATTGGTCGAATCAGAGTTTGGATGAGGGAGATATCATTGATTTAAAATCAACTCTTTTTTTAGAAATTTTTTGTGACAATGGGACAGTCGCAACGCAAATTTGAGATTCTGTGCCTAGATCGGGATTTTATTTCACATGGGAAGATGCAGAATGACTGTTCCATTTCCGAAAACATGTCATTATAAGGATTCTGGACAATATTGACTAAACTATGGCCATTTCAAATTTTCACCAAATAAGTTTTTTTTTTTTTTTTTAAACCCTCTTTATGGCTTCTAGCAAGAATTTTTTTACAATGAACGATAATGGTCCTACTATTGAAGAATTCATAAAAAGACAAAAGCCATTATGGCCAAAATATTGGAAAGGTTTCATAGTGGCTAATTTTAAAGATGAGGCGGCCACATGGTGGGAATCACTTAACAGAAAGAAGTGGTTAAACCTGCCTGAGGAAGAATTTGAAAAATTATTGTTAGAAAAATGGTTTCATGCTGGAAAACAAGATAATGAGAAAACTGTGGGGTTATTTTGTACTAGTATCTCCTTATTACAGGTTCATGGATGTATTCAGAAGGAGAAGATCATCATGTCTATAAATCCTAGTTGCAAGCAAAATCTTATAAATGTTAATTTGGCAAAAAAATTGCAAGTTCCAAAAATAAACATGAAAACACACAGGTTGATAATGAGGATGTTCAAGTTTATAAATATTTGAAGATTTCCATGGATAAGTATGCATTGCATTCTGATTTTTATGCTTCAGATATGGATAATGTGGATGTTGGTTTGGGATACCCTTGGATGGAATCTGTTGGTACTATCAATATGAATGTGCAGAAGAAATTCCTGAAGCTCTAGTATAAAAAGAAGAAAATTACATTACAGGATATTTCCATCAATAAACAAGTAGAGTCCAAGGAGGCTAAAGCAGAAGATGTTGCAAGTACTAACACATCAGATGAGAAATCTGCGGTCGAAGTAATACTGGAAGATAAGCAACAATCGCAGGCACCCCAACATGTACTAGATACCAATCAGGCTCCATTAGGTTGCGCATTAAAGAAAAATACATCGTTGGTTAAAACTTCAACATATCACCACTGACATCACCCAGCAAGGAAACAACCAACACGATGGCAAGAAATTAGCCACAAAGACAACAACCCCCACACGACAAATATCGAGGGGCAATGATCCACCCACAACACATCAACACATAAGAGCCGTCAGGTTCAACTTCCATCTCAAATGAGTGAGGCACTAGCTAAATCGAGGGTTCACCTTTCTCTTGGATGGCTAGATGCACGTGCATGGTACCAGTGGACTACTCTTTTGAGTAGATCTTATTATTTGTGTTCTTCTTATGTTTCAGGGACGAAACATGTTTAAGGGGGGTGGAATGTAGTATACCCAGGGGGGATAGTATGGGGCACAAAGGCAGGTACCTAAGGGAATAATGTAGTAATGGGATGGGCCATAGTTAATAAATAAAGTGGCTAGCCCGCATCATGTAAGGGACCACAAGTAATTAGCAGTAATGTGATAAGCCCATGGTATTAGATATATGGTATTTAGAGACCCATGGTAATGACCCATGGTATTGTACGTATGAAGCCTATATAGAGGCTAGAGACTCCCCATGGAGAGATGTCAGGGAATATTGTATTGACAAACATATGGCTTATGGAGTGTTTTCCTTCCTTAAGGAGTGATTGTATGGTGTTACCCTACCTCAAGGGTTTGATATTAATAAAGAGAAGCATTTGTATATTCTGATCTTGTTATTTCTGGGCATATTTCTATTTTCATATATTTATAGATCTGATCTATTACAAGTGGTATATCTGACCTGAAAATATATGAAAATAACAAATATACCCAGAAATAACAAGAGAGAAATATATAAACTTCAGATCTTTATTAATATCAAAACCCTTGAGGTAGGGTAACACCATAAAATCACTCCTGAAGGAAGGAGAACACTCCACAAGCCATATGCTTGTCCATACAATATTCCTTGACATCTATCCATGGGAAGTCTCTAGCCTCTATATATGCTTCATACATACAATACCATGGGTCTCTCAATACCATATAACTAATACCATGGGCTTATCACATTATTGCTAACTACTTGTGGTCCCTTACATGATGCAGGTTAACCACTTTATTTATTAACTATGGTCCATCCAATTAGTACTTTATTCCCTTGGGTACCTCCCTCTGTATCCCATACTATCCCCCCCAAGGTATACTACATAATTACCTCTCAACATGCAACCCCAAAAGAAGCCTCAGAAGTAGAGAGAAGACCGAGTGGAGAGATCCACTCAAGCAGAGAAGACGCGGTCTCAAACAATTGTGGAGCAACCACAATTGGAGAAGCAAAGAGGAGATCGAGCGAAGGCATCCACTCAAGCAAAGACCTCGAGCAGGGGGTGAATTTTGAGCCAAGTGGGTAGAGGGATCACATGTAGCCATACCTCCATGAGTGAGGTGGGGCAATGTGAAGTGATAGTCCCAAGAGGGCCAAAATTGTGCAGGGTCCATTGAGAGGTTTTATCTCATGAATCGTACCTTGCTACGGGAGCCTAAAGTACATAGTAGCAAGAGGAATCAGTGTTGATTGATGCAGTCAGAGACCAGAGTGATAGAGGCTAGAGCAGTCAAAACTGAAGAGCGTAGAGAAGGGTTGACAACAGTGCAGGAAGGCAGAATCAGTAGAAGCGCAGAGTTTTCAGTCGACAGAGGCAATAACAGTCAGAGACTTTGATGATAGATGCATCATACTGATTCAGGTTGGATTTTTTTTTTTTGGAGTTGTTGTAGCAACAACACTGGAGAGAAGTTTGCATGCAGAACATTTCAAAGGTTCAATAACGGGTTGAGTTGAATTCCTTTCTTGTTGAGAGGGAGTGTTGAAAATAGCAACAAGAAATGTTAAAAATAGAATCGAGAAATTCCATTTGTCTTTGAATTAAAATGGTAATTCTCTTCTCATAGCAACTTGTAATAGTTAACGAAGTTAAGTTAAATTATTTAACTTAGGAATTTCGAGTTGGAAGTCTGTCTGAAGTCATGTAAGTGTGATCCCTAAGTTTTAGGGTTCCAAGATGAGTTTTTCTAAGGTTTAATTATATTAACTCAGTTTACTGAGTTATAGCCACTTAAATTAGTTCTAAATGTTTGTGGAACTAATAGAGGACTAACAATCAGTTGGTACACTAGTGTATCCACAAGTGTTACTCCAGTTAACTGAAGATGCCCTCATGAGAAACTCATGCATGTCAGTTCAAAGAAAGACCCAGTTGAGACTAGAGTGTAGGGACAGTGTACTATTCGTTGTATGATTGACTGAGTTGTAAATATCATGCATGCAATCAGAGAAGGAAATATGTTTGGATTGCTCAGTTTTGGAATCATGAATTCCCTTTAAATACAGGTTATTCATCCTAAGAATTGCAAAAGGAATCAAAAACTTGAATGCTAAGAATTTGGCTAAGTTTTGGCCAAAGGAAGTCATCAGCCAGAGGATAGGAAATACTTCTGCAAATTGAGCTCAAGGTTGAGCATAGCATATTGTATTCATCTAGATTCTTTGACCAGGAATGGTGCAAGGAAATAGGGGCTTGGAGAGTAGTAGGATAGGCTAAGGTTTGGCTTGAGCTAGCTTGTGAGCAGAGAGTTGATTATACTTGTGCAGGGATTGTTCTAGTGAGAACAAACATTGTATTTTCGACGCGTATTTCTGATTAATGCAATATAGATAGTAGGGGTTTTGAACTATGGATTTCTCCATATAAATATTGTGTTATGTTCCGTTGATGTTCTTCCTCTTGTTGATTATTGTTTTCATCGATCATTAGTTTCCGTTTGTTGGGTCCCTATAATACTAGTGATTACCCCATTACTATTGTAGTTATACCCCTTATTTATATTGTTGTGCCCCTATTACCCCCATATTATTATTTCTGTGCCCCATAGAATCTCTCTATTGTTATTTTTGTGGCTTTATATTATTATTGTTAGGTCGGCTGGATTATATTGTGACTCCTTAGACTCCTATATATAGAAAGGAGGTTTTGTCATTTGTATCATCCAAGAATTGTTCATTTATGTAATGTAAAGGAGGTTTCCCCCTCGAAGAGGCTGATACATAAGGCGTTGATCTATCTTTTCTATCTTTTCTTGAGCTGGTTTCATAACATTTGGTATCAGAGCTTTGGATTCTAGGGTTTCGCTGCTCCAAACAGGTCATCGTGGCATTTTCGCTATAAATTTTTTTCTGTGACGTTTCAGAAGTCGCAAAAAATACCCATTTGAGAAGCATTGGCGCTGAACCTTGGGTCCGAATTTTAGAGCTTTTCGCACGATATTTTCGGAGATATGATCTAAGGAAGTTGGTCTTTTTGCAGACTCCTGAATTACATTCAAAACAGGTGACCTGGGGAAAATCATCATAACTTTCTCTCTGAGGATCAGATTGAAACTTCGTAAAAAGGTACAGAAAGAGGACGGACTGTAGTTTCTTTTGGGTGTTTTTTAGATCCAAAGGTCGAAACAGTGACTCGCGGCACGTCGTACAAGTTAGCTCTACTGAACTAGTCTATAATCAAGTCACTGTGGGAGATTTCGCATAACTCTTCCTTGGAGAATCCAATTTGGGTCAGACTTGTGGCATTGGAAACAGGACACAGAGAGCTACTAAAGGTCACAAGTTCAGAACTAGATCACTGGAAAGTACAGAGATACATCAGAGGCAATATCAAGCTCCTACAAAGTGAAAAAAGGTGTGTAGATTTTTTAAATTTTTTCTTAAGCTTGGTTTGAAAATTTATTTTGAAGGAATTCAAAGGGCATAGTAGAGCATTATTATCGGTAACTGATGCCCCGAGGAAAGAAAATGCAAACACCTAGTAAGGAACCGGAAAGCTCATAGCTCATCTTATCATCCTCAATCTGATGGGCAAACTGAGATAGTAAACAAATGTTTGGAAGGATATCTTCGTTGCTTTGAATCGGATAAAAAAACACAATGGGTCAAATGGTTGCCTCTGGCTGAATGGTGGTATAACACTTCCTTCCATACAACAACAAAAATGACCCCATTTATGGCACTTTATGGGTACCAACCACCATCAATCACATCATATTTAAGAGAAAATTCTAAGGTTCAAGCAGTGGAACATCACATCGAACATCAACAACAAGTCCTCCAACTCTTAAAGGATAACCTCGTGTTGGCACAAAATAGAATGAAACAACAGGCAGATCAACATCGCAGTGAAAGAAGTTTTGATGTAGGTGATTGGGTATTCCTACGGCTACAACCATATAAGCAAATGTACCTAAAGCAAGCTAAGAAGGATAATAAATTATCACCAAAGTATTATGGTTCGTACAAGGTGTTGGAAAAGATTGGTACTATGGCATACAAATTGGAGCTTCCTGCAGCTTCTCGATTGCACCTAGTTTTCCATGTTTCATGTTTAAAGAAGGTTATAGGCGACAAGCTCCTAGTTCAAACAATATTGCCAGAACTTGACGAGGAAGGAAAAATTATATTGGAACCCGAAGCAGTCACAGAAACAAGAACTCGACAGCTACGAAATCGATCAATTTCAGAGTATCTTATCAAGTGGAAGAACTTATCCGCTGAAGATTCCACATGGGAGGATGAGAATTTTATGCAGAAGTATCCAGAACTACTCAAGCGTTGAGGACAACACTTTTTTGAAGGAGAGGGGCATGTTGGGTCCCTATAATACTAGTGATTACCCTATTACTATTGTAGTTATACCCCTTATTTATATTGTTGTGCCCCTATTACCCCCATATTATTATTTCTGTGCCCCATAGAATCCCTCTATTGTTATTTTTGTGGCTTTATATTATTATTGTTAGGTCGGCTGGATTATATTGTGACTCCTTAGACTCCTATATATAGAAAGGAGGTTTTGTCATTTGTATCATCCAAGAATTGTTCATTTATGTAATGTAAAGGAGGTTGCCCCCTCGAAGAGGCTGAATTCTAAGGCGTTGATCTATCTTTTCTATCTTTTCTTGAGCTGGTTTCATAACACCGTTGTTTGAGAGTAGAGTAGATTCTTGTCTTATGTTTTAGGAAATTACATGAGTTTTGAATCTACAAGAAAATCTACATGGAGAGTGCTCCAAACAGCTTGAGGTACATCAAACATATGAGCATGAGATGTCACCACCTTGTGACAATCGTCGAAGTTGCAACTCTAGAGAGAGTTATAACTCTCAAGTGTGTTTTCCAATTCATGTAAATTTTGAATACTTGAGGAATCAGTACCCTTTAATGGGATGGCGACCCCAGGGGCAGACTGGAATTAATTAGTCATTTTTTGTAACAAATTTTGTAAAATATGTAAAGTCTCTGTGATTTATGGATGCGAAGCGTGTAGATCAATAAGAGTCAAAGGGGCTTAGCCCCTTTTTTAAGTAAATTTTTGAGTTGGTTTTGAGATTCACCCATGGTCCGCGGACCATGGCATTGTATGGAAAAGTCTATAAATGGTCAAGCCTTAGCGAGTCTAAGGGGAAGTGGGACATAAGTATTTGGGATAGAGAATTGGGTTGAAGAGCCTTGGGCAGGAGCTAAGGCAAGAAGGCTCTACTTCTTGCACTTAGGTAGAGAAGAGAAGGCTCCACAACTAAGTGCGCAGAGGCCTGGGTAGAGTCTGCAGCTGAGTGCGCGGACCCCTACAGCTGAGTGCGCAGGGTAGTTTGAGTATGTAATCAGTGAATTGAAGATCAATAAAGACAGTTTCCGAAGAATTGCTAAGTATTTCTGTTTATATTTGTTAATGTTATATGTTGTTGACGAATAACATGTTTTATGAGATAATGATTAAATGCTACACGATTGTCTTTAATTTGTCTTAATAACATATGAAATGAATGCTTAGCCACTTCTGCAAATATTTTGGTGATCTTTATTATGTTCTCTAACGAATAAAGTAGATTTGCGTGAACTCCTATTTAGTATTGCTTTCTGATGCGTGTAAGTAGGTAAATCGACTATTAAAGGTCTGCAAGGACTGATCATGGACCTTCACCAAGGTCTGAAGGCCGATTTAACAGAGTTACAGTAATGAGCCCTAGAGGTCTATCGATCTGTGCGAAGGCAGATCTAAGGCATTGGAAGACATCACACTAGTCTTTGGATGCAGAAACTTGGTTCTTGCATCCTCGCATACTGCTTCGGGTGAGACTGCAGCCTGCACTACGCGGGTTGTTGCCTAAAGGGCCAATAGTATAGGGTTTTTTTGGTTGGCGCAACTAACTTTGAACCTGGGTCAGGACCCCCTAAGCCAACAAATGGTTCCATTGTCAGGACCGAGATCTGCTTAAAAGAGATGTGTGATGTCACATCATTGGAACCCAACCAAGAAAGAAATTGAAAAGTGGTTGGATCGGAAGATTCACGAGTTCACAATGCAAGAAAACAAGAATTTGCGGTTGTCTAAGCAAGAGTGGTTGAATAGATATTGTATACAGAGATACATGATATCTTCTTCTGCACCTTCCCAATTGAACTATATGAGTGGTTAGCTAAATTGGTAGACAGTCGAGGAAGGTGGAAGCTCAATAGTCCTATAGTGTGGACTCCAGAATTAGTGTGACGACTAGAAGCCTGTGAAATCAAGATTGTGCGGGCTGTTGACCATTGGCTCGATCAAATTTTAGGAGGATTTGTTATAGAATTTGCATTTGATACCTCAGTCAACTATAGCGAAGCAGAGTGAAGATTCTTCAAAGGACCATGAGGTAAGTATTTAAGATCATTGAATACTTGGATTAAAATGTTGTTATGTGAAAAATGGGTGATACCATTACCTTGATGTTCGGAGCTACATGGAGTGGACGATTATTTAGAAATCACGAGGGATAAGGACCAAAGTACAGTCTGTTGATTGGACCTCCTTCAAGCAATGACGAAGGGGCAGGGCAGACTATGTCGCGAAGTGTTGTTCAACTAATAACTCAGGGTATTCCTAGGACAAACCATCCATCCACTCCACCTCCACCTCCACCTCCACCTCCACCTCCACCACATACACCTTCACCCACAACTCCTCCACCACCATTCAACATGGCAAATGCAATGAAGATGTTGATCTTCAAGGGCATAGGAAGTGAAGATCCAAAGCAGTTGTGGTTTGTTGCGAATGTTATGTGGAAAGCACAAAAAATCACCGATTCTAATATAAAGAAGGCTCAGGTGGTTACTGCCTTGCAAGATCACGTGCTAACCCAGTACATTGAGTATTGTACTAACAATCTTCGTGCACACTAGCAGAAACTTAGACGGCTTTGAACAAAGAGTTTAGTAAACCCAAATCTGACTCACAGTCGGTGATTTAATTTAAAGATATCATGATGAAGGTTGAGGAGACACCTTGGGACTTTGATGAGAGTTTGAAGTGTCAGACCAGATAGGCTAACATGTAGATCTCAGATAGCCAGCATCGAGACTGGTTTATAGCATCGCTTTTACCAGATTTGAGAATTGCTCTGTCACAACAGAAGATAGATACATAGGCAGAAGCCTTGGAGATCGCGATGAGGCTACACACATCACCTCTTCAGGACATGAACTTGGGGGTGCAACAAATCCACTCAAAATTATCAAACCTACACCTAAAATTACAGAGTTTTAAGAAAGACAAGGAGATTAAGCTTGACATGCGTGCAAAAGTGTGGTGTTTTAAGTGCAAGGGCCACGGGCACGATAAGGATCATTGTCTCATATTCATGAATTATATTACAGGGGGGGCCAATTCCCCTGAAGCCAGAAGCCCCAGCAGGGCCAAGTATGAGGGTTGCACTATGGTGTGTCATTTGTCAAGTTACATGGCAACATGCGATAGATAACTGCCACTTGCTTCAAAAGTTTGTTCAGACACCTCAACAATTGTTCTATAATTTCTGCAAATCTATGGGCCATGATGAGCGCCACTATCGAAGCTATGAGATGATGAAGGAAAGAATACCTACTTACTGTATGCAAGCAGAGACTCGGCCTCCAGATCAAGGTGCCGGAGAAGAGCGCAGAGGTTTTCAGGGCTGAGGAGGAGGACCTGGTAGAGGTCGTGATCAAATTATTTGCTACAACTATGGACAGTCAGGGAACTATGTGCAAGATTGCCAGAATCCTACACACCCATCATGTAAATACTTCAGACAATTCGAACATACCATAGAAGAATGCCCAGTGTTAATAGCTAAGATGCAAGAGAAGAAAATGCAACCTCAACAGCCTAAGAAAAATTTTCAAATGATGAGGGATGAGCCCCGCGAAGAAGATCAAAGCATTAATATTGCACTGAGAAGTGGAATGATGCCTGGCGCTGATAAAGGTAAACGACTTGAAGAAGAGGGATGGGTCCGAAAAGCTCCGGAGAAGCAAGTCGACTTCAATCTAAATCACGCTAAGGAAGCATTTATGGAAGCCAAGAAGAGCTTCGATGAGGCCTCCACATCAAGAAGCCAGGACAAGATGCAAGAAATCAGTGCGCCAACAGAGGTTGATCCTTCTGTACTCACTAAGTTTTTGGAAACCTGCATGAAGTTGTTGCGCGATAGAAAGGTTATGGAAGGACTGCAAGAATTAATAAATAAATGCTCCAGTAAAGAAAAGGCCACTAATGAACACCACACAGTTAGAAAGATCGTTAAGCATAAGGCAAGAACAGGGTGAGAGATGCGGATAACAACGCTAATATATGATTATGAAATGGACCAGGTCATCTTGGATCTAGGGTCCGATGCGAATGTTTTACCAAAACAGACATGGGAAAGGATGGGGAGACTTGCGCTGCAATGGTCTTTGATTCAGCTCAGGATGGCGAACCAACAGAAAATCATCCCCATGGGACAGTTATATGGAGTAACAGTTGATATTGAAGATGAAAGTATGTTACAGATCCATTTGGTCACATCAACCCCAACTTACAAATCGATACTATTAGGGTCCATCAACTCCTAATGCAGTTGTTACATGCCCTAAAGAAGTTAAACATCAGAATGCCTCACTTCCCAAGAAGTTCCATCACTGAAAACATCCAAAAACTGCCTCTAAGAAGATCAACGCAGGTAGGCCTTCATTAGGGTGCGCTGCAATGCAAACTATACACTGTCAGGATGCTATGCAACGCACTTGATCCCTCTTTGGCCTGCGCTGTGCGAATTTGAGTGAATTTCCATGAGGGTTTGAAAGATTCCTTATCCATTGGATGCCTCTATAAGTTCTCAAGGCTATCCACTCCTTTGAGTTCGTATTTGGACGAGGAAGGGAGTTAAGGAACATCAATCCCCTTATGCCTTCTTCCATGGAACTGAATTCTAAATTTGGGAGGGCATTCATTATCACCATTCATGGCATAACCTCCTTCATTCACCTATAAAAATACCACTCATCTAAGTGACCAGGGGATGGGAATTATTGAATTGTAGGGAGATGTTGTTGGTATGAGATTTGAGTTGATTGTAAGTGTTGTAATGATGTCAAAGTGTCTTGCTTGTTGTGAGGAGAGGATGGGATTGAACTGGAGGAGTGATGCTGAATCAAGCAAATTGGGTTGTAACTCTTCCTTTCACTAATAAAGTGTTCAAATCTTTTTCCATATGCTTGTATTGTCTTTTGATGCTTTCATATGCTTATCATGTACTTGATTCCATGCTATGTTTAATCAATAGATCATTATCATATGCTTTGATGGGTTCTTGTTTCTGTCTGTGTGCAGGTACTTCTCAAGTGGCTTAAGTACGGGAAGGAGCAACAGAATCAGTCAAGGGAGATAAGGAACAAGCAGAAGCTACAAGTAGGTTCTCTGTTCTCTTATTTTATCTATTGTTTATAGAAAAGGTAGAGAATGCTTTGTATTGTTGTTTCTAGACTAAGCTACTAGTCTAGAGGGTTAGGCGTTTATCCAAGAACACTAAAACTTCCCAAAACAGAGTACCATAATAGACTTTGAAGTTATAGAAATTTTCGATGACAATAATCCTTACCCCGCGCTCCTAGGAATCAATTGGGCTATTGATATGAATGGGGTCATTAATTTGAAGAAAATAATGATGTCGTTTGAAAGAAAGTCTCTTAGGGTTATAGTGCCACTAGACCTTGCAGAAGGGGCACGATATACTGAACTAGTCCGCAATTATGAAGAAAGTGACGATGAACTGGATCAAATTTACAAGATAACAACACGAGATTGGGGTTGAATCAATACAAGAACAGATGGGTGGGTTGCATGGGACCAGGAGAGTTCCTGCACCTTTGATTCAGACGAGGAATTAGAGCATTGGCATAATCGCTTACATGAAGTTTCTACATTGTGATGCAATATGATGACAAAGTCATTGCGTTGTGTTTCGTCGGAGGTAAGAAAGTTACCTTATTATGATGGTTTAACTGACATAGATCTGTTTTTAGATTACTTTGAGTGTGAAGTCCCTGAGGACCACTACTTTCAAGCATTGGAGTTGGCACTGCGCGCTACGCCTGCATGATGGTGGGGTACGCATAAGGATAGTTTTGATGGATGGAAAGATTAAAAAAGAATGATGAAGCTACAACTTGGGTGTGATAATACCAAAATGACTAAGAAGTATAATGGAAAGGATGATCTGCATGACCACCTGGAAAAATGGGCTAAGGCATGTGGACCGAACCGCAGCCAGAATGGGTGCACATATTTTGTCATACCTTGGATACAATCCCCATGAATTGGTATCTTGAGATGGAGCTTCCCCATGGTACCGCAGAATGGGATGTATTTAAGGAAGGGTTCTTATTGACTTTCAGTTTTGAAGATGGGTTTGCAAGCATCGATGAAGCGCTGCAAGAGATTAAAGCAGTTATCTTTAGAACACCGAAGGAACCTATGGAATGAACCCAATCGGATTGCAGCACCCAGCTACGGCATGCATTGGAATGTTATAATGTGACTGCTGAAGAGGAAGAAGAAGACCCAAGGAACATCAATATTCTGGAGGCAGAAGGGCATTGCGAAGTCGAAGGCCCACAAATAGAAAACCCGAACATCTCTACACCTTTGAAAACAAAGGAAGTAAACATTGGCACTGAAGAAGAATCGAAGTTCGCAAAAAGCGGAGATTATTGGGATGACGCCACAATATATAAAGTTTTTGAATTACTTCGCGAATACTAGGATATCTTCCCCACTAAGTTTTCAAATTTAAAGGGCATAACTGGCGATTTGGGTGTTATGAAGATCACATTGAAGCCGAACGTGAAGCCTGTTAAATAGAGGCCTTATTGCCTTAATCCTAAGTATAAGGAAAAGGTTCGCCAAGAGTTGGATAAGATGTTGGAGGTAGGCATCATAGTACTTGTTGAAGAATTTGATTGGGTGATCCTGATGGTGGTTCAAGAGAAGAAACAAAAAGATGAGCGAAGATCTACGGAAGCTTAATGATGCACATGTTCACGAGCCATTTCAAATGTCATTTACAGACAAAGTATTAAACAATGTTGGGGGGGCAGGAGGCCTATTCCTTTACTGACGGGTTTTTGAGGTATCATCAAATCAAGATCGCGCAAGAGGATAGAAGCAAAATGAACTTCGTGATGGAGTGAGGTTGTTTTCAGTACACTGTGATGCCATTTGGACTAAAGAATGTGCATGCAATATTTTCTCGCGTAGTCATAGCGGTGTTCAAGGAGTTCATTCACAAGTTTCTGGAAGTACACTTTGATGACTGGACAATGTTTGGATTAGTGAAGCGCTATGTAGCGTGTTTGCGCCTGATCCTCGATACATGTCGAAGATACCAAATTGCACTGAATTTGAAAAAATGCATATTTTGTGTTCCTTTTGGGATCTTGCTATGTCATGTTGTGTGCAAGAAAGGATTAATGGTTGATCCTGCAAAGATTACGGTGATTGTCAACTTGGAGGCCCCTATGAACATCAAGCAGTTGTGCGCGACGCCGGGACATACATGATACTATAGAAAATTTATCAAAGCTTATGCTCAAATTAACGTGCCGATGGATAAACTGCTAAAGAAGGATGCGACATTCTGTTGGGACAAAGAGTGCCAATGCAACTTAGATGTGTTGAAAGAAAAGATGGTCACGACGCCAATCTTAGTATTCCTCGATTAGAAAAAGGAGTTTCATGTACATGTGGATGCTTCTTGCATTTCGCTGGGTGCAGTGCTAACACAGGTCGTGAAGGAGAAATGAACCATCCTATAGCCTTCGCAAATAGGAAGTTCTCGAAGGCCGAGAAAAGTTATTCAACGACTGAGCGCTGCAAAAATTCAGGCATTATCTGTTAGGAGTGAATTTCAAGATGTATATAGATCATTCTGCCTTAAAATACCTAGTCAACAAGCTTGTGTTGTGGGGGGGGATTTGTAGATAGTTTTTATTATTTCAAGAGTATGACTTTGAAGTCATTGTAACACTAGGGAGGTTGAATGCAAGACCTGACCATCTATCAAGAATTGAAACAGGCGAAGAACCTAGTAATTTGGAGGAAGGGTTTCCAAATGCGCAACTCTTTATGGTGCGCTTAGCAGATGACCATTTGGTAGACATTATTCACTTCTTAACTACGGGGATGGTGCCAGAAGGATACATAAGTCAACAAAGGAAGGAATTAGTAGTACACGCGGCTGACTTTTCAATCATTGCGGGCATTTGTATAAAATGGGTGCAGATGAAATATTGTGGAGATATGTGTTGGACTTTGAGTGGGATAACATTCTCGCTAAAGCTCATGGGGGAGATTCGGGAGGCCATTATGTAGGAAAAGCAACTGCGCAAAAGATTTTGCACATAGGTCTAAGGTGGTCAACATTGCACAAGGATTCCAAAGCATACTGTAAGGCATGCGATGCATGTCAAAGAACTAGCAGACCATCGCGGAGGGATGAGGTACCACTACATCCTCAAGTATTTTTGCAAGCATTTGAGAAGCAAGTGATTGATTTTCTTGGGCCAATTCAGCCCCCTCAAAAGAAATCGCCAACATGTTACATTATCACTGTGACGAAATATCTAACCATATGGGCGAAAGCATAACCCATCAAGGATTGTACAAGGGCTACGACTACAAAACTCTTGTTTGAGTATGTCTTAACAAGGTTTGTATGTCTGAAAGTGTTGATGAGTGATAGGGGTATGCACTTTCTGAATGAAATGATCAACGCGTTGACTAATGAGTTCCAGGTCTACCATTAGACGAGTACACCATATTACCCACAGGAAAATGGAACTGTCGAAGCTTTTAACAAAATTTTGGAGAACGTGCTGATGAAGATCTGCAACGCGCAGGGGAATGATTGGGATATACACGTATCTGCAGTGCTAAGGGCTTATAGGACTACTTGTAAGAAGCTGACATGATAAACACCGTTCAGATTGGTCTATGGGGTCGAAGCAGTAATGTCGATGGAGTAGATTGTGCCTAGTTTACGCATAGAAACTTTGACGGATATGTTGAATCGCGAGGCCTTGGAAGAACGGATCACACAACTCATGGAGCTCGAAGAAGACCGATTTTTGGCAGGATTCCATCAACAAGTACTGAGGGAATGCGCAAAAGCATGGCATGATCGCCATATCAAGCTTCACACATTCAAGGTAAACAATATTTTCCTGTTATATGATAGTAAGTTCACTAGATTTCCTGGTAAATTCCAGATGCATTCGTTAGGGCCATATATTGTCAAAGAAATTACAGATGGCGGCGCAGTTCATCTCATGAAGCTGAATGGGGAACCTTTTCGGGGGAGAGTGAATGGAAGTTGGTTGAAGTTGTATACAGGGGATCCTGGGCAATGACTATATGGTAGTAGGATAGTCTTAGTGCTCCAGGCAGTTGCAACGGAGGGCAAGACTATAAACTACATTGCCTGGCTTGAAGGACAAGGCAGCGAGCAGGCTGCGTGAAGAGTGACGAAGATGCAACAAATGAAGATGCGCTCAGGAAGCTGCGCCATGGGGGAAGGTACCGCTCAGCCTGGCAAGATAATGACCGTTAGAGTTACTATTCATGATGGGACGACCCGAGAGCAGTTAAGAGGAGCGGGGTGGCGGCAATTAAGGCAAAAATATTTGAAGATCTGCCGCCAAAACAACATTTATTATCAGAATTTGGGGGAAACGGTCGGATTTGAATTCAAAACACCTGTAAATTATGCGTGTCAGTCCAATAGAGAACACTTTGCGCTCTAAGACTTGTTGGTGACTTTTGTTGTCTGTCGCATATGAACTAAGCATTCTAGGAAGAATTTTTGTCACTAGCAAACCGTTCTCCCATATCCTGAGAGTTATTTATGGAGAGAATGCCTTCCACTAACCTCGTTGAAGCCTTGAGTTCGGGAGCATCTGTGTCCAAATCGCCAGGACTGAAAGTGTCTAGTGTAGAGGCTACCCCTACAGCACCCAAGGCGCTAAGGTCACCTAGGCCCAAACAAACTATGGCTAAAGAAAAGAAGCTTGCTATGAAAGAAAAGCAACTAGCGCGAAGGAAAATCGAAGAAGCCTGTGTCAGTGCGCGCATCACCAAGGAAGTAAACCGAGGCACAGGCGAAGCAGAAAAAGGATAAGCAGCCAGAAAAAGAAGTGGACCTAGAGGAGGAAGAATTCCAAGGAATTGAGGATATTGATGCCGAAGGATTGGAGCCTATGACGAGACTACCTGAGTATATCCCCTCGCGAAAGGGAAAAGCTAATGTCCCGAAGGACCTGATACAGGGAAATTTTCAGTGTTAACACTTTTGTTGCCTGAGAAAGTTGTGTTCGATGGTCCTAGGTTGACACACATTCCATTGCTTAAAATGGAAGATTGGGACCTCACAGACCACACAAAGTTTCTGCATTTGGTGACTCACAAGCACATGCAGAAAACCTACCATGATGACATGGGGGTTACAATTTTGAAGCCCATGAAGTGGGTGCGCAATATTGAGCAATCAGGGTTGCTCAATTCGTTGTTAGTGCCGCATTATCAATGCACCCCCATTAATATGGTATGTGTGCATCAGCTCCTCGCGCTGGTGCATGATGGGTGCCTATGGCTAGGAGAGCCTATCCTTATCATCGACATGTTGATACACATGATCACTGAGTTACCTTACAAAGGCACGAACCCTGCCAAAGAGTTTGGAGGAAAAACTAGAGAGAATGAGTGGCAGATAAGATGAAGGAGTTTGGTCTACTAAAAAATTCATGTGGGTACTCTATCACGTCCATAACAGACCTGATAGTACAGTTGGCTGCCCAGATTCTGGCAAGTAAAGTAATGAGAAAATGTTGTGTAGATGAAGTTCTCGTGTCGATCATCTCGCTCGCATCTCAGGGTGCGAAGGGGGTTCAGTACAACTAGGCTAAGTATCTATGTCAGGAGTTCCTCGCAAACTGTCGTGAGGCCCAAGATGAGATCATGCCATTTCATTACACCTGGCTATTATTGTTGATTGTTTTGGTTTCTTGGAGGTTACTGAAGGATAGCCAGTTTCCTCCACATAAGGAAGAATTGCCCAAGGTAGCGTGATTTTCCTCGTTATGGGCCTTAAAAGATCTAGAACGTGTTAAGGAGACAAAGATCTTTTGGGTTCTGATGGAGATGGACATGCATATGGTGGCTAACCAGCGACCAAGGTTGTCTCCCACCTTGTACGTGCAGCTATCGACCTATGCAGAATTCAAAGCCGATTTTCATAGGGTCTCGATTAAAGCGCGCAAAGACCCTGAGCAGAAATGGCACCTGTTGCCTTATATGGTGATGGATACAAATATCAAGGAAGTTGTAGGGTTTTGGCCATACGAATGGTGCACACCTACGAAGTTAGATGTAGGAACAAGCACATGCGCATAAATCTCTGCTGCACAGAAGCGGAAGGACGTCGCTCAGCAAGTTTCATGCACAATGGCTGCTTAAAAGAAGAGCGAGGCTACTACAACAGTTGCAGAGAAGGCCCATCTAGAGGAGGAGCGCGTTATCAAGGCACAGGCAGAGCACGAGCAGAAGGATGCAGAGGAATGTGAGAAGTATGCTTCCCGCCACACTGATGAATAATAGCTGTCATAGCAAGGAGGAGGTGGCGGTGAGGAGAAAACCAATCCTTTCATCCTAAAGAAGCGTGCACAGGATAAGCAAGGTGGGCAATGGAAGAAACATAAGTCTGATAAGCAGATGCATGTTGATAATAGAGGGTGACCTCGATGATATCAATGACAAAATTCGGGACACCATGACAGAGGTGCTACAACAATTTGAGTAGCAATACATGCAGACGCTTGGGGGCATCTATAAGGATCTGCGTGAGCTACAGATCTAGGCGAACATAATTCAGGCAGATGTTAGGAAGGTGAGTGATGCGCAAGCCAGCCTGACACATGGAAGGAGTGAAGTATCAGAGATTGACTGGCCTCAAGACATCAGATTCTTTCCTTTACTTGAAGGGTTAGTCCGCGTGGAGTCGGATGAGCATTGCGCAGTGCTTCACACGGTGAAAGACATGGGGCTGAACCTTGCCACACTACCGCTTGAGTCCCTTCAAGCGCTACATTAAGGGGTCGCTGATGAGATATAAATCAAAGAACAACACGCACTCACTACCGTTAGTAAGTTCAAAGTCAACAACCAACAACTTTTTGTAAAAAGACTCAGGCCCTGAAGGAGCAGGAGGAGTTGCACACACAACGTCAGAACCTAGTCATAATGATTGAGCAGGCCTACAAATCCGTACCTAAGTTGGGTATACTTGATGATGCAGAGGCCTCAGATAAGATAAGGAAATTGGTTGTTGCAGAACATGGTTCGAAGGAGATGATCAATAAGGTGACTTTCAACCTCTGGATGCAAATAGCTGAGCTGCAGTTGAAGTTGCAGCCGACCACACCGCCTGAACTTCAGGAATAGAGGAACGTGGCAATTAAAGAATCCATGGCTTAGTTAGATGTCGTTGTTCAAGGGTGCAACAAGCTCTTCACTCAGGCACTAGGCCTCTAGGATACATTGTAGGAGGATCCTATGCTGCAACAATTGAGCACAGAACTTAGGGAAGCACAACAACAGTATGATGAAATCAACACGACAACACGGACGTTGGCACCAATCCAACGTTTCACGCGCTTACAAGAAGGTAAAGAAAAATTGTTGCACATTTAGGAATTGCAGAAGAAGAAGTCTGTGCTCAGCGCACGACTTGAGCCCTAGATAGAGGAAGCTAGCCAGTTCTCACAGACCATTCTTGAGAAGTTGAAGGCTATGCAACAAACACAGAGGACTACATAGCTAGCAGTAGAGGGGCCAACCACACAGAAACTGGTCCAAGAGGTGTTGTGTGTGGAGCATGATTGTTCAGAGGTCTTTGTTTCAGCGGGATGTATACCCCAGGAAGTTTGTACACCCCTCCATGCGGGGACTTGTCCCCCCCGCGGGGGTCCCCCCCGGTTGGGGGGTCCGGGGGCCAACAATCCCCTGCCTTGTAAATGTATAGTAATTTCTAGTCAATCTGGGCCATTCATTAGGCAGATAATCTGACGGTAGAACTTATGTTTAGTTTATGGTTTTTTGCCCTAGAAGGCAACCCCTCTCTTTGTATGAGGGCATTGTATTTGAGGATGTGTAATAGATGTGTATTATGTGAGCGAGAAACAAAGAGGTGAGACTGTGAGAGAAAACAGAGGATATTACAACGGATCTGTTGTAGGTTGTGTCTGTTCATTTTGCTGGATAATAGAAAGGAAGGATTGGCTGTTCGGGGTGGACATAGCCCAAACTGGGTGAACCACGTATATCTGTGTCTCTCTTGTTTTATGCGTTTTCTGTGTTTATATTTCTGCAATATTTTATGTGTTCGATTGCTCCGTAATATATAATTTTCTAACAAGAGGTGCAACAAGCAGTAGAATGGAGTATCGCGGAGCTATAAGCATTGACTAAGGCATTCAACAAACTCTGCCATAAAGTAGAGCAACCAGCTGAGTGACTCGAGGGCGAGTCACGATCTTTATGTTAGGGGCCTGTTAGGATGGGGCCCCCAGGGGCAGAATGGAATTAATTAGTCATTTTTTGTAACAATTTTGTAAAATATGTAAAGTCTCCACGATTTATGGATGCAAACCGCGTAGATGAATACGAGTCAAAAGGGCTTAACCCCTTGTTTTAAGTAAAGTTTTGAGTCGGTTTTGAGATTCACCCATGTATGGAAAAGTTTATAAATGGTCGAGTCTTAGAGATTCTAAGGGGAAGTGGGACATAAGTCTTTTGGATAGAGAATTGGGTTGAAGAGTCTTGGGCAGGAACTAAGGCAGGAAGGCTCTGCTTCCTACGCTTAGGTAGAGAAGATAAGGCTCCGCAACCGAGTGCACGGAGGCCTGGGTAGTGTCTGCAGGTTAGTTTGAGTTTGTAATCAGTGAATTGAAGATCAATAAAGATAGTTTCCGAAGAATTGTTGAGTATTTCTATTTATATATGTTAATGTTATATGTTGTTGACACATAACATGTTTTATGAAATGATGATTAAATGCTACGTGACTATCTTGAATTTGTCTTAATAACATATGAAATGAATTCTTAGCCACTTCTGCAAAGATTCTGGTGATCTCTATTATGTTCTCCGATGAATAAAGTAGATCTGCATGAACTCCTATTTAGGATTACTTTGTGATGCGTGTAAGTAGGTAAATCGACTATTATAGGTTCGCAAGGACTAATCATGGACCTTCGCGAAGGTTTGAAGGCCGCTTTAATAGAGTCACAGTAACGAGCCTGAGAGGCCTATCGATCTGTCTAGAGAAATATCTAAGGCGTTGAAAGACATCACATTAGTCTCTAGATGTAAAAACTTGGTTCTTGCATCCCCCCATACTGCTTTGGGTGAAACTGCAACCTGCGCTACGCGGTTTACTGCCGAAATGGCAAGTAGTGTAGTGTTTTGTTGGTTGGTGCAACTAACTCTGAACATGGGTCAGGACCCCTAAGCCAACACCCTTGTAAATTTTGTGATGCTTTTGACCATTGTGTGGTTGTATGTGAGCAACATATGATAATGGTTAAACGAATGAACCAAATTTTGGGCATCAAGCATAATGACTTTATTTTGCATGAGAGAACTTCTATGTCAGCAAACAAGAAGTTTTTCTGTGCTCATTGCAAAGTGCATGGACATGACACTGAACAATGTTGGAAGTTGCATCTGGAACTTCGTTCAAAGAAAGGTAAAGAGATTATGCTGCATAATGCAAGGGAAACAAAAGGTGGAAAAGAGGACTCTCCACAATCCTAAGCGACCTTCAAAACAAAAATGGTGGAAGAAGAGAACCCACAAGCCTAGGAGAGGCAAATTTGGGTACACTTATTGTAAAGTTGTTTTGTAAAATTTTGTAAATACTTGTTGTCATTACCTGTTTAGGTACTTTTTTAAAGTGAACATTATTGTCACTATGTTCAACAAGTAGATGTTTTTCATTGATGTATGTATTGACTTGTTATGAATCCACATGTTAAGGACTTTGTGATTGTACAAGATTGTCATTCAAAGTTGTCTACAAATTGTCATATGTTCGTTGATACAAGTGTTCGATTTGAAACTTGTGTGAATTGAATCTTTGTTTTTAAGATTCTATAAGATGACTATGTATTGTAAGCAAGGTCAATCATATCATGGAAAATTTTGCAGAAGTGTAATTTTCATGTAAAATCTCAGCTTGAAGACGTTAAAGAAAATTTATCTTGTTTATGATTTCCAAGACGGAGATAAGTTTGTCTTCAACAGTTTAAAATTAAAGATGAAGTGTTTTTGGAGCCGTGTAAATATGAGGGTAGAGAGAATGTTCAAATTCCACTCATCAATATTTTGTTCCTGCAACAACGATAACAATAGTGGTTCAACTCTTAACAGGACAAGAGGTCATCATGAGGATGATAAGTGAAGTTCCTTGATTGGGGCTTGAAGGGCACCAATTGAAAATTTTGCATTTTGGATTGAGTTTCTAGGTATTTTTTAGTTCTAGCCTCTTTATATTGACTAGGGAAGTAAACTTTTGGAGTCCAAAAGTTCCTAGTGGGGAGGTGTGATCAGGTGATCAAATTTATGCTCGAAAATGAAAGTGCCCAAAACTTCTTGAAACCAGTGCCAATTCGAAGTGCTCATCATTCTTAATCCAACGACGTTCATTACACCTTAATCCAACACCGAACGCTCAAGTTATCGCCCATTGACTATTTTCTCAAATAGGGAAACAAATGGCAATTGGACAATTTGACTATGTTTTTGGGTTTTTGTGGGCTAGTGGCAGGCTGCCACTTGACCTCTCTACATTGGTTGAATTTTTATATCTTGTTATTGGTGGGTTTGTGGTCCAATAACTGGGAGCCACGTGGGATAATGGATGACAGCCACGTGGCCTCCCCACATTGGTAAAAAATTATGGTTTTGTGTCGAACTACACCTACAGGGATCGAACACAAGACCTCCAAGACACAAATCCAACGACCTACCACTATGCCCACACTATGTTCCTTGTTATACAAGTTAAAAACATGTATTTGAATGCGATGTAGAGCACATATGGGGGAAGGGGCTGTAGAATTTCCCACTGTAGATAACCTGATAATGCAATATACTATAGCAAAATACTTGATCTACTTCTACAAACAAACTTGTGGAAGCTTAATCGATTTTGAGCAAGATCAAATAGAACACATATAACAGAGAATGAGAAATCAATCACACATGAACACAGAAGAATACTCTGGGAAAAGCCTCAACTAAAAACCTCGATCTCTGTATTATCATACAAGTGGAAATATGTATAGATTACGCAAAGCTTTAGCTCACAAGCTATCCAGCTCTCAGTACAATCCCTCAATGCTGCTCATAGACTGAATATACATAACATATGGCTTCCCTCAGTCCTCCAAGCCTCCTATTTCCTTGCATAGTTCCTCCTGGGTCCTCTGGCTACCACCTGTGTGAATTGACCTCTCGTACAACTCACCAAACTCAGAAGTAACTGCACAATCTCCAAGGAATGAATTCCTTCTACATGCAAGAAATATCCTCAATGGAATATTATTGCAACTGATAGTACACTATCCCATCATCTAATATCAATTGGGTCTCTGGCTGAACTGACATGCATGAGTTATTTATGAGAGAATATTCAGTTATCTGAAGTGCAGTAGTTACATGCATGCATGCATTACCTAACTGAACTCACAATCAGTTCAACAAACTGTTTGAACTAATCTAACTGGACTTAACTCAGTTAACTGAGCTAACTAATTACAACTCAAAGTACAACTCATCCTGATCTCCTTAATCAAGGGATAACTTCCTCAATCAAAGGGGAAACTATTGCATGTCTTCACATAGGCTTCATGTTTGATTTTCTACAACTAATTAACTCAAGATAAATTAATTAATTATTTTACAAACAACTACTAAAATCAAATTCGAATTTTAATTCTCAATTTTATTTCAGGGACTAACTACAATTGGAATGTATCCCGAAATGCTATTTATAGTAGTGCTATTTTTAGCACTTCTATTTTTAACATTTCTTGTTGCTATTTTAAACACTCCCTCTCAAAAAGAAAGGGATTATCTGTCATCCCAATCATATCTCTGTGGAACTTGAACTTGCATTTTGACAATGCCTTAGTCAAAATATTTGCATCCTATTCCTCGGTCGAAACATACAGCAACAACATGATCCTCTTCACCACACAGTCCGAAGATGATGATATCAGATATCGATGTGCTTGGACCTTTCATGAAGTACTGGATTCTCAGAGAGTTTGATACAACTCTAATTATCACAATAGATCACAATTGGATCCATCCTTTGACCAAACAATCCAACTAGAATCTTCCGCATCCAAATGGCCTCACATGTTGCCTGACTGGCAGCCATGTATTCAGCCTCTGTTGAGCTAAGTGCAATTGACCTATGTTTCCTGTTGTACCAAGAAACTGCAGCTGGACCAAGGTTGAAGATTCCACCTAAAGTGCTCTTCCGGTCTGATGGACTCTCTGCCCAATCTACATCTATGAAGCCTTGAAGCTTCACTCCCTTTGTATGTCTGTACCACAATCCATACTGAGATGTGCATCTGAGGTATCTCAGCACATGCTTTGTTGCCTTCCAAAACAGCTTGGTAGGCTGAACCATAGCTTGATTGAGCCAGTTCACCGCAAAACACAAATCTGGTCATGTGTTCACTAGATACATCAATGAACCCAAAGCTGCCGATAAATAGTAGCAGCTACTACCTCACCTGAAGTAGCATGCTCCTTCCTCCAGTTACCAACTAGAGGAGTCTACATGGGCTTGCACTTCTCCATTTGGAATCGCCTGAGTATCTCATTAGCATACTTGCCTTGAGATACAAACACTTCCCTATCCTTTTGCTACACTTCCATGCCTAGAAAGTAGTGCATAAGACCCATGTCTTTCATCTTGAACTCTCTTGCAAGGTCCTCCTTGCAAGACTTGATCAACTGATGATCACCTGTCAATATCAGATCATCAACACAAAGAACAATGATCAATGGCTTACCTTCTACCATGATGTGGCAAAGGTTCACATCCGCTTCACTCTTGGTGAAGCCCAACCCGGTGAAATAGCTGTTGATCTTGGTGTACCAAGCACGAGGTGCTTGCTTCAGCCCATATAAAGCCCTCTTGAGTCGGCACACATGCGACTCATGATCGAAGGTCTCAAAACCTTCCAGCTGCTCAATGTACACCTCTTCCTCAATCTTCCCATTGAGGAACGCAACCTTCACATCCATCTGATGGATCTTCCAACCCATCTGAGCTGATAGTGCCAACATCGATCTGATAGATGAGTACCTTGCTATAGGAGCAAAAGTTGCATCGTAGTCGATCCCCTCGACCTGTGAGAAACCACGAGAAATAAACCTTGCCTTATGTTTCTCAACACTACCATCAGCTGCTTGATTTACCTTGTAAAGCCATCGGGAACTCACCACTGACTTGTACTCCGGTCTTGGGACAACATCCCAAACACAATTCCTAACGATGGAGTCATACTCCTCCACCATTGCATCAACCCAGATTGGTTGCTACATTGCTTCCTCGAATGAAGAAGGTTCGGTCTCTACACACTCCCCAACCAGGGCCATGTAACTAGCGTACCGCTCAGGTGACCTCTTCTATCTGCGCTAAGAATATGGTTGTCCCACATTCTCTCTTGCATCCAGCATCAAACTGTCAACTTCCCTTGAGCAGATGGTTTCTGCCCATCTCTAGAAGACAACATGAGTGGATGTCTCCACTCCTGGATCCTCTGCATGTGGCTGCTCCGCATCAGTTTGAGGCTCCTCCTCCTTCGGAACTAAAAGTTCCTCCTCTGCATGCAACTTGAGCTCCCTCTCAAGTGATAATCGCATGGCCTTTTGCTCATCTAACTTCATATTTCTGCTTACCACTGTCCTCTGACTGGTAGGCAAGAACACCTGATAGTTGTGGGGTGTATCAGTGTACCCCACAAGTATCCCCAACTCAGCTGTTGGATCTAGCTTCTTCCGGCATCTTTGGTCACATGGCAATAAACCGATGATCCAAAGATCCTGAAGTGACTCACATCTGGTCTCTTCCCGGAAAAGGCCTCCATTGGTGTCTTCATTCCTAGTATACGATGTGGGCTTCTGTTCTGCAAGTATATTGTTGTATTGCATGCCTCAGCCCACAAATGAAGTGGTAGGCTTTGGTCATGCAACATCACTCGAGCTGTTCCCATAATCGATTTGTTCTTCCTTTTGGCCACCCCATTCTGTTGTGGGTTATGGGGTGTCGTCAACTCCCGTTTAATTCCTTCTGCTGCACAAAAGTCCTTAAACTGTTGGGAGACATACTCTCCACCATTGTCACTACGCAAGGCCCTTATTTTCTTTCCAGATTCTTTCTCTGCCAAGGCTTTAAACTCACAAAACCTTGAGAAGGTTTGATCCTTCTTCTGCATAAAGTAGATCCAACATCTACGAGAAAAATCATCAATAAAAATAACATAGTACCTTTGTTTAGTGGTGGAGGCTATAGCGAATGGTCCACACACATCTGTATGAACTTGCTCTAGGATTTCTCCAGCTCTACCGTCTCGATCCTGAAATGAATATTTCGCATACTTACCCAACGTACAACCTTTTGCATGTATCCATTTGCTCCAGTTTTCCCTTGGGAAGTTTGGTAGAAATCTGTTGCATGATCTTCAAGGACCCATGGTGCAAGTGGCCCAATCTTCTATGCCATAGCTCGCCAACATCTTGGCTCTGCACCAACTTTGCTTGGAACTCAATGCATCGCAATCGTCTACCTCCAACTTGTAGATATTTTTTACTCGAATCCCAATCCTCTTAGTCTGTCCAGTGCCAATATGCCTCAGGAATGACTTTCCTTTACTAAAGACTACATCATAGCCTTTGTCTTCCAGCATAGCGACGGACACAAGATTCTTCTTTAGACCCGACACATACTTTACATCAGTAAGGGTGAGAGGAGCTCCATTCTCCCTCTGAAACACAACCGTACCTTCACCTGAAACATGGTACTTTCCATCATCGCCCATCTCGATCCGCATCTAGAGGTCCTTCTCCTCCAAGGTACTAAAAAGATTCTTGTCGTCGGTCATGTGGAATGAAGCTCCACTGTCCAGGTACCAAACACACCCCACCATCGATGAAACCATACATGCAATGAGGGTGAAATCCAATTCGAACTATGAGGTCAGTGCCTCACCATATAATCCCTTCGAGGATCCCTTATTGGATTTCTTCTATGGACAATTCGTAGCATAATGACCCACCTCATGACAATGAAAGCATCTCACTTTCGATTTGTCAATCTTCTTCCCACCATGAGAAGAACTGGATTTGGAATGGGACACCTTCCCTTTCCCTTTCCTTGCCTTACTCGCTAAGGCTAGATTTTCTTCATCATCTTGCTTTGATGAAGATCCATCTCTGGTGCTTCTCCTTATCTCCTCCTGCATCAGATCCGACCAAAGTCGTTCCCAATCTGGCAATTTTCTGTTCCATTTACCGAGTCGTGGTAGCTATGCCAGCTCTTAGGAAGGTCGAGGAGAGCAAGACTCACCATGTCATCATCGGTTGTCGTGATCCCTACACTTCCAAGCTCATCCCTGTAGGTGGCGAGCTTGTTTAGATATGTAGACATTGTGTCACCCTTTTCACACTCGATTTTCTTAATCTTGTCTTTTAGTGCCAACTTCCTCTGATCGTTGTTGTTCTGATATAGATCCTTCAATGTTTTCCACATTGAAACATTGTCTCCTTCCCATGGAGACTCGAGACTATGTGGTCTCGAACTCCCTCCAGAAGGATTCTCCTCACTCTAGCCACACATTTCTTCCATTCCACCAATTCTTGGGCATTAGCAGCAAATGGCTTGGGGACTTCTTGATCAATGAAGTCCTTCAAACTATTGTCCTCTAATATCACTTCCATGTGATCCTGCCAGGCTATATAATTCGAGCTGCCATTAAGGGCATACTCGAGTCTCAAGCCATTGAACGCCATTGGTGAAATTTGAGATGCGATAAGAATTCAAATTCTATAATCAGGAACTTTAAACTTCGAACTTCTCCCTTCTTTGTATACTGTTCTTCGCTTTGATCACCTTTGCTCTGATACCATGTAGAATTTCCCACTGTAGATCACTTGATAATGCAATATACTAAAGCAAAATACTTGATCTACTTCTACAACAAACTTGCGAAAGCTTAATCGATTTTGAGAAAGATCAAATAGAACACATATAACAGAGAATGAGAAATCAATCACACATGAACACAGAAGAATACTCTGGGGAAAGCCTTAGCAAAAAACCTCGATCTTTGTATTATCATACAAGTGGAAATATGTCCGGATTACACAAAGCTTTAGCTCACAAGCTATCCAGCTCTCAGTACAATCCCTCAATGCTGCTCATAGACTGAATAGACACAACATATGCCTTCCCTCAGTCCTCCAAGCCTCCTATTTCCTTGTGCAGTTTCTCCTGGGTCCTCTGGTTGCCACCTGTGTGAATTGACCTCTCACACAACTCACCAAACTCAGAAGTAACTGTGCAATCTCCAAGGAATGAATTCCTTTTGCATGCAAGAGATATCCTCAATGGAATATTCCTGCAACTAATAGTACACTGTCCCATCATCCGATCTCAACTGGGTTTTTGACTGAACTGACATGCATGAGTTATTTATGAGAGAATATTCAATTATCTGAAGTGCAGTAGTTACATGCATGCATGCATTAACTAACTGAACTCACAATCAGTTCAACAAACTATTTGAACTAATCTAACTGGACTTAACTCAGTTAACTAAGCTAACTAATTACAACTCAAAGTACAACTCATCCTGATCTCCTTAATCAAGGGATAGCTTCCTCAATCAAAGGGGAAACTGTTGCATGTCTTCACATAGACTTCATGTTTGATTTTCTACAACTAATTAACTCAAGATGAATTAATTATTTATTTTACAAACAACTGCTAAAATAAAATTCGAATTTTAATTCTCAATTTTAGTTCAGGGACTAACTAAAATTAGAATGTATCCCGAAATGCTATTTATAGAAGTGCTATCTTTAGCACTTGTATTTTTAGCATTTCTTGTTGCTATTTTCAACAGGGGCCAGGGCTAAGCCCTAGCCCGGTCACACCCCACACCACATGACCACGACGAAGGAGAGCCAAGGGCTAGGGCTTAGCCCTGGCCCAAGGTCTCGACACCCATGGAAATACACCATAGGTCTACATACACAACCACAAATCGCTAACAGGATAGGGTGCTAAGTTTAGGGCCCAATCTTTGGTCGTTTGATAGGCATGTGCCCAAGGAGGGATGCAGAGGGCGCTCACCGCAAAGGCGCTCCAACGGGGAGCTAACCCATGGTTCTATAACCCCAACATGACCACATGCACGAGTTCTGAGCGCTTTGTGGGTAGGCGCTAAGTTTAAGGCCCCAACTTTGGTCCCTCAGGCCTTGATACAACCACTACACGAAGGCTACAAGTCACTTGACGAAGGCGCTATGATGTGGCAGCTAGCCCCAGGTCCAATGGACCATATGTGACTACGCGCTAAAGAAGGTTGGGTGCTCCGACGGGTAGGGCAGGCGTTAAGGCCCAACCCATGGACGTGGCCTCATGTAACTAATCGCTTAGTGTTAAGGGCCTAATCGGCGGGGGCAAGCGTTAAGTCCCAACCCTCGGCCCTATGGGCTCACGTGACCACAATTTTTGGTTCCAAGGCGTTAGAGGACGAATTAATGGTCCGATAAAATGCACCTGCAAAGGGTGAAATTATCGCTCTGTTAGCGATTTTCGGGGAGGATTTGTAGTACAATTAGCCAGAAGGTTGAATTTGTAGGATGGTTAACGGTCAAGTTCATGGGAGGGCTTGGAAGCTCATAATTTTTTTAGATTTTATCTAAATGGAGCTCAAAAAGAGGCTTTTTAGGGGTTTTTGGATGTACTGAATCCGTTGGTAACCTCTAATTTCTCATTTGAGCACATCTACAAGGTCTTGTTGTAGGTTTGAGACTAAAGGTGTATGGATCAGTTAGGGTTTGGAAGCATTTCTGGGAGGTATTTGGGAATGGAGAAGACTTTGTAGGGGTATTCTCACTTCCAAGAGGCTATTGCAACAACTATAACTAGAAGGGTTCAACTCAGGTTCAACTTCTCTTATCATGAATTTTTCATTGTGTGTTTCAATGTGGAATTGAAGAGTTCACATGATGATTTTAACTCATTTCAGTTGAAGTATGTCATCTTCGTAGGAGATGTTTTGAGTTGCTGCTCTTGTGAGAGTTCTTTGTAGGAGAACATTATCTTGTAAGGGTAATAACCTCTTATTTACGTGCAGCAAATGTTTATGTACTTCATTTTGATACTGAATATATGAGTGGTCTAATCATGTTGACAGGCCGAGAAATGTAGCCTAGGAGGGGTGAACTCCATCAACAAACCTTTGTCTTGCTCTTCTTTATGCCTTCATGGATTATGTGTGTTATCTTCATTATGTTAAGTTACATATGAATATTGATTCATGATTTGAAGAGTCATTGCAAAACATGTAGTTTCAAGACCCATTGTTGTGCTTGCAAAGCGTCGACACGATCCTAAGTTTTTGTTTTATTTGATTTTGGAAAAGAGGAAGAAATCACCTAATTCAATTTCAGATCAATCATGGTGCTGCCCGTGTGAGAGGGACGAATATAATCTTAACTACCTACCGAATACTTGTAGATACATGTAATCTCTGTGGGACTGGTTGCTATTATCTACAGACAAATTGATAGAAATAAAGAAAACATATAAGACAATTAAATAATGGTGATTGCAATATACCAAGAATGAAGTGGTTAACATGACCTGAAAAATGATTCCGATATTTATCCTATGGTCAATTTGGAACGAATGCAACCGTAGAATTTTCCAATATAAAAAGCTCCCTATTGCAAGCATGATGGAAGAAATTCGCAAAAGATTCCAAATCCCAGAGGAACAACCATCCCCTTAGGAAGAAAGAATTCTAAAGTTTTTTTACCTTGATTACCTGAGGGATAGGATCTTCAGACCTAGAGAAATCCATATAAGGATAGGCGCTACAATATGACAAGCTCCTCCAGAGGTTTTATGGAAATTGAATTTTGATGGAGCGTCCAAGGGCAACCCAGGCAAGGCTGGCACCAGAGGAATCATCAGGGACGGGACATGTAAAATACAAAGGTTATATTTCATCAATATGGGACAAGCCATAAATAATGCAGCGAAGTTCCAGGCCCTGGAGTAGGGATTGGAAACGTTGTGGCAGGAAAGAAAGGTGAATGTAATAGTGGAGGCTGACTCCACATGAGCCATCCAAGCGGCACGTAGAATGCAATGTGGCACCTCAATGAATAAAGTCACAAAGAATTGACGTCTCGCCCAGACAATCCAAAGGATTAAGGATCACCTGGAGGAGCTAAAAATGATAGAGTTCACCTTAGTCAGACGCTCGACCAATGTGTTGGCAGACAAAGTGGCAAACTAAGGGGTTGAGAGTACTAAGGTGATCACTAAAATGACCTGGGAAGAAATGCTGGAAGGACAACTAAAGGATGGTTGTCGAGCACTAGTAGTGAGAGATCTATCCACGTCAGAGGGGCAACATGATGGACACGGGGTGGGCTAGGAGGAAGGCAGTAACCCACCTAGGGAAAGGAATGTTGAATAATCAATATGAGCAGACAAGTAGCAAGCATTAGGGAAGATCAAGGAGGTACATGTCATTAAGATATGAAGGACATCACAATAGCTGACGAGAAACAGTGGAACCCAGGATCACATAATCGTCCACGCGGAGGTGGCATTTATGAGAAATGACGATTGAAGAAGTGGAGAAAGACAAAACACAGTGTGAAGTAATACTGGAACAAAACTATGGTTATAATGGGCTTTCACAGACCATATGCACAGGTGAATGAGAAGGAAGATGGTCCCATTCTCGCATGAATGTACTGCAACCGCATTGGTAAACGGAAGCTTTCAGGAATAGATAGGGAAGGTACCTAAAGGACGGGGTGAATTGCGTTGCTCTAGATTTTTCCTTTATATGCCAGGGAGGGTAGTCGCATGGGATACATAGTGATAAGTTCGAAGGAAACTAATGGGAGCAATAGCGAGAGAAAGCTTGTTTATCAGAGAACCGTGACAACCATAACAATATGGGGAGAAATGGGGTTGGTAGGCCGAGGGGGAGTTGGGCAAGTTGCAAGCGGAAGTGGAGGAAGAGAGGACTCAACGTCAAATGGAACACCAACTGCATCTGAAGGCAATCGAGCAATGACTGCGGGGGGTCGAGGAGGCACTCTAAAGGGTGGTGAACATAGAACACCTGCATGATGATTGAATTGGAGATATGAACAAAATATTTTCAATCTACCTGAAATATATCCATAACCTGGATATTACACTGGGGCAGGGACATGGAGGTCTGACCAAATTAACGAAATACAAGGTCAAAGAGGTAACTGGAGCAAACAGTAACGCCGAGAGGGGGGGCAACTGCTTCAACAACTCCAGCAGAGAAAACTACAACTGGGTCTGGATCACGTGTGGTAGAGGCTCCATCATTGTCCCTAGATAAATGATCACGTTGTTGTGTCTAATTTCTTTATATTTTATCGATTGTTTGTGTAGCCAAATCATAATAATAAGATAATAGGCAAGTCTGTAGGTCTAGAACAGAAAGTTAGATATTCACACAGACCTCCAACAAGTTGTAAATGGTTAAGTAGTAGTAGAAAAATTAATTTTGTTGATATGCCTAGGAAATACCATAGACATAAAAACCTTTTAACAAGTTTGATTAAGTTTTGGAACAAGACTATATTTTACTACAACTGGTCTGGTTTCTAGTCTCGCAGACCAAAAAACTATGATGTAATTTTTTGTTCTATCGTAATATAAGGTTTTTACTTTGACTTAAAAAAAAAAAAGTTTTAATTTTAGTTTTATTTTGATTACAGAGTGCCAACCACAATCCCCATGAAAATTGACAAATTTTTAGGGTGACTAGATTTCATGGATAATATAAGACACATGCCAAGAAAACTTAAACAAGACACACAAACTTTTAAGCCATTCACAAGCTAATTAATTATTATTTTTTAATTAAAAAATATTTTAATAATTTATCAAGTTAAACATTAGAAATTACCATAATAAATACTAAACTATTAATGCCAACCTGCAAATCTATTGCCATGGTCATGCCTTGATAAGGACTAATAAAGTCCACAGAAAATTATACTAGAACCATTAACCATGTTTACATTGAAGTGAAAAAATTATACCACATCAATTTTCTTTATACTTTGAAAAGTAATTTTAAATTTAATTTTTTTTATTATTCAAAATAATATTTATAAATTGACTTTTTCATCATTATTATACAATTATTTACATTATTCATATACAAATTAACTACGAATTAAAACCATTTTTAAAAGGAATAATATTTACAAGTTCCCTTATGATAATTATTATGCATGCAAAATTTGTTACAATATATATATCCAGACTAACCATATATTAACCTTTTACAGAAACAGATAGAGGTTCTATTAAATACTTGGCCTTAATGCCAAACAACAAATTACAAAAGGTGAGACTGATTCCACAAGAACCGCACAACCATGCAAGGCCATGCCTTTTATGATTAGCTCACATCTCTTTTTGCCTACTACTATGTAATCTATTTCTGAGATTTTCCCAGCTTTATGGGTACAAACAAACTGCTTTAACAAAATGCAGTAAAACATGACAGCTATCTAAATTAAGGAATTGGTTCCCATGATCCTTGTCCTCCTCTGAGTAAGGCTCCAGCCGTAAGGAGGGCAGCTTTGTTGGCTTCGGTGTCCGGCTCTTTACTGTTTGCTCTCAAAACATGATAAAAGTTCAACTTCTGGAAAGAGTCTCTAAGATCTGATATTCAGAAAATCAGCGTTGCGAGCTTTAGATCCATTGGCTTAGAATGAGTTACCATTATATTAATTATAACCTGGGAGTCTCCTATTACATTTGCCTCCCTGATGTTCAACATTTTCATAATCTTGAGACCTTGTAAAAGAGCCAAAGCCTTAGCTTGTATGCTAGAAGCTATGCCCAGACCCCTGGCAAAACTGTGAATCTTTGTGCCATCGGGATTCAAAATGATGCCTCCAGCTTCAACTCTTCCAGGATTGACCTTTGCAGCCCCATCAAAGAAGAGGAATGATCTCTGCTGATTTGTGGCCCAGTCTTTGAATTCATTTTCTGAAAGTCTTATTTGCCAATCTTTGAGAAGGGAGGTACTGTTTGCATTATTTTGGAACTGGAGTCCAAGAGAGGAGCCCCAATTTATATCTTGTTGACTGAGATTTAAGCCATCTTTAATATCTCTTAGATTCTCTTTAAGCTGGCTTTTATTCTTGACTACCACTAGCTTGGCCTCCTGTCCATAGCTTCTAAAAATCCTTTTGTTTCTCTCGAACCAAAGCTGCCAACATATTATTTTAGGGAGGGCAGTCCAAGCAGCTTTGGTGATTTTGTTTTTTGGAGGAGTCCCGGGATACCTTTGCAGCCATTTAGAAAAAATATCAGGGATGGAGGAAGGCAACACTATGCTGAAACTCAGAGGTCCTAGCAAATTTGTCCAAATCTGCAAAGTAAAATTGCATTCAAGCATCAGATCGACTACACTTTCCTGATTTTCCTTACAAAGACTGCACCTTGAAGGACTGTGGAAACCACGTTTCTGGAGGTTATCATCAATCAACATTTTGGAGTGACAAAGCAACCAGCTGAAGAAATCGATTTTAGGCAAGGTGGGATAATACCATATCCCTTTCCAAGGCTCAGGATTAGTGGCCACATGGGGACGCTCACATAGCTTGGTGTAACCTTGAGCAACAGAGTATCCGCTAGACTTCGTACCCCATCCTCTTGTGTCCCTTTTTTGAGCCAGCAAAGGAGACAGGCTGTGAAGCATGGAAATCAGGATCTCGCGCTCCATAAAAAGTTCTGGGGGTGTTTGAAGATTCCAGCCATCCCAACGTGAGTTCTGCCAAGCTGAAATGTCCCAGAGAGTTCGCAAACCAGCCTCATTCATCTAACTGTGCAGCGATTGGAGTGAGCGGCAGTCTCCCAGAGGCTCGTTATTCAAAATTTTGTTAGTCCAGAGGTTGATCCTTTTCCCATTACCAGGAACCCAGAAGGCGTGATCGTTGATGAGAGAGCAAGCGTTGCTGCAAGACTTCAAGAATGATGAATTTGTATGCTTCTTAGGGTGATCTAGGCAGCGAGAATGCTGGCCTTTGAAGTATTTTTTCCAGAGAGCTAATTGCGCCCAACCAGGTTTAGGGAAATAATTCTCCAGAATAATTTAGCTCCCATTGCTACATTATGATAGCCCAGATTCTTGAAATTCAAGCCTCCTTCAGATAGAGGTTTGTTGATACATTCCCAGTTGACTAGCGGAATCTTTTTCTCGTTTTGTTTGCCCCCCTTCCAAAAGAATTTTCGGATGATCTCCTCCATTTTCTGAGAATGCCAGATGCAATGGGAAGGATAGAAAACTGAAACAGGGGAAGACTGGAAAGAACAGATTTAATGAGGACCGACTTACCAGCTATGTTAAGCCAAGAATAACCCCAGGCATGCAGCGTATTCTTGCATTTCTCCAATTGGGGGAGCCAATCTCTGTTGTAAGTTTTTTTGAGGAAAACCGGGAGGCCCAAATACTTGAAGGAAGTCCAATTTAAGGATGCTGCAAAACCAAAGGTTCTGGATATAGAGTTGAGCAAGCTGGAAGTGGTGTTCCAGCAATAGATATGGCATTTTCCTTTGTTTAGACAGCTTCCTGAAACCAAACAAAACTCTTCCAAAGCTTTTTAAATCTGGAGGCAATAATCCCAGAAGCTACTCGCAATAGCAACGTGTCATCTGCGAAAAGAGCATGGTTAATGGAATTCACACTCCTCGCTATACAAAGTCCAACAATATCCTGATATGCTCTTTTTTTGTCTAGGTAAAAACTGAGAACAAAGGCTTGAAGAACAAGAGAGAGGGCACCCCTGCTTGAGCCCTCTCATGGCTTTGAAAAAGTCAGCAGCTCTGCCATTAATTAATGGGGCAATCCAGGGCTCTGAGATGCAAGCTCGAATCCAATTTATAAAATTCTCCCCAAATCCAAGTTTATGTAAAACTTTCAGCAAAAAACTATGTCTAACTCTGTCAAAAGCATTTGCTAGATCAAGTTTGACAACCATACCTTTTTCATTGCGGCTCAAGCTTGAATGGATTGCCTCCTGGACCAGAATGAAGTTGTCCACAATCTGTCTACCTTGAATGAAACCTCCTTGACTTTCTGGCATGATTTTGGGGAGGATGGGCTTCAGTCTATTAGCGATGACTTTAGTGATCAATTTGTAACCTATATTACAAAGCGAAATCAGACAAAACTTGTTGAAGGAGTTGGCTCCCTTCTCTTTGGGGATGAGAGTGAGGAAAGCAGAGTTCGTGCTTCCTCCGATTTTCTTGCAGACTTGAGATTTAAGGACCATTTTGAAAAGATCCTTTTCCACAATGGACCAGCAAATTTGGAGGAATTTGGATGAGAATCCATCTGGCCCAGGGGCTTTGTCTGGATTCATGGCAAATAAGGCAGCCTTGACTTCATTCTTGGTGACTTTAGCTTCTAGGAGTTGGTTCATTTCAGCAGAGATCAGGGAAGGGATCCCATCCAACATCTTTGAGTTTTGATCCAGAATTATCTCTTCACTATACAGACTTTCAAAATGAAGAGAGGCTGCTTTTTTTATGTTTGCACTGTCCTTGTGAATGATGTTACGATCTTTGATTTCAGAAATAGAATTGGTACATTTCCTGGCCTGAGCTTGTTTGTGAAAGAAGGAAGAGTTCCTGTCCCCTGCTTTGAGCCAAAGACTGCGAGACTTAAGTCTCTAGTATTCTTCCTCAGCCAGACATGCCTTGTGATAGTCTTGCTGAAACATAGCTTCTTTGTCTAGAATCTCTTTTGTCATGATCGTTGTTTTAGCTTGAAGCTGATGGACTTCCAGCGTATGCTGTAATTTTTTCCTTTCGTTGGTTGGGTTTGGCAGGGATTTGGCCCAAATTTTCAAAGCCCTTTTCACTCTTCTGAGCTTTTCTTCCTAAACGAAAAAGGGAGAACCTTTGACCGGTTGCACCCATGTGTCCTTGACTACTTGCATGAAGTCCGCTTCCTTAGCCCAGAGCGGGCTGAATATGAAAGGGATAGGACCAAGGTTATGCTGAAACATGAGTTCCAGCTTGATGGGTTTATGATCTAAGGTGCTGCAAGGGAGAATATGCACTCTAGCCTCTAATCCAAGTAGAAGAAAAGATCTTTGAATTAAGAATCTATCCAATCTAGCAGCAATGTGGCCAGGACCAATTCTTTTATTAGTCCAAGTGTACTTTCCAAAAATTGGCTTGATGTCCAGTGGATCCCAGTCCTGTATAAGATCCTCTGCCCATTCCCTTGTCGGAGCTCGAACAACGCTGCCTCCTCTCTTGTCTGCTGAAGAGAATGTGAGATTGAGGTCTCCTGCTATGATGATATTCTCAAGGTTAACTAAATCTGCTTGGGTTCTTATGGAGTCCCAACAGTGCTTTTTTTCCACAATGTTCACAGGGGCATACACATTGAAAAGGATGATTATCTCTTTTGAATCTATGTGCTGCAATTTTAAGAGCAGCCAATGAGTATTGAGGGTCTCAAAGACGAATGTGAATTTGCTAGCATTCCAAAGAGAGCCCAACCCTCCGGAAGCCCCTCGAGATGAGATTGCTTTCGCCTCACATTTGTTCCAGAGTTTCTTGCTTGCCTGAAGGAAGACAAAGTCTTCCAGTTTGGTCTCCTGGATGAGTAGTATGTCAGGAGTTTCTATTTTTATTAAACTTCTGATGGTTTCTTCTTTGATTCTACTCCCCATACCTCTGCAATTCCAAGAGACTATCTTCATCATTTGTATTTCTGATTGGCTCCTTTGGAGCCTTGGGGCTGGTTTCTCGTCATCTTTGCTTTTGATGCTAGTAACTTCTCAAGGGTTGGCTGGCTGCCTTGAAGCTTATCTTTGAAAGTTTCCTGCTCTCTTTTTTCCCAATCTAATTTGCGGCCTCTTGTGGATCTCCTTATCGTTGCTGGAGATTCTCCTATTTCCCCCTCTTCCTCCGAGCACTCTGATTCATGCTTGTCTTCCTCTTCTTCAACAGTGTTTCCTTTGGAGCTCCCAACCATTGCTATTGCTAGAACACCACTTTCAACCATTACCTCTATTGCTGGGACACCATTTCCAGGACCTTTGAAGGTGCCTTTGTTATGAAACCAGCTCAACAAAAAGATAGAAAAGATAGATCAATGCCTTAGAATTCAGCCTCTTCGAGGGGGCAACCTCCTTTACATTACATAAATGAACAATTCTTGGATGATACAAATGAAAAGACCTCCTTTCTATATATAGGAGTCTAAGGGGTCATAACATAATTAGATCCGACATAACAATAATAATGTAAGGGCACAATAATAACAATAGTGGGCTTCTATGGGGCACAATAGTAACAATATGGGCACTACATGGGTACATCAATATAATAAGTGGGTTGTACTAATAACAATAAGGGGTTACACTAGTAGTATAGGGGCCTAACATGCCCCTCTCCTTCAAAAAGCGTTGTCCTCAACGCTTGAGTAGTTCTTGATGCTTCTGCATAAAATTCTTGTCCTCCCATGTGAAATCTTCAGCGGGTAAGTTCTTCCACTTGATGAGATACTCTGAAATTGATTGATTTCGTAGCTGTCGGATTGTTGTTTCTGTGACTGCTCCAGGTTCCAATATGATTTTTCCTTCCTCTTCAATTTCTGGCAATATTGTTTGAATTGGGATCTTTTGCAACTTTTGAATAAGTGGCCATACTTCTTCGTCCTTCTTCCATTCATCCCTTGCTTCGTTTATCCAATCTGGTTGGATAATAGAAATAACACAAAACAATGCTTCCACATCCTCATCCTTGAAGAGTCTTCCCATTCGGTAAGGTCGCCATTTTTTAAGTGCATGTATTATTTCCAACATTTCCTTCTCATAAATAGCTTGCTTGAGATGTAGCAGTAAAAATACCCAATCACCTACATCAAAACATTTTTCACTACGATGTTGATCTATCTGTTATTTCATTTGATTTTGCGCAGAAGTGGCGTTATCCTTTAAAATTTGGAGAACTTGTTGTTGATGCTCGATGTGATCTTTCACTGCTTGAACCTTTTTCTTCTTGATATGTCCTTCTATCTCTAGAGTTTGAGGAGTAGTAATTTCTTCCAATCCTTTACAAGATATGGTCGAATTCATTTCTTGATGCTCGATGTGATCTTTCACTTCTTGAACATTTTTCTCTTGATTTGTCATTCTATCTTGATAGTTTGAGGAGTGGTAATTTCGACCAATGAATTACAAGAAATGGTTGGATTCGTTTCTTCTTTCTCGACGTGATCTTTCACTTCTTGCACCTTTTTCTTCTTAATATGTCCTTCTATTTTGAGAGTTTGAGGAGTGGTAATTCTTGGCAATGCTTTACAAGATATGGTCTGATTCATTTTTTCTTTCTCTGGGGTGGGGCCCTGGCGTATATCTTCTTCTTTTGATGTTTCTTGATCCTTTTCTTCCTCATTTTCATATTCTATGTAAAATAATTTATTCTCAGCACACTTATGACCTTTAGTGCATTTATTATCACAATTGTAACAAAGCCCTTTTTCTTTTTTTCCTTCTAATTGTTGTGGTGTAACCCTTGTAGGTTGTGGAAGGCTAGGAGAAACAACACTTCCATCTTTATAGTTGTGAGGGGTAGGCTTTCTGGTTTCCATAATTTTTCTTTCCACTATGTCACAAAGCCCTTTTACTCTTTCCAATTGTTGTGGTGCTTCTCTAAAGAAGGTGTTGCTCTTTGTATCCTCATAATGTGCTATCATTTCCTCTGTGAAAATTGACCACGTAACAAGTTGTTTACGAGAACAAAGGCCTTCATACCATAAAAATTGATCTGGTTCTAAATATGAAGATGTAATACATACCTTTTGTAACAGTTGTACACCATGTAGATCAAAGTATTGCTCCATCTGAAGTATCCAATTTACCGGATCCTTGTCATCAAACTTCCTCATCTTGCTTTTTCTTGATTTTAGGAGCTCAATCTTGAAACGATTGTAACTCTGTACTTTCGGATCTTTAAGTTCTGAAATTGCGACTTGTGGTAGCCCTCTTGTTCTATTTCCATTGCCACCAGTCTGATCCAAATTGGATTCTCCAAGAAAGAGTTATGCACAATCTCCCAAGATGACCTGATTATAGACATTTCCAGAAGAGCGAACTTGTATGAAGTGCCACGTGTCACTGTTTCGACCTTTGGCTATGAAAAATATCTACAAGAAATTGCAGTCCGTCCTCTTTCTGTACCTTCTTACGAAATTTCAATCTGATGCTCAGAGAGAAAGTTATGACGATTTCCCCAGGTCACCTGTTTGGAATGTAATTCAGGACTCTGCAAAAAGACCAACTTCCTCATATCATATATCCGCAAATATAGCGCGAAAAGCTCTGAAATATAGATCCGAACTTCAGTGCGATCTCGTCTCAATCTCAAATGGGTGTTTTTTTTAGCTTCTGAAACGTCACAGAAAAAAAGTTATAGTGAAAATGTCACGATGACTTGTTTGGAGCAGCGAAACCCTAGAATCCAAAGCTCTGATACCAAATGTTATGAAATCAGCTCAAGAAAAAGATAGAAAAGATAGATCAATGCCTTAGAATTCAGCCTCTTCGAGGGGGCAACCTCCTTTACATTACATAAATGAACAATTCTTGGATGATACAAATGAAAAGACCTCCTTTCTTTATATAGGAGTCTAAGGGGTCATAACATAATCAGAGTCGACATAACAATAATAATGTAAGGGCACAATAATAACAATAGTGGGCTTCTATGGGGCACAATAGTAACAATATGGGCACTACATGGGTACATCAATATAATAAGTGGGTTGTACTAATAACAATAAGGGGTTACACTAGTAGTATAGGGGCCTAACAACCTTTAGAGGGCGAGGTTGATTTTTGATTTTTTGGGTCCTGAGTTTCCTCTACTTGCGAGCTTAGAGGGGCGAATTTGTTTTCTTGGGCCGTTTTAGATGGGGGTTGCTGAGGGGGGGGCCTGAGTTCCTTTTCCGATTGTAACAACCTGCTTTTGAATTTTCCTGGTGCGCTTGACCTGATTCCAACCTTCTTCTTTTCCCTTATCTCGTTCTACATTGGTTGGGCATCCTCTGGCAAAGTGGCCATAAACATGACATTTTCGGCATTTGAATGACAGCTGTTCGTAATCTAGCGTTTGCAAATGGGTCCAGTTACCTACCTTGATTTTGATGGCTTCCGAGAGGCCCACCTCTAGGTCTACTTCTACGCAGATACGAGCACAGTCATATTGATCTTTTCTGTTTGCCTATCTATGAATTTCCCAAGGGTGTTTCTGATGTGTTTCAGCGAATCCCAGTTCCAGCAATGGACTGGGAGATTAGGGAGCCTGACCCAGACAGGAACAGCCGATGGGACATCCACCGTAGGGTCGAAATTTGACGTCCATCTGTTGAGATACAAACCCTGGGGGCCCATGAAATAGGGGCCATTCTGAAAAATCAGGTCCTTATCTTCCTTTGAAGAGAATTCGAAGATGAAAAACCGTCGACCTAAGAAGCAAGAAGTGACGCTTCCCTTGATCAGGGGAGCCCAATTCCTGGTAACCCAGGACTCCGTGGTCTTAGGAGAAGGCCAAAGACCTGTAAACTGGCCCACGAGAGCCCACTCAGCGAAGGAGAGGGCAACTTGAATCGGGGTCTCTGGCAGCAGGGAGATTTCAGGAATATCATCCAGCGTCTTGACAAACTTCCGTGCTTCGCTCTTCTTCTTATGCGGCAAGAAAGCTTCGGCAGTTGAAGGCGGGTCTGTTTGGGGCGAGCACGAGACTTCCATAAGGACGAGCCCGACTTTAACGCCTACCCAGCAGAGGCTGAGCGATCTGAATCCGCAGCAGAGGCTAAGGAGAACGCAGGGGAAGGGCAGAGGGCCCAAAGCCGGGCTGCAGAGCCTGACGCTGGAACGTGACGTCTCACAACTTCAGCACAACGTCTCGCAGCTTCAGCACAATGTATCGCAGCTAGGGTTCTCTTCCAGCTAATCCTTCTAGCGCTGGAACGCTGCGTCTCACAACTTCAACACAATGTCTCGCAGCTAGGGTTCTCTTCCAGCGAATCCTCCATATATTAACCTTATCAATATAATTTTTTCTTATTTTACTACAAAACCACCAAAACCATTTATATTTAAAAACATATTTTACATCTCAATGTGCCAAAACCAAATTTACGAGTCCACTAAAATAATTTATGTTAAAAAATATGTTTTACATGTCATTGAAATGTACAAACCAAATTTTAGGGTTCTTGGGGATTTTTACACGTGGCACGCATTTTAAGGGCACAAACTCCACAATAAAATGTCGCCCTCGGCCTGCCATTGGTCACAGTCGGCGTGTTTAACACGTGTCATATAAACACTGAATTTTAATTCGGCATAAAGTTAGACTCACTGGGAGGGGAAGTTTATGGAGGGAGGTTGATTTCATTTTCAAGCAGGTGTATATATGGTATATTTTTTGGTCAAGGTAGTTTGGATTCGATTTTCTGTGTTTCGTTGCTCTGGAAACCACTGGGACAGGTACTGCAACCATTCGAAATTTCGCGGGGCTGCAGGGGGTCAAGGGGCTGCGATTGGGATTAAAAGAATTTTGGGGTAGCGGCGCTTCTGTGCTAAAAATGGCAGGGGAAGTGGCGGAGGAGAGGCAGAAAACGTCGTACAGGTATTGGGTGAGGGAGACCACAACTGAAGCGGCGCCGCTTACCGTTCCGCGGAAACTCTCCGACGAGGATTTGGCAAAGGAACATCCGCAGTCTGCGCCGTTGGGATCAGTTTGGAATCGGGTAGGTTACAGGATAAATTTCTTCTCCTTTTTTTTTTTCATAACAAAATGCAGACAGAGAACTGTGGATGATTAGATAATAACAACATTTGCAGGAATTCTCGAGCTTGCAATTTGACAACACATTTTTTAAGGGTTTTGTTATATCACTTGGCAGTTTCTGGGAGGCCCCAAGGAATGATGTTATAGGGGTAACTTTAAACGCAGTTAGGGCAGATCAATTATAAATCTGTTATACATTTGCTGAAGTAACTTAGGGCCATTTCCCATGTTAGACAAATAAAATCTCTTTTGACAAAATATATGGTTAATTGGCGTTCAACTAGAAAAATCATTATTTCCTATGATTATAGGTTAGGTAAAATGTGTCTGATATTAACGCTTTCCCTGACTGCAGGTCAGGTAAATCTGGCCACCGATTTCTTTTCCAGAGACTGGTACTTTCACGCATGATGATTAGATGGATTTTATCCAGATTAAATTAACTCACTCTGTATTTGTATTTTCATCACTGTACCTTTGTCACGGCTGTATATACATGTGCTCTTGAAGACGTACTACCCTAGTTTTTTTTTTCCTTATGTTAAATTTGGCGTGTCCTAGGAGGATGTGCTACTGTAAGTTTGTTTTGTTTGTTTCTTTATGTTATTTTTGACATTTTTTTAGGAGATGCTTTTGCACTACCACATTGTATTCATTCTGGTTGTGTTCTTCCGTCCCATTGATCTGTTTTTTAGCCATTCGTTGGACATTAATAAAATTATCATATCTTATCTTTCCAATAACTCTCAGTCACTTTAAAACTTAAGGTACGCAGCACAGTTTGCACAAAATTTATCCAAATTGTGATTAGCTGCATTATGAATATAATTATAAAAGGTCTACGCCTAATTTGATTTGGGCTCACTTGGAACTGTTTTAAATTAGACCGTAAGCTGGGGAAAGCTACCGCCCTCTTCAAACTTACTGTGAGCTCATCTTAGAAGACAGTTTGGACAGCTACTTTTATGGCATCGCTGATTATTGCTAATAGATCTACTCAAGCAAAGTGGTGCGTGTCTTGAGTTACTTCCTAGTGCAAAGATACTGGTGATTATATTGTTCGTCTTGGTTTATTTGCAAGTGCAAAGATATTGTGGGTTATATCATGTGCATTTTATTGTAATACAGCCTGTCCAACGAATATGTTCTGGTGGAATTCAGCTATACAATTGTCCTGTTTTTTTGCATAAGCTACTTCTAAGGGATTTGCAACACAAGTTAATACCACATGGAGTTGAATTTCTTTTTTAATACTTGTTTGAATTCTTGCCAATTGTGAAGGGGGAGTCTTCCTTGTTTCTTGAATAAACTCTCCCACAACAACAATGGTCCGTAATCTTCAACCTGAAAGTGATTTTTCCCACAAGTCACCATGATGTCCAATTTTTTTGTTGTTGTTGTCGTTGTTGTCTTGACCCATGGGTGATTTGAACTTTGAATCTCATAGTTTACAAAATACTTCATAACTCATTGATCGCCAATTAAGCTACCTTCTGTGGACTTGGCGTCCAAATTATATCTCTAAATTTAGAAGACAATTATTTAATCTTTTCAGCACACATAATTCCATCAAATGGGCTAATCTCCAGATTGGTCCTACACATTCATTTAGCTAAAATAGAAGAACTTGCGATGTTGCTACTGCCTTCTAGTTTGACAGATGATTTTTGAGAAGACATGAAGACTGTTATCTGTCTCAGCACCGCCGTTTGCTTTTTGTGTGGAAATTGCAGCTTCCAGCCCTTCTTCTAGGCAAGCTAATCTTCTGTAGGGGAAGCAAGGGTCTTTTGGCATGTTTTTGGGCTGTTTACCAGATCTGAGTTACATTCTTGAGTTTTTCTTTCCCCACTTTCTCACCATCTTTTGAACTCTATTTGTGTCTCTTTGGTTGTATTCTCTTTCAGGCGCATTGCATTTTATGGAGTTTATTGTGTGTAGACGTTTGCAAATTTGTCAAATACAGATGCTAATGAGTGAAGGGATTTATATGGAAGACTTTATTTTGAAATATGTCTGTAAACTTTTTAGTATGTCCATCAAAGGAGTTAGATAAAAAAGGTCATTTTTCTGGGTAAAATAGATAGCAATGTCTATTATCCTCATGAAAGGATAAAAGTGCCTGTATTTGATAACTGAAGTTTATGTTGGTTGTCATTGTAGTCTAAGTTGGTGCATGGAACTGGTTGTGATCTTTCTGTTTGGAATGCATTGATTCATGATTTTGAGATTCGTTTACTATTTTGTTTGCTACAAATGAGCTGATAGCCTGATTCATATTGCAGGCAGGAACTTGGGAGGAAAGGAATTTAAGCACCTGGGCCAGCAGTAGGATAAAGGTACGTTGCCTTTTTCCATTTTTGTTACAAATGTTATTCAAATCTTGTTTAACTACACTGCACTACATTTTATTTTTGAATGCAGGAACTGCTCGTTGATTTAGGTTCCTTGGAATTTGACAGTGGTAAAGCTAATATTCTGGAGGTCTCAAGCTGTGTAGGTGAAGTAAGTCAATAATGCTCTATTTAAAATAGCTAGGTCTATTTCAATCTTATTAACAATCAATCTCTAATTAATTTTAAAATGATACACAGATAATATTCAGAGGATTCATGGGACTTTTATAAGTGTTTTTTCATAATAACTGAGTTACAATTGTTTTTTCTTTTGGAAAAACCTTACATTATATTAGTAGGAAAAGTTATGTTTACATGGTATGGGAAGAATTCCATCTTTCTCCAAAACAGCTATATACTCTGATAATACTATTTTAAAAGTGAGGATTTTCTTGATAATAGTGATTTTATTTTTTGCCATTGAAAAAAACAAGAGGTACTGTAGTGTAATTTACATGAAATATATTGCGAAATGAAACCCAAGATCCCAAGAAAGAAAGATAAACCCAAGAAATATCACTTTGATGATAGAAAATAGAGAGCTTTGTTCCCTTGCTTCTTCAAGGAGGCAACCTCAAAGAACACTACTCTAAATCAGTGTTTTACAACTCGGACTCGGACTCGGCCGAGGATCGACTCGGACTCGGTAATGACTCGGCCTGCTCGATTTCAATGACTCGGTCGTTGTAAAAAATACATTAAATATTTATTTTTTTTATAAAAAAACATAATTTTAAATATTTTAAACATAATTTTAAAGATTTTCATTCATGTTTCCAAACACACAGCATTATAATATAGATGGAAGACAACATATGTATTATAATTTATGATCAAAGTAGGCTCATGAACTAGGAGACTTGTTGGGGACCAACAAGTTCTAGGAGATACACTTAGCTATCTTATGAACTTGATTATAATTAGTTCGCAAGTGTGATTAATGAGCAATGTATTAGAGATCTTGATTAGATTAGACACTTCAAGATTTTCATTTAACAGTTAAGATACCAGTGCCTTCAATAACAATGCCCAAGTTATAAATTAGAAACACTTGTAAGTAAAATGCCAAGTCATAAGATGGGTAACTGCTGTAAGGAAAATGTTAGTACAATGAGATGACACAATAGATTGAACCTTTATTATGCAAACTGCCAAGGTACTTCAGTGTGGGAAATGCCCAACCAATCAATATTAACCAATGAAGCACTTCAGAACTGTTTAATGAAATAATGACAGTTGAGACAGAGAGCAAATGCTTTAGTTATGCACTTATTTGGGAAGCTTTCCACTTATGATTTAACAGTTAGAAACAAGTGACCAATGAGATGCAACTAAAACAAAGCTATCCAGGCCAGAGAGAACTTATGCAATATTCAAAGGTTCTCCAAATGCCTCAAACAACTCACTGTCACCAAGTATTAGACTACTGTAGCTTAATCCGTGACAAGAATGATGAGAAAAGAGCAAACTATCATAAGATCCACTCTCTGCACTGCTCCTAGGGCTCAATTTTATTGATATTCAGATCTGATATGTGTTGAAAATTCTGCAACGAGGGACTGTGTATTAGATTGCTGTCAAAGAAAATTTGTCTACCCTTATGCAAGATAGTTACCAATATGCAGGGAACAAATGTACAAGACCAATCTTAAAGCCAAGGGCACTGTCTTATACTTCAAAGATACCTCAAATCAAACCACTTCAAACTGCATTACCCTTTAGAATCCATTAACTGCATTTAACTTTTTCAAAAATCACATAAAAAGTGAATTTTTTTCATCTTTTACGCTGCCTAGCCGTAGGTTCATTGACTCGGCCGAGTCATAACGGACCCGGCCGGGTTGACCGAGTTACATATGACTCGGCCGAGTCATTGGATGACTCGGCCGAGTCATTGGATGACTCGGCCGAGTCATATGTGACTTGGTCAACCGAGCCGGGTTGCTGGCCGGGTCAAAGATTTTGGTGCTGGCTCGGTTCGAAACGGCCGATTCGGATTCGAAACGGGCGGGTTGTAAAACACTGCTCTAAATACAACACAATTTTTGACAAAACGTTACATCACCTTCTACTCAATGTATATCTATGCATGGAGAATATTAACTACCTTTGGTCCCACTTCTAATGAGAGTGTACTAACTAATTTGGGTTTTATTGATGAAGAGGACCCTTTTTACCAATTTTCCAAGGGGATGTGTCCCCCCACCTGGGAAACGCGTCCCCGCGCTTCTTTGTGCTCTGGGGATGTGGGGACGTATGGGAGATGTTTGCCCAAGTCCCCAAAAAACGGAAACGCAAGGAAAATTGCAAGACCTAGTTATAGGCGAGTCTCTCAACAACACTCAATGTTTTGGAACAACCTATACTCTTCTTATGCCATTCCCATTCAAACTGGAGACCCCAGAATCAAAGACTTAGTCTAGCGAGGTATTATTACCTCAGGTGCGTGTGCGGGTATGGGTGCGAGGTATCATTCCTTTTCCAAGCCCAGGACAGAGAAATATCATTAGTGAAGGTGTGGGGCAGGGGGGGCGTTTCCTCCTAAAAAAGGAAATGTTTCCCGTGTTTCCAAAAAAGTTGAGGTCAAATGATCAAATCATTAAAAAAAGTCAATTCCCTAATTTTTTTATATAAGATATTATAAATATACAATGAATCGATGGGGAAAGGGTTTTTTTGGTTATTTCATATTTGAAGGGACCAGCAACACAGTGGGATGTTGATCCAGAGGAACACTTGATTGTCTGAACCCTAAGAAGTAGAGATGATAAAAATTATTCTAGATGCTGCATTGTTTAAACTCATGCATTTGATTGGTGTCAAGTGTTGGCCTTCCGATATTATTTGCCAGAGGAATTATGAATACATTGCTTAAGCTGAAAACCTGCACCTTATTTCTCCACGAGCTCTTGTACTTGGTCTTTTGTTTGGTTTGGATGGAATTTGCCTTTGTGATTGAGTCATGATGAAGACTGATTTCCTTCCTTCCTGTTTTTATGCAAACTTCACACTTAGTGATTCTAATTGTTTGTGGCATTTTTAAGTATCCTTGCAAACCTGCTTCTTTAATTGTCCATCACTTTTTGGCTGTTTTCGTTGTTGACCTCTGGGCCAGTGTCTACCTTCCACTGCATAGTATTTTCCTGCTCGCGGTATTTTTTGGCCTTTGGGTTTTGAACCCGCTATTTTTTCAGATATCTTGTAATCTTTATTCTCAAACTGGTGCTATTTCCTGTCTTCACAGAAATTTGCCCATAGGATTTTGGTTTTGCTCTGTTAGAATCCCCCGAGGCCATCCTGCAAAATTAGCTATTTTAGTATTTTTGCGACTCTTTCTATTTTCCCCATGTTGGTTGCATCCAAAACTCTTCCTTGTGCAATTATATTCCTCCACCCCTTCAGAAAGAAAGTGGAATGCTTGATTAATGTTATGCAGGCTATGAGATACTGGCCTTGTACCTTAAATGCTTGCTGATTGAGTGACCTTTTACTTACACTTGGAGGCAGGAGTTCATTTCACTTAGCATTTTGCACATCAGCTTTTGGGAAGACAACTATGCGAAAACTAATTAACCAATGTCAGTTTCAATTCTACCTGAATTAAAAGACTGGAAACAGATTTATAGGAACAAGTTTCAATTGCATGTTTTTCCATTTCTTTTGATATGTAACTTCCTCTAAAGTTTTTTTTAGCATAGAGAATGTTGTATAAATTATTCTTGAGCCCTTGAATTCATGTTTAACTGAGTATACTCGTTGAACATTGCTTCAGGCATCAGTGGTGACAGTGCGCAACAAGAAACGAATTGGTTACTCTTATGAGATCGCCTTGAAGTTTCAAGGTGAGGCTTATATAATATTTTTATATGATTATGAAATGTTGTATAAGATTGGTCTATAATCTGAGTCAGATTTTGGTTTGAAACAGGTGAGTGGTTAATTGAGGAGGAAATGAAGCAAATTCAGGGCACTATAAATGTTCCAGAGGCTTCTTATGGTGATTTGGAAGATATGCAGGTGTGTATATGAAAAGTATTGAAAGTAATAAATTGCTTGAATATTTCTGGTGAGTTACTTTTTTATCATGCTGTCAGTTTCTTACTATGTTGTTTTGATATTCTAGAGACTGAGGTATGTGCTTTACCGTTTGTTTTGTGGATACCTGTAGAGTATTGTTATAGATGGACCCCCTTTAGGGTATTGCTAGAAACATTTATCCTGGGTAGATCTGTATCAAATGGTGCAGATGTAGACTGTTATTGAGTAAATCAAATATTCTTAGATCATTGGAAGTAAATACTGAGAAGATCAATGATTGCACTGAAGTGAGGTCCACTCTACAACCTTGGTGGAATAGATGTGTTATGTCTGTGGTAATGCTAGCTCTAATGATCTACAATGGAAAAATAGCATGTAATGTCAAAAGTAAAAAGCTGGATGTTTGTTAATTATTATCATGTTAAAAAGACAACTGATCCATTAACACGCCAGACATTTATGCCTGTAGGCGAACATGTGCCCGTTTGCTCTCTCTCTCTCTCTCTCTCTGCTTAATGGGTTGGGGTTTAAGATGATCTAAGCTAGTGTAGAAATAAACAATGTAAGATATTTTGAGGCCTGTCTAAATACAAGGTGGCATAGTATGGCAGTTGAGTGTAGACTTGTAAAAGTTGCAAATAATGAAAGCTTGTAGACTAACATGTGCAGAAGGATTTTCATAGAAAGATTTGTTGTTGGAAATAGGGATATTTGGAAAAAACTTAATGCAGTTTTATCTTTTTTGCTTTTTAATGTGTTGGAAAATTTGGACATCTGTGTTTTCCCAATGTGTGATTTTAGAGTTTATTAATTTTGAAAATGACCTCATGAGCATGTTTTGAAAATTTTCTCCCTTTGAGGAGTCCAATAAAGTAGAATATTAGGTGTTTTATTAATTTTGAATTTTTATCTTTTGCAGTTATTTCAAAAGCATTGCAACATTTTGAATCTGTCATTTTTATAAGTTCTACTTTTGTTGTCCTTAGTTTGTCAGAGAACTCGGGGAAAATTAAACATTAGTTATATAGATATTGGTGCAAACATTTGGCCAGTAAAAAGACTAAATTTCATTTCACTGAATAAAAATGAACAAGAATATGAACAACATGAAGTCTAAAGCACCCGACAACAAATTGACTAATCCCAAATTAGTCATGAGGGTTCTCTATAATTTAACAAGGAAGACAACACTTCCTAGCTTGTTTCTTCAATTTTTTTATAATACATAATTTGCAAAATTCAATAAGAGGAAGAGATAACCAAGGAAGATGATATGTTGTGATTGTTAGTGATTGCCAGTATTTTGTGACGTGTGCAAACTGCTAATCTGTCCAACCATGCCAGTGGCTATCAGTGGTTAATCTCTGATCACTTTAGGGATCAAATAGACATCAATTACATGGTGTGTACAAATGAACGCTTGCAGAACTTGATCGACCTACAAACTAAACAAGCAAAGGGAATATAGAAGAGCAATGGTAGAATGATACCTCATAAACATTAATTACAGTGAACCAACAATAGACCAAATCATCACCCTTCCTTGATGTATCATTTTTGTAAGATTCAATGATGCCACATTTCCTTGCCACTGGTGAGGACAATTGCAAAGGTGCAATTGATGTATCCCTCATATCCAAGATCGTGTTTCATCTCCTCTTTAAAATATTGGAAGGTTATACCTTTAATATTTTTGATGCTATTTTATTAAAAAATATCACTCAGCCGAGAGTGTTGTATTCTTCTCGCATTGTCCATCATTAGTTCCAGCTTTGATGTATCTGTTGTGAATCTCTCAAAGCCTAAATGCTGTTATAGGATAGAATCCTCCATTTTCTGTTTCCACGCTGGATAGTTCTTCCCATTCAATCCTTGTGGATGATTTTCATACATTTACCTCTTTTTATCCAACCTGTAAACCCACTAGGCATATTGCATTGCCATGGCTGGTAATATCTTAAATATATTCAATGCTGTTGTAGGAGCAACATCCTAAAACATGGGTAGTTTCTTCCACCATCTTTGCCTGTATCCTCTTTTCAGCCTCCCAGGTGTTGTCTCAACACCAGCTTGTCGAAGTTCGTCAATGTTCACATTGTCAACATTGTTATGCCATCCATGTTTGAATAAAAAATCACCTGATTCAGATGTAATTGTTAATTATGATTTAGTTGTAACTTGTTTCTTAATGCTAGATGCCCAGCTTGAAACTTAACAGATGCTTTGGTGAACATAAAGATCACTGCTTTCTTGAACTTGGGCCAAATCCAACACGTCATCCTATCCAAAGATTGGGCTAATTCTAGAGAGAGCACAGAGTCATCTACAAAGTGGATTTTAAAACATCTTGTAGGCACCTGATAAAGATCATTCCTTCGATTTGCATTTGACTCTAGCTAACCTAGAGCATTAGCTGCGATGAAATGTTTTATTGGACAAAGAAAACCCTTTCTGATGGACCATTGCAGAATAACTTGATTGGTTAGGTTCTCAACGTTGTACCTCATTGCCCTTTTGACCTTGGGATATCAATCCATGTCATCATATCTGAAGTAATATACCATTCTAATTTGTGTAGGACTTTATCAAAATCAATCTTGAGGAGCAGATCTTCTCGATGAATTTCTCCAGCCCACTAGATAGTTTTCAAGCTTAATTTTTTTGTGGTTAATACTTCTGCAGGAGTCTTGTAAGCCACATAAAGTAGAATGATTAGCCTGGGATCATTAATGGAGTTCCTGTTGGCCGAGTTGTGGTTTATATTGATGATGCCTGCATTAGTTTGCTTTGCAAGTGGTTCTAGATGAAGAGCTTCCAAGCACACATTTAAAATGTTTCCCAATGGTGTCTCAGAAACCTTTATAGAATTTTACAGGGAGACCATCATTCCTTGGATATTATCATGTTTCAAGGAGGGATAAATCTGGGGTTAAGGCCATGACAAGGAATGGTCTGTGTCTCGGCCTTAATCTTGGTTAGTAGGATGCTGTGCACATTTCCACTACAAATTCCACTCAACACAGCCAATAGAACAGGGAAGTAAGTTACACATTTGCTAAATAGTTTTCCCTCCAATCGCTTGAGGTGGGAAACAGTAAGCTTAACAATGAATGTGTTTCACTGAGTAAAATCAATTGGGAATGAAAAGGCCATTTTGTTTTACTTGTTGGACTGTCTCAGAAACCCTTGTAGAATTTTACAGGGAGATCATCATTCCTTGGATAATATCATGTTTCAAGGAGGGATAGAGCTGGGGTTAAGGCCAAGACAAGGAATGGTCTGTGTCTCGGCCTTAAACTTGGTTAGTAGGATGCTGTGCACATTCCTACCACAAATTCCACTCAACACAGCCAATAGAACAGGGAAGTAAGTTACACATTTGCTGAGTAATTTTCTTGCATTCCAATGGCTTGTGGTGGGAATCAGTAAGCTTAACAATGAATGTGTTTCACTGAGTAAAATCACTTGGGAATGAAAAGCCCATTTTGTTTTACTTGTTGGACCAAGTGTAGTGCTTGGCATGGATCATGTGCTTTTGCTTCCACTTTATGTCTACAATATGAAGAGATTAGCAAAGGGCATGCGAGGAATTTTTGCCTGCCATCAATGAGAGGAAAGAACCTCATCTTTAACACCTGCCCAGTTGATTATATTCAAATCAGCTCCTAAAAGCCAACTAATAGCAAGTGGGGAGTTATCAGCTATCCACAACCACAAATGGCTCCTTTCAGGCTGTGTTAGGAGAATATCAATGGAGCTGAAATGTAGTAATTATGTAAGCATACCTGTTTTCTGGATCACAAATAGGTCTCTTTCGTGGTCTCTGCAAGGAGAGCATAATGGAGCAGAGACCAAAAATACTATTTGAAAGAGAAATGGTAATGTAAACACGCATGTTTTCTGGCTTATATTTATTTAGACTGTGGAGTGGGCCATAGGTAAACACCACAAAGTGTCAGCCTTCACCAGATGGATGTTCCTTATATACACATATCATCCCAGATACAGTTGGCGAACCAAAATTACTGGCATTTATCTCCTGAAAAAGAACTTCTGGTTTCTGGATTCGAATCTCAAACCATTCTGGCAATGTTTGTTATCTCTGTATATATGCTTTGTAAATGTTGTTTGAACCATAAAACGTCAAGCTATCATGGTTTATTCTCAGAAAGTTGTGAGGATGTTGAGAAACAGTTTTATTTTAAATTGTCGTCATTCTAAGATCTGCTGTGTAAATCAATGTTGGTAAATTATCCTCATCTAAATAGCAGGGGTCCCAGCTGGTCCTATTGTTTATTTTATTTTGTTGTTGAGAAATTCAATGTGTTTTATAATTCTGTTTGTCAGTCCTGCTTAGCTTTTGTTTCAGAATCATTGTTCATGTGTCTAATATTAGTTTTGGTTTGGTAGCTGTTTTATTTTTTCATGTTTGTGGAATTTGTCTCAAGACACAATTCGATGTGAATAACATACATATTTTTTAAAACTAGTTTAAAAGTCTGCCAGTCATATATGATATTCAAAAACTTGATTACTAAATTTCCTTGTCTTTATTTTTTGGTAGTTGAACGTGTCTTTGGACGCTGACCAGGGAATCCAGGACTCCAAAAGAAGTACGATTATTAAAGATCTTACGTCATTCTTGTCTCCAATTCAGAATAGATTACTGCAGTTTGAAGCAGAGCTGAAAGAAAGATGAATTTATGGTTCTGTTTAGAGTTGTTCAAGTTATTGGCGCTAGGCTAACCCTGCTGTGGTTTTGTAACGTTGCCTCTTTCTGTCTGGAGATTTCTACTATCTATTAAGTTTTTATTTAGGAATATTTAGAGTTGTTCACAATTGTTGAACTAATAACTCTTTTGGCATATTGTAACATTGACTGATATTGGACTGTAGAACACGTACAAATTTCAATTTGCTTCTCAGAGTGTCCTCGCAGCTCATTCAAACTGTGCCCAAACTTTTGTTGGTTATAATAACTTGCATGCAAAATTCGTTCCTGTGGGGTTCCTCATTGGGGCTTGAATGGCTTGAATTTGTACATCTTAGCTGGTAGTTGTCCCACAATAAACGTTAAAAGGTTTTTGGTGTCAAATATTTTTATATTTTGCTCAAGAGTTGCAGGGTGTATTCCCATTAGTGCACGCCCTTTTACTAGAATTAGCTAAAATATGCGTGCAAACGATTTTGTTGGCGACGATTATGTTGAGTTTTTATTTTTTTTTCTTTGATACTGTTTGCAGATACTAACAATATTACTCTTAATATGCACGCACATTGAGAGCGATCAACTTATATAACTAGCTGTTGGGGTCTGTACTGTTCTGGTGCATTACAGTTCTTGTTCACTTTCAGGATTACATTCTAAATGAAATTGATTGCCTTCAAAGACCAAAGCTCTCGTGTTTGACTTGGGCCACTATAGCTAATATTGCTTGAATAGGAGAGCACGGGCCTTTCTCGGATAGGATATTTTAGTTTTGCAATTGGGCGCGACATGTCGCTATCGTTGAAAAAATCGGAATGAATTGTTCAACATTTAAAAGATTAATTGTATTGTTTTTAATTCATTTGAAAGTAAATATATTATTTATTGGTGAAGTTTAAACTGGAAAAAAAGGGTAAAGATTTCTCAGTATATTTTTTTCTTTACAGTCTTACAATACAATATGTACATTTATGTTATATATAAATTGCCAATCCATTTAGCTTGTAAATATTACTATAGTGTCAACTATACACTGAACTGTCATATTCCAAACTGTATTAAAAATTGTCAAAAAACAGATGTTAGAACTGTCCCATTTTTGGGTTTTATTATTGAACCTGTATACACAGATAACCTATTGTCCCCCTTGCAACCTCCTAAACAGAGGGGACTGCTGCCCCTTCCCCCATGACTCTCCTGCTATGCCTGATATTACACAACACATGTAGGTAGTTGTACAAACAACGTAACATGCCCAATAAATAAAATAGTAATAACATATGCTTAATATATTAACTATTTATTCAATACCAAATAATGTGATGCATTAATTGTGAATTGGTGTAAAATCATATATATATATATATATATATATATATATATTCCACAACAATTCTCTTATAGTGTGCAAATCATCATTTGAGAATTTCGCATCTGGGTGTGATGAGCAGAAATATACGATACGTAACACCAAACCTACGATTTTTCCTCTAAATTACCCTATGACCCTATATGATGGAACAATCAGTATATGGATATTATTACACCCTTTACCTTTCACTTGGATTGTGGGAAACCTTCGCTGGAAAAGGGTCATTTTTGTTGTTGTTGAGAAGCATGTAATGGTAGGTGTAGATTTGCAGGTTGGTTCACGAGTTTCTCATCTTGTAATGGATTAAATGGATTAGGATATAACTTTAAAGTGTTATACTTTAAAATTCCAACATATAATTGAAAATGAATTGAAAGATAATTGAAATGTTTGCTTGAAGCTGTTTCCTTTATGATAACAGAAAGTTTGAAAGAATTTCCTCATCAAGAATATATGGCCGACTGTAAATATACTTCACTGATTAATTTGCTCACCTTCCTAATGATAAATAAACTTTGCCGATATCCTCATGCATCAAATCAATGCAATGTCAACCTGTAGAGTCCAAAACATGGAGAGTTTCTTTTAACATTTTGGCAATTGCCAAATAAATTGTCGTGTTATGTGAGGTGCAGAACATGTGGCACACCTATAATTTGGATTCATTCATCTTAGAAATTGCATAATGAGGTGACATCTTCACTTTTGGAGATGCATTGATTTGATTTATTAAATATTAGATTGGTAAACTCTTAAACTCTTGCTTCTTGAGATAGGTGGTCTCGGAGGAACTAGGAGGGAGGCTAATGTCATTTTAAGCTAGTTCTCCTCGAGTACAAGGGGGATTTCCCTATGCTAGGATTACTGGAATTTAAGACTGGATTTCAAAGTGAAGTGAGCAAATTTTAATGAATGAGTTTAAGAAATTAAAGACTAGTGTGTTTTTAATGGACAAAGGTAATCAAGGGAGATTACTAATATAGCAAAACTTCAATGACCAAGAAAATTATATCATTCAAGAATGGATTATAGGTACATACAACCTAGTGTAAAAAAACAGGCATCAACATAAAACATGATAAATACAATATGATAAATACAATAGTAGCATCCCTTCAAGATTATCCCATTTAATGTTCATAGTATCATCCAAAAAGATGTCATCAACATGAGATAATGTAGATATCTAGTGCTTTTATTTTTGATGTTAACTGAACCATCATTTTCATTAATAGCACATTATGCAGTAGGTCTAGCACATTATGCAGTAGGTCTAGACATATGCAATAAACCATGAGCAATATTTAACCATAAGGAAATATAAACCACAAGAATGCAACACATCATCAACACATAGGCACACCAGATTTTAAGGTGGAAAATGCAACTGGGGAAAACCACCATTGTCGTTGTCTTTGTCTTTTTCTTATTACATCTTGCATCAGCGCAAACTCTTACCAGTGTGCTAGTTGGAGGCTACCACCTCCTCTTATTTCTCCAGCGACAACTCGGAGGAAGCTACCACTCCCTCATTGAAGGCTTCAATGCTCAGTCACTTTGTGGATCATGTTTCAAAATATTTCACATTGGATCCACAAAGTCATATTTCATCCAATTTTCAAACTGAATGCACATATACCATTTTGCTCAAAACTAAATAACAAAATATCAAAACTTCTCTGCAACAAGTCTCTTATCTACAAACGAATCTACTCATTAGACTGTCAAACTCTAGCTCATCAAATTGAATAGAAAACCATCCTTTTCTTCAATAACCAATCTCAACAAAACAACTCTCAACGATACAAAATCCTCTTTGTAGTAATTACAATCTTTGTATGCAAATATACAACTGCCATGCCAATACATTCATAACTCTGCCATCATCAACACATTGATCTCAATTTCAATCACAACAACATACATAATAACTATCATGTCACAAACACAACTACCCCTTAGCATTGAAACAATCTCTACACTCTGTCATGACTAATACATGATATTGAAGCCATGCTTAGTCTGCACTTGCAAGATACACATAAGCATACCAAACTTCTTTCATAATAACCCCCATGCATACAATCTCAATGGACAAGCATCACACATCACGTTCATTGACAAAGTGTTGACAAATAATCTTTGGAGACGATCACAATTGCCCTTGGTGAGTAAGATACTAACCTTTGCAAGATGTAGGAATCAATGCGATACTTTTGTCATGCAACACCTCTTTCCAAAACGCTAATATATGAATGCATTAATGTATGAACAATGCCAAACCTTTCTCACAAGCAACAACAAATTCTGTCAAATAATTTTTTGTCATTAATGGATATCAATCCTTGCAATCAAATACATTAACTGACAACCACGGCAAAACCTCTGTCAAACCTTTCTCCAATGCAACGAGAATTACTCTGCAAAACAATCATGTCAGTGGCATACTAATGCATCCTTCTGGCCATGGATCCCTGGATAGAACATGTACTCTCTTCAAATAATAATGTGCTCTCACAAACAACAACAATAAACCATATTCTCCATATTCTTACAATCAATCAATACAAATTATATAGCCAAAGACTTTATAGCTGGTAGCATACATTTGGCTTCAACCCAATTAAACTCAGTCATATAAGGAAAACAAGCTCAGTCTACATTCTCTGCAAAATTCATTAGTCACACTGTTTATTAAGACAAAAGGATATATCAGTCAATAAGAGCTATCTTCCAATGCTACACCAAAAACTCTATCAAAGTAATGATCTCTGCATACATTAATCTCATAAAGTAACTGATCTTTAGTAAGCAACCAAACAAAAAATCTGCCCCAAAGCATTGATCTCTGCGCACTACAACTTCTGAAAGACAACACATGGTCAAACCATTACCATACATGTCTATGAAAATATTATCCTCCGCAACAATTCCTTCTCAATACAAAGTTAGCAATATATGGATTTCATTCTACAAAATCCCCATAGCAGTGTCAACTTATTAACTATGCGCAATGTTCCATAAGTGATGATAAAATCCTTTAGCACATTCACTCTGTAACCATTCAAATACACCTATTCAATGAAAGGTTCAGATCCACAGAAAAGATTTGAGCATATATCCCTACAAGGAAATGTTTACCAAATGCCCAAACGACTATAGACCGTCAAATCAATTTTGTTACCTACAAGCATCGTCGCTAGGACAACACAACCTCCCAGAGAAGTTCTTCGCGTTGTTTGCATTAGTCTCCCAGTGAAGATAAGGAATCTTCGCACTGTGCATGCTTGACTCCCAACGAAGATAGGTTAAATTGAGGAAAAACTCGGATCCTCTGTTCGTAACTTTTTCATACTGCTTCCTCACTTTACCATGCATGTTCAAACTTTGTTCATCCTTCTGCAACTCCTCTACAACCATCATAAGTCATCATGTAACCAAACCTCTGTCTCTTCCTGCAACTCTATTGTTGACCTCTAAACGATCCAGGTTGACATAGTGTGATGAGATCATAGTGTAGGTTGACATTCATTAAGCAATTTTCTCATCCATTAAGCAATTCATCGATGCTTAGTTACATCAAATAATTGTTTTATTAAGTTCCAAATAATTTAACCGTAAATCCACTATATCGTTTGAAAGAGGGCAAACCCGTATAAGTTTGAGCTAAATTCTTACATTGGAAAATAATTGTTGTTATTTATTCATGGCAATAAATGTCACATTTCTACCCTTTTCAAAAAACAATAAAATTATCATTCCTCTTCTTAAACAAAAATAATGCAATAAAATAACCAACTCTTATGACAAGCCAATAATGAATAAATAATGGATTAGTTATGGTAAGTAACTCCTCAAAGGGTGGTTTTACTATGTTAATAAGCATGAACATATCAACATATGTGCATGCATTGAGTACAAAAGACCTATAAGATAATGAATTAGTTATGGTAAATAACTCCTTTGACATCGACCTGTCCAAAGCTTTTGACCGGGTTAGCTGGCTGTATATCAAAATGATCCTCATCCATACTGGTTTTCCCATCCCTTTCATCAATTGGATTATGGCTTGCATAACCTCCCCCACCTTTAGCATCTTGATTAATGGATCCGCATCCCATTTCTTCCACTCTGAACGGGGGCTTCGTCAGGGATGCCCTCTCTCGCCTTTACTTTTCCTCTTGGTCATTGAAGCACTCAACAGACTTCTCATCTCGGCCAGAAGGGAAGGAGCCATCAGGGGTCTTAAAATAACAGATATTTGCTACCTCACCCATCTCCTATTTGTAGATGATGTCCTCATATTGCTGGATGGCAGCATACATGATTCTACTGCCTTCGCTCGCATCTTATCTCTCTTCTCCAAGGCCACAGGTATGGTAGTAAACGCTGCAAAATCCTCTATCACTATGACAGGCACTTCTGTAAATGAATCACACATCGCTAGAACGGCTTTCCCTTACAGTACTCAGCCACTGGATCGGGGGCTCAAATACTTGGGATATTGGCTTAAGCCGACCTGTCAAAAAATAGCGGATTGGGTCTGGTTAGTATCTAAGATCGAGAAGAGGCTGTCATGCTGGAGCCACAGATACCTCTCCAGGGCGGGAAGATTAATTCTCATAAAATCTGTCCTCGAAGCTACCCCTGTTTTTTGGATGGCTATGGCATGGATCCCCCGTAACATTCTAGCAAAATTGCAGCAACTCTGTAACAGATATCTATGGGCTGGGAGCCAAGATAAACGTACTTTTGCTTGGATTGGGTGGCACAAGATTGCTATTCCAAAAAAATGGGGCGGCTGGGGTTTAAAGGAGCTCCCGTCATTTGCAATGGCACTAGCTGGAAAGATGGGATGGGCGCTACTGACTTCTCAAAGTCTATGGTCCTCGATCTCTTATCACAAATACATTTGGCCTCTTACCATACTTGACTGGGCTAGACTTCCAAATTGGAATAAAACTGGCATATCCTCGGTTTGGAAGGCTCTTCTTCACTCACTCCCTCTCATCAGAGATAACTTGGTATGGAGAATCAAAGCAGGCAACAAAGTCAGAATTGGGCTTGATCCCTGGTCCGGATGTGGTGGTCGACACTTGCTCCCTCAAGATCTCATCGACTACCTCTCGACCCACGACATTAAGGTCTTAGCACAGATCGCGGATCCGGATCGTTCAGATATGTTCCAACAGGCATGGAAATCCGCGATTCAATTGAACATCCCTCAGAGATGGCATGAGACGTGGGGCAACTACAGAGAGGCATTATTGGAAGCGCATATTCATATCACAGAGGGCACTGATGAACTTATATGGCACATAGCAGAACACGGTGTTTATACACCCAAGGAAGGATATTTACACCTAATTGAGGGCAAAAAACCACCCGACTGTGCTAGCTGGTGGCAGAACATCTGGAAATTATCCGCATCTCCTCGATCTAGATTGTTCAACTGGTGCATATTGCGGCATAAAGTCCCCACAGGTGACCAGCTCATGAAACGGGGGCTTCATGGACCCAGCTGGTGCGTATTGTGTAAAGCCGAATCGGAAACCATTGACCATTTATTTTTACAGTGTCGGGCATCCAGATCCGTTTGGAGCAACATTAAGACACACATACAATATGCAGGCGAATGGACTGGTCAGGATGTGATACAAGCATGGACGGAATGGACTAAGATCAACTGTGGGACGAAACTGATAAACCTGCCCATCATTGTTAATTGGGCATTATGGAAATCTCGTAACACTTGCATATTTGAAAACAAGCCCATTCGCTGGCCCTTGTTGGAGGCACACATCATCGCTGCGATTACAGAACTGCCCGATCCACCTCCTATTCGACCTCGCATGCCTGGACCGCCTCCTACCATTGACTCCTCAATGCCTTGGGCATTTTTTGATGGCGCTGCCAACACAAACAGCTGTGGTGGAGGTTTTATCCTCCACATAAATGAACATCACCAGTACAGAATCAAAGCCGGGCTAGGAGCTGGGACAAACAATTTCGCCGAGCTCATCACCCTCCGCCACCTTCTCCATTTCGCCCTGAGACACCATTGTACTAATATCAACATCTATGGGGATTCACAGCTCATCATCAGTTGGATAAATGGCAATGCATTGTGTCACATGCACACACTCAGCACTATCTTACAAGATGCACTTGATCTTAAATCTGCATTTAATCATATATCCATCTCTCACATTTACAGGGAGCATAACAGGAGTGCCGACAAGCTTTCCAAGGAGGCAGCGTTGATGGACAGAGGCACATGGGAAATCAAAGAAATCAACAATCTTCAGGAGCAGTCTTTTTACCACCGGCCTTATATAGATCCAGAGTACCCAACTCTGGATCAACGTGCAGCATCTTAGCTGATATTTTATATTTTGTAGACAGCATACAGACATAGACTGTTATTTTTGTAACTTGTATAGAAATTTTTGATGACAAAAACTCACTGATAGTATACTGACAAGCATACCCTGCGAGGTAGTGCATCATAAGAATGGAACTGAACATCAATGTAAAAACTGACTCTCATGTAAATCTGATTATCAATGAAATATACTGATTTTTCCAGGGGAAAAAAAACTCCTTTGACCATGTCAATAAGCATCCACATACCTTCTATATGCATGTCGGTGAGTATAAAAGACCTTCAACATAAGGATCTTATTAGAAGTCCAAAAATGTGATGGCTCAAATCACGTTTTTCATGTATTTCTCATTTTTTCGTGTAGCATGGTCCATTGAAAATATGCAACATAGGTACTACTCGGGTGAGGAGTTAAATTCTTCATCCAATGAGTGTTCTTACTCGAAATTTGAGTACAACCGTAGGGAGATAAGTTGAAAATACGAGTTGAAAAATAAGTTTTTCTTTTTTGTTCCCTCTAAAATTTGATGGTGTAATTTAATCTTATTTTATTATTTCCACTATTATTTTATAATATTCCTTAGGAGGTCCATTTTAGGCCTTAAAATTTCTGTAATTTAAAAGGGGCTGACACCATTTAAATAAAACATTATAAAGTGTCATCAATGTGATGTATCTTCCTAACCAATTAGCTAATAAAATAATCACCATCATAGCCAAGCCCATGGGGATCTAGACTAGCTATATATAAGGATAAGTGTAGTGTTCTCCATAAATGATAAGTGATATACCAATAACACTATGATATGTGGCAAAGTGTAAGCACCATCATCGTATATCCACTAGCACACTAATCTATCAACCATAGGTATGGCACCATGTTGAGAAAACCAAGGATGAGACTTGATCATTAATCACTAGTACTCCGATAAAAATCATTCATAATCTTAGTAGTATAGGGAGTAACAACTGGTTCCAATATGGGGACATACTCTCCTGTGAGAGTGCATGAGTGTCCTAAACTTTGTGGATGTACCCACTAGAAAATTAACTTGTGGTTGGGTAGGGGAACATTCTCACCACAAAAATAGCTCATTGCAAGTCCATGATATTGTTTAAGAGGAAACATCTAACTAGTGCTCATTGATATTGAGTTTATTTTTTCTCGTATTGAAAGTGTCTCAAGAGCTTATTCCTTCTACACTTACTCTAAAATAAAAAATTACAAGAGCTAAGGAAATCATAGAGCTAATGAAGTCAAGTTAGTGTTTCATGCATTACATAAAGTTTAATTTTGTGTTTGATAATTAACCAAAGCTTAGAGATGCTCATCATCATATTAATATAAGTTGGAGGATATATAATATTGTGGTTGCAGAGGATCATGAGATCATGGACACGAGTATATGATTTGTGAACACTCTTGTGAGACTTTTCTAGCCATTCTTGGATAAGGATGTATCATGACAATGATAACATGTCCTTGCTCCACAAAAGGTTTCCATGTTGCATCACACCTTTTAAAACATTGGTTTTCATACTCCAACGAATGGCTTCATTGGATTCCATGCACATCAACTACATCACCTACCTCGAGGTTTTAGGTGGTTTTGATGGGGTGAACTTAACTACTTATAGACTAAGGGGATCTCTTCGGTATGATGTCCCAGTTAGAATTCACACCTTTTAGGATGAAAGTCACATCCATAATATTGGTCCGTGCCTTATCATGTTGTGTGAATATTAGATTTCAGATAGAAGAAATGAGAAAGGAAAAAACAGATGAAACCCTTGATGAGATACAGGCGAAAACAAATTTATGAAAATACCTTAAGCGAACGATACAAAGAATGATGCAACAAATTTATAAAATGAACATGCACCTCAAATAAAAAATGATAGCAACCTTTAATTAAGATATGTGGAAACATAAGTTTTCTAGTTACCAATTTTAAAGTAGTTCACAATTAACAACTAGCTTGTAAACACATAAAATCAACAAACAATTCCAAAATATATAAGTTTACAATTAACAAAGTAGTTCATTAACTTTCAATAAGTGAACAACAACCACAGACCATCAAATAACAATGAGGAGTAGTCTTACAACATTCGATAACATGTGAGAATATGCTTGTCGTGGCCCAAAAGACTTCTGATTATTAACGCTGAAATATTCTATTCATAGTCACACAATGTCTCCACGAGACCCAGTAGTGGGAATGAAAAAGCTGAGACTTGATCTTCAAAGTAATTACAAGCTTTTATTCTTTCAAAGATGCCTCAAGAGTCTAAAAACTAAAGGTCCCTATTACTAGCATAGAGGGTATACTTATACAAGTCAAGTGAACACGCCAAGTCTTGATATCAATTCCTCATTGGTGATTTCACACTCAAAAGTACTAGTCATTATGTTAGCACCAAGTTTGTGCTTTCTTAAAGGTTCAAAGGTTATGATTTTCAGTCAATTATGGCAGGGGTGAAAGGACCTATCAATTTTTTTTTGGTGTAAATTTCTATATAAGCCTAGTGACATGTCAAAAGAGGTCATTTCACCTGAACTTAAACTTTACCTAAGTTTTTTGCAACAAAATCAACCTATCGCAAACCTACAACTGGCGCTATGAAATATTTTCATAGCATCGCGCTAAAAAATATTTTCACAATGCTCACAAAAAAAATTAAACTTGGGTTTTCAAGCTGCTAGCCCTATCATTTCAAATGCCTAAGTGTTTTTTCACAAATTTCTATCCCTTTTTATCCTTGATGTGACATTTAGTAACATTTTGAAGCCCAATAAAGAAGTCTAAAATCAAACCCTAAAAACACCCAGTTTTCCCTAAACAGTAATTTCTAGCAAACCCAGAAAATCATTTGCAGTGCGCAGGAAGGTTGTGGAAGGGTTTACAACATCCGTACAGGGGGATTCAAGGTTGTGGAAGGATTAACAATGTTAGAAGCATTTGCAAGATGGGAAGATCAAGCCATGTGAAACATTTTGAGTTGGATGGAATGTATTTTGAGCTTTATCCATAAACGCTGCCACTGTTCCGAAATGCAGGTTGGTAATATGTCATAAAATTTTTGTAGCTAAGGGAGGGCATAAAATGTGAGTCAACACAAGAGAAAAGGGCCTCAAAGGATGTAAACAATTATAGGGGACAATTGCACAGTTTCAACAGATTTCACAAGTTCATGAATTAGTTTTGCTACCAAGGAGGAATACGAGTCACTGTGCCAGATATGAAGCCTGTAAGGGTACAAATAGTTTTAGTCCTACTCTTTAGCTATAACTCATCCTTTTCCCAAAAGAATAGCAGAGGAGGATGCATATAACAATTTTTAAATGCTTTGAACAATGTTTAAATGACAAATAGAGATCCAAATAGATAGAAAGATGAGATTTTAATTATGTTTTTTAAATTAAACTCTCAGATATTGTAAATATTTTGTAGTTATGCTACTATTCTTCATGGATCTGAAAATTTATGTATTTTCCAATTTAATACATCAGAAAGGAGGAAAAAAGGTTGGATTTTGGAAATAAAAATAATCTTTTTTATTGTGTGTGATCAATTTGTTGATTTTTAAGTACCGAGAGGACTAGGAGATTATGTTCATGATACAAATATTCTTGTGATGGTATTCTCAGTCAGTTCTTTTATTGCTATAGTTTCCTTTTCTATGTGATATCATTTAGGTTCTATGTTTTGATGTTTGAAAGAGATTATGTGACAAATTCATTAGTAAATGCTCTGGTTCATATCGTTTAAGAATTTGTTCTATTTCTCTCGAAGCTTGCCGGATTCATGTCTCATGCCTTGTTATAGTGGATTGTGTTCTTTTTCTACTACTATTCATAAATTTTTTGACATGTCAATCTGCCATCTACCCTGCATCTGTCCCTCTTGATTCATACAGTGAAGGTCTTGGTATCTACATTTGAAATCTAATTGGTTGACTCCATTTCCCAATAGATTACTTGTTTCATCCCAACCCTACTGAAGATCCAAAGACCCTACTGAATATTTAGCCATTGTTTGAAGATACAACTAGTTGCTAAGCCTAGGGATTGGGTTGTCAGACAGAGCCCTCTATGGATTGAAGGGGATATCCTTCAATCTACAAGCTTGTTTTGAAAATGTTACCTTAGGACTTCCTCTTTCACAACCAAGAGGAAGTTTTAAGAGCTAACACATTACTTTCTTCAGATTGGACTTGATTTAGTGTAATAGGGTAGTGAGCATCATGTCTAATTTTTTGGTTCTACCAAGTTCTGTTCAAGTTCCTCTTTGGTAGGCTTTGTATCCTTCAGAGTGATGGCCAACTTGCAAGCATCTATCATATCTTATCTCCCGTTGGATTTCTTGTTATCGCCTTACTTATCCACATGCTCAAACAAGGACTATTTTGTGGGATTTTATAAGAACTTCCATCATGCTATAATGTTTTTGGTAAATTTTCAATGTTCTTATTACATTCTTCTCTAGTTTCTCTAGGGATCATATGGCTATTCTAATCTCAACTCTATCTCTTTCTTTGCTCCGCTCATCACTTCTCAAAAAATTTCTTGATGAATCCAAATCTTCTATGTTCCACCTATGCATTACGTCTATGGACATAAGGGATTCCTTCAATTGTGTACCTTTGGCTTTGATTGTACCTTGAATTGTTAGAAGGGTGGAAGCTTCCCTTTAAAGTGTGGCAAGTTCCATGTATAGTTGTTTCATAATATTTTCCAATGATTTGTTTACATTTAGTGCTACTGCTTGGTAGTCTTCATCATTGAAGCTTGAGGCTGTAGAGTTTGGTTTTCCTTATGAAGCCTCTCATTTTCCCGCTGTTCCTTCTTGAGACTCCTTTCCAACCCAAATTTATCCATCAGGTGTTCGATGCTTATCTTCGTTGCAAAAGAGAAATCCGTTCCTGCTGAAGTAACGACTAGTGGATTTTTCAATTTATTAGAAACTATATCTCGTTCAATGATGACTGATATCATTTTGATGACTCTTGGGATAGATATTTGTGTCTTTCACAGATGATTTTGCTGGATCTGCGATTAAATATGAAGCTTTCCAGGTCCAAGACTTGATTTTCATCGCCAACTGTGACACCCATCTTCCAGATTGGTAAATGGCCTCCTTTGAGTGGCACTGAAATTGGGGTTGAAGTCTCAACATCCATGTTGGAAATAAGTCCCGACCCACATTTTGAGTTTCTTTCTCTTATTGTTCCTTTTGTCTTGTTTCTTTCTGAGCTTGTTTCTTTTCTCTCTCTTTTTCCTATTATTCTTCTTCCTGCTTCCATCTCTCCTCTTCATGCTTCTTTCTCTCTTCTTCGCCACTTTGTGTTATCTCCCTTTATTCTTTTTCCTTTTGCTCAATTTCCATTTTCTCCATTTTCTCTCTTTCCTTCTCCAACCGTTGGTCTTCCTTCAAATTAGTTTGTTTTTATTTCTTGGATTCTTCTTTTCCCCTTTCCCTCTTTTGGGAAACTTTTTTCACTTTATCATCTTTTTCCTTTGAGGACTCTATGATCTCTACAACATTATAGTAATTCTTGCTTTTCTCTTCATCCTCCTTGGTATTCGATGTGTATGACCACCTATATTTCAATTGAGAACAATGGTCCACTACAATGCTTCTTGGATCGTACCTATGGAAATAAAGTTCCCCAAATTTGAAGCATTCCAAGTCATTGGATTCAACTACTGCTTATTTATAACCTTTTATGTAGTATGCGCCTACATAAAAAAGGTAGGCATGCCATGGTGCTTTCTTTGTTCCTACTAACATACTTCCAACTCCCATGGTGAGTTGGTATGCCACTTCCTATAGAATACTTCTATTCTTGCATAAGATGCTCTGTAATGATTTTCCCATAAATCCTTGTAGTATATGTGTATCAACTGAATTTATGGAGAGAAAATCCATATCCATCCCAATGTTTGAAATTCAAATTTACAACACACATAATTGAGAAGATATGATGGCATGTAAAAATTTGTCTATATTTTAGCTGTTGGAGTCTAGGCTGATCTTACTCTTGTTTGAATAGAAGTTTCTAAAATATTTTCCCATTTGAAAAAAATCCCTTCTTGGGCACAAGTGTATATCAATGGCACCCAAATTTCTTCAAATGTCTCTACATTTTATCTACCATAGAGTCAACAACATATAGCCACAATTAGCTAATATTCTCTCTCAACAACTTAGTCTTGTAAACCCCATCAAATTTAGTCCAGAATTTGTTGGGGTCTTGCCACAAAACCTTTAGGATATCTTTGATACTTAGGCCAAAATTGTCATACCGTTTTTTTGTGAGTGCCACTTGATATCTGGGAAATTTGTAGCACTTATCAATATGAGGGTATGTGAATGACACTATACCTTCTCCATGGATGTCTTGAATGGTCATATCACTAAAATCAATGCACTTTATAGTCCATTTGATAGTATCACCACAAGGGAAGCATGATGGATGTGATGTAAACTTTTGCAACTAGGACCTTCTAACATTCTGGTAGACCTCAATATATTTTTCATCATTTGGGATCTCCTTTGGGGTAGATGTAGATAGATATGTGACCAAGGGGTTTTTTTTTTTTTACAAGAACGGTTATGAGATTTTATTAACTGGATGGTTAACAACCTTGAATTCGGTTACAAGGGGGAGAACAAAGTTCTGCATGGCTGTCCAATAGTAGGAAGAGCTCTCCTACTCTTTTCAGCTTACTTTTTTTACAATTGAAAAAGTGAGCTTTAGCTACTAATTTCCCGATCTGAAAGATACAAACAAACTGCTGTAATAAAAGGCAATAAAACATGACTCTTTAAGGGATTGGGTCCCAGCAGATTTCCTTCTCTCTGAGAATTGTGCCGGTGTCTAAGAGAACAACCTTGTTTGCCTCACTATCCGCTTCTTTGTTGTTGATTCTTAAAATATGGAAGTAATTCAATTTTAGAGACTTGGTCATGCTTTTGATCCTTGCAATAATCCTTGCAAGTTGCAGATCAGCTGGCTTGGAATTGTTCACCACTATACTTATGATAACTTGGGAGTCTCCAAAGACGTTAGCCTCCTCAAATCCTAGCTCTTTGAGGAGTTTGACACCTTGAAAGAGGGCTATTGCCTCAACTTGTATGCTTGTGGAATGGCCTAATCCCCAAGCGAATCTGTGAGGTGGAGAACCTGCTAGATTGATGGTGAGCCCTCCCGCGCCAGCAATTCCTTGGTTCCTTTTTTCTGCCCCATTGAAGAAGAGAGAGGGATGAGGTTGATTGGACAACCAGTGCTGGAAGTCTTCTTCGTTTTTCCTGATTTGCCATTCTTTGATGGATGGAGGGGAGCTGCTCAATTTTTGGAATTTGAAGTTGAGGGCAGATCCTAAATCTCTGTCTTGCTGATTTAGATTTAGATCATCCCCTTTGTCTGCCAGCCACTCAGCTAGTTGGCTTTTCACTAAGTTGACAACTAATCTATAGTCCTGTTCCTTGCTCTGAAAAATTCTTCTGTTTCTTTCCAACCAAACTTGCCAACTGATAAATTTAGGAAGAGCGCTCCACGCTGTTCTGATTGTTTTGTTTTTTGGGGGTGAACCTGGGTATCTGGTCATCCAACCTGCAAACAGATCCAAAATCAAGGTGGGGAAATCGAACTTGTAGTTCTAGGCCTCAAGGAGATCCTGCCAAATGGAGGTTGCATACTTGCACTTGATAATGAGGTGGAGGGCGGTTTTTGAGTTTTCTTTGCACATCATGCATCTAGAGGGGCCATGGATGCCTCTTTTATGGAGCTTGTCTTCTGTGAGGATTTTTTGATGGCAGAGGAGCCAACAGAAGTGATCAATTTTTGGAATTGAAGGGATTTTCCAAATACCAACCCAGGGAGCAGGATTGAGTAGCACACGGGGACGTCCCAGACACTTTATATACCCTTGAGCTACTGTGAAGCCTGCACGCGTTGAACCCCATCCTCTCACGTCCTGCCTGCGCGTGTGTGTGGGAGCCAAACCATGCAAATAAGAGTATAGCATGCCCAGCTCAGAAGTCAACGCGGGAGGAACGGGAAGCCGCTTCCAACCCGCCCAGGCATCGTCTTTCCAGATTGACACGTCCCAGAGAGTGTTAATATTATGCTCAGATGTCCAACGCATCAGTTCAGACGTGCCTCTCAGCTCAGCCAGCGGAGGTCTACCTAGGATGCTGTCCGTCCACAATTGAATTCGTTTGCCATTGCCTGGGATCCAATATGCATAGTTGCTTATCAGTGGGACTATTCTGTTAATGAATAAACTGAGAGGAGTTCTGAGATCATTTTTTGGCTGTTCCAGGCATCTGAGCCTTGTGCCTCTAAAATATTTTCTCCACAGAGCTACCTGAGCCCAACCTGGTTTAGGTGCTATGATTTTCCATATTATTTTGGCTCCCATGGCTAGATTTTGAGCTTTGAGGTCTTTGAAATTTAATCCTCCCTCATAGATAGGCTTGGTGACTATTTCCTAATTGACTAGGGAAATCCTCTTCTCATTATTCTTGCCTCCTTTCCAGAAGAAGTGTCTGATTAACTCCTCCATCTTTTTGATGATTCCCATAGGTGCTAGGAGGACTGAGAATTTGAATAATGGGAAACTGCTCAACACTGCTTTAATGAGCACTGTTTTTCCGGTGATATTGAGCCAAGATGCTCCCCAAGCTTGCATTTTGGTTTTGAATTTGTCCAGCTATGGGTGCCAGTCCTTGCTCAGGGCCCTCCTATGGAAAATTGGCAGCCGAAGATACTTAAATGAAGACCAGGAGACAGAGGCTGTGAATCCTAGGCATCTGGCTATTGCATTTGCTATTGAAACAGAGGTATTCCAATAGTAAATGTTACGTTTTCCCTTGTTTAAAATACTGCCTGAAACCTTGCTGTAGTCATCTAGAACTTCTTTAAATTGTAGAGCTGAGTGAAGAGAAGCAACCCCCAACAGTATTGTATCATCCGCGAAGAGGGAATGACTGATATTTTTTGCCCCTCTTGCAACGCACAGGCCAACAATTTCTTGCTCTTGTTGCTTTTTATCTAATTTGAAACTGAGGACAGAGGCCTGAAGTACAAATAGGAGGGGTGAGAGGGGACATCCCTACCTCAGTCCTCTAGAGGCTTTGAAAAACTCCGCCGCCCTACCATTCACCAGTGGGGCTATCCAAGGTTCTGAAATGCATGCTCTGACCCAATTGATGAAATTTTGTCTGAACCCCAGTTTATGAAGCACATCAAACAAAAATTTATGCCTAACATGATCAAATGCATTTGCAAGATCTAATTTAATAGCCATACCTTTTTCCTTTCGATGGAGACTGGAGTGGATTGCCTCTTGGACTAGCACGAAGTTGTCTACCAGCTGTCTACCCTGGATGAATCCTCCTTGACTGTCAGGGATGATTTTGGGTAGAATTCTTTTCAACCTGTTAGCTATCACTTTGGTTATGACTTTGTACCCAATATTGCATAAGGAAATTGGGCGGAATCTGCTGAAAGAGTTTGCTCCTTTCTCTTTGGGAATGAGGGCAAGAAAGGCTGAGTTTGTACTCCCTCCAATATTTTGACAATCTTGGGACTTTTGAATCATTTTGAGGAACTCCTTCTCAACGATCTGCCAACAAGTTTGAAGAAATCTGGCCGTGAAACCATCGGGTCCTGGGGCTTTGTCGGGATCCATTACGAAAAGGGCCTCCTTGACTTCCTTGTGAGTGATTTTGCTCTCAAGTATCAGGTTCATTTTTTTGGTGATGAGGTTAGGGACAATGTATAACAGGCTGTCATTATATTCAGCTGATGGCTCCTCACTGTACAACTTCCCAAAGTGCTCAGAAGATGCCTTTTTTATGCATGTAAAATCCTTCAAAACGTTGTTTTCTTCTTTAATTTCCATGATGGAGTTTCTCCCTTTCCTGGCTTGGGCTTGTTTATGGAAATATGAGGAGTTTCTTTCACCTGATTTAAGCCAGAGACTTCTGGACTTGAGCCTCCAATATTCCTCTTCTGCCAGGCAGGCCTTGTGAAAGCTTTGCTGGAGTCTGGCCTCCTTTTCCAATTCTTCTTTTGTGATTTCCGCTGCTTCAAGATGGAGGTGCTGAATTTATAGCTTGATTTGGATTTTCTTCCTTTGTGCAGCGGGACTGGGTAGGGTCTTGGCCCAATTTTTTAACATGGCTTTGACTCTTCTGAGTTTTTCCTCCCACACGAAGAAGGTGGATCCCTTGACTGGTTCTTTCCAACAATCTCTGACCCTGTCCATAAAATCTGCCTCTTTAATCCATAGAGAATTGAACCTGAATGGAATAGGCCCCAGGTCTTTGGGGGTCAGCAGTTCCAAGCTAATAGGCTTGTGGTCTGATATGCTGCTGTGGAGGATGCACGATCTAGCCTCTAATCCGAGGAGCAGGAAGGAACTTTGCACCAGAAATCTGTCTAGTCTTGCGGCTATGTGTCCCAGACCAACCCTCTTGTTTGACCACGTGTACTTACCAACAGATGGCTTGATGTCTATCAGATCCCAGTCTTGCATGAGATCTTCCACTGCTTCCCTTGCCGGATCTCTGACAATACTGTCTCCTCTTTTTTCTGATGAGAGAAGAGTGAGGTTGAGGTCTCCGGCTATGATTATGTTCTCCAAATTTTCTAGATCTGCCAAATTTTTGATGGCATCCCAACATAATTTTTTTTCACCTGCATTGTTAGGAGCATATACATTGACCAGACTAAAAATTTCTTTAGATTCTAAGTGCTGCAATTTTAACAAAATCCAATGAGTGTTCAGGGACTCAGAGATAAGGGAAAACTTATTTGGATTCCAGAGCGACCCAAGTCCTCCTAAAGCTCCGCGGGCAGAGGTTGCATGCGCTTCGTCTTTTTTCCAAAACTTTTTGCTTGCTTGGAGGAAGGCTAGATCCTCCAGTTTAGTCTCCTGGATGAGAAGAATGTCCAGGGCCTCCAGTCTTACTAGACTTTTCATTGCTTCTTCCTTTGCTTTGGAGCCCATTCCCCTACAGTTCCAGGAGACTATTTTCATCATTTATTTTTGCTGTGGTGAGCTCCTTTGGAGCTCTGGGTTTGGACCTTCTTCATTTTCAGGGTTTTTTCTAGAAGTTTCTCTAGCGTTGGCTGGATGCCCTGGAGCTTGTCTTTGTATGTTTCTTGGTCCCTTTTCTCCTTTGTTGACATACGGCCTCTTGTGGATCTTCTGGGGGTAGACTGCGAATCCCCTATTTCCCCTTCTTCCTCCGATTCTTCAGACTCTTGGGTTTCCTCCTCCTCTTCTGATGACTTCCCTTTGGATCTCTCTGGTTCGTTGTTAGATTTAGGTAGAGAGACTTCTTTCGGAGTTTCTGTCTCCCGGGTAGTCATTAATTCAGATCCGAGGATCTCGAATTTGTTCCCTTGGCTCTCCATGGAAGGATGCTGTGTAGGGCCCGTTTGGGGGGCTCTGGCGTTAGTATTTGTGGTCTTCATGAAAGAAGAATTGGGTCTTTTTTCCTGATTCCATCCTTATTCCTTTCCTTTTTCCTCTACCCCTTTGGACGGGCAATCTCTAGCGAAGTGTCCATAGACTTGGCACTTCCGGCATTTGAACGACAGCTGTTCATAGTCTAGCTTCTGGACATGCATCCAAGGACCTACCCTTATTTTGATGGCTTCTGGTAGTCCGACATGCAGATCCACCTCCACACAAATTATGGCGCAATCATACTGATCCTTGTTGTTGGCCCTGTCTATGAATTTCCCAAGAGTCTTTCCTATGTGTTTCAGAGAGTCCCAGTTCCAAAAGTGCACCGGGAGATTGGGAAGCCTTACCCATACTGGGACCGCAGAGGGCACATCCACCGCCGGATCAAAATCTGCCATCCATTTATTCAGGTAAAGCCCTTGAGGCCACATGAAGTAGGGGCTGTTTCTGAAAATGAGGTCCTTGTCTTCTTTTTTAGAAAATTCAAATAGGAAGTAACCTCTTCCGAGGAAGTAGGATGTTACCTTATTGTTGATCAGCGGAGCCCAATTTCTAGCAACCTAGTTCTCTGTTGATTTCGGAGAGGGCCAGAGACCAGTAAACTGACCAACCAGAGCGCGATCTGCCAGAGATAAAGCTACTTGGATCGGGCCTTCAGGGGGGAGAGAGATCTCGGGGATGTCTTCAAGTCTTTTCACAAATTTGGCGGCTTCCACAACTTTCTTCTTAGGCAGAGAGGCCAATAAGGATCTGAAGGCCTCAGCAGCGAAAGACGGACGAGGGGAGGAGGGCCCCTGGGAGGGATCCGGATCCTCCATTGCAAGCAACAGGACAAACCCTAGCCGACCGTAGCCAAAGGCTAGAGCTATCGGCTAAACCCTAGCCGACCGCAGTCTAAAGGCAGAGCCCTCGACGGACCCGCCCGCAGGGATCGGAGAGAGCAGGAGCAGGCAGGCGCGCAGGGATCTAGATCTGCAGGGTGCAGATCTCGTGAGTTGCAGGGCCGAGTGAGTGCGCACAACAGCTTAGAGCGACCACGAAAAATTCCTTTTCAATTGTTAATACGTGATATGTGACCAAGTTATTGTCATACATTTTTTAATTAAACATGCCCTATTAATGTTTATGGGAATTGAAGGAACAAAGATTTCTTCTTGCCCCTATGATCTAGACTTGATCTAGGATATTTTAAAGGGACTTGGCTTGTAAAAAAATGTTCAAGCACAATGATAAAACTTAAAGCAATAATTATCTTAAATCAAATATGAACTACTTTAAATGAAGCCATAATAAAAAATGAATATAAAATATTGAGACAAGAAGAAAGTAAGGACAAAACAATTGACAATGGAGTTCATCCAGTGTGGATTATGTCTCCAGGTCATACCTCCAAGGGAGTGACATATTTATTATTCTCCCCAAAATCACAATTACAAAATGCCTACAAAAATCCCGCTACAAAATGAGCTCTCTGCTATTAGGAAGTGGCCTCCAAAATACCACCAAAAAACTCTTCGTTTCTACAAAATCAAGCTCTAAAAACTCCACTAACTTTGTTTACAAAAATAAATACATGTCTGAACTAAAGTTAAAAGGATTTTGAAACTCTATACTTTACAACGAAATTACTTGTGGCTCAATGGCCAAACATTTTTGTATATATAAAATTGGGCTCCACAGCCCCAGGGTCGAGCCCATAACCACAATATATTCCACCATAACCAATGTATTAACCATATCCATCCATGTATTGTTATACTGATGTCTAATACACCTCATAACAATATGTTTTTGTTGTTTGGTCCAACTAAATGTAATGTGTTCCGATGGTCGAATAATAAAACACCAACTTTTAATAAACAATCCAATGGTGGCACAATTCACTTGGTAGAGATTTTTAATTCCTTTGGTGGATATCTAAGTATGGCAAAGCTTCTATATTTATCGGGATTCACTGACCCCTTTTTCTGCCACCATAATAAAATAACAATAAATATAAAATCACCTCCATGTATAAATTCCTTGTAGATTCAAATTGCAAATTGTAATATGCTTAAACAATTTAATTGAATCTACTCATTAGCAGAAACAATAAATGATCAATGAAATCATGAAGCATAAAAGAGAAAGAATTCAATCACACATAACACAATAATTTTTTGGGGAAAGCCACAACTAAAAACCCCTACTATAAATATATTGCATTAATCAGAAAATATGAGAAGATTACAATGATTTGTTGAAGCCTGAGCAACCTTTGCACTATCTCAATCTATCTCACTACTTCACAAACAAGCTCCAACCACTACTTAGCCAAATATGCTGCCTGCAAAGCTCCTATTTCCTTGGGAGTTAGCCCATATTTAATTGGGAAATTTCTCAATAATGAACTACGCAATCCTCATAGGCCTTCCTCTGATTTCATGCACCATCTATACAATTCAGATGATTATACAACTGATAGTACATTGTCAGTGAACTCCAATATCAACTGGGTCTTTCTCCGATCTGACATGCATGAGTTAGTTATGAGTGAATCTCTAGTTTACAGGTTCAGCAATGCTAGTTACACCCCACTACTGCAGGTTACAAACCACTACCGGATCTCCCACTAATTCCTCCATTAGTTGGAATCAGTTTAACTGAATTTAACTTAGCTAAACTGAATTAAATAATTACAACTCAAAATAAACTCAACTTGGGCCCCTAAAATTTAGGAACCACTCTACATGACTCTAGATAGAGTCCCAACTCAAATTAGCTGAGCGAACTAAGTCAAATAACTTAGTTAACTATTACACTTTGTTATGAGAATTAGAATTACAATTTAATTCCTAATTTAATTGAAGGACAAAATTAAATTAAGATTTTCTTGTTGCATTTTCAACACTCCCTTTCAACAAGAAAGGGATTATCTGCTACCCCAATCCTATCTCTATGAAACTCAAATTTTCATCTTGACAATGCCTTTGTTAAAATATTAGCATCTTGCTCCTATGTAGGAATGTATTCCAACAACATGATTTTCCTCTGCACAATACCGAATTTCAATATGCTTGGACCGATCATGAGAAACAAGATTCTCAAAGAGTTTGCTAGAACTCTGATTGTCACAGTAAATCACTGTAGGATCCACCTGTTGACCAAATAACCAAACAAGGAGCTTCCTCATCTAGATAGCCTCACAAGATGCTTGACTAGCATCCATGTAGTCTGCTTCTACTGAACTGGGTGAAACTGATCTCTGCTTCCTATTGTACCAAGAAAATACTGCTGAGCCAATACTAAAGATTCCCCCTGATGTGATCTTTTTGTTGGATGGAATCCCTACCCAATCTGAATCATTGAAGCCTTGAAACTTCACTCCCTCTGTCCACCTGTACCAAAGACCAAACTGAGTGGTGCCTCTGAGGTATCTCAACACATGTTTAGCTGCATTCCAGTAGAGTTTGGTTGGCTTAACTATGCCTTGATTAAGCTGGTTAACTGCAAAACACATGTCCGATCATGTGTTCACCAAATACATAAGTGAACCCACAAGATGTCTATAAATCGTAACATCCACTACTTCACCTGAAGTAGCATTTTCCTTCCCAATTACCTGCTAGAGAAGTCTCCATGGGTTTGCTGCTCTCCATGTGGAACTTCTTCATTATATTGTTGGCATACTTTCCATGAGAGACAAACAATTCCTCATCTCCTTGCCATACTTCCATACCAAGAAGGCAATGCATGAGCCCCAGGTCCTTCATCTCGAATTATCTTACAAGATCCTCTTTGTAAATTATATTTTATCAGCTTCTCATCACCTCTTAGAATCAAATCATCGACATATAATATTATAATCAACAATTTACCTTCAACCTCAATATGGTAGAGGTTTGAAACTACTTCACTTTTGGTGAAGCCCAACCCAGTGAAATAACTATCAATTCTGGTATAGCAAAGATGGGGTGCTTGTTTTAGTCCATACAATGCTCGATTGAGTCTGCACACATGCGACTCTTTGTTGAAGGTCTCAAATCCTTCCAGATGCCCAATATACACCTCTTCCTCAATTATACCATTGAGGAATTCTGTCTTCACATCCATCTAATGTATCTTCCATCCCATCTGTGCTGACAGTGCTAGAATAGATCTGATTAAAGAGTACCTTGCTACTAGAGAAAAGGTCTCCTCGTAATCAATTCCCTCCACCTGAGAGAACCCTCTGGCCACAAATATGGCCATTTGTTTCTCCACTCCCCCATATGTTGCTTTCTTTACCACGTAAAGCCATCTGAAACTCACCACTGACTTGTTTGATGGTCTTGGGACCACTTCCCAAACACTGTTTATGATAATGGAGTCATACTTCTCAACCATGACATCAACCGAGACTGTTTTCTACACTAATTCCTTGAATGAGGATGGATCAATCTCTAAACTCTCACTCATCATAGCCATGTACCCAATGTACCGATATGGTGACCTCCTCTGCCTGCGCCGTGATGTGGGTGCTCCCACATTATCTCTAGCATCATGCATCAATCTATCAATCTCTTTGGTATGCTTCCTTCCATCTCTGGAAGTCTCTTCATGAGTGGGTGCTTCCACTCTCTGCTCCTCTACATGTGGCTGCTCCACATCATCCCGACATTCCTCTTTTGGAGCTAAAATATCCTCATCTGCATGTAAATGAAGCTCCCTCTCAAGGGAACATATCATGGCCTTATCTTCATTGAACTTCACATCATTACGAACCATTGTCATCCTGTTGGATGAAAGGTACACCCGATAATTGTGAGGTGTATTAGTGTACCCCACAAATATTCCCAACTCAGCTATTTTCTCTAGCTTTTTCTGTGCATCCTTGGTAACATGTCAGTAGTCTGATGAACCAAATATCCCGAAGTATGCCACATATGGCTTCTTACTTGAAAAATCTTCTTTTGGTGTAATCATCCTGAGAATTCGATGAGGGCTTGTTCTACAAATAAACAATTGTGTTTCATGCTTCAACCCACAAGTGCAACTGTAGGCCCAGATCATGTAACATCACTTGTGCAACTCCCACAATACTTCTGTTCTTCCTTTCAGCCACCCCATTCTGCTATGGTTTATGAGGTGCTACTAATTCCCTTTGAATTCCTTCTGATGCACATAATTTATTGAATTCACTTGACACATATTCTCCATCATTATTTCTTCTGAGAGCTTTAACTTTCCTTCCAGTATATTTCTCGACAAGTGCTTTAAATTCAAAAAATTTAGTGAACGTTTGATCTTTCTTCTGCATGAAGATTATCCGACACTTACGAGAAAAATCATCAACAAATATTACATAATACTTGTGCTTTCCCGTGGATATTATCAAGGACGATCGACACACATCAGAGTGAACTCTATCAAGAATCGCTTGCGCTTGACTGCTTTTATCATGAAAGGAAGCTTTGGTGTACTTCCCCAATGTACACCCTTTGCATGTGTCTCTCTAATCTAGTGTAACCTTGGGAAGTCCTGTAGATTTTTTTTTCATTATCTTCAAAGCTTCATGGTGCAAGTGACCCAACCTTCTATGCCACAACTCACCAATGTATTGGCTCGTCACCTTCTCTGCTTTAGTGCTCAAAGAAGCATAATATTCTACATCCAATTCGTAGAGGTTCTTCACCCAAACCCCGATCCATTTCACCTGTCCTGAGGCTATGTGATGAAGGAAAGCCCTTCCCTTGATAAATATCACATCGTAGCCACAATCCTCCAACATGGAAATTGAAACCAAATTCTTCTTCAAACCCGGAACATACATGGAATCTTTTAATGTGAGAGGAGAACAAGACTCCCTCTGAAAGGTAACAGTACCAATTCTGATTGGGCTATGCCTCCCATCTCGATGTGCATCATCTGGAGGTCCTTCTCCTCCAAGTCACTGAATAACCCTTTGTTTCCAGTCATACGGAATGAGGCTCCACTATCCAGCTACCACACACTACCCATCACCGATGTCACCATGCAAGCGATGAGGGTGAAATCCAATTCGAATTGTGAAGCAATAGCTTCACATGCCGCTCCTCCTGAGGGCTTCTTACCAACCTTCTTATGTGGACACTTTGTGGCATAGTGTCCCAACTCGTGACAATGAAAACATTTAATCTTTGACATGTCCTTCTTCTTTCCGCCCTAACTGGAATCTAATTTGGAATGGAATGACTTCCCCTTCCCTTTCTTCGCCTTCCCAACTAAGGCACCTTTCTCCTCATCATCATGCTTGAATGAGGATCCATATCTAGTGTTCTACCGAATCTCTTCTTGTACCAGGTTGGACCACAATCGCTCCCACTCTGGTAGCTTATCCCTCCCATTAACTGAGTCCTGGTAGCTGTGCTAGCTCTTGGGAGGTCCTATAATTTCTAGGCTCACCAAATCATCTTCAAAAACTATAACATTGACACTTCCAAGCTCATCCAGACATAGGGTGAACTTGGTCAAGTACTTTGTATTGTGTCACCCTTCTCCATCTTGATCTTTCTAAGCTTTTCCTTTAGTTCCATCTTCCCGTGGTCACTACTATTTTGAAACAGGTCCATCAAGGCCTTCCACATTGAAAATGGGTTTTGCTTACATGGAGGTTCGAGACAATATGATCTCAAACTCCTTCTAGGATAATCCTTCTCGCCTTTGCCACACATTTTCTCCACTCTTCTAGATTTTGAGCATCAGCTGGCTTAGGAACGTCTTTTTCTATGAATTCCTTAAGCCCATTGTCTTCCAAACTGCCTCCATCTAATTCCTTCCAACCAATATAGTTCGAAATACCCTCAAGGGCATATTCAAATCTCAATCTGTAGAACATATTTCTGGCTCTGAAGTATGATACTGCAAATTTGATTTCTCCTGCAAAATACAAATTCGTATTCTCCTCTTCTATAGTGATTTCAAATATGATACCATGTAGAAATTCCTTGTAGATTCAAACTGCAAATTGTAATATGCTAAAAATATTGACTTGAATCTACTCTACTCATCAGCGAGGACAATAAATGATCGATGGAATCACGAAGCATAAAAGAGAAAGAATTCAATCACACATAACACTAATTTTCTGGGGAAAGCCACAGCTAAAAACCCTTGCTATCTGTATATTTCATTAATAAGAAAATATGAGAAGATTACAATTATTTGCTCAAGCCCGAGCAACGTTTGCACTATCTCAATCTACTTCATTGCTTCACAAACAATCTCTAGCCAATAATTAGCCAAATATATTGCTTGCCAATATCTTATTTCCTTGCGCATTTTCCTTGGGAATTAGTCCATATTTAATTGGGAAATTCCTCAATAATGAACTACGCAACCCTCATAGGGCTTTCTTTGATTGCATGCACCACCTGTACAATTCAGATGATTATACAACTGGTAGTATACTATCCCTGAACTCCAATCTCAACTGGGTCTTTTTATGATCTGACATGCATGAGTTTATTATGAGTGAATCATCTGTTTACAGATTAAGCAGTGATGGTTACACCACACTCTTGCAGGTTACACCCCACTAATGGATCTCCCACTAATTCCTCTATCAATTGGAACTAGTTTAACTGAATTTAACTCAGTTAAACTGAGTTAAATACTTACAACTCAAAATAAACTCAACCTGGACCCCTAAAATATAGGAACCACTCTACATGACTCTAGATAGACTCCCAAATCCAATTAACTGAGCCAACTAAGTCAAATTAACTTAGCTAACTATTACAAGTTGCTATGAGAATTAGAATTACAATTTAATTCCAGATTTAATTCAAGGACAAAATTAAATTAGGATTTTCTTGTTGCATTTTCAACACTCCATGGCTTAAAAAACCATATTCGGACCTAAAGGTGAATTCGATTATCTTGCAACCTAGATCTCGTGTTCAAAGCTACATTAACATTGATTCATTGCACTGAACTTTTGAACAAATGTTGGCACACTTCTCGAGGTGCCACATGGCGTGATTTGATTGGGCCACATGGTAGCCTTCCATTGGTCCAAATCATGCCACATGTTAATCTACCATGTCATGCGATGTCAACATGACAATTCAAATCCATATGTCAACTCGACGTTGTGCCACATGTCAGCTTCAAGACGTTCCACCCATCAACTTCAAATGTGCCACGTCACCCTTTGACTTTGAATTTTTTTCGTTGGGTTATCCCTCAATTTCCTACGCTGAGGAGGAGATCGAAAAAGGTAACCTCGAACCACTTTCAACTCAGTAGATAGCCCTACTGAACCAGAGAGGGATATCTCAAAGGATTTGTCAATTAATAGCTGTAAAGAACATGATTTTAGGCTAGATATGCAAGATTGATTTGAGTATATGTGAATTTAGGGTTTTAAATTTGCTGGACTAGGGTTTAGAGCAAGTAATTAGGTCTAGGATTCAAGCATGCAAAGACAAGTATAAATGTGAGCTAGATATCAGTGCGTTATGGTGCAATTGGAGTGTTTGTCAAGGTAGTATAGATTTGTGAGCTTAAACTAAACTAATGAGCATGTAAAAGCATGAATTCATTAGCTTTAGAAGAAAGTAAACACAACTATGAATTCCGCATAAACAAAGCTTAAATTCAAGAATCTTGTTTATATAATTGCAAGGCAATTCATAGGTAGAAGATAAAGCATGTAAATGGAGATGATATATCCACAAGAAATTTATAGAAAGAGTAAACAAACACCATAGGTTCACTGAACTAGAGCTCCTGAAAAATAGCTGCAACTGCTCCTGTATTAGCTGAAGAGAACATAAACATACAAGCCTCCTCCAAAAAATTCCAACCCTTCTCTCTGAATGAGAAATGATACATATAGACTCAATTGAACCACTTCCCCACCTTCAAGAGTTGAATTCCTAGGTGGTGGACCTGATTCCAAGATTCTCTGAACCAACAGGCGAGAGTGAGAAGGTCTAATACAAACACTTCTTGTAGACTTTGTTTTGGATTTTACTTCCTTAATGAGGCATGTTTTTCTTGCCAATGGAGGGGAGAGCTCGATGAAAAATGGGAAATAGAAGGCAAATGAAATGAGTTTGGGGATTTTTTAGGTTTTTATAGGAAAGTATGATTCCTTTTTGAAAAGAAATGGGCCCCAAATACCTTTTAAGGCACTGGGTTTTCACCTTTAAGATTGAGCCACTTTGGATAGCCGAAACTTGAGTTGCATTTTTACCTTTTGAACATTGAAACTTCTTCTCTTGGAATCTTTGAGACTGAAATCATGAAGAGCTTGTGAAAATTTATCAAGCTAATGTTAAAGATATGCTTGTCATGATTAATTTAATGTTGGATTTACACATGATGATGATGGACCTTGAAACCCTAATGACTTAATGAAGACATGAAACTGAGTGGAATGGTGATGATGATGACTGATATAATGAAAAAATTATTTTTATCATGATATCTTCATCTGAGTGAGGTAGGCAACCAACATGTGTGATTTTTACAAAAGAATGAAAACATTCCTAGACAAACTAGCCAGTGACCAAATTTTAATCTGTAAACCTAGTGACATGATAAAATTTGACCTTGAGACTCTTGATAGACTTGGTAAAAGCATATTTGATCACTGGTGGAAGGTAGAAAAGGCTGACACTAACATTGGCTCCAGCTGGGGATGACAGCTCCTTTGAGGTGTCAAGAACACCGTAGACCAAGTAGCCTTATTCATTGGGAAATGGAGTCAAAATGTAGAAAACTAAACTGAAATGGAAAATTGACTCACTATTTGACATGAAAGGTCTATAAAAGTAAAATAAAAACAACAGCTAACCAAAGAAGCCTCTTGGCCTTATCCTCGGGCTTCAAACTCCTATGATAGCCACTTAGATAATGGAACATAAAAAACACACCAGTATGTAAAATGGTGATGAGAATTTTCAGAACTTGTTTCAAACATGGTAGTGCTTGAGAAGCCTACCATTGATCGCTCCTCCTGAATAATCTTCTCCATTAATTTCCTCCAATAGGAAAGCATTCTTCCCTTTGAAATATGATATTCTGTAGGGTCCCTTCCATAAATTCTCAAAATTGCCATGTTTACCTTTTTCTCCATTTCTAGCATCCCAATGGAGAACCACATCTCCCAAATTGAAATTGTCTTCCTTGGTCTTGCGATCATAGATCTTTTTGGTTCTTTCCTGAAGTTTAGAGGTGTTATGAAAAAATTCCTATCTAGTTTGCTGTATATGTATCATCTGGTTTATCCTTATTTGCATATCATTGGTTTCACTGTCCAATGCCTACAGAATTTTCATGACTGGGACATCAAGAGATGAAGGAAAAACTGTGTTAATCCCGTACACTAATTGAAAAGGAGACATACCTATTGATTTCTTAGTACTGAATCTATCTGCCCATAAAGCATTAATGAGCTTTTTGTGCCAGTTCTTCTTGTTCACTTCTAAAACTTTCTTGATAATGTTGATCCAAGATTTGTTGGAAGATTCATCTAGACCATTCCCTTGTGGATGATAAGCAGTGGAATGTCCTAATACAATATGGTACTTAGCACAAAACTCCACCATCCTTTTTGACTTGAAGGCAACAACATTATCAATGATTATTTTCTGCAGGGTAGCCAAATCTAGACAAGATATTAGATTCCATAAATTGAATGATAACAGAATCAGTAGCTTGCCTGGTTGGGATTGCCTCAAGCCATTTTGCAAAGTAGTATGTTGATGTCAAGATTCATTTGTGCTGTGCAAACGATGAAGGATGGATCTCACCAATGAAATCAAGACCCCACTACTGAAAAGGAGATGAAATTGTAATGGGCTGCAAGGGTAATGGCAAAAGTTTTCTTTTTCCTTGGGAAACCTAACATTCATGACAACACATCACTATTTTATATACATCAGAAAAAAGAGTATGCCAATAGAAACCAACCCTTAAGATCTTATTTTCTGTAGTCTTCCAAAAGTGATGGCCACCACAGTCTCATTTGTGAAAATATTTCATCACATCCTTTGCTTCATTTTCCACCAAATAGTTTAGCAACACACCACCAGGGTCTTTCCAGTATAAAACACCATCAAGAGTACAATACTTTGAAGCTTTCAATTTTAAAGGTCTAGTTTTACCTTTGGGAAATTTCGGTGGAGGATTTAAACGCTACAAGGCATAAGCAATGTCGGAATACCATGGAGATGAGATGAACATGTTGAACACCTGTAAGTATGGTCTTCTTCTTCTTCTTCTTCAGAAAGTGTTGCAATCAAATTGATGTCTAATGCATGTAGATTAGATTCAGCCATAAGCTTAGACAAACCTTGTCCCTTGATGAGCTTTGCGGGCTTTATCTCCAAATTATACTCCAGCATGGCTACAATCCATTTTCACCTTCTGCCTTTAGGATTTGTTTGCACAAAAATCTCTTTTACCGCTGTTGTGGGAACATAAGTGATGGTGTGAGAATGAAAAATATAAAATCGAAAATCTTTGAGAACTTTCACCAATGCCAAGGCCTGCTTCTCAATGATGTTGTATCTTAGTGCTGCATCTCTTATGGTGCGATTGAAGAATGCTATAGGCTGCTCATTTTTCCGATCTCTCTTTTTCATTAGGACTGCTGCTAATGTATGCTCAGAGGCAAATGAAAAAATAATGAAATCTGAAGTATAATCTAGACTAATCAAAATAGGAGCAGTAGATAATGAAAAATTTACTGCATGGAAAGATTTCTTAGCCTCTAAAGACCATTTTACCTTTCTTTCCTTCTTCTGTCATCTCTTTTAAATGTTCAGTGAGGTTGGGGATGAATCTTCTCAAAAAATTGATTTTCCCATTAAAAGACTGGATTTCTTTCTTGTTCCTCGGGAATTCTAATTTCTGAATGGCTTTAACTCTTATAGGATCAATGCGAATGCCATCCTTATAAATGATGTGTCCCAAAATCATACCTTCTTCCATGGCGAATAGGCTCTTCTTTGGATTGAGTGAAATACCAATTTTTCTGCATTTCTAAAAAATAATTCTCAAATTATGTAAATGATCTTCATCAAACTTGGAAAAAACTGTGAGATCATCTAAATATATAACCATAAATACATCCTTTTCATTAGCGAAAGCTATGTCCATAGCCCACTGAAAAGTTGCTCCTGCATTCTTTAATCCAAATGGCATCTTGGCATACATGAATGTACCCCATGGTGTTGTGAAGGTTGTTTTTAGCTGATCATCTTTATGCACCAAAATCTGATTGTACCTGGAATATCCATCTAGAAATGACATCCTGGAAGACCCAACTACCCTCTGAAGTATATGATCCATCTTTGGTAGGGGATAATTATCTTTCAGGGACACTTTGTTTAAATTTCTGAAATCAATGCAAAGACGAATCTCCCCAGTCTTCTTTCTTACCGGCACTAGATTAGACATCCATTCAGAAAATCAAATAGGAACTATGATACCAAAGTTATAAATCCTATTTACCTATTTTTCAATTGATGGCAACAACTTAGGATTAATCCTTCTCAGTTTCTACCGAAATGGATTTTCATGAGGATTGACCGGAATGGTGTGCTCAATGATATTCTTGTCATAAACCTTCAGATCTGAATAGTCCCAAGCAAATACATCAAAAATTTTTGTCATTAAAGCTATGTACTTACTTTTTATTTCATGAGATAAGGATTTTGACAGTTTGACCATATTAGGCTTATCAACGGTACCAATGTTTACATCTTCAACAAATTTTTCTATGGGGACCAAGGTGGGCTTTTTGGCAACATCGTCATGATCAAACAACTCTTCCAAAGGTACAAGGCCTCTTGGAATGTTGTTGTCCTTAAGCTGCAATATTTCAATCTCAACTGATTTAATCTCTGAATCATTGATATTGGATGTATCATCAATGCAGAATTCTAAAATTCTCCTTCCAATTGCAGAAAATTGTTGAACTATTTTTCATCCCAAAACACTTGCCAAAATCTCATATTGTCAGTAATAGCTTGGTGATGTTTGACATGGACATAATACTTCTGATTAGAGTGAATAGGAATCTTCACCATACCAACTGCAGTAGAAAGAGAGTCAACTATAACATTCTGATTTCTAGGAATATTAGACAAAGTAGATTCTGTAAAAGTTTTGAGGATGTCAAGTAGAACATTAAGATAAGATATCATTCTTGGATGCTTGGCCTGGTATTCCCCTTTTACTTGTTTGATTACCAACTTGGAGTCACCATAAACATACATTTTCTTTGCTCCCAACTTCTTCAGAACCTTGAGGCCAATAATCAATGCCTCATACTCTGCCTCATTGTTTGAGCAGTCAAAAGATAAATTGTAAGAACTCATTCTTACCATTGCGAGGAATTTTACAAGACTGATGTAATGGAAAATGAATCCAAACACCAATATCAGCTCCTTCTTTTCCCAATGCACCATAAATCTCCATGGTCCAAAAACCTTTTTCTTCATCCGAAAAAAGGATTCCAGCAAAAAAGAAGCTTCTTTATGTGTCCCCTTTGCGAAGAAAGAAAAGAGACCTTTCTGAAGGTTGAACTGTCTGATCTTTAGGAAGATGGTTATCTGTTTCAAGACACTATGTTTTTTGCACTATCTCAACAATCTTTTCAAAGGGGTTTGTAGGCTACAAAAACTCTTTATTAAGCTCTTTCCCTTCAACAATCATAACTTTATGCACACTAGTTATAACATCTGGAACTTCTGAAATTTCTACAAGCTGACTTTCATCATCGACTGAATTCATATCACTAAACAAAATGAAAGAATCAAGATTAGTTTGCACAACATGTATAGGGTGATTTATTGGTTTTTCCTTACTACTGAACATGAATTTCATCTTCTTTTCCCGATATTGTTTTCTGAGCTGCCCAAATACTGGGATAGTAGCATATGAAAAGTCAAGCTGTAGAGTACCGTTTAGTTTTTCTCCCCAAGACCTTGAGAGAAACATACCAAACTGAGGAGGAATATCAACGACCACTACATCCATAATCACATTCTTGGCAGGAATTTGGTCCAAGGAGACTACTAAACCTTTAATGAGGCCAAGACAATTCACTCTACCCGAATCAAAAGCATAGAGGTCATGATAAGGTCAGGTGATACTCAGTCCTAGTTTGTGCATGATGAATTTGGGTCTAATATTATGCGAGGCACCAGAATCTAGCATGGTATTATGGAGGATAAAGTCATGAAGTTTGAGACTAAGAGAAAAAGGTGGAATTTCACTATCTTTAGGACTTCCTTCTAAGCCTGGACCAAAAAGGATCGTTGGCTCATCATCAACCACATTTACTGTATCTGACATCTGGTCAATCTTAAGCATTTTTGCAATCTAAACTTATATTTATCATTCTTCACTAATTCAGTGTGAGGAATTGAAAGTTTCAACTTAGAAATTTCATTTTCTAAACTGAAAATATTAGATTTCTTTTCTACCTCCTTTGAGCGATGTCCTTCTTTTCAATCTTCCCTTTAGCTTGAGATTCCTTCTTATGAATTTCACTTTGAAAACCGTTATCTTTCCTCACATTGCTGGTAGATGCCTCATTGGTTTTATCTTGACTTAGTATGACAACTTCTTTTTCTTTATTCTGATTTGCAGGAGTTGCTTCTTTGCTTGATGTTTCTTTTGTAGATTTTTCCTCTTCTAGTTCAATGTAACAGGTACATTTATGTTCTGCAAGTTGTACTACTTTTGCAAATGACTAAGAGAATTATTATATCCTCTTTGGTATTCCTCAGTTTGCATAGCCCATAGATCATCACTTGCAAGTACAAGTTGCTGATGACTTGGTATGAAAGATTCTTCAGAAAATTGATCTTCTTCTGTCAAAAAGGTAGGCAAATCATCTTCTTCAAAGAAATTATTTTCTTCTACAATATCTTCTTCATATTCTTCCTGGCATTCAGTATAATTTTGCTGAAATTGCGCTCTTACTTGTCCTTGAGGATCTTGATTTCGCTACTCTTTCTGTCTATTTCTGAAATGTTGTTGTTACTGGCCACGAAAGTTCAGATTCCTCACTAAAGGCTCCACTTGTCGATCAATTATGGATATTCTATCCATCATTATTTTCATGGTTTTGATCAGAGTGTCAAGCTTTACATCTTAAGATGATGAGGGTTCTTCTTTAAAAAAAACTTTGTTCTCAGTGCTTTCAGGCTTTGATTTGGATTTCCTGATGAGCAGATTAGCTTCAACACTTACTGTATTTCACTGCATTTCTTCAAGAGTTGCAGGGTCTCTCTCTCTGAGATGATATTCCATGTTTGGGTCAAAAGCATCAGGATAATGGAGAAGTGCTAGACCAGGTGGAGGATTCATATCATCAGGAATAGAATTGTATACCAAATTGAATCTTGCTGTGAACTTTTGGACTGTCTCATTTTGATTTATTTTCATGGAATTGTACTCAGCCAAGATCTGCAGTGGAATTTTATTTTCTTGCCAATGTGCTAAGAACAATTCTATCAGTGTCTGAGAATTATTGAGAGAATTAGCAGCCAAATTGAGAAACCATTTCTTCACATCTCCGGAGAAATTATGAGTTGTTATTCTCATCTTAGCATCATCTTCATCAATTTCTTCCAGATCGATAAAATCTATCAATTTATCAACATGATGCTCAACTGTGATTTCTGAGCTCCCATCAAATAGTGGGAGTCTTTGACCATAGTTCTGAGGTAAAGCACCAATTTGAGTAGATAGCATGAGAGGCGCAAATTGTGCCATGATTGCTAGAGGTACTACAATGGGCTATGTAGGTAAGGATGATGACACTAATGGAGATGGTGGAAGAAAGGATGAGGTGGCTGAGGTACTTGGAGGTGTAGTAGTTGTATTTGGAGGTGCAGTAGAGGATGAAACAACATTTAAGTATTCAAGCTGCTACTGAATGTAGGCCTTTTCAGTAGTGATTTGGCACTGGTCAACAAAACTTTGAAGTTTGTCAAAATTTAACCGCAACTCATGGTCAACTCTAGTAGATAGAGATTTTGAAGAATGAGAATAAGATTCAAATTGAAGAGGTTCAGATATCACTTCAGAAATGCAAGACTCAAATTTTGACCTTGAAAGAGACAATTCTAATTGAGTATCAAAAGGAATCCGTTCAAAAGCAAATAGATTTTTAGGTATAGAAGCTGTTTTTTTAATTTTTCGAACTGCACTTTTAGTGATAGGTAACTTAAGTTTTTTGAGCAGTTTTTCAGGATCTTAAACAATAAAAGGTGGATTTGGGTTAGGATTTGACCTCGTATATCTTTTAGGAGCGATAATTTTTTCACACCTTAAGATTGATGAAATTTGTAAAATCAGCCTATCTTTGGATACTGGGAACTATCAACTACAGAACTAGTTCTCTTGAAAGCTCTAAAATATTTCCCAGGAATGATTTATTTGTCGTTTCCCTAGAAACGGTGCCAAAAATGTTATCCCCTACAATTTCCTAGGCTGAGGGGGATATTGAAAAAGGTAACCTCAAACCACTTTCAACTTAGTAGCTAGCCCTACTGAACCAGAGAGGGATCTCTCAAAGGATTTGCCAATGAATAGATGTAAAGAACAAGGTTTTTGGCTAGATATGTAAGATTGATTTGAGTATTTGTGAATTTAGGGTTTTAAATTTGCTGGACTAGGGTTTAGAGCAAGTAATTAGGTCTAAGCTTCAAGTATGCAGAGACAAGTATAAATAGGAGCTAGATATTAGTGTGTCATGGTGCAATTGGAGTGTTTTTCAAGGTAGTATAGGTTTTTGAGCTTAAAAGAAACTAATGAGCACGTGAAAGTATGAATTCATTAGCTTTAGAAGAAAGTAAACACAACTATGAATTCCACATAAACAAAGCATAAATTCAAGAATCCTGTCTATATAACTGCAAGGCAATTCATAGGAAGAAGATAAAGCATGTAAAGAGAGATGATATATCCATAAGAAATTGATAGAAAGAGTAAACAAACACCATAGATTCACTAAACTAGAGTTCCTAAAAAATAGCTGCAACTGCTCCTGTATTAGCTGAAGAGAACATAAACATACAAGCCTCCTCCACAAAAGTCCAACCCTTCTCTCTGAATGAGAAATGATACATATAGACTCAATTGAACCACTTCCCCACCTTCAGGAGTCAAATTCCTAGGTGTTGGAACTGATTCCAAGATTCTCTCAATCAACAGGTGATAGTGAGAAGGTCAAATACAAACACTTCTTGTAGACTTTGTTTTGTATTTTACTTGCTTAATGAGGCCTAATAAACCACAAAAAAAATCTATCATGTCCATTTATTCATTCTTACATCATATAACCTGAACTAACTTCAATTTCATCAAGATTTTTAACTTTGACCAAGTCAAACTGAAAACTAGGAAATTTACACAGTGAAATTTAAATGAAAAACACAGAAATTTGCAGAAGTGCAGCGCCAAATTTGATCCCACTTTAAGGTGCCTTCCTGAGGTCCAAATGAAGATATGAAAGGAAATTTAACTATATTTTCATGTCTAGTTTCCAGAACACCTTGAATTTTTGAAAATGACCCATGGAAAGGCCTTCAAAAATTCATTCTCCCAAGGTCTTTCCAGAAGCGCAACGCCTCTAAAAAAAAGAGGGGCATAATGTTAATTTTGAACACTTTTCCCTCTTTTTCTCAGCATTTGGGCCCTCTCTGGAAAATATGATGAAATGGGTTTTGAGAGGATGCCATGGGCTTTCCAAAACTGTAAACGATTTATCATTTAGATGCCTAAGGAAAAAGCGCAGCGCCTTGAGTGGCCAATTTTCTGAATTAGGCCACAAAATAGCCAAAAAACCAAATATTCTAGGAATTCCTCCAAAATTGGTCATGAGCTGCAAAATGAGGCATGTTAAGCCCTCATGGATGCTTCAGAAAGCATCCCTAAGTTACCCTTCTCATTTTTTTCTTTTAGGGTTTCTTTGAGCTTGTTTTCCAACTGCTTGACCTTGATGTTACAAATCATATTTCTGGTCTGGTAGTGATGTGACATGTGCCTTAGTAATTGATTTTCCCTATTGGATTTTTCAAGATGATTCTCCAAGTGATCATTGACCTTATCTAACCAATACTCCCTGTCCTCATTTATCTCTAAGGAAATTATGTCCTCCATATCTAGTTCTTCATCTAACAAATTGTGTTTTTTATCTTATTTCAAATGGTTTATTGAGTCCTTTGGTTATTTACCTCTTTTTCTTGCCTTGTCTTTCAGTTTCTGCAGGTTTATTGGTCTCCAATACTGCTTTTCCTTTGCCTGCTTTCTACAATAGTTTAGCTTGCTCTTTTTCCATGATAAGTTGTTTAGCCTTTAGCTGAATGTTTTCTTGTTCTAGGAATGATATGAAAAACCTTGCCCTTGCCATGTTGTCCATGAGTTCTCTGATATGAGAGTCTTTTTCTTTGATATCTTTCTGCATGCTTGAAGGCTCATTTTATGTTTCCAAGTCCACCAACTCAAACTCATGCTCAATCAAATATTTATCTTGTACTGGTGATCCCTATTTTGTTGATGTAGAATGCTTGGCCCCTTTCTCAACATGAGAAGCAAACACAAGCCTTTTTCCTCTTTGGTACATCCTAGTCACCTCAGGTCTAGGTGCTTTAGGAAACTCAACTAATTGGATTGATGATCCTACCTCATCTGCTGTGTTGGCATGTTTGGATCCTGAACTAAAACATTAGCCTCATGCCATTTCAAAGCTGTCTCCATGAAAGAATCCCATGTCATGTTTTTCTCTGCAAGCTGATGGAGAATTGTAGTCTTGATCAAACTATGGTGAAAAAGGCTAGGATAGTGTTCTTTTTTTTTCTTCATATGAACCTTCTCAGACATCTTGACCAGGATTCTACACAGATAGTTGCACATGTTGAGAGGTTTCTAAGTTGTAAAGTGCATTAGAAGCCGGATGTGATAGGCATACAATCTAGAAAACCTTCCCTCACATGTGAAAAATTTCATGACAACCTTCATTAATGGATCATACTTCTCCAATAGGTGCCTAAAAGGTATGATATGTGTATGGGTTTCCTTGTATGGTGTTTCCAAGAAGGACCTGTAATTTTGAAGATCTAAATTCATGCCCTTAAACTATTATTCTCCATGATCCGGTATCCTTGTAGCAAGTGAAATAAAAACCACTAAAAATGTGAACTCAACCCGAACAATGATAGCACTTTCCCCTTTCAAATGAGTGGCGATCCAATCTGTCAACTATTCATGAAAACCTACTTCACACACTCTTATGCAAACTCTAGACAACTCACATCTTCAAAACATTGCTTTATGAATCATGATGTGTTGATTTAATTGTAGTTGGTAGGTTCATATATGATAAATTTTCCTCCTTTATGGTGTTCTTTCCTCTCTAGTGAGTAATCTCCTTCCATGATGACAGAAACCCTAGAAGCAGGAAAATGGAAAAAAGCAATGAGGGATGAGTGAAAAAATGAAATGATGGATAGGTGGAGTGGAAATAATGGTAAGGTAAATTCTAGGAGATGGATAGGGACTATAAGAAACTAATAAAACTTAAGTGAGGTGAAATTAAGGAAAGGAGTGCTTGTGAAAAATGAAAAACAGAGCTTCTAGGAAACCTTTCCAAATTGCTATGAATGAGCTAGGGTTTAGTTATAGGTGAGGTAATTTGATGATTCATAGTTGGTTTAGTGGGTCAAAATGTATTTTAAACATGTATATAGGTGTAATATGAAATATTTACATGTTTAGCATTTCAAAACTAGACTAACCATCATTGACCCTAGCTTATAGCATAACAATTTCACCTAAAACCCTAGCTAAAGAAATATTGCATTTGAATCCATCTTGCTAAAGGAAAAAGGTAAGTGAAATGATGTACTTACTTGTAGACAAGTTTAGATTAGCAAGAAAGTAAATTGCAAGCTTCAATTTTGAGTTTGGGTGGTTTCTGGAAGGTTTCAGGCTGCTATGGCACAAACACAATGCGGTGTCTGGAAACGCAACGCAATGTCCAGAAGCACAGCGCAGTCTTTGGAAGCGCAACACCTGCAAATTTTTGCCAATTTTTCCTAGAAACCCGCGTTTTTCTTGCCAATGGAGGGGAGAGATCAATGAATAAAGGGAAATAGAAGGAAATTAAGTGAGTTAGGGGATTTTTGGGTTTTTATAGGCAAGTATGATTCCTTTTTGAAAATAAATGGGCCCCACATACCTTTCAAGAAACTATTTTTTCACATTTAAGACTGAGCCACTTTGGATAGCTGAAACCTGAGTTGCATTTTTACCTTTTGAACACTGAAACTTCTTCTCCTAGAACCTTTGAGACTTAAATCATGAAGATCTTGTGAAAATGCATCAAGTTAATGTTGAAGAGCTGCTTGTCATGATTCATTTAATGCCAGATTTACACATGATGATGGACCTTGAAACCCTAATGACTTAATGAAGACATGAAACTGCGTAGAATGGTGATGATGATGACTGATATAATGAAAACATTATTTTTATCATGATATCTTCATCTGAGTGAGGTAGGCGACCAACATGTGTTCTTTTTCCAAAAGAATGAAAACATTCCTAGACAAACTAGCCAGTGACCAAATTTTACTCTGTAAACCTAGTGACATGATAAAATTTGACCTTGAGACTCTTGACAGGCTTGGTAAAAGCATATTTGATCACTAGTGGAAGGAAAACAAGACTGACACTAACACATTGTTAGATATTCCTTTAAATATGTACCTTTAGCTTTGATTATACTTTGAATTGTGAGAAGCGTGGAATTTTCCCTTTAAAGTGTGGCAAGTTCCCTGTATAAAAGTTTCATGATATCTTCCAATGTCTTGTTTGAATTCAATGCTACTACTTGGTAGCCTTCATCATTGGAGCTTCAGGCCAATAGAGTTTGGTTTTCCTTCTGAAGCCTCTATTTTTCCTATTGTTCCTTCTTGAGACTCCTTTCCACCTCCTTAAATTTATCCATCAGGTGTTCGATGTTTCTCTTTGTGGCATAACAGAAAGTCATTCCTGCTGAAGCAATGACTAGTGGATTGTCCAATATGTTATACTATATCTCATTCAGTGGTGATTGAGATCAATTTTTGTAGCTCTTGGGATAAATATCTGATTTCCATGTCCAAGACTTTATTTTTATCACCAATTGTGATTCCAATCTTCCCGAATGGTAAATGGCCTCCTTTGAGTGGCACTGAAATTAGGGTTGAAGTATCAACATCCATGTTGATAATATGTCCTAACCTACATTTTGAGTTTCTTTCTCTCATTACTCCTTTTTTGCTTATTCTTGAGCTTGTTTTTTTTCTCTCTCTTTTTCCAACTGTTTTTCTTCCTGCTTCCATCTCTCCTCTTTTTGCTTCTTTCTCTCTTCTTCTACCCTTTGTTTTCTCTCCCTTTATTTTTTTAACTTTTTGCTCAGTTTCCACTTTCCCCCTTTTCTCCCTTTCCCTATCCACAAGTGGTGTTCCTTCAACTTAGTTTGTTTTTATTTATTGGCTACTTTGTTGACAAGGTTAATCCTCTCTACGAACAGAGACGATCCCTCTAGCCCAATGAGTGGGTCTAGCAACTGAAGTGGCAATGAACTAGACATATTCCTAGATTACAACTGAAAAGAAGAATGAAAGAGATGGCCTACCTCGTTCTAGTGCTATTCCAATTTCCTTTGTTGAGGACCCTGAACCGCTTGTGTCATGGGATTGTTCTTTCTTCTCTCAGTGTTTATGCACCTACACAAGTGATCAAGACACAATGAGACATACCAAAACAAATAGCAAATCCAATAGTAACCTACTTAACTAATCAAGGAATGTCAAGCTAAATGATACATGAACATATACATTTTGGGAAGATGAACCACCAATTGTATATTATTAGAAAACAAAGGGAAGCTTACAACCAAAGCCTTGATGTTTATAGGTTCTCCTTGAGTGGTAATCCTAGTCAAAACCAAGAAATCTCCAAGCACTCCTTCTCTAAGTCAAATGAATAGCCTCTAGGCACAATCTTAGCATAAGGGTGAAAATAGACATAGACCAAAAATTTGGGAATGGGAGAGGATGAATTTATAGGCTGGGAAAGGGAGTTAGGACCTATCCAAAGATAATATTAGGCCCTCATTTCAAGGAGGTAGCTCATAGGGATAAGACTAAGAGGCCAATTTGGAAGGATTCAACCTCATCTATGCCAAACAACCTCGAGCTTGTCACTCTGGAAGCTTCTAGATTACAAAGCTTCTCATCCTCTTTGGGAAAATTACCTTTTTGGGATCATCGCGGGTATGCAAGGGAACAAAGCGATGCCATCGCTGGTCAAGTGCAATGCAACGTGTGACCATTGTTGTTTTAAGCCTTATAAGGGTGATGATTCTCATTTTAGGGTTTTAAGAGCTATTTCTTCAAGGAAAGCTCAAGGAATTTTCCAATCGAACTCTTCAGGAGGGATCTGAGCTGTATACATGAATGGGTACACTGCATAATGGTCATGTTTCAAGCACTTCGGGGTATGTCATAGGGAAGTGCAGGAGGTGTGACAAAATACTGTTTAACAGATGCACCCTAAAGCAAGAAGGCAAAATGAGGAGTGATGTTTGAGATGCTTTACAAGATTTTGCAAGGAAGAGGACACACACTGTCAGGAGACCTACAAATAAAGGATGCATATACACATAAATATATGATATCAAGACATGAATCTATGACATAGATGCAGCCATCCAGATGACAAAGACTATATGAAAAGATCCATGGTATGAGCTGTTGTGGGGAAAAGTATCCGATGCGGATGACCCTATCCCTACTCTAAAGGTGACAGTCTTTAGCAACAACTGAAAGTAAAGTTTTGATGTTCCACTTTATGAAAATACAGAGAGAATGAAAAGAAGGTCAACCAACCTGGTGTCTTTCGCTTAGTCGATCCTTGTCCTTCTCTCTTTGTATCTCGTTCCCAGCTTCTTGCTCTCTTAGCCGGTCCAGCTACACACAGATCCTGCACAAAACAAGAGAGCAAACTACAAGATACATGTACTCATAACTGAAGCATGGATTAGGGTGCATCAAATATACATGTAAACACAAAACATCTATGTAATACAAGTATATAGGAGAACATGCAAAACTTTATTGATAGAAAGTAACAGGGTTCTGAGAAGGTTACAACCAATGATGGCTCCAATCCAGCAGCACCTCCCCAGCAGCAAGAACTCTCCTCTTCACCTCTAGTAAAACAATCACCCAATAGCTCTAACTGTAATCCAACAGCACCTCCTTGCTTAACACAAAATTCCAGCCTCCTTAGACCTCATAGAAGAGCTCTATATATAGGAGAGAAGAAGAGAGGATGAGTCAGCTTGAGGCTGGCATAGAGCTGACTAGTGTCCTCTCCCTCTTCAGTTTATCTTCAGTTCTTGAGTCCACTTGGAGATCCTTGGTTACACATGGTGATCAAGTACCTCTTACTCATCACAGGGCGAATCTTATGAACCAAGTGTCAGTTTGGAAGCTTCCTGGGCAGTTGACACCTTGCAGGATGACTGTGCCACTTGGCCAATCTCGCCCAGCGCAGGTAGCCTTCATTAATCTTGACTTCCAGCGCAGGTACAAGGAGGGACAGTTGCATTCCAGTGCGCAGAAGCTCAGTGGAGCAGCTGACATGATCCAAAATAAGCCTGTTTTGAAGTGTTTTCAGGTGGAGAACTGATTGGAAGTGTTGTTGTTTGATGACCTTGTTCTTTTAGGGGTAAGAACAACATGTTTAGGGACTGAGGATCCCTGTAATTATTGACATTTCATGCTCCATGACGCGAGGCACAAAAATGTCTATAACAGTTGCCCCCTAAAGTATGAGGCCGTTTATCGGGTGAAATGCTTTATCTAGAGGGTCCGAAGTTCGTTCCAGTGCTGAGGAGAGTGCCCTGTAATACAATACAATACAATACATTATTTTTCATTCAACTTTCATGATCTAGCTGAGGCGGGCATTCCCATGCTCAGCTTTTATAAATACATTTTGGTACATATGACAGACGATCGTCTGAAGAAGACTGATAACTTTCTGCTGAAATTATCATCCATAGGATGATCATCTGCTGCAATGATGTACATGGCAAATGCTTTTATATTTCCTGAATATATATCGCAGCCCGGATGGATAAAACTAGATCCGGGGTCTTCAAACTCGTTCTATCTTCACTCTAAGTACAAGTCGATCCATGTGAGAATTGCGCTGAAGTCGAACATGGAAAGACATCGCTTGATTACCGGTCAATAATGAAAACCGTTAACAAGCGCGAGAGGAATCACCAATAATGACGACGACCCTCAAGGTACTGCAGTACAATTCACGTGGCGTGAATAAAGGACTTGGCGTCGAACACCACGCAAAATCTTCTGGTCGAAGGTCTTTGATGTATACCTGTCGCCGGAAGTGAGAAACTTGCCATTGAGGCATGCAAGCTTCAAAGTACTGATGGGGGTGTTCCTAGATCAACTTCTTGGATAATGAGCTGAAGTCGACAAGAAGCGATCCGTCAAGGGAGGGCCTTAATGAATCCCACATCAATGACACGGAACGGAGCTAATGATTTTAGTGGAGGCGAAAACAAACTGTGAAATATGATTCAGGGTGGCGATCATGAATGGATGAAGGATAATGTATGGTAGTGGATGGGACACGGTTGACACTTTCAGAATGACCCCTCTTGAACATATAACGACACTGATGTGATGGATCGGTAGCATTACCCCAAAATGTGGATGGTGTGGCGAGGACCATGGTGATGAGACCGGTGAATGAAACAACCCAACCCGATGTGGTACGGAGGAAAAGTGTCATGTTCAAGAGTGACTTGCTACCTTTAAACTTTGAATGTTCTCCCAATTTTTCCCCAGTCATTTCTGACCAGTACCTCTTTATTTTTGTCAAGCTTGAGGAGGATAACATATGCTTGTTCTATAACCTGCCCTTCGGGCAAGCCCATCGCTATGATTTAACGAGCCTAGCGATAGGGAAACTCGTTCTCGTCTAAAGACAAGTTTGTCGCTATTTAATCATTTTAACGAGTCTAACGACAATGAAAACTCGGTCCTTTTCATTTTTAGAGAGTCTGAAAAGGTACAGAAAGTCAACTCTATAATTCCTTTTTCGTCATCTAATCCCTTAAGTCCGAAAAAGTATAAAACAATATAGAAGGGATGGCTGTTCGGTACTTTTACGAGCCGAACAAGACAAGCGCTCGATCTTTTTGTGCAACAATCCCTCAGGTCCAAAAAGATTAAAATCTAGAGGAGGGATAGCTTTCGGTCGTTTAACGAGCTAGAAGGCCAAAAACTCGGCAAACTTTTCATATTTTACGAGTCAGTGAAAAGAGCTCAAAGAAGACTCGTTTTTTGAGGAACGAGTGATAAACAGGGATAGCAACTGATTCCAGGTACAAATTGGAATTTTCCAATCACGGTAGTGTCACAAGGATGGCTAGGTGAAATCACTCTTTGCGGCCGTTCCTCAAAATAGGTAAACACACATATGGGGGTGAACGATCGGCCAAATGAAATGGAGGTGATGGATGAAAACACGACCAAGGCTTTTAAGGCTCATAAATTTACGATCGCAATGGTTATTTACCGAGATAGGTTCATTTTTTAATGAGCTTGAACTTTGGCGAAAAAACTCTTTTTACACTTTTCTATTTTTTAACGAGCATAAATTCCGTGGTAAAACTGCTCGAATCTTGCGTTTATTTACGCATGCCCCCAGCATCATAATGACGCACGTCAAAGGAGGGACACACGTCAAAGGAGGGTGCCCCCCAAGCTTCATTGCATTCAACTTTGGTGATTGGAATGAAGGTTTACCATTGAGATCTGGACAGGGGATTGTTTCATTTTTTAATGAGGTTGACATAGTAAAAGAACTATCCTCATGGTTTTTCATTTTTTAACGAGGTTGACCTGAGATAGGAACTATCCTCGAAGCCAGATCCATTAGATATAGAAGGTTTCATATTCCACTGTGGCCACTTCCGCCAGATTACTCGGAGGCGGTAGGGCAAAAGTACCCATTAAGGTAGGGTCTTTTAGGAGACCTACTCCGATATTTTGGAGCGAATGATTGCTTCCATGGATCATCGGAACGCTTCCCATAACTTGTGAACTGTTGGGGAGAAATGTTTGTTGGTCGACGATTGTAATTCCTCCTTGGAAGGGAAACGCAATCTTCCTGAAGTAGGTCGACACAACTGCGGCCATGGCATATATCCAGGGCCTTCCTAGTAGGATGTTATAGTCAAGATTACCATCAATGACTTCAACATCAATTTCTACTGTTTTGCCCCCCAGTTCAATCTTCAGGTTATTTAGGATGCCGTACGGGGTGTACATCCTTCCGTCGAATGCTTTTAGTGTCGTCGAAGATCGTGACAAGGTTGGAGATCCGAGAGTTTTCCAGCAACTCATCGACATGATACATGTCGATGCCCCCTCATCAATAATTGTTCTGTGAACAGTTTTGTTGAGTGCTTTCACTTGAATAAGGAAAGCTAGTTGAGCTGGTAACTGAGGATCATATCCTTTGTGATCAAAGGATATAAGATTGGAATCTTTAGGATCCACCCCACCAATTGCTGATAACAACGCCTGCTTTTGGGATGGGCAATTTTGCAGTATCTCAAGAGTCGACATAGCGGATGGCGATTGGGCCAAATCTTCCACTATGTTATAATGCTGCGCCGTCCTGGCGCGAGGATTAAATGACGACTTGTGTACTACTCCCTTTGGCGGTTTTATTGTTAACTCATTCGTGATGGGGGGTACAACTTCTGCCGAAGTTGTTGTCGAACTACTAGGCTGATCTTTACCTTTGTCGATCGACACCTGTGGATTCCCGTAATCTTTACTCCTTGTTGAAATCAAAGCATCATTTAGTTGCTTAGAGATCGATAACATTAGTACTTGCGACGGGGAAGCATTTCCACTACCAACCAGATTTTTTCCTCGATCGGGAAACGGATCAGTTAACACAGCTGGAGTTTGCGAACTCTTTAAGAATCTTTTTAGATCAGCTTTGTATGGACATTCTCTTGTCCAGTGATCCTCATCACATATCTGACACCCATAAGGTGGTTTCCTATCTCGAGGAGGGCTTGAAGAAGTTTTTCGAGGAGATGACTCTCCTTGTTTCTTCTTCTTCCCTCTGTTTTGATTCTTCTTGCTTCCTGGTTGATTGGAGTTTTTGTCTTTATCCGTAGATACAGCATTTACCTCCGAAGCAAGAATCTCTTGATTTGCTTTTTGATTCGAAGTCTTACGGGCTTTCTTATTCGAATCCCTTGTCGACTTAGCGTTTGCAGTTCCAATCACACCGTCACCGGCATGAGAGTCACTATTCGATCCGGGAGGAGGAGGGATTGAAAATTCCGGTCTGGGGGCATCAGGTATCTTATCATAGAGCGTGCCCGACTGAGTATACACTAAGTCCAAATATTGAGCACGAGCAATAACTTGCTCCTCTGTTACGACGCCTCCCTTGGCCACATCTTCTGTAATTGCCGGCAGAAGCGACTTTATAAACCACTCAGCTAATAGCTGATCCGGAACATAGGTTTTTACCATTCTGCGACGACGACGCCACTCATGTATATGATCAGATATATGTGTGGCAGTTGTCTGCTTGAAATTGGTCAAAATCTCTGTTCCAGTTTCGTACCTTATAGGTAACTGAAAGTGTGTTAAGAAAGTCGTGGCTAGGGAACTAAAATTGTCGAAAGAGGCTCTAGGTAATTCAATATACCATTTGGCCGCCGGACCAGTCAATGTCCTCTGGAAAAGGCGAAGCCTTATCGAATCATCATTCAAGGTATTCGACGAACACCACAGATGGAATGTCATCACATGATTCGACGGGTCTTCGCCCGGATTTCCATTGAATTTAGGAATGTCCGAAGGAAGTTTGTGAGGAATCGCTGGCCACCAATGGGCATAGGCGATTGGATCGTTCGTTAATCGATGTAAATCTGGTAATTCTAAGGTCGCCACAAATGGCAACTGCTGATTCAGGTTTGGCGAGGCGTACCCAGGATACGATGGAATCGCCTGAGCAGTAGGCCTTTGCACACCAGCATAATGCAACTGATGTTGATATGACTGATATGGTTGGTGGGCTTGGCCACTGTAAAGTGGTTGATTTAACCCGTTCTGAATATAGGGTTGCCCATTATTCGCAAAGATCTGTTGCTCAGATCCTTGGTACACCTGTTGAAACTGAGGTTGTTGGTATTGCACCATCCATGGTTGTGAAGCCATGTTTTGCTGTGCGACACTAACCGACGGACCAAGATGCGGGGGTATAGTCCCCGTTTGTATCTGTGTCGTCCCGGCAATTGGCGATTGTGGTTGTGTTGCAGGGTCAATAGGCTGTTGCATTACAACTTGGGGTTGACATACAACAGGCATCGATTGAACTTGCGACACGGTTACAATTGCTGGCGTCGTCGGGATACTAGACATAGGTACACATTGTTGCATGGAATATACAACTCTTGGTTGTTGGGGTAACATAGGTACCCAACCACTCGTCGTTACTTCAGTCAAACCTGAATGTGGTTGAAAACTGCCGTATGGGTATCCCCCCGAAAGGGGAAGTGAAAGGGCATATTGCCCCCCATACGGTAACAATCCGGAGCTCAAGGGTATAGATGGCCTTTGAGGACTGGATGGTCCAAAATGATTCCCAAAGGGATCAATTTGTCTAGTTTCAACATAAGAATTACCGGGTATTATACCGGAAGAACAAACTGGAACAGACCAAGTTGTCATAATAGTCCCTGGGTGGACTCCTTCTAGCTGATGAGAGCTAGTCGGGACGGCTGGTATACCGGCAAACATCGTTGGATTGGCAGCAGGAGCTTCTGCTGTCGCTGTGTCATTTGGCACAGTCCTAGATGTCGACGGTTGTTCAGACATTTTAAGTCTATCCAATAAACTTCCTAACGATTCCTCAGGAACTTCTGATGGCGATAGACAAACTTCTGATGCAGAAGGAAAAAGAGTGGTACCTACTCCAAAATGAATTGGAGTATTTGCTTGCTGGTCCTCTACGATTTCTTCTATTGCAATCAGACCAGGAGGAAGAGGCAGACCGTCAGGTCCGTAATAAATTTCTGGTACCGAAGAAGGGGTTGCTTCGACAGCGACAGTTGTTTGAACAACAAGACTCTGTGGACCGGTTTCAGATGGAACTGGCTCAGTTATGCAAGTACTTGTTTTCAGACTAGGATCAGTACAACTGTCCTTCTGTTGCTGTTGAACTTCTTCAATAGAGGCAGGGATTCCAGAAATATTGGGAGTGACCAGAATCTCAGATGTTGTTGGAACTTCCGTTCTAACTTTAAAAGGAGATTTTGACCTGGTCCAGCGAGATCGCTTTGCCCGTACTACTCTCGGTTCCGGAGACAAAGGTGGTTGACTCGCAAGCCTCCCTGAACGACGAGGTTTTAATTGACTTTCCTCCACGGTTGCGGATTACTTGATCAACTAAAATACAAAAAGGGGAATTATGTTTTCGTATTGAATGAATTTTATTAGACGCTTTTAGACACAACTTTGCTTTTTCATGTTTTAAGAGTCGAGAAAAAGCTAAAGATGACTCTAGTCGCCTTCGATGTATTAACGAGCCCGAAGTGACAAATGCTCGGTCGGACCTTTTCAATTATAGAGTTTGAAAAGAGCCAAAAGAAACTGCTCTGGAGATCTAGGCAGAGGGTGTGCCAAACCTTTCGCGAAACCACAGAATACGTTTTACGGTACGGGTGGTCGATCTTCGTGAATGCTGTGTTCACTGCATCGCGATCAGTAGGGCGGTCGACACGGCTTCCTAAGGATAAAGGATAATTGCCTATAGGGGTCTCCCAATATACGCGACGGTACGCGGGAGCTCAAATCCGTATTAGTGCTATCGTCCCTCAGGAGGAATCACCCACCTTCGTAGAGATCGACAGTCACTACGTTTAACGACGCCGGAACACGTCTCTACCTAGACCTCTATTATGAGCGTTATGTTACAATGCGTTTTTAGATTCATTCAATATATTTTAAGTTGATCTTGTTTATCAGTTTGTCTTTCAGGATCACCACGAGATGTATTGGTACAAATTCCTAAATGCAGCTAAAATGATAAGCAAGCTTTCACAATCTTTTTAGCTTTGAAAATCCTAACTGCTGAGGGGAGAGAAAAACAATATCTTTCCACACAGAGCACCAAGCACAAACTAATGCACTTTCTCCTAGATCAGACACCCAAACTTATCAAAATGCAAATGCAAGATGCATGTATTTCTTTTCTTTTCCTTTAATGTTGATGTAGACAAAAGGAAAACTGTTGTATGATTTTTGAATTCAATTTGAAGCGTAAACAAACCAGTTTTTTCTAAAATGAAAAGACGCTTTACAGGTACTTGTTTCAACACTAAAAATATATGAATTCAAACCATAAATTGAAAAACAAACAAACTCAAACAGCCATGAACAGTAATGAAACTAGCTCATAAGATCACACAGACACTTTTACAGTTCAGGATCTAAGAGGCCACAACTATACCGGTTCGCTTTTCACAATGGGAAACTGTAACTGAAACAAGAAATACTGAAAGAACATTCACAGTTTCATCACACAACTGAGGCGGAATAATGTTAAGGAGAAGTGGTTTACAGCAAGTACAATAACCAGCAAGCAATCAGCCAAAAACAAGTGCAAACAGGGCCAAGACACAATAGGAAGACTGAGCAAGACAAGGGCTAACTGGACCAGCGCAGGTTCTAGTCTGCCAATTTGACTCTCAGCGCAGTTCCCGAAGGGAGTACCTGCGCTGTAATGCAGGCTGCCTGTGTACAGCTTGCACTGACTCACGAGAGTTTCGTCTACAAAGTTTTCCGGGTCATAAAAAGCTCAAAAATGCACTGTTTTTGCTGAAATAAAAAGCTATAGGTCAAGTACAGGCTAAGGGATGATCAAGAGGATGAAGATCTATCACAAAGAGTAAAGAGTCTTTTGTAGATAAGCTCTTCAAATCTTGAATTTGCTCAGCAAATGAGCAAGAGTAGCAGTCCCTCTACTTCGCTTTTGATATAGTCAAAAGCTTTTCGATTTGGTACTCTTTTCTTCAAGAAATGAATAGCAAAATACTACAAACACCAACAAGATACTAGGCTCCCCAGCGGAGTCGCCAGTTTGTTGTGGGGAAAAGTATCCGATGCGGATGACCCTATCCCTACTCTAAAGGTGACAGTCTTTAGCAACAACTGAAAGTAAAGTTTTGATGTTCCACTTTATGAAAATACAGAGAGAATGAAAAGAAGGTCAACCAACCTGGTGTCTTTCGCTTAGTCGATCCTTGTCCTTCTCTCTTTGTATCTCGTTCCCAGCTTCTTGCTCTCTTAGCCGGTCCAGCTACACACAGATCCTGCACAAAACAAGAGAGCAAACTACAAGATACATGTACTCATAACTGAAGCATGGATTAGGGTGCATCAAATATACATGTAAACACAAAACATCTATGTAATACAAGTATATAGGAGAACATGCAAAACTTTATTGATAGAAAGTAACAGGGTTCTGAGAAGGTTACAACCAATGATGGCTCCAATCCAGCAGCACCTCCCCAGCAGCAAGAACTCTCCTCTTCACCTCTAGTAAAACAATCACCCAATAGCTCTAACTGTAATCCAACAGCACCTCCTTGCTTAACACAAAATTCCAGCCTCCTTAGACCTCATAGAAGAGCTCTATATATAGGAGAGAAGAAGAGAGGATGAGTCAGCTTGAGGCTGGCATAGAGCTGACTAGTGTCCTCTCCCTCTTCAGTTTATCTTCAGTTCTTGAGTCCACTTGGAGATCCTTGGTTACACATGGTGATCAAGTACCTCTTACTCATCACAGGGCGAATCTTATGAACCAAGTGTCAGTTTGGAAGCTTCCTGGGCAGTTGACACCTTGCAGGATGACTGTGCCACTTGGCCAATCTCGCCCAGCGCAGGTAGCCTTCATTAATCTTGACTTCCAGCGCAGGTACAAGGAGGGACAGTTGCATTCCAGCGCAGAAGCTCAGTGGAGCAGCTGACATGATCCAAAATAAGCCTGTTTTGAAGTGTTTTCAGGTGGAGAACTGATTGGAAGTGTTGTTGTTTGATGACCTTGTTCTTTTAGGGGTAAGAACAACATGTTTAGGGACTGAGGATCCCTGTAATTATTGACATTTCATGCTCCATGACGCGAGGCACAAAAATGTCTATAACATGAGCGCAACCATCCAGATAATGAGGATCATCATGGATATAAAGTCCCACGGTATGGTCACAACCATCCATATAGTAGAAACATGTATATAGTAATGAACAACATATAACTCCACGCAACCTGAATCATATTAGACAAGGCTTAGGGTCTTTCGTTCCATCCTGACTCGATCAAAGTACGAATTCTAACATGCGAATGAATGTGTTGAAGTCAAACATGCTAGAAAAACACTTGATTACCGACCAATGATGTCGACCGTTAATATGTATGAGAGAGACCACCAATAATGACAATGGCTCTCAAGGTACAATAGTACAATTCGTGAATGTGATAATGAAGTTGAATTCGAACACTCATGGAATCACGCAATCGAAAGAAAATGATGAAGACCTGTCATCGAATGGGAAGAAATTTCCATTAGGGCATGCAAGCTCTAAGGTACTGAAAGGGAGGTTCTAAGTCATCTTCCTAGATAATGAGCTAAAGTCAAAAGGAAGTGACCCGTCGAAGGAGGGAAATGATGAATCCCCCATCATTGAAACGAAACAAGGAATAAAGTGGAATGATTTTCAAGGCTGTAATAATGACTCAAACAATGTATAGGTAAATAAATGCAGATTGGACTTCTCTTGAACACTGGCGACACGAATCTGGAGTGTGGCAGCATTTGAATCTACATAGGACTAAAAGTCTTGATGACAAAATGGAATAGTCATATGAGAGGAAAAAATGGATCACCAAAACCTAGAAAGACAAGTGACTAAGTGAGGATATCCCAAACTCGACACGAGAGCAGAAAAGTTTCATCTTCAAGAGAGACATGCTGCTTATACAAAGGATGTTTCATCTTCATTCCCCCTCCACTATTTCTAGCAAGTACCCCAATTATTTTTATCACAAGATTAAAGGGGATAGCACATGCTTGTCATCTAAGTTCATTCTTCGAATGAATCCATCCTAGTAAGTTTTTTAAGTCATAGGAAGGAGAATCTCGGTCTCATCATGGTGACGATTATTTCGTCATAAAGTTTTAATGAGTTCGATATAAGAATAACTCAGTATATTTTTCACATTTAGAGAGTTTGAAAAAGAGATGAAAAAGAAAACTCCATCATGTCCCTTTTCATTATTTGTCCCTTGAATCCGAAAAGGTAGAAAACAATATCCGAGAGAACCTCTTGACCATGTCGATCAAGGTGTACCTTTTTCGTAAGTAGTCAATCTCAGCGCTAAAGAGGGGTAAATGTATACTGAGGTGATATCGATTCATATACTTTAACGAGTTCACAACAACAAGTACTTGACAATATTTTCAGTTTTCTCGAGTCAGAAAAGAGCGGAAAGATGACTCCAGGGGATTCCTTTTTCGTTTATTTTATGAGTCCGAAAAAGAGATAAAATAAAACTTGCAAGAATATAAAAATAATGATCACTGTTCACTCGAAGGTACCTATAACTGCACAAAGAAACGCACCCATCACTGATATCGAGAGAATAAAATATTATTAAAATATTGACAAAAATGACTTGAAAAACTTATAAGTAACCAAAAGTAATTTTAATTTTTACCATTTTACCATAGTAAGCTTTGAAAGTGCATTTCTGCCCTAATTTTCTTGATTTTCAAGTGGCCATTACGGAAATCCAGAGTGCCATTTCGCGAACCATCTACAATAGGTAAGAGGCCCATCCTTTCTCTTGCATTTTATCACCTTTTAATGCATTTTTAATGGCAATTTATCTGCTATAAGGGAGGGTTTTCAATTTTTAGGGCACTGATGATCATCACGGGTATGGTAATCGGACCTGCAATGATCGCACTCAATCCCAAAGGTCCACGCGATGATAGTGCTCTGTTTATAAAAATAAGTGCGATGGCGCGGAGGCGGAGTTTTTGGAAGAAAATCCCTCTTTTCAAGCAAAAATATTTGATATTAATCCATGAAAAAGCATTAATAGGTGTTAAATTATGTTTTGCAGGAGATCATGGTTTTGGAATGGAAAGAAAGAGGTCATGAGGATGAAGATGACCAAGCAGCTCATAATCCTTAATGCATCAATTCTCTAAGGAATTGTGGGTTGCTAAATTTCTTCAAGACCACAGGGTTGAGGGCCCAGATGGAATTGCTGCCCTATTTAATCACTCTCTGAGATGTAGATCGAGATATATTCATCATAAAAGGTAAGTAAATAGAACTTGAGGACATGTATATCTACTTCATCATAGGATTATCCCGAAGAGGAGAAGTGATCCAACTCTTTGGATCTTGCCCATGGGGTGAGAGTACAAGAACTCTATTCCAGAGGCATTGTCCCGGTGCCGAAATGACCAACGGAAGGAAGGTGAAGATAACAACAATCACCGAAAACCTTCCTTTGAGAACAATCTTGTTCACTATGGCGCGTGTACTTGGCACACAAGCCTTGCATGAGGCTTCACAATCCCAGTTCCAGTATGCTATTGCATGTTTGACCCCCACCATATTTAGTTGGTGTGGAGGCCTTCTGGCGAATATGAAAAAACAGCTGACCAAGGGAAAGCATGGACACCTGAAGCAATTCGGGTTCGATTCGATATTGGTGAACTTATTTTTAGATCAAGTGCCTTTATTCTAGTATCAGTGGGCAGAGGTACCAGATCCTTCCCCCCAAGATCCAAGACTAGTGAGATGTAGTCAACTCATGCCTCGAGGAGGAACGGGTCAACATATGCATTACCAACCACAATTTTTTGCTTGGATAGAATGAAAAATACTCATGTTAGATGACTATGCTTATGCTGGTATGGATTTTAGGTGGGATCCAGATCTACCTCTGCCACCAGGAGAATAGCGGATCGATGCAGGTAAAAACATGTTTTTTGGTTTTTTATCAAGTTTTATGTTTTTTTGTAAAAGTGTAAATTGAGACTCAACTTGTGATAAATGTGAAGATGTGGGACCATAGAGACCACCTGGCATGTCGCTGATAGCACGTATATTTTCTCATCAGATAGTGGGCGCAAACTATGAAGAAGGGGCAGACCCCTTAACTGAAATGGAGCGCAACCTGGAGGCGATAACTCGAGGAGTCCCATAGTATGCCACTATTGATGAGGTGCCACTGCGTTGGAAGAGACACACAATGGGAGTATCTGCAAGACTGCGTCAGCTGTTAGGCTGAGTAATTAGAGTAGTCTCGTGCTATCATGAGCACCGTGCATGCTGATAGCCTTTCTAGCTTTTTTTACACATTTTGTAGGATTTTGAAATCCAAGTGTCCCAGAACACTCTATTTTTTGATATCTTGATGTAAACACTCTAATAGACATGATATATATATATATATATATATATATATATATATATATATATATATATATATATCTATATATATATATATATCTATTATATGTGTCCATAATATGATTAGTTTTATAAATGACACAAATGCCTATCAAGAACAAAATTTTCTAATGCATCTGTTAATGTATTTAAATTACGTGGAATATGTTGATATGTGATGAAATCAAAATTTCTTTCCAGTAATCTAACACGTAGATACATACACAATATTTGTGGATTTCTCACTGAGTAATGATTGTTTAACTGTAACACAATGAGCTGTGAATCCAACTTGACAACTAAATCCCTAATTCCAAGAGAAACTGCTTCTGACAAGAGTTCAATGACTACACTGTATTCAACAATATTATTGGTTGTTCAACCAAGGCATATACCTTGTAAGTTAATCAGCTCGCCATTAGGGTCATAGAGTACCCATGCTGCGGAAGACATGTTCTGTGTGCTATGACAAGCACCATCAACAAAACCAACGTAATGGTTTGACGACATCTGCAAACTGAGTGGAACACAGGGTAAGTAGAAAAACACATGTCTGAAAAGAAAACAAGCACACCAAAACTCAAAACACACACTAATGAATTGACACACTAATGTATAAAAGTCATTACATGAATTTCATGCATAATACTTTAGATGGAGTCCATTTTTGGACTCGGGTAATCAATCAATAGAGAATAAAACCAAATTTTAACCATTAACATGACGTGTAAGCATTGACTCAGCCAAATAATAGAGTAAAACTCATAAAAGAATATGCCCCAATGCCCCCTGGGCAAGTGAGGGTTATGAGTCATAAGATGAAAACCCCATTGCGATAATGGGCAAACGGTAGAGACTCAGTGAAAAAATATCATGAAAGGAGGAAATAAAAACTTAATCCCATAACGAGGAAAAGATGCCCCTAATTGGAAGATCTTGACAATTTCAGGGTGGGATGAAATGTCAATAATCAAGGTTGCAATAATGTTTCCCATATTACCCTTTAAGATGACTTCAAGGACCATGACAGGTCAGTTTGAAGTGGAGGCGCGGGGAAATGAGAAACAAACGATTCCAAACACGAAGGCATCTTACTGAGGCTAGGAAGAAATGAAGAACAATGATGGAGACCATTCCAAAGAGTTTCGTCCATAGACATGACCTAAATGATACTCTCGTCGGTGGGGAATGTCTCGTTCAAAGGATCCGGAGAATCCCAAGAACCAAGCCAAGGAGATGGCACATAAGTGTCCAAGTTCATACTAAAAAAAAGGATGACTTTATGAAGCAACCATCGATGCATAGACAATTTCTTGATAATTTTGCTCCAATGGACTTAAAGGCATAGAATCACCAAATGAATCAATATGATCTAGAGTAGGAATAATCCAAGGATTCATAGAAAATGAGATCATATTGATTGAAGTAACATTTGGAGGTGGGAGAGTAAAAGTACCCATTAAAGCAGAGTCTTTGAAGAGACCTGCCCCCACACTCTCATAAGGAATCTCTGTATTTCCCATGTAAGGGATGTTGCCGTTTGATGAACCAACAGAGAAGAAAGACAACTAGTCGACGGTGAAAATTTTTCCTTCGTGAGGAAAATGAAGCACCCGAAACAAAGAAGAAACCACACAAAACATAGCATGGGTCAAGCTTCACCCCAGAAGAAGGTTGTAGTTGATATTTTCATCTACAACTTCCACTTATAATTCAACGATATTTCCTTCCAATGTAATCGGCAAGTTTGTGAGAATATCGTATGGATGTGAGCCTGTGCCATCAAAGGCCTCAAAAGTGTTCGGGGACTGGTTAAGAGAAGGAGAGCTAATGGCCTTCCAACACGAAACATACATGATACAGGTGGAAGCATCTTCATCAATAACAATCCGATGAATCATATTTCCTTTAATAAGAATCCGTATCAGAAAAGTAATATGATGAGGAAGACGAGGAACATGGTTTTCAAGGTCAAAGGTAATTAGACTCGAATCGACAGGATCAATAGCACCTATAGTAGACAACAATGATTTCTGTTGTGTTGGACAGGTTTGAAGAACCTCTAAGGAAAACATCACCGAAGGTGTTGGAGCTAAATCCTCAATAATATTGTAGTGTTGTGCATCTTTAGCATTCAGATTAGAAGATGATTTCTGAATATAGCCGTAGGAGGTGGTCGGATTACAGACTCACTATTAGGGCGCTCAATATGGAGCAGACCAGAAATGGATGGAGTAGAAGTAGAAGGCATATCAGTGACTTCTTTCTCCACCGTCTACTTATGCGTGGTTTGATAGTCCTTTGTTTGAGTAGCAATTGAAATAGGTGATGAACCTTACATCAGGAAAACTTGGGAACCAAAGGAGGCAGAGGATTGTGGTTGGTCTACCAACTACGTCTGCTGAGATGGAAAAGGTTCTTTTAAAACAACCAGAGTCCCTTTCAATAAGTGTTTAACTTCAAAACGTCGGGGAAAATCCTTGGTGTAATGATCTTCCTCATAGATGAGGCAAGGATATTTCGGCTTTCTCTTAGAAGCATCATTAGCAGATGATTTGGGTGGATCTTGTTTTGGGGCATCAGATTTGGCTTTATCTTTGCCCTTTTTCTTACCTTTAGAGGCCTTATCTGCTACGGTAGACTGTGTTTGGTGTGGAGCCTGATTATCTTCTTTATTTAGAGGTATCACCGCATTGGACCCCAGTAATATTTGCGGTACAAGGGGGGTCCGGGGGGGGGGGGGGGTTACTACGATATTTGGGAGCCCCCCCTGGCAGGGGATGGGGGGCAGCGCCCCCAAAGCTAAAAATAGATGTTAAATTACCTTGTAAAATGTTGTAATTTCGTAGTTAATCTGGCCCGTTCATTAGGCAGAGATTTGACGGTAGAAGTTATGTTTAATTTAGGGTTTGTTTCCCTAGAAGGCAACCCCTTGTTATATATGAGGGAATTGTATTGCGTCTATGTAGATATGTATTATGAGTGAGAAAGAGAGAGGAGATTGTGTGAAAGAGAAGAGGGAATTACAACAGATCTGCTGTAGGTTGTATTTCTTCAGTTTGTTGGATAATATAAAAGGAAGGACTGTCTATTTCCCATGGATGTAGCCCAAATTGGGTGAACCACGTATATCCGTGTCTCTCTTGTTTTATGTGTTTTCTGTGTTTATATTTCTACAATATATTTTATGTGTTCTATTGCTTTGTAATATATATTTTTTCTAACAGACTTAACAACATGTACCTCAGAGGTTTTACCAGGACTTGATGAATTTTTCGAAGGACTATTAGAACAGTGCTTGAAATAGATTTCATCTGCGAAGAAGCTTTCTTGGAATTCTGAGACACAGAACCAATCACACCAACAATAGGTGGTACATCGGGAGACTTTGATGCTATCAGATCTGAAGATGGTCTCGGAGCATTAGGAAACATCTCATACAATGTGCCAGATTGCGAATAGACTAAGTCTAGATATTGAGCACGACAATAACTTGCTCTTCAGTAACACATCTAACCATAGATATATCTTTAGAAATCTTGTTAACGAATGATTTTGTGAACCATTAAGTTAACAACTCATCAACAATCTAGAATTTAATGACGCGACACCGACGTCTCCATTCATGGATATGATCAGAAATGTGGGTCACAATGTCTTGCTTAAGGGATGTTAGCAAATGAGTGCTAGTTTCATATCGAACTGACAATTGGAAGTGGGTGAGGAAGGCCATAGCTAGAGATTTGAAGTCAACATAGGGAGCTCGAGGGAACTCGATATACCATTTTTCGACAACACCTATGAGGGTTCTCTGAATGAGGCAAACATAGATAGAACCGTCGACATATTAATTGGAGGAGCACCATAGATGATATGTCATCACATGGGCTTGTGGGCCCTCCTTAGAATTTCCTTTGAATTTGGGGAATCGCTTGGAATTTTAGTTGGAACTGGAGGCCAATAAGGCAAATGTAGAATGGGATCATTCGTGAGCCTCGAGACATTAGGCAACTCCAACGTAGGCAAGAAAGGTAATTGTGTGTTGAACGACATATATGGTCTTTGAGGAGACCCAAACTATGGGTTCCATCCTTGGTGGTAAGGATTTTTCCCCCAGAGTGGAGGATTCTGCCCATACGGGATTTGATTTTGGCCCCACTGAGCGTTACCCTGACCATAAGGTGGATTTTGTCCATGGTAGGTTTGATATTGACCGACCATAGGCCACTGATAAGCATGGTATGTGACATATGGGTTATAAGGTTGTTAAACCTGTTGACCCTGAACCTGAAGAGATTGACCCTACTGCTATAGGGGTTGACCTTGGGCTTGTAGGGGCTAACCTTTTTGATATGCATATAAAGTTTTTTGCTGCAAAGGTTGACCTTATCGCTGTAAAGGCTGACTTTTCTACTGTAAAGGTTGACCTTGCTGCTGCAAAGGTTAGCCTTGCGAGTACAAAGGTCGAGTAGATTTCTAAACAAACTGAGTTTGCAGCTGCAAACGCTGCTGAGACCACGACAAAGGTTGCCCCTGCTATTGTAATAGTTTCCCTTACTACTGCAAAGGTTGTCCTTATTGATGCAAGGGTTGGTGGATAGTTCCTTGGGATATACCCTGTGGGTATTGATAATTACCGAATTGAATCTGACCATATCCACCAGGAATAGCAGATTGACTAGGCTGGACATAAGCTCATGGTTAAGGAATTTAAGATGGATTAATCAAGGCTTGCGAACCATATGGGACATAAGCCTGTTGGAGTGGAATCTGAGTGATATAAGGATGTTGATATTGGATGTTACTTGACCTGGGTGGACCAACATGGTTATGAATACCACCATAATAAGGTTGATTAACTCCAACCATGTGAGTTTGTAATCCACTCACATTGGTTTTACCTGACACAAGAGGAGTATTCGGATCTTGCCCTCCTAGCGGTGGTACATCCTGTCCACTTGACAGAGGGGTATAAGAACTAACTAAAACCTGACCTAAAATAGTCGGTTGTAACAGAAGGGTCGGTTGAAACAACGAGACAGGCTACGATGGAATCATAGGTTGAAAAGGAACTGACATGATAACAATCTTTACAAAATTTCGAGAGGTCGTGTTTGGAATGAACAGACCGAACGTAGGCATAGAATTTGAAGACAAAATGGTATTTTGATACAATGACGAAGCACTAGGAGTACCTGAAACTAACTAAGCTAAGGTTGTAAAACCAAGTGGCAATATGGATCCACTAGTTTCAAGAAAGGTGAGAGACGGGACTCTTCGTGTAAAAGGAAATCACTCTAGAGGAAACTCATACCCTTGTTCGTCATCAACATGAGGAGTATGGGTAGCGGAAACTTCCGAATGCCCCAGAGAAGAGGTTGGGATTTCACCCTCTAACTCCATAGATGGAAACAACTGGTGTCGAGGAACCCAATATGTGTGAGGGGATAAATCCAAAGAAATACTAGGCCGATCGTAAGCACAGTAAGGACGCTAAGGAGATATCACAGCCGAATCGAATAACGGATTCGATGAATAAATAACAAGCCTCTGCGGACTCTCAGGGGTCTAAATAAGACTGTCTCGGGTCTCAAGATCAGATTCTTGAGGTGACCAGGAATCTGATGGAGGTGGATGAGAAGACAGGGGTTGGATACTTGGAACAATCCCAAGTTCAAAACCTTGATCTTCAAGTGACTGAGGAAGCTTCGGATGAACTCCTTGGGAGGACCCTTTAGTATCAGACAATGAAGGGGAACTATGAGATGAAATCAATGGTTCAACCACGATGACTTCCTCTCAAGAGCAAAAAAGGAAAGGAGATTTGTTGAGGGATTTATTAACAATCTTGAAATTAACAAGGAATTACTCAATATTGGTCCAAGAAGAAACTCCTTGGGTTCAACATGTTTATCATGGGCAGTTATTTTTAGAAACAAAATACTTGCTTTTTTATATTTTAAGAGTTGATAAAAGGAAGAAAAGGTGACTCTAGTTGCTTTCGATGTTTTAGCGAGATCGAAAGGGCAAGTGCTCGATGACATTTTCAAATTTAAAGAGTCAGAAAAGATCGAAATGACTACTTAGGTAACTCTAGCAAAAAGGAGTACCAAGTAACCATGAACTACATTATACACCTTAGTAAATAAATTTACCAAGGACTTGACGTACGTGTAGGTAATCTCCTCGAATGTTGTGTTCGGTGTATCACATTTACAGGGCGACAAACTTGGTTTCCTATGGATAAAGGTTTACAACCTATGAGGGTCTCCCTTTATATAATATATGGTATGGGGAGCACAAGTCTGTGCTAGCACTGTCTAATGCCAAAGCGAATGACAACTGCTAAGTTTTATAGACGCCAGAACATGTCTCTAGCCTAGACCACTAAGTATGAACATTAATGTTTCAAATGCTCCTTAGATTAATTGATAGATTTTAAGATTGATCTTGTAATTATGTTTTGTTTCAAGGCCTTAACGATGTTACCTGTTCCTAAAATGCAACTAGATAACGAAATAGAAATGCTTTCATTCGATGAAAGCTACCTATGTAAGGAAGAGAAACACTCGAATCATGCATCAAACAAGCAAAAGTGCATTAATGACAATTTTAAAATGCTAAATGAAAAACATGAAATATAATCTTTCATATCATAAGAAAATGCAATGCCAAAACAAAAACCTTAAAGCAAACTACCTTAAGATATAATGATGAATTTTCTTTTTCACTTTAGTGCAATCAATTTAATCTAGTGCAAAAAGTAAAAGAGAATGCAAGAAATCCAACAAACATGAAAATCTCTTTCACATTAATAATTTGGATGCAACAAAAACTGCTTTTAAAACAATTGAAAAGATAAACACTTTCACCTTCGCTTTTCGAAACACAGACTCAAAGTAAACACTTCTTTTCGATTCAAATGAGACAATACATTTGTAATCTATTGTTTTTCAAATGGAACGTAAGTGACTTTAACAATATCTACTCAATCCAACACCAATGAAAACAACTTAAAACACAAGAAATAAAAGTGATTTGCAAAGGAGGCCCAAACACACAAAAGACTATTTAACAGAGGTAACTGATCTCTGATGAGAAGATCAACGAGTGGATGAAGGATGACCTAGAAGATGTAGAAACCCTAAAAGGCTAATGAAAATTCAAACACACTTAAACCAAGTTAAGAGGTGATTGTAACCATAGAAGAAAAGATTAAACTAAAAACATATTGCCAAATCATTGGGAGAAGGAAAAAAGAACTGAAAACAAGAAGACAAACCTTAAATTTCTTTAAATTATGCTATCATCGAACCTATTAAGATAAAAGCAACGATCATAGCTACTGTGATCAACACATCCGCAATATCATCGCAACTGTGAGGGCCAAAAACGTGATGGGAGAGAAAAAAAGAAAGCACACAAAAATATTCAAGAACAACTCAAATCAACAACCTTCAAGCATCTACCAGAAAGTGAGACTAACTACAGACAAACAATGAAGTCCGGGAATGAATGGTTGATCAAACTCGTTAAAAGACAAGGTGAAGAATTGGAAGGAAATGATCCTAAGCTCCCCAATAGATTCACCATTTTTTGATAAGGTTAATCCTCTTTGCGGATAAAGACAATCCCTCTAGCCCAATGAGTGGGTCTAGCAGCTGAAGTGACAATCAACTAGACATCTTCCTAGATTGCAATTGAAAAGAAGAACGAAAGAGATGGCCTACCTCGTTCTAATGCTATTCCTATTTCCTTTGTTGAGGACCCTGAATCACTTGTGTCACGGGATTGTTCCTGCTTCTCTCAGCGTTTATGCGCCTGCACAAGTGATAAAGACAAATGAGACATACCAAAACAATTAGCAAATCCAATAGTAACCTACTTAACTGATCAAGGAATGTCAAGCTAAATGATACATGAACATATACATTTTGGGAAGATGTACCAACAGTTGTATATTATTAGAAAACAAAAGGAAGCTTACATCCAAAGCCTTGATGTTGATAGGCTCTCCTTGAGTGGTAATCCAAGTCCAAACCAATAACTCTCCAAGCACTCCTTCTCCAAGTCAAATGAATATCCTCTAGGCACAATCTTAGCATAAGGTTGAAAATAGACATAGACTAACCATTTGGGAATGGGAGAGGATGAATTTATAGGCTGGGAAAGGGAGTTAGGATCTCTCCAAAGATAGGATTAGGCCCTCATCTCAAGGAGGTAGCTTGTAGGGATAAGACTAAGAGGCCAAGTTTGGAGGATTCGACCTCATCTATGCCAAACAACCTCCAACTCGTCGCTCTACAAGCTTCTAGATTACAAAGCTTCTCATAATCTTTTGGAAAACTACCTCTTTGGGATCATCGCAAGTATGCAAGGGAATAGAGTGATGCCATTGTTGGTCAAGTACAATGCAACATGCAACCATCACTGTTTTAAGCCTTATAAGAGCAATGATTCTAATTTTTGGGTTTTAAGAGCTATTTCTTCAGGGAAAGGTCAAGGCATTGTCCAATCGAAGTCTTTAGGAGGGATCTGAGCTGTATGCATGAAAGAGTACACTGCATAATGGTCATGTTTCGGGCACTTCGGGGCATGTCACAAGGAAGTGCAGGAGGTGTGATAAAATACTGTGTAACATACTTCTTTTTCCCTTTCCCTCTTTTGGGCATCTTTTTTCTCTTTATCATATTTCCCCTTTGAAAAATCTTTAGTGGTGGGTTCAACACCATTCGTAGGTTGAGAGTATTTGGAAAATGTTTGAGCATCTATGACCTCTACAATGTTATAATAATTCTTGATTTTATCTTCATCCTCATTGGTCTTCGATGTGTATGCCCACCTATATTTTAATCGAGAAAAATGTGCCACTACTATGCTTCTTGGATCATACCTATGGATATTGAGTTCGCTAAATTTGAAGTGTTGCAAGTCATTGGCTTCGACTACCACTTCTTTATAACCATTTATGTAGTATGCGCCTACATAAAAAGGTAGGAGGGCCATGGTTCTTTCTTTGTTCTTACTAACATGCCTCCAACTCCCATGATCCCTTGGTATGCTACTTCCTATATAATCCTCCTACTATTCTTGCATAAGACGCTCTGTAATGATTTTCCCATAAATCCCTACAATAGATGTGTATCAACTAAATTTATGGAGAGAAAATCCATATCAATTTAGAGAGAGAAACGCGTCGACAAATGATTTTCCATGTGATTTTCGCCGAAAAATCTCTCTCTAAATTGATATGGATCACAGAAGCTTGAACTCTATTATAAAATCCATATCCATCCCAATGTATGTAATTCAAATTTACAACACACGTAACTAAGAAGATATGATGCGATTTAAAACTTTAGCTATTTTCCCACTATTGGAGTCTATGCTTCTCTTACTATTATTTGAATAAAAGGTCCTAGAATCTCTACCCAATTGAAAACACTCCCTTCTTGGGCACAAGTGTACATCAATGGCACCCAAATTTCTTCAAATGTCTCTACATTTGATCTACCACAGAGTTAGCAACACATAGCCATGATTAGATAATATTCTCTCTTAGCAGCTTAGTCTTGTAAACCCCATCAAATTTAGTATGGAATTATTTGGGGTCTTGCCACCAAACGTTTAGGATGTATTTGATAGATAGGCCAAAATTTTTGTACTAATTTTTGATGAGTTCCACTTGATATGTGGGACATTTATAGTACTTAGAAATATGGGGGTCAGTGAATGCCACTATACCTTCCCCATGGATGTATTGAATGGTCATATCACTAACCTCAATGCACTTTATAATCCATTCTATAGTCTCTTCACAAGGGAAGAATGCTAGATGTGATGCAACCTACTGAAACCAAGACTTTCTAACATCTGGGTAGACCTCAATATATTCTCTGTCATCAGGGATCTCCTTTTTGGAAAATAAATTATAGATATGTGACCAAGTTATTATAATATAATTTCTAATAACACATGCCTTATTAGTGTCTATGGGAACTAAAGGAACAAATATTTCTTCTTGCCCCTCTGATCTAGACATGATCTAGGATATTTTAAAGTGATTTGGCTTGTAAGAAAATGTTCAATCGTGATGATAAAACATAAACTAGTAATTAACTTAAATCAAGCATGAAATAATTTAAATGAAACTACAATTAAAAATGAATATAGAAGATTGAGAAAAGAAAAAAAATAAAGACAAAACCAATTTATAATAGAGTTTGTCTAGTGTGGAATACGTCTCCAGGTCCTGCCTCCAAGGGAGTGGTTTCTTTATTTTTCTTCCCAGAATTACAATTAAAAAATCCCTACAAAAGTCCTGCTAAAAAATGAGCTCTCTGCCATCCAACAATCCAAAAACCTTTTTTTTTCGTTGCTAAAAAACCAAGCTCTAAAAACTCCAGTGGAAATAAACACAAGCCTTAACTAAACTTAAAAGGATTTCAACACTCTATAGTTTAAAACCAAATTACTTGTGGCTTAATGGCCAAAAAATTTGGTGTATATAATATTGGGGTCAGTAGCCCCGGGGTTGAGCCCATAACCATAATATATATTCCACCATAACCAATGTATTAACCATGTCCATTCACGTATTGTTATACCAATGTCCAATGCACATCATCCCAACGTGTTTTTTTCGTATGGTCAAACTAAATGTAATATGCAGTCCGAAGGTCGAATAATATAACACCAACTATTAATAAACACTAATGGTGGAATGATTCACTTGGAAAATATTGTTAATTCCTTTGGCGGATCTCTAAGTTTGGTGGAGACGCTAAATTTGGCAGGCTTCGCTAACCCATTTTTCCACCACCATAATAAAATAACAATAAATATAAAATCACCACCATGGCTTAACAAACCATCTTTGTGACGTAATGGTAGTCACTTGTCTTGCAACCTAGGCGTGTCATGTTCAAAGCCTCGTTATCACCAATTCATTGCACTGAATTTTGACTAAATGTTGGCATGCTTCCCAACGTGCCACAGGGTGCCATTTAATTGGGCCATATGGTAGCCTTCCACTAGTCCACGTCATGCCATATCAACATGCCAATTCAACGCCATATGCAAACACTAGGTTGTGCCACTTGTATACTTCAAGGTGTGCCACCTATCAACTTCAGACTTACCACGTCACCCTTTGACTTTGACTTTTGTTCATTGTTTGAGATTCCTTCAAATTTGTACCTTTAACTTTGTTTGTAGTTTGAATTGTGAGAAGTGTTGAAGCTTCCCTTTAAAGTGTGGCAAGTTCCATGTATAGTTGTTTCATAGTATTTTCCAATGACTTGTTTGCATTAAGTGCTACTACTTGGTAGTCTTCATCATTGAAGCTTGATGCCGATACAGTTTGATTTTCCTTATGAAGCCTCTCCTTTTCCTATTGTTCCTTCTTGAGACTCCTTTCCATCTCCTTAAATTTATCCATTAGGTGTTCGATGTTTCTTTTTGTGGAAAAAGAGCAATCCGTTCTTGTTGAAGCAATGGATAATGAATTATCCAATGTATTAGAACTATATCTACTTTAGTGGTGACTGATATTAATTTTGTTTGCTCTTGGGATAAATATCTGCATCTTTCTTAAACAATTTTGCTAGAGCTATGATTAAATCTAAAGCTTTCTAGGTCCAAGACTTGATTTTCATCGTCGACTTTGATGCCCATATTCCCAATTGGTAAATGGAATCCTTTAAGTGACACTGAAATTGGGGTTGAAGTCTCAACATCCATGCTGGAAATATGTCCCGACCTACATTTTTAGTTTCTTTCTCTCATTGCTCCTTTTGTCTTACTGCTTCCTGAGCTTGTTTATTTTCTCTCTCTTTTTCCAACCATTTTTCTTCCCACTTCCATCTATCCTCTTCTTGCTTATTTGTCTCTTCTTCCTCCATTTTTTTTCACTCCCTTTATTCTTTTTCCTTTTTTCTCGGTTTCCACTTTCTCCCTTTCCTTCTCCAACCATTGGTCTTCCTTCAAATTAGTTTATTTTTCTTTCTTGACTGCTTGTTGTGAAGACAATCCCTTCCACCGAAAAAATCGATCTCTCTAGTCCTATGAGAGTATCTAGCAACAAACTAGACAAACAAATGCATGCTTTCCTAGTTCATGTTGGAGAATGCAAAGTAAGACAGATAACCTACCTCACTTCTGATGCTAAGAACTCGTTGATGTCATCCTTGACCTTCTCACCTCCAAGTTCAATCCTATTTACACCATTGTGGATGGGTACCAGAAAGGAAGATCAAACAAAAGAGACAAGAGCATACATAGCATAATTCATTCTAACATAAACTACATGATAGATCAAGGAATATCATGCTAAATTAATAATGATTTATACACTTATGGAAAGTAAACATCTGATGTATTTATTAATAGAAATGTGGGAAGCTTACAACCATATGTGCCTTGATGTTTGAAGCCTCCTTTGTTGTAGATTTCCAAGTCCAAGCCAAGACCTTCAAGCACTCCTTCTCCTTAGTAAGACAAACACCATTTAGGCATATTTTTAGCATAGGAATGCAACCAAGCAATGACCAACCAATTGTGGATAGAAGCGATTTTATTTATAGGAAAGGAGAGGGAGTTAGGGATCCACAAAAGACGGAAGAAGGTCCACATATTAAGGGGAAGATACCTAAAGGTAGGATCAAGGACACAAAATAGGAAAACTCGACCAGATCCTTATTCAACAATATCTAGCTCGCCATTCTCGAGGGTTCTAGTAAGAGAAGCTTATCCTCAGTTTAGGAAAAACTGTTGGAAGAGGTTCAACATAGATTTTCCTATCAAAAGCTAAACTGGTAGTGCTAAGTTAGTATGTTGCAACAAGCCATCATCACGGGCCATCAGTGGTACAAAATGCGCTGATCCTGAAAACTAGGTTTTTAAGCAAGCTTCAAAATTCTCTCAGGGAAACTTTTCTTTTCTTCTTCAGGGATGCTTCTGTACGTGTTTCATGGTGAATACACTGACAAATTTCATCATTTTGATGCTTCAGGATATGGGATGGGAAGTTTGACAAAATAATGTGTAACAGATGCCCCCTAAAGCATGAAGGCAAAACAAGGAGTGATGCGTGGAATTCTTTACAATTCAAGGCAAGGAATAAAAAAAACACCGCTAGGATACTTGCAAATCAAGAATGATACAATATATATGACATATCTGATCTAAATATGCCTAACAATACATATATTAATAGGCATCTAACAATACATAATCCACGACATGGGCACATCCATCCAAATAGAAGGGATCATGTGTATAGATCCACGACATGGACGCAACCATCTGACTATAAGCGATCATATGTATGGACCCACGACATGGACACAACCATCCATATAGAATGAATCATGTGTACAATCATGAATAGATAATAAATCCACACAACTTGGATTTATTAGAAAATACCCAGGGTCTTCATCTTTGTCTTGATCCAGCTAAAGTATGAATCCTACCATGTGATAGGTGTGTCGGGGTCGAACATGATAGAAAACCACCTGATTATCGGTAAATGATGTGAACCATTAATAGGCACGAGAGAAACCACCAATAATGAAAATGAATCTCAAGTACAACAACACAATCCACGAGTGTGAATAAGGAAGCTGAATTCAAACACCCACATAATCATCTGATCGAAGGCCAATGATGTGAACCTATCGTCGAATGCGAAGAAATTTCCATTGAGGCATGCAAGCTCCAAGGTACTAAAAGGGATTTTCTAGATCGCCTTCTTGGATAATGAGTTGGAATCGACAGGAAGTGATCTGTTGAAGGAGGGCCATAATGTTTCCCACATCATCGACATGAAACAAAATATGGAATAGAGTAGGTAAGAGTGATTCATGATTGTTGTAGAAAGGTTAGACAAGGTATAAGTGGTAAAAATGTAGATGGGACTTCTCTTGAACATATCGACGACACGACTCCAGAGTTTGGCATCATTTAACTCAATCATAGGATCAGAGGTCATGATGAAAACATGATATAATTAGATGAAAAGAAAATTGATTCCCTAGTCCCAGGAAGGCAAGTGAGGAATTGAGGATAACCCAAACCCAACACGAGCGACATATAAGTGTCATGTTCAAGAGTGACATATTGCCTTTACAAAAATACAGGACGTGTTCACTTCCATTTTTCCCCACTATTTCTAGCGAGTACCTCATTAATTTTGATCACAAGATTGAAGAGGATCGCATATGCTTGTCATATAAGTTCATCCTTCAGATGAATTCATCATAGTAAGTTTAACGAACCCTAGAAAAACGTAACTCGGTCTCGCATGATGACAAGTCCTACGTCATTTAAGTTTTACGAGTTCGACAAAGGGGTAACTTGACATCTTTTTCATGTTTAGAGATTTTGAAAAGGAGGCAAAAAAGAAACTCCAGAGGTCCCTTTTCGTAGATAGTCTCTTGAATTCGAAAAGGTAGAAAACAATATTCAAGAGAATCTATTAGCCACGTGTGACCAAGGTATTCCTTTTTCGTACAACAATATATCTTAGTCCAAAAAGGGTAAAACTTATACTGAGTAGACGTCACTTCATTTACTTTAACGAGTTCGAAATGACAAGTACTTGACAATCTTTTCATATTTCGAGAGTTAGAAAAGAGCTTAAAGATGACTCCAGGGGGTTCCTTTTTCATTTATTTTTGACGAGTCCGAAAAAGTGATAAAATAAAACTCATTAGTTTAGTAAAATTATTCGCTCTCACCATTTATCCATGACCCGTCGCTACACAATTGAACACACATTACCTGTTTCGAGGAAAAATATTAAAATACAACAAAAATGTGCCACAAATGGTAAAAATATTTCAAAAAACTTATAAAAACTCAAAAGTAAAAATCTATTTACCATTTGAAATTTGGTAATTTGGAGAGCACTTTTTACCCCAATTTTCCCCGAACTTCAGGTGAGGAGTGCGACCAAACCAGGACACCGTTTGACGATCCGTTTACTTTTGCTAAGCGATTTGTCCTTCCTATGCATTTTGGTTGTGTTTTTAAGTGATTTCATCCATAGAGTAGATGGTAAGGAGCCTGGTTGGAATTTTTTTTTATGTCGAGGGTGATCATCGTGGTTTTTACCCATCAGACCCATGCTTCTCACCCTGAGCTCAACTATGCCATTTCGCTGGAAGCGCGAAAAAATTGGGGAACAACTGCGCTGGCGCCAAGTTATAAAATTTTTAAAAAATCCTCCAAGATTAATGATTGCTTCTCAATTTTTCTTCCATAGAAGCTAATAAAATCCTTTTTTATGGATGTTCCACAAGTTATTCATTGAAAAATGGTGATTGAATGGAAGGAAAGAGGGCATGAAGCAGATCATCGGGAAACCCAAGATCCAAATTTCATAAGGGCTCTTCGGGATTGTGGAATACTCAAATTATTTTGTATCCATGGGATTATGACCCAATGGGAATTACTAAAACATTTAGTTGGATGGTCGGATGTAGACCGCCAAATTGTTATCATAGGAGACCAAGAACTCGAGATAGATATTGCATACATATATTTCATTACAGGTTTGTCCAGAAGGGGACAACGAATTGAGCTGTTTAGTTATCGTACTAGGGGAGTGAGTACATATATGCTTATAACGAGACATTGACCAGGCTCTCAGAAAACAAAGAGTGGGAAAATAGACATAAAAACTATCACAAATCTCCCGATGAGAACAATTATTCATACCATGGCTCAAATCACTGGAGCTCAGGCCTTACATGAAGCGACTAAGTCTCACTTCTAGTATGCCATAGACTGTCTTAGTCCCACAATATTTAACTGGTGTGAAGGTTTGTCGGTCAACATGAAAGACCAACTCACAAAATGCAAGATACGATAATTGAAACAATTCGGCTATGGATCTATCTTGGTGACTTTATTCCTAGAATGTGTACCATTATTCAGGTATCAATGAATAGAGGTGGAGGGTCCAGGACCCATGGATCCTCGACTGCTGAGGTGGGGTGAGATGATGCCTAGTCACAGAGGTGGTCAATAGATGTCTTTTCCCCAAACATTTTTTGGATGGATGTGACATTAGCTCATCATGGTAGATGATTGTGCGTACACCAGTACATATTTCCAGGGAGATTCCAACCTCCCACTTCCACCTGGCACATAGTGGACTGATGCAAGTAAAAATTATTTTTTAGGTTTCTCAAGTTTTATGGTGTTTTTGTTTTATGTGAACTGATATTTAAGACTTATGATTTTTGCAGATGTTGGACCAGAGAGACCTCCAAGGATTTCTTCGATAACTAGGAGGGTGGCTTGGCAGATCAAGGAGGCACCCTATGAGGAGGGAGTTGATCCGATAGTAGAGGTGGAATGCAACCTGGAAGCCTTGACAAGAGGCATTCCAGAGTATGCGTCTATTAATGAGGTGCCATTACGGTATCAAAGGCATACTATAGGAGTGTCAACCAGACTACATTGGTTATTGAACTGAGTTATCAGAGTTTTTTTGGTGCTACCATGAGCACCATGTCGACAGATAGCCATATCTCTAGTTTTTATTTTCTGCACTTATGTAGGCTCGAGAAGCCATGTGTGTGTATATCTATTGTTCCTACTATGTGATGGTTTTCTTTTTACATGCGTTACAGATGTCTATTTAATACATGATTTTCCAATGTGTTTGTTAATGTATTTAGATGTTTCAGAATATGTTGATAGGTAATGTAATCAAAATGTCTTTCCAAGAGACGAGCATGTAAGTACATCCTTAAAATATTAGGGTTTCTGACGGAAATTCCCGTTTAACTGTAATACAATGAGTTGCAAGTCAAGTTTAACAACTAATTCCCTAATACCAAGAGCAATATCATCCGACAATAGTTCGATAACCAAACTATATTCAACAATATTGTTAGTTGTACAACCTATACATATGCCCTGTAAACTCATTAACTCACCATTGGGAGAATAGAGTGCCCACACAATGGAAGAGAGATTTCATGTACTACGAAAAGTTCCATCAGCAAAATCGATATGAGGAAGAAGGTTCGTCGACATCTGCAAAGCGAGTGGAACATGCGGTATGCAGGGATTCACAAAAATCCAAACATTCACACCAAAAAATGTACACTAATGAAACATGCACTAATGTACAAGGTATTGATGCAAAATATAGGCATAATATTTTTTGAGGTAGAGCCCATTGCAGGGCTCAGACAACTAATTTCCATCATAGTCAACTAACTTGTATACACCCTTTTGTAATACATGTTTAATGATATAGGGTCCATGCCACATAGGTTCAAATTTCCCGGCTCCTAATTTGTCATTAGCCTGATCATATAACTGGACTAAGTCACCTTTTGCATATGCACGTGGAGTCACAGTTTTTTCATATTGATTGTTAACTCGTTTTTTTTGACACTGAGTTACTAATGCAGAAATTCGATGAGTCTGATCAAGACATTCTAAATAAAGTAATCGTTCTTCCTCTGGTGAAGTACCAAGGAGTAATTCGACATCTATTTTTAAAGATGGGATTTCACATTCGATAGGTAGGGTGGCTTCCAGACCATAAACCAATTGAAAAGGTGTGAATTTGGTCACTGTTTTGGTAGCGGTTCAATATGTCCATAATGCCAAAAAAAGCATGAAGTGCTAGTTATTTTTGTGCATCCTAATGGTTCATTGAAGCATTGTGACCAAAAATTTGTTAACAAATTCAACTTGGCCATTGACCTGTGGGTAGTAAGGAATTGAGCTATCATGATGCAAGCCCAACTGAGAAGTGAGTTCTATCATCATGTGATTGTGAAAATGTGATCCATGGTCGGTGAGTATGGCTTGTGGTACACCAAACCGAGCTATGACATGGTTGGATAAAAACAAAGCCGTAATTTCACCATCAGTATTATAGGTAGGAATAGCCTCGACCCATTTTGTAAAACAATCAACAAAAATGATGATGTATCCATGCCCCCCGACCGAGTGAGGGTTACAAGTCATAAAATCAATGCTCCATTTGGAAAATGGGCCAAAGATGTGTAGAAATTTGAATAATATAACACTTATTCACAGAGATTATCCTGATTATACACTATTTGTGGAATGCATGCATAATACATAACCTCCTCTACCATTGATCATCAATTTGCAGAATTAAGAAACAATCGCATGCACACATTGAAATATCAATCACACATATCAACACAGTATGTAATGGGGAAAGCATACAGCTGAAAACCCCCAACTATCTGTGTATTATAATGATAGAGAACATGTAATAATACATAGGACAATACTCCTCACAAGTACTCAGTACTATCTCCACATGCTACACACAAACTAGCTCAGATTTGAACAAGTCACGGGTTCAAATCTCCTCCACTGTTTTCCTTCCTCTACTGCGCAATCCAAGTTGAGAATAGATCAGATCCAAGTTTGAATTCCCTTGGCTTGTACTGTGCAATCCTCATTGGCAATCTCAATCAATGATTGTGCAAATCTCATGCACAGCTATAGTCACAACTGATAGTAGTCTCACCCTTTCACCCACCTCTAACGCTTGTCTCCACTGAACTGTCCATGCACTAAGTTAACTGATGTATTATTTATTTGATTTATGAGTTAATAACTAGTGAATTAATTAATAATTAATTCACATCACTCATCACTAGTGTATTTGGCAGTTAGACTAAATACAACTAGTTCTACTAAGTCAAACTGAACACAACTCCATCAACTCCTCAATCAACTCCACCAAACTCAATCACTTGAGTTCTAACTGAATTCCATCATGAAATAGCTCAACTAACCCATAGGAAAAGTGTATTTTCTTCTGGCAGTTGCATGTGCCACATCCGTAGCTCGAATTGAAGTGCTGCAAGAGGATAAGATGATGTTTATAGTCCAAATATTATTAAGAGCTAATAATATTCGACTGTTCTATTTTTTGACTGGCAGTCTAAAAATAGACTCCTCCCATATGTCTAAAAATAGAGGTCCATCTATTTTTACCAACATGACCAATCATCCATAAATAACATCCTGCAACTCATAGACCATGATCCATATGTCTAAAAATAGACATAGTCTAAAAAGAGACTTTGCGCCAAAAATAGCCCGCGGGCCCACTTAGTGAAGGCGACTTCTTTTCACTAAGCTCCATCATCTTGTTGCATTTTCAACATGATGGTAACTAGGTGTAAAGGAGCAGGTGGGGATCGCTATTTCCAGTTGTAAATTTGGAAAACATGACATTTTTAGAGTGCAAGAATGTAATATTTGAAAATAGAGGGCCCAAAAAACCGACGCAAAGGTTATTTCGAGCCGTAGAATATCTTCACATATGACGCAATAGGTTCTAGAGTGGTATTCATTCAAATATTTCTCATCTTCCTCATGGGTCAGACCCGTCGAAGGAATGAATCTACGCCAAGTTGGTATAAGGTATCCCCAATAATGCAATAGGGTTGGGACTGGTACCGTATTCGTTCCTGCTTAGAGCGATATAACTCTGATCGAAAGGTATGAGTTTGGAGATATAGGATGATATATCGATACCAAAGATTGTGGGTGCTAATAAGGAAGAGAGGTTCATCAAGAATCAACTCATCAGATTAAACAGTGTATTTGTAGAGGGAAAGTCACGAATCAATTAAGCAAAAACAAGTGATTTCTTCAACTTAGCCTTGGTGAACTCTAAGGCAAACTCCTGGAGTATGAAAATCCATTTGGAGTATTTTACCCCAAGAAACCGACAAGACAAAATATAGGTCATGGGGTTGCAATAAAATATCACTACAGTTTTGCGTAAGAGAATATAGTGACGAAAACATTGAACAACATGAACTGCTGCTAATGCCAACTTTTCTATATGGACATATCGATTCTTAACATAAAAAAGGTTAAAGTCAAGTAATATATAACATGATCATTTCCGTCATCATTGTCTTGAACCAACACCATACCAATGGTATTGTCAGTGGCGACCAAGTAAAGGAGATAATCACAATGATAATTCAGAGGATGCATCAAAGGGGCACTAATGAGTATAGCCTTTAAAGCATCAGATGAGTTCTGAGCAATGTCATCCCAAATGAATGGGACTCCTTTCTTCAGAAGGCAAGTAAAACCCTTTGCAAGATCAAGAAAATTAGGGATGAAACGATGAAGAAAGTTTTCCTTTCCCTGCAAACTCTGGAGTTGATGTAAGGAAGATGGAGGTAGAAAATTGACAATGCCCTCCACCTTGAGAGGATCAATGCAAATTCCTTCTTTGGAGACGAAGATGCCTAAGAGACAACCCAATTTTATGCAAAAGACAAACTTATGAGGATTCAATCGAATATTATAGTGTTGTCAATGGAGAAAAATCACCCGAAGGTGAGTTGGATGGTAGTTACGTTTAAGCGAATGTGTGGGTAAATTGTTAAGATATAGCTGAAAGATATTTTTAATATCGTGGAAGTCATAAGACATGGCTTGTTGGAAGGTTGCACCATTTTTTTCAATCCAAAATGAAGCTTTTTGTAGGTGAAAGTCCCCCAGGGACAGATAAAGGCAGTCTTGTGTTGATCGGTAGGAAGGATATTAATCTGATTATATCCAGAGAATCCATCAATGAAGGAGAAAATTTCACTCCCAGAACATTCATCAATAATCTGGTCAATGAAAGGAGTAGGGTAATTGTCCTTTAGACATGCTTGATTGATATATCGATAGTCAACACAAAATCGTATGGTTCCCTGTTTCTTGGTTACCAGAATGATGTTGGAGACCGAATCTGTCAGTGGGATAGGATAAATAAAGCCAAACTTTTATAATTTTTTTTAACTTCTCCCTTAATGGAAACTGCCTTCCTTGGGTGCACCAGACAAAGGCGTTGCCGCACATGTTTCACATCTGGATAGGCGGGGATCTCATGAACCAAAATATTAGGATCGATGCCAGGCATCTCTTTGTAAGACCAGGTGAAGACATCATGGAGTTATTTGAACAGGGCTATGTAAATCTTGATCTCATCAGGACAACAAGCAACTCCTATGTGAATGTTTTCATAATCCCAGATTTAACTGAGATGTCAATGGGCATGTTTGCAGAAATGTTCCCTAAATTACCTTCAGAAAACACTTCATGAACCAAGTTAGGTGTCTGAAATGGATTCATCTTTTCAGGAGAAATTAAAGTACCTAGACAAGTAGGAATTGACCCAGGGCTAGGAAGAAAAGATGAATGATGATGAATATCATTCCAGGGGGGTTCTTCTAGAGACACAACTTCAATAATGCTTTCGTCAGTTAGAAATGTCTCATTCAAAGGATCTTAAGAATTAGAAGAACCGAGCCAAGGAGTTTTTAGATACGAGTCTAGGGAAAATCTCAATCGATAATGAGTTGTAGATGCAGCTGCAGAAGCCAAAAGGAAAGTTTGATAAGCTTTCTCAGCTAGGCTAAGCGGCATGTTGTCACCAAAATCATCGATCTGGTAAGGACTAGGAATGATCCATGCATCATATTTAGATGATATCATGTTAATTGAGGCAACGTTGGAGGAAGGAGGAAGGGAAAAAGTTCCCATTAAGGAAGGGTTCTTGAAAATTCCTGTTCCAACACTTTCATAAGGAATATTGGTTTTCCCAACATAAGGAACATTACCGGTTGAAGAATTAGAGGAAAAGAAAGCCAATTGATCAAAAATGATAATTTTCCCTTGGTGGGGAAAACAAAGCACGCGGAAAAGAGATGAAACCACACAAAACATTGCATGAGTCTAGCTCAGTCCAAGTTGTAATTAAAATTAACATCAACAACTTCAACTTCTAAATTGGCCATCTTTCCCTCCAACTGAATGGGTAAGGAGTTGAGAATACCATATGAGTGGAAACCTCGACCATCGAAAGATTCTAAACTATTCAGAGACTAATTGAGAGGGGGGAAACCAATGAATTTCCAACATGATATGGACATGATGCATGTGGAGGCTCCTTCATCAACAACAGTTCGGTGGATAGCTTTTCCCATAACAACAACTTCTATGAGAAAAGCAAGTTGAGGTGGCAAGCGAGGAACATGGTTTTCAAGATCAAAAGTAATCAGACTGGAATCTACAAGATCAATTCCTCCAATAGTGAATTGAAAAGCCTTCCTTTGTGACGGGAATGTTTGAAGGACTTCCAAGGCCGACATTGTTGAGGGTGCTTGAGCCAAGTCTTCTATAATTTTGTAGTGTTGGGTAGCTCGCACATTCATATTATAGGACGATTTCTGAAAAAAACCTTTAGGGGGTGGTTAGATTATGGAATCAGCGATAGATTTATTAATATGGAGAGGACCAGAACTAGGTGGAGTGGAGGAAGAGGGTACATCAATGGTATCTTTCTCCACCACAAGTTTCTCAGGAGGCGGATAATCTTTTGATCTCATGGCTACAAAAATCTGTTCTGACCCACTCATAAACACTTGAGAGCTTCTAGAGGCTTGAGCATGGGGTTGGTCTACTAATTGCATCTGTTGAGATGGGAAAGGTTCCTTCAACACAACTAACATCCTTGTAGTGCCTTTTAGAAGACGACTTACTTCGGCATGGCAGGGGAAATCCTTAGTGTAATGATCTTCATCACAAATAAGGTAAGGATATTTATGCTTTCGTTTGGGTGTGTCATCATCTGACCGTTTTTGGGAATCCTATTTAGGGGTATCTTGTTTAGCTTTTCCTCTACCCTTCTTCTTGCCTTTCGAGGATTTATCTACTATGATAGATTGAACAACATTTACCTTTGAGGCTTATTGGGATTCTTAGGATCTTAAACAATATTAGGAGTTGTAGCGGTTGGAGTAGATTTAGGTTTTGAAGAGGTATGCAGAGTACTACTAGATTGTTGAGCCACAGTTCCAATGATGCCGTCGATAGGTGGTGAATCTGTGGGTTTAGAAGAGGTAGGGCCAGTCGAATGTCATTGGGAACCAGGTAAGAGTTCATATAATGTGAAAAACTATGAATAAACCAAAAGTGGGTGAGGAAAGCCATGGCTAAAGTATTGAAGTCTTGAAAAGCACCACAAGGGAGCTCAATGTACGATTTGGCGCTTGTTAGAGTGCACTAGAAAATATGTAATCAGATAGAATCATCAACCTAAGAGTTAGAGGAACACCATAGGTGCTAAGTCATAATGTGTGCTCAGGGATCTTCTCCAAATTTCCCTTTGAATTTGGGGCAATAACTAGGAATTTTGGTTGGTACCAGAGGCCAATACGGTGAGTGAAGTATTGGGTCATTTGTAAGCCTTAACACATTAGGAAATTCCAATGTTTCCAAAAATGGAAGTTGTGGGTTGTATGGAGTATAGGGTGTTGGGTCCCTATAATACTAGTGATTACCCCATTACTATTGTAGTTATACCCCTTATTAATATTGTTGTGCCCCTATTGCCCCCATATTTTTATTACTGTGCCCCATAGAATCCCTCTATTGTTATTTTTGTGGCTTTATATTATTATTGTTAGGTCGGCTGGATTATATTGTGACTCCTTAGACTCCTATATATAGAAAGGAGGTTTTGTCATTTGAATAATCCAAGAATTGTTCATTTATGTAATGTAAAGGAGGTTTTGCCCTCGAAGAGGCTGAATTCTAAGACGTTGATCTATCTTTTCTATCTTTTCTTGAGCTGGTTTCATAACATTTGGTATCAGAGCTTTGGATTCTAGGGGTTCGCTGCTCCAAATAGGTCATCGTGGAATTTTCGCTATAACTTTTTTCTGCGACGTTTCAGAAGTTGCAAAAAAAATCCATTTGAGAAGAAATCACGCTGAACCTCGGGTCCAAATTTCAGAGCTTTTCGCACTATATTTGCGGAGATATGATCTGAGGAAGTTGGTCTTTTTGCGGACTCCTGAATTACATTCCAAACAGGTGAGTTGGTGAAAATCGTCATAACTTTCTTTCTGAGCATCGGATTGAAATTTCGTGAGAAGGTACAAAAAGAGGACGGATTGTAGTTTTCTTGTATATATTTTTTAGAGTCAAAGGTTGAAACAGTGACACGTGGCACTTCATACAATTTTTCTCTACTGAACTAGTCTATAATCAGGTCACTGCTGGAGATTGTGCATAACTCTTTCTTGGAGAATCCAATTTGGATCAGACTAGTGGCATTGGAAAGAGGAAATAGAAGGATACTATAGGTCACAATTTCAGAACTGGATGATTCCAAATTACAGAGATAGATCAGATTCAATATCATGCTTCTACAAAGTGAAAAAAGGTGTGTAGTTTTTTTTTAAATTTTTGCGTAAGCTTGGTTTGAAGGAATTCAAAGGGCATAGTAAAACATTATTATCAGTAATTGATGCCCCAAGGAAAGAAAATGCAAACACCTAGTAAGCAACCTGAAATCTCTAGCATGACTTATGAAGAAGAGGAAGAAATGCAACATGATATAGCAAAATTACGAGACCAAGTGCAACAAGTGTCACTTGCACAAAAAGGAACAGAATCTAAGATGGATGGTTTAAAGAAAGATGTAGAAGCTAAGATGGATGGTTTAAAGAAAGGCATAGAAGCTAAGATGGATTGTTTAAAGAAACGCGTAGAAGCTAAGATGGACGATTTGAAGATAGATTTGAAGACAGACATGGAAGAATTGAAGAAGTTGCTACAAGAAAGGGTCACTAATGGTGAAAGGGTAGTAAAGGAAACTCATGTTGAGAACAAAAGTAATGTTAATCATGATTCCATAGACTCTAATGTTGGATCGAAGACCCACCATATTCCAAAAATCGATATGAGGAAGTTTGATGGCAAGGATCCCACAACATGGATATTACAGATGGAGCAATTCTTCGATCTCAATAATGTGCAAAACACACAAAAGGTACGTATGGAAACTTTATATCTGGAACCAAATTAGTTTGTATGGTATCAATGGCTTTGATTTCGTAAAAAATTTGTCACTTGGGCAATTTTTACGGAAGAATTGATAGCACATTATGAGGATACAAAATGCAACACTTTTTTTAGCCAATTGATAAGTCTCAAACAAAAGGGTTCAATAATGGAGCACATTGAGGAGTTCCAAAAATTGAACATAAGGGTAAAAGATATTCCAGAGGAGCATAGGATTGATGTGTTCATAGGGTCTTTAAAGGATAATATCAAACATGATGTTCGCCTTTGGGAACTTGATTCATTAGAGAAGGCATTCAGGTTAGCAAGAAAAATGGAAAGCAAAATTATGGCAACTAGGAAGCATACCACTCACAACTATAAAGACGGAAGTGTTGTTGCCCCTAGACTTCCACAACCTATAAGGTTGACACCACAACAACTAGAAGAAAAAAGAGCAAAAGGGCTTTGTTATAGTTGTGATAGCAAATACACTAAAGGTCATAAGTGTGCTGAGAAGAAATTATGATACATAGATTATGAAGAGGAGGAAGAAAAGGAGCAAGAAAGGTCAAAAGAAGAGGATATACTCCAGGAACAAAGCCTAGATGAAGAACAAATAAATCCAACCATATCTTGTAATGCATTGGCGGGAATTACCACTCCTCAAACCATCAAGATAGAAGGACAAATCAAGAAGAAAAAGGTAGTAGTGTTGATTGATTCAGGAAGCACCCCCAATTTTGTTCATTGTAAGGTAGCAAAAGAATTGAATTGCTTCTTATATCTAGCACCAGAGTGTCAAGTGATGATTGCAAATGGAGGAACAATAAATTGCTCTGGAAAGTTTCATAATATCAAGCTATCCATGGGAGAATATGTATTGACTAGCCCAATGCTTTCCATTCCAATGGGAGGTGTTGATGTTGTACTAGGAGTCCAATGGCTACAATCCTTGGGTACAATAGCTTTTAATTTTCAAGAACTTTTCATCAAATTTTCTAAGGAAGGAAAGGAAGTTGAATTAAGGGGTATTGCAGGGAAACTAGGAAATATAATCAGCTCTAATGGTATGACAAAGCTTCTAAAAAAGGAGCAAAGAGGTGTAATTGCACAATTATGTTCACTAGATGTTTCTACATCGGAATCATCTAGTTCTCCAGATCTCCAAAAAGTCTTGGACAATCATTCCAAGGTATTTGAGACTCCCAAAGGTCTCCCACCTATGCGTGATCATGATCATGCTATTCATCTGATTCCAGGAAGTGTTCCTCCAAACATCAGGCCATACAGATATCCCTATGTCCAAAAGAGTGAAATTGAACGTATGGTTGCAGAAATTCTAGAAGCTGGTATAATTCAACCAAGTCAAAGTTCTTTCTCTGCTCCAGTAGTATTGGTAAACAAGAAGGATGGATCATGGCGCATTTTTCTGGATTATAAGGAGCTCAACAAGCTCACTATTAAAGATAAGTTCCCCATTCTTGTCATTGATGAATTACTGGATGAATTGCATGGATCAATTTACTTCACCAAGTTGGATCTTTGTTCAGGATATCATCAAATCAGAATGAAGACTGAAGACATTCCGAAAACAACATTTAGAACTCATGAGGGTCATTACGAATTTTTGGTCATGCCTTTGCGCCTTACCAATGCACCTTCAAAATTTCAAGGTTTGATGAATTCAATTTTCAAACCATTCCTTAGAAAATTTGTGTTAGTATTTTTTGATGATATACTAATCTACAAAAAGTCTTGGAAGGATCATATTGAACATGTTGACAGGGTGCTACAACTATTGGAGGAGAAACAATTATATGCAAAAAGATCCAAATGTTTCTTTGGAGTCCAGGAGGTGGAATATGGGTCATATTGTATCTCATGAAGGAGTTAAGGTAGACCCTAGCAAAATTAAAGCCATTAAGGAATGGAAAATACCCACATCCATAAAGCATCTGCGAGGATTTCTTCGGTTGACAGGGTATTATCGCAAGTTTGTTAAGAATTATGGGAGAATAGCAGCACCTCTAACAACATTATTGAAGAAAGATGCATTTTCATGGACTCCGGAAGCAACAAAGGCCTTTGAACATCTTAAAGAGGCAATGTGCCAAGCACCGGTCTTAGCTACACCAGACTTCACAAAAACCTTTATTGTGGAATGTGATGCTTCAGGAAATGGAATTGGTGCTGTTCTAATGCAAGATGAAAGACCCATTGCTTTTGAAAGTCGTCCAATCAAGGGAAAGTTTTAAGCAAAGCTATTTATGAGAAGGAAATGTTGGCAATACTCCATGCACTTAAGAAATGGCGACCCTACCTAATGGCAAGACACTTCAAGGTAAAAACAGATCATGATAGCCTTAAATACTTTTTAGAACAAAGATTATCCTCTGAAGAGCAACAAAAGTGGGTCAAAAAGATGTTGGGTTATGACTTTGAAATCATCTACAAAAAAGGGAAGCAAAATGTGGTGGCAGATGCACTCTCAAGAAAGGATGAGGATGTGGAAGCATTGTTGTGCGCCATTTCTATTATCCAACCAGATTGGATAAATGAAGCAAGGGAGGAATGGAAGAATGACGAAGAAGTGTGGCACTTATTCGAAAGTTACAAGAAGATTCCAGTACGCCTGATACATTTAGTGGAAAATGATTCGTTATGGTACAAAGATCGCTTATACCTCTGTAATAATTCAGCTAAAACAAAAGATTCTTATGGACAAGGAAAATTTTAAGGATGGAAAATTTTCTTGAAGTTTAAAATATTGGCGAATCTCACTAATCCCTAATATGCAAATTATAAATGTTTATTGATATATTTGTAAAAAAATCAATTTTAATTATTTTATATATAGTCTCTATATATGTTGCGATTTTTAAGGTAAAATAATTTTATATTCTAATGGGCGAATCATTTTTATAAATGGAAATTGGCGAATTTTTTTTGTGGAAAAATCATGGAAAATTAGCACACTGGCGAAATTAGCCCCTAAAATTTTCCATGCTTATGGAATTGCACACTTCTCCCTTAGGAGGGCACTCAGGATTTCTAAAAACTTACCACAGGGTTAAGAAGGAATTTTTTTGGGATGGCCTTAAATCAGATATTCAAAAGTTTGTGGCAGAATGTTTGGTTTGCCAACAAAATAAAGTTGAAACAATTAAGACACTGGGTCTATTACAACCTTTATCCATTCCAAGCCAACGTTGGGAGGAGGTTTCAATGGATTTTATCACAGGCTTACCCAAGTCTGAGGGAAAGAGTGTCATCATGGTGGTAGTTGACAGACTTACCAAGTATGCACAACTTTTGTGCATTATCACATCCATTTAAAGCCAGTACAATTTCTACTGCATTTATGGAAACAATTCAAAAGCTACATGGAAACCCAAAGATTATTGTAAGTGACAAAGATCCCATTTTCACTGGAAATTTTTGGACATAATTATTTTCTTGTCTTGGTACTCAGTTAGCTCATAGCTCATCTTATCATCCTCAATCTGATGGGAAAACTGAGATAGTAAACAAATGTTTGGAAGGATATCTTCGTTGCTTTGTATCTGATAAACAGACACATGGGTCAAATGGTTGCCTCTAGCTGAATGGTGGTATAACACTTCCTTCCATACAGCAACAAAAATGACCCCATTTATGGCACTTTATGGGTATCAACCACCATCCATCACATCATATTTAAGAGAAAATTCTAAGGTTCAGGCAATGGAACATCACATTGAACATCAACAACAAGTCCTCCAACTCTTAAAGGATAACCTCGTGTTGGCACATAATAGAATGAAAAAACAGGCAGATCAACATCGTAGTGAAAGAAGTTTTGATGTAGGTGATTGGGTATTCCTACGGCTACAACCATATAAGCAAATGTCCTCAAGCAAGCTAAGAAGGATAATAAATTATCACCAAAGTATTATGGTCCGTACAAGGTGCTGCAAAAGATTGGTACTGTGGCATACAAATTGGAGCTTCCTGCAGCTTCTCGATTGCACCCAGTTTTCCATGTTTCATGTTTAAAGAAGGTTATAGGCGACAAGCTCCCAGTTCAAACAATATTTCCAGGACTTGACGAAGGAAAAATTATATTGGAACCAAAAGAAGTCACAGAAACAAGAACTCGATAGCTACGAAATCGATCAATTTCAGAGTATCTTATCAAGTGGAAGAACTTATCCGCTGAAGATTCCACATGGGAGGATGAAAATTTTATGCAGAAGTATCCAGAACTACTCAAGCGTTGAGGACAACACTTTTTTGAAGGAGAGGGGCATGTTGGGTCCCTATAATACTAGTGATTACCCCATTACTATTGTAGTTATACCCCTTATTAATATTTTTGTGCCCCTATTGCCCCCATATTGTTATTACTGTGCCCCATAGAATCCCTCTATTGTTATTTTTGTGGCTTTATATTATTATTGTTAGGTCGGATGGATTATATTGTGACTCCTTAGACTCCTATATATAGAAAGGAGGTTTTGTCATTTGAATCATCCAAGAATTGTTCATTTATGTAATGTAAAGGAGGTTGCCCCCTCGAAGAGGCTGAATTCTAAGACGTTGATCTATCTTTTATATCTTTTCTTGAGCTAGTTTCATAACATAGGGTATCTACTATGTGCCAAACTGAGTATTCCAGCCTTGCTGAGTTTGGGGCTACCCCCATTGTGGTGGATTTTTTCCATAAGGTGGTTGGCCATATGGAAGTTGACTATATGGAGGTTGACCATATGGAGGTTGGCTAAATGGAGGTTGACCATAAGGAGGTTGACCATAAAGAGGTTGTCCATACTGAGTTTGGTGACCATATTTAACGTATGGAGTTTGTGAAGAAAATTGGCCATACTGCTGTTTGTAAGGTCCTTGTTGCATCTGCTGCGACTATGGAAAAGGTTGTTGGTAAGATCCCTATTGGGATTGGTAAGGAATCTATTGCTGCGGCTGTGAGTAAGGTCCTTGTCACACGGAATCTGTCAAGGGTGCGGACACGACTGACCTTCCTAGAAGTCTAAGACATTCTAATGACAAACAAGACAAAATGGAGTGATCTTTCTCTAAATACACCTTTTACAACATGAAAACTACAAGTGTTTAGGCTTACCTTATTCCAAAACGCTGTTGTTGAAGTCCGTTCTTGACGATCCGGATGAGCTCCTCCTTCAAGTCAATTCCTGCAACCACAAACAATCAAACAATTACCAAGCACTTGCATTTCATATAATAAAACATATATTCAACATGCAGACCAAGGAACACATGAAATAACTCATTAACACAAGCTATTGAGAAAAATAAACCAGTTTGTATTAATAACGAAACAAAGAAACTCTTACAACCTGGCCTTGGTGTTGTGCAAGTTCCTCCCAGGGTCCATCAAGGGTTTTCCTCTACTTTGACAAAGCTCACCCTCTCCCAAGTAGAATCAAGTGAAGACAATCTCTCCTCACAAAGGCTCTAATGGAAGACCTAAATCCTGCAGCATTTACCCAAAGAAAATGTATAGCTCCAACCTCTCTCCTTCTGGCTCAATGCCTTTATTTATAGTGCTGTAAAGAGGTTATTCAGGTCCACTATCAATGGGATCATCCCCCTCTATGGGTGGGATAGCTCCCTTATTGATGGGATAAGTTCCCCCTTAATAGAGATACATGAACCAACTGGAGGCGCATCCATTTCATCAAACCGACCTCTAGAATGTTCTAGAAGTAACCACAAGTAGCTTTTTCAAGATAAAACTCGCGCATTTTGCCTTTTACAGAGGGACGCACCTGTCCCTTAACATACAGAGCGTCCATGGACGCATATTTTGTGAACAAGGTCAGCGTCCCCGCAGGTAAGGCTAGAGAGAACCTGCGACCCCAGAGATAAACATAGTTTTTACAAGACTTTCTCTCTTCTTTGAGTTTGAGATGGATAACAGAGGCATAAGACTTGCCTAAGAGGGTAGCATGACTGTTGATTTGAGCCATACTAACTGTAAGTAGTCAAGGTGACATTTTTTAGTGTAACAGATTGCCCCCTAAAGTGTGAAGCCTGGAATAGAATAGGGTTTTGTAATTCTAGGAAGGGTGAAGCGCTTTATCATTTCAAGGATTGCCTTGTGGATGGCCTGGTTGGAACCTGCAATTTTCAACACAAAATACATGGATAAGATTATATCATCACTGAGGTAGGCATTCCCATACTCAGATTCAAAACTTTAACTAATGGACTAACTATTTGATACAGGAATGATCTTGCAGTACATCATTTTTATAGACTTTTGTAGACACAGTATGGACGCAGCCATCTGTTTATGATTAGTCTACATAGATAATGAATACAAAACTCCTCGCAGCCTGGATGGTAGAAACTAGATCCAGGGTCTTCACTTCTACTTCCCGAATTGGTACGATTCTAGCCATGTGATTAAATGATTCGATGTCGAACATGGTAGAAACCACTTGATTACCAGTCAATGATGTAAACTGTTAACAAGCGTGAGAGAAACCACCAGTAATGTCAATGGTTCTCAAAGTACCAAGCACAACCCGTGAAATGTGAATAGATGTTTTGATGTCGAACACTTCACGGAATCCTCTGATCGAAAGTCAATGATGTAAACTGACGTCAAAGGCGAGAAACCTGCCATTGATGCATGCAGACTTCAAGGTACTGTCGATTCCTAAGTCATCTTTCTAGATAATGTGTCGATGTCGATAGAAAGCGACCCGTTGCAGGCAAGCCCGCAACACGAAATCATTGTCAAGTTGAAGAAATGTTGCTGTAAGGACTGACTCAGGGATGGTCAAATGGATGACAAGTATTTTGCAGATGAAAGTTTTTGCTTGCAGACCTCTTGAACACATAACGACACGACAGATGGCTTGGTGACGAATAACTCAAAGTTAATCCCCGAAACCCGGTTAAAGACTTTCAAAGTGATTTGGTCAACTGTGAGGTAAAAGATTTCCCAACCCAGGTGAATGAAAAGTGTCGTGTTCAAGAGTGGTAATAAAGTTTCTTCTGAGACTAAAGGTGACAAACAGGTTCATTCTTCTCTCTTTTCCCCCACCATTTCTGGCAAGTACCTCTTTATTTTTAACAAGCTTGAGGAGGATAACATATGCTTGATTATAAGCTCATCCTTCGGACGAGTCCAACCTAGTTTAAATTCGAACCCTAGGAAGGAGTGGTTCGTTCCTGTTTGTAATTGAACAGGTCCTCTACTGTAAAAGTTTAACGAGCCCAGTATAGGAGAAACTCAGCGTTTTTCAATTTTAGAGAGTCTGAAAAAACTAAAGGAGACTCCACGTTGAACTTTTTCGTATATTTGTGTCCCTCAAGCCCGAAAAAGTATAAATAATACCTGGGGGAACCGCTTGATCTTGCGACCAAGGAGTACTTTCATAATAGTGTCGTTAACCTGAAAAGTAAAAAGCGATCAAGGACACGTCGTTTTATTTCCTTATCGAGTTCGAAACGACAAAAACCCGGCAATCTTTTCCTGATTTTGCGGTCAAAAAGAGCTAAAAGGGGACCGTCTTTTAATTCCGTTTTAACGAGTGAAAAGAAACACTCGGCGATCTTTTCATGTTTTAGGAGTCAGAAAAGGGCTTAAAAGATGACTCTGATATTTTTTGTTTGTGAAAAATTACAATTTCCCTGAAATCCCTTTGTCCTGCACAAAAGCGACACATTACTCATACCTGTTTAAAATAGGCAAAAATACATTCAAAACATCTTTTCATGGTAAAAAATGAACTAATTCATCCAAAAAACCTATAAAAAGACCTTTTACCATGTCATTTTTACCGTTTCACTGTTGAGGTTGAAAAAGGAGCTTTTGACAAGAAACTTCCCGTGGTCGTTGCGGAAAATCTGACCGTTGGAATCGAACACCGTCTCATCCAGGTATTTTACACATCCTACTCTGCATTTCTATCCGTTTAGAATCAATTTTTAGGTTTTAGTTTCATTTTTTGGGGGGGTTTGGTTTTGGAATGCGCCGCTCGGCGGACGCAGGTGCCCTTCGGGTGACCTGCGTCCCCCGACTTTTTCTCATACGGGAAAACGGTCGGAAGACGCAGCCCGCCTTCAGGCAGCTGCGTCCGGGCGCCCTGTGCTACAAAGCCGGGGTGCGTCCTCCGAGAAACGCGCATTTCAAAACCCCAACTCTCTCAAAAAACCACCAAAAATTCCCAAATTAATTTCTAATTGCTATTTTTGATATGCAGGGCATTAATCATGTTAGACTGGAGAGAAAGAGAGCATGTAGAGGAAGATGAAGCTGCAATAAATCATCAACCTTCCCTGGATGCCCTAAGAGCATGCGGATTATACAAATATTGGACCATACCGGGCATGAGGGGCCAGGTACGATTCTTGGAATGGCTGGTTGAGCGATGGAACGTACAAGAACAATGCTTTTACATAGGAGGGCACCAGCTCGAGATAGAGCCCTCGGATGTATACTTTCTCACTGGCTTGCCAAACAGAGGTGAGCAACTCAGTCTTGCGGGGACTAGGCCGGGTGGCCAATCCCTTGATAGTCTCCGCGAGAATTGGTGCACACCTGGGGCTCACCATTCAAAAGGCATAGAGATAAAACACATCACTCTGCCGGAACTCAAAGTCATAGCGTTCACGGTTACCAGAATTTGCGGCGCGCGGCCGCTTTACACATTGCTTCCGGATCCCAAATGCGGATGGCAATTGACTGTTACCAAGGCACCATTTTCAACTGGTGTGAAGCTGTGTCGGCTCATATGAAGAGCCAACTGACCAAGGCGAAGAACGGACGACTAAAGACTTTTGGATATGGGCCTATAGTCGTGAGCTTTGCCTTGGAGAGAATTCCAATGCTGATCCCTCAGCAACTCACTGTTGATATCTTGGGTCCCCAGCAGCCAAAGCTGATACGATGGGTTGCGGTGATGGCCCGGCATCCTGACGAGGGCGCGACAGTAGTTCGATTCTCAGATAGTTATTTTGACTGGTTAGAGGGCCAGCTTTTTGTGATACAGGACTTTCCGTATGCCGGAATGGATTTCAGAGGTGATCCGGACATGGTTCTTCCACAGGGAGAACAATGGGATGACAGAGGTACTTTTTATTTTCACAAGTTTTCTAGCTATGTATTTTTTGTATTTTTTATATATATCGTCTCAAAACTAATAGTAAATCTTTCAAAATGCAGATGTTGGTCCACAGCGTCCAGCCAACCTCCGGCCTTATGATAGACTACATCCAGCTGCACCGGTACCGGCCCCACAGGATGCGACAGCAGAAGTACTAGCTGAGTTGGAGCATGATCTAGAGCGTCTCACGGCAGATATACCTGAGACTACTATGGACGACATTCCTATCAGGCTTCAGCGCTTCGTAGTCGCGGTCCCTGGACCGTTTAGGAGATTTTTGCGTAAGGTAGCCCGCGCAGTGGTGTCGTACAGAGAGCACCACCAGTGATTGACTAGTCACTTTTGTAGTCACATGTGACATTTTTGACTTTTTGTACTGTCATTTTGCCGATCATAAGGTGTTTTAAACCTATGATCGAAGACGATGTATATATTTTTTGACACACTTCTATCTATATATATCACTATTACCGGCTTATCTTGTTTAACATATGTGATGAAATGTTTTTAAATTTACTTGCATGATTATCGTAAATGTCTGTCCAACATTCGAGAAGCAATTGCATCTGCTAATGTATTCAAAGACCTTGGAATATGTTGATATTCAATGTAATCAAATTCACGTTCCAAGAGACGCACTCTCAAAAACAACCTTAATAACACAGGATTTCTAATGGCATAAACTCTATTAAGCTGTAATACAACAAGTTCAGAATCTAACCTCACTATCAAACGTCGAATTCCAAATGAAATAGATTCGGATAATAATTCAACCACTGCACTGTATTCTGCAATGTTATTCGTTGTTTGACCGAGGCTTACCCCATGCATAGAAACTAACTCGTCAGAGGGCGAATAGATAACCCAAGCTGCGGAAGAGATATTCCGTGTACTACGACAAGCACCATCAGCAAATCCAATGTATGTTTGGAGAGGCGTCGACATCTACAATATCAAGAGTAAAACCAAGATAAGCCAGAATAATGACGAAAAAGCACACTTGCTAAGCTAAGCACACTGACTAAACTAACACACTTGCTAGCTAGAAAGAAAATCTAACCTATCTAAAAATTTCTCCATACCCATCATTTTAAGCATAATACCTCTTTAGGTAAAGTCCATTTCTGGGTTTACCCAAAGAGTCCCCATCAAAATCAACTAACTCATAAGCCCCTTTTGCTAGCTTTCGCTTTACAATGTAGGGCCCATGCCACATGGGAACGAATTTTCCGGCACCTAGCTTATCGTTAGCTTGATCATATAATAGTACTAGGTCTCCTTCCGAAAAACTTTGAGGGGTTACATTTTTATCGTACTGAGCTTTCATTCGTTTCGCGTGAGTCTCGATAGCTAAAGTAGCGTCACGTCGAGTCTCATCTAATTTAGCCAAGTATAATAACCGTTTCTCCTCTTCGGAAGTAGCTGGAAGTAATTCGACAGCCATTTGAAGTGATGGGATTTCGCATTCAATAGGTAACACAGCTTCTAAGCCATAAACTAGCTGGAAAGGGGTGAAACCTGTTGAATTTTTCACTGAAGTTCGATATGCCCATAGCGCCGAAAATAACATGTTATGCCAATTCGTTCGATGGATACCAATGATCCGTCGAATCATGATGACTAGAACTTTGTTGATTGACTCAACCAAACCGTTGGCTTGCGGATAATAAGGAGTAGAGCTATCGTGGCGCAAACCAAGCTGGCTTGTAAGCTCAGTCATCATGACGTTTCGAAAATGGCTCCCATGGTCAGTAATGATTTCTTGTGGGACACCAAACCTAGTTATGATATGATTGAATACGAAAACTGCAGCTGTCTTGCCGCTTGCGTCGAATGTAGGCATCGCCTCGGCCCATTTTGTAAAATAATCAACCGCGAGGATGATATACGCATGCCCCCCGGCCGAGTGAGGGTTACAAGTAATAAAGTCAATGCCCCATTTGGCGAATGGACCAGCGGCAATTATAGGGTGGAGAGGAGTAGGTGGAGCGCGCATCTTTCGATCAAACACTTGACAGTTGTGGCATGTTCTGACAGCAAGGATACAATCTTTAAACATAGACGGCCAGAAATAGCCAGCGCGCAACACCTTCTGAGCTGTGGCATACCCAGACATATGACTGCCACATGCTCCAGAGTGACAATCATTCAAAACTCTCTCAGCCTCTTCATGAGTTAAACAACGTCGAAAAACTAAGTCTGCCCCCCGGCGATAAAGTGTATCTCCAATAATTCTGTATTGCTGGGATCGAAACCGAATTTTTCGACGGTCTTCCTTGGAAGCTTCAGGCCGAAAGGTTTGGGTTTGGAGATAGATGATTATATCCCCATACCACGGATCTAAAGTGCTAATAAGAAACAAAGATTCGTCCACAATGGACTCCTCTGCCACAGTCTCTGTGTCAGCACTCGGGAAATCACACATCAATTCCGCAAAAACTAAGGATTTCTTAGACTTGGACTTCTCGAACTCCAAGTCGAACTCTTGCAGGATAACAATCCATTTAGAGTACTTGCCCCCTAGCAGTTGTTTTGTCAAAATATAAATCATAGGGTTGCAATCCGAAATAACTGTAGTCTTGCGGAGAAGAATGTAGTGACGAAAACGCTGGACAGCTTGAACGGCTTCCAGGGCCAATTTCTCCACATGCGAATATTTTAACTCAGTGGGATTTAAGGTTCTACTAAGATAATATATCACATGCTCTGGAGTCGCCAATTTGTCACACGGAATCTGTCAAGGGTGCGGACACGACTGACCTTCCTAGAAGTCTAAGACATTCTAATGACAAACAAGACAAAATGGAGTGATCTTTCTCTAAATACACCTTTTACAACATGAAAACTACAAGTGTTTAGGCTTACCTTATTCCAAACGCTGTTGTTGAAGTCCGTTCTTGACGATCCGGATGAGCTCCTCCTTCAAGTCAATTCCTGCAACCACAAACAATCAAACAATTACCAAGCACTTGCATTTCATATAATAAAACATATATTCAACATGCAGACCAAGGAACACATGAAATAACTCATTAACACAAGCTATTGAGAAAAATAAACCAGTTTGTATTAATAACGAAACAAAGAAACTCTTACAACCTGGCCTTGGTGTTGTGCAAGTTCCTCCCAGGGTCCATCAAGGGTTTTCCTCTACTTTGACAAAGCTCACCCTCTCCCAAGTAGAATCAAGTGAAGACAATCTCTCCTCACAAAGGCTCTAATGGAAGACCTAAATCCTGCAGCATTTACCCAAAGAAAATGTATAGCTCCAACCTCCTCTCCTTCTGGCTCAATGCCTTTATTTATAGTGCTGTAAAGAGGTTATTCAGGTCCACTATCAATGGGATCATCCCCCTCTATGGGTGGGATAGCTCCCTTATTGATGGGATAAGTTCCCCTTAATAGAGATACATGAACCAACTGGAGGCGCATCCATTTCATCAAACCGACCTCTAGAATGTTCTAGAAGTAACCACAAGTAACTTTTTCAAGATAAAACTCGCGCATTTTGCCTTTTACAGAGGGACGCACCTGTCCCTTAACATACAGAGCGTCCATGGACGCATATTTTGTGAACAAGGTCAGCGTCCCCGCAGGTAAGGCTAGAGAGAACCTGCGACCCCAGAGATAAACATAGTTTTTACAAGACTTTCTCTCTTCTTTGAGTTTGAGATGGATAACAGAGGCATAAGACTTGCCTAAGAGGGTAGCATGACTGTTGATTTGAGCCATACTAACTGTAAGTAGTCAAGGTGACATTTTTTAGTGTAACAGTCCTTGCTGCGGTTGAATAGGAATTTATTGCCGTGGTTGCTGATAAGGTCCCTTTTGGGATTGGTAAGAAACCTGCGGCTGTGGCTGCGGGTGGGAGACCTACGATTGTGGCTGCGGGTAGGAAACTTATGGTTGTGGCTGTGGGTAGGGTCCCTGCTATGGGTTAATAGGAATCTGTGGCTGCAGAGGAGGATTACCAGTCCCATAGAAATATTTCATTTCAGGACCATACTATATTTTAGGACTTCATTGCTGATAAGGAGTTTGGAGTTGTTGAGAGCCTATAGGAGTATAAGGCTGTTGATAGGAAGGTTGAGACAAAGGGACTTAATGACCTTGTAAAGGGGTCCCTATAACGTTTCCTGATATAGATGGTTATGTTTCACCTGGGTTCAAAATAATGCCAATGGATTGACTTGTCCCTAGAGGGGGTGTATAGCTTCCATTATAAGAAGGAGGAATGTAGGGCGGAGGATATTCCCCCTAGACATTGGAACAAATGAATTTATATGCTTTCCACTCACATTAGGAACCGTAGTTACTGTGGCTACAGTAGGAGGAGCAGAAAGGTTAAGTGGAACATGTGTTTCACTTATTGACATTGTAGGTTGGGTAGGGACAAACGAGTTGGTAGTAGGCATGACAATAGAGGACCAAATGGGATTGTAAAATTGTGAAGTGGCACCTGAATTATATGAAAAGGCATCGCCAAGAGTTATAACCCAACAAAAACAAGGGTGTACTATAAGGAGGAGGTGTACTTGGCCCCGTTGTCATGTAGGGAGTGGAAACATAAGGAAAGCCTTCGGGAGGAGGAAGTGACAAAACATCAATCTATGTACTGGGAATGTGTGTTCTAGAAATTTCCATTGGAATACCTTGGGGTGTTGACCCTACACGTGGGTTATCACCTTCTGTTGTCATGATTGGAAACAACTCTCAGTTGGGAACCTGAGTCGTTCTAGGAGAAGGACTCAGAGGTACGCTGGAAGTATCAAACAAATTATATGGATGTGGAGGTGTTAAATACATAGAAGCATCTGATTCAAAGAGTGGATTAGGAGGAAAAAGAAAGTAATTTGAAATAGGTTGAGGACTAGCCAAAGGAGAGTCCTGGGATGATCCTACCGACTCTGGAGGTGGTCGGAAAGCAAGGGGTTGGATTATTAGGACAATACCAAGTTCAAATCCTTGGTTTTCAAGAGATTTAGGCTCAACGTTATCGAAACTTACAAATCTAGGTGAATCAGGTGCATTAGTATTTCCATAGATATCGAGGTTTCATTTGGAACCATTGGTGGTTCATGGGTAATTGGTGATTCCGTGGTCGATTAATTTTATTATCAAAAAAGAAATAAATAAAAAAGGGCTAAAACTAGGGATGAGGGTTTACCAAACAACCATAAACTGTAATATACACCTTGGCAGAACCAAGGACTTAACATATGACAACCAATCTCCCCGAATGTTATGTTCGTGTATCATGGTATACAAAGTGGCAGACTTGGTTACCTGTGGCTAGATAACAACCTATATGGGGCTTCCAAACTATACACGATGGTACATGGGAGTTCAATCCATAGTAGTGCTGTCTAATGTGTAAGTGTTAGATGAGAGTGTTCCCATATACTTAACATGCGTGGAGCATCTCCGATATACCCAAAGGTACTAGAGAGCGATCCTATACACTTCCATACATGGAACAAGATTTCACCCCTGGGATACAACGCTGAAAAACAACGACAAATCCTATGTTTAACAACACTGGAAAATGTCTCTAGCCTATACCTTTAAATGTTTTTCATTAATGACAAATGCTCCTTAGGTTATGTTAGTCCTTACAATCTCCTAGGCTGAAAAGGAAATCGACAAGGGTAACCTCAAACCACTTCAGCTCAATATCTAGCCCTACTGAGCATGAGAGGATCTCTCTAAGTCTCTTATTAGTGATATGACTTTAAAGAAAATGAATTTTAGGCTAGATATGTGTGTTTGTTTGTTTGTTTGTGAAAAGTTGGTTTTTTAAGGATTTGCTGAACTTAGGGTTTGGAGCCACAAGTAGGTCTAGGCCGTGGGAATACATGAGAAAACATAAGAAGGAGCTAGATGTCAGAAGCCATAGTGTAATTTGAGTACTGTAGTATAAAGGATATAGTGTGGAATAAACTAATGAGCATAAATAAACACGATTTCATTAGCTTAGGAAGACAAAACACATAACTATGAAACCAGATAACAGAGCTTGAAAAATAATAATTTTGAGTATTTTATCACAAGGCATTCATAGAAAGAAGAGATATAATGTATATAAAGATGTTTAGACCATTAGAAAACAAAAAGAATGAAGTACAAGCACCATGAACTCACTGGGTTAGAGTTCCTTGAAAATAGCTGCAACCTGTATCTATATTAGCTGAAAGATGATTACAATGCAAGCCTCCTTCACCAAAAGTTCAACCCTCTTCCCCTGAGGAGAAATGATACTTATAGAATCTCCTAGACCACTTTCCCACCTTCAGGAGTCAAATTCCTTGGTGGAGGAACTGACTCCAAGATTCTCTCAACCAACAGGTGAGAGTGAGAAGGTGAAACTCAAACACTTCATGAAGAGTTTGTTTAGGAGTTTGCCTCTTTTATGAGGCCTAATAAAACAAAAAAAACTACCTATGATGTAGATTTATTCATGCCTACATCACCTATCCTCGTAACTAATGCGATTACATAGAGAATCTTGACTTTGACCAAGTCAGACTAGAAACTAGAAATTTTACATAGTGAAATTTTCCAAATAAAAACATAGAAAGTGCAGAAGCGCAACGCCGACTTTGAGCTGATTTTCAGGTGCCTTCCAGGGGTCAAAATGAAAATCTGAGAGAATGGTCAACTATCCCTTCAAGTATAGTTTGCATAACAGTTTGAATGTCGGAATTTGGAGCATGGGAAGACCTTCAAAAATCCATTCTCCCAAGGTCACTCCAGAAGCACAACGCTTGTCAAAAATGGTCCAGAATGCTAATTTTTTGCCACTTTTTTTTGCATTTTTCTCCAAAACTAAGCCACCTCTGCAAAATATGGGATTTGTTTTTTTAGAGGATGGAAATACCTTTCCAAAAAGGGAGGCATGAGGAAAAAGCGCAGTGCTTGGAACAACTGGATTTTTGAACTTAGACCAAAATTTGTCAAAAAACTCAAAATGCTCAGAATTTGCTCAAAATTGGAGGGAAGGTGTAAAAATAGGTTTTTGATAGCTTTATGGATGCTTCAGCAAGAATCTCCAAGTTTCCCTCATCCTTTTGGTATTTTTTGGCCTCCTTGAGCTGCTTTTCAAGTTGTTTTACCTTGACATTGGCGATCATGTTTTGAGCTTGATAGTGATGCGCCATGTGTCTGAGCAATTGATTGTCTTTGTTTGCCTTCTCAAGGAGCTTCTCCAAGTGTTCATTCACCATATTAAGTCAACATTCTTTATCTTGATGAACCTCTAGGGAAATCCTTTCTTCTAGGTCAAGGTCCTTATTAAGCAAAATTTGTTCTTGTTCCTCTTGCAAAGCTTTCTTGAGGCCTCTTGTTCTTGGTCTTTTCCTTTTTCCTCTCACCTCTGATGCTATAGGCTGTCTTGATGTCACGATCTCCTTACCTTTTCCGATTTGCTGCATTAACGTGGCTTTTTCCTTTTCTAGTATCAACTCCTTTGCTTGAGTTAACCGTTTTCCTGTTCAAGGAATGATATAACATATTTTTCCCTTTCGAAATTGATCGCCAACTCCTTGATTTGGTAATCCTTATCCCTGATACTTTGTCTCATGTTTGTGGTCTAATCTTCAGTATTTGGATCAATTAGTTCAAACTCATGTTCTACTGTGTCTTTATCCTTTGCTGCCAATTCCTACTTTATCGATGAAGAAGGCTTGGCCCCTTTCTCTTTGTGAGAAGAAAACACAAGCCTTTACCCTTTCTTATACACTTTAGTCACCTCGGGTTTGGATAGCTGAGTCTTCTCCATTATTTTTCTAGATGACCCCACCTCTGTTTGTTGTTTGATGCACTTGGAGACTGAGATGCTGCATGTTCCTCATGCCATTTTAAGGATGCTTCCAAAAAGGCTTCCCAAGCCATACCTCTCTCTGCTAGCTGGTGAAGGACAATGGTTTTAATGAGACTGTGATGGAACAAACTTGGGGAGTGTTCCTTGTCCTTTAATTGTATATTTTCAGACATTTTTGGAAATGCTCTTGAATTGATAATTACACATGTTGAGTGGCTTTTGAGATGTGAAATGCATCAGGAGGCGAATATGATAGGCATACAACCTGGAGAACCTACCTTCACAAGTGAGGAACCTCATGACAGTTTTCATTAAAGGGTAATATTTCTCCAATGAATATCTGAAAGGCAAGAGGTGAGTATGTGTATCTCTGTATGGCGTCTCTAGGAAAGGCTTGTAGTTTTCAAGATCTAGGTTCATTTATTTGAACCAATATTCACCATTTTCTGGTAACTCAGTTTCTACTGAAATGGAGGCCACTAAGAAACTGAACTCAATACCAACAATGATAGCAATCTCTCCTTTCAATTGTGTTGCTACCCAATCTGTTAGTTGCTCATAAAACCCTGCCTTGCTCACCATTTCACAAAATTCCAAGCAGTGGACATCGACAAAGCATTGTTTGATGAAAGGATAGGAGTTGATTATGTTGCAGTCTGATGGTTCATATCTGAGGATCCTCCCTCCTTTGTGTTGTCTCTTTCTTTCTGGTGAAGATTCTGCCTCCATGATGACACAAAGTCCTAGCAGTAGGAAGTGAAAATAAGATGTGAGGTGTGAATGGAAATGAAGTGATATGTAGGTGATTTTGACAAAATTATGGGGGAGGTCTTAGGAAAGGTGAAATGAATTTGAAAGCTGATGAAAATGAGTGGAGAAATAGTGGAAAAACGTTGTTGCTTGCAGGTGAAAACAAGAGGATTTATGATGAAATTTTGCAAAAAACCTTTAGGAATGAGCTAGGGTTTTTATTTTTGAGTGTTTAAACTTTGTTTTGAGGTCGATGAACTGGTCAAAATGACTCATTAAACATGTATGTAGGTGTAGGATATCATTTTACATGTTTTTGAAATAAAAAATTATGATGGCCATTTTTACCCTAACATTTCCCATGAAAAATTTGCTACAAACCCTAACTTGAAGAATTATTGACATGAAATGAAATTGGGAAAGCAAAAGATGGAGGATAATGGTGTACTTGTTCCTTAGCTTAGAAATCAGTAAAACCAAGCTTGCAAGTGAAAAATTGAAGTTTGGGAGGGTTTTGATGCATTTCGGGGCACTCCTTCCTGTGCGCAGCGCAGTGTTCCTACAAGCAGCGCCAAAGCATAGCGAAATGCTTCTACGCGCAGTGCCTATCTCCTAAGTGCAGCGCAGTGCTTCTACGTGCAACACCTTCAAATTTTTTGCTAATTTCTCCTAGGAAGACAAGCTTTTGCTTTTTTGGGCGACATAGCTTGATGGCAAAGAGTGAATAGGATATGAATGAAAGAGTTATGGGGATTTTTGAGTTTATATAGGGAAAATTTCTTCATTTTTTCAAAAAGAAATGGGACCCACCCTCCTTTAGAAACTGATTTTCACTTTATGAAGATAAATTTTACCTTTACCATTGCAAACCTGAGATGTCCTTTTGCTTTCCTAGGTGCTGGAGCTTCTTTTTCTGGAACCTTTGATATCATGAGAATATGAGGAGTGTGTGGATAATCAAGATCAATTCTTCAAAAGTTGCTTTGTCATGTTTGATTCACTGTTGGTTTTATTCATGGAAATGATGGACCTTGGAAACCCTAGTGACCTAATGGATGACCTAAGACCTAATGGAATGATGATGATGACTGACCCATTTTCATTGTGAAACCTTCATAAAGTGTGATAGGCGACCAGTATGAGTGAATTTTCAAACAATGACTTCATCTTTAGACTGGCCATACCATGACCAAACTTGCTGTGTAAACCTAGTAACAGAAAAATTTGATTTTGAAAGCCTGGAAAAATATATTAAAAGCATTTTTGATCTAGGTTACAGGCTAACAAGACTGAAACTAACAGGTTAATTGAGGTAAATTTTAAGTTGATATTTAATTAAGTTTCGGTTTTACGTCTCAAAGATCGATGTCACTTGAACACCTATGATGCAACTAGCATGAAGACATGATTCTTTTCGATTCAATGAAAGCTATCTAACATTGGGAAGAGGTTCAAACACTGATGCAACAAACAAAGTCTCCTAAATAGAGCTTTCATCTTCACTATTTCAATGAACCCAAGAAAAGAAAAATGAGATACTATTGATTAACATACAGCTACATGAATCTTTCACGTTCCTTTTAAATACACTCACCAAAGTAAAATGGAATTCGATTCAAATGCACCTACATGTTTTTTTTTTACTTTTTTGAATGAATGATAATGTACTTATTTCAACTTTCAGAATTAGGCAATGTGATCTATGCTCAATTATAAACCAAAAATGACTTTTCAATGCAAATTAACCTAATGCAATTTGAAAACTAAATTTTGAAGTAAAAGATAAAACAAATGCAAATGTTGTTTCTTTATGAATTAAAAAAGAGAAAACAATGCTTAATCAATTGAAAAATCAGTATCCTAATGGCACAAACAAGCAACAAGCAATAAATCCAATTGACCTAAAACCCCAAGGACTCAATCAAAATTCACTTCCACTATTCCAAAGCAACGAGATGGATTTTGCAAATCAATAAAAAATTAGTCACAATCAGTCAAAATACTGAAAAATCCAAAGCATACATAACAAGAGGATACCTCAGAGGTCAACACACACTGGACCCTACTAACAAAAACCCTAGAATTTCTTAAGTTTCAGGGATCAACATGACTGTTGCAGTTAAAACCCGTGCTAACAGGGCTTTAAACACTATTGTTATTGAAAAAGCCGGACTGGCAGTGTGACTGTTCCACGAAAACACGCGTTGGATGAGAAATAATTGGAAAAATAAAAAGAATTTCAAAAAGAAGCACATAATTAACACTCTAAAGGACTGATTAGTCAAGATGCATACCTATACAAAATCTAAATGACTGATCACTAAATGGTTGGCCAAACTGATCAAACAAACCAAAAACAAAAAGGAGGTTGAAAGGGCTGTAGGCTCCCCAGTGGAGTCACCATTTTGTTGTGAAGACAATCCCTTCCGTGGACAGAAGTGATCTTTCTAGTCTTATGAGAGGATCTAACAACAAACTAGACAAACAAATGCAAGCTTTCCTAGTTTATGTTGGAGAATGCAAAGTAAGACAAATAACCTACCTCACTCTTATGCTAGGCACCCGTTGATGTTTTCCTCGACCTTCTAACTTCCAGGTTCAATCCTCTTTATGACGTTGTGGATGGGTACCTGCAAGGAAGATCAAACAAAAGAGACAAGATCATACATAGAATAATCCATTCTAACATAAACTACATGACAAATCAAGGAATATCATGCTAAATTAATACTGATTTATACACTTATGGAAAGTAAAGACCTGATTTATTTATTAGTAGAAATGAGGGAATCATACAACCATATGTGCCTTGATTTTGGAAGCCTCCTTTGCAGTGGATTTCCAAGTCCAAGCCAAGACCTTCAAGCACGCCTTCTCCTTAGTAAGATGGGCAACATTTAGGCATAGTTTCAGCATAAGAATGCAACCAAGCAATGACTAACCAGTTGGGGATAGAAGGGATTTCATTTATAAGAAAGGAGAGGGAATTAGGGATCCAAAAAAGAGGGAAGAAGGTACACATATTAAGGGGAATATCCTTAAAGCTGTGGTCAAGGACTCAAAATGGGAAAAATCGACCATATCCTTGTTCAACAATATCCATCTCACTGTTCTCGAGGCTTCTAGTAAGAGAAGATTCTCCTCCACTTTAGGAAAAAATGCCAGGAGAGATTCAACATAGGTTTTCCTATCAAAATCCACGTTGGCAGTGCTAGGTCAGTATGCTGCAACAAGCCATCAACATGGGCCAACAATGGTACAAAACATGCTGATCTTGAAAACTAGGTTTTTAAGCAATCTTCTTCAGTATTCTCTCAAGGTAACTTTTATTTTCTTCTTCAAGATGCTTCTGTATGTGTTTCATAGTGAATACACTGAAAACTTTCATCATTTTGACACTTCAGGATATGGGACGGGAAGTGTGACAAAATACTGTGTAACACTACTTCTTTTTTTATTTCCCTCTTTTGGGAATATTTTTTTCTCTTTATCATCTTTTCCCTTTGAAGACTATTTAGTGGTGGGTTCAACACCATTCGTAGGTTTAGAGTCTTTGGAAATTTTTTGAGAATCTACGGTCTTTGTAGTGTTATATTAATTCATGATTTTATCTTCATCCTCACTAGTCTTTGATGTGTATGCCCACATATATTTCAACTATGAACAATATTCCACTACTATGCTTCTTGAACCGTACTTATGGAAATCAAGTTCCCCAAATTTTAATTGTTCCAAGTCAATAGCTTCGACTACCACTTCTTTATAACCTTTTATACAATATGTACCTACATAAAAAAGGTAGGTAAGCCATGGTGCTTTCTTCATTCTTAGTGGCACACCTCCAACTCCCATGGTCACTTGGTATGCCAATTCCTATAGAATTCTTAGCATATTGACAATTGGATAAACAAATGAACCAATGAAGTCTTTATAGTTGGATTCTGTGGGATCCTTTCTAATCAAGGATGTCCAAAAGACAATAGATTATGGATTACCCTATATGTCCAGTTTTTGGAGGCTGACTGCAAACCTTTTTGATTGGAAATACAAGAACATATGGAACAAAACTAACGAGTATTTGAACACTCCTTCTTCAGGCAGCTTGACTAGCTGATCATGGATTGCATCTGCTAGGAATTGGGAAAAGTTGAAAGTTATAGTGAAGGCTGGCCTGGGAAAAATATAGAGAGGAAACCTAGGATGGATTCATCTACATTTTCATCAGTAAAATATCCTAAAATACAAGATAACATGGTTACAATTTGCTTGGTTTGTTCTGGGAACATGGTCGTAGAGTATGGTGGGTTTTTCTTAGGAATTTGAGCTATTTCAGGGAGGAAGGTCTGAAAGATTTGAGACCTTTTAGGAAAATATAACTTTAGGTAAAGCTCAGTAAGGGTTTCAATGGAAAGAGGCACTTCCTCTGGTTGTGGTTGAATATGCAATATTTGATTAATGGATTGAGCATTGATAGTGAATAGGATTTCTTGGGTAGGGGTGACTATGGCTCTTTCATTTGGAAAATAGTTGATTTGGCACAGTCTGATGAGTTCAGGGAATTGGTAGGTCTATGGAAAGGCATACTTGGGTAGGTTAGAATCCCAGAGATGAATATCATCTGCCTGGTCAATAAATTTTTCATGGCTTCAACAATGGAGCTCCAAGAGGTTGGAATTTGTCACAGTGTCAACGATTTTGAAGTCTTTATCGGCCAAGGGTAGGTGTTCGACATCTGCTACTGGAGGTTGAAGATGTTTTGTATTTAGAACACTCTGGGAAGCCATTATTTTTAATTCTTTTATCAATAAGGTATTTAATCGATGAAGGTGGATATTTAGAATTACCTGGAAATCGTGAATTTTGGTTGTAGAAGCGTTCAGGCGGTAGCAGGGGATTTTTTTCTAGTTGGCGATGGCTTTCGATCTTTAACAGAGAATAGGAAAATAGTTGAATAGAGAGGGTTTTATACTTTGGAGACTGGGCGGTTTATCACATGGCGCGGTGGTTTATCACATGGCACGATGGTTTATCGCATGGCAAAGGACAGTATGGTGGTTTGGGAACTGGGGGATGCGATAAGATCTGGTGGCGCCGTGTGGCAAGAGAGGGGGTGGATGAAACCACCCATTTCTCAACCTTCATTAGCTTTAAACATCGGTTGTAGGGAGGATGCGATAATGCATGAGGACCGTTAGATGTGATCAATGATCGGGCGGTGGACGGGGTTTTTATGTGTGCGAAAGAGTATGAAGTGGGGTTGGACATCAATACCATGTGGAGTTAACTGTATAAGGTGGGGGAAATGTATTAAGCGTGGGGAAAAAAGGAAAGTGGGGTTCGATTGGTTTTTATTTTATGCTTTAAAACCATGCAAAAATGTGTTTTTCATGTTTTAATTGAATTATGTAGAGTTGTTAAAGGGAAATGGGATTTAAATGATGGACATGGGTCCTTTAAGGGGAAAATGGGTTAGGGTAAGGGGAAACAGATTTTAAACAAGGGAAGGGGATTTTCATTTGGGAAGGATTAAAAAATGATATTTTTGATAAGCATAATGTTGCTTATGATTTTTAAAAAGCCTTCTACCTACCCTCCAATTTATACAAACATTTTTTATTTCCTTTATTGGGTGGATTTGAGCTTGCTGACCCTTTTATTTTCTTTTGATAAGAAAACTAACTTATTTTTAACCTTATGCCTTCCAATGGCTCAGATTAAACTTATGAGTTCATTTTTTATTCTCTACCTAACTAATGATCTGCCAAGATTAAATGGTTTGCTTAGATCTTTATTCATTAACTATCATGACATGAAATTTAAAAGCATGAATAATCAAGATTAAACTGTATGATCATCATGAATTGTGGCATTTTGGACGAGCTGCACACAATTTTATTTGCCAAGGAAAAGTAAACAAAGAGTATTGGCATTTCAACGTGCAACACTTTCAGAATTTCTTTTTGTTTCTTTTTGTGGGGTTCATATTTTATAAGTTTTTTGATATTTCTTTCTTTTGGTCCTTTGATTATTCTTTTAGGACATACCCTCTTTTCATTTTTTAATATGGAAAACATTTGCAAACAAAGCAAAGGTATGTACAATATTACAACGCTTAACATAGTCAATTCAAAATTATGATCCCTATTATTATAGGAACCTAACAATGGCTCCACTTGGGGATGGAATCTCTATGTGAGATGTCAAGAAATTTCTAATCAATGGCCTTGGAACCTTGACTGTGCTTCACCTGGAACTGATTTCTGTGATCTCCTTTATTCAAACATATGATGTTATATCTTTTAAAGCTTAAGATTTCCTCTTCAGGCTTGAACTTTACAAGATAATCATCCACTCCAATCTAAACTTTGCTATGGTATTTACAGTGAATAGAACAAATGAATTACTGATTATTCTGGTGAAAAATAGTGCTTCAGCATTCGACCATTGACTGGTCCACTTTGTAAGTCTGTCCCATCTAATTATTTTAAGAAAAATGCATTGTTGCCTCTGTAACCATAAATAATATATGGGCCTTTCCAGAGAAAGTCAAATTTCCCATGTTTTCCTTTGTCTTCCCTTATGGAATCCCATTTTAGTACTTGATCACCTATGAAGAAATACTCTGCTTTAGTTTTCTTTTAAAAAATCTTCTTGATTTTGTCTTGAATTACTTGGGATTTGGTATAAACTTATTCCCTGGTTTGCTGCAAATGAATTGTTTGGTTTATCCTCCTTTGGAGATAATTTGGTTCTACTTGCATCTCTTGAATCATTTTCATTACTGGTACTCCTAACGAGGATGGAAAAACATCATCCATCCCATATACTAATTGCTAAGGAGATGTACCAATAGCTTTCTTAGTAATAAGTCTATCTGCCCATAGGGCATTCACCAACCTTTTATTCCATGTTTTCTTGTTATCTTCTAACAACTTCTTGATGATGTTGACTGGGCTTTTGTTTGAAGATTTTGCAAGTCCATTACCTTGAGGGTAATAGGCAGTGGAATGTCCTAGAGTGATATGGTATCGGTTACAAAAATCTACCAAGGTGAATCTATAGAAGCTTCACTGATTTGTGGAGTCACCATCTCTTCCTGATCATCTATGGCAGCAATGAAATTTATGTCTAAGACTCGACAGTTCAATTTAGCCATGAGTTTGGCTAAACCTTGGCCTTTAATCAATTTTGTAGGCTTGATCTCAATGTCATATTCTAGTCTGGTGGCAAACCATTTGCCTCTTTTTCCATCAGGCCCATTTTGAGTTAGAATGTCCTTTACCACTGCATTTGGAACATATGCTATTATGTGAGAGTATAGGATATATACTTTGAAATATTTTATGGCTTTCATTAAAGAAAGAGCTTGCTTTTCCCTTATATTGTACTATAGTGTAGCATCTATCAAAGTTTTACTGAAGAAAGCGATGGGTTGTTCATAATCCTCATCATTCTTTTGCAACAACACTGCTACAATGGTGTGCTCTAAAGCGAATGAAAAAATTATGAAATCAAAATTAGGACTTATAAGGATAAGTGTTTTAGTAAGGGATTCTTTGATTTCTTCAAAATACTGCTTAGCCTCTACTGTCCATTTAAGTGTTGAACCCTTTTTTAACATGTTATTCAAATCTCTAATTAGTTCTACTAAGTTAGTAATGAATCTTCTAAGAATTTATTTTTCCTAAGAATGTTTGTAATTCTTTAATGTTCCTGCCCATGGGGCTTTGGATTGACGGTGAATGGGTGTATTGTTAAGGTATTCCTTGCGATAGGTCACCGGTTCAAATCCCACGTGGGTGCTTAGGTAGTATTATATAGAAAAAACAAATTCTTTAATGTTCCTAGGATGACTGATATTTAGGATTGCTTCTATTCTAGCTGGATCAATTCTAATGCCCTCTTTTGAGATTATATGTCCCAAGATTTTTCCTTCTTCTAATCCAAAAAGTGATTTTTTAGGATTTAAGGATATGCCAAACTTTCTGCATTTTATAAATACTCTTCTTGGATGATCTAGATGTTCATTAGCTGATTTGGAAAACACTATGATATCATCTAGGTAGATGACTAAAAAGTCATGGATTTCCTTTGCAAAGGCTATGTCCATGGCTCGTTGGAGTGTTTCCCCAACATTCATTAATCCAAAGGGCATTTTCAAATACATGAAAGTTTCCCAAGGAGTGGTGAACGCAGTCTTTGCTTGACCTTCAGGTTGGACTAGGATTTGATTGTATCCAGAAAATCCATCAAGTAACGAAATTCTGGATGACTCTACTACCCTATGGAGAATGTGATCCATTTTAGGGATGGGATAATTATCCTTCAGTGATACTTTGTTCAAGTTTATGAAATCAACACAGAGTCTGATTTCTCCTGTTTTCTTTTTTGTGGGGACTAAATTAGAGACCCAATCAGAATATCTGATGGGTGCTATGATCTGAGCATCATACATCCTTTTAACTTCTTTCTATATTAATGGCATAAGAACATGGTTAATTCTCCTTCGCTTTTGTTTAAAGGGTTTCTAATTTTCTTTAATTGGTATCTTATGCTAGATAATGTTGGTATCATAGGACTTGAGGTATTCATAACTCTAGGCAAAGACATCTTGGAATGATTTAAACAAGCTAATGTACTTCAGCTTTTCAGCTGGGGGTAGTGTCTTGGATATCTTGATAAGCTTAGGATTTTCTTTTGTTCCTATGTTTCACACCTCTATATTTGAACTTAGAGGCTCCATTTTAGGTTTTCTAGTGACATTTTTGGAGTGAAAGAGGTCTTCTAGTGGGGCTAGCCCCTTAGGAAAAAATATGCCTTTGAGGTTCAAAACTTATGATTCATCACTGATTAATTCCTCAATTTCAACGGTCTCTAGTTGTTCTATTTCTAGTTGGGTGATTTTAGTTGGTTCTAGCTTATTTACATTATTTACATCTATTTCATTGTTTATGGTATAATTTGATGTACAATCAGTGTCTATATTACCATTTCAAAATTCTCCTTCAGAAATCATAAAATCACGAATTTGATTGTCATGTGAAAAAAATTACCAATACTTTAAATTATCAAGTATGGTTGGTCTATGTCTTACCTCAATTATGTACTGATGATTTGGATGGAAGGGTAACTTGCATGTTCTGGCAAAAATTGCTAAGCTATGAGCTTGCATGTTTTGCTTTCTTGGAATGACAACAAAGTCAGTTTCAAGGAAACAATTTATCAAGTCTAGGATGGTTTCTCTGTAACAACTAAGCCTAGGGTTATTTATAATGAGTTCCGCGTCTCCCATGATAGAAACTCTTTTAGCTCCTAGTTTTCTTACAATTTGAAGGCCTAGCACTAATGCTTCGTATTCTGCCATGTTGTTAGTGCATTTGAAATTTAATCTGAAAGAATGTCCTTTTGAATGATCATTTTCTAAATTGTCGATCCATACTCCAGCTCCAGCTCCTAATCTATTTACAGAGCCATCAAAATCTAAATGCCACAGAGATTCATGTGTTATGTTTTCACTATCAATTTCTTTGTGTTTTTCTTCTACAACTATAATTTTATCTTTGCCATTGTCTGAATTATATAAGATAAATGAGTCCAGATCAGAATTCATGGAATAAATAGGGTAATTTTGTGGTCTTTCTGAACTACTTACCATGTATTTCATCAAGGTCTCTTTGTAAATATTTCTTTGCTGACCAAATACATAAATGGTAGCATATGACATGTCTAATTGCAATGATCCTTGTAATTTTGCTCCCCATGAGCGAGATAACAACATACCATACTTGGGTGGGATATTAGAAACTACTATATCCATAACAATACTCTTTGCTGGGCACTGGACTAGAGTTACACATAGATATTTTATCAGGCCAAGACATTTGACTTGACTAGAATCAAAGGAAAACAGGTCCTTGTAGGGTCTAGTGATGTCTAAGTTTAACCTTTCCATGACTGCTTTAGGCATTAGGTTATGAGATGCTCCTGAATCCAACATAGCATTATGTAATATTTTATCATGAATGTTTAAGCTAATATAGAAAGGAGGGATAACCCCTTGTTGATGTTTTCCATTTACTTCTGGGCCAAATAACAACTCAGGTTGATCATCATTAAGGTTTACAACATCTTCGCCTTCACCTATATTTAGTGTTTCAGTGATTTGTGATTTGTATGATTCATTTTTTACCAGTAATGTTAAAGGAACTGGTATTTTCAATTTGGCTATCTCAATTTTTATATTGAATGGTATTTGAGTTTTGCCTAATTGAATGATTTCATCCTTAGCAATTGTGGTTTGTGTATTCTTGTCTTCTCTATCAGCATTTGGTAATTCAATTTGTATGCCCACTGTTTTGTTTTCAATTTTCTTGTTTGGAACATTTTGAGTTGCATTTGCAGTTTGAGTTGTAGTTGATGTTATGTCCACAATTTTTGGGCTGGAAGCCTCCTGAGCTCCTCTAGGTAGAATTTGTAGGATCTTGGTCACAGGGGCTTCTACTATTTTCTTAGTTTGGGTTTGGAATGATTTCTTAAGAGGAACTTCTATGTTATTTTTGCTTCTAAGGCTATATTTTTTATGAAATTTGTAGATAGCAGATTCATAGCCTTGTTTGTAGTCAAAGGACTCTCCAAACTCTAATTGTAATTGCTGTAACATGTACAATTCCTGTTCTTCTTGAGTAAGAAAAATGGAATCCTCATTGTTTACTCCCATCAAGTTTATCTAGTTGTCCTAGTCTTCTTCATGTTGTTGTGAACTTTCAACATAATTTTCTTGGAAAGGTGGTCTAACCTGTTGATCAGGTACAACTTCTATTAATTTTCCAGTATTGGGATTTTTTCTAAAGTTGGGGTTCCTAATTTGGGGTCCTTGTTGATTTTCCAACTGAGGCTTTCTTTCCATATTCTCTAACCTATCCATTAGTCTTTCTACACTTTTAGCTAAACTATCAATCTTAACATCTGAAGTGGAATGGTAACTCTCCTCTCATTCCTCCACCTGGCTCTTTTAGCCAATAAGTTAGCTTCTACACTAACTGCATCACTCTGCATTTGTTCTAAAGTTGTAGGGTTTCTTTCTCTTAATTGATAGGACATGTCAGCATCAAAACCATCTGGAAATTTAATTAGGGAAAGGTCTAGTGGGGGTCTAATATTCACTGGAATTGCTTTGTAAATGTTGTTAAACCTAGTACAGTAATCATGGACAAATTCAGTAGGAGATCTCCTTATGTTCTCATATTCAGATAATATCTGGAGATGGTTTTTCTTTATTTCCCACCTATTTATGAACAATTGGTGGAAAGCATCTAGATCAGCAATATGGTTAGGAGGTAAATATTTAAACCACTTTTTAACATCTCTTGCTAGTGTTTGTGCAAATAATCTCATTTGTACATCAGCCTCATCAACTTCATCTAACTCAAAATAATCTGTCATTTTATTTACATGTTGTTGAGAAGTATACTGACCAGTAGCATTAAACTGCAAAATTTTACTTCGATAATCTTGTGGCATAGCATGTAATGTGGCTTATAAGGCCAAAGGTGCATATCTGTCTACCATGGCTAAAATTTTAGCTTGACTGGAAGGTGAAGTAGTGTTGCTTGAATATGAACTTGAAAAGTTAGGTTGGAGAGAAAGTTTAGGTATGAATGGCTTTGTGAAATGAACTGTGGTGGATATTATAGGTGAGGTGGTACTGAATGAGGTTGTATTTACAGTTTATGAAGATACTGTAGAGTGTTAAGGGTAGCAACAGTTAGGGCAGCTAATTCAACTGACTGTTGAAAATAGGCTTCGTCTATATGCCTTATCAAAGTGGAGGTTAACTCATCAAGTTTGTCAAAAGTATCCAGAACATGTTGATCTAAATCAGGATGTATAGTATTCTTCTTTGATTCAATAAATTGAATAAAATTCGGTTCTATTTCAGTATCATAGACTTAATTTTCAGATTTGGTACGAAATAAAGAATGCTTAAATGATAAGTCAAATTGAATATCCTCTGAGCTTGATAACCCTTTAGGAAGTGAACTTGATTTGTTTAACTGACTAACCCTTGAATTTCTACCTTTTTAGGTTTTCTTAAAATTCTGTCAGGATCATCAAAAATTGTAGTAGGCCGTGGATCAGGATGAGCCCTGGTATAATATGTTCTTTTAGAAGCCAAAATTTTAACTTATAAGGATGATTTCAAGCAACCCTTTAAAACCTTAATGTGAAAAATGAGGAAAACTGTTTCCTTTAAGATTAATTTTAATTAGGGATTGAGTTCCCCAGTATGGTCGCCACAATGTTATCACTCCGAAATTTCTAGGGGTTGTTCAATGTGTTAAAAAGAAATATCAAAGGTAACTACAAACCTACTTTGGAGCTTAGGATCTAGCCTTACTAACATCATAGAGGGCTCTCTCTATATGATTTAAATTTGTTTATTTTTATGGATTTTAGGCCAGTTATGTCTGCTTAATTGGATTGGTTTTGATTGGTTGGTGGAATTCATGATCTAGATGTATACGTGCTTTTCCATTTCCATTGGGATATGGAGTCAATATGACTTTGAAAACAGAACAATCAACAAACTATAAATGGAGTATTACATTGAAAGATAGGTGAGCTATATTAGATCTCAAGGCTGAGTGGTGAAATGATTTTTTAATCGGGATCAATGAGCAATTAAGAATTCCTCAAACCAGATACTGAAGAATATCAATCGGGATCTAAGGGTAATTAAGAAGTCTCTAAACCAGATATTAGAAGAAAACATAGAAATGTATAACAGTTAAAAGCAGAGTGTAATGTTTAAGCAAATTCTGCAGTAAAACTCCTGTTATAGCATTCAAATTTAGAACAAATGAAAGTTTATGAAATACTTAGAAAGAAACATGAACAATTGAAATTTATACTTCACTGAGATAGCTCAACACATGAATCCTATAAATAAGTCTCTTTATAACTTGTTCTGTTTGTCAACTGGAATTTGGTACAATAACCCTCAGGTAATAGATCAGTCAACTACAGAAATATTCAGAAATCCACCCCTGATACTTCAAATAATGAAGTATTTATACAAAACTTTACAAAATATCCTATCAACTAACTAGGATTTATTTAAGGAAAATAAACACCTTTAATGCAAAAAGATAGTGACACCTGTTTAACTAACTGAAATCTGTCCCTTTTTATTTGCTTGATGTTACTAGACTATTTCCTTCATCTTCCCATCTTTCATCTGATTTTCTTTCACCTGCTTTCTTTCACGCTATCTGCTCCTTTCACCTGCTTGTCTTTCACCTAATTCTCTTCTTTCATCCTTTATAGTAAGTCACACCATTTTTCCCATGTTTCTTCATCTGGGAGTTTGATTTTCATCATCCTCTGATAAATCTCATTTGGTTCTGTATATTTGGCAAATGTAGGCTTGTTCACAAAAAGGTGATTTACCTCATGCTGGAGGTAAAAGAAGTTTTCTAAAGTCTGGAGGAGCACTTTTCCTATGGGCACACCTTTCATGGATGAACTGTTGGAAGTCTCTTTGGCTACTTCTCTCATATTTTTATCATAGTCTTCATGTTTCATCAGTTTATCATTGATTACCAAAGGATTAGGCAGACCATTTTGTCTCATTACTTCAAACTTGTCAAAAAACCTGTTTACTACAAGTATCATGTTTTGACATTTCGCCTAAAGCTGTATCATCAGATTTCTTTTGGAAATAACTTTTTTCACTACTAGAATATACTCCGTTTTGTCAGTTATCCCAAGATCCTCTAATTCATACTTGTTTTTAGAATTTAGAATTTTGATTATTTTAGAGGCTTCCTCTAGTTTCTCCCCAAGATCTGCTTTTACCCTTTGAATTGCCTCGTTGGCTTCCTTCACCAAATAATTCTATTCAAATATTACTTGTATAGAAGGCCAAATATCATTAACTGAGTTAATGATATTGGCCCACAAATGTTGCTTTGCTTGGGACAAAGGATCCTTTAGTGACAATTCTTTTTCTAGCTGGTGGATCCTGTCATTTAATCTATTGGCTTTTTGTTTCTTAGCTTGATGCATTACTTCTGCTAATTTCTTTTCATCTTCTAAGCCCTTCACTTGCTCATTGAGCTTATTAATCTGTGTTTTTTGAATGGACATATCTTCCATTGCTTGAATCAATTTTCTGGCCTCATCAGTGGGATGGGTTGTTGGTTTTGCTGATGCTGTTGCTACTGTAGATGATGTAACTGCTGTAGTTGATGATGATGCTCTTGCTCCTATGGGAATAGCAGTAATGGGAACTGCTTGTCTGCTAGCCTGTTTTTTCTGTACCAGTTTATCCATTTCTATCTCCATTTCTCTTAGTTGAGTTGTCAACTGGATGATTAAGTTCATCATCTCATCCTTTTGATTAAGTGTCTCCAAAACCTCCTTGGTTTGTGGATGCTTAGTGGTTGGTAACTTTAGCTGTTTCTTGAGTGTAGCTATGTCTGCATTTTTCTTTTTAATGAGTTCTTCTGCTGCCTTGATGTCAGTTGGATTATAGCCAATTTCAATTACCAAATCTTGCAGTGACTTAATCCTATTGTCCTTTGCTTGTGATGAGGCCCTTTTCATTTTTAATTGTGACTGTACATTTTCAAGAGAATTCTTCAATTTCTGGACAGTTAGAGCTTTTTTTGTCATGGTTGAATATATCATTTCTCCTGCCTATTTATGAAATTCAATTTGGTCAATTGGATGCGCATCCTTGGCATGAATTTCAAAGGTTATTTTCTTATAATCTTTTGAAGTTCTTGGGGCCTTTACCTCTCACTGTAGGAAAGTCATATGCATTTTCCTTGTTTTGAGGTTAAAAGTTGCAAGAAACCTACTCTGATCACTGGGAGTTTGTTTCCAATATTGTGTACATATAGCAGATTTTAATGCTTCATTTTTTATTTTAATCTCTTTGTACCTCTGCATAATATCTCTCTTTCTCCACTATTTTTCTAGATGATGAAACTTCTACATTATTATAATTTTGAATGATTTGTGCACTAGAAGATGAGGGAAAAGGTGTTTCTTCTACATGTGTTGAGGGTGCATCACCTCTGATGATCATATCTGTTTCTGCTTCAATTGTCTTTTCATGCTCTATTACTAGATTTAGCTTGGTTTTCTTTCTACTCACAAGCTTAAATTTTGTATCAGAAGTAGTTTCAGCTGAGTAGGATCCTTCTTCTCTAGCCCTTTTTGAATTTCTGTCCTGTGGGTCTAGAGTATGCAGGATGGAACTAGTATCAACCTGCTTATCCACCTCCTGAAGAGTGTTTTCCAACCACTTTGACTGGTTGGAATACTTTTCAATTTCTAGTTTTGACTCATGGATGAAGGGGGTCAATTTAAATTTGACTCTTAATTTACTTATGACACCTAAAGGATCATAATTCCATTTGAAACTGCTGCTGAACTTGAACTCTTGTAAACATTTATCTGCTTCCTTTCTAGCATTTCTATTGTTTCATATAAAAGGCCCTATTTGGTTTTTAATCTTGAACTGGGTCTTCTTTTTAGCTGAAAGGAAATGGATTTCATCAGAATTCAAGATTTGTTTGATGTATTCCAAAGAAAATATCCTCATTGGGAGGTATTTGGGAAGTTTGTATGGAACTAGCTGGCTTCCACACACTCTGATCTCTGTATGGTTTTGGTATAAATACCAGTCTCATGTTTTACTTTGATATGATGACTGTAACACCTTCTATATCTCTTCACTGATTCTAGGTTGAGTGCTACTGCTTATCATATTGACAATTGGATAAACAAATGAATCAATGAAGTCTTTATAGTTGGATTCTGTGGGATCCTTTTTGATCAAGGATGTCCAAAAGAAAACAGATTGAGGATTACCCTCTGTGTCCAATTTTTGGAGGCTGACTGCAAACCTTTCTGATTGGAAATACAAAAACATATGGAACAAAACTGAGGAGTATTTGAACACTCCTTCTTCAGGCATCTTGACTAGCTGATCATGGATTGCATTTGCTAGGAATTGGGCAAAGTTGAAAGTTATAGCTGGAGGCTGGCCTGGGCAAAAGATAGAGAGGAAACCGTGGATGGATTCATATACATGTTAATCAGTAAAATATCCTAAAATACAAGATAACATGGTTACAATTTGCCTGGTTTGTTCTGGGAACATGGCAGCAGAGTATGGTGGGTTTTTCTTAGGAATTTGAGCTGTTTCAGGGAGGAAGGTCTGAAATATTTGAGACCTTTTAGGAAAATCTAGCTTTAGGTAAAGCTCAGTAAGGGTTTCAATGGAAAGAGACACTCCCTCTGGTTGTGGTTGAATATGTAATATTTGATTAATTGATTGAGCATTGATAGTGAATAGGATTTCTTGGGCAGGGGTGACTATGTCTCTTTCATTTGGAAAATAATTGATTTGGCATAGTCTGATGAGTTCAGGGAATTGGTAGGTCTATGGAAAGGTATACTTGGGCAGGTTAGAATCCTAGATATGAATATCACCTGCCTAGTCAACAAATTTGTCATGGCTCCAACGGTGTAGCTCCAAGAGGTTGGAATCTATCACAGTGTCAACGATTTTGAAGTCTTTATCGGCCAAGGGTAGGTGTTCGACATCTGCTACTCGAGGTTGAAGAGGGTTTATATTTAGAACGCTTTGGGAATCCATTTATTTTAATTCTTTTATCAATTTGGTATTCAATTGATGGAGGTGGATATTTAGAATTACCTAGAAATCGTGAATTTTGGTTGTGGAAGGTTTTAGGCGGCAATATGGTTTTTTTTTTCCCGGTTGGCGATGGCTTGCGGTCTGCTTTGTAAATCAACAGAGAATAAGAAAATAGATAAATAGATAGGGTTTTATACTTTGGAGACTAGGCAGTTTATCACATGGCGTGGTGGTTTATCACATGGTACGATGGTTTATCGCACGACGAAGGGCGGTATGGTGGTTTGGGAACTAGGGGATGCGATACGATTTGGTGGCACCGTGTGGCAGGAGAGGGGGTGGATGAAACCACCCATTTTGCAACCTTCATTAGATTTAAACGTCGGTCATAGGGAGGATACAATAATGCATGAGGACCGTTGTATGTGATCAATGATCGGGTGGTGGACGAGGTTTTTATGTGTGTGGAAGAGCATGAAGTGGGGTTGCACATCGATACCATGGGGAGTTAACCATACAAGGTGGGGAAAATGTATTAAGCTTGGGGAAAAAGGAAAGTGGGGTCTGATTGCTTTTTATATTATGCTTTAAAACCATGCAAAAGTGGGTTTTTCATGTTTTAATTGAATTATGAAGAGTCGGTAAAGGGAAATGGGATTTAAATGATGGACATGGGTCCTTTAAGGGGAAAATGGGTTAGGGTAAGGGGAAAGGGATTTTAAACAAGGGAAGGGGATTTTAATTTGAGAAGGGTTAAAAAATGATATTTTTGCTAAGCATAATGATGCTTATGATTTTTAAAAATCCTTCTACCTACCCTCCAATTTATACTAACATTTTTTCTTTCCTTTATTGGGTGCATTTGAGCTTGCTGACCCTTTTATTTTCTTTTGATAAGAAAACTAACTTATTTCTAACCTTATGCCTTCCAATGGCTCAGATTAAACTTATGAGCTCATTTTTTGTTCTCTACCTAACTAATGATTTGCCAAGATTAAATGGTTTGGTCAGATCTTTATTCACTAACTATCATGACATGAAATTTAGAAGCATGAATAATCAAGATTAAACTGTATGACCATCATGAACTGTGGAATTTTGGACAAGCTGCACATAATTTTATTTGCCAAGGAAAAGCAAACAAAGAGTAGTGGCATTTGAACGTGGAACACTTTCAGAATTTCTTTTTGTTTATTTTTGTGGGGTTCATGTTTTATATCTTTTTTGATCTTTCTTTACTTTGGTCCTTTGATTATTCTTTTAGGACATACCCTCTTTTCATTTTTTAATATGGAAAACATTTGCAAACAAAGCAAAGGTATGTACAATATTACAAGACTTATCATAGTCAATTCAAAATTATGATCCCTATTATTATAGGAACCTAATAGTGGCTCCACTTGGGGATGACATATCTATGTGAGATGTCAAGAACTTTGATCAGTGGCCTTGGAACCTTGACTGTGCTTCACCTGGAACTGATTTCTGTGATCTCCTTTATTCAAACATATGATGTTAATCTTTTAAAGCTTAAGATTTCCTCTTCTGGCTTGAACTTTACAAGATAATCATCCACTCCAATCTAAACTTTGTTATGGTATTTACAGTGAATAGAACAAAAGAATTACTAATTATTGTGGTGAAAAATAGTGCTTCAGCATTTGACCATTGATTGGTCCACTTTGTAAGTCTGTCCCATCTAATTATTTTAAGAAAAACGCATTTTTGCATCTGTAACCATAAATACTATATGGGCCTTGTAATGCAACGTCATTTCAAGTGTAAGTCAAGTGTCAATAGTTGGATGTAACAATCATAGAGTAGATGAAGAGTCATGCGGGTAGATGAACTTTCACAAAGGGGAATTTCAAGGGTCACCCCACCCTTTGCTATAAATAGTCCCTCATAACTCATTGTAAGGGATTTTGGCCAACCAAGCTTCTGATAAGACTATCTTGGAAAAAGCTTGGACAATATTGTAATGCACCTTGGCTTCTCCACTACACGAAGCTAATTCATCTCTTTGGAGGAGTAGGCGGATGTGGCTGTAACATTCCATTGTTGGGGCTAGCGAGTTTACATGGATGTATTGTATGATTGGAACTTACACTTCTTTATATAATAAGAGCCAACATGTTTTCATGCATATGTTGTTATTGTAGTTGGACTATTCTGGTTGCTGTAGCAATGTATGTTGTTTAACTTACGCAGTTGTGTATGAACAACTTTGTATGCAATTATATGAATCTTGTTACATATGTGATGTTGGTTTAACCATCACTTTGGATTGCTGGACTGACCTGCTTTCCAGCTTGTGATGCATCTTCACTCGTGTGTTCCCTTCCCAGCTAAGTACACTTACAGGTTGCCAAGGGGCACACTCATCTCAACCCACCTATGTTAGGAACCTCTCATGCACCTTCCTTGACTCACTACAATGGTCACACCCTTGCTACTGGCAGAGTTATCTTACTTGCCTCTGTGCGACATCATGGTCAAGGAATTTCTTTACAACCCACTGCTGGGAATCCTACACCAAACGGTCTGAGGTCTTATTGGGAATTATTATCGGGGAGATACCCTTGACATGTTGGCAGGTCCAACACCGTCAACACCTTCTTGAACCATTTCTCCCCCACTGCTAGCAACCCTGTAGCCTGAGATATGGATTATTTCGTTACTGCAAATTCTAATGAACCAACCCTGGCTCAGCTCCCATCGAAGGTTCGGGCAAATGCTATTTCCACAGCTGAGTCAAACCCATCGAAATTCTGCAGGAACGGGAGGAACCCAGATTCCTGCAACATTGCAAGACTATTCCTGTACTCAGCTGTATGTTCCATCTCTTGTATGGATCGTGGCTCAATCCTTATAGGCACCATGTTTGTTCGAATTCACCCGCTCTCTGTCTCGAGTTCTAAAAATATATTACAAAAAAAAGAACTCAAATGGTGATTGAGCTACACATCTGCCGTTATATCAACCATTTCCCGAAAGATCGTGCTTCATTATTAAAATTACACAGATGTGAATGTGAATTGGTGCAAGTATAGGCAGGCGATGATGATTGGGAGAGGCGGCGGTTTAGACAATAATTTCACATAACGGTCATGCAAGGTTGGATATGGGGTGAGGCCATTATTATTAGGTGATGAGTTTTCCAAGGGAAGGTAAGTATTGAATTTCGGGAGAATCATACCACTTCGCATTTACTCCATGATTTCACATAAGGTGTACTTAGTACTCATTGAAAAGATAAGATTTCATAACCTAAAATATCCTTGTACTTAAATGATTTCTTCCTAATTTAGTAAATGATGAAACAAAGCATTAATCATAATATAAATTGAATGTCATGATCTGCAAGTGGTACACTTATTTTGCCTATACAAAGGTTCATGAAAAAAAAGATAAGCTTAAACACACAATTTTTCACCAGGTGTTCCTGCACTGGAACATGTTTTTTTTTTGAATTGAGCACGTTAAGCAATGACGATTCCTGTACTAAACGTGCCTGCACTAAATGTGCTTGCACCAACCATGCCTGAAACAAGCATGCTTGCACTACCCATGCCTACATCAAATCTTCTTGCACTTGAACACACATTCCTGGGCCAAGGATATTTGTAGCATAATAGGAACCAAAAGAAAATTCTAATAGAATACAATTCATAGACCGGATTAAAAGATTTGTTGAATATATAAAGGAGATTTTATTTTCCATTGTTTGGTGTTAACATATGCCTTTCAATCTGATTTGTGAGTTCACATCAGATCCTACAATCAATCCATGAGGGAAAAAAGAAGTGGGAAAAGGGTAAATTTTTAGAATGGGAAGGAAATTACGACAGGGAATTCAAGAGTGAAACCACCAAGAGGGATAAATTGAAAAATGGATTTTGGGGAAAAATTTTCAAGGGAAAAGAGGGAAATACGAAATTGGATAAGGAAACTTCTTTGAAGAAAGGGATGGTAAACTTTTTGGGATAAAAAGAAGAAAATAAGGGGATTATTTTCTTCGAAAATGGGAATAGAAGAAAGGAATAATTTCACCTGATATCTGCCTGCATAGTGTTGATCCATAAAATAAATGCAGTGGGAATTGAGTGTTACCCGAATAAGAATTTCCGTGCCAACTATCCCAAACTTGGATAAGGGTTTGGTTCCTGTACTTGAACCTTCTTCTTCTTGGTGACAGTTAACACATCTAAAGGTCAAGCAACATTCCCTTTTCATTAGAACTGATCTTCCTGCCAGCAAGCTAGTTTTTAGGTTGATCCTTCTGTAATCATGTCAGTAGAACTGATTTTCACAATCACAGGAAAAAAATTCTTTTCTTTTTTATTTTTAATTATTTTATATATATATTTTTTGGATTTTTCTTAAATTTCATTTCAAGAGAGAAGAAATCAGATTACAATAGGTTGGCATAGCCACCTACTAACTGAAGTTCAGACTACTGCTACACTTGCTGCATGAAGTCTTCCTTTGTGATGGGTTGAAAATATACTTTAAGCCTATGCCCATTCACAAGGAAAACTGAATCTTTCCCATCGATGGTTTTGAATTCTACAACCCCATTGTCGAAGACTTGAATCACCTCATACGGTCCCATCCAACGAGTATGGAACTTCCCTTTAAAATGTTTAAATCTAGAGTCATAGAGAAGTACCCAATCACCTGGTTGGAACTGTTTCTTCCTGATAAACTTGTCATGCCACTTCTTGCATTTCTGATGCACCACAATATTCTGTTGAACATCATCCTTTAAAAATTCATCCAACTTGTTTAGCTATAATAGATGCTGCTACTGTGCCTCCCAGAGATCTAGACCCAACTGAACTGCAGTCCTAAAAGTCTTTATCTGAAATTCAATCAGAAAAAGGACTTGTTTTCCGTACAACAACTCATATGGTGTATGCCTTGTGCTGTTCTTCCAAGTGGTTTGATAAGCCCATAAGGCTTCAGGAAACCGACTAGCCCAATCCTTCCTATGCATGTTTACTGTTTTGGTGAGGATGGATTTGATCACCTTATTTGTGGATTCCACCTGACCATTTGCTTGCGGGTGGTACGGTGTAGATTTCCTGTATCAAACCTTATATTGATTCATGACTTCTTGTACCAAGTTAGAAATAAACTGCGGTCCATTATCAGAAACAATTTCTCTAGGAACATGTTGTGCTCTACAACAACCCCCCATTTCATATCATCTTTACTTAAAAAAAATATTAACGTATGAAATGGGTCCCTTCAAAGTTTAATTGGTATCAATATTTTTATTGTTCGAAAGAGGTCCGATAATCAAATGAATTCATTTCATAAAACCCTTTTTGAAAAAACCCTTTAAAGAAATAAGGCAAATCTTTGTCATTGCAATAAAGCGATCGCAAGATCGCATATCGCAATGACATAAGAAATACAAATAAGTGGCACATTGATTACCCCCGATGCGATATCGCAATCGGCGATCGGCAACACTTCATACACATCTTAAAAACGCACATAACATGAGTTCCGACGCGACGCGATATCGACGATCGGCTATCGGCGATACTCCATATGCGGTCAAGGCAGTTTAAGTCATTTACTCCGAGCCGATGCAATTGCGCAATTGGCAGTCAGCAACATCCCATGTACATTAATGAGGCGCCCAGGCCTTACCCCCGATGCGATGCGATATCGGCGATCGGGGAATCGGAAATTCACTCTAAATGCACCATGTCATATTTTTCGCACTAATCCGATGCGACGTCGCAATCGGCGTTCGGGAGGATCCTATGCTTATGATTATACAATACCTATTCTCCTAAAGCGATGCGATATCGCTATCGGCGATCGGAGTTTCAAAAGGCATAGCTTGAAGATCTAAAGTATTATTGATATCCGATCGATAGAGCGCGGATTTCGAAAAAGCCATTAAATGGAGGGATAAGGTGATGTATTCATATTCAAAGTTTTGCCCCTTCGATTAACGATCACCTGCGCTCAACCGCCAAAATATCCATTGCACGCTTAAGGGAGTCATTCAACCGGATAATGGTGTAATAAGCATTTAAGGAGTAGCAGGCCTTAAACGGCCATTTAATATATTTGTAATATCTTCTCATTGATTGGATCCAAAGTCATTTTTGAGAGTTAATCTCTCAGCACGCTTCAATTGATATATCTTTCCCACTATGAGTCCTCATTATTATATTTCTATGTCACGGTTTTTCTTGCCTTTGTGCAGAATTCATCTTCTAACAGAAGCCTGAGCATGATGGGAAAAAAATCTAAGAAGACCGCGGGTTCTGCTGCTACAACAGTTGCAGGACAAGCTGCCACAGATAAAAAGAAGGGCTTAATATCAGATACTACATGCACGGGTCCTACCAGAGCTACATGGCAAGGCACGTATAATTTGATTGAAGCTGAACAACCAGAAAAGGCAGTGACAGAAGCTACTGCGGATCCTACTCGCAAGTCTGATTCCACTCTCAAAGATTTAGCCGATTCTTTCCTTCACAGGATAGCGGCCAGAGAAAAGATTCTCCCCTACACAGACGTTGTGCGATGGGCAATTGAGGAAATTCCAATCCTCGACAGAACTTTTTGCACCAGAGATGGGAGGATTTTTGGATCATTCAAGCCAGAGCATCTAAGGCAAATGTATCATTTGCCTGAGCCAGAGAAAGTGTATAACAAGACGTTCCTGGAGAAATTTGCAGCTGATAATGAAGTGGAATCCGAACCCATCCGGGATTGGAGGCAGAATCCAACCAAACACAAGCACGAGTCTTCCGGTAAGTACTCAGTCGATTCTTTGGCTTCTCCCTATTGTTATGCGGGGATAATGATGTGTAGGCTATGGGGATTACATGACTCTGCTAATTTTACCATAGAGATGGTTCCTCTAATGGAAGCAGCAATAAACAACATAATTATGGATTGGGCTACTATTCTCTCTGATAAGCTAGCCATAGCCGTTCGTGATTTTAGAAAAGGTTTTGTTGTTATTGAAAGGAAAATTCCCCCGTTTTATTACAGTGCATATATTTTAGATACATTATGTTTTAATTCTGAGTTTCCCGTCCTCGGTTGGAGGTGGAATGCCCAAGACCCCTCACCCATTCATATATACCACCAGAAATTGTGGAAATCTTCTTACAAACACCATTTGTACCAAATCTGCAATGGCTTTATGGTTCCCATTTACTATTCTATTTTTGATAAGCCCATTCCCAGAATCTCCTATCTAGCTTCCTTTGATTTACCGGCGGTAGCGAGTTGGTTTGGAGAAGAGAGATTTACCTACATTAGGGTTTTTGGCAGCCAAGCCAATCCGCATGTTCTCCCTTTGTATATTCTGGATAAACTGCTAGCAAGAGAAATCTCCTATCAAATTATGGCAGAGAGTACTACACAGACTCTCAAGAAAGAAAAGAAGAGGGGCTGGCCGTCTTTTCCCTTGAGAATTGGTGTCTATACTCTGCATGATATCAAACACGCAGAAAAGGAAGCCACAAAGATTCAGTCCTTAGCCCTGGCCACTATCCCGAATAGGCTATATGATCCAAACAAACACGCCTATACTGCATTAGAACAGGCCAAATTAACAAAATGTGACCATCAAGAAGATTGGTTTGACGACCTATTTGTTTCAAACGAAACGATAGGTCAAGCTAGAGAACTTGCTCGATTGAAATATAATGATGAAGGGGTAACTGAGTTCAATAAACTTAGGGAGCAGAGGTTGCAAACTCTGCCTCTAGATTTACTGGCAACAACCCCAACGACGTCTTCAAGCGAGCCTGGTCGGCAACAGTCAAGCCAGCCTCCTGTTGTAATAAAAGATCAGAAGAAGCAACAGGAGGAAAATCAGAAGAAGCAACAGGCAGAAAGGCAAAGGAAAGAACAAGAAGAAAAGCAACAGAAAGCACAAATGGAACAAGAAGAGAAAAAGAAGAAAGAGGTAGAGGCACAGTAGAAGAGGGAACAAGAAGAGAAACAGGAAAAAGAACTGGCAGATAGGCAGAAAAAGGAACAAGAAGAGCAGCAGAGGAAAGAGCAAGAAGAGCAGCAGAAACAAACCACCGATGTCAATGTGGACACTACCATAGACCCCAAACTATTTCAAGAATGGCAGCAATTTCATTCCATCATCAGTGGATTTGAATGTTCTAAATATGAGGACACTTCCAAGACAAATGATACGCAGGACATCACTTCTCCTCAGGTTCTAAGTGGAACCAGCGGCCCACCCATTTCCCAAGATGTTGAGGTAATTCCTAAAGACCCTTCCGATCAAATCGTTCTCCAAGTGGAAGATATTCCTCCCTTGGATGTTTTCTACAGCCCAAGGCATAGAGCAGTTGTGAAGCGATCAAGGAAAAGACGAAGGATTGATCAACCTTCTATCTTTCCAGAGAAAACAGTCACGGGTAATGTAGTATGGAAGGAGGAATTGGACCCCTCCGATGACTTAACAAAGCTGTCACAGTATGCAGGTGCCTATTCTGCAACAACTATTGACAAGGCATCGGAGGTAAGTCTTCTACTGAAGACTAAGGACCAAGATATTTTTGCATTACAGGCAGAATTGACCGAGACAAAGCAGAAGGCAGCGCAAGCAGAGGAGCAGTTGCTGGTACAACAACAAATGAATGATCAATTAGCCCAACAATTGCAGGAGGAAAGGCAGAGGATCGACCAAAGCGCGATCCAGAAACAAAATGAATTATCGGAGGCATTGGCACAGTTGAGGACAGCAAATGAGCTGATGATGAAAATGAAGGACGAGCAAATAACTCAATTATCATCACGGCTCGAAGTCATAAAGGGCACCCAAAAAGTGGAGGATTTCAGAGCAGAGGCATCGCAAATAAACAGTGCTTTAATATCGCAGATTAGACTCCTGTGTAATCAACTCAATGAGGCAGAACCATTGTGCGAGCTAACTACATCAGTATGTCAGCAGGTAGAGAAGGCCAGAAATGAGTTAGACCAAGCTGAAGAAACCATAATCGGATATCTCGATTGGCAAGATTCTGATGTGGGAAAAGCAGCGAATTTGCCTAGGATCCAAGAAACATACAAGGACATACTCTTTACAGAATGGCACACTCAAGTGATGAAAGCAGAAAGGGCGGCTTCAAGATGTAAATTAACTGCCAGCAATATGATTGATCTGATCAACAACACCCTCTACCTAGCAAACATGATCTCCCAGTGTACACCTGGAAGAATAACAACAACAAATGTGATTGAGCAAACAAGTTATCCAGACTTAGAGGAGAAGGGGAGATTAATCGCTGGGGTTAACACTTTGACTTTCGATGCATATTGGCTCTTTCTGATCAAGCCACACACACAAAGGTCTGCCCTCAAGTGTTTAACTGATGCACTCGGGTGTATAATTCCCGATATTCAAGATGCCACATACGCTGCTCAGCTCAGTTCGCGCCTCAACAAACCGCCTGAAGTAGAGCCAATGCTTGCGACAAGTCAGCTCAGGTTTAAAGGCAAAGAGCCTACCTGATGAATCATTGCCGCCGATTGCCAGATCGCTCCAGTAAATAGGATCAATATTTATTGATTCCAATTATGTAGGATTTCTATTTATTAGATAGTTAGATTAGCTTAGTATTTATATACCCTTTCATTGTTTTGGAAAGGGTCGTAAAATTTTGTAATAGACTTAAAGACTGAAGTTTGCACTACTGTGCTTCAACCTATATTCTTTTATGAAACTCGACCAATCGTTCTTAATTTGACAAGGAAGTTCTTTATGCAATTGCGCACTACTGTCTTTTGTTGGAGATGTTTTCTGAGTCGAAGGAAGAACTGCGACATAGCGATTGATATATGGGAGTGTTAAGCAGCTTATATGGTACTTTTATCTGTATCTGTATTCATTCCTTTCATATGAATTGTTGTGTAATTATTCTTGCTATTGTTGAATACATGTATGTGCTGTAACAGCAAATCTCTATCTCATTCCACTATTGGATGTTTTGCGATATGCCTTTTCCTTTAATCATGCATGTAACAATGATATAAATGATAAAGTGTGGTAATTTCGCTGTTATCGCTTTGCGTAACTATTTATGCACATCAGTCTTAAATGATTTAATATCTATGTTTTAGAGATGGAGTCATGTATATGCCTGTCTTAAAGCACAGATCATCAAATGCTACGCTTTAGAAAATCGATAAGTCCCCGGGATAGAACATAGTTATTATATTTTGCTGATAGTTTTAGTCATTCGCTTATCACCAGCATATTCTATAAGTCATTCATCCATCTCGTTTACCTATAATTTTTGGGAAACTGGTCCCATTATCCCCAGTCGGAGCCACTATTCCAAACGGAAAAGGAGCTGTACTAAGGTCCGGACCGGGTGGTTTCCCCTATGTTGTTGCAGCGATTTTCGAGGCATCAACATAATTGGCGCTAGAAGGAGGGCCCCAACTGTGAATGGCACACAAGTCAAAACCTATAAGCCATTCTAAGAGTAATTCTCCCTCCGAATCCCCTCGATCTTCCCATTTGCATACTGGTTCGCCGGTATCCAAATAAGGAGAAGGGGAATCAACTACCACTACTCAAACCCATCATACTCCAGAACAATTAAGTCTTGAATCACCTGAAGTCCAGTCTCTAATCCATAAACTTCAGAGCTTCTCGATTTCACCACAGAAATCTGAGGTATCAGAAAGTAGTGTGACTTCACAGTTCAATCTAACTCATCCTCTCACCAGACTTCAGAGCGAGAAACTCGGTATTGAACCCACTGAGTTCCCTTTACCCAAAAGTAAAAAGGCGAAGAAAATTACTGAAGGATCTGATAGTGAAGAGCTTTCATCCACGTCCTCCATTACATCTTCCCCTCTGCAAAGTCAACCACCCACTTCCCCATTACATATTGTCGTTCACCAGGGATTAGAAGCCTCAACATCCCAACCTGTTCACTCCTCATCATTAAATCCTTCCCATACATCTGGAATTCCAACAGTAGTATCAACCACTGTTGCTATTATAATGGCAGACCCATGGACTAGGCCAAGTGCAGTTAACATGCCTGCACCATTGCATCCTCTACCAAATGCTCCTGAAAAATGGCTACCTAAATTTAACCCAGATGACGGGACCCAGGCTGAAGAACACATTAATAATTTTATGTTAGCAGTTAACTTGTAAGGAGTGACAGAACAAGATGTTGTTGTAAGACTCTTCCCTTACACCTTGCAAGGATCAGTAGGATCCTGGTATTTTTCCTTACCCTCTGGTTCAATTACCAGCTGGAACACTTGCCAAGAGCAGTTTCTTACCAAATATGGAGATGACAGGTCCTTAGCTACTTTAATAAATGACCTCTCCAATCTGAGAATAGAGCATAGGGAACCAATAAAGGAATTTAACGCTAGATTTAATAAACTCCTGAATAAAATCCCTACAGCTTCCAAACCAAGAGAAAAAATTCGAAGCGAATGGTATATTACCGCCCTACCTGCCAACATAGCCATTTTTGTAGACAGGGCTGGGAAACCTACCTTAGCTGAAAACATGAGAGAAGCACTTGCTGTGGAAAAGCGCATCAATGCTCTAGAAAAGAAAGCTGCTTTGGAAGACAGAAAAGCCAAAAAAGTCTCATTTAAAGAGGATTCCAAGAAGAAAACCCCAAAGGAACCATACGACATGGAGGGTTTACAAAAAGTCCTAAAAACTTTGTCTAACGAAATGTTTGAAATAAAGAAACAGGTGGCCGAAACCTCAAACAAAAGACCATTTAGGACTTATAAGAAAACTGAAACAAAGCCACCGAATGTCATATCTAACGCAGATTCAGAGCAAGAAGAAGAGGAAGAGGAAAAAACCTCACAGACTGATGATGAAGAAGAAGTAGCTGAATGCCACGGAATGTGGGATTTTATACTCCCCAACTCTGATACCGAGAATGAAGAAGAAGCCTTTCAGGTTACTACAAGAAGTAAGAGTACTTCTGAACCTCCCCAGGAAACTTCAAAGAAAAGGAGTGCAGGTGCTACCACAACAAAGGAAAAATTTCCCCCTAAGAAGACGCCTGTAGTAGTTCCCCAAAACCAACCTTCAACTTCTAATTCTCCTTCAACATCCAAGACATTAGTGGTATCCGATTCAATGGAATATAACATTGTTGATGACATGAAGAAAACTAAGGCAAACATAACTATGTTTGAGCTTAGTAAATTAAAGCATCAGCAAAAATTACTTCTCAAAGAATTGAATGCTGTTCCCTCTACACCCCTTCCCAGTGCAAAAGCTGCTAATGATTCAGGCCAACCTCCTCCAGGTATGGTTGAAGCTACCGATTCAGTTCTAATTGGAGATAGATCGAATTCTCATACTCCACCCTTCCTGCTGACCTATGAGATTTATAACAGAAACCTGCACAACTGTCTAATTGATTCAGGGGCATCATCTAACATAATGCCAGCTTCAGTTTGCTCTAAACTGAACATTGAACCCCAGAAATCCGCTATTCATATTGTACAGTTGGACAGGACCAAAGTGCAGGTTGTGGGAGAAATTAATTCCGTAACTATCAGGTTGTCTGCCGATCCCAGAATTTTACAGAGGATTGACATCTTAATAGCTGACATACCTGAATTCTACAGTTTAATTTTGAGCAGGGATTGGTCCGAAAAATTGCATGGGTATATTTCCACAGATTGGTCACATATGTGGCTTCCCTACAAGGGAAAGCCAAATCAAATAAGGATCGATCGAGAGAAGCATATGACCCACACAGTTATTGAATTTGAGCAAGAAAACCAACCTATAGCATTCAACAACAACATTTTGGGGAATTATTCGTCAGAGTCATTCTTTGGCAACTTTGTTGCCCAACCATCTCCTTTTTCAGTTAATCATTTTACATCTCAGATTGAAATTTTTTCACAAACCGATAAGTCTAGATGTTTTAATGATGCTGAGGAAAATGTAAATATTTTTGTTAATACTCCTTTATTTTGGTCTTTATATTTTGATGGCTCTAAGTCCAGCGAGGGCTCAGGAGCAGGTTGCATTTTGGTTAGTCCACAAGGAGAAAAGACAATGCTGTCTTGTAGGTTAGAATTTGACTGCACTAACAACACAGCCGAATATGAAGCTTTAGTCCAGGGATTATATAAAGCAATCGGCCTTAAAGTGCAATATCTAAAAGTATTCGGCGATTCGGAAATCATTGTTAAACAAGTGAGGAATGAAATTCATTGTCTTTCAAATCACCTCAAGCATTATCAATCGCTAGTACAGGATCTTACCTCACACTTTTCAGCATTTAACATTTCCTCCATTCCTAGGTCGCAAAACTCGGCAGCCGACCTACTAGCCAATGTAGCTTCCAAGCTTCTACCTTCTAAAGACTACAACCTTGATAGATTTTCCGTAGAATTGCTTTTTAGGCCTTCAATTCCCGACAATGTCACTAATTGGAGAGTATTTAACCATGATGAAGATATCTTGCAATTTCTAACTTCCGAAAAGTCCTATGACAATCAAATTATTGAGGAAAATGACCATGATCTACAGATGAAAGAAACACCTCAGGAAAATTCAATTCCTAAACCAGTGGTAAAGCTCGAAGATCTTTATGATATCAAAGACAGGTTTAAACCTGTAATTAATTCAAAGCTTCAAAGTTCTACCCTTAGGTTTGAATTGATAAATTTAGGTACTGACCATGCTCCTCAAAACATCAATTTAGGATTAGGACTTTCCTTGGAAGAAAAGGAAGCATTCATTAAACTGTTAAGAAAAAACAAACAGGTTTTTGCTTGGAAGTATGATGATTTGAAGACATATGATACATCTATTATCCAACATACCATTCCTATGCTTCCTGATCAAAAACCGATTCAGCAAAAGTTAAGAAAAATACATCCAAATTTAGAGAGCCAGATAAAGTCGGAACTTAACAAGCTCTTGAAAGCCAAGATTATTTTTCCTGTCCGACACTCAAACTGGGTCTCTAATATGGTGCCAGTCAGAAAGAAAAATGGCGACATTCGAATTTGTATTGATTTCAGGAACCTTAACAAAGCGAGCTTGAAAGATAACTTCCCATTACCTACTATGGAGCAAATACTCCAATCAGTAGCAGGCTCTGAATTGATGTCCTTTCTTGATGGATTCTCAAGATATAACCAAGTTCTGGTTCATCCTGATGACCAACTTAAAACCACATTCAGAACAAAATGGGGAACATATGCGTATCAGAAAATGCCTTTTGGACTTATAAATGCAGGAGCGACATTCCAGAGAGCTATGGATATAGCCTTTAGAGGGTTGATTAATCGAACAGTAGTCGTCTATCTAGACGATATTACCATATATTCTAAGAAGAGGTATAATCATTTGCACGACTTAAATCAAATATTTCAGCGATGCAAAAGATATGGTATTTCTCTGAACCCAAAAAAGTCTTTCTTTGCTCTTGATCAAGGAAAACTCTTAGGCTTTATTGTATCCAAAGATGGCATTTATATCGATCCTGATCGGATCAAGGAAATTTCTGAAATCCATTTCCCACACAATAAAAAGTCGATGCAGTCATTTTTAGGTTAGATCAATTTTGTTAAACGATTTGTTCCAGATTTTTCTCAAATTATATTACCACTTCAGACAATGATCAAGAAGAATTCAGTCTTCAAGTGGGGATCAGCAGAAAAGCAAGCTTTTGATGTAATCAAGCAATCAATAATCAATGCCTCAGCCTTGAATACTCCAAATTTTTCTAATCATTTTACATTGTATACCATTGCATCCGATGTGTCTTATGCTGCAGTTCTCACGCAGCCAAATGCTCACAATTTGGAAGCACCCATATCATTCTTCAGCTCAAATCTTCAGGGTGCCGAATTAAATTACTCCGATGTAGAAAAACAATCCTTTGCTGTATTTAAAGCGGTCAAACATTATAGACCCTTCCTTTTGAAAACCCATACAAAAGTAATAGTTCCTTTCCCGGCAGTTAGGCAACTATTAATCCAAAAAGAGCTGGGTGAAAAAAGGGCAAATTGGGTCACAACGCTTCAAGAGTATGACTTAGAAATTAAGCCAGCAAAGATTTTTAGGGGCCAAGGTTTTTGCAGGGTATTGGCAGGAGCATCCAACATTCCAGAATCAAGTGATACAGGTCAAACTCAAGAAATTAATCAGATAAGTGTTACTGATTCGGGATCTCAATATGCAGATTTAATCTTTTATTTAAAGAATGGTTATGCACCTCCGAATTTGTCTTACAAAACCAAAAGGGCCATTAGATTAAAAGTGAAGAATTTTACAATCATTGATGACGTGCTTTTTAGGCAGAATTATGATTCTATCTTGTTAAGATGCCCTGAGAAACCTGAGGCTCAAAAGGTTTTGCAGGAATTACATGATGGACCAGCAAGAGGACATTTCGGAGCCGACACAACAGCTCACAAAATTATTCATGCTGGTTACTATTGACCTACTCTGTTTAAAGATGCCCATGAGCATGTAAGGAAATGTCTCAATTGTCAAACTGCTAGTGGAAGACAACGTAAACCAGCTTTCCCTCTGCAACCAGTCAACATTGAACATCCATTTGAGCAATGGGGATTGGACATCATTGGGGAGATTACACCACCATCTTCCAAACAGCATAAGTATATCCTTACTTCTACCTATTACTTTACTAAGTGGGTTGAGGCAATCCCTTTAAAGACAGTAAATTCTGAAGCAATCATTGAATTCATAGACCAATTCATTATTACCAGGTTTGGTGTCCCAAACACTCTTGTTTTTGATAATGCATCTTACTTTTCAGGCAATGCTATGTTTGATTTCGCTATTAAAAGAGGATTTAAGTTAAAATATTCTGCTAATTACTATCCCCAAGGAAATGGTTTAGCGGAATCTACTAACAAGAATCTGATTAAAATCATTAAGCGAACTATCGAACAAAATCAGAGAAATTGGCACAAATCCTTAGTGTTTGCATTATGGGCTGATAGGATAACACAGAAAGCTTCTATTGGAACTTCTCCATTTAATCTTGTCTATGGAAAAGAAGCAATCTTACCCACGAATCTTGTTCTTCCTTCTTTAGCCCTAGTGCAGTTTATTGAGGAAACTCCTTCCTCTTCTATTCAGTTTAGACATGACCAGATCCTAAAATTAGAGGAGGAAAGAGAAAAATCCAAGGTTATCCATGCCAAGCATCAGCAAGTCATCAAAGCAGCTTTTGATTCAGTCTCATCCGGTTCAAAACAATTCTAAGTCGGTGATTTAGTTCTGAAATGGGACAAAGCCCATGAGGACAAGGGTAAACACTCCAAGTTCCAGAAGTTGTGGCTTGGACCATTTCATATCTGTGAGAAGATAGGCCATTCAACCTTTATATTGCAAGATTTATCAGGTTTGAGAGATTCTCTCCCTGTTAATGGCCTTGTCTTGAAGAAATTCTTTAACTGAGGAGGTAACCCCTTCTCCTTTCATTTCAGTAGGATTTTATAGTTTGTAGGATTTTTAGGAAATAAGGTTGTGAGATGTCTCACATTGACCTTTTTCTGTGTTTGAAAAGTTGTCCCACAGAACTAGTATGAACATTTGCTTTTAAAATGACAGAACTTTTAACCAAAAAGGATAATTTCTAGAAAATTAGATATCTTTGTATTCTGAAATCACAATTCAAGTTTTGTCAACTCCTCCCAAAGCATAGAAATATTGTAAATCATTTTCTATTTTTAAATTGGTCTCTAAAGGTTATCCATACTAAGATAGAAATCAATCCAATTTCAGCATCTTCAACTCTTCTCCCTTGAGAATTGGTGTCTATACTCTGCATGATCTCAAACACGCAGAAAAGGAAGCCACAAAGATTCAGTCCTTAGCCCTGGCCGCTATCCCGAATAGGCTATATGATCCAAACAAACACGCCTATACTGCATTAGAACAGGCCAAATTAACAAAATGTGACCATCAAGAAGATTGGTTTGACGACCTATTTGTTTCAAACGAAACGATAGGTCAAGCTAGAGAACTTGCTCGATTGAAATATAATGATGAAGGGGTAACTGAGTTCAATAAACTTAGGGAGCAGAGGTTGCAAACTCTGCCTCTAGATTTACTGGCAACAACCCCAACGACGTCTTCAAGCGAGCCTGGTCGGCAACAGTCAAGCCAGCCTCCTGTTGTAATAAAAGATCAGAAGAAGCAACAGGAGGAAAATCAGAAGAAGAAACAGGCAGAAAGGCAAAGGAAAGAACAAGCAGAAAAGCAACAGAAAGCACAAATGGAACAAGAAGAGAAAAATAAGAAAGAGGTAGAGGCACAACAGAAGAGGGAACAAGAAGAGAAACAGGAAAAAGAACTGGCAGATAGGCAAAAAAAGGAACAAGAAGAGCAGCAGAGGAAAGAGCAAGAAGAGCAGCAGAAACAAACCACCGATGTCAATGTGGACACTACCATAGACCCCAAACTATTTCAAGAATGGCAACAATTTAATTCCATCATCAGTGGATTGGAATGTTCTAAAGATGGGGACACTTCCAAGACAAATGATACGCAGGACATCACTTCTCCTCAGGTTCTAAGTGGAACCAGCGGCCCACCCATTTCCCAAGATGTTGAGGTAATTCCTAAAGACCCTTCCGATCAAATCATTCTCCAAGTGGAAGATATTCCTCCCTTGGATGTTTTCTACAGCTCAAGGCATAGAGCAGTTGTGAAGCGATCAAGGAAAAGACGAAGGATTGATCAACCTTCTATCTTTCCAGAGCAAACAGTCACGGGTAATGTAGTATGGAAGGAGGAATTGGACCCCTCCGATGACCTAACAAAGCTGTCACAGTATGCATGTGCCTATTTTGCAGCAACTATTGACAAGGCATCGGAGGTAAGTCTTCTACTGAAGACTAAGGACCAAGATATTTTTGCATTATAGGCAGAATTGACCGAGACAAAGCAGAAGGCAGCGCAAGCAGAGGAGTAGTTGCTGGTACAACAACAAATGAATGATCAATTAACCCAGCAATTGCAGGAGGAAAGGCAGAGGATCGACCAAAGCGCGATCCAGAAACAAAATGAATTATCGGAGGCATTGGCACAGTTGAGGACAGCAAATGAGCTGATGATGAAAACGAAGGACGAGCAAATAGCTCAATTATCATCACGGCTCGAAGTCATAAAGGGCACCCAAAAAGTGGAGGATTTCAGAGCAGAGGCATCGCAAATAAATAGTGCTTTAATATCGCAGATTAGACTCCTGTGTAATCAACTCAATGAGGCAGAACCATTGTGCGAGCTAACTACATCAGTATGTCAGCAGGTAGAGAAGGCCAGAAATGAGTTAGACCAAGCTGAAGAAACCATAATCGGATATCTCGATTGGCAAGATTCTGATGTGGGAAAAGCAGCGAATTTGCCTAGGATCCAAGAAACATACAAGGACATACTCTTTACAGAATGGCACACTCAAGTGATGAAAGCAGAAAGGGCGGCTTCAAGATGTAAATTAACTGCCAGCAATATGATTGATTTGATCAACAACACCCGCTACCTAGCAAACATGATCTCCCAGTGTACACCTGGAAGAATAACAACAACAAATGTGATTGAGCAAACAAGTTATCCAGACTTAGAGGAGAAGGGGAGATTAATCGCTGGGGTTAACACTTTGACTTTCGATGCATATTGGCTCTTTCTGATATAGCCACAAACACAAAGGTCTGCCCTCAAGTGTTTAACTGATGCACTCGGGTGTATAATTCCCGATATTCAAGATGCCACATACGCTGCTCAGCTCATTTCGCGCCTCAACAAACCGCCTGAAGTAGAGCCAATGCTTGCGACAAGTCAGCTCAGGTTTAAAGGCAAAGAGCCTACCTGATGAATCATTGCCGCCGATTGCCAGATTGCTCTAGTAAATAGGATCAATATTTATTGATGCCAATTATGTAGGATTTCTGTTTATTAGATATTTAGATTAGCTTAGTATTTATAGACCCTTTCATTGTTTTGGAAAGGGTCGTAAAATTTTGTAATAGACTTAAAGATTGAAGTTTGCACTACTGTGCTTCATCCTATATTCTTTTATGAAACTCGACCAATCGTTCTTAATTTGAAAAGGAAGTTCTTTATGCAATTGCGCACTACTGTCTTTTGTTGGAGATGTTTTCTGAGTCGAAGGAAGAACTGCGACATAGCGATTGATATATGGGAGTGTTAAGCAACTTATATGGTACTTTTATCTGTATCTGTATTCATTCCTTTCATATGAATTGTTGTGTAATTATTCTTGCTATTGTTGAATACATGTATGTGCTGTAACAGCAAATCTCTATCTCATTCCACTATTGGATGTTTTGCGATATGCCTTTTCCTTTAATCATGCATGTAACAATGATATAAATGATAAAGTGTGGTAATTTTGCTGTTATCGCTTTGCGTAACTATTTATGCACAACAATCTTAAATGATTTAATATCTATGTTTTAGAGATGGAGTCATCTATATGCCTTTCTTAAAGCACAGATCATCAAACGCTACGCTTTAGAAAATCGATAAGTCCCCGGGATAGAACATAGTTATTATATTTTTCTGATAGTTTTAGTCATTCGCTTATCACCAACATATTCTATAAGTCATTCATCCATCCCGTTTACCTATAATTTTTGGGAAACTGGTCCCATTATCCCCAGTCGGAGCCACTATTCCAAATGGAAAAGGAGTTGTACTAAGGTCCGGACCGGGTGGTTTCCCCTATGTTGTTGCAGCGATTTTCGAGGAATCAACAGAACACCAAATCTAGTTAAAATTCCATTAAATAAAAAATCAACAACTTTTTTAGTGGCAAAAGAAACACCTTTAGCCTCTACCCATTTAGTAAGAAAATTAGTACAAACCAAGATATGCTTTTTATATAAAGATGTGGGATTTATGGGTCCTACAAAATCAATAGCCCATTTTTCAAAGGGCTCAATCATGACTTGATGACATAAATGAATTTCGTTGTCTTGAACGGGATGACCCATTCGTTGACAACTATCACAACACCTAACATATTGTTTGGAATCCCTAAACAATGAAGGCCAAAAATAGCCAGTCGTAAAACCTTATATGCAATTCATTTGTCAGCAAAGTGGCCACCACAAGGTTCATCATGAAAATATTTTAAAATATCAAACATTTCTTCCTCCCTTACACTTCTACGAATAAAAAATCTGGTCCAGTGTAAAAGAGGTCTCCTTGCATCCAAGAATATGAAGCAATTTTCTGAATAATATTATGCTTTTCACGAGCGGATAAGTGAGTTGGTGTGTTTCCTGTGACTAAATAGTTGGCTATGTCAGAGAACCATGGAGATTTTTTTGACATAACAAAGAGATGCTCGTCAGGGAAATAATCATCAACAGGAATTGCTTCGCCAAGATTGTTTAATCTGGAAAGATAATCAGGTACACCATTAGACTTTGCTAGTCTATACTAATTCTAACATTGAATTCCTGTAATAGAAGTAACCACCTAGTCACTCTACCGCTAGTTAAAGGTTGATTCATTAAATATATTATAACAGAATGATCAGTATGCACATAAACTTCATATCTTTTAATGTAATGTCTGAATTTATTAGTAGAAAAAATAACGGCTAAAAATTCTTTCTCAGTCACTGTATAGTTAAATTCGGTAGGTGATAAATTTTTACTGATGTAGTAAATAACATATGATTGTTTATTCTCCTCTTGTCCTAAGGCTATGCCAATAACAATGTCTAAAGCATCGGAGGAAATATGAAATGGCAGGGACCAGTCTGGTCCTCTCAAAACTGGTGCCTGTACTAATTTTTCCTTCAATGTTTCAAAAGACTGTTGGCAAGCTGTGGACCAGGTGAATTCACTATCCTTAGCTAGTAATAAAAAAAGGTGGGTAGCAATCTTTGAAAATTTTTCAATGAGTCTCCAGTAATAACTAGCATGTCCCAGAAAACCTCTCACTTCCCTTTGATTTTTGGGTGCAGGCACATGAATAATGACTTCAATTTTAGCGAGGTCTATCTGAATAACTTTGTTAGAGATCAAATGACCAAGAACCACTCTTAATTTTCACATTAATCTACATTTTTTTCACTCAAAGTAAGATGGGACTCTTGGCAATGTAAAAGAACTTTTTCTAAATTTTTAAGAGCTTCATCAAATGAGTTACCAAACACAGAAAAATCATCCATATAAATCTCAACACATTCAAGATCAACAAAATTGTCCAATGCAGCCCTTTGAAAGGTAGTGGGTGCATTACACAACCCAAAAGGAAGCACTCGTTAGGAAAATGTACCCCAAGGGCATGTAAAGGTGGTTTTGTCTTGATCTGAGGTTGCAATCTAGATTTGGTTATACCCACTGAAGCCATCTAAAAATGAGAAGTACTCTTTACCGGCAAGGGTATCAACACCTGGTTGATGAAAGGAAGGGGAAAGTAATCCTTGAGAGTGGCATTGTTTAATTCTCGATAGTCAATGAAAATATGCCATCTCCCATATTTCTTAGGAACTATCACTAATGGAGAGACCCAATGGCTTTCAGAAATGGGGTAGATGAAATTAGCATCTAAGAGTTTTTGTAATTATTTCTTAACAATATATCATAGTGTGGGATTCATTCATCTCTTGGGTTGTCGGATAGGTTGGGCTCCCTCTTGGATATAGATATGATGAGTACAAGTCTCAGGAGGAATGCCTTTCATGTCTTCATAACTCCAAGCGAATGCATCGAAATGATCTCACAACAAGGTAACAAGCTGATCTTGCTGAGATGAATCAAGGTCTGAACTAATGTGTAAGGATTTTCCTGGACTAATTTCAACAAGAGTGGTCTCGAGGTTAAGAGTACAAGAAGATAATCCCACAGTATGGGATAAGCAAGGTTGGGAATCAAATTTTTCTTGAAAATATAGACTAAATATCTCGTGAAGTGTATCAAAACTAGGCATAGTGTCTAGATTGTTAAAGAAATCTCGCAATTCACCATCCTGAGCAGACTCGGCATGATGCTGAATTGAATAAATAGGCAGTGTATCCTCATCACTACTGTCATAATCTAACCATGAGGTATCCTTGAGTTCCCGAATAGATATAGCAGGTGGGTATAAGGTGACCTTTTTCCTAGACTCTCCATGTGAAATGTACATATCACCAGAGCGATATCTAAATATAAGCATCAACCGTGGCAAGCCATGGTCGTCCTAGAATCAAATGATGTCCTCCCACTGGATTCTTTAGCTGAAGAACAATGAAATCTGCGGGGTACTCCCATGAATCTATAGAGACAACCACATCATCCAATACTTTATCGGGCTTGATTTTAGATCTGTCTGCAAGTTCAAGCACAGTGGGTGTAGGACGAATATGGCCCAAACCAAGTTGTTCCATAGTTTGCCTGGTCATCACATTGATGGTTGCCCCTAGGTCTATTAATACATTAGAGACAAGGATATCACCTATCTGGATAGAAACAACTCGGTTTCCAGGATCTGTATATTTCTCCAAGATACACATCCTATCATTAATTCAAACACTTTACCAAAAAATTGAATGGTCCGAGGTTCTACTCTCTTCCTCCCTGGATTTTTAAGACATAATTCCCGAACGATCTTTGTACAGATGGGAATTTCTCGGATAGCCTAAAGTAAAGGAACACTTATACAAAGATTCCTTACTTAAGAAGCCAGAGTGGAATCAGGGTCACTCTTCTCCATGACCAACGACTATGGATAGGGGCGTTGGTTTGAAGAAGACGGTGAATTTCAAGGTACGGGAATGGGCTGAAGGGTGATATTGTTTTTCGAATGATCAGGAGTTGCCTCCTCATTTTTATCGTCAGTAATCACCGTGGACTATTTTTGTTTTTCTAGTTTAACCACCCTTCTTGATCTCAATTGAAGCTCATTTATCCCAACCGAAATGGTTTTGTAGGTAGGAACAGGGGAGAGTCTAACCTAATGAATCAGTTGTACTGCCTTATTATTAGGATTCAGAACCTGTTGAGCAGGTAGTTGAGGTGGTCTGAATGGTGGTGGCAAAGGAAGTGGTGGCAATGATTGACTTTGTTGAGGTAGAGAGGGAAAATATGGTTGTGACATATGGTGTGGTGCATAGGAAGGAGGATATGATGGCATCTGAGCAGGATAGGAATGGTATGAATGGTTTGGCCCTCTCCATCCTTGTTGCCAAGGTTGAGAGGACTGTCCATGATGAAAGTGATTCCCATGCTGCCAATGTTGAGAGTGATTATTATTATTATAATAGGAATATGGAGGTGCATTATAGCCATAAAAATGTGGTTCAGGAGCCATACCTGCACTTACCTGTGGCCAGTTTCTTCGTGCTCCCATGGCATGTAATGGCTCAGGTTCAGAATGCTCTCCTTCAAGTACAACTTTTAATCCTGGTATGGAGGGGCACTCCTTGGTGGCATGGTTCTCTGAAAAATAACACATGTATTAGCACCTTTCATATCAACAATACATTCTCATAAAGGATGCTTTTTTCTACACTTTGGACAAAAAATAGACAATGACTCTTGTTATTTTTCTAATTTTTGTTGAAATTTCAAAGAGTCTATTTGTTTGCTAATAGTATTTATTATTTCAATTTTCATGTTGTCCATTTTATTCTCGAAGCCAATGATCATAACATCTGTAGATCCTAGTTTGTTAGTTTTGTTTCAACCTCCTCTAGTGGATCTAGATTGATTTCTGGAGAACTTCTAGCCCAAGTCACAAATTTGCTCAAAAGTCTTCTGAGAAATATCTCCTTGTTCTAAAAAATTCAAATTATGTCTAGAATCCTCAGTAAGTCCTCGTAGGAACAAGGTTCGAATAATACTTAAATAAAATTTGTGTTTGGATCTTTAGAGTATATACAAAAATCTCTCTAAGTAATCCTCCAACATCTCATCATCACCTTGTACAATTGTGAATATCTCATCCTACATTTATCTAATTTTACAATATTCTTTATATCTATTAGAAAATACTCTCTTCATTTAGTCCCAAGAACTTATAGTGTTTCCTCCTAGTCCCATGAACCAACGCAAGGCTGAATCCGTGAGAGTATCAGGAAACAACTTTAATTTCTGGGCATCAGAAGAATAATCATAACTCTGACACAATATGTCAAATTCAAAAAGAAATGAATCTGGGTCTTCGTGCACCTTACCATGAAAGTGTGGAAGAGCGGAAGGTGAAATATTCTTCATTTGTACATTCTCTTCTAAGTTCACTATTGGAAATCCAAAAGTGGACTGCTCTTCATGTACCTGGTTTTCGCCAGTCCCTTCTGCATGGTCTTCATGATCAACCATTGTTGTGCCTCCAATCGAACCACTTCTAGAAGGTGAAGGTTGACTAATGCTAAATTGAACTTTCTGATCGCCTTTAGCCTCCTTCTTCCCCTTGTCGGGTTGTGTCACACCTGAATCACTATGTCCAGAATCCAAGTGGACTGTTTCGGCGTGATGAGTCTGAGTTTCCTTGGAATTTCTACCTGCAAAAGAAGGTACAATATGAGAAGAGTTTTCAGTTATTTTAGTATTTTGTTGGTCCTTATTGGGCTCCAGATCCCTACCTTTCTTAGGCATTCATTTAAAAAAAATCAAATTAAAAAAACAAAATTCAAATGCTTATAAAGAATCTATTAATTGCTACAATGAAAAACAAATCGACACTCGTAAAATCATCAAAAAAACATAAGCATACTGCAAAAAGAAAAATAGCAGACTTACCCCTATTGGATAAAATAGAAATTTCTTACCAATTCAAATCACCTCCCCAACAATGGCGCCAAAATGTTGGGTGTAGGAATTGCGGTAAGGCAGACTCCTTCAACACTTAATTGTCAACCCGGGGGTTTGTAAACTTAGAGACGAAGCACAGTAAATGCCATAAATGATACGAAATTTCCCAAACTCTATTCCTACTTCCTTAATTGATATCTTGCAGAATAAAAAAGAAAAGATCATCTAACAATTTACACCAAAGATATTCTAGTGTTGGAATATGAAAGAAAGTACTTTTGCAGGAAAATAAATGAAAGAAATTCTCAAACCTCTTGCAAAAAATCTTTGATTAATGAAAATGTAAGTCTATGTTCATATTCAGTATAGTTGTATGCCAAGTTAATAATTGGACCCTTGAAGATATCTGACTTCTTATAAATTTTTCTCCCTGTACTAACTTGTTATTCATGTACTTTTGCAATGTGATTGCACTAGTACCACAACAAGGCATAGGTGCTGGAAGTATATTTTACACTTGTACTGAAGATTTATGTCTTCATAAAAGAGCTCTAAACCCCAAAGTTAGAGTATTCTGTTCTTGTATCAAGAGATCTATTCCTGTACTGGGACAGAGGTTCCTGCACCAAATTTTCCAAGCCTTCTTTCGATAAAATAAAGAATGTGTTAACTAGGAAAAAGAACTTGCAAAGGTGAAAAAAAATTCAATTTTTTTTTTTTTTTAAACCAAAATATGCTTCAACCAATCTTAATGTCTAGAACAAGAATTAATTTCCAAAGTCGAAGCACACTCTTATTTAATTAAGGAACTTCTACATGTATTCTAAAATATCATTTAGTTATGACATCAAGATTCAATCTTGTAATAATTATCCACACAAACGGATCTGCACTCATAACCTTCTTAACTCAGAAAGATTCCCTTTAAGAATAATTACGCATAAGTCTGATCTTTCCTAAACGACAAAAAGTGAAGGAACATATGTTGGCTTGTTGGGGCCTGACCTAGGTTCAAAGTTAATTAGTGAGACAAATCCTTGTACTACTGGCCCTTTCGGCAACAATCCGCGGAGCGCGGACTGAGGTCTCACCTGAAGTAGTATTAGGGGGTGCTGGAACCAGATTTCCGCACCCCTTGAGATGTCTGAGGGGTTGATTTGGTCCAAATGTTAGTCCCTTCATGCAGGTTACTTCGCGCACTTCCTTAGCCTTCGCGCCCTGATATATCCGTCTTCATGTAGCCGTAACCAGGGGCTGTGGGGCTTCTGTGCCGTTGGAGCAACGATCTACACTATTTCCCTAGTTCACAACTGAGATATTACTTATCTTCTTATACCAGTTAGTTATCTTCGCACAACCAGATGCCTTATGTTATATTTACTTATTCAGCACATTCAGATGAGTTCGTGTAGTAAATAAATAGTAAACTTGCAATTCATACCCAATAATACATAAAATAGGAAAAGGTACACAAAAATATGGTAAAAATTCTCTTTATTAATGCTTCCAATGGTTACAGACTCAACCCGCCCTACTCACTCAGCTGCAGGGGTCCGCACACTCAACTGCGGACTACTAGGCCTCTACGCACTCAGCTGCACAACCTTCTCCTACTCTACAACCCAAGGACATGACTTACACTCTGACTCAATACTTCATCGATTCCTTCGATCCCATCGATTGATGTCTGTCTTACACTTAGAGCCTCTCTTTATTTATACAATCCCATGGTCCACAGACCAAGGGTGGATCTTTCAAACCGACATTACATTAGAAAAACAAGGGTAGACAACCCTGTGACTCTATTATGAATTCGTGCTCCGTGCCCACAAATCATGGAGTCTTTACAATGGACTTAGTAAAAACTTGGGCTTTAAGCCCCAAAACATGCCTTGGGGGGATTCCACGCCCAATAGGCCCCCAACAAAAACATCGTGACTTGCCCTCGAGTCACTCTGTCGGTGCAGAGATCTTTGCATGGAGACCCTCCAACTCTGCTCAAACAGCTGCAAGGTCGGAAACAAACTGAGTGGCTTCTTGCTGAATCTCTTGTACATGTTGTTCCAAGACCACGGTGTCGGAACTGCTTCCCTAGATATGTTCCTGCATCCCCTAAATTTGCACGATCTTGCCTTCAATTATTGCTATAATGACGAAGGCCTCGTTGATCCAAGGCTGAACACGCACCTTCAAAATTGCTTCTCTATGTCATGCTGCATTCACTTGCTCTTTCAGCGCTTTGGCCTATTGCATTTGTGCGAGCCTCTGAGTAAGGGCCACCATCTGTGTGGTTCCTTTGACACTATCATACTGCTGCTGGAGCTAATGCGCCTCTGTCTCTAAGAACTAGATGTTAGGGTCCTCTTGTAGATTGGTAAGGACCTCGAATGACTCTTCCAACATTCTGGTGCAGTCCCGTACTGCACTGCTGATCTCTTCCATCCTCGATGTAATAGCACTGGCACGCTGTGCTCGTACTTTTGGACGGGTAGACGGCTGCGCCTTCAACCGTAGCTCTACTATCTGAAGGTTCAACTCCAGCTGTACCTTGGTCATTTCTTCTTGCGCCTCGCACATCCTTACTGCTAATCTGTGGATGCGCGCCTCTGATGGTGCGTTTGTTGGGATGGCCAGATCAGGGACCATCTGGCATGCTTCTTCCATTTTCTGTACTACCTGCCTGTTCTGTGATACCACCTCATCGCGCTGCAAGCTCAACTACTCCATGTTGATCTTTTTCTCGCTCAGCACTTGTAGCGCATGGCTCTCCCTAGCCCGCAGTTCTGCAGTAATCCCATCCGCTAGAACATAGAGCGTCTCTCGCAGGAGTGCAACCATGTTGATTTTGATGCTTTTCAATGCACTAACTGTAGGCCAGTCGGCCTCATTTGTTGTAACCAGTGCCCCTTTTGGTAGCACTATTGTGTTGGTTGTTCGAGCACACAACATTTGCTTGGCGATAGGGCTCCCTACTGTGAGGCAGGTCGAAAGAGTACCAGCTTGAGGAGAGCACACCTGCAACTCCTGAATCTGCGCTCGGAGGGCCGCCAACACAATCTGATTCTCCTTCGCGAAGTTCTGGAGGGCCTCTGTGGCGACATCATGCACTGTCTCGCCTATGTCATGCAGATCACCCTAAGTAAGGGTGATTGGGTCAATCGACAGCTTGGATTCTCTCACCTTTTTGTGCGGCCCCATTTTCTCGCTCGACAATTTGTGCTTCAATAGTGTTGACGCTATTTTTGGGCCCGCGTCGCCCTCTTCTTCCTCTGTTTCCATTTCTTTCTCCTGCTCCAGCAGAGGTGACTTCTGGCCCTCTCACGCCTTTTCTGTTGCCTTATGTGCTACTACTGCTGCGCCCTTTTTCTATTCTGCTGCTACCTGTGCAACGTCCCATGCCTCCTGCGCTTTTGTTGACATCGTTTCTTGCCTTCTCTTCTCTGCCAACAGTGCCATGCAGAGCTTGGCCTCCAGTGACGATGTCTCCAATACATCGAAAATTACATCATCTGTGGCTATGAAGGGTAGTTCGCTCCATTTCTTGGCAGTGTCCTTGCATGTTATGATATATATGTTGTGGAAGTTCGTTTTAAATTCTGTAAAACTTTGTAGGCTGTTGTAGACAATGGGTGATAACCGCGGTTTGTGGTTAATCCCCATTCTGATGTTCATCTCCATGAACACCCATAATATCTTGTTGTCATGGATCTGGTTTGTGTATTTCATGGCTCACAGTGAAGCATAATTTGTGGCCTCCGGAAAATCCCTGTTAATTGTGGGGCACTGGTCATCCTTCGGCAATTCCCCTGCCACCAGCACTATGGACAGTAGAAGCCATGCATATTGGAACGTTTTTCCTTGTTCCTGGGCCTCACGGCAATTTTCCAGGAACTCTTTGCATAAGAACTTGGACCAATTAAACTGGACCCCCTCTGCGCACTACTCAGCAAGTGCAACCACTGGCGTGGGCACCTCATCCGCGTGGCACTTCCGCATGAGATTTCCTGCCAGTATCTAGGTTGCAACTTTAACTACTTTGTTGTTGATGCTGGATATGGTGTAGCCCCTTTTCTTCTTCTCCATCTTGTATTTCTTCTTCATGGCCTCCGCGATGGCCAAATCGTTGCTCTTCCCCTTCGAGATGTCTGTGGGGTCCTCTCCTTTGCACAGAATCCGAGTAATGTGATGGATTAAATGGTCCGTGATGGGAATGGGATCCTCCAGCCACAAACACACACCATGCACCAGGAAGAGTAGCTTCCTGATGACGAAGATTATCATTGGGGTGTGGTGGAAATGAAGCACCCAGAGCAGGTTTAATAACCCTGCCTTTTCCACTCCACGTAACCACTTTTGCGGCTGCAATTCTATAACTCACACCGCGGTGTTCTTCTTGGGCTTCATGAGCTGCGTGGTCTTTAGATGAGGGAATTTCTCGTGGTTAGCAAGATCCCAATCTTTGAATTTCAAGTTTGGCACTTGTACCATGTGTCTGCTCTCAAATATGATGTCGTCTGGGAGGAGCGGAGTTTGGAGAGAGCTCTTTCTCTCGTCGAGGTCCTTGGGAACTTTTGCCTTCCCCTTCCACGGGGGGATATACGCGGGCAACTTTGTTGGAGGGTGCGTAGGTTTAGTTTTTTTGTCCATGCCCTCATCCTCATCTTCTTCAATTACAAGGTCCTCCAGGTCTTCCTCCTCCTCGTCGGTTTCCATGTTAGCTGCCTTCCCTTTCTCCTACATAGTTAATTTGGTGCTCAATGGGTTTCGAGGGGACACACACACCATAAGCATCGGCTGTTTGTTTTTCATCGGTCTCGGCGTGCGCGGTGATTTAGGTATTTCTACCACAATCTCAGCGCCTTTAGGGACATCTTCTATGGTTAGGGCCTACGTGGCCTCTTCGGCGGTCTTCTCTGCAATTTCCCTTGCTTCTTCTGATGCTGCCATCTTGCTGGTCCTGAAATCTTTCAATCGCTCAATCAGGGGCTCAATCAACACTTTGCACAAGGAAACCAGGTCTCGGCTCAGAATACGTTGGGCATACAACAGCTCAATTCGAAAATGACCAAGTGTTGTTTGCTGGGTAGCCCTTTGTAATTTATAGCGTCTTTTGAATTTGAATTCGACTGCTCCCCCCAAATACGGTTCATTAATGATCCCTTGGCGACAGATTTTCCCAAATCTTTCCCATAAAGAGCATCTTAAATGCTTGCCATCTGCTACATTTGGTCTCAAGTCGAGCATCACATCATGAATAGTGACTCCAACGGTCACTTTCTAGCCAACCCGCGTGGCAGCGCAACCCCCCTTGTGCGGTCGCGGACTGCGTGACACTTTGCTCCTGCGCGCAGCTACAACATGGCGTAGCTCCCAGGCAGAGTAGTTTATAGTCCTGTGCCTCCTTTCAACTACCTGGAGTGCTAAGACTATACTTCCCACAGCTAGTTAGGTGGCCGTGCCACCTGTATAGGGATTCAACTAGGCATCCATCAATTTTCCTGGAAAACATCCACCTTTTATTGTTACTAGCTGCTTCGCACACTTTATCATTTGTAGTGCACCACCATGGTTGATCCGCTTAGTAATATGCGGTCCAATCCAAGGCATCAGGCTGATCAACTCTCGGTGGTAGTCCCCAAATTCGTCAACATGATTGTGTGCACCCTGTTTTATCCCCTTGGTTTTCTTATCGAGAAAATCTTTCTTTATTTCTTCCTCAAGCTTCTCAACTTCCGCTTCCACCAGAGTTCTTTTCTCCCTTAATCTCACCCTTTCTTTCATAAGTTCTTGGAGCCTAAGATCATCCTGTTATATTTCTTCCTCAGGTCCTAAGTGTTCTGCTTCGTTCGGCTATGCGATCCCTTCTTCCAAGGCTCTGCGAGCCATCATATCTACCGGTGCTGCTACACGCGGACTAGGAATTTTACACTCTATGGGGGTTTCAACATTTGTTCCATACTCTAGCCTTGGAGGCATTTGCGCCATCAATTTCTTGCATGTGGCCCTATAAGCCCATAGAACCGCTGGTACGTGAAGGTCCCAATCAGTTCGCTGTGCATTATATACCTTGTTGAGTGCTTCACATACTTTGTTAAAGGCTTCTTTGTGGATAATATTCTACACACTCATTCTTTCCATACTTCGTTGTTCCAACTGGAGGGGTCATTCACACAATTGCCTTGCCCGCACATGCTTATTGACTATGTCTTCCAACGAGAAGATGTGCAGCCACACAGGTTTTTTAAGATATGCCTGTATCCATCTGGACAGGTGCCCGCGTGGATCATTCCATCCAGTAAACTTGTCTGTTAATCACATCTGATGCTTCCCAAACCGCATGCACATCATTCTCTTGCATTCACGCCAGCCTCAAAGCTTTCTTGGCATGCACCCCACCACCTCGCAAGCATAGCATGCAATACCCATTTCAAAGCCTTGAAACGTTGTTGTTCCAGCACCTCCCTTGTGAATCTGTTCGGGAAGTCATCTACATTGGTTAACCCATCATACGTAGGGAGTGCCCTTACCTCCATTGATATGCATCGCAGTGATCTCGTCATCATATTATAGTTTAATGTGGTTACCTCGTGTAACTGGTTCTACCATCACTCTATTTCTTCGTCTGAATCCGATGTACATGAGATTTCGCGCTCCCATGAGATTCGTCCATCTGCGGTGGGATTTACCCAGTCTTGCTCTCGCGCGGTTATCTTGTAGATGCAGTCCAAGTCGTTGTCGCTTTCATAGTCGTGCACTGGCTCCGTGTAGCACGATCCTTTTGCAGGGTCCAAACGTATGACTACACACAAAGACTTTTTCTCAAAAATCATCTTGTGCTTCTTCAGACTTATCACCCGATTCATGTCAGTAGCCCAATCTATTCCTAATAGTGCAGGGTAGGGATTGTTATCATCAACAATCTCTATCACTTCAAAATCTGCTAGCGCGCTCACTCCTTCGATATCTACGGTGATTCCATGCAATCTTCCCATAGGTAGGATCTTTTGTTGGTTCGCCATTTGCAGCTGGATAGGAGACCATTGCAGCGTAGGCCTTGCCATGCGCTCCCATGTCTGCTTCGACAGACCATTTGTGTCTGATCCTAGGTCCATAATCACTTGGTCCATCTGATATTCTCCAATTTGTGTGGTCAATCTCATCTCTCTTCCCATCCTTGTCGCACGATTTGCGATCTTTCAGACTATGCGCGGTTCTCCTAGCGCAGTCCCAACGCATCTATTTATGAGTTCCTGCAGTCCCTTTACAACCTTGCTGTCACGGAGCAACTATATGAATGTTTCCAGGAATTTTGTGAGCATGGAGGGGTCCATTTCTAGCTCCGGTCTGTCTTTGCTTCCTTAAGTGGAGGCATCAGCGAAGCTCTTCCTAGCTTCCATGAAGGTTTCCTTAGCGTGCTCCAAATCAAACTTTGGTTCTTTCATCGGAGCCTTGCAAATCCAAGTACTATCTTCAGGCTGCTTGCCTTTATCATCCCTTATCATAATTCCACTCCAGAGCACAATGTTCACATTTGGGTCTTCCTCGCGCGGCTCAGACCTCATCATTTATAGGTTCTGAGTCGGGGGAGGTTGGAGTGCTCCCTTGTCATGTAGCCTTACTATCAGTGTGGTACAATCCTCCGTCTCATGATCAAAAATGTACAATACAAGCATGAGGGACACTTCGGATTCGTACAATCGCTGGCATAATGTTCTGGCCCTCCGCAATTGTAACATATCAGCTGTCCGTGGCCTCTTCCAGGTCCTCCTCCACCTCAGCCTCGTCTGTGCCACTGAAATCTGGTTCGTGCCATCCCTGCATTCTAGTCAAGGGGCCACGTTTAAGCCTGGAATCTGTAGGTAGGAGTCCTATCCATCATCAAATCATAACTTCTATAGGTGCGCTCATCATGTCCCACTGATCTATAGAAATTACAGAACAACTGTTGCAAATTCTGTATGTACTTCCGCAATAAATGGCAGTTGTCGCAGCATGCTTTCCTCCTTTTTGACAAATCGCGCACCACAACATAGGCACCGGGTTGGGTCCTGCTTGTGCCTATGGTCCCAATGATATTGGTCCTCCTCCCGTGAGTTAATTCGCAAACACTTGGCAGTGGTCCTTGTCATGACCTTGACCCTTACATTTAACACACCATACCTTGTCACGCACCTTTAGGCGAGTTGTCCTATCTTGTTTCAAACTCTGCATCTCAAGGCACAAATTTTTCAACTGCACGTGGATTTGCTGAACTCCCAGGTTGGGATCCTGTATCAGGGTCTCATGCAGTCTCATCACGGTCTCCAAGGCCTCGACCCGAGGTTTTAGCCTCTGCTGTGACAACGCGTTCCTTAAATGTGGCGTTAGCGATGCTACAAACTATTCACGGTGTTGTCCATCCATCAAAGTCATGTTAGCTTCGCGAATTGTGCATTTCAGTCTCTGATCCAACTTGCAAGGGGTCTCACCTGGTAGCATCATGATCTCCTTGATCCCAATGATCGACTACGCCTTTGAATTTGGTCTGTTAAATTCTCTATTCAATGCAGTTTGGATATCTGCGATCCCCGCTTTAGGATTTTCATTGGAATGCTTAATATACCAGGTCAGAACGCGATCCTGTAGAGCACTGACCAATGTTACTCTCTTTATATTGTCATCCGTAACTACCTGCGCTTCCCATACAACTTTTATCATGAAACAAAACTGGTTCGGATCTTCATTTCCTACTCCCTTAAACACTGGAAATTTTATCGCGCTTTCAATATTGAATCACAGTAGTGGCGGAGGTGGTACGGGTGAGGATGGGGGTGAAGACGATGAAAGTGGTGGTGGTGTGGGTGGGGGTGGTATGCGCAGAATCCTTTGCCTTATCAAATTCATCTCACTTCTTGGTGAGACCTTCGCGATCTCTTCCTCATCCCCTCTGTTATCACAAAACCTTCTCCTAATAGGCTGCTGATCAGGAAGACCTTGAGTAACTGTTTCAAACCAACTTTTGGCTAAGGCTTAGCCTCCCCAACCTTAGAGGGCTCTCTCACTAGGTTAAATATTTTAGTAAAAGATTAGATGGCTAACTCTATGAAACAAGTAAAGGAGTATGAATGGTTGAAACACAATCAATAAACATCCATTGGGCTTATGGAGTCAGAAAATGTTTAGTATGACAACAATATTAGCTTAACATGGAAGTCAAGGCATCAAGAGTTCAATATATCAGTAACACATAAGAAAATGTAGGAAAGACAATCTACGAATGCATGAAGGAAGTTAGAGCATTGCCAATGAGTTCTAAGTAACATACATTCATACCACTGCAAATGAGGAAATGAGGACAACCATAAGACAATCAAGCATTGAAGTCTCTTCTGAATCCTGAGTAGTAAAGCCAAACTCTGTATTACATAAAAAACATAGTCTTCTATAATGACACAATATAAGTGTTTCTCTCAAAAATTTCCAACCCTTGGTGCCTTACATCTCTTGTCATATATAGAGTTCATTACAATCTTGGATTCCTTCCTCCAGCATGAGGGGAATTCAAATTTTACTTGACCTGACACCTATTGATACTTAAACAAACTATTAATTACAACTAGCTGTTAACTAGCAGTCCTAGAGACTTAATACAACTAGGAGTGTAACTCCTTATTATGCTAGCAACAACCTTGACTATGAAATAAACTCGTTCTTTGACAGCTGTCCCTCTTCAACTGTGGCTTAAGTGATGACTTTAAATTCCATGCTGGCCTTTGATTGCTTATCCTTTGACTGTTCCTGGATATTAGGAAACTGCCCCTGTATTTATGCTTTGGTCTCCAAGGAGGTTCTTCGAACCCTGCTAACCATATTATCTCCTTTAATCACATGTGATGCATTGAATTAACTACAGATCCTACTCCTATACTCGTGCTAAGACAAAAACCTCTTGAATGCTGCTTGAAGCATGACAAACTGTCCGATCTACAAAATGACTGCTATTTTCGTAGCGCAGAGTTTATGGTTTCTATATGTCTCTTATTTCTTGAATTTGCCTTTGCTTAAGGTTAAAAACTTCTTAGGTGGTCTTCTTAAGTATCTGCAGCAACATACTTTCAAAATAATCCCCCTTTCATTCCAAGATTGATCCACAAAAACAAAATTGGTAGCTACAGCAGTTTCATAGCGCGCTATGAAATTGCTGTGCATTATATGTCACCTTCAGTAGTTTCGTAGCGCGCTACAAAACTGCTGTGTGAATAAAAAACACACAGTTTTTGTCATTCTTTGGATTTTTAATAGTTTCACCATATGCTAATGAGCCATAAAAAACTGACATTGTCCATCCAAAAACAATCTTCAATCTTCAAAAAGGTAAGTTTCACATCAAAATTGTGTCAAAAGTTCTTCACTTACTGTCTGGGTCATTTATGCTGAGGTTGTCCTTCAGGTTCACTCAGTTGAATCTTCAAATATTCAATTTGTCTTTTCATCATCTGAATTTTAGTTCTTAATTTTCCATTGATCCTTTTGATATATCTTTCTTCCTTTATTGCAGGGACAGTCCAAGTGAAATATTGAGCATGACTGCCCACTACTTCATATCTTGGAACTTTTCCATCTTCCAAATTGGCTTTTACTCTTTTGAAATTTTCTTTTTCAATTGCATGTTTCCTTGCCCTTTCCTTGAGTTGGGCAATCTCAAGATTGGCAGACACCAATTTCTTTTTGAACTCCTCAAAGCTACATTCTTCTTCATGAGTAAGAACTGCCTTGCTTCTGTCATCTTTGTGCACTAGTGATGATTGTACTGATGGAAACACAAGCTCTTCAAGGAACTCTGCTACCTCCCCTGTCTCACATACCTCTGGCTCTGCCTCTTGTAACCTTCTTAAATGTCTATTCATAGGCCTTCTTGGCTTGAAAATAAACTCTGTGACCTGATCATCAAATTGAACTTTTTTAGAAGATTTAACTCTTTTTGTTTTGTTCTTACCTGCTTCAAATAAGTCTGCTTGGACCAGAGGGGACTCTTCTATGTTGATAGCTTGGATGAGATCATTAAAACTTCCATTTGAAGCTGGGCTTTCATCAGTAATCACTGTTTTCCCCTTTTCCTTGGCTAATTGACTTCTGGTTACTCTTCTTTGGACTGTTTTATCAATAGACTGCTCTTGTACCACTTCCTTGATCTGAACTTTTTTCTTCTATGACTGTTGAGGGGTATCTTGAACCATTAGTGGTGTCATAGGCTCCTTCACCTACTTTTTGACTTTCAATTTCACAAACCTGCTTGATCTTGCTTCCTCCTGATGACTTACTGCTGGTGAAGATATTTCCTTAGCCTTAGGGCTAAGGCCTGTTTCAGTTCTAAAGCCTGTCATAAACAAGAAAGCAGACCATTCTCTACCTATCTTTTGAAGCTCATGTAAAACAATTAATTTGATCAAACCATGATGGAACAACAAGGTTTCACAAACTTCTTTCTTCAATTGAATCTTATTAGACATCTTGCCTAAGCTACGAAACAGATAAAAAGGAAGGTCTAGAGATATTTTTTCAGTGAAATGTAATAAAAGCTTAAAATGGTAAGAGTACACCTTATGGTACCTCCCTTCACAGGTAAAATATCTTTGGATGCATGAAAGTAAGTTGGCATATGAATCTTTTACATAGCTTCTGGGCACTGATTTGGTTAAGTCTGAGTCTATGTATTGGTGCCATTTCAAATTTGAAGTTCTTAAACCATCTCTCCTGGCTCTAGGAATCTCTGTGACTGTAGATATAACCTCAGGAGAAACTGGTATTTCTAGCACTCCAACCATTGAATTCAAGTCGGTGAAATTAAAGGCAAAATCCTTGGTTACTTGAATGTGACCTCCCTGAAGTTTTTCACAAAATCTCCAGCAACCCACCTGTTTGAATGCATGTTCAACCTCTCTGTTCCTCGTGAGAACATCTAAGCCTTTAGGCTTAGCTCTAAGACATCGGCCTGATCTATGATTTTTCTTTTCTTCAGAAATTTCTGTGAGACCCCTGCAAGGAGACTTGAAAAGACTTGCACTGTCTTAGTTTGAACATTGCCTCACTTGAGTTGAAACAAAGAACTGCCTCGCTTGAGCTTTCAAATAATTCAGGTGAATGCCATCCCTCAGCTTGCAAATTGTCTCTTATGCATGAAAGGAACGCGAAAAATACCAAGACCAATTCACCTTAACTTACCCTTTTTGAAATTTAAAAAGAGTGCGTAAAAAACCCCTAACGAATCTAATGATGAGAGTGAATGGTTGCATGTGATAAGCAAGGTTCATGGACTAACACCTGATGATGAAACATTAACGGATTTTGATGGATTTGACAATTAGACAAGATTTGGCACGAATCCCCGATTTCGTAGCGCATCCAGTGCAAATTCTAGGTTTTGCGCTACGAAAACTCCTAACTACGAATCCTTGATTTCGTAGTGCACATAGTGTATTTTTTGAGTTTTACGCTACGAAAAATCCTAGGCAATTTCATACATTTTGAAACAACCTTAACACATGACACCTTTGAAATAATGTGGGATCAATGATAGGTAAAACAAGATTGTTAACCTTATTTGATAATGGGAACAAGACTCCACTCTATGATGTAGACTTCTTAAACAAAACAATAAAAATGACTTGACCAAGACTAACATAAAACTTTGGAACCATACCAGTTGTCCAATTTTTTTTTTTTTTTTTTAGTGATAACAATGGCTCCACTTGGGATAGTGTGCCCTTGTATTACACTAATAACTTGCAGTTCCAGTGCTTTATGCACTTATTATAAACAGAAATTTGGTTGACAAGCATCCCCTTCAAGCTACTTGGGCCTTCACCTCGGGCTTAAGCCTTCTGTTTCAACTTTTCATTATTAGCAAAAAAAAACTGATAAAAACGCATATATACAATGTCATGAGAGATTGGGAATACTTTAGCAACGATAATGCTTTAGGAACCTACCATTAAAAGGTCCTCCAACATAGGATCCTCCATCAATTTCCTGCAGAATATAAGTGTTGTTTCCATGAAAAGCAGCAATCTGATAAGGACCTTTCCATATATTCTTGAACTTACCGTGCTAGCCTTTTTCTTCAATTCTGGCCTCCCATTTCAGTACCTTGTCTTGAATCTGAAAACTGTCTTCTTTGATATTTTTATCAAATGTACTCTTAATTCTGTTCTGAACATGTTGATACTATCATAGACTTCATTCCTCTTCTCATGCAGGGCTATTAGCTGATTGATTCTCCTTTGAATGGCATTTGGTTCTTCTTCAAGTCCTTGAATTAGTTTCATTACTGGTACTCCTAGTGATGTTGGAAATACAACTTCAACACTGTAAACTAATTCATATGGAGAAGTCCCAATTGATCTCTTTGTACAAATCCTATCAGCCCACAAGGCATACTTCAATTTTAAATGCCAAGCTTTCTTGTTTTCCTGCAACACCTTTTTGATAATCCTTACAATGCTCTTGTTTGATGATTCAGCGAGGCCATTTCCTTGTGGATAGTAAGCAGTAGAGTGTCCAAGAGTAATGTGATATTGGTGACAAAAGTTAATCATTTTCTTGGACTTGAAAGCTTGAGCATTATCTGTTATAATCTTCATTCAACAGCCAAATCTTGACAATATGTTATTTTCTAGAAAAGAGATAATTACTGAATCATTAACTTGCCTAGTTGGGATCACCTCTATCCATTTGGTGAAGTAATCCGTTGCTGTGAGAATCTGGCGATGTTTCCCTGATGCAGGAGGATGATTTTATCCAATAAAATCCAATCCCCATTGTTGGAAAGACGCCTCCACATATATAGGAACCAAAGGCAAAGGCATAAGCTTTCTTCTCCCTTCAAAGATTTGACATTCATGACATGCAGCCACCCTATTGTAAATGTCTCTGAACATAGTTGGCCAAAAATATCCAGCTCTTAGGATCTTATTTGCAGTAGCTTTCCAATAATGGTGTCCTCCGCAATCTCCTTTATGAAATTCCTCAATCACTTTATCAGCTTCCTCTTCAAGGAGACAATTCAACAAAATCCCTCCTGCATCTTTCCAAAATAGATTTTGATCATATACAAAATATCTTAAGGACTTCAGCTTAACAAACCTTGCTTTGGACTTCATTAGATTGGCGGGAGCTTTATTATGCTGTAGAACAAAAGCCACATCCTTATACCATTCTGAAACCAAGAATTTCTCATTGATTTGGACCAATTCTTCCTCATTTTCAGAAATTTCTGAGATTTCTGCATTCAGATTTATGTCAAGACAGTCCAGATTTGACTGAGTCATTAGCTTTGCCAAGCCTTGACCCTTCACCAATTTGGTCGGTTTGATGTCTATATCATATTCTAGCAATTTGGCTATCCATTTTCCCCTTTTACCATCTGGATCTGCTTGTGTTAGAATATCTTTTATTACAACACTTGGAACATATGCCACAATATGAGAATGTAGAACATAGATTCTGAAATCTTTTATAGCTTTCACCAAGGCATAAGCTTGTTTTTCTAGAATATTGTACTTCAGTTCAACATTTGCTAATGTCCTACTAAAGAAAGAAATAGGCTGTTTAGTACCTTGTTTTCCTTTTTGTAGTAGAACTCCAGCAATTGTATTCTCGGAAGCAAATGTAAAAATAAGAAATTCCTTGGAAAAATCTGGACTGATGAGTACCGGTGCTTGTGTAAGTGCCTTCTTGATTTCTTCAAAATATTTCTTTGCTTTAGCTGTCCACTTAAAGTCCCCTCCTTTCTTTAACATCCTTGTTATATCCTTGACAATCTCAGCAAAATTAGGAATGAAGCACCTAACAAAATTCACCTTTCTAAGAAAAGATTGGATCTCTTTCCTACTTCTTGGCAAATCTACCTTTTGAATTGCATTAAATCTATTAGGATCAATCCTAATTCCTTCTTCAGAAATAATATGACCAAGCAGCTTGCCTAATTTTAAAGCAAAGGTACTTTTAGTAGGATTAAGAGAGATATCAAACCTTCTACATTTCATCAGAATTTTCTCAAGGTGCTTCAAATGATCTTCTTCTTTCTTTGAAAAGACTGTGATGTCATCAAGATAAACAACCATTGATTTATGCTTTTCTTCAGCAAAAGCAATATCCATTTCTCTTTGAAAGGTGGCTCCGAAATTCATGAGACCAAAAGGCATCTTGGTGTACATGAATGTGCCCCATGGTGTTGTGAAGGTTGTCTTCTCTTGATCATCTGGATGCACAAGAATCTGATTGTACCTTGAGAAACCATCAAGCATAGACATTCTTTGTGAACCAACAATATTTTGTAGAATTGAATCCATCTTGGGAAGATGATAGTTACCCTTTAATGAAGCCTTATTCCAATTTCTGAAATCAATACAAATTCTGATTTCTCCACTCTTCTTTCTAATTGGAACCAAATTTGCAAGCCAATTTGAGAATCTGATTGGGACAATTATTTTAGCATCAAAGAGTTTCTTAATTTCCTTTTCAATCAGTGGCATAAGAAGCGGATTAATTCTTCTCAACTTTTGTTTGAAAGGTTTCTCATTTTCTTTAATAGGAATAGTACGCTGAATAATGGAGGGGTCATACTGTTTTAAATCAGCATAACTCCAAGCAAAAACATCAACAAACCTTTTCATCATCTCAACATATTTGGCTTTCATATCAGATGGAAGAAACTTTGATCATTTTAGGTACAACTGAAGTCCCTAAATTTCAGCTCTCTACTTCCTCCTCATCATCCTGTATCTTTGGGGATTTGAACACATCATTCTGATTGAACAACTTCTCAAGAGGGATTAGACCCTTTGGTATTGAGTTGTTTTTTAATTCTAAGACTTCAGAATTTTATTTTGACTGAACAATCATGTTTTGTTGATCCACTTGAGTGCTTTCAAATTCTTCTTTCAATTCAATAAAATTCTTTACCTGTTGATCATCTTCAAAGACTTGCTAATTTGTGATGTTAACTGTATAGCTGGTCTATGACGAACTTCCAGCTCATACTTTTCATAAGAATGAATACGAATGACAAACAAACTTGCCGAAACAACAAGAGAATCAACAATGGAGTTTTGATAGTGAAAGAATATGCTTGAAAATTTTCCAACATATCTAAAACTAGATTTCTTTATGCTCTCATTCTTACATCCTTTTTTTGATAGACACCCTCCACTTGTCTAATAACCAATTCAGAATCTATAAAAATAGAACTATTTTGAGCCTTCATTTTCAACAAGACTTCTAAACCCAAAATTAGAGATTCGTATTCAACCATATTATTTGTGCAATCAAAGTTTAGTTTGTAAGAGTAAAACTTACTTTCATCACTTGAACTTGTGATCCAAATTCCAGCTCCTGCCCCTTCTTTTCATGTTGATCCATCAAAGTACAAAGACCACCATCTCTTCATCTCTTTCCCATCTTCTTGCTGATTTTTTGAGTGTTGATTTTCTGTTTTCATCTCTTCCGGTCCACTATCAACTGACTCATTAAAAATAATGGTAGATCCAAGTTCAGCATCAAATGAATAAATAGGAAAATTTTGAGGTTTGTCTTTGTTGCTTAACATATAAGCCATTTTGGTCTCTCGATACAATCTCCTTTGCTCACCAAAAACAGGGATGGTGGCACAGGTAAGGTCCATCTGCATTGTGCCTTTGATTTTTGTTGCCCATGATCTTGATAGCAACATCCCAAACTTTGGCAGAATGTCAGCCACAACAATGTCCATAACAATTGTCTTCACTGGGACTTGTGTTAGACAAACAACAACATCTTTTATCAAACTAATACATTGGACTCTTTTTGAATAAAAAGAAAATAAATCCTTATATGGTCTTGTTACCTGTAATCCTAACCTTTCCATAATTACTTTGGGCATAAGATTATGAGAAGCCCCCGAATCCAACATAGCATTATGTAAGGTCATATCATGAATACTAATGCTTACATAGAAAGGAAGAAACTCTTAATTCTGATCATCTTCTAGCCTTGGACCCAAGTAAATAGTAGGATTATCTTCTTGCACATTTAAGATATCAGTAGCTCCTAGTTGTGAATTTAACATCTCTACAATCTTGCTTCTGTATTTGTCTACCTTGAGAATTTCACTAAAAGGGACTGATATTTTAATTTTTGCAATTTCATTCTCAAGGTTGAAAATAGAAACAATTTTTTCAGCTTCTTTGATAGGAGATGGAGGTTGAATGTCCTTTTTACCAAGTGGAGAATCATTTTTACCTTCAGCAACCTTTGGGGTATCCTTTTTGGCTTCAACAGCCTTTGAAACATCCTTCTTGGGCTGTGTTTTGTTTGCAATAATTGGTACATTTCTGTTTCTAAGATTGTACTGTTTTTGCATTTCAAAGATAGCATGTTGATACCCTTTTAAATAATCTGAAGGCTCTTCTCCTTGCTTGGTCAAACTGGACTCATCATGTTCTTCCTTAGTCAAGAAAATTCCTGACATTTCTTCATCAAGACAATGGATAGATTCTTCAGGAATCTCAGGATCATCTTCTTCATCAACCAAATTCTACTGAAAAGGAGGTCTCACTGGAGGATCAGGCTGCTGATTCCTATTTTCTCTTGGTCTTTGTTGGTTTTGAGGCCTCCTAAATTGAGGCTCCTATTGCACAGGAAGAGCAAAGGTGTTTCCAAGAGCTAACCTATCCATCAACTTCTCCATGGTCTTCATCATTGAATCTATCTTATCTTCAGGAGTTGAAGAGGAAGGTTTCTCTTCTTCTTTCAATTTAGCTTTTCCCATTTTTGATTTTTTGGCAGCTACCATGTTTACTTCTACCTTTATTGCATCATTCTGCATATCAGCAAGTGTGGCAGACTCTCTCTCTAAGCAAAAGAGAAAAATCAGAATCAAATGCTTCAGCATATCTCATTTGTGCTAAGGCTTCTGGAGGTTTCAAGCGAGTTGGGATTGAGTTAAACACTTTGTTAAACCTCTTTGAGAAATTTTGAATGGTTTCATCAGGTGCCCTTCTAATATTGTTGTACTCAGTAAGTGCTTGAACTGGATTGGTTCTATTTCCCCATTTCCTTAGAAAGCTATCTTCAAATTCTACCCAATTATGAATGCTTCCTGCTGTGAGGGCTTTAAACCATTTTCTAACTTCGCCAATAAAGGTCTGTGCAAATAATCTTAGCTTCACATCCTCATCATCAACTTCCTCTCTGTCAGCAAAATCATTAAATTTGTCTACATGTTCTTCTGTTGTGATTTCTTCATCACCACCCCATGTTGGAATTCTTGCAGCATATTTGCTAGGGAGATCATGCAAAACAGCAGGGAGTGCAAGTGGGGCATACCTAGCAGGTACGACCATGATTAAAGGAGGAACAATAGTGACAGGGATAAAAGGGACAAAGGATGAAGAAATGATATGAGGAGGACTGCTTGGTTTCTGAAAGCCACTAGGAATAACAAAAACAGAAGATGAGGAACTGATACGAAGAGGACTACTTGGCCTTTGCAAACTAGTGAAAAATTTACTCCAATTTGGAAGAGGTAAACCAGCTTCAGATCTTAGCAAGACTTCAAAAGGATCAAGTTCTTTCATTTTATCTAAGGCTTAACTTTCTAACAATAACTCAGAAGTAACTACTTCCCAAAATTCCTCTTTGTCTTCTTGTGACACTAAGGCTGAGGTATCAATTCCTCTCTTTTGTAAATCTAAGATGATAACAATGAGTTATTCATTTTATGATCTAAACAAGACCTCATGAATTTTATCATCAACTATTTTGTCTTCAGGACTTCTTGAGAATTCAGAGAGCAAAGATTTTGAATAAGATGGAGTACCTGGTGTTTGAGTAAATCTTTGTCTGCTTCTTGAAACAGTGTTGGGATTGTCCACAGGAGTAGGTGGATTTGGGTCAAGATTTCTTCGTGTATATCTCCCTCTCGAAGCCACCTTTAAAACTTTGAACATGTATGGAGTCACCAAGGTAGATTGCAGCCTTGAAAAGTTGTCTGAGCTCCTGCTACCTTCAGAAGTTTAGCTTCTTGATTTCGGGAATGAGTAATCTTTAGGCTCCTGGAAGATGCACAAAAATGTTATCACAAAACCTTCTCCTAATAGGCTGTTGATCAGGAAGACCTTGAGTAACTGTTTCAAACCAACTTTTGGCTGAGGCTTAGCCTCCCCAACCTGAGAGGGATCTCTCACTAGGTTAAATATTTTAGTAAAAGATTAGATGGCTAACTCTATGAAACAAGTAAAGGAGTATGAATGTTTGAAACAAAATCAATAAACATCCATTGGGCTTATGGAGTCAGAAAATGTTTAGTATGACAACAATATTAGCTTAACATGGAAGTCAGGGCATCAAGATTTCAATATATCGGTAACACATAAGAACATGTAGGAAACACAGTCTACAAATGCATGAAGGAAGTTAGAGAATTGCCAATGAGTTCTAAGTAACATACATTCGTACCACCACAAATGAGGAAATGAGTAAAACCATAAGACAATCAAGCATTGAACTCTCTTGAATCCTGAGTAGTAAAGCCAAACTCTGTATTACATAAAAAACATAGTTTTCTACAATGACACAATATGAGTGTTTCTCTAAAAAATTTCCAACCCTTGGTGCCTTACATCTCTTGTAATATATAGAGTTCATCACAATCTTGGATTCCTTCCTCCAACATGAGGGGAATTCAAATTTTACTTGACCTGACACCTATTGACACTTAAACAAACTATTAATTACAACTAGCTGTTAACTAGCAGTCCTAGAGACCTAATACAATTAGGAGTGTAACTCCTTATTATGCTGGCAACAACCTTGACTATGAAATAAACGCGTTCTTTGATAGCTGTCCCTCTTCAACTTTGGCTTAAGTGATGACTTTAAACTCCATGCTGTCCTTTGATTGCTTGTCCTTTGACTGTTCCTGGATACTAGGAAACTGCCCCTGTATTTCTGCTTTGGTCTCCAAGGAGGTTCTTCGAAGTTTGCTAACCATATTATCTCCTTTAATCATATGTGATGCATTGACTTAACTACAGATCCTGCTCCTATACTCGTTCCAAGACAAAAACCTCTTGAATGCTGCCTGAAGCATGACAAACTGTGTGAGCTACGAAATGACTGCTATTTTCGTAGCGCAGAGTTTGGGGTTTCTATATGTCTCTTATTTCTTGAATTTTCCTTTGCTTAAGGTTAAAAAATTCTTAGGTGGTATTCTTATGTCTCTGCAGCAGCATACTTTCAAAATAATCCCCTTTTCATTTCAAGATTGATCCACAAAAACAAAACTGACAGCTACAGCAGTTTCGTAGCGCGCTACGAAACTGCCGTGTGAATAAAAACCACACAGTTTTTTTCATTCTTGGGATTTTTAATGGTTTCACCATATGGTAATGAGCCTTACGAAACTAACATTGTCCATCCAAAAACAATCTTCAATCTTCAAAAAGGTAAGTTTCAAATCAAAATTGTGCCAAAACTTCTTCACTTACTGTCTGGTTCATTTATGCTGAGGCTGTCCTTCAGGTTCACTCAGTTGAATCTTCAAATATTCAATTTGTCTTTTCATCATCTGGATTTTAGTTCTTAATTTTCCATTGATCCTTCTGATATATCTTGCTTCCTTTATTGCAGGGACAGTCCAAGTGAAATATTGAGCATGATTGCCCACTACTTCATATCTTGGAACTTTTCCATCTTCCTAACTGGCTTTTACTCTTTTGAAATTTTCTTTTCAACTACATGTTTCCTTGCCCTTTCCTTGAGTTGGGAAATCTCAAGATTGGAAAACACCAATTTCTTTTTGACCTCCTCAAAGCTACATTCTTCTTCAACAGTGATAACTGCTTTGTTTTTGTCATCTTTGTGCACTAGTGATGATTGTACTGATGGAACCACAGGCTCTTCAAGGAACTATCCTACCTCCCCTGTCTCACTTACCTCTGGATCTGCCTCTTGTAACTTTCTTAAATGTCTAGTCACAGGCCTTCTTTGCTTGAAAACAAAATCTGAGACCTGATCATCAAATTGGAGTTTTTTAGAAGATTTAACTCTTTTTGTTTTGTTCTTACATGCTTCAAATAAGTTTGCTTGGACTAGAGGGGACTCTTCTATGTCGATAGCCTGGAGGAGATCATTCAAACTTCCCTTTGAAGCTGGGCTTTCATCAGTAATCACTGTTTTCCCCTTTTCCTTGGCTAATTGACTTCTGGTTACTCTTCTTTGGACTGTTTTATCAATAGACTGCTCTTGTACCACTTCCTTGATCTGAACTTTTTTCTTCTATGACTGTTGAGGGGTATCTTGAACCATTAGTGGTGTCATAGGCTCCTTCACCTACTTTATGGATTTCAATTTCACAAACCAGCTTGATCTTGCTTCCTCTTGATGACTTATTGCTGGTGAAGATATTTCCTTAGCCTTAGGGCTAAGGCCTGTTTCAGTTCTAAAGCCTGTCATAAACAAGAAAGAATACGATTCTCTACCTATCTTCTGAAGCTCATGTAAAATAATTAATTTGATCAAACCATGATGGAACAACGAGGTTTCACAAGCTTCTTTCTTCAATTGAATCTTATCAGACATCTTGCCTAAGCTACGAAACAGATAAAAAGGAAGGTCTAGAGATATTTTTCCAGTGAAATGTAATAAAAGCTTAAAATGGTAAGAGTACACCTTATGGTACCTCCCTTCACAGGTAAAATATCTTTGGATGCATGAAAGTAAGTTGGCATATGAATCTTTTACATAGCTTCTGGGCATTGATTTGGTTAATTCTGAGTCTATGTATTCTGGCTTCAAAAATTCCTTGCAAGGTGCCATTTCAAATTTGATGTTCTTAAACCATCTCTCCTGGCCTCTAGGAATCTCAGTGACTGTAGATATAACTTCAGGAGAAACTAGTATTTCTAGCACTCCAACCTTTGAATTCAAGCTGGTGAAATTAAAGGCAAAATCCTTGGTTACTTGAATGTGACCTCCCTGAAGTTTTTCACAGAATCTCCAGTAGCCCACCTGTTTGAATGCATGTTCAACCTCTCTATTCCTCGTGAGAACATCTAAGCCTTCAGGCTCAGCTCTAAGACACCGGCTTGATCTATGATTTTTCTTTTCTTCAGACATTTCTGTGAGACCCCTGCAAGGAGACTTGAAAAAACTTGCACTATCTTAGTTTGAACACTGCCTCGCTTGAGTTGAAACAAAGAACTGCCTCACTTGAGCTTTCAAAGAATTCTGGTGAATGCTATCCCTGAGCTTTCCAATTATCTCTTATGCATGAAAGGAACACGAAAAAGACCAAGACCAATTCACCTTACCTTACCCTTTTTGAAATTTGAAAAGAGTGCGTACAAAACCCCTAACGAATCTAATGATGAGAGTGAATGGCTGCATGTGATAAGCAAGGTTCATGGACTGACACCTGATGATGAAACATTAACGGATTTTGATGGATTTGATAGCTAGACAATATTTTTCACGAATCCTCGATTTCGTAGCGCATCCTGTGCAAATTTTGGGGTTTGCGCTATGAAAACTCCTAACTACGAATCCCCGATTTCGTAGCGCACATAGTGTATTTTCTGAGTTTTGCGCTACGAAAACTCCTAGGCGATTTCATAGCGCATGTCAATTTTGAAACAACCTTAACACACGACACCTTTGAAATAATGTGGGATCAATGATAGGTAAAACAAGATTATTGACCTTATTTGATAATGGGAACAAGACTCCACTCTATGATGTAGAATTCTTAAACAAAACAATAAAAATGTCTTGACCAAGACTAACATAAAACTTTGGAACCATACCAGTTGTCCAAAATTTTAGACTTTTTTTTTTTAGTGATAACACCCTCACGGAGGTGAAATCAAGGGGCTAGTTTCTATTTCTGTGCTACCTTCGTTTTTGTAAATTCTCCTACTTAGCGTAGCCCCAAATATCAATATATTCGCATAACCCACTTTTCACACAGTAGCATTTTAATCCAACTGTTCAAATACTTGATGTACTTACCTCACAGTCCTTTGAGGAAGCGTCGTTCTGCTTCGCTGTAGCTGACTAAAGTATCTACCGCGAACTCAATGATGAATCCTCCTATAATTTGATTGAGCCAATGATCAACAACGTGTGCAATCTCATCCTTCGATGCTTCCAATTTGTGCACCAATTCTAGAGTCCACACAATAGTCCTGTTGAGTTTGCACCTTCCTTGGCTATTTTCTAGCTTTGCAATCCACTCGTATAGCTCAGTAGGGAAAGATGAGAAGAAAATTTTGTGGATCTCTGTGTACAAGTAGTAGTCTAACCACTCTTCTTTTGACAGTCACAGATTCCTTTTCTCCCGCGCTGCGAACTCATGAATCTTCCTATCCAACCAATCTTCAATTCCTTTCTTAGTTGGGTTCCAGTGATGCGACATCAGACATCTCTATGTAGATCCCGGTCCCGACAACGGAACCATTTGTTGGCTTGTTAGGGCCTGACCCAGGTTCAGAGTTTATTAGCCAAATATATCCCTGTACTACTGGCCCTTTCGGTAACAGTCTACGGAGCGCGGACTGAGGTCTCACCCGAAGTAGTATGGGGGGTGCTGGAACCAGGTTTTTTCACCCTTGAGATGTCTGAGGGGTTGATTCGGTCCAATTGTTAGTCCCTTTGCACAGGTTACTTCGCGCACTTCCCTAGCCTTCACACCCTGATATATTCGTCTTCGCGTAGCCCTAACCAGGGGCTGTGGGGCTTCTGCACTGCTGGAGCAGCGATCTACACTATTTCCCTAAGTCACACCCGAGATATTACTTATCTTCTTATACCAGTTAGTTATCTTCGTGCAACCGGATGCCTTATGTTATATTTACTTATTCAACACATTCATATGAGTTCGCACAGTAAATAAACAGTAAACTTGCAATTCATACCCAATAATACATAAAATAGGAAAAGACACACAAAAATAACTTCTCTTTATTAATGCTTCCAAAGGTTATAGACTCGACCCGCCCTGCACACTCAGCTGTAGGAGTCCATGCACTCAGTTGCGGACTACTAGGCCTCTGCGCACTCAGCTGCAGAGCCTTCTCCTACTCTACGACCTAAGGACACAACTTACACTCTGACTCAATGCTTCATCAATTCCTTCTATCCCATCGATTGATGTCTCTCTTACACTTAGAGCCTCATTTTATTTATACAATCCCATGATCCGCATACCAAGGGTGGATCTTTCAAACTGACATTACATTACAAAAACAAGGGCGGACAACCCCGTGACTCTATTATGACTTCACGCTCTGCGCCCACAAATCGCGGAGTATTTACAATGGACTTAGTCAAAACTTGGTCTTTAAGCCCCAAAATATGCCTTGGAGGGATTCTATGCCCAACAACGGACCAGTGTGTTGCAACATCATTTGGTTTCTGATTATCAAATGTATGTTTAATTCAAAATATCAAGAACACTTCGAAATGAGAATCACGCCTTTTGGAATCGCCTTAAGACTCATCAAATACATATAAGAATCAAAGAATATTACGGTAATGAACAGAGGAATCAATCTGTGAGTCTGTAAACGCACTAGTGTAGGAATGCGTTCTTGCACCATCTAGGTAGAAAATGAGATTAAACTTCAAAGAAGGAAATCATAATATTAAAATTCAATCGAGCACGCACACCACAAATTCGTCACACTGTAATGAAATCAGATTCAAAGTTTGTAGAAGAATAAAAGAAACATCTATTTACTTCACACTTTGCATTAAAATAAATTAACACACCTTAATCAAAAAAGAAGAATCAGAGGGAGAATGAGCTGGGTTGGCTTGGTCCTAGCTAACCAGCTCGTTTCCCTGTTTAGGAAACGTAAAGATTCAACTCTTTAATCAACACATCAACACAGAATTACAATGTAAGATTGAGAAATCATGGCATAGTTCCTTTCTATTAATGATAAACAAATATACATCATGAGTTCGAATCCAACCCAGAACGAGGGCGATACCAGCAAAATTACAAAATAACAAAATCATAGTATCCTTGCTATAGCTATCACTTGCTACAATTTTCTATATGAGTCCTATATTTTATACATTCATTTAGGCCTGTGGCTATAACCAAATTACATAAGGTATTCTAATCTGAGCCTTTCGGCTATGACGAAATAACAATAACACTTCGTACTAAGCCTTTTGGCTATAACAAAACACTATTCTAGGTATTCATCTGGCGACCCAATCTCCACCATATCCCGGACTTTCCTCTCCACTCTGAGCCCAACTCGAGTTGATTGTTCTAGAACACGGTTCCTGCATGGAGTGGTGAGCTGTCACGACAGTTGAAGATTTGCCAACAGTGCAAGAATCCTACCTGCACTCGACCATGCTAATGAGATGATCAATTAATTGTCTATCAAATACTTTTAGGAAGAGAATTATTAGTTGCAAATATTTAAAGGTATAAAATCTATAAAAATGATTAATTAAGCACATTCGTAACCCCTAAACATGAAACATAAAGCTAGTGCAGGAAAATACACGATTCTTAGACTAGTGCAGGAGTAGGGAGGTTTACAAGGTTAAAACAGAGGTCTAAGGTTATGGTTTTGAAGGAAAAAAGGTTAAAAAATGAAGAAAGTTAGCCTACCAACACCTTTCCAAAGCCTTTGCCATTTCCTTTGCCATTTATTTAGCCATAATAACTGAATGAACACCCACTAGGATGTTTTTTTCCCACCATTTAGCTTGTAATACGTGTCCCATCAACCATGGTCTTATATATTTTGACATGGATTTTTAACTAGGGTTGTTACCTAGAGCATCAAGGAAATCAAGTCATCAAGGAGAGCTAAAGAGCATCAAGGAAATCAAGTCATCAAGAAGAACTAAAGATCATCAAGGAAGACTAGTCTACACATCATCTTGAAGGAAAGAACACTTGAAAGAAGAAATAAGACCTCAAGTACCCTACCTCCATTTAAGAAAGAAGGATTCTACACTTGAAGTATTCATGTAAGAATTCTTATTATATCCAAATGAAGCAAGAATAAACAATTCATCATCATCAAAGGAATTAAAGTGATCTCACTCACATTGAATAAAGGATCACATCTCAAACATTCTTTAATAAAATCATCTCTCCCCATATAGAAAAAAAGCATTGCCTTTTTGAAGAAATAATATCATCATCAAGGAGGAATCTTCAATTGTCAATAATAAAGGAGTAGTGGAAGTCAACATCATCAAGAAGACATCTAGTGAAATACATCATCTTCGAGAAGCATCTCCACTTGAGAAGTTAGTATTCTATATTTTACGTCTCAATTTACAATGACCTCTCTCTTCAAGGAGAACAACAAACTTGTTGGGATATCGAATTATCTTGCATGGAAGAAGAGAATAGATTTGATCCTCATAGAAAATGAAGTTAGTGAATATGTCATGGGTTCAATCACCAAACCTCCTCAAGAGAAATCTCAAGCACTATCAAATTATATGAAAGGAGAAGTAAGAGCTTAAAGAATCATTATTGAGTCAATCAAGGATTTTCTCATTCCTTATGTAGCAAAGTTGAAGACATTGAAAGAGATCTATGAAAAAAAGGTGGAATTGTTCTCTGTAAGTACTACAGGAGAAATTATATCATTATGAACCAAACTATACAAGATGAAGGTATCAAAGGAAGAAGGGGTAGCCTCATAACTTATGAGGGTATCTCAAATAAGAGATCAAATAGAAGAGCTAGGAGAAGTGATGTCCGATCGAGGAATGAAAACCATTGTACTCAATGCACTACCAGATGAATGTGGCAAATTTGTAAATTGTCATTATGCAAAATTGAAGAAACTAGATTGAAGGAAAATAATTGTGTTGGATCAAGTGAACAAACTCAAGCATATGAATTTATGGCAAGGAAGAAACGAAAGTCTTAGAAAATGTTTCAAAATAAAATTGACATTTCTAAGATTCAATGCTATGAAAGTAATGAAAATGGGCATTTCAAAAGGAATTGTCCTATAATCAAGAACACCGACAAGATGATAAAGGAAATAAATGAAGCCCATGTCCCCAAAGAAGTAGAAGAACTAGAAAAGAAGAATACAAAGAAGGAGGAAGTGAAAGACATTTACTATGACTAAGATAAACTTAGTTCTTTTTAGTTTGTAGAATATGACAATCATGATGGAAGCATAACAAATATTATAGGATGCATTGTAGTAGTGATTTAGATGGAATTGTAATTATTCATCATGATAGAAAGGAAATAGCACATGGCATCTCCATTAGAAGAATAAAAGAATAACCTAAGTAGAAGTTTGAATGAAGAAAATCATCTAGAAAAATAACTAGATAAGAGATCATCACACCTCATCATCATTAGAAAGAAGCATTTGTAGAATGAGGATCATCAAGTTCCTTGATTGGAATATTTGTTAGAAGATTCACCTCTACTTAGAAAAAGAAAGTAGACAGTCTACATTCCACATAGTGTGGGCTCCACAATTTAGAAGGATGATGATATGGTGACAGACAAGTGCAACATGGCAAGTTAGTTGAATTACGTTCATCTTCAATCGAGAAAAAGAAGATTCTAAAGGAAGTCTAGATGACCAAAATAAGGAAGAGGTATCTATATATTTGGTAATAGATAGATAAAATCATGTCATCACATAGTTGCATATGAAATGGTTAGAATGCTCTGTCTAATGAGTATAATGAAAGAAAAGGAAACTCTTCCTTATGAAAAGATACATGAAGGCGTGAATACAATGTTCCTTGAACTGTTCTACATGATAGAATCTATATGAATATGATCTCATATATGATATGAGGAGGTGGACAATGATTGATTTTATAATGAAGGAACTATGTATAGAAGTTCCTGAGGAAACAATATGCGAAGAAGGTGAAAGAATAGTTCGTGAAAGATGTCTCTATAGTCATGTGGGATAAGATAAGTAATCAACATCTGATAAGAAGAAGGATTACCTATGACATCTCCACGGGGAAGGTATGAATACCCTTATATGTATGTTGGATAAGGAGAACCTTGGTAATGTATGTCTTGGAGATGGATTCATACAGTGTGCGAAAATATGTTGATGTTACAAGAATAAAATGTCACGAAAAAGGGCCATAATAAAGAGGTAATGTTGATTTTATGTTCATTATTTGTTTTTGAAAGAAATCATCTGGTTGGATTGGAATAGGGATACCAAAGGAGGGTTGTAGAATTTCATCTACAACTAATATTCGATGGAATATTATGAAAGAAACATGACATGGGAAAGGTAGCAGTATAAAGGATATCCAGATGTTGACAAGAAGGTCACTTTCCAATGAATAGAAGGATGACAAGACTATTGGTTCAACACTATGTTTCTTTGAAGGGAAGTGATGTAGAAGATGGATGATGCCCTACAAAGAAGTTATCAAAGAAGAAGGATCCATGATAAATAAGTTGAAGTTCATCCATGAAATGATGATGTAGAAAGGAGGAGCAATACAATAAAATGATAGTACCATGATCTCAACCAAAGAGAAAATAGTTGATGTTGTAAACAAGTCCCTAGTTAAGAGGGAACCTGGGAAAGTCCCTAGTTAAGAGGGAACTTGTGTATATTCACTTTAAAGGAATGATTAGATACTCCATAGTTGAGAGGGAGAGATAGAAACATCATCCTTATCTTCCTTATGAAGAAATAATGGAGGATTGGGTAATCATATGAGGCTAATACCGATACTCTTTGAGGATGAGGTAGGGAATCCAATAGGTAAGAGTAGTCGAAGAGGAACTTCCTTGAGGATGTGTCAATCCAAGACAGGAATGGTCCTAGAGGGACATTCCTTTTGAAAATCTGAATGAGGTATGTTCCTTGAGAGACAATTATGAAGGTATCTATTAGTTATTATTTCCCTAACCTTGTGCTCTAATCTATTGGAGAGATAGAGCTATTAGTCAAGGCCTTGTTATATGACAATGTTGGTGAATATGATGAAATGCAATGATATAAGTTGAGAAGATATCTTATGATGTGGCTTACCAATCCAACTCTTCTTATGAGAATTATTTAGTATGAGAATGTCCATGTACCTCATATGTGTCATGAATACCTCCCTAGTTAAGAAGGAGTGTTGAGATATGTAACAAGGTTTGGTCTTCATAATGTCTCATGTAATCATGATTTTATGTATTTGATGTAAAGAGAAAAAGAAAATTTATTACTTTTATTTTGTGGGATGGGTTTCATGCTCAAGGCCATTTTATTCATAGGTCAATCACCCATTGTGTGCTTCTAGGGCTTTGTCATAAATTCAAATAGTCAAAAGAGTCACTGTCTTATATAATAGACCCTATTGGGCGCTTTGTATCATGTAAAGAGAATTTATGTAAGTAAAAATGTGTCATAGTCCTCCTCCAAGACCAATATGGCCCGCAAGAATAAAAGTCAGACTGCAAGAGACAAATCAACCTCATGAGGGGCTATTCGACCCCCACTAGAAGCTTATATATAAGAGGCACTCAACCTCATTTGAAGGGCATCTAAGATCATCCAATAAGTTCACTTAAGGACAATAAAATAAGCCTAATAACCAACAAATAAGAGGAGAACAAGAGGGAAGTCAAATTGAAGTTTTGGAAGTCTGTTTTAGGATTGAATCTCCACATGTGTGAAAATAATTAGGACATATTTTAGTTGCAGTAAGAAAAAAATAACAATCACATCAAGGAGCTGAATTTAGTGTTAAAAAGAATCAAGATTGAAGATCAAATCATCAAGGAAATATAAGCATACCAAGGGAACGAAGACAGAGATAAAATTCATCATAGTTCCCCACAGGTCTTGGAATTTTTCATTTGAATATTCTATAAGAAGAGAAAAATTCTTGTGGGTTTTCCTCTCAAGAGGAGAGGTTTTGGCCCTGGCTAGAAGCCTATATTTTGTGTCCACTTGTCTCATTAATATTCATATTTTGGTAGCCATTTGATGATAAGAAAACAATAATAATCATGTGAAAGAATAAGATAATTACAAGTACATCAAGTTAAGTAAAAGAACATCACAAACAATTATCAAAGTAAGATAAATCACCTTAATCTAGCTTCCCTTGATTTCTCAACATGTTCTTCCTGTGCTTTTGAAAGGCTTTTAATCTCTTACAATAAATAATTCATTTTCCAAAAAAGAAAAAAATATATTCCTTGAATTGGTTTTTGTTTCTTAGAGTGAATTTGCTGGATTCATTGTGTTTTAATTCCTTTTTTGAGAACAAAAAGTTTTTAAATTCTTGCATTTATAGTAGGTATACTTTTGTTTTTGAAACAAAGAAATTTCAAGTTGTGAATTAACATGGAAAACATCTTGGTATTAAACAACTTTGATTAAATTTAGGATATTTTGCATATGGGAATATTAAAGTGTTTTTTCCTTCTCATAATATAACATTCATAGAAAGGAAATATTGCATTTCATTTTGTTGCATTAAGATTTAGAGTTGTGTCCAAACAACGTCTCATCCACTCCATATGCCTACTTATGTAAACAACAACCATTAAAATTTATGCATAATAAAATTAATTCGATATTTTTACATTTCTCTGGTAGCACACCTACATTAGCTTAGGATTAGGTCCTTGGAATAGTTGGCGAGTTTAAAATCTCCAAGGCTACAAAAAAAAACTTAGAATCTTGAGCTAGGTAGTGAAATCCATTTGCAACATCATGTTGTTTTGGCGACCCTTCTCACAGAAGGGTTAAGCATGAGGTCACATTGGGGCCAATAGGTTAATTAAATCCACTTCATTGGTCTTGGTGGTGTTGATATACACACATTACAAATGGTGTTATATAATATTAGGGGATCACCTGTGAGGAGTACACCTCAATTTGAGGAATCCCTTAGGGGGATTTCTGGCTAGATAACTTGCCCTTACATGTATATCTAACTGTTGACTACCCCCCCCAATCTAGGCTATTGTAAGTGGTAACCTTAGTGGATATAATATTGGGGCTCATACACTAGGTGATGATGAGGGGGGATATTCTTGTTGTACATAGAGAAGATGTTGGTCAAAATCACTCAGACCTTCCTCGAGGGTACCTCACATTTGTGAGGGTACTTACACAAGGTTTGGACTATTAATCAGGTTGTCAAAGTAATTTTTCCACCTACTCTCTCATCTTTGTTAAAATTGATTCTATGCTTGCTTCCTTAGATTTTCTAGTGCGTGCTGTTTCTTTTCTTGTTTAGTATATCATAGGTGTTTTTTAATTGGTTATATAAGTGGAAGAACATCAATCTATTAGAACATTTAGGATGCAGGTTTACCCCTTGAACTACTTAAGTTTGCAAAACCTGAAATTATAGAACTTGAAATATTAGAACCCGAAGTTGCAAGGCATGAAACTGTTGAAACCAAAACAATGCAACCAGAGATTGTCAAACCTAAACCTTTGGGACCGGAGGTTGTTGAACCTAAAACTTTGCAACTAGAAATTGTTGAACCTGTAACTTTGACAACTGGAATTCTGTAATATCCTTCAACTGTCAACTAGGTCTATACTTTTTTTTTTAACAATTAATTTGCATATATATTCATAATTACACCATATATATATATATATATATATATATATATATATATATACATATATGTATATATATGTACATATATACATATATGTACATATATGTACATATATGTACATATATGTACATATATGTACATATATATATATATATATATATATATATATATATATATATATATATATATATATATATATAAGTTTTCAATTAAATGATATAAATCCTTAAGAAATGTTTGAAGATATAACTAAATTGTCTCAAATCCAATTATAGTATTAAATGTTCAATTTTAAATCATGAAATATGACTTCACACATAAAACCCATCCATGTTTCATATAGACATTGAAAATAGATCCATATTATTTCTATATGCTAACAATACCCTATATAGACTTTGTATCATGTTTTTGACATTTCATAATATATGAAAACTAAAAACATTAATCATCACATAAATTATAAGTCTTCCAAAACTGAAGAAGAACTCAGCATATCCAAAAGCATTCATTCCATGTAACATAAACTTCATATATTAACATTTGATCCATTCATTTGAAGAATCTTTCTTTGCAACAATACCCTATATTTTAAACATAAAATTCTACCATTTTAGAATTATTTGATACCATTATGAAACCATTAAATGATCAAAACATGGGGATTCAATTCCATTTCCTCTTCTCAATAGCTTATTTATTGACATCATTGTCATAGATTCTTAGCCGTGATAGAAAACAATCAACCTTTTCTTTTGGCTCATATATTGTTAACCCTAATAGAATACTTCTTCTTAAATCTCCTATATTATAACTTAATTATCTTTCTAATTTCAAATCCATTTATCTTACTTTCAAATTAGTTTTCTTATTTACCCTAACCAACTAAAATTAATCTCTTTATGTACTCTGAGAATATTTCATCAATACCATAGCTTTACATACAAAATATTCAAAGGGTATATATATATATATATATATTCTAAAAGAAAAATCCAACATAATTGTTATTTCAGTTTTTTAAAATGTAAGACACAATTTCCAATATGTAATAAATTACATACAATTTCAACTACCTAATAATATGGTAGTATTTGCTTATTTCAACTTAAGGTGGATGAGGATTTGTTTATTTTTATTTTTATTTTTTTAATTAACAGCCTAGATTGATTTTCAAAGGAATATGCTCAACATATGCTTAGTCTTAATGCTTATCAACAGTTGTAGTGCGTTACAGAATTTGTTACATTGCATTGACTTTTAATAAATTTAAAAAATTAGATTGGTGCCACATGTCTCCTTGCCAACCCATTTCCTAGGGATTTGAGATTATTCCAATTCTAATAAGTTCATATTCTAATTAGGTGGGGAAATTAATATAGAAGAAAATTTTATTTAACAAAATGGTCCATTTTACAATAATATGTGTAATACCTTTTTTTTCTCAAATTAAGTGCCAAGCCCACCAATTTCCTAGGGATTTGAGATTATTCCAATTTTAATAAGTTCATATTCTAATTAGATGTGGAAATTAATATATAAGAAAATTTTATTTAGCAAAATGGTCCATTTTACAATAAGATGTGTAATTTTTTTTTTTCCTCAAGTTAAAGTTGACCCATAACCTTTTTATACATGGTTAATCAGGTAAATGTGTATATTAGTAAGACATTCTTCATGTTGCAATAGTTTTTTTTGTTATATTTATAAAGCCTTCAGCTATATCAACCACATTAATATTTTTAATGTGGTTGTATTAGTTATATTACTTTAAAAGCATGAAAGAAGATGATGTCATTGAATCTCAACCTTAGTAAAATTAAGTCAATTTAATATTCGAATAACATCACTGTGAAGGAAGGATACCAAGGATACCAGAGTATGGTGTCCATAAGTGATTGACCATAATTACCAAAATTTGTACTATTTGAACTAAATATTCTTATTATTACCATTGCATGTTGCATAAACAAAATCAAAGTATATCTTTCCAACCTACAACAAAATTATTCCGTGTGGAAGCTCACACACTAAGATTTGGTGTTATGTAGAGTGTAACATTAAAATAATAATAAATAATTTAAACTCATTCCAAAATTAACTATTGGTAGAAAATATAAAAGATTACACTAATATTTTTAACAAAAAAGAAAAAATATTAAACTACATAATGCAAATAAATCATAAAGTCTAATTTTCCAAGAATGCATATAAAGATTACCAAGGTTAACCTCTTTCAGAAACCAATACTTTTGGCAATAATGAGAACTTCAAACTACATATTGCAAAATGAGGAATCATAAATTCATATTTTCCAAGAATGTATATAATGTTTTATAGTAAAAGTTATAGATGATTACCACACTACTTTATCTCACAACTAGTAGGTATATCACACATTAACCAAAGTAAATGTAACACACCAATATATACACCCATCAAACTAAAAAACTTATCCACCATTGCATTTAATGATAGGACGCTCTAAATTAGCACATTGACATTGGTAAAAACTAGCAATTGCTAAATATAACACACCAATATACACACCCATCAAACTAAAAAAATTATCCACCATTGCATTTAATGATAAGAAACTCTAAATTAGCACATTGACATTGGTAAAAACCCTAAAAAAATTATCCACCATTTCATTTAATGATAAGAAGCTCTAAATTAGCACATTGACATTGGTAAAAACTAACAATTGCACCGAAAGGTACAAAGGAACGCGGAAGCAGGGGAATGTGGAAGACAATAATAAAGCCAAATATCGAGACAATGAAAAACAATCAAATTTGTGTTTTTATATATCATTCTAAAAAATGTAAGAGGAGGTTAAATGTAAGAAGAAAGTTACAGTAACATAAATGTCTCATAATAATGACAATCCTTGCAAACACATGGTACATAACATAAAAGTTCAATTTCTTTGGGTTTTTTTAAATGACATGAAATAAATTCTGGAAAGGAAGGGAAGAGGAAATTAATTTGATAAATTAATAAGGGGGAGGTTTTGTTGTTAAAAATTAAAGATTAAGCATTTGAATGAGAGACTTCGAAGATGGCTTAACTTGTATCCATCTTTATGACTAAAAGTTATCCAGATTTTGAGGGCTTAGTGGATGATCTAGGTGGAATGGAAGGGAGCAAGGGGCAAGGGTTTTAGCTTGGCCAAATAATATGAGGTGGTTGGATTTATAAGCATGTTCAACAAACACTGATTTTCAAAATGAAATGTATTGGATGTGTTTTTTTCGGCTTCACCCGAGCTTAAACGGATCTACCATTTTTGCCAATATAAAAATATCCACAAAGCATGGAATTTAATAAACCCCAAGGCCCACCAATGGACCCAAATGATCATTGGGAAATATGTGTTTTTCCAGCTTAACGGACTACCAATTTGGCCAATATAAAAATATCCACAACAACATGGAATTTTATAAATTCGGGCCCACCAATGAATCTAAATGATCATTGGGAAATTTGAATAATTGTTTTAAGGTCCTATAGAGTTCGAATCGAACTTGTATGCCTTTAATGTTTTTCTTGACTAAAATTTAGAAATATGATCCCTATTTTATTAAATAAATTAAATGAATCTAAATGATCATTGAGAATTTTGAATAATTGTTTTAAGGTCTTGTAGAGTTTGAAAATAACTTGTATGCTTTTTATGTTTTTCTTGGCTAAAATTTAGAAATATGATCCCTGTTTTATTAAATAAATTAAAAACAAAATAATTATATAATTAGCTAATGACATTGATTAACTTAAATTTTGAAAAATAAAAAAAACATAATAGAAATCTATTAAAATTGAATTAACTAATAAACATAAAATTCACCATATATTAAAAATCTATTAATATCAAATTAACTAATAAACATAAGCCTTCAACATGCATCATGATTACAAAGAATTTGAGCGAAAACAACAAAAATGTAAATAAAAACTGCGCTATATTTATTAAACATATTAAACAGGCCTAATTTATCATTAAAAAAAATTAAAGTATGTTTTGCTCTATATCATCGTCACTTTTATATATTTTATAATATCTTTTTAGCATAGATCCATATTAATATGAGTCGAGAGGGATCAAATTCCTCCATATACAAACTTCTTCGAGTGTAAAATATGATGTATTATTTAACAAATTATTTTCCATATATAGATATATATGAAGTTGATATAGACATAAGTGAGTTAACATAGATCTTTAAATAGTTTATTTAAATTTATTGTTGAAATGTTTTTGAAAAGTATAAGATTTAAACCTTTTACTCATACATTTTTTTTTTACTTCTACTTACTTTATAGCATATTCATTTTTTCTTTATTATAGCACACAATTTTTTAGGCATAGTTTTTAATTTTATTTGAAAGAAGCATGGACCAGACAAACTTACACATCCCCTACTTGATTATAGAATGAGCCTATAAACTCAATAATTATTATAAATATATACTATTAAGTTAAGCACTCATAAAATAGATATATTTTAAAATATTTTTTTTATTATAAATGATTTTTTATTATATTAAAAAAATAAATAATTAAATCAAGTTAATCAGGTTTATATTAATTCTACCATTACCACTATAATCTTAAGCGTCTCACCCTCTTTCAGATAAAACCACTATAATCTTAAGTGTCTCACCCTCTTTCAGATAAAACATGAATTTAACTCAAAAATATTTAAAAGTTTTAAAACTAAACACTCAAAATGAAGATTAAAAAGAAATATAATCTCATAATTAGTTTGCTTCAAGCTTCTCAAAAATCTGAAATCTAAAATTCTCTGTTTTCATGTTACCTCGCTATTTGCATCAGAAGAGAGAATTGAATAGGCATAAGAGATAAAAATCACACTTTGAATTAAATGAAGGAGTTGCAGCTCACAGGTGTGTACGACACCTGGGAGACTGCACTCAAACAAAAAGGAGACTCTCACTCTCGTTCACTCTACATTACATCAAATGAATATTACAATATTAAATACATCACTGAAAAATAGGTAGTTGTAAACAACCTCCTAAACTCTAGGAACTAATCCTAAACTAAGGAGATACGTTACAACCATATAACCATTTCTCCATTATTTTTAACTCCCCCTCTTAATGGAGAAAGGGTTATTCTGCACTCCTAACATCCCTCTAAATAATTCAAACTTTACTCGCCCTAGAGGCTTAGTAAAAATATCAGCTAAATTATCACAAGTATTACAATACTCCACACATATTTCTTTCGACTGTATCTTTTCTCGAACAAAATGAAACTGACTGTCAATATGTTTAGTATTTTTATGGAAAACTAGATTGTATGCAAGCTTTATTGTGCTCTGGTTGTCAGTTTTGATGCTGGTTGCTTCTTTCTGACTTTCGCCTGCATCGCTAAGCGATCTCCTCAACCAGATGGCTTCGCATATTGCTGCACACAACGCCTGGTACTCAACTTCACATGATGATAATGCTACAGTACTTTGCTTTTTGCTACTCCACGAGATAACCCCGGATCCAATACTAAATGCATAACCTGTGATCGATCTACGATCATCCAAGTCACCTGCCCAATCAGAATCTGAATAACCTGCTAAAGTAACATCAGAAATGTCAGTGTATAAAATACCATAATTACAAGTACCACTGAGGTACCTCAACACACATTTTGCTGCAATCCAGTGACTTTCAAGTGGTCTGGACATAAATTTGCTCAGCACACTAACAGAATATGCCAGATCAGGTCTAGTTGTCGTGAGATATATCAAACTTTCCACTAGATGTCTATACAAAGTGGCATCCACCTGTTTTGTGCCATCATCACTACTTAACTTGAGATTCTGCTGCAATGGTGTTGCTGCTGTTTTACACTGTTCCATTTTGAATCTTTCCAACAGGGTTCTGGCATACTTTCCTTGAGTTGGAAAAGTCTGACCAGAATCTTTCTCCACCTCCAAACCTAGGCAATAATGAAGATCTCCAAGGTCTTTCATTTCAAATACCTGTGACATTTGCTGCTTGATTTCTTTGATCAAATTATTTGCATTTCCTGTTATAATCATGTCATCCACATACAAAGAAATCAAAATGATTTGTCTATGTTTATTTATCTTGGTATACAGGTTTGGGTCGTTGAGGCTCCTATGAAAACCATGCTGTATAAAAAATGAATCAATTTTCTCATACCATGACCTGGGTGCTTGTTTCAAACCATAAAGTGCCTTATGCAATTTACACACTAAATGCTCCTGCCCCTTTTTCACAAAACCAGGAGGCTGTACTAAATAAATTTCTTCTTTTAATTCTCCATTCAGAAATGCAGACTTAACATCTAGCTGGTGTAGCTTCCATTTATGTTTTGTTGCTAAAGAGATTAGTATTATGATTGTATTTAGTTTAGCTACAGGGGCAAAGGTGTCATCGAAATATATGCCTTCTTGCTGTGAATAACCTTTTGCTACCAGTCTAGCTTTGAATTTTTCTACTCTCCCATCTGCATTTATCTTAGGTTTATACAGCCACTTACAACCTATAGGGGGTTTTCCTTCAGGCAACTCAACTAAATCCCAAGTATGATTTCTATATATTGATTCAATTTCCTCATGCATTGCAGCCCTCCATTCATCTGATTTACTTGCTTCTTCATAGTTTGAAGGTTCTACAATGTTTAAAATTTTGGACATTAAAGCATAGCCTTTCAATCTTTCAGGTAGTCTAGTCTTCCTACCTGATCTTCTAGGTAGAGGACTTACCTCAACTTTATCTGTTTCAGCACTTTCCGGGCCTGCATCATCACTTATTACACTATCTGCTGCTACTTCTTCCTGTTTCTGCTCCCGCTCCTGCTCTTCATCTTCATCACTGTTCATCTCTATCAGCAATGGAATGTCGCTGTCACTGTTAGAGTCTTCCTTTCCATCTTCAGTCTGTTCATAAAAAATAACATCTCTGCTTGCAAAAACTTTATGAGTCACATGATTATATAACTTGTATGCCTTATACTCTGTGCCATATCCTACAAATATACATTTCAAGGCTTTGGGATCTAACTTCTTTCTATCTGCTTTCGGTATATGAGCATAAGCTTTAGATCCAAATATTCTTAAATGACTAACTGCTGGTTTGAGTCCAAACAATGCTTCAAAGGGGGTTTTGAAGCCTAGACATTTAGTAGGACTCCTATTCTTTAAATAAACAACAATATTAATGGCTTCTGCCCAAAGACCATTTGATATACCTTTACCTTGAAGCATACTTCTGGCGCACTCCACAAGAGTTCTGTTCTTGCGTTCTGCTACTCCATTCTGCTGTGGAGTGTGTGGCACTGTGAATTGCTGCATAATCCCATGCTGCTTGCAGAAGTTCATGAACTCTCCTAACCTGTATTCTCCCCCTTGGTCTGAGCGGAGAATCTTTATCCTCTTTCCTGTTTGGTTCTCTATCATAGATTTGAACTCTTTAAAGTACCGAAAGGCTTGACTCTTTTTACTTAAAAAATACACCCATGAAAACCTAGTGCAATCATCTGTAAACAACAGAAAATAATATGCACCTCCTAAGGACCTAGTTTGCATAGGTCCACAAATATCTGTATGCACTAGTTCTAGGATGTCTCTTTCCTTTCTGTTGACATGCAAAGGGAACTCTTCTCTATGCATTTTCCCTAATGCACATCCATCACATTCCAACTTGACATTATGAAAAACAGGGAGTCCTTCGACCATACCTTTCTTTTGAAATAAGATGAGGTCTTGCAAATTGAGATGTCCAAATCTCTGATGCCAGAGATTTTCGACTGTTGATCCAGCTGCAACCATTGCTTGTCATGGCATACTCTTTGCATCCAATCTGTACAAATTCCCCATGCGCACTCCTGTTGCAACTGTTTCCATCTGGCTATCCTTAATGACACAACCATTCTTAAAGAATTGCACCTGCATGTCCTGGTCTGTAACCATTGAGACAAAGATCAAGTTTTTCTTAATTCCTGGAACATATAATACATTTTTAAGATGTTTAATGTCGCCACTAGGTAGCTTCACAGGAATATCTCCACATCCTTTGATCTCATACCCACTGTCATCTCCTAGATAATTTTTTGATCCACATGCAGATTCTTCAAGAAATTCAAAACAGTCTTTCTTACCGGTCATGTGTGAGGATGCGCCAGAGTCGACATACCATATGTCGTCCTCATCTCCCTTTGATGCTGAAAGAGCACAATCGACTGTGAATAGTCGAAGATCATGGTTGTGGTCCTCCTCTTCTCCAGCAAAACAACCCTGATGTTTCCTCTGTTTGCCTTTTCTTTCATCCGCCTGCCTCTTATAACATTCTTTAATCTGATGACCAGGTTTCCCAAAATAAAAACATCTCTTAACATAATTATCAGTCATACCTCTCAATGGTCTCTTTTGAAAAGAGCTGGCCCCCTTCTGCTGCTGCTGCTGCTGCGGTTGCTGGTGCTGATGTTTGTGTTGCTGCTGCTTTCCTCTGTACTGTTGCCTCTTCGCCATCAGAGCTAGGTCATTGCTCTGAGTTTTCAGATTCTGTCTTCGCTCCTCCTCCTGGAGCAGAATCACTATCATCTCATCAAATGAAGGGGCTTTCTTCCTCGCTGACAGTCCTGTGATGAATGTCTGATATTCATCCGTCATTCTGTTCAATGTGAGTGTAACTAGATCTGAGTCAGACACTTTTTCTCCAATAGCTCCCAGTTTGTCTCTCAGATCCTTGACTCTGGCCATGAATCCACCAACGGACTCATTCTCGTCCATCTTCAATGCAAACAACTTTCCCTTAAGTGCCAGAACACGATTTGTATTCTGAGTCTCATACAGGCTCTTGATCGTTGTCCATATATCAGCGGCTGACTTGGAATCTCTGATATGTGGGATAATATTGTCCTTAACGGACATCTTCAGTATAACTTTTGCTTTCGTTTCTCTTTTATCCCAGTCTTGTTCTTGGGTCGCTGTTCCAGATTTCGGCTCATTTCCCTCAACGATCGCCCATGCATTTACGCTCTCCAGCAAAGTTTGCATTTTGAATTTCCAGTTGGAGAAATTCGTTCCATCGAGTTTGCCAGACTCGTGGAGGTATGATTCTATGCTGTTGTTCATTTTCGCCCAACTGAACACTCCAATTGGCCACCACCGGGCAAGTCCGATCTGCTACCACCGAACAGATCAGGAACTTCACTGTGCTACCACCAGGCAAGTTCGATCTGCTGCCACCGAATAGATCAGGGACTTCACTGTGCCACCACCGGGCAAAACTGATCTGCTACCACCGAACAGATCAACAAGCAAGCTCAACATGCCACCACCGGGCAAAGGCGATCTGCTTCCACCGAACAGATCAAGGAGCTGCACTGCGCCACCACCGGGCAAAAAACCAATCTGCTTCCACCGAGCAGATCACAGAGCTCTGATTTACTGCAGTTCCACATGATCACACAAATACATTTACATGCACTCCTACCACTACAGATATGTAACTAATGATACATCCCTAAAAAAATTTGAGGCTACCTCTATCCTAAGCTCTGATACCAAGATAAAAATCACACTTTGAATTAAATGAAGGAGTTGCAGCTCACATGTGTGTACGACACCTGGGAGAGTGCACTCAAACAAAGAGGAGACTCTCACTCTCGTTCACTCTACATTACATCAAATGAATATTACAATATTAAATACATCATTGAAAAATAAGTAGTTGTAAACAACTTCCTAAACTCTAGGAACTAATCCTAAACTAAAGAGATACGTTACAACCATATAACCATTTCTCCATTATTTTTAACTATAAGATTCGGGAATCACCTGCATCTCCATAATCAGGTTTGGAATACACAGTTTATCTTTGTTCAATTTGGGTTAGTTAACTTACTTTGGCAAACAAATTAGACCAGCAAGAGTTTAACCCATTAATCCCTTCCTTCTCTGATGTCAGATTAGAGGGTCTGATCCAATTAGTCCCATCTTGCCTGGACTAGACTGAGCATGCGCATATAGTTATTAATTCCAAAATAAACCCATCAAGAGAAACCTAGCTGCTCCTTAACAACAGCTGCCGACATTATATCCGCTCAATGTGCAAGTGCTGCAATAAAGGCATAGAGAATTAAAGGGTGACATTCGAAATTATATTGAAATATGCTAAACTTACATATAATAGCTATATTCGTGAGCATATGGCACATGACATGCCTAACATACCACAACGTCTATACAACTCAGTACAAACAGGAAATATAAATTCAGTCCAAACATGAATTGCGTTCTTCCAGTGAGAGACTCTCCATTTCAAATTAAAGTTTTGCAAGCCCTCGCAGATGGGCATTCTCCGATGGCTATTATAAAATCATGTGTTGGTCCTTTTAGAGTGGTAGATCCTTCTCTTTCTGCTTATGATCACTGTTAAAAGGATGTCATAGTGTCTCTTTCTTGTCTCAGATTCCACTTTTGGTCTTCACATTTCCTGGAAGGAAAAATTTGTACATTTACTTGTATATTACAGTGTAGATTTACCCAGCTTTGGGCTTATTCCTTCTGGCTATCTTTATAATGCACTTTGTTTTAGTGTGTATCTTTTCTATTTTGTTGAATGCAACTGAAAGTCCCATTTACCTACTTTGGTCTGCCATGGATTTCATTCTTTCTGTCCCACCGGATATTCTCCACTATAGAATACACATTTTCATTGGTTGTATTCAACATTTCTAAGGCTTTCACAATTCAAACACAACCATTGACAAAACATCTCTTGATTTCACATTTAATCCCCTGCTGCAAACATGTGAATACTGTACAGTGTGGATCATGATAATTGATCAGGAACGTGCAGTTCAATCAATAAGCCAGGGTACACAGTAATGACAGAAGTCAACACTCTACATAGAAATACAATTGTTACCTTCACTCTATACATAGCTCTCAAGAAACCCAAACCCTTAGCCAATTATTTTACCTTCCTAAACTGAAGGCTTGCAATTTTCAATCTTGCTATTCCTTAAGGAGTTTATACCATTTCCCTCTTGATATCCATTTTTCCCATCAATTCTTTGAAAATATTTTTGGAATGGAGAAGATGATCAAAAACCAGATGCCATATGAAAAGTACAACAAATGTCAAACATAATGAACAAAACATCTTTGGCACGGAAAAGATGGTCATAAACAAAATGTCAGCTGAAAAGTCCAGCAAATGTCAAACAATGTGAATGTGAACAAGACACAGAAATAAAATAAGCGTCTTGGTTTTTAAATTTTTAATTAAATTTAAATGAGATGGTTGTGAAAAAAATTACAATCCTTCTCCTCAATTTTATTCTCACAAATAACATATCAAATTCCTAATGACCTTCAACTTTTATAAAAAATTTAAACTTTACATATCAAAACATGATTCCTTAAGAACCGTGCAGTGATACCAAAAACATGAAATGATTCTTTGGAAATGGGAGAACGGAAAACATAGAAAAATGGTCAAAGATATTAAACTATGTAAACCGCTCAACCTCACATATAATAGATTCTCAAAGGGAAAGGATCTGTGGCATTGATTTAATGCATTAATTCATATTCTTGCGTACTTAACAAGCAACTTTATACTCCAAAGCGAATAGGATGAGGCTTATCTTAAATTTCATAGAATTTCAAACCAACTGGAAAATCTATTAAAAAGGTACTAGACAAAGTAAAAATCAACCAGATCTACACATATGCATTCAAACTTGCACCCCAATTCCCAGGAACCTGACTGAAAACAATGAACATAGAAACAAAAACTCAAAAATACTATTTCAAAATTGCACCTGCCCTTTAAAAGAAGTAATCTCATACCTTGTGTTTCCTCATTCTTCTCTTGAAAGAAAGTTGTACAAGAATTTCACATGACAGTGCCACAGAAGGCCATCTGTCTTAATCACACTCTAGCCATCTATGTTAATGCCGTCTGTTTAATGATTCCATAATTCATAATTAAGATGAATTTATGCTGATTAAAACCTTGTCTGTTACAATGTATTTACATCTAAAAGAGAAAATTGATCTAACGTACATTTTTGAATCACTTCATCTTGCAAAATCACCTTTGCATTACTTAACTTCTGTCTCAAGCAAATGGGAACTACAAGAATTCAACCCTTTTATTTATGATATATAAGGTTAGGGTCTAATCCAATGAGTTCCATCGTGCTTGAATTGAGTGTACACAATAACATTTAATCACAATAGTTATTCATTCTAATACAAAACCATAGGTGTTAGTTTGACAATGAATTATGTAATTTTGGGTAAAATGTAGCTAGTTAGTTCTATTCCGAAATAACAGTTATGTAACAGCGGCGGCTGGTATAAAACTAGTGAATGCCCGAAAAATGTAATCGTGGAGAATCATAGTTGAATTAATAGAGATTCCAATCCCTTGCCCCGTGGATGTTTCCTTGACACCCTGTCGAGGTTTTACCACGTAAATCTTGTGTATCTATTTGTGTGTTTGGTTTCAGTTTCAAATATGTTATGTGCTTTTCTTGATCAATTTTATAACTGAATGTATGTTTTCTTTTCCCATTTCCCCTATTCGAACAACAATAGGGAGAGACTGTATTTCTCCTTCACAACATTCACCCCCACACACATAGAGGCTTAACATGTAAGTGTTGAAATAAAAACAGAAAGAACTCAATGGTGGTAACATATATTAGAATTATATTGAAATATGTTATTTTACAGTAAAAAGCTAGATGTTTGAGCACATGGAGAATGAGATTCAGTTTCCATGTAACTTGGCATAAATGGGATATATCATTCACCCTACAGACATCATGCCAATAAATTCCTTTCCAATAAACTGACTTAAATATGGCTTTTATATGTAGTGATACGGTTACAAGAGCCATACATATAATATGACTAATAGACCAGATATTCATATAATCCCCACCAGTCATGCAACGACTTTCTAGCATGATTTCTTCCATTAGTAAAGGATATTGGAGTTTTCTCCAACAATATAAAAAATAAAAACTAAACATCTCATGTTTGTTAGCTTTACTGATATATTCATGATTGATCATCTATGATGGGTGTGCCTTGGACTGTGGATAACCTGAGCCTATCAAGCAATGCATCCCTTCCTCTCGAAATAAAATGGAAGAAGTCACTAACCTGTTTAGAGAGAGGATCTAACCCTGGGCAAGCAATTGTACACTTTGTTGTAATTCCGTATAGCAATTTTGATCTGTTCCACTTTCTCTGTTCCATCGACAATGTCAGTAGGAGATAATTTCTCAACTATAGGATGAACATTTTCAATGGATGCATTCAACAATTCTAGCTCTTCCAAAATTCGATCTCGGTCGTTGGCAAAACATCTCTTGATTTCACCATTAATCCCTCGCTGCAAACTCATGAATGTTGTGGACCACCAAAACTGATCAAGAATATGCAATTCAATCAATGGGCCAGAGTGCCCAACAAGAGAAGAAGGCACCGCACTATAGATAAATATTGTTATTTCCTTCGCTCCATACATCGCTCTCAAGAAAACACTACCCTTTGACGATGAATTTACCTTCCCAAACTGAAGGCTTTTGCTCATATGCTATAATATCACAATGCAATTTTCAATCCTACTATTCCTTTGGGTGTTTCCACCATTTTCCCCCTTGGGATCCATTTTTCCTTCAACTCTTGGAGAGAACCTTTCACACAAAAGAACTTGTCATTAGACCAAAGGCCATCTGAAAAGTCCAGCAAAGTCAAAGCATAACAAACAAGAAGCTGGAAATATTCAAGCTTTGAATTTCAACATTTAATGCAAGGCAAATGTCTAAAAGCTTTACAGTGTCATCCATATATTCATCCATCCATTTCTCATCCCATTTTGCTGTAGGAAACTGGAGATCTGTAATAAGGGACTTGAGGTCTGCGTGTGTAGTAGATAAAACCCCCATGGCTTGTTTCATCCACGACAAATTTATCGTGTCCTTCAGAATATTTGGCTCGAGTTGCTTTAATCTTCTTGTTAAGGAAATCTCAAAGGTGTTCAATATTTGATTAAACTTTGCAGACTGATCAGACAATTGATTAGAAGCAACCATTCTGAAAGGATTTCCAAAGTTTAGAAACAGAGAATGACATGTTACCGGATCCGTCCACCCTGGGAAATGGATTCGTGGATCCCCGGATCAGACAATGATTCCGATCCGGATTCACTTGGATAGGCTAGAAAACAGTTTTTTAACAGTAAAAATATTTGGTAATGCATTGCACTCTAACGGGGATAGCTACTTGCTGGAAGCTCAAACAATAGGTGCACGTGCAGAGAATAAGTCGGCCAGAATGATGCTATTGGTATTACTATCAATTGTCCCAAAAGGTACAAAGAGAGGCCGATAGGATTATTAAATTGGAATTGTTGAATTTTTCTAGAAGAGATGTTGGTTCAAGCAGCTTGGTCGCCTGCACTGTCAGGACTCTTCCCGGTAAACCCTGACAACTATTCTGCGTTTGTGAAAAATTAAAATTTGCACCAGTAAACGTCACAGATATACCTATACAACTGGATAGTTGATTGATATCTTTGGACATGCTCGACTAATGAATAATTTAGGGTATAATCTATTCCGTAAACAAAGGATCAAAGGGGGAAGGGGTGGGCTTTGTGTATTGGATCAAGCCTCTGAGATTCATGGGAGAAACGAAGCAAGAATCCCCGCCCAAAACCTCCTCTGCAATCATCCAATGTACTCTCTCAATTGGATGAAATCTGTCCCAGTAAACATATTCCTTGGGATCCTTGCAGATTGAGCACCCTGGATCCAACCCACAGCCTACACGGCCATTGTATGGACCATCTCCACTGCACGCCGAAACCGTATCACTAAAAATTGCATACCCATTCATATAACATCAATTCATCTTAAACATATGTAAAAAAAAATGTTGCAGAGAAGATAATTTTGGGGAAAATTTAATGGATTTAACCAGTTAAATGTTCGTTACGATTTTTTTTGGAAAAATAACATTATCAAACTATCTGGTGTAATTTATTGTTAAAAATTTCCTCCGGAATCCCTAAAACTATTTTATATATTCATTGTTGTCCAATGATAATTACCTAATGCCTTTCCATTGTTAATTAGGTTGAGCATGAAATCGTAATTATTCACATACATGAACATTCTAAATTTTCTGAGCTAATAAATCGCCTAACCTTAACAAATTCTGGAAAAAGGCGTATTCATAAGATTATAAATTTATTAAAAATGCTATCCATAATATGTCTTAGAATTCACATAAAATCTCCCAAAAAAATTGGTACTGATACGTCCCAGCAAATAGTTTTTATAAACAGGGCCTGCACTAATACTTACCAGCAAGTAGTTTTCATAAGCTTTTAATAGTGACTCCACAAACAGTTGAGGGCCAACGGTCACCTACAGAGACTCATTCACCATGTAATTCCCCGCAATATCATTGGCTCCAAGGTTGATTGGAAGAACAACATTAGACAGAAAATATTTTGCAGAATAACCAGAATCATTCTGCAACATATGAAAGAAATTTCTGCTTCACCTGGTGCTCAAAGGGAACGATGTTCTGAAGAAAATTTTATCAAAACTTGAGATAATTAGAAAAGATCATCCTAAACACGAAAGTAAAGGCATATACTGCGATCTTTAAAGAAAACCCAATGTCAAAACGAATGAATTGTTACCAGGTGTTGAAGAGTGGAATCAAGCAAGCCACTTCCAGCAGAAGCAAAACTAGCACCATGAGAGATATCCAAATACACTTTAGGTTGAAACCAGGGAGCAGGAAAGGGTAACCCTAAACCAGAGGCTGCGAATCCAAGATCATAATATTAATTTCAGAGAAGAGGGATTTGTGAGAAGAGTAATTTTATTCTTCCATATACAGATTACAGATTACTCACATCGAATTTTTTTAGTCAAATTGATCGCAAAAACTGAGATATGAGTAATCCAGAAAAATATTAAATTTATATATGAGAAAACATAAAATATACAGGTAACCATGTCAGTGCCAGAATGTTGCTGAGCTATCTATTTTCTTTAACAAAAATACCAGATAATGAAGAAGCAACCAGATTGATCATGGAACTCACCTATGAAATCGAAAAGTGTTCGGCCATCAGAGAACTGACTAGTGGGTTTCTGGAAGAAAGATTGGCCATATGGAGCAAAGTCAACCCGATCCTCGCTACTTGCTTTCACAAAATTATTATTCCCAACATCTGTTAATGAGTAACTCGATTTCATTTTTTGAATCCTATACCCACCGACATTTCCTTACTTCTTCCATTCAGTTCTCCCAACACATGATTGTTTGCATCTAAAATATTTGCAATCAAAAGGTTATACATTAAATTTTAGATAAGCATGAAGAGATTAAAATTGCTGAACCATTTCCAAAGAAATCAAGACAAAAAGAGAAGTGATCATCAACCATTGAACTTCTCCACCCAAGCATCTAGTTGATCATTAACCACCGGAAATCCAGGGTAGAGTAACAATTTGATCGAAATAATTTGACAGTGTCGTTTGGCAGTGTTCAAGGACCTTGAACAACAACCACCTATTGTATCGCTTGGCCAAATAAATATGGCTGCACGGAATGGACGAAGAACTAGTTGTCAACGTCATTACAATAGATTCATGAACATCTAAAAACACACATGCATACACGCTAAGGCTTCTAAGAATGCATTGAACCCATACAAGAAATTGTACGGGTTGTATAAGCTGTGCACACGCAAGCTCATTAGCTTATGCGTTTTTTTTTTTTTTACTTACTAAAATCTTTGCTTTTCCTGAGCTTTTTTTTTTCAATTCTTGCTCTTTTGATCAATAGTTGAAAGTGTCTCACCTGATTGAACGGATTAGGAAAGGCCTATCGGCCTAAATATCATTGGTTTTGTTATCTACGGCTTGGTAGTATGACCCAGCGACTAGGTTTTTTTATTTATCAACCAGGATATGCAAAGTCATATTATATTTTGGATATGTTATAATATTAATTTAATTATAAATATGTTATATTTTATTTACATTAATTTAATTATAACTTTATAAAATCTGTTATATGTTATTGACATTAGTTTACCAATGTTATAAAATAACATTTATAGTTACCTGGGGTTATATTTTAGATATGTTATACTATATTTTATTTATATTTTAGATATGTTATAATATTATAATTTAATTATAAATATGTTCTATTTTATTTATATTAATTTAATTATACCTTTATGGCCGTGCTATATTTAATTTAAAGTTTTTAAATATGTTATACTTTATTTATATTAGGTTCGTAATATATATATATATATTAATTATTCAAAATATTAAAAATTTGTTATTTTATTGTCCATATATATTATAAATTAAAATTATTTAAAATATATCAAATTTATTAGTTACAAGTTCTAAAATTTGTAGATTATATTTTATATTTATATATTATAAGTTTATTATTTAATTCATATAAAGAATATATAAGTTTATTATTTAATTCATATAAAGTAATATGTGTAGTAAATTATTATTATTTATTATTTAAATAGTTTTGTAATATATTATAGTTTATAATTTAACTTTTATAAAATAATTAATGCTACTTTAATTATAAAGTATGGTATGTTTTTTTATGAAATTTATCTATACAATTCAGTTTGAGTGTGTCTAATAGTTAAGAGTATGTGTTTCTTCTTATGAGGTCATAGGGCCAAAACTAGAGGGGGTAGAGTATGTATGCCTTCGTCGATTTAGCAGTGAAATTGCTACATGGAGGTGGGTCCCTTGTCCCACAAACAAACAAAGGAGTTTCATACACCAATTTGATGTTTGGCTTGGTTGTGACTTTAAAATTGGATGATAATAATAATAATATAAACTCTATTGTTGTTGATAGGTAGTGATCACAATAAATTTGGACAATGATATCAAAATTTTTATTATACAAATATATTTATATTAATCGTACTTTGTTTCCTTGCCTATCCAAATCCCAGCTTTTCAAAAATCAAGCCGATCTGCATCGTATTCGTATTCGAATCCTGGTAACTTAGCCATCATGTGCGCGAATCATTGCTGAAGAAGTTCAGAAACCAAATGACGAAAACGGGGGAAACACTTGGTAACAGAAAAAAAAATAGCAAGACAACCAAGAGCTTGCAAAGAAAGTGTGTGTCGTTAATTTTTTAGGAGCAAGACATGGAAGCTCCTCCCATGATATTATCACCCGCAAAGATAGGCAGCACAACCTATAAAGCTCAAAACCTTATTCCACAGTTTTATACTCTGTTTTCTTATTGGTCCGCCGAGGGTTTTGTCCAAAGGTTCCCTGACACACAGGTTGCGTTGGATGTGTTGAGCTCTTATTCCGATACCCTACCAAACACACAATGACGTATGGAATCTATTAAGGTATTTTTGAGCAAGAAAATCTGATTGATTCTCTCTGACTGAATGAAATCTTATATGCCTGCGTCCAAAGACAAGTAAGGTGGGTTAAGTAAAATTACAACCCATTCAGAAAACAAGATGAGAAAGAATTCCAGGGATGATAAGATCAAACGATGTTTTCAAAAGACACAAAAACCTACACGCATACGATCCCCGAGTCTCTACACTAAACATCATTAAAGAATGGCAATGAGTATATTCACCAATTTATTTTCCAGAAAAATCCTAAATGCCTCAACACAAGGAAACACCACAAAATTCGCATTATTCAAAACCAACAAAGGAAAAAATAGCTGGAGCACTCAACCTCCGTGAAGGGGAATTTTTTTAATGCTGTTGGGAAAGGCAAGACACGAATTCATGATCTTAACCAAAATTTTTGATAAAATATGAGAATCCAGATTTTAATTATTAATCAGATGCAATTACATATATACAAGAAGGGTTGTCTCAAGATAGGTAAGCTATCTTGGACACGCAATCTGTTGGTTGAGAGAATATCTCAACCACACACCAATGTAGGAAATAGATCCCTACTACTAGGAACAGACTCCTTAACTTAGTAAGAATCACAACTAAGACAAGTAGGAGTTACATTTTCCAACACTCCCCCTTAATGATGTAACAGTCCAAAGTAAATATAAAATTAATTTCCTAATTAAAATCAGAATCAACAAATAAGTACATACCTATATTATATAATAAATAATAAAGAATAAGAATAATAAATAATAATAAATAATAAATAATAAATAATAAATAATAAAAATAATTAATAATTAATAATTAATAATTAATAATTAATAATTAATAATTAATAATTAATAATAGAAATAATAAATAATAATAAATAAATCACTTAATAATAAATAATAAAAATAATAAATCATAAATGTTAAATAATAAATGATATTAAAAATATATACAAAGAAATAAATAAAAATAATAAAAATAAAAATAGTAATAACCATACTAAAACTCTAAATAAGAATAAATAGAAATAAAACAAGAAAACTATAAAAAAGAAGGAAATAAAACAAGAAAAGCTAAAAATCAAAAGAAAGTTGCATGTAGACACATGGAGTGTGTGCATGTGGTTCCCCTTCCAATGTTGTTCTATTTAATAGATGGTGAGGAAGATGAGAGGCATTCCTGCATTCCATCATTCCGAGATTCTATCTTGCATTCTCTTGGGAGAATGGAGTTCAAAGACTTAGGAGTCACTGGCAGTAGTACGTTGATTGAGGGCTCGGGGGTGGCCAGTTGTAGCAAATCCTTGCACAATTGAGCCTACGGTTGGGTGGAGAGTCGTCCCCAAAACCTTGTTGTCATCTGGCAAACATTGATCACAGATAATATAGGTATGTACTCATTTGTTGATTCTGATTTTAATTAGGAAATTAATTTTATATTTACTTTGCATTGTTACATATGGTATCAGAGTTTATCCATTGTCAATTGGAACAGATTTCACTATTTTAGAGCACTTTAATTGGTGACAAATTTTAACTTCAATTATCCAAATACTTCAAAAACTATGTTTTAAAATGAACTTGTGGTGAGTGGTTACACCAGCATTAGAGATTTGTTACAAAAAACATGCCAGCAATTAGACATCGTTAATTATGGGTAGATTATCACCATCCAAGATTACAAGATTTTTTTCAATGAATCAATGAGTCATAACAAAACTATATACCTTTAATTAGGTGGCTCATTTAGAATTTCACTTTTTTATGTGGTTGTAATGGAGAGAACCGTTGTAGCACTTTTCTTTTTATGAAATAGTGTTTAGAAAATGATAAGAGAATGCAAGCACAAACAACTCAAGAAAATGAGATAGTGGTTTTACCATGTAATGAGATTCTAATGAAAGCAGAGAACCAAAGAATCTGTTGTCTATAATGATGCATGGGAAAACCAATGAGGAACTAATGAGCGCACCAAACTTATACCAGCCAAACATTTTTAGTTGATCTTCCAAAATAAATGGTGGTACCCCTAGAATTTTAGGTCTCACTTCCATAATTTAATATCCTACTTTTGTAATGATTTTAGAGAAATAAGTTGGTTGTAGCTAGTTTAACAAGTATATCAGAGTTTAATAATAACAAAGTTAAAAAGTTATTATCAGAGTTTATGAATTTAATAAGATATATTTTATCATAAATTATCAATAATCACAATACTTAAACCATAAATTACCATAAATTATCAACAATCACAAATTTGTAGTATAAAACCATGGAAAACATGAGTTAGAAGGTCATAATGATTTCAGAATAAATCTTAGAGAATTGTCTCAATGTATAATCCAAATTCGAATGACTAAAGCTTAAGAATATTGGTGGCATTATTGTGCTAAGAAGGTATTTTGATCTTCGAAAGAAATTTATTTATCATTATATGTCACACCAATATTAATTCCACAGATTCATGATTTTTAAGGATCAAAATTTTGTGCTGTAGAGTGAAATATTTAAGTATCTGTTTAAGCAATCATAACTATGGACTGCTTTTAACAAAATAAATCGTTAAATAAATTTATTGAATGTATCTTGAGATTTTTATGGCTATTAAATAATTACTCCCAGGAAATTTAAGAAATCAAACCATCAAAGAAATATTCCACACCATAATAAGAAGAGACACTGCCACCCGACCCAGAACCGGATCAGATGACTGGGAAGGTTATTCCTCCCCAACACCAAAATAAAATCATTTTATTAATTATATGGCCTACCTGCAAGTGCACCCGCAAAGGAAACAACATATCGAATACCTAAATTACAATACATTTAGCCATATTAATTGCCCAGATAAGACATAAATTGCATACATAAGACATACAATTGTAAGCTTGCGGCCATGGATATGCGTGTTCCTGCAAATTCCATTGTTCCTTTCGACAACAATGTCGAGAAATATGCACACACAATAAGTTCAATAGTACCATTTCCTCATCATAGCCCGATCACATAATCTCCACCCACTCAAATAGCCAACTGCATACTTGGTGGCTCTCCAGCTCACAAATGCAAAAGTTGTTGGCGCTTGGACCACGGTGTTTAACAACTAGCAGCAATCATTGTAGAAGGGCAAACAATTGTTTTCGTTCATATCAGAAGGAATGCAAATAGATTAGTGGACCTCCTTGCCAATAAAGGGGTGGAAGACAATCTGGCTTTGTGTTAGCTCACACAGAGTTCTCTCTCAATTGTCACCAGGTTCTCTCAATGCCAAACCCTCATCTCTCAAAACAAGATGCTTCAAAAAAAGAAATACCAATTCACTTGTAATCAAGATTTATGACAAGATTATTAGCTTACAACAATGATTCAATGAAGCATGTAAGGATTAATCAATAAAGCAAGTAAAGGAAATGACAATTAGATGAAAATGTTAGAACAATAACTCAAATGCCTTAATAGAAAGTGCTCTTAAAAATCTTCACTTATAATATGTTATGAAAAATGGAGCAAGTGAGAATTATGCAAATGAAAGCACAAGTAAATGATCGTAGATGAGATTACTAATTAGGAAATTAAAGATATACTACTTCAATCTAAAACACAAGTGAGATAAAGACGAATTACTCAATGTAATTTAGACCAAATAGCCAATGAGATCAAACAATTAGCAATGAAGTCTAGATTTATTAATGACCAAGTGAAGCAATCCAATAAATTAGATATAAATACAATGAAATGAAAATTAAATTAAAGAGTTAGTCACTTCCGCAAGAAATTCTCCCTTTTAAATAAGGAGATGGGATACAATAGAAATAAATCTGAAACTCACTCAAGAAAATGTATTTTTATTATGAGATTACAAAGGAATAATCCCTTAAATAGTAAAAGAGAATTTTCAAATGAACGTTTAAATACCCCTCCTGAAAATATTAATGAGAGAAAATACAAGGACTAATATAAACTTTAAGAAAATGAATTTCCAGCATATATTCTACTGGCAAGGAACGAAAAGAGGAATGACGCATTCCCACATCGTGATTAGTTAAACTAATAATCCCACTTTGAAGATTAAAAATATGGGGCATAATAACTGAAAACGTTGAGTAACTCCAAAATTTAATACCAAAATAGCTTCAGCAAAATAATAGTCAAAATTCACTTGTATTTGGGTTCGGTAAAGTCAAAATAATCTGACTCGACGACAGCTGGAAAATCGAGTTAACTCAACGACAACTCGAGTTATTAAAGAAAAATAGACTTCGTCGTTTATGACAAAGCTTGATAACCAAAACTGCTAAGTAGACTGATTGTATTAATTTTAACCATGAGTGAACTAGGCCATGGTGGGCACATGAAACTATATTCGAAGTAACAATTTAAAACAACATGAGCTTTCTCGAAATTTAACTTCCTTCGCAATTGCATCAACTGAGGGGTGGATCACATAAGGATAGAAAACTTGAAAATTAAATTATTTGACTATCTTTCGAAGGACCCAAAATTTAATAATCCATAACTCCGTTCCCTCTCCATGGAGGCACCCAAAAAAATTATTGACAGTACCAAAAGTTACCATTAAATAAATCTTATTGCATTTCATTCTTTCACCGAAGAGAATCGAGTATTGTAAATTCGTTTTCATTAAAATTCACATAATATATTAGGAGGAAACTCCCTAAGGTAAAAGGAATAATTTATAGGCTATCACACAAGGTTTTTAATAATCAAGGAAAGAGGGGCTTTACAAGAATAGAGAAAATCTGGGGTTATGGACAGCTACTACTTGCATTTTTTTATTTTTTATTTTTATTTTTTAAAATTAAATTATTTCACTTCATTAAAAAAAATATGGATTAATTTAATTAAGGTAAAATAAAAAATTTCTCTTTTAAAACCCCACGTTGTGTACAATTACAAAGCTTTCCATGCCTCCATGGGCGCTACTTGAGAATCCCCAACAATTCCCAAGAAATTTGATTATAAATAATTGGGTTGTCTCTGGATTAAGAAAATTGGAATAAACAACCAGTAAAGGTGCATGGGACAACAAGAAGGAGCTCGGATATAAAAATGAACACCATCAAAATATAACTATGCAGTAAGTATGCACTGAATAAAAAATTTACGTGTATATCGAGGGTTTGTAGAAAAAATATGCGGCCTCCTAGAAGTAACCATCCTGTAACTTCAAAACAAGTCAAGTTCAAAATTCAAACAATATTTTTTTTTTCTAAGATGCCCATAGGCCCTAAGGGTTGAGCCAAAGCTCTGATACCATATGTAACAGTACAAAGTAAATATAAAATTAATTTCCTAATTAAAATCAGAATCAACAAATAAGTACATACCTATATTATCTGTTATCAATGTTTGCCAGATGACAACAAGGTTTTGGGGACGACTCTCCACCCAACCGTAGGCTCAATTGTGCAAGGATTTGCTACAACTGGTCACCCCCGAGCCTTCAATCAACGTACTACTGCCAGTGACTCCTAAGTCTTAGAACTCCATTCTCCTAAAAGAATGCAAGATAGAATCTCGGAATGATGGAATGCCTCTCATCTTCCTCACCATCTATTAAATAGAACAACATTGGAAGGGGAACCACATGCACACACTCCATGTGTCTACATGCAACTTTCTTTTGATTTTTAGCTTTCTTGTTTTATTTCTTTATTTTTCTTGTGATTTTTAGTTTTTCTTGTTTTATTTCCTTCTTTTTGGTAGTTTTATTGTTTTATTTCTATTTATTCTTATTTAGAGTTTTAGTATGGTTATTACTATTTTTATTTTTATTATTTTTATTTATTTTCTTTGTATATTTTTAATATCATTTATTATTTAACATTTATGATTTATTATTTATTATTAAGTGATTTATTTATTATTATTTATTATTTCTGTTATTAATTATTAATTATTTTTATTATTTATTATTTATTATTCTTATTATTTATTATTTATTATTAAGGGGAGGGATATTACAAATGACTACTTCTCTGAATATCAATCTACAAAATCTAGTTGTGGTCAAACATAAAATAATATGTTGATGTCCATATAACGGAACAACTATCTATTGGAATGCATGGGTGCCAACCGCTGCAACCGCCAGTCTTGTAGGATGTCCTTCGCATACATGGTTTTTCCAACCATTATAAATGCACACGTGTACATGTACATGTAAATCCCCCTCCAATATCATCATGGGTTTTATCGGATTACCCATAACCATGCTATGGGTTTTATCGGATCACCCTTAACCATGCCTCCAAGGGATCTCAACCACCAAGGCTAAACACAACCATGAAGGCTCACCTCACTCGCTATGAGCCACAAATCTGCCACTAGGGCACTCCAACCATTCTGGGCTACAAACCTGCCACTAGGGCACTCCAGCCACTAAGGCTCGCCAAAGACGTGACTCAACGAGGCCACCATGCCAATAGGAATCTCTGTCCCACTTCACTCTTACATGTGGTTTCTCGCTTACCACAAAATGATACTGCAAATACAAAGTGGTTTTTAGATTACCACGAACTATATGGGGATACACATGCCTTACAAGGCTTACATTTCAAACTCCAACTCTGGAGTTACCAGATACACAGTTTACAAAGACCACTATAAAAAAACCCTAGACATGCTTACAATTGTATGTGACATATACTATGAGTCTACCTTATTTCAAAGCACAATATTTTACTTTGTTTGTCTATCTATTGTTGCATCAACCAACTTTTTCTAGAATCATACTTAGTGCCTTACTTAAATCTTTCCAACTTCAATTTGCAATTGCTAGAGTGATCAATTCTAACCAATTGCATTTACATGTTAAGTTGATCAGGCTCAACATGTTCACCTGCAAAACTCAAAAAGGATTCAAAAACAGATACACTAGTATGCAACGTTGTGGAAAAAGTTGGCTTCTCCATCTTCACCCATGTAGAATGAGTTTCATCTTTAATCCTTCAGTTCTCATAAATTACTTCTGAAACCATGGGTTGTCTTGTAATAGCAGCGGCCCATCCATAGGGCAGAACAGAAATAAGAGGGTGGTAGACCTCCGATTGCGTGAGCAAGACACTGTCTAGATCTCTCTAATCTCGGTAGCAAATTCCCCCCATGACCTTTCATCACGCCAAGGAAATGCGTTTCCGTCACAATCGACGAGGGTTTTGAGCATAAGAAAAATTACTGGCTGATATTCTACAGGACCCTTCTCTAGAATTCTAAGAAAATGCCCAAATGCAAGAGCAGAGTATCGAGGAAACCATTCCACACAAAGGAGAGGAGATACACGATTCAACAGGTCCTCGATTGTTATTATCTGACCTTCAGCATATGCAGAAAATACAGATGCAAGCTACTTTGAAGAAGATTCGTTAGAGCTCTTTTTGCAAGTAAAAATCTAGATTGGCTTCCTCTCTGTCGATCCCATCCTCCAGAGCAGGACACCTCAAAAGCTCCTCCCACACCAAACTTAGAATTAAAAGGGGTTCGAGGATCTGCTGGTGAGTAACCAAATGGCATTCTTTGTGGTGGGTCCAGGAAAAAACCATTTACGAGGAAACAACACGTCCACTCATTTTTCTTGCTTGGTCATCAAAGCATGGCCCATACATAAGAGAAGCCATGGCATTCATGGAAACCCATCATGATGAAAGTTGTAACCGACAGAGCAACGAATTAAATGGAAAATTAGAGAGTCTATAGTCTCAATGAATTACATAAAGGAAATCTATGTCAAGATTTAATTCACAGACAAATATCACCTGCACATGGACAAACAAAATACATCACTGCAAGATCCATCGACATGCAGGATCCACGCACCAGCAGATCCATCAACACGCAGACCCTCCTCAACACTTACCAACGACGCCGGCTCAACTATGCTGCACTCCGACTCAACTGCTCGGCAGTCACAGGATCTGAACAATCCAAGCCATCCAATCTTATTTGTCATATTTATATTAAAAAAAATCCAAAATATACGATAATGACACTCGAGTTGTGGCTCCATTCCAAACTGATTCGACTTTCTCGCTCTCGACATCTCGCTCCATTCCAAATTGATCCCACTTTCTTTGAAAATGAGAGTCGCTGTAACTCTCTTTCCTGTTGCCGATGCCCCAACTTGTCTTTTCCATATGTGTTGTTGCTGATACCCGAGAGTGCTTTTGGAGTGCTCTGTCATGTGCGGGGCCATCATCGGCGGTGCACCAGACTATGAGATTGAGAGAATTCGAAGGTATGGGAGTTGCTGGGGGATTATGTTTTAGGTTGTGGCCGACGTACCTATAGCATTTGTAGTCCAATGGTTAGGATATTTTCCTTCCAAGCAATCCCATCTCTGCCGATCTGCCTATGATTATGTCGATCTCGACTTCCATAGGTCTCCTCAGGTTGGATCCCACCTCCGGCAGCCCTCCACGGCCACTACGCAGTGGATGGACCAACTCAGTCCACGTTGACTCAAAGCAACGCCCTTTCCGTTGGCTCCACTATACCGCTTCTCTGCACTTCCATGATTGGCTTGTGGCAGGTCGACTCTGCACACAAATGCCTAACTCGATCCAGTTAACCTGATCCGTAGAGATTAGACGAGGGCAACAGAGACTGCGGTATCCGTTCGTGGAGCTGCTGCATCCTCCTACTGGGTGCATCACTCAGCCTGTGTAGATGGCTCATCAAGGCATGCACAAAGTCCACCATCTATCAAGTGCAACCGAGATTCGACAGACAACACGATGCTCCCAGCAACCACACCCTGTGTTTTCTCCAACTCGAGGCATCTCTCCTTACACATAACAGGAATAAAAAATGGACAAACAAATCAAACATAAGTTGAGAAACAAATAATAACCAAACTCGTTATTTCTCTCAGCTAAGGATGGGCCAAGCTTCCTCAGCCCAGAAAGGGCCAGTACCACGAGGTGCCAGACCCTTAGGGCTATGATACCATGATAAAATATGAGAATCTAGATTTTAATTATTAATCAGATGCAATTACATATATACAAGAAGGGTTGTCTCAAGATAGGTACGTTATCTAGGACACACAATAAGTTGGTCACCAGTGTAGGAAATAGATCCTAACTACTAGGAACAGACTCCTTAACTTAGTAAGAATCACAACTAAAACAAGTAGGAATTACATTTTCCAACAAAATCCTTCGAGATTTAAGAAATGTAACTATAGACGATTGTGAAGATATTGATGGAAGCTCATTCTTTCACGACAGGATTTAAAATAATTTTGTGAAGCTTATGAGTTATTGCAATTATCACTATATCCTTGGATTTAATCAAACAAAACTGTAAAAAACCATCAAGAATTTCCTGGAAAGCTCTCTTAGCAAGACGATTTAAAACAAATTTATTCCACTTAAGAATGATAGCAAGTGAGACATCATGACCTACCAAAGACAATTCAATCCTTGGCAATTGAGAACATGAGAAGTTGTCGAATTTTAATGCTAAAAGATATTTCCCAGGGAGAAACCCTAGAAACCTTAAAAGAATGCATAGTGACTAGGGCACAGACCCAACACTGATCATCCCGTGCAAAAGATAGATTCAAATTTTCTTTCTTCAAGTGTGAATCGGGCCCACGGTACTGAAAACTTCAAAATGTATGGAATGGTGTATCTTGTTTGAACATTGGTCGTCCATCAGGTCTTCTTCCCCACAATGCATGACCTACCAGAGACAATTCAATCCTTAGCAATTCAGAACATGAGAAAAGTTGTCGAACTTTAGTGCTAAAATATATTTCCCAGGGAGCAACCCTAGAAACAATAAAAGAATGCACAATGATCACGACACGGGCCCAACAACAACCATCCCATGGAAAATCCAGATTCAAATTCGCTTTCTTCAAGTGTGAATCAGGGCCATAGTAGTGAAAGCTTCAAAATGTCTGGAATGGCTTATCTTGTGTGAACACTGGTCGTCCATCAGATCTTCTTCCCCAAAGTGCAGGACGTACCTACTTAGCTATTTCTTCCAACACTATCACGGGAATCATCATCGGCATCAGTGTTGTCACATCCTGCATATGAAAAGTGACTAATCTTCTGTAACACACAACGTTTTCTCTTTGATCTTTCATGTTGTCCTTAAAAATCCTCTCGGGTATCAGGTCTGAATCCGTAGGAGTAATCCAAGATGATAGGTTCATAAATGTGTATCAGGACAATGGATTCTTTGATCAAGGATGGAAACTCGTTGCAAATCTTGCCCGAATGTGTAAAAATATATTTGGCGAACGTGTCAAAATATAATTGGGGTGAATTCATTGATCAAGGATGGAAACTCGTTGCAAATCTTGTCGGAATGTGTAAAAATATATTTGGCGAACATGTCAAAATATAATATAATTGGGGTGAAGGGCGAAAATAAAGCTCTCTGATTGGCTGGGGAAAATAGTGTTTGCCAACCTAAACTCACAAAGAAAATGCCTTTCGACATAAAAATTACGCAGAGATATATGTTTTTCTTTTCTACAAAATGAATAAGATTTATATTTCAAAGAATACTTTCTTTTTAGCAAAAGGAATAAATGCTATATTTCAAGGGAACTCTACAAAAAACACAAATGCTATATTTCAAGAGAAATTTCTTTCCTCCAAAAAGAATAAGCATTATATTTCAAAGAAAAACACACTGACATTGGTAAAAAAAGTAAGCGGAGATATATGTTTTTCTTTTCCACAAAATGAATAAGCTTTATATTTCAAAGAATAATTTCTTTTTTGCAAAAAGAATAAATGCTATATTTCAAGAGAACTCTGCAAAAAGAAAAAATGCTATATTTCAAGAGAAATTTGTTTCCTCCAAAAAGAATAAGTGCTATATTTCAAAGAAAACGTAAAGAATAAACAATGTGCCTGGTGCCTTCAAAACAATGACTGCTAAACTCTGAAACAAGACTTTTGTGGAACACTATTATTAGATGAAAAATAAACATATAACCTTTAAGGAAACCAATTAACTGAAGGAGGATGCGAGAGAATACAAATATGAATGTCAACTATTCTAATTATATTTTACATGACATGTTTTGTGAATTTAGGCTTTTGTGATCCATATTAGATTAAGAAGAGTCTTTTCGATAGAAATCACATAGGAAAAAATTTTGCCGACGCGTTTCGAACTAGCTAGTGTGGTTCATCATCAGGACCATATGAAGATGCAGATCATGGCATAGGCTTAAATAGAGGGCGATGTAGAGACCAAAAGATCATATAACGGCTAGTTTATGAAAAATAATATTTTAATAATGGTTATTAAGATCAAATAATATTCCTATAATGGCTTGTTTAAGAATAATAATATAATAATTTATAATAATGATGATGAAAATTAATATTTTAATAATAGTTATTAAGATCAAATAATATCCCTATAATGGGTTGTTTAAGAATAATATATATATATATATATATATATATATATATATATATATAGATATATAATGACTAGTTTAATAATAATAATAATTATTATTAAGAAAGATCGAAAAACTAAAACATTAATAAGAAACAAACAATCTAAGTCAACCAAATAAAGGGAACGAAGTCAAAAAATAACAATAAATAAATAAGTATGAGTCAAGATCATATAACCCTATAACAAAAATAATAATTAAAGGAGACTAAAATTAAACAAAGCAATCAAAAGAGAGGGTAAAATTATTATTATTTATTTATTTATATTTTATAATGACTAGTTTATGAAAAATAATATTTTAATAATGATTATTAAGATCAAATAATATTCCTATAACAACTAGTTTAAGAATAATAATATTAGAATTTATAATAATTAAAAATGAAATAAAATAAAAAATTAATAATATATATATATATTAATTAAGAAAGAATGAAAAACGTAAACATTAATAAGTAACAAACAATTCAATTCGGGAGCGACGGTAGGGTTTTGATGCAAGGAAGCAGGTGGGTGTAGGGGCAGGAAGGCCTGCAGGTGGAGGCCTCTAGGCTTGGACAAGGATAGGGGCGTGTACGAGAGGCAGACAGATGGATGCAGCTCGGAAAAGGACGTCAGAGTAGGGCACGAGGTAGGAGATAGGTGGAAGAGGACGGTGGATGAGCTCAGCCTCGAAACAAAAAAAATAAATCCATGTGTGGCTTAAGGAAATGGACATGGGAACCAAAATAGGGTTTAACCAGCAAGGTTAGCAGCGTTGCCGCTCTTAGCATGCAGCACGCTAACAGTGGAAGCTCGAATAGGGGCAGTATTTACGACCAACATTTACCAAGGTGCAGCCAACAGTTACCAAGGAGCAGCCGGCAAGAGGATGGTCAACCCGAACGACACTGTTGATCTGGACCCCGAACCTGGCGACATCCTATCGGTCTGGGGTCTGGAGGTCACAGATCAGAACATTGAACGGTATATTCATCCAGCTGGAAGACATGGGAAGGAAACTCGAGGTTCGGAGGAGGCCTGGGAACAGAAGGGAACCCTAGGGCGGCTGGAGGACACCCTAGGTCTGTCATTTCTAAACAGCCGGAAAGAATTCCCTTTCATCCAGGAGACACAGACTTAGGAAGAATCGGCAGCAGTGGCATCAAAAAACCCGCAAGTAAGTCAAGCAAACCCCCATCCTCTTAGCCTATTCTTTTCTGGAGGGTTAGAAGACATTGTGATAAGTTGTGGTCTTGGAAGCATCGAAGGAAATAACCCAGGCTTGAAGCCAGGAGCGACACAAGGAAGAAACACATAGTTGCGTTGGAGCCTATATCAGGCTGCGAAACCCCAAAATCCTATCAGCCACAGACAGGCAAACAACAAATTCCGGGCCCGGGGTCTTGGTTTGCGGGGATTCTGAATCTAGCATATGGGGTTGAGGAAGAGGGGAAGACAATGGAGGGGGGTCTGAAGCAAGGGGAGGAAGCAACACCCGAAGGGGCAGAGGAAAGAAGTGAAGATGGACAAGTAGAAGGCATACCAATAGAAGGAAGAGGGCTCACCCAGGAAGAAAGGAGAACAAGAATGCTCCAAGTAGAAACAATAGATGTGGAAGCGACTGCTCAGGGTAGGGAGGTAGGGACATGGTAGAGGTAGGCGGGGGAGAAGAGGAAAAAGCGCAAAATAATTAAGAGAAAAGAATCTGTTGCAAACCTGATCCTGGGAATGAATGTGTCAATAGATGAAGCCATGGAAGTCGCGGATTTGATGGTGGTTGGAAGGGAAAGAGGGAAAAATCACTCAGCTAACTTCATTCAGGAGTGGGCTTCCCATCATTGGAAGGAAGCCCTAGACTCAACCTTTCAAGTCTTGACACTCGCAAAGGGATGGTTTATGGTCAAATTTGAGGAAAAAGAAGCAGCGAACTGGGTTTTGGGAAAAAATTGGGCATTTGGGAGGAATCCGATCCTATTCAAACGATGGAACCCTCTATTTGACACTCAGAGGGAAAGAGTCGATGAGTTACCAATTTGGGTCTGCTTGCCAAGGCTCCCGCCATTCCTCTAGGTTGAATATGTCTTCAGGTCTATTGGGAACCACCTAGGGAAATACATGGAAACAGACATGTCCTTTTTACAAACTAGAGACCTGGGGATGGCTCGCATCTTGGTAAGCCTCACCCTCGGGTAGGATTAGCAGAAGAAATCCAGTTGTAATACAAAGAGTTCAAATACCTACAACAACTCGACTATGAGCACCTGCCATTTCGATGCCATAGGTGTCACATTTATGGACACTTGGCAAAAGAATGCCTGATGGCTCTCAGACGTCGAGGAAAGAAAAAGAAGGTCGAGACAGGGGGATCAGTAGTGGAAATGAAAAAAAACAACCCACTAGAAGGAAACAAGGGGGAAGAGTCGATGGACACAAACAGACCTTGGAAGGAGAAATACAGAAGAGCAGTAGAAGCCCAGTCAGAAGCATCAGTCACCCAACTAGCTCAAAGGGAATGCAACGATCTAGGACTCTCTAGGTGACATCAAAGAAAGCCACTCAATCGAAAAATAGGGTATGGGTCTAGCCTTAAACCCACCTTCTGTTTCTCCTATAAATTCTTTAAATATAGCTGAATTTGTGCCTGGTCCCTCCATGCCACAAAACATTGTTGCTCCTATTCTAAGCTCAGAAAATATGCAAGTTGAGAGTGTAATCACCTCCATTCCCAACATAGATCTGAATCGTGAATATGCCTTAACCAATGTTGCCATTCAGAGAGAAGAAACCCTCACTGCATCCAATCCTGATAACCTCAGGCCTTGAGAGAGAAAACCTTCCCCATAGGGAGTGTTGGAGGAAGTGGGAGGAATCAACATGCAATCCTCCCAGCTAGGAGACATAAAGACAAGAGGGAGAAAAACAAACATATCCAAGGCTCAGCTAAGAGCCAAGCTAGACATTGCAGATGGCAATAAAATGCCCATTTCTGGGGCGCTTATAGCAACAAATCCCCCTACGGAGGTCAATCAATGATCATTCTTGCTTGGAAGGCCGAGACAGGGGGATCAATAGTGGAAATGAAAAAAAACAACCCACTAGAAGGAAACAAGGGGGAAGAGTCGATGGACACAAACATAGCTTGGAAGGAGAAATACAGAAGAGCAGTAGAAGCCCAGTCAGAAGCATCAGTCACCCAACTAGCTCGAAGGGAATGCAACGATCTAGGACTCTCTAGGTGACATCAAAGAAAGCCACTCAATCGAAAAATAGGGTATGGGTCTAGCCTTAAACCCACCTTCTGTTTCTCCTGTAAATTCTTTAAATATAGCTAAATTTGTGCCTGGTCCCTCCATGCCACAAAACATTGTTTCTCCTATTCTAAGCTAGAAAATATGCAAGTTGAGAGTGTAATCACCTCCATTCCCAACATAGATCTAAATCATGAATATGCCTTAACCAATGTTGCCATTCAGAGAGAAGAAACCCTCACTACATCCAATCCTGATAACCTCAGGCCTTGAGAGAGAAAACCTTCCCCATAGGGAGTGTTGGAGGAAGTGGGAGGAATTAACATGTAATCCTCCCAGCTAGGAGGCAGAAAGACAAGAGGGAGAAAAACAAACCTATCCAAGGCTCAGCTAAGAGCAAAGCTAGACATTGCAGATGGCAATAAAATGTCCATTTCTGGGGCGCTTATAGAAACAAATCCCCCTACGGAGGTCAATAAATGATCATTCTTGCTTGGAATCACAGAGGTTTAGCCAACAACCCTAAAAAGTTGGCCTTAAAAGAAGTAACCTAGACCTATAATCTGGATATACTCTTCCTTCAAGAAACCCTGGGAGCAGGTGAAGAAGTCTCAAAATCGCTGTCAAAAATTCTGCCAGGTTGGATCATCCAGGTCTTGGACACCAAAGGTCATTCTGGGGGCCTAGCCATGGCATTTAAGCAAGAGAAATTTAAAGCCCTAAACTCCTGGGGGATGGACCAGGTAATGGGGATGGAAATCTACTCCCAATAACTTTGCACCACTCTATTGATAGTAAACATTTATAGGCCCTGCCAGGGAAGAGCCCTCTTTTGGAAGACCCTCCTCTCCCTATCCTTACTGAACAATCCTAACTTGGCCATTGGGGGAGACTTAAATCTCCATAGGCTCCTCCGAAACATGGGGCCCTTTGGCCAGAGAAGACCAACTATCAAATTTTTTCACCAATCTAATCAGAGACAACAAATTGCTGGACATTAACTTGTTGAAGGTAAGACCTACCTGGAGAGATAGGACAATAGGGGATGGCCATGTTGCAAAAAGATTGGACCATTTCCTCCTCCGGGAGGATGTAGTAGCAAAGATCCAAGCCTTTAGTTAGTGGGTGGATGAAGGGGGAATCTCAGACTATATGCCAGTCTTGCTAGAATTATCCAAGCCCCCCAAAAAACCGGCAACCCCCTTCAAATTCAATCCTGCCTGGCTTCAAGAGGACTCCTTCAACTCCCTCTTTAAGTCCACTTGGAGACCTGCAAGGACCAGAGACTCCGATGATAAAGCTTTCCTCTTCATGGAGAATCTAAATCACCTTAAAAAAGCCACGGTGAGCTGGGCCAAGGAAAAGAAACTGAAAGAAGATGAAGAACTTATCCAAATAAGAAGGAATCTCCAATGGCTTGAAAGCCCTGAAGCTGATGGCTATGAAACTCATGAGAAAAGGGAAAACATCATGCAACAGGAATCCCAAAGGAATAAAACTCTCTTAGCAAGAGAAGAATAATGGCGAATGAAAAGCAGAGCCATTTGGCTAAAGGCAGGGGATGAAAACACCAAATCTTTCAAAACTATGCCAGAGGAAGGAAGAACACCAACACCATATGGCACCTAAAAGAAGAAGGAGGCAGAGAGGCCCAATCCTTCGAGGACCTATCCCAGATGGGCACAAGACACTTTCAAAACCTATTCTCAGACCAGGGCAGAATTTCCTTGGCGAAAGTAATCCAAACAACCCAGACTTTTCCTCGTTATGTGGAAGAAGAGGACTCACTGGAACTAATGGGAGAAGTCACCAGGGGGGAGGTGGAAGGAATCATAAAAGCAATGCCAAAGGATAAAATCCCAGGCCCAGACGGTTGGACAGTGGAGCTGTTCCAACATTTCTTTGAGCAATTAGGCCAAGATCTTACTAAAGTTGTTGAAGAATCTAGAAGAAAAGGGGTAATCTATCCGCCCTTCAACTCAACCTTCATAGCCCTCATACCAAAAAAGAAGACCCTTCTTCTTTCAAGGACTTCCGACCGATCTCCCTCTGTAACTGTATCTATAAAATCATAGCAAAGGTGATAGCCCTCCGGGTTAAACCAATTTTGTCTAGGCACATGTCAAGAGAACAATACGACTTTCTGAATGGGAGGCAGATACATGAAGCCATTGGAATAGCCCAGGAAACCATTCCAGTATCATCCAAGAAAAAATCAAAGGAGCAGTAGTGAAAATAGACATATCCAAAGCTTTTGACAGGGTCAGTTGGATGTACATTCAGATGCTCCTCACACATCTAGGGTTTCATATTGACTTCATAAACTGGGTAATGGGATGTTTAACCAGTGTAAGCTTTGCAGTCCTCATCAATGGAGCAGCCTCCTCATTTTTTCAAAGTCAGAGAGGATTATGACAAGGATGCCCCCTCTCTCCCCTCCTCTTCCTTCTGGAAGCAGAAGGCCTTAGTCAGCTGCTCCTTGATGCCCGAAGGAAAGGAAATATCCAAGGGTTGGAAGTGGCAGTCAACCTAAAAATAACCCACCTCCTGTTCATGGATGACATCCTACTATTCTCTAATGGAAGAAGGTCTGAAACTCAGGAATTAAAAAGGATACTAAATCTCTTCTTAAAGGCAACAGGCTTACAAGTTAACAAAGATAAATCACAACTATTGCTGGAAGGATTCAACAGGCAGGAAGTAACCCAAATCAAAGAGGACTTTCCCTTCGAAGATAGGAGGCTTCAAGACTGCTTCAAATACCTTGGGTTCTTCCTAAAGCCCTGCTCATACAGGAAGTAGGATTGGCACTGGCTGATTGCGAAAATCGAATCAAGAATCACCCATTGGAGTTTCAAATGGCTATCTAGAGCTGGCAGACTGACCCTTATTAAATCAGTCCTTCTGGCTATACCGGTTTATTGGGCTGCATTAACCTGGGTCCCGAAAGGGATTCTGGAGAAAATCAGAAGAGTCTGCAGCAAATTCTTATGGGCAGGATCAAAGGAAGACTCAGTACTCCCATGGGTGGCCTGGGAAAAGGTGGCAAGGCCAAAGGATTGGGGCAGATGGGGAATAAAATATTTAACTGCCTTCGGACCATCGCTAGTAGCAAAGTTGGGATGGAGGCTTATCAAAATGGAGAACCTCTGGACTATGGTGGTCAAATGAAAATATATTGATCCAATGCCATTGGAAGATTGGATCAGAAGCCCAACTAAAAAGAAAGGCAGTGCCTCAGTGGTGTGGAAAGAAACATTAGATGGCTTTAAGATTATTGAACAAGGCCTATCCTGGCAGGTAGGAAATGGAGAACATGTCCGAATAGGGAAGGATCCTTGGGTAGGATGCAACAAAGATTTCATCCTATCCCCGGGCCTCATCAACCATCTCAATACAAGAGGCATTCATAATCTTAGTTACGTTGAGAACCATGGCCACTCCTCCATCTGGGGCCAAGCCTGACTTACAAGATCGAACCTAAACCTCAACCCTCAATGGAGAGGGGAATGGATCACCTTCACCACAGAGCTGTCTCGATCAAATGTCCAAGTAAGAGATAGACCAGATCAGTTAGTTTGGGCCCATGCAGACTCAGGCAAATACTCCCCAAAACAAGGATACAAGTACCTAATGACGAAGAAAGGCTGGGGAAATCAAGACTGGTGGGTAACCTCAATTTGGAAACTGTAATACCCGGCAAGAGCCCGAATGTTATTTTGGTGCATCCTAAAGGAGAAGGTGCCAACCTGGGACATCCTACATAAAAGATATAAGTCAGGTCCAGGGAGATGCACCCTATACAAAATTACCTCTGAGTCAATATTTCACCTCTTTGTAGATTGTTCCTTCTCCAAAACAGTTTGGCAAGTTGTCAGGGAACTGATCCACAAAAGAGTCTCATGGAAAGGGGGGACGATAGTTGAAGCCTGGAAATCTTGGTGGCTCCAACACCCTAAAGAAAATTTGAGGAACCTTCCCCTAATCATATCTTGGGGGTTATGACTCACAAGGAATAAAAGTATCTTTCAAGATCAAATCCCCTCGATGGAGAGCATATCTGTCGAAAGTGCATCTATCTTCACAAGCATTCCTAAGCCCACTCACAATGATTTACCTTGCCCGGTCAAAGAAGAGTGTATTAAGGAAGAGGTTCCATGGGCATATTTCGATGGGGCCTCCAGCCAAAACAACAAATGTGGTGCTGGGCTAATCATCCAACTACAACCGCATAGATACCTCAAAGCCTCAGTGGGTATAGCGTCTGGATCTAATAACTTCGCCGAGCTGACAACCTTAAAACTCCTTCTTTGCTAGCTCATCCATCTGGGCATATCCACGATTCAGATCTTCGGGAGTCTGAATGTTCTCAAATGGTTCAATGGAACAAGCAGATGTCAGAATTACATACTATCTCCATTATTAGAAGAAACATTGCATTTAAAATCTCATTTTAATAACATTTCTCTATGTCATATATACAGGGAAAGCAATGACTCTGCAGACTAGCTTTCTAAAGCGGGTATGCAACAAAATCTGGGCTGTTGGCGGATAGAGGACATAGAGATGGATGAGATCTGTGTGTCAGATTGTCCACCCTATGCTCAAATATAATCTCTCTAAGTCCACATATTGGGCTCAGGAACTCTCCTTCTTTTTATTTTTTTTTCTTCAGTTCAAACAACAATTACTTGCACTTTTTAACTCCTTAACAATTTAAAAACTCTGAAATAATTTCCAGCTGACTCATTCTTGTTTGGGTTGTTTTCCCTTTTGAGGAGACCCAAGAATGATTCAACCCCACTAGTTTATGTTTATAGCTGAAAACAAAGACCAATGATGCGGGTTTGATGCTCAGGAAACTAATCGACTGGGGTTTTTTTCCTCTCTGAGGAGGCCTTGGTTTAAAAATTGATCAATGAATTAGAATCAGATAATTGAGATGGAAAAAGGGTGCATCCCTCAAGCAACATCTCAAAAACTCTATGATTAAAAATCATATAGTCATTTGAATGCCTAACAACATATACAATATAACTTTTTGTCTTTGCAATGAAAAGTTCAATTTTTTTCTTGGAAAAAAAAGACAAACAATCCAATTCAACCAAAGATAGGGAATATATATATATATATATATATATATATATATATATATATATATATATATATATATAATATATATATATATATATATATATATATATATATATATATATATAAAGAGGAGTCAAGACTTGATTTTTTTTTTCTTCTACCTTTTTCTTTACTTGGACAGGGGTATTATAAACTTAAATTGTAATCCTTCTTCTTTCTTTTCCAAAAATAATTAAGAATAATAACTCTTCTTCAATATATGCTTTCATAAATGGAAATGTACAATAAAGCAGAGAACCTAAAAGTGAAAATAAGAACAATACACTTGTAATGGATAGAAGTCATGGGACTACAATTAACACTACCATGTTGTCAGATCATAATTCATTTAAATGAAAGAATTACTAATTGGAATCGCTATTCACCCATTAGTTAAAACAAAAACATATTCTTGCACTTTTGTAATTTCAACATATGCATAACAAAATAAATAAATGGTAAACCATTGACTATGATCAAATCTTTTAAAGTGATAAGAACTATTTAAAAGGTGAAATAGCTACATATTCATCTAGGAAAGGTTAATTAAACCAATTTATAAAAAAGTGGGAAATTTTACGTGATACTCATTAGTTCTACATTGTTCAGCAGCTACGCTTGCCAACTCTCCAACAAACGATATAGTTTTACCACCCAACCATATCCAAGGGAAATCATTTTCCCTAGAAGCCCTAGCCGTATGAGCTCACAAACAATACCAAATTTAGCAATAGTTAGAAACATTGGGCAAACTAAGGAAACTATCTTATCTTCCTCTCACACCACTGAGTTTCCATCAATGAGGAAAAATTATTGGGATTTTTAATTTAGGAATTTGGTAGTCATTTCGAGAGCCTCTCCCTACTCTTCCTGGTATCCTCCCCCATGGGAAAATCAATATTTATAAGCATTGAGTGGAGTGACACCTCACCTCTTCATGCAAAAATTAGCCAATTTTTAATTTATTATAATCATATTATTCACCACCCTCCCTTGAGGTGGCAACCTCTCATGTTTTATTAATTATTTAATTACTCTAATATTCTAATATTCTCCCCCCCATGTGTCATTTCTAGAAAAAATTCTATTATTGGTTTTTCAAAAATAGGTAATTCATATTTTTGTATTAAAATAATTTTTATTTTAACTGACCTTATAAAGTGGGTAAGATGGGGTTAATTCAAGTGAAATTTTATCTTAGATTAGTTCACTTGGTTGATCTAATCCCTTTAATGGTGTTTATTTCAAGTTAGAGGATAGGGATTCCATACCCCTATTGTGCACCTCTCTAGACATTTCAGGACTTTGCACCTTTGCGTTGTACCTGGCACTCCACATCCTAGTAGAATCAAGAATCCATGCCTTGATTCAAATATCCAAGACTCCACACCTTGATCTTTCAGAAATTTAGGACTCTGCGCCCTAATCTTTTCCATAGATTCTCATATATGCTTCTTTGAAGCTCCATGCTCTGCCTCAAGGTACTGTTTGTGAGCTCATATGCATCTGATGATTTGTTGGCAAGGTCTTGTTTCCCCTGATCTACATGCATCATAACCTTGTATATTAAAAACATTAACTAAAATTCATAATGAAATAATTTAATCCCATTTTACCCAACTGTATATAAGACCTCCATGGTCATTTATTATCTGAGCATCCTTCTTGACAAGTAACTAAGTTCCCTGCAAATTCCTGCTAAATACATGTTTACGCATACATAATCATGTAATTCATATATCATCAACACGACTATGGTCAGTTAACTACTCCAAATAGTAGCTTTTGTTCATGTGTCACAATCATAGACCATCATTCATGTCATGCACCAAAGTCAAAATAGGATGCCAAAATAGAAACATCGATAATATGAACTTAACCAAAATCAGTCTTATACACACAACCATAGATATTATCATAAGCATGCAACAACCATGTGACCCAAACTAGGTCTATAGTGTACAAGCATATACATAAGTTTTACCTATATAATATTTATACGCTCCATCAAAATCACTCTCCAGGTGTCACCAAAGCTAACTAACCAAAAAGGGACACTACACATTCCTCCTTTAATAGGTTTGGTGTCTAATCCTTTACCAGTTAGTCCTCAAGAATATGTCTCTTTAGGACATGAAGTTGTAACTTGTCTTCCACCTAGTCTACTACACATAAAGGTTGCTTCTCATGAATATCATTCTCTAGTTAATCCTCCATAACCAATATAAGAGGCCTTGTTCTTGTTGAATTACTTATTGCATCCCCGTGCCGAGATAATCCTTGGAGAATCTCTTGTTGCTATCACTTTTAGCGGTTGACCTCCACCTTTAGATATTGACGCACATTATACTTCTAGGATAAGTCCACTTTTATGCACTCCTTTATCTTTTATTACTAGTCCAATCATGCATAAGTAAACATCCACATAATATACACATGGGATTACTTTAATGAAAACTTCACCTTCTATTGTTGGTGGATCTTCTAAACCTAGTGCATCTTCCATGTTTGCTAGATATTCACTACATAGTAGTTATCTTGATCCTATTGGACCTAGTCAATCTTTTATTTATGGTTGACATTTTGTACTTGCTGGGTATCAATCACTTAGTGGAACTTTTTCTTAAGCTGTTAATAGCCCCTATTTTTTTCATTATCCTCTTTGGTCTACTGGAATTTCATTCAGTTTGTCTATTTTGAGTATGTTACAAACCATCAAACTATGGTTGCTTCTCAAACTTTTATGTCTAATTTCCAACCAACATCTAGTTCACAACATAGTTTGATGTCTAGTGGGACAAGTTTTTCACAAAAACCTCAGGGAGATTATTTTCCTTCTACTGGACAACAACCTCCCATAGTATATTTTCCTTCTATTGGAAAACAAACTCCTGTAGGATCCTTTCCTTATACTAGATAACAACCTCTCATTGGATCTTTTCCTTCTATTGAAGGTCCACCTCAAATATGTTTTACTCAACCCACTAGTAGTCAAATCTTTAGTGGTGCTCCATTCCTCGAAATGGAAGGTACCCCATGGAATTTAGCTTATGATAGTGAAGCTGAAATGCTTGCATGCCACCTCTTCAAGGATTTCCTCTTCCAACTTATGCTAATGGACCTCAAATACCCATAGGTCAACCTTTTCAAGGATTTCCTCCTCCAACCTACACTAACGGAATTCAAATTCCCACAACAAAACCTTTTCAAGGATTTTCTTGCATAGTGGTTGGATCTTACAGTCCTATGGGTGGTTACCAATATCTCACTTATCCACAACCTGCTTTTAATAGACAATTACCATTCCTTGAAAATTTAAAATCACCATACCTATCACGACTTACGAATGATCCTATTCTTCATCATCCATTATGGCCGGTAATTCCTACCAAATTACCAAGTGATATTCCCAAATTCGGTGGTGATCCTAGAGAATACTTGTCAAAACATGTTATGAATTATCATTTTTGGTGTTCCTCAAACTCTTTAAAGGATGATTCCATTCGATTACATATTTTCTAACACACTCTTACTGGTAGTGGAACTTAGCGGTACATCGAGTTACCATGATCATCTTTTGGTGATTTTAATACATTGGCTATAACATTTTTGACCCACTTCCAATTGGAAATTCGTTATGAAATTGGTATTGAGCTTTTAAATTTGTTACAACAATATACATATGCACATATTTCAGATCATATTCTTGAATGGAGATGACAACATCGATTAATTAAATGATCTATCCCAAATCAATTACTAGAAGATTGGTTTACAAAGTCATTAATTCCTCTTATTTCTCATGATGTCACCATGGGTGGTGATGTTATCGAACAACAAGCTATTGCTTGTGATCAATATCTAGATCTTGTATATTCACAATCTCACACATTATACAATCTTATTCCTCATGCTCCTCGCCCATCAAATATTCCCACTACATTTCCTTCTATAAAATGTCATGCTACTGATGGTGTGATTAGTTCTATTAGTCAACGTTCTATGAATAAAACATCTAGTCATTCGAACCCAAAATATAATCCGACTATTGTGGTTCAAATTATGCCCCTCCTGCTACTACTCCTATTAAAACTTTCAATATTAACGCAGTCTAGTCCACATCGACCAATAAATATCAAAAACTTGGAAGTAAGAAAAAGGGAAAATGTAAAGCTAAAAAAAATGCCCCACAACAGGAAAAAACTAAAACTCAACCTGCTGAGGAAACACCAAATCATAAACCTCAATATCCTTGTCTTATTTGTGGCAAGGATCAATATACTAAGGATTGCCTGTGTCGTGCTAACATCAATTATTTTTTCAAAAGGTACTTCATCCACAGTTGATGTTTTGACCAAACATTTTCGCATTTAGAAAACTCGAATGGTTGTGGAAAATCTACCCTCTTCCCCTTAAAGCTCTTCTGACATACTCATGTATGAAGAGAAATTTTTGGTGTCAACGTGAGCCAAATACTATGGTCCTCCTAGAGGAAGTGTTCCTAATCAACCTTCCACATCTACTCTGCCTACTTTTGGTCCTCTCCAAATTGAGCGACCAAATTCTGACACAGTGACCCAAACCCCTCCAAAGGGTGTTATTTGTAGGTCATCCTTTAGTCCTTGAGCTACTCAAAATTATAGTATTGAGGAAGATTTAGCTCAATATCCTTCTGCGATGTTGGCCCTCAAAGTCCTTCAAAGTTTCCCTATGCAATAAAAGTGATATTGTCGGATATTGGTGGAGTTGATCCATCTGATTTGAGTTTGATAGTTTTTTTATTTCTATAATCATGTACCAAGGCCCCCTCTCCAACTTGCATTCCAAATTCAAGTTGTTATGCATGGAAAAAACATGTTTAGTATCGTCATTGACGACGAAGCATCAACCTTCATAATGAATTTAACTTGTTGGAAAGCCATTAGATCTCCTTCACTCAATCAATCACCAACAAATTTAAAAGCATTTGATGGTAGAGGATTCAAATCCTATGGAATTCTTAATGCATTTCCTATCGAATTAGAAGGTAAAACAATAACATTCGAAGTAGAAATTGTTGATGGACCTCTTGATTATAACCTTTTACTTGGTTGTAGCTAGACCTACCATATGTCTACTATAGTTTCTACTCTTTTTCATTTACTTCACTTCCCTCATCAAGGGAAAATAATCATGGTAGACCAACCCACCTACTATTATTTTCATTCATGCATGACTAGTAATGTACCTTTCATTGGTAAACCCAGTTTCCCTGTGAGAACGTTGGTGTGGGAATTTCAAAAGATTCATCATTAATGGGTACTCTTCCATTCTCACCACCAAACACTTCTCCTTGTGTCAATCAAATTCACATTCTTTTGGATAGCACTTGTGGATCCCTTGAATCATATGACTGTTGGGTAGTGCCTAGTCCATCACAATATGTAAACTATAGCAACCAGATGCCATTTAGTATGATTAAATTAGATTTTGAATAAATACAGTCTTCCTTTGCAGTTACTTCTGATTCCAATGACCAAATGAACATAATTTAAGATCAATACTCTCAATCCTCTTGGATCATTTCCACATCTCCTGATTCTTTTGATGATATTTTTCCTACTGATGAAAGTATCATGGAGATATTCTTTAGGAAAAATACCATGGGATGATAGTCATCATTTTTCTTATTTTCTCCCTAAGCTTTAGATTTTTGATAGTCAAATTGAAACTTTGATTCACTCAAGATAATCAATAACCCTCAAACTCTCATTTTGATCCATGATGTCCTATCTAAAAGGAATTTAGGGAATAGGTTGGGAACCATACTGATTGATATCTAATTAAAATCTGGGATTATGGAAAACATTCATACAAGTGCCTGATGTTCTCTAGAAGAAATTCAAACCTATATGGCCCTATTTAAAGAATTTCAAAATATTTTTGCTTGGTCCAACGAAGAAATTCCTTGTATCAATCCACTGATTATTGTTCATGAAATTAAGACATATCCTAAAAACAATATTGTTTGGGAAAATATTTTTCCTATTCGCCCACAAAAAGCTGCTGCTATCAAAGTTGAGGTTGAAAAAATTATTAAAGTAGGTTTTATTTATCCTATAGCTTTAACCAATTGGGTTTCCAATATTGTTCTAGTCACTAAGAAATAGGGTACGATCTGTGTATGTATTGATTATAGGGATATCAATAAGGCTTGTCCTAAAGATAACTATCAAACCCCTTTTATCAGCAAGATTGTCGATGATTGTGTTGGTAGTGAAATTTTCTCCTTTATGGATGGATTTTTTGGCTATAATCAAATTGATATACTACCATCAGATAAACTCAAAACTTATTTTATTTGTCTTTGGGGGACCTTTGCCTATCAAAAGATTTCTTTTGTACTTAAGAATGTCGATGTGACTTTTCAATAATCTATGTCTTATGTGTTTCATGACATTAAGCATATTATACAACCATATATTGATGATTTACCTGCACATTCTATGCAATGTCAAGGTTACTTGACACATTTACGAGCCATTTTCCTCCATTGTTGACATTACAATATTTGCTTAAATCTGATATAAATGTGTTTTTTTCATGGAATCCATATGCCTTTTAGGTTTTATCGTATCCAAGAAAGGAATCTGAGTCGATCCCTTGAAGGTTTAGGCCATTGTGAATCTACCTCCTCATAATTTTTGCCAACTCCAAAGTTTGCAAGGGAAGGATTTTTTTTTACGTCGTTTCATTCCTAATTACACTAAGCTTACTAAAGGTTTTACTCGACATTTAAAGAATGCGTTGCCTTTATTTGGGATGTGTTAATGGCCAAAATTTTCCTCATTAACATTTGGGAGACCTCCTGGTCAGAGCCCCAAATTAGAATCTTTTTTGTTTGGCCCGGTAGTTCCAATTGGTTTTGAATTGTGTCCAATTACCCATACAGAGATTGCTCCAATAGATGGATACTTGGAATATGTAAAATATATAAGGAATGAATAGAAATAGACTCGTAATACTTAATGAACACAATAAATAGAAATATAAATTAAAATGTAACAAATACTAATAACCCAAGTGCTGATATTTATATTTGAAAAAGAAAGATAACATATAACTGGAAATATAGATTTTCAAGTTATATTGTTAATTGAAACAATTTTAAGATAAATTAATCCAATTAAATAGTTAATTGAATTAATTTCATAAAAAACATTCACATATAATTTCGTTTCTCTTATACTTATAATCAACAGATAGAATATAAATTGAAAGAAAACAAAGCTGATAGAAGTACCAATTATACTTTACTACTTATAGATATGGAGTGAACAAGTGGTTCAAATATTATATTAAACAAATGGTAGAGTACAAAAGTGTAAGAAATATTTTCTTGCAAATTTTCAGAACCCCTTAGCCTGAGCTTAAGATTCCTTTAAATAGTTTTTCAAAACAAAAGAGAGAACAATTACAAGTTCGATATTCTCTCAACTAAAGTAAAACAAACTATAAGGAAATAGACATTAGTTACAATTTAAAATGAAATAATCAATTTGGGGGAACTTCTGCATATGGGGAGCCAATAAGCATTTTCCTGTGTTGATGATATTATAGAAGATGTACCAGCTGAGGAGGAGAATGAGGCCTTATGTTCATCTGAAAGCTGAATACTTAAGCTTGCAAAGATGGAAGAATTTGAGTTTCTTGTTCGATAATAACCTTGGTTACTTGAAGGTAACCATGTGGCTTGATAAGAAACTCCTAGGTCAATTCGAAATATTCCTTTTTCAATTGCTCAATCCTTTTATTGAATTCTGTCTTGTTACTTTGTCAATTTTATTTTAATATATCTGCCTCTAGAAGAACCTCCTCTTCGTTACTAGATAACATATTTGCTTCCTTGAGTGACTAGGTGACAGACTACATAATTGAGTTAGAAATCCTTTCAACATCATTCACTAATATTATAACCAAGCATATCTTATCCTTTCCAGTTTTAAGAGCTATTGACTTTTGCATTTCATCAATTCTGGGAAAGTTTGGATAGAATATCTAGGATCTTCTTACCATTGAAAATTTTTATTTTATTTGTTTAAATATATTTTCTTTAAATATTGATAACCTCATAAACATACCAATTAACCAACCTTTCTTGAGCCTGAATCACGCTTAACATATTGCAGAGTAGTTGTTGTCAGTGTTGAAGTTGTTGGTTTAATTCATTAGCTTCATGCTTGAATTCGACATGATCTAAGGCACTTGCCTTAGTTTTCTTAATATTCTCCTGTAGTTCATTTATCTTTTCATCTCTCTGCTTAATATCAAACTCATATTTAGCTCTAACCAAGGTTATATCTGCCTGTAATTTTTGTTGTAACTGTGAAGATTCCTATTCCAGTGGTTGAATTCTTTCATCCTTTTTTTGATAATCTCTTTGACATAAGATGCTTTATCTACACTGGCAGAAGCATAAGCTCCTACATACTGGGTTAATTCCTCAAGATCTTCATTAGGAGCCACTAATGTTCCTTTCCACACTATTTCCAACGAGAATTCTTGTGAATTAGTGCTTGTTGTCAAGACCTGTGTATAAGTAACCTTCATTTTCTTCCTTCTCCTCTTCAAAATGGCCTTTTGTTGAGGATTGTAAAATACTTCTATTGGTGGAATTTCCTCAAAGTTTAACTGAATTGTAGTAGTTGGAGAAGTTGGAATTGTCTCTACACTAGGATGAGAGCTAATAGGTGTTTTAGAAATGACACCTGGCTATGTAAGAGCAATCTTTGAGGAACCTGGAGAGAAATTCATTGACTGTTATCCTACAATGGTAGAAGCATTTGTTTCATGCATTATTATTTCTTCTTTGGTTGAAACAAAACTGAATTAATTTCCACTAATGTTTTCAATTCTTTGACAATATCATTAACTAATGGATTTTCTAAAGTAGTTTTCTCTCGGGTGTAATGCCCCCTCCCACATTTACCCACTTTTACAAGCTTTGTAGGGTAAAAACGAGTTGAGTGTCAGTATGATATGATCCAACCTCTAAGTTCCAATTATGGAAGTGGGGCCTACAAACCAGAACACATACTGACATCCCTCAAAGACTACAAACCACTCAGGAGCCTGATAACCACCTCAAGTGGTTAATCCCTGAGTTGGAACTCATTTTGTCTATCTTAACTGCACAAATTCACCCATAACATAACATCCATGCGGTTTGGGGGATATAACCGCACCCACAAGTTTGTCTCCATGCGATTATGACCCAAAATCCCTAGTTTTGTGCATCTAGTGGCAAAATCTACGTGACTTTTTTAGGACAGACTTTAGGCCACTGCGTAGAACTTCCTGTAACTTTCGAAAAACATAACTAAGATGATAACAATGCAAACCATTCAAAGCTTGAGAAATATCTTGATCTAGACATGCATAATACATGATAAACATTTCATCAAACATATGACAAACATAGAAGCTATAGACCATGAGTACATATATGATTACAAACTTATGAAGTACATTAGAGAATTGTCAAGAAGGTCCAATTTCCTCTCAAAGTAGTTTCAACAACACTTTTTAGCCCATTAATTCATCAATCATTCAATCACTTGTAAAACGTGAACAAGATTCATAGCAAGATCACATCATATAATCATGCATATAACCAACATATAACTAGAAGAGAATCCATAACAAATAAACCACAAGATCAACATAATAACCAACATAAGTGCTCATCAATAAAAATAAGAAAATAACTTATATTAACATATGCAAAATCCAACCGAGTCAAAGACTTCAATGTACCACTCGATGACAGGTTGGTATGAACCAAATCTCACTTTCAACCAATCACCATTGTGCCATATTCCAAGCATGAATGTGGGATCATATGGGTTAACCAAAATAGAGCCAAACAATGCTTAGATAGGCCAAACCACCTCAACCCTCTACCATAGTGATTTCACCTAAACCGGTCCATAAATCACTAACACCGAAAAAGGATTTGATGCCTCCAACTTTATTCACAAAATCTAGAGGAAATTTTATGTATCTACCCATTATTCAAGAGTTCCAGGAGAAATCCCATCTCCACCCTTGATCTTTGGGAATTTCCTGAGACCACCTCCCCAGGATCCAAATTCTATCGATCATGCAAAGCTTAAACCAACACAGGGCACCCACAACATCATGACTATCCAAGAAATGGAAAGGCAAGGCTGAAACTACTATCAATCTAGGCAAGTCTCATGCAAATGACAAAAAATAACCAAAGAACCACATGAAAGTACCTTGCATCCAGAAACAGACAAGGAAATCACACATGCAACCTATTTCTTGCAAAGTATCCTTGCTTTAGTTGCTGATCCAACCTCCTTTTCCGCTATCCTCTAATTCTTTACTTGTTCTTTCCTTGATTTCTCCAAGTCCAAGTGAATGCTAGAATGCTCTAAGAATGATCTAAGTGTGCAAGAGTAAGAGTATGGAAGAAGAGAGATAAAACTAAACTGACAAAATCTATTACTGAAAAAAGTCGTGAATAGTTTCTTTGATGTATTTTTATCATTGATGTTTAGTCTCTTCCTTTCCTTTTTCCTTTTTTCTTCATTTTCTCTCTAAGTTCCCGTACATGCAAATCTGTGCCTCTTCATCTCCCTTTTCTCCTATTTTCCTTTATTTCCTTAATTAAAATCCATTTATTGCCTCTTTTCCTTTTCCAATTTCCACAACCATTATTAAACCACAAGTGACGCCCACTATAATGTTTACCCACCATTAATCTTGAAATACGTATCCCATGACCTTGATTTTATTTTATTTACATGGAAAATCAACCTGGGCCTATTACAAACCCCTCCCCCTTGGGGGAACACCGTCCTCAGTGTTCGATGACACTTATGACTAGAAAAGCATACCGGCTATGGAGATTTATAACACAACTTGATGCAATATTTACAATAACAACTGCTGAAAACCATGACCAACATGACAAACATATCGTTTATTGGACCTTTATAACACAACTTGATGTGATATTTATAATGATGTACACACACACACACACATACATACTAAAACTCATATACCAACACATCTACTCACACAACAAATAAGGAATGATACAAAGCCTACATTTGTTCAGTCATCTCCCATGTAGCTTCATCAAGACCAAAGTTCTTCCACTACACTTTAAGTTGCTCTCTTGCTCAGTTCCGGAGCATGAGATGTTTTCACTGCAATATGCATTATGGCTCTAGCTAGAACTCTCCCTCTCGTTCCACCTATAATACATATCGATTATTCACATGATCAACATCTTGCACATATCTTTTAAGAAATGAAACATGTAAATTATCATCAACTTTCACTGTTGGAAGCAGTGCAAGTTGATAGGCCACTAGTCCAATTCTCTTAAGGATCTCAAAAGGCCAACAATACTGAGGTTCTATATTAGCACATGATCCAATCCTCAAGGAGATCCTCTTGGGATTGATGCACAAGTACACATTCTCCCCAATCTAAAACTCCTTGAATTCTCTATGCTTATTTGCATAACTCTTCTCCCTGTCTTGTGTTTCCTTCAAATTCCTTCTAATAACCTTTATCTCCTGCTCCATCTCAGCTAACATATCTGGTCCAATCAAAACCCTATTCACTGGATGACTCCAGCTGATGGGATTATTGTAACTTCACCCATGGAGAGCCTCAAATGTACTCATCTTCAAGGATTTATGCTACCCATTTTTATATGAAAACTTTACTAGTGAAAGATACTCCTCCCACTTCCTATGCTGATGCATGACATACAACCTCAACATATCCTCATGAATCATATTAACCATTTCTATTAGTCCATCTTTCCGAGGATGATAAGATATGCTAAAATCTAACTCTATCCACAAGCCTGCAATCAATTCCTTCCAAAACTTGGAAGTGAACTTGGCATCTCTCTCTGATACAATATTCTTCGGAACACAATGAACCTCACTATCTCCCTATTGAAGATCCGAGCTACCTCACTAGCTGAATTAGTAGACTTCACCGCAATGAAGTGAGCTACCTTTCTTAGCTTGCCAAACAAAACCATGATGGAATCATGCTATCTTTATGTCCTCAGAAAACCTGTAATGAATTCCATGGAAATGACCTCCCATTTCCATTATGGAATCGAAATAGGTTGTAACAAACAAGATGGATGCTTGCATTCAACTTTCACCTGCTGAGAGTCCAAGCACTTCAGAACAAACTCAACCACTTATTTCTTCAAATTAGGCCAATAGTAGAACTTCTTAACCAATTTCAAAGTCTTTTGGTATCCTGGGTGGCCCGAATATGGCTTGACATGAAACTCTTTCAAGATAAGCCTCATGAGCTCACTGCTATCTTATACATATACCATGTTCTTAAATCTAACCAAGCCATCTGCTGTGAGGTGATACTCCTCATCTCTATCACCCTGCTGCAACCTTAGCTTAAGATAATGGTACCTCTCATAATGCTTCCCTACATGCAAGGTTCGTTCCTGCAAATTTGTCCCATAAGAGCTCACAACTGAAATATGATTCACCCACACTCTCCTCTTCAGAGCATATGCAACGTTGTTCTCCTTGCCCTTAATGTACCTAATCTCAAAGTCAAACTCAATGAGAGTAGCCAACCATCCAGCTTTCTTGGCATTCAATTTGGTTTGGTCAAACAAGTACCTTAGTCCATTATGATCCCTCATTAGAACAAACCTCCTGCCAAGGAGATAATGTCTCCACATCTCCAATGCATGAATGATAAATGTCAAATGAAGATCATGAGTCACACAATTCTTCTCACATTCATTCAACTTCATTGATTCATAGAAAACTACCTGCCCTTCCTGCATTAATACCCCACCAAGTCCTTCCTTGCATGCATTTGTACAAACCACAAACTCTTTATTAGGATATGTAGTCTTCAAGACTGGATCATTTGTAAGCAAATGGTTCAATGACTCAAAACTAGCTACACACTCCTCAGTCTATTCAAACTTCTTTCTTTTCTGCTACAAAGATCTAATATGATATCCAATATTAGATAATTTCCTAATGAAACTTTTGTAATAACCTAATAATCCCATCAATGATCTAAACTTATCCACATTCCTAGGAGTTGGCCACTCCCTGATAGCTTTAACCTTTTATGGGTCCACTGCTATGCCTTCCTTGGAAACAACATGTCCCAAGAAATTAATCCGAGTTTGAAAGAAAATGTACTTGTTGAGCTTGGCATATAACTGATGCTCTCTCAACAATATCAACACTAATTCCAGGTGCTATGAATGCTCTTCCTAATTCCTTGAATATACTAGTATATCATCAACAAAGACACAACACAACACACTGTTCATCAAACACATTAAGATGACTAGAGCATTAGTAAGGCTAACAGGAACCACCATAAACTCATAATTCCCATACCTTGTATGAAATGCATTCTTGCAGATGTCTTCTTCCCCTATGTGCACCTGATGATATCCTAATCTCAAATCAATCTTTGAGAACACTAATGCTCCCTTAAGGTAATAAAACAAATCATTAATCCACAACAATGGATACCTGTTCTTGATGGTCACCTTATTTAGCTACTTGTAATCAATGAAAAACCTGAGAGTACCATCCTTCTTCCTTACAAACAATACTGGCTCACCCCAAGGTGATACACTTGGATTAATGTATCCCTTATCGAGCATTTCCTTAAGTTGCAACTTCAATTCCACCAACTATAGAGTTCTCACCCTATACGGTGCCTTAGATGTTGGTGCTGCTCTTGGTATCAACTCAATAGAAAAGCCTCCTCTCTATGAGGGGGAAACTCTGGAATATCTGCAGGAAATACATCTTGAAACTACTGAAAAATATGAAACCTCTTCAGGATTTCATCATCCTCATCCCCTTTCCCCTTGTCACTATATATATGAACTACAAAAAATACACATCCCTTCTTGCAACTACACTTTTCTTGCATAGATGTAACCATTCTTACTAATGTGGGGTTCTTCTTTCCCTGCAATACTCTCCTTTCCCATCATCATCCATGCACTCAATAGCTTTGTCATAGTAGTCCACCTTGTTCCTATGAATCAACAACAAATCCATGCCCAAAAGAATATTATATAAACCCAAAGTAAGCACATTTAGATGTGTTGAGGTAGGCATACCATTCAACTGAAATGCGTAATATCTCACCCAATGATGAACTCTTCTCTTGGTTCCTATAGCCAACTATACAAACCAATATTCTAAATGCAGTTGTTTATCCAAGAAACACTTATCCACCAGGGCAAGGCTAATATAACTATAATTCAATCAAGGATCAATCAAAATAGAAACAACTTGATAAAAAATCTTACCTTCCATCTCGATAATGGATTTCTGATGATCAACCTGCATGCTATTGACCACTACATAAATCTGAGGAATACTTTGACCAACATCCCCAACTATCTGTGCCTCTTGAGCATTGTAAATCTGAGGCCTTCCACCCTGATGTGATGGGAAATCTCTCCTTTGATGCTCTCCATTACAATTCCAACACCACAAAGTCTCCTTGCCATTGCCTTTGTTCTGTTTCTCCTTAGGATGAGACCCATGTCCTCTCTCAACTACATTTAACTTCTTTTGAGGTCCCACATTCTCCTTGACATCTGCATCCTGAGATCTTCCTCGCTTCTTAAACCATTTTCCTTTTGTCTTTTCATTACCTTTCCAATCACACTTGTACTCAATCTTGCGCTTAGACCGCCCATAACAATTCTTTAACTTTCCAATGCCTTCCTCCAATGAATGGGGCTCATCATACTCATTCCGATCCTTAAATTCTAATTGCAGTCCACTAATGAACCTTTGGACCTTTTTCTTCTCATCCTTGAGGTAGGGAACATACCTCAAAAACTCTAGAAACTTGGTCATATACTCTTTATCTGTCATGGAACCCAACTTCAACTCATAGAACTCCTTGGCCTTATCGACATAATATCTCTCTAAAAATTTCTTCTTCCTAAATATTCTTTTAAACTCATGCCAACTCATCTCCTCTTCCTTGATCGATCTGACTCGCTTAAAATCTTCCCAACGAATATCTACTTTTCCCTTGAAACTAAACATAACTACCTTTGGCCTTCATGTTCTCTGAATAATTAAGAAATCTAAAGAACTTCTTCATCCCAAGCAGCCATGCTTCTGCATTATCTGACTTCCTCGCATCCCCATCAAATATAGGAGGCTTGGATTTCCAGAACTCATGTGGAAAGTACCCCCTCTCAATCCTCCTATAAGGATGATGGTGGCAATGATGATGATTTATCTAAGAATCAAAGATGGAATAAAATCCATGAGTTCTAGCCAACCTGCCAGGTGTATCCAAATATCTGACACATCTGACTATATCATTTATATCCATCATGTATCTCCTCTGAGACTTGCTACCATATGCCCCATTTGTTTTCTTCTCTTGTCTATCTCCATTAATGTTCCCTAACTATCCTTGCTTTTGAAAATCCTAATGCTCTAAAGAAGCAATGCATTAACTTCTACTTGCTTTTCCTAAGCTCTAGAAAAACTTTCCTATGCCTCAATAAACCTGTCATTATTTGCCTTGTAACTTCTAATTTATTCCTTCAAACTTATCAGTGTATCTGCTAAAACAAGAGAGTACTCTTCTCCTTGCTTCTCAACTGGCCTTTCCCATTCCACTGATTTCACATTAGGCCTGTAAGGGGAGTCATGTGAACTGTATTACACCACTCTGCTCTTCATCTCTGATCTTCTATTTCCTATAAACATACCATGTCAGATGAACCAAATAAAAGACATAATCAAATCATACCTTAGTGTATCTCATGGGAGGCTATAACAACTACATGGGCCAATCTAGATTAGCAAAATACAATATAAAAGCATATCAATTCTTACATAATTATCACAACCATAACCATAACAATTCATGCATAACAAACACATTGAAAACTAACATGCAAGCATAACAATCACATTTATCCCATCTTGTCTAAGTGTTTGAACCTAGAATCTCTGATACCACCTTGTAATGCCCCCTCCCACATTTACCCACTTTTACAAGATTTGCAGGGTAAACATGAGATGATTGTCACTATGATATGATACAAACTCCAAGTTATAGTTATGGAGGTGGGGCCTACAAACCAGAACACATACTGACATCCCTTAGAGACTACAAACCACTTAGGAGCCTGACAACCACCCCAGGTGGTCAATCCCTGATCTGGAACTCATTTTCTCTAGCTTAACTCCACAACCACACCCATAACACAACATCCATGCGGTTGGGAGGCTATAACCACACCAAAAAACCTGTATCCATGTGGTTATGACCCAAAATCCCTTATTCTGTGCATGCGGTGGTGATATCTATGCCACTTTTTCAAGCTAGCCTTCAGGGCACTACCAAAAACTTCTTGTAATTTTCCAGAAACATAACTAAGATGATAACAATGCCAACCATTAAAAACTTGAGCAAGATATTGACCTAGAAATGTCTAATACATGTTAGATATTTCGTCAAACATATGATAAAAATAGAAGGTACAGGCCATGAATGCATATCTGATCATAAAATTCTGAACTACATCAAAAAATTGTCAAGAAGGTACAATTCCCTCTCAAGGTAGATGCAACAACAATTGTTAGCCCATGAATAACAATCATTCAATCACTTGTCAAATCATGAACAAGATTCATAGCAAGAGAACATCATATAATCATGCATATTACCAACATATAACAAACATAGAATCCATAACAAATCAACCACAAGATCAACATAATATCTGACACAAGTGCTCATCAATCACAATAATAAAATAACTTATATTAACATATGAAAAATCCAACCAAGTCAGGTACTTCCATGTACAACCCAACCATAGATTGGGCTGAACCAAATCTCTCTTTCATCCTATCACCCTTGTGCAATATTCCAAGCATAAAAGTGGGATCATATGGGTTAAACCAAAATAGAACCAAACATGGGTTCTAGAGGCCAAACTACCTCAACCCTCTATCATAGTGGTTCCACCTAAAGTAATCTGTTTTATGGATAAAAATAATCTCCCTGGACCTAGTGGCTTAGTCTAGAAATAATCAAGACAAAAATACAATGTTTTTCATTAAAGATGTTTGAAATATGAAAGGAAAACCTACTTGGAATCCAAGGCAAGATTCCTTATTCTCCCTACTTGTTAGCTCCATCTCCAACTCCAATTTCTAAAAGCGGAATCTGCAAATCATCCAAAACAAGCAAGAGAACAAAATATACAAGATAACGCATAAAAAAAACTCTAAAAAAGAAGTCAAGGATTCATGTTCTACATATGCATAATCAAGACATAGGAGAAACAATGCACTTTTGTATTAATAATTGTAGGGAAAGATTACAACCCTTGTAGGCCTTGACCTTGTGATTCTCTCCCGTCTATATTGTCCTTCCTTTGCCACAATGGTAAGCCTGCAATCACACCTAAAGCACATGGATGGATCATGGACCTATAGACACAAATGGACAACATAAAGGTATAATCATAGTCTCTAAAACCCAACCCAAGCTCTATGGTAGATGTTGAATTTATAGGGTAAATGAGGTAGTTTGGGATTTACCATACTAGGGATTAGATCCACTTTAGAAGGAGGTAAGATCTATGAGATAAGAGATAAGACCTCATTAGTAGGATTTTGAGATCTGATCCAACAATAAATAGTTAAAACTACTCTGAAGCTTCTAGAGAGAGAAACTTCAAAATTAATTTTTATTTTTTCCCATTTCCAAGTGTTCATTGCACTTTTTGGGAAAGAAACCTATGCTAGCCAGCGCAGTTTCCATGTGTGCAATCTACATCAAAGCAGTCTGTCTTAAGGACAAGTGTGAAAAAATGTCCTGTAACATATTTCCCCCTAAAGTACAAAGTCAGAAGTTGTGGCTGAGGACTAAAGTGATTACTATGTTAAAATTTTGGATCAAGAATCGACGGGTTGAGATCATCAATTGACTATTACAATACATTATTATGATGAAATCATCGCTAAGGTAGTCATACCTATGCTCAACATATAAACCATTTTATATTTACAGTGATCAAAGTCATGTACATTAATGTCATATTGTTAAACCATGCTTGGATGACTCTTTTCATGACCATAACTATCATACTTTGTAGATCTTGTATTAATCTTGAAATCATAGCATGAATTGATGAAACTAGATCCTGGGTCTTCTACCTCATCACTTGATAATACGAGTCTAATCATGTGAATAGATGTGTTGGAGTCGAACATGGTATACACCATATAATTACTGGCTAATGGTGAAAATCATTAACAAATGTGAGAGAAACCACTGATAATGATGATGGCCCTCAAGGCACTAAAACAAAATCTATGACATGTGAATAAATGAGCTAAAGTCGAACACCCCATAAAATATTCTGGTCGAAGGCCAATGTTGAGAACATTACACCGAAAGAAAGGGGACTTTCCATTGAGGTATTCAAGTTCCAAGGAGTTCAAGGGAGTTTCTAAGTCAACTTCCAAGATAATGTGCTATGCAAATTCTAACAAATTGAAGGGAGTTTCTAAGTCAACTTCCTAGATAATGTGCATACGTCAATAGGAAGTGACCCATCACAGGAGGGACTTAATGTATCCCTTATCAACGACACAAAATGAGTATCAAGATTTGAGAAAGAATGTGATGGCTCAGAGTTGGTTAAGGGGTGACATACATGAAAGAAGGCTTAAGGTATTCTAGTAGATGTCAACTAAGAGCGGAATTCTCTTGAAAATATCGGTGACAATTAATGGAATTGGCATCATTTGACTCAAAGGCCCATTATGAAGGCTTTCAAAAAGGTGTGATCAACAAAGAGGCAAGCGGATTCCCGAACCCAAATCAGTCATAGAGGTGAAAGAGTGTCATGTTCAAGAGAGACTAATTTCCATAAATTAGGTTTCATGTATTGTTTCCCCAATTTCCCCACCATTTCTGGCAAGTACCTCTTTATTTTGTACAAGGTTGAGGAGGATAAATTATGCTTCATCTATAATATCATCCTTCGAATGAATCCATTTGAGTACTTTTAATGAACCATGAGAAGGAGTGGTTCAATCTTGTCATGCTTGACGAACCCTACATTGTTTATGGTTTTATGAGTCCATCGGAGGTATAACTTGACTTAAATATGAAAAAGAGGCAAAAAAGAAAAATATGAGAGGTTCCTTTTCATGGATTTAGTCCCTTGAGCTTGAAAAGCCATAAAATAATACCCAGGAAAACCTTTTAGTGATTTTTTACTAAAGTATTCCTTTTTCGTAAATAGTCCATCTAAACTAGAAAAGGGTTGAACTTGTACTAGGTAGACATCCTTTCATTTACTTTAAGGAGTGTGATAGAGACAAGTTCTTGACAAATTTTTCATATTTTGGGTGTCTGAAAAGAGCTTAAGGAAAATTCCTCTTCGAGGAACGAGTGGTATAAAGGGTAGAAATTGGTTCCTGTCATGATGGAACTACTAAAAAAATTTAGAGGTGAACATATAAGCTAATAAGACTACTTATTGTAGTGGTTACTCTAGGAAAAGCGTAAAATACCAAGTTAAAGTGAATGATTGACCAAGGAGATGGTGATGATGGAATGATAAAACCAAGGCTCATATTACAGAAACATGCTGATAACAAGTGGGAATCATGAGGGTTAAAGTGTGGAATCTTTCTAGGGTAAAACCAAAAATATGATAAAGAAGAGGACAAAGGGATCAAATTCTAGGTCATGGTAGGTTAGAAAGAGGGATTCCAAAAAGAAAATAAAAATGATTTGATGGATTACAAGATGACAAAAAGGTACTATACTAGGGAATCCATGATATCACAATGTGATGGGGTTGGACCTATCATAATGTGATGGGGTTGGACCTAAGGCACAATGATGGAGAACCAAGATTAAGTTCAAAATAGGTTTAATTTTTACCCAAGCTTCAAATAGAGAAAAACTATGCTTAAGAGTGGTTTCATTTTTACACAAGCTTGAAACAAAGAAAAACTATGCTTGAGATAAATACATTGTCCCTATCATAATGGTAGAGGCATGCGCCCCCAACTTTGTTTCGTCCACCAACTCTTCTCATGGACTCAGATAAATGGTGGTTATTGATAGGAATATGTTCATAAGGAAGGAAGGAGGAGGATCATGTGATATGCGAGATTGAAACAAAGAATAAATTCATAGTGACCTGTTTCATGTTTTAACGAGCTTGAAACAATAAAATAACTATGATCATAACACTATTTACCTTGTTCATGGTTCCCAAGAGGCCAATGCTTTGGGAGGAATACATATCAAGGGCTTGATCATGGATTCCAAGAGGTTTTCATCGGATGGAAGAACAATTCTATGGAAGGAATGCATATCAAGGGATCTAACAGGGGTAGGAAGATTAGGCTCTAATGCCCCCAGTAAATAATTTACCATATCACCTACTATATCTAGGTTAAAACAAGTCGAGCAAACAATGAGAGAATCTTCTTTATCGGTGGGTGCAACCATGGAAAAAGTAGCTACATAATTAACCTGTGGCAAGGGGGATACCACTTGCATATTAGTAACGTTTAGGGAAGTTGTATGGTTGGCAATAAAATCATGACCAATGAATGAAAGTTGGTCAATAGTCACAATTTTTCAGTCACGTGGGAAAGACATCACTCGAAAGAGTGTGGACACGACAAAGTTCATGGCCTAAACATAGTCTCACCCAAGGAGAAAATTTAAATCCAAAGGGCCATTAGAGAAATTTTGAGGTCTAAAGTCGACCTCCTAAGGAATATTATAAAATAATAGTGGAACTAATAGATTACCTCACAAGTTTCGGAGGGAAAAAAAAAACTACTTTTTCAACCCGCACTTTCAACCTATCTCCCTATTATTTCACTCAAATTTCAAGGAGGAGCACTCGTTGGATGCATAATATAATTTTTCATCCAAGGAGTACCACTATTGCATACTATTAATGGACCCTACTACACAAAAAATGTGAAATACATGAAAAAAATGATTGCAATCACGTTTTTTTCATGTATTTCACATTTTTCATGTAGTAGGGTCCATCGAAAGTATGCAACATGGGTACTCCTTGGATGAAAAATTAAATTCTTCATCCAACGAGTGCCCCCGCTTGAAATTTGAGTGAAATTGTAGGGAGATAAGTTGAAAATACGAGTTGAAAAGCAGTTTTTTTTTTTTTTTTTTTTAATATAATTTTTACCTTTTTACTCCAAAAATTGTGAGTCATACCCATTAGTTGACATCATCATATCGAATCCTATTGGTTCTTATAATTTTTATTTTTGTTGTACAATTTTTTTAGGCCCATTTTTTACCTCAAAATTTCTCTATTGCTTGGACTACCATAACATCAATACAAGCAATTCTCCCCTCCATGGTAATATGAAGTTGAGGAAGGATCCCTAAAGGTTCACTGGTTCTTTTGTTAGAAGCCATCATATTACTAGTAACAGACACAAGCTAAGGGGAACCTAAATATTTCCATGTAGTCGAGGATAAAATGCTAACAAAAGCACATTCGTTTATAACAATGCGATATATTTTTTTTTTATCACATGTCTTCACCATGATTTTGAAGGGCATGTAGGAAGGGAGACAAGGCTCTATAAATTGATTCCAATCAAATGAAATGATCTCATTACTTGGAGGTGATTCTATGAGAATGGGAGAAATCCCCCCTTGTTTAGTGGGATCTGAAGTAACAAGAAGAACCTAAGTGGTATTAAATTCACTCTCTAAGGGGAGAGAATGCTTGATTGAAGATGGAATCGAGTCGACCACTTTCTCAACCAATGGGTGGTTGGAAAAGGACTCATGGGATTCATGTTTAGTGAGAGTGGGATTGAATGAGGATGGAATCATATAAATCACTTCAACAACTAAGGGAGGATTGGGGTAAGACTTATGATAACTAGTTGGAAGTTGTTGTTGAGAAAAAATAAGGTTTTCCAATAGTTTGGAGGCTTTATCTATATGAGGGAAAATGTGAGTTTGATGACTCCCTTCACATTAACCTACATGTAAACCTAGCTTTACCTTTTTTCCCATGAACCTTATTATCACTAGTTGATGGGTTATCACAGGCATGATCCACAAAGGCTGATGACAAGGGTTGATGTGGGCCTATGGACCACACTTCTAATACCTGGGGAATGCCAGTGAAATCTATAAGAAGGTGTTCACCCTTACAAATATTTCAAGGAAATTTAATTTTACAGGGCTTGTTAGAATGTTTTTCAATATTAGCCTCATTCATAATAATGGTTTCTTGGTTTCCACCTTATTCTTCTTCTTCTTCTTCTTCTTAGCTTCCTGGTTACTAGCATCAATACCTTCACTAGGCAAGGAAAAAGAAAGGGATAAAGAGACGATGGGTAAAAGGGGAAAGGGTCAACTTGACATTAGTTTTTTTCAGGTGGAGAACATGGTTGTGGAGAAATTGGGACATTCAAAACCAAGGAGGTTGAGAAGAACCATGTCGATAAACCTATCGTGAATCCAGGAAGGGTCAACATAGCCATGTAAGGAGCACCAGTATTTCCAAAAGGAGGATAAGGACCAGGATTCTTGTCAAAGGGGTTTCCTTGAATTGCATTCTTTGGAATTATTTCCATCAAACTCAACCTAACTTGGTCTACTAAAGAGTAAAAGTGAGAATTCAACCAAAGAAATAATAACAATGAAAAGGGTCACTATGCATAAAAGGATTACTAGGTCACCATGAACTGCAATATACTATTAGGTATGTGTAGGAAATCTCTTTGAATTCTATGTTTGGTGTATCAAAGATCACAAGGTGACCAACTTGATTACCTATGGTAGTTTTTCAACCTAATGGGGACTTCCAAAATATATCCGGAGGTACGTGGAAGCACATTCCGTAGTAGTGTTGTTTAATGTGTAACTGTACGATGGGGGTGTTTATGTAAAACCCTCCTCCCACATCTACCCAAGTAACCAGAAAATCGAGGTAAACATGTGATGAAGAGTTACTATGATATGATTCAACTCCCTATGTGTTAGTTATGGAAGTGGAACCAGTGGAACACAACACCACAGACCTTCCAGATCCACTGCAAAACCCCCAAGATCCATCCAACCTTCTAGGTGACTAACCCCTGAGACCAAATAACTTTTTACCTCATTAATCCCCTAGTTTTTACCATGACATGGGCATGAGAGTGACTAAGACCCTCCAGTTTCTCCCATATCATGGGTAGGCCTATGACTGTGGACTTTCCCAAGCAGTTCTGTGCCTACACTTTGACTTTTATGCCACTTTTTTAGGCCCAGGGCTCAGGTCACCACCCAGAACTCCATTACACTTCCAAAAATGAAAGATAATAGTGGAATAATGATGCAAATTTAATTACTTGAACAAGGACTTGATTGGATCCCCACTAGCCATGACAAGAATTTCGTCAAACATGTCACAAAGATGTAATCTATAGGTTTAAACAACAAATCTGAGCACAGGGATCTCATAATTATCTGAGAATCACTAAGAAGCATTGATGCCTCATCACAATAAATACATTACCATCTATTAAGCCATATATTCATTATACATTTAGTGATTAACTAAAACATGATGAGAGCTATACATTTCCACTGTCATAAAACTCATTCATAACCAACATATAACCAAAAAAAAAATATCAAGGATATAACAACCATATGCCACAGATAAACAAGTATATTCACCCATAAAATACCAAGGAGAAAGAGAGCTCTTATTGATGATTGCATAGTTCGACCAAGTATGGGACTTCCACAAACCACCCGACCTAGACTAAGTTGAACCAAATCCTTCTTTCATCTAGTCACCCCTATGCCATATTCCAAGATTGAATGCAGGATCTCATAAAACACATCAATCAAAACCAGTTGGGGCTTCCAGAGGCCAAACCACCTCAACCCTCAACTAGTGATTCCACCTGATAGTCAGACATCACTAACCATCACTAAATTGGTCTCTACCCAAGCTGTCCAAGGATCTAGAGCGTTTGTTCCAGCTAGGGCTTCCAGGACTAGTAACTCAACCCACGGTTATTGTTGGGCTTCCAGAGCATTTGTCCAACCAAGGCTTCTAGGACTAGTAACTCAACCCACCAATGGCTTCTAGAGCTTTTTTCCAACCAAGGCTTCTAGGACTAGTAACTGAACCTAAGCTATTACAAGGCTTCTAGAGCATTTGTCCAACCAAGGCTTCTAAGACTAGCAACTCAACCCACCAATGGCTTCTAGAGGGTTTTTCCAACCAAGGCTTCTAGGACTAGTAACTCAACCCAAGCTATTAAAAGGCTTCTAAGACTAGTAACTCAACCCAAGCTATTACAAGGCTTCTACGACTAGTAACTCAACCCAAGCTATTAAAAGGCTTCTAGAGCATTTTTCCAACCAAGGCTTCCAGAAACTAGTAACTCAACCCACAAATAAAGACACAAGAAAACCAACCAGAAAGAAAAAGTAAAACCCACAAAACCATGGATATCTAGGAAATGGCAAGGCTAGGAAAAATCACTATCAATACAGGAAATCCTCCATGCCAATGACAGATCATAACCAAATAACCACATGCATATGCCATGCATTCCAAAACTAGTGAGGAAAACATACATGCAACTCGGTACTTGCAAAAAAATGCCACTATAGCTGCTAATCTTGATGTCCTTTTTCTCTTTCCTTCCATTTCATTGCCTTCTTGCTACAAAAATTCTTGTATGCCATTCTATTCCAAGAGTGCTCCAAGAAAACTCTAAGTGCCTAAGAGTATGAGAGAGAGAGAATAGAGAGATAGATCCAAAAATGAACTAACAAAAGTTTGTGAACTAATCCTCAGAAGCCTTTTTATTAATGAGGCCTCTATTTTCTTCATTTTCCATTATTTTCCATTATTTTCCTTCGATTTCCTCCTCACATGAAACCTATGACCTTTCATCTCCATTTGCTCCTAATTTCCATTATTTTCATAAATAAATGCCATTAAATTCCACTTTTCCTCTCCAAATCCTTAGCCATTACCTTTGCCAATTTCCTTCTCCATTAATTAATCACAAGTGATCCCCATCACTATGATTTTTCCCAACATTCATCGTGGAATACGTGTCCCATGACCAAGGTCTTATTTTACCTTTATTAATTTGTACATGGATTTTTGACTAGGGTTGTTATAGAGACCTCCTCCTTGGGGGAACACCGTCCTCGGTGTTCAACGACACCTACAACCACAAAACCATTGTAAACAAACATATTTCCCATGGAGATTTATAACCTAACTCGTTGCAATATTTACAATGATCTACCCACTGAGAAGCAAACCAACATGACAACATAAAAACATGACAACCATAATGACATGACACCCATACTGATTATTGGAGATTTATAATATATCTCATGGCAGTATTTACATCCATAGACATATGTACATATACCAAAACATCATACCAAAACATATACCGAAACATATATCTCAAAGACATATACCAAAACATTCGCTCAATCAGAGAATAGAGAAGGATACATAGCTCACATTTTATCCGCCATCTCCCATGTAGCTTCATAAGGCACAAAATTCTTGCACTACACTTTAACCTACTCGATTGCTTGGTTTCGGAGCATGAGCGTCTTTCCCTACAAAATTCATTGAGAAACTGGCTAGAATTGTCCTTCTAGCTCCACTTGCAATACAGACCAGTCAATCACATGATCAACATATTGAACATACTTCTTAAGAAATGACACATGGAAAACATCATGTAATTTCATTGTCCAACACAATGCAAGTCGATAGGCTACTAGCAAAACCCTCTCAAGAATCATGTAAGGTCCACAAAACTGAGGTGCCAGCTTGGCACACGATCCAATCCACAAGGAGCTCTTCTTCAACTTTATGCGCAAGTACACCTCCTCCCCAACCTAAAACTCCTTAAACAACTTGTTCCAATAAGCATAACTCTTCTTCCTATCCTATGCTTCTTTCAGATTCTTCTTGATTACATACATTTCCTATTCCATTTCTACTGGCATGTCTGGTCCAATCAATACCCTGTTAATTAGATCACTCCAACTAATAGGAGTATTAAAACTCCACCCATAGAGTGCCTAAAACAAAATCACCCTCAAATATTCCTGATACCAATTGTTGTAATCAAACTATACCAGTGGAAGATACTCTTCCCTCTTCCACTATTGATGCATCACATACATCCTCAACATGTCCTAAAATATCTTGTTGACCCTCTCTATATGTTCATCTATTTGTGGATGATAAACTGTACTGAAGGCCAACTCTGTGCCCAAGCCTGCACATAAATCTTTCCAAAACCTAGAAGTAAACTTAACATCCCTATCTAAAACAATCTTCTTTGGGACACCATGCAACCTCACTACATATCTCATGAAAACCTATTCTACATCGTTTTTTGAGTATGTAGAATTCACTGGAATGAAGTGCACTACCTTCATTAACCTGTCCACCACAACCATGATGGAATCATGCTGCCTAGATGTCTTCGAAAAACCTGTGATAAATTCCATGGAAATGACCTCCATTTCTACTCTAGAATTAGAATTGTTTGTAGTAATCCACCTGGATGCTTACACTTTGCCTTCACCTACTAACAATACAAGCAACTAACCACAAACTCTGCCATTCCTCTCTTCAAATTCAGCCAATAGTAAAAATTCTTCATTTATGTTAGTGTCTTCTAATAGCTTGGGTGACCTGAAAATATTTTTGCATGAAACTCCCTCAAGATCACCTTCTTGAGCTCACTACTATTTGGCACATATATAATGTCTCTAAACCTGAGGAATCCATCTACCATTAGACAATAGTCCACATCCTATGCACCTACACCTGTACCTATACCACTTCCTATACTTGTACCTGTACCACTACATGTACCTGTAGCTATACCACTTAATGTACCTGTACCTAAACTCTGCTGCAACCTGTGCCTAAGCTCCATATACCTGACATCCTGTTGACCTGCATGCAAGATCCTATCCTGTAGATCTATACCATAGGAGCTCACAACTTCTATATGCTTCACCTATATCCACATGCTAAGAGCATCTGTGACCTTGTTCTCTTTACCTTTAATATACCTAGTACTAATGTCAAACTCATTGATCATGGCCAACCATATAGCTTTCTCGGCATTCGGATTCGCTTGCTCAAATAGATACCACAATCCATTGTGATCACTTACAAATACAAATAGTCTACTAAGAAGATAATGCCTCCACATCTTTAATGCATGAATCATCACTGCCAAATCAAGATCACGTGTCAGACAGTTCTGCTCATTCTCATTTAGTTTTCGTGACTCATAACACACTACCTGTCCTTCCTGCATAAGTGCTCTACCAAGCCCTCTCTTGTAAGCATATGTACATGCCACAAACTCTTTGTTTGAATATGTGATCTTTAACACTTGAGCATGTGTTAACAACTTCTTTAATTGCTCAAAATTGGCTGCACATTTCTTTGTCCATTCAAACCTCTTTCCTTTCCTTTGAAATGATATGGTAGGATAAGCAATATGCAAGAAGTTCCTGATGAACCTCCTGTAATACCCAGCTAACCCCATGAAGAATCTCACCTCAACCAAATTCCTAGGAGCTGCCCACTCCATGATAGCTCTTACATTTTCTGGATCCACTACTATACCTTCATTGGAAACGACATGTCCCAAGTAATGTACCTCAGTCTGAAAGAAACTGCACTTGCTGAGCTTAGCATACAACTAATGCTCTCTCAACAATATCAATACTGCTACGAAGTTTTTGACATGCTATTCTTCATTTTTAGAATATACCAATATATCATCAATGAACACAATAACATACTTTTCCAAATAAGGATGCAAAACACTATTCATCAAGCACATAAAAGTAGCTAGAGCATTAGTCAAACCCAATGGAACTACAAAAAACTTATAATGTCCTTACCTGGTATGGAAAGTTGTATTGTGAATATCATCTTCTTTAATGCGTACCTGATGATATCCAGATCTCAGATCAATATTTGAGAACATTGCTACTCACTTCAACTAATTGAACAAATCATCAATCCTCGATAATGGATACCTGTTCTTGATGGTAACTTTTTTCAACTGCCTGTAATCAATGCAAAACCTAAGAGTACCATCCTTCTTCTTCACAAATAATACTGGTGCGCCCGTGGTGATACATTTGGCCTAATGTATCCCTTGTTAATCACTTTCCTTCAAATACAACTTCAACTCTACCAACTCTGGAGTGCTCATCCTGTAAGGTACCTTAGATGCTGGTGCTGCCCCTGGTACCAACTCAATAGAAAAGTATACTTCTCTATGAGGTGGAAAAGTTGAAATATTTGCGGGAAATACATCTTGAAACTGATGTATAATTGGGTACCCGCTCAAAAAGTCTCCATCCTCAACTTCCTTACCTTTGCCACTATATATGAACTGCAAATAAAACACACCCTTTCCTGCGATTACACTTTTCCTACATAGATGTCACCATTCTCATTGATGTTGCTTTCTTCTTACCCTGCAAGACTCTTTGTTCGCCATTGTCATCCATGCACTCAATAGCCTTGTAATAACAATCCACCTTGGTCCTATGAAGATACAACCAGTTCATACCCAACACCATACTGTATGATCCTAAATGTAATAAATTCAAATGTGCTGAGGTAGGCATACCATTCAGTTCAAATGCACAAGCTCTTACCTAATGATGAACTCGCTTCTTTGTACCTGTATCCAATGGCACTAACCAAGACTCTGCATGTACTTCTTTATTCAATTCACACTTATCCACCATGTTAGGATTAAGATAACTATAATTAGATCTAGGGTCAATCAAAATAGAAAAAACTTGATCACAAAGCTTACTGTCCATCTCCATAACAGATGCCTAGTGATCTACCTGCCTATTATCCAGTGCTGCATAGATCCTAGGAATACTCTATCCAACATCTCCCACCTGTTGAAGCCCTGAAAATCGGGTCTACAACAAGGGGTGGTATCCCGATTCGGACCTTGGTTGGTAGCTCCTTTTCCGTTTGATATAGCGGGTCCGACTGGGGATATGGGACCAGTTTCCCAATTTTTGTGTGTGTGTGAGAAATATTGATATTTCTGATCTAACAGTTTCTAAATGAAATACTTCTGCTCTAATTCTAATCTAATAATAAGGAAATTATATTCTACTAAGCAGAAATATCTAAATCTACAATAACTCGGGGTGTAATCTTCCCTTTCTGCGATCTAAAATGATTTCAAATAACAACTGGTAATAAAGATCATTCAACTATTATGAGAAAAGAATTCAATAAATATGAACCACTTCGTATAAAAAGTTAGACGAAACAGTCGTGAAAAACATATCGCATAATAAGCTATTCATACACTAAGCATAAAGAAATAGCTATCACTGTACAAAAGTGCCAAATGATAACTCAGGCATTCATACATCAATATATAAATAACTGAACATGAAAATCACTTTAACAGAAGGTAGAAATAGTTAAGAGATAGAAATACCATTTATAACTAGTCCTACTCATGAGCTTCAAGCGATAACGATTTATCTCTTCTTGATCAAATATCCACTAAGAGTACAAAAGTGCAACATCAGTAGCAGATATCAAATGCAAACATCAATAAATCTTGTTCCATTCATTCATCAAAACCTCCTCAGAGGGTACAAAAGTGCATGTTCTGGGGATAAGTTTTTGATAAATTTCAGGACCCTTCTCTAAATGCATGAGAAGGGTTTAAATACTACTAACTAAATCTAAAAATAAATTATTACAAAAATGTAGGATGCGGTTTAAATGACCGTCCTCTTTTCAGAAAATAAAACAAAATTGAAACTAAAATTGAACCTAAAATTAAACTACTTCTGTATTTGGTCCTTGAAATCGCATGCATGCAGCATCTGTTTGAGAAGAGTCGGCTGGCCAACTTCCGATTTTAGCTGAGCTGAGAAAACAAAATCGACAAGAGCTAGCACCATCTTTTCAGCCGCATTGATGATACACTTAAGAGTCATCCACTGGCTATGTGGCTTTACCAAGTATGCCCAGTAATAATCCCAGTTTAACTTGGTTAACCCTTGGATTGCTTGTGCCTTTTCTTGGGCCTTCTGTTTCCAATCTCCCTGTAGTGTTGTTTTCTTGCAATTTTCGGAGCTTGCAGGTGACTAAGCAATTAGCAGCGTTATTTTTCGAGACATTTTTCTCAGCGATGTGCGATTAGCGCTAGGTGCTAATCATGCATCGAAAACTGCCTCCATTTCTTGATCCAGATTTCCTTGATGCGTTTTTACCTTTTGCGCTTTTTTCCTTCCAGTAGATATAAAGTTCAAAATTTGTAAAAATAATATTTCCGTGAACTCTTGACTTTGAGCCTTAAACTGTCTGTTTCTAATATCAACGCTGTCCAGTATCCACTTGACCATGTCCGTGTATGGGATAATTTTGGGTCTTGCTGCTATCCGGTGTAAGAATGAGTAGGTTAACTCTGTGATGGATGCCTCAGATGAATTGTTTGAGCCCGCGGTAGCAGCAACTTCCATTACTTTGGGATTCTCTTCTTCAAGCAGATTATACATGCCTTCCCACGTAGCAATTCCCGCGTCTCTATTACATGCCGTGTCTGTATACAAGGGCACCATTTCCTTTTCTTTTGAGCTCGGGGATTTGCTTTTCTTTCCCATTTTATCTTGCGTATTGCTTTGTATTGGTCTCTGTTCTCCGTTCCTGCAATTCACAAGTGAAAATGAATGACAAGGAAGGGTGATGGGAAAGTTTTTTAAATGCTGAAGACACATCAAATATACCACCTTACGTGAGATGATTTTTCGATAAGCATGAACCCATATTCCATTAATATTTGGCAATTACCTCATTTATTAGCATTAAAGCGCATAACCAAGTGTCAGCTTATGGAAAATACTTTTCTTGAATAACGTGCGCGAAAGATCTGCGATGAAATGATTTTGCGATTTGCTTCACAATATCGCAGATCGCAATATCGCAGAATCACAACGTTGTAGAACTGTAACATCGCATTATCGCATTGTCGCTGTATCGCGAAATCGCAATATCACAATATCGCAGATCACATAAAAGTTACACATTACAATCTTTGTTATCTTATTTTCTGCGAAATGCAATTTGCGATCGGCATCATCGCATATCGGAAAATTAAAGTTTTTTAATGTAAGTTATGCTGAATGCGATGCGATATTTGTTTATTATCGCATATCGCGATCTCGCAATATTGGAATTCGGCTTGTAGGGTGGTATGCTGTCATCTTTTTTGCGATGCAATTTTGTTTTATCTTATCTTATCATAATGTTTTTTTTAGATTTTGCAAGGGGGGTTTCCTAAGCTTATGATGGTAATTTTATTTGAAAAGGAAATTTAAGCATTATTTTGATTTTTTAAAATTTTAACTAAGGGTCCCCACTTATTTAGTTAGGAGTAACACTAAATAAGAAGGGGGGTTGTTGCTGGTCACAACACCACCCTGATGCTGTGGACAATCTTTCCTTTGATGCTCTCCTCCACAAGTCCAACACTGCAAAGGCTTCCAACCTTCATCCTTATTCTGCTCCTTAGATCGAAGTCCTTGTCCTCTATTAGATGCATTGAGCTTATTAGATGGCATTGAATTCCCTTTATTACCTCCACCCTGAGGTATTTCTCACTTATTTTCCCATGTTCCTATGTTCTTTGCATTACCTTTCCAGTTCGGCTTAGCCTCAGATCTGTGCTTTGATTTCTCGTAAAAATGCTTTAGCTTCTGGATGGCCTCCTCTAGTGATCTAATCTCATTAAACTCAATCTTGTCTTTGAATGCTAATGAAAAACCACTTATGAATCTCTGAATATTGGCCTTCTCCTCCTTGAGGTAAGGCACATACCTCAGTAGCTCCAAGAATTTGCTAATGTACTCCTCATCGGTCATGGAGCCCATCTTCAGCTCATAAAACTATTTTTCCTTGTCATCATATTATCTCTCTGATAGATACTTCTTCTGGAACAGCCTCTCGAACTCACTCCAAGTCAGCTCCTCCTCATAAATATCTCTAACATTATTTACATATTCCCACCAGATATTTGCTTTACCTTTAAGACTGAATATAGTTATTCTGGCCATCATGTTTTCTAAGTAATCGTGCAATCTGAAGAACTTATTCATTCCAAGAAACCATCCTTCTACATTTCCGTGACTTATTCATCTCTCCATCAAATGTGGGCAGATTTTATTTCTTAAAATTGTCTGGAAAATATCCCTTGTCACTCCTCTTGTAAGGATGATAATGATGACGATCATGATACCTATCAGAACCAAAACTAGAATAGTGCCTATGTCTATCACCTCTCTTATCTAGAGTGTCCAAGAACCTACCATCTATGATTGTGTCATCTCTATCCGACCTGTACCCTCCAGGAGACCTACTGGTATATGCCCCATTAGTTATATCCTCTTGTACATGGCTGATCCGAAGTGGCCCATGTCGCTGCAGTTTTGACAAACTATTAAGGATTACTACATTAACTTCTTCTTGTTTCTCTTGTGCATGTATGATTCTGTCATTATCTTCTTTGCAACTCTTTATCCGCCTTCAAGCTTGTCAATGTGTTTGCTAAGTCATAAGAATTACCAACACCATGCTAGCCATCTGATCCATAAGGAGAATCTCATGAGCTATAGTCTACCATCTTGTTAGTCATCTTGATCTCTTTCCTGTAAGGCATCTTATGTCAGCTAAACCAAATCATAAGCAAACCAACATAACTTAGGATCATTCAGGGAGGATATCTCCTGCAAGATCAACCAAACAACGTAATGCAAGTATAAAAATAATCATAAAAACATATAGCCATATAGCATATATATATAAAAACATATAGACATCATTCAAAAACCGTACCAATGTATAATTGACAACACGTAAGCACTTGACTTGCATAAACAACACATAACCAATCATATACTCATGACGAAACATCCCAAAAAAACACCATCAACCTTCACATTGCGACATCATTGTAACCATGAACAACACCATGTATATGCAACAAGAACATAGACCACAAGCATAGGGAACACCTATGCAACTGACATGAATGCATGACTAACACACCGCCCATCCAGTTCGAGGTGTGAACCATGCTCTGATACCACTTTGTAACACCCTCCTCCCACATCTACCCAAATAACCAGCCAACCGAGGTAAACATATGACGAAGAGTTACTATTATATGATTGAACTCCCTATGTGTCTATTAAGGAAGTGGAACCAATGAAACACAACAACAAAAACCCTCCATACCCACTGCAGAACCCCCAAGATCCATCCAACCTTCCAGGTGACTAGCTGCTGAGACCAACTAACTTTTTACCTCATCAATCCCCTAGTCGCTCCCATGACAAGGGCATGAGTGCAGCTGGGAACCTCTAGTCACTCCCACAACATGGGTATGCCTGCAATTGGGAACTTTCCCAAGCCATTATGTGCCTGTAAATCTGAATATTGTGCCAATTTTTCAGGCCCAGGGCTCAGGTCATTGCCTATAACTCCATGACACTTCCAGGAATGAAAGATAACAAGGGAATACTGATACAAATGTAATTACTTGAACAAGGAATTGACTAGACCCCTACTATCCTTCATAGACATTTCGTAAAACATGTCACAAAGATCAAATCTACAGGTTTAAACAACATATCTTAGCATACGGGTCTCATAATTATCTGAGAATCACTAAGAAGCAGTGATGCCTCATCAAAATAACTACATTACCATCTATTAGGCCATATATTCATTGTACATTTAGTGATTAACCAAAACATGATGAGAGTCATACATTTCCACTACCATAAAACTCATTCATAACCAACATATAACCAATAGAAATATCAAGGATATACTGACCATATCAACCACACATAAATAAGTATATTTACCCATAAAATACTAAGGAGAAAGAGAGATTGTATTGATGATTGCATAGGCTGATCAGGTATGGGACTTCCACAAACCACCCGACCGTAAACTAGGCTGAACCAAATCCTTCTTTCACCCAGTCACCCCCGTGCCATATTGCAAGCATGAATGTGGGATCTCATAAAACACATCAATCAAAACCTTCCAGGGATTCCAGAGGCTAAACTACCTCAACCATTAAACAATGATTCCACCTCACAGTTGAACATCACTAACCACCATTAGATTGGTCTCGGCCCAATATGTCTAGGGATTTAGAGTGTTTGTTCCCACTAGGGCTTCCAAGACTAGTAACTCAACCCACAGTTGCTGCCAGACTTCCAGACCATTTGTCCAACCAAGGCTTCTAAGACTAGTAACTCAACCCACCAAGGACTTCCAGGACTAGTAACTTAACCCACCAAGAGCTTCCAGACATTTATCCAACCAAGGCTTCCTGGACTAGTAACTCAACCCAAGCTGTTACAAGGCTTCTTGAGCGTTTGTCCAACCAAGGCTTCCAGGAACTAGTAACTCAACCCATAGCCAAAGGAACAAGAAAACAACCAGGAAAACAAAGTAAAACCCACAACACCATGGCTATCCAAGAAATGGAAAGGCTATGAAAAACCATCGTTAATCCAGGAAACCCTTTATGTTAATGATAGATCATAACCAAATAACCACATGCATATGCCATGCATGCCAAAACTAGTGAGGAAAACATACACGCAACTTGGTACCTACAAACAAAACCTATTGTAGCTATTGATCCCAATGTCCTCTTGTTCTTTCCTTCCCTTCCTTTGTTTTCTTGCTCCAAAAATCCAAATATGACACACTCCTCCAAGAGTGCTCAAGAATGTTGGAAATAATACTGAGAGGGGGGGTGAATCAGTATTATCACATCAATAAAACTTTTTTCATTTCCATATTCAGATTCATATATGCTACTTCCACAACTTCTTATGATTCAGTTAGTTGATCCTTAATGAGTGCATTAGAACATTATCAACCATATTAACAGTAAACAGGTGCAGTAAAATAGAACAGATCATCACACATAAGTCACACACATGAACACCATGATATAAGGTGGAAACCCAATGTGGGAGAAAACCACCTACTGCAAGTCATCTCAATCTTCTTCTTAATACGAAAAATCCTTTTACAATATTTATGTATTGGTGCAGTCTTATACCAGTACGCATGCTTCTAGCTGCAGAGAGCTACAACTCTCTCTCGTTCTCCAGTCTCTCCTGGAAGGGAGCTACAACCCCCATAGTTCTTGTACTAGCCGATCCATTTACTAGTACGCAGGCTGCTACCTGCTACAATGCTCCAAAGTTTTCAACTGCTACTGGAAGGGAGCTACCACCCCCTTAGCTCTTGTACTAGCTAAGATACTAGTACGTAGGCGTCGGCCTACAATCTTCTCTCCTCCAGGTACCACGTTTCATATATTTTCAGACTGGATACACCTGAAGCACAACACATAATCTGAAAGGCCACGTTTCATCCAATTTTCATACTGGACCCATTAATATCATTGAAGCACATAATCAATCAATCTTCTGAACCACCCAAACACCAGATCAATACATATACAAGGATAATATATGTGTTAGCACCCAGATCTAGTCCATCAGATCACATAATTATGAGTCATTATGATCCTGATACAATATTAGTTCTCATCCATCAATACTGAAGCTAAACCCAATCAACCAAACAAGATATGCAGAATACTGACACCTTTAAACTGTCATCAGAACCCATCAACAACCAGAACCACCTGTGACTTCAAATATCATAGCTCAAATTGTATACGCTACTACAATGAACCAAACCTGCATATATACGCGCTTACACCAAAGCCAACTCACGTACAGATCTATAAATATTCAAACATGACTTGCAGCGATCTCAAACTTAAGTTATACCCAGTTCAGATCATTTTCAATATACAGATCTAGAATAAGCATAATCAAATATATAGAGATAGTTCATTTCAAACCATTTGATCCCGATCTATCCTTAGATCTTGTTCTCCATCAACCGGTGAGATCCCTCTTTAGCTCAGATCCAGATCTGCACCATAACCCAATCACAGTATTCCAGATCTAGCACTTTATCAGATATTCAATAATTCAGATGATGCTTTGTCAAATGATCTCCTTCCTCTTTTATAGCCTTAGTCCTTTCTCAATACCACGGTCCAAAACCATAGGATCGAAAAATTGTTGGACTAATACCATGAACCAAACATGAAAGTACGTGAGATCAACACTTTTGGATGCAATAACACGGGCCAAAACCATAGGATCAAAAACTATCGAACTAATACCATGAACCAACCATGAAAGTGCGTGAGATAAACAATTCTGACGAGGTACCATGGTCCAAAACCATAGGTTCAAATACCAAGAACTAACTACCATGGACCAAAGGTAAGTTCTCCAACATATACACGCTTTTCCTTGCATGAAAGTGCGTGAGATCAACACTTCTGACGAGGTACCATGGTCCAAAACCATAGGTTCAAATACCAAAGACTAACTACCATGGACCAAAGGTAAGTTCTCCAACATATACACGCTTTTCCTTGCATGAAAGTGCGTGAGATCAACACTTCTGATGAGGTACCATGGTCCAAAACCATAGGTTCAAATACCAAGGACTAACTACCATGGACCAAAGGTAAGTTCTCCAACATATACGCGCTTTTCCTTGCATGAAAGTGCGTGAACTTTTTCTCTACATGAAATAAACTTTTCTCTGCATAAGAGTGCGTGAACTTTTCTCTACATGAAATAAACTTTTCTCTGCATAAAAGTGCGTGAACTTTTCTCTACATGAAATAAACTTTTCTCTGCATAAAAGTGCGCGAACTTTTCTCTACATGAAATAAACTTTTCTCTGCATAAAAGTGCGTGAACTTTTCTCTACATGAAATAAGTTTTTCTCTGCATATAAGTGCGTGAACTTTTCTGCACTATAATTTATCATCTGAGATGAGTGGGTTGCCATCAAGTACAACATATGTATCATAATGCCAACAATCTCCCCCTTTGGACTTGATGGCAACAACAACCAATTCACTCTCCCCCTTTGACATCAAGGGAAAAGGGTGAACCAAGATATTCTCTTTCCTAGATAAACATTCCGTTGTCTATACCCCCTGAGTACCTGCTGAAATCTCCAAATGTTCTCCCCCTTTGTATATGCCAAAGTGTACCAATCTGTCCATGCTCCCCCTGAGTATATGCCAAGTCTCTGTACTACTGAAGTGTGTTGTTCATGCTCTTCCTGACTGAAGGCAAGATCTGCAAAAAGATGTTCTTCAAGAAGAACCATGAATTATACATCATAGGAGACCTTCCTATCACCAAAAGACTCAGTACATACATCCATTTCCCAACCACGTGGGGATATACTAGAATTGACTCATTCACCCAACCAAGTTGGGATACATCAAAAGTTTACATATGACAACCAATCACATTGCATCAATCATCCCAGGCATAGTGGGGAAACCAAAATAGGCCGTTACATGACCTTGATAAAAAAAGATATACATGACATAGAAACGAAATATCAAGACTATGCAAACTACTATCAGCAACATCTGACAATCACTGTATATATCAGCAACCATTTTGTTCTTCTGTTCTCCTTTCTGCAGCTGATCCACCTGTGCCTGATGGTCTCTGAAAGACCCATATCAGACTCTCTTCAACCAGAGTGTGGCCCACTGATTTTATTCAAACCAACATATACGCGACTGAATCCACAGAAACTAACGTATATTCGCGGATACTCCTTGTGAAACTCGCGTACAAACAATTCCAGATCAGCAACCTATCATCATATAGATAAGAACTCATCATCATGTCTCCAACAAAGCAACTTTGAGTAGTCATCCATGTATCAGCACTATGTATCTTGAGCTCAAGCTCATTTGGCAAAACCTCTTGATATCATCAACAACAACAATCCTTATCCACAAGAGTGCCTGCATCATAACTGTATGATCTTTATGCATATGACGACAGCAGCATATGAGAGACTCATCATCAAGTGAGGAAGATGTATATTCAAGCTTTGTACTTCTCCTTATCCTTATGAAGATCACCATGTAAGCACCATATATGCATCATCAAAGAATCAACCATAAATCTGATCTGAACATCTACTATGTAACCCCAAGCATCATATGAGAATTTATCATAGACAACTCACAACCACATCATAGCAAGATATATCATTTAGCCATATAAACATCATCACCAAGGCTATTAACCATAATGCCAACAATGCATTATTAAAGGCATATGCTCCCCTTCAACCTGTGCCATCTGTTAGATCTGATCATGCATATATCAGCAATAAGCATCAAGACATCATCATCATCAAGTTAGGATCAAAACATTTCTAGACATCAAAACATTTCCACACATCCTCAGCGGACTGTAACTATTAACCAATAGAGCAAATAATGGACTGAATCATATCAGACCCTTTTTCTGAGCCTGTCCCCACTACTTTTCCTCAGACTGACATATACGCGACTTTGCAGTGTCTAATTCGCGTATATATGCGACTTCCCTTTATGGAACTTGCGTATGAGATTCAGGATACTGAAGTTTTATACTTTCAGCTCCCTCTGAGTCTGTTATGTCTGTGTTGTGCTGTATCTGAGTACATTGTGCTGTGCCACATCTGTCTGACTGTACTTCCTTCTTCTTCCATATCTTCAAGTGTGATGATGTTTTCTCCTTTTGGTGTGATGTCCGTCCTTTTTTCCTGCATTCCTTTGCTATATGTCCAAGCTTGTTACATGCATAACATCTTACATGTTTCATATTCCTCCTGTAGCAATCAACAGCTTTGTGACCAAACATATTGCAAGAAAAACAATATCCATTGAAGTACCTAGAATGTGATGATCTTGTGATGATCTTGAACCATCCTTCTTCTGCATCTAGCTGCAACATGTCCAAGATTATGACATTCATAACATTCAATATTATTCATCTGGGTAAATGGCTGACCATAGTTATGAGTAAGATATTTTCTTTGAGAAGTCTCTTTCCTTGATTGTTGATGGGGTTGACCTTTCATCTCTTTGTTGATCATTTTAGATTTCTCTTTAGAGTTCCTTGCCTCACCTTTTGAACTAGATTCACCTTCAATAGGTTCATGAAAATCAAGACCAGTCTTGATAGCAGGAGACCTTTGACTACTAAGAATATCATCCAAGGCTTTAGTACTATCTTGAAATCGTAATAGTTTATCCTTTTCTTCTAATTTACCTTTCAAGATATTTACCTCAACTTGAAGTTGTTCTTCCTTTTCTAGACATTGCTTCTTCATGTCTTCTTCCGCTTTCCTTCCTTCTTCCAACTGATTCCTCAGTTTGAGAATCTCCTTTTCTTGTTCTTCATTCACATTCTGCTGCATTTGACGAATTCTGAAGGCACATTCCAGTTGAGATTTTAAGCTGATAACTTCGTTTTCCTGTTTTTCAATAGCTTGGAGTAGATCTTTATTATGCTTCTTTGATTCTTCAAGATCTTCCTTTAGCGAGCGGATCGTGGCTTCAAGACTTTCATAGTAACTGGATCTATCTCTGAGTTTCTTGATGGTTGTGCTTCTTTCATTGACTTCATCTCTTAATGATGTCACTTCACCCTGCAACTTTTGACATTGATTTTCCTTGTCCTTGAGTAACTTTCTTACCTTGTTTCCTTCCTCTGATTGAGCTTTTAGTTTGGTAACTTCTTCTTTGAAAGCACATTCCATTTTGTTCAATAGATCTTGTTGATCCTTAATTTTGTCTGTAAGCCTTCTAAATACTGCCTCTATTTGATACTTTTCTTGCTCACCCATAAAAGCAAATTCAGTTGCTTCACTATCACTTTCATCTTTTCCAAATGGATAGATAGCTGGAACATCAGAGGAGACCAAATTCATACCTGATAGTTCATCTTCATTCTGAAATGATTCTAAATCTGATTTTGAATCTGAAGAGCTTCTTATACCTAATCCCCAATCGATTCTCCCACTGTCATAGTTATTCTGAGATTTCTTCTTCTTCTTAGGTGCTTTCATCTTAAGCTTCTTTCCCATAGTTCCACGGATCTCCTTCAAGCGATCAAGCTTCTACCAAAGGACCTGCTCTGATACCAATTGTTGGAAATAATACTGAGAGGGGGGGGGTGAATCAATATTATCACATCAATAAAACTTTTTTCATTTCCATATTCAGATTCATATATGCTACTTCCACAACTTCTTATGATTCAGTTAGTTGATCCTTAATGAGTGCATTAGAACATTATCAACCTTATTAACAATAAACAGGTGCAGTAAAATAGAACAGATCATCACACATAAGTCACACACATGAACACCATGATATAAGGTGGAAACCCAATGTGGGAGAAAACCACCTGCTGCAAGCCATCTCAATCTTCTTCTTAATACGAAAGATCCTTTTACAATATTTATGTACTAGTGCAGTCTTATACCAGTACGCATGCTTCTAGCTGCAGAGAGCTACAACTCTCTCTCATTCTCCAGTCTCTCCTAGAAGGGAGCTACAACCCCCATAGTTCTTGTACTAGCCGATCCATTTACTAGTACGCAGGCTGCTACCTGCTACAATGCTCCAAAGTTTTCAACTGCTACTGGAAGGGAGCTACCACCCCCTTAGCTCTTGTACTAGCTAAGATACTAGTACGTAGGCGCCGACCTACAATCTTCTCTCCTCTAGGTACCACGTTTCATATATTTTCAGACTGGATACACCTGAAGCACAACACATAATCTGAAAGGCCATGTTTCATCCAATTTTCATACTGGACCCATTAATATCATTGAAGCACATAATCAATCAATCTTCTGAATCACCCAAACACCAAATCAATACATATACAAGGATAATATATGTGTTAGCACCCAGATCTAGTCCATCAGATCACATAAATATGAGTCATTATGATCCTGATCCAATATTAGTTCTCATCCATCAATACTGAAGCTAAAACCAATCAACCAAACAGGATATGCAGAATACTGACACCTTTAAACTGTCATCAGAACCCATCAACAACCAGAACCACCTGTGACTTCAAATATCATAGCTCAAATTGTATACGCTACTACAATGAACCAAACCTGCATATATACGCGCTTACACCAAAGCCAACTCACGTACAAATCTATAAATATTCAAACATGACTTGCAGTGATCTCAAACTTAAGTTATACCCAGTTCAGATCATTTTCAATATACAGATCTAGAATAAGCATAATCAAATATATAGAGATAGTTCATTTCAAACCATTTGATCTCGATCTATCCTTAGATCTTTTTCTCCATCAACTGGTGAGATCCCTCTTTAGCTCAGATCCAGACCTGCACCATAACCCAATAATAGTATTCCAGATCTAGCACTTTATTAGATATTCAATAATTCAGATGATGCTTTGTCAAATGATCTCCTTCCTCTTTTATAGCCTTAGTCCTTTCTCAATACCACGGTCCAAAACCATAGGATCAAAAAACTGTTGGACTAATACCATGAACCAACCATGAAAGTACGTGAGATCAACACTTTTGGATGCAATACCACGGGCCAAAACCATAGGATCAAAAACTATCGGACTAATACCATGAACCAACCATGAAAGTGCGTGAGATCAACACTCCTGACGAGGTATCATGGTCCAAAACCATAGGTTCAAATACCAAGAACTAACTACCATGGACCAAAGGTAAGTTTTCCAACATATACATGCTTTTACTTGCATGAAAGTGCGTGAGATTAACACTTCTGACGAGGTACCATGGTCCAAAACCATAGGTTCAAATACCAAGGACTAACTACCATGGACCAAAGGTAAGTTCTCCAACATATACACGCTTTTCCTTGCATGAAAGTGCGTGAGATCAACACTTCTGACGAGGTACCATGGTCCAAAACCATAGGTTCAAATACCAAGGACTAACTACCATGGACCAAAGGTAATTTCTCCAATATATACGCGCTTTTCCTTGCATGAAAGTGCGTGAAATTTTTCTCTACATGAAATAAACTTTTCTCTGCATAAGAGTGCGTGAACTTTTCTCTACATGAAATAAACTTTTCTCTGCATAAAAGTGCGTGAACTTTTCTCTACATGAAATAAACTTTTCTCTGCATAAAAGTGCGTGAACTTTTCTCTACATGAAATAAACTTTTCTCTGCATAAAAGTGCGTGAACTTTTCTCTACATGAAATAATCTTTTCTCTGCATATAAGTGCGTGAACTTTTCTGCACTATAATTTATCATCTGAGATGAGTGGGTTGCCATCAAGTACAACATGTGTATCATAATTCCAACAAAGAAAACTCCAAGTATGCCACACTCCTCCCTTTTCTCCTAATTTTCATTATTTTCATAAATAAAATGCCAATAAATGCCACTTTGTCTTTCCAAAGCCGTAGCCATTTCCTTAGCCATAAATTAATCACAAGTGATTTCCATCACTATGTTTTTTCCCAACATTCAACTTATAATACATGTCCCATGACCACAATATTATTTTACCTTTATTATTTTTTACATGGATTTTTGACCAAAGATGTTATAGTTTCGATATAGTTGTACGTGGAGTGTTGTCCTATATACCCAAAGGTATGTATAATAATTTTTTGATATAGTTCGATGTACGTGGAAAACCAACCATCCCCGAGATGTAATGCTGACAAGTAATGATAACTCCTAGGTTTAGAGACGCCAGAACACATCTTCTAGCCTATACCAACTAAATGTGTCTTTACTTTTTAAAATTTTCCTTAGATTCTTTAATGTTTATCTTGATTATATTTTCGGTTTCAAGGATCGAAACGAATTCATCTGAACTCCTAAAATGAAACTAGCATGAGAAAATACTCTTTTAATTCGATGAAGACCTAAATAAAGAAGGGAAGGAGTTTCAAACAATGATGCAGAAAACAATAACTTCCAAACAAGATCCTGAAATTAACTATTCCAATTCAAAATTTCAAACTCTAATGCATGAGAACATTAATGTTTGTTTTTTTTTGTTTTTGTTTTTTGTTTGTTTTTTTTTTCTTTCAATTTGCAATGTAAGGAAAAATGAAAATATGACTAAATTATTGAATAAAACACAATTCAATCAGATTGCTACTGTAATATTAAAATTTATTTGAATGAATCAATACTAAATCCATATGTAAAAAGATATAATTAACAATAAAAAGGTAATTTCCTACCAAAGAGAAATCCAACTCAAATTTCACACAAACTGCTGGCTTTACAGAGAGTAAGATAGACCACAAACTCAGAAAACCACAGTAAACTAGCATTTTCACCAGATGTTGCAAAGGAAACGCCGTAAGGCATAAATTGAAGAATGCAAATACAACAAAAAAATACTTTCATAAAGAATAAAAATACTTATAATGAATTTATTATTAGATATTCCTATATATTGCACTATATATTAGCCCCACTAATTGTTTCCCTTTCTTAATGTAACCTTTCACCACTATGGTCACTAGAATATCAAATACAATATGTGTCTCTTAACTAAAAACCATTATGAAAGTCAAAATACTTATATGTCTCATATCCCATATAAACCATAATATACTTTGATCACTCTTTTAGAATTACAAACCCTTCCAAAATGCAACTTCTAGCCACTATTACCATTAAGAAAAAGTGGCATTTATTACCTTATAATCCTTAAGGGAATAACTCTATTATTAAGTAAACCATAGTGCAATATGATTTTTAACACAATGAATTCTAAAAATTATGACCCCTAGTACACTCTCATCATAAACACATTGTAACTCCTAAAATGTTAGGATACATAAACTTTAATACCTAACACGTTAACTATAACATTAAAACTATAACCTATATGTACTTAAATTGTCTTAACATAGTGAAGGTAAAGAAGAATCAAGTGTGGCTCTTCAAATTCAATCCCACGAAAAACGGATATAAAAAATGTTGACTATTATGTAGATGATATTTTCACTATTGACATTGACCCCAAAACCATTTTATGGGAGAAACCTATGGTAATGATGTTGATGGGTACTCATTATTCTCCCATTAAATGGTATAATGGTGGCCTACATTTTGTAAATAATTTAAGGTCTTAATGTTTGTATCTGGAGCCCTTTTTGACTACTATGCTTTCACAACCTTAATTGTATGCATTTAAAATTTTAGAGATTAGTGAGTTCTTTTCTAATTTAACCCTAGATGCAATAACATTAAGGAATATATGCATTTAAAATTTTAGAGATTAGTAAGTTTTTTTCTAATTTAACCCTAGATGCAATAACATTAAGGAACAAATATAAGTATGCCTAGCTGGAGAAAAAGGTAACAACATCTACTAGGGTATGTCACATCTTATTTTTATTCCTTACAAACCACCTAGATCGAGAAAAAGGCTAAGACTAGTTTCCTTTAAAGCACCATAGCTCAGAAAGGTAGGAATTAAAAGCAAAAGCCTACAAAAGAAAGAAATAAATCTTACAAAAGTAGGACGCCAAAGCCTACGAAAGAAAGAAATAAATCTTACAAACATTATGATGAAGAAGGGAATTCAATACCCATTGAGGAGATGAACAGAAGAACATGACGTCCATTTTTACTAAAATCACCACAAATATTGATAGTTATCCTAAGTACACAATGTCATTAGGATATTAATCCAATAGTAGGCTGTTCAAAAAGTCCCTTTCTCACTAACTTTCTCCCTCTTTTATAGAAATTTTCAATAGTGACACTTGGCATCTCATGCAAAAATAATTATTTTCTTTATTCCAATAATGCCTGCAATAAAAGGTTTATTTTACACAAATCAAAATGAAATTTATTCTCTGCTGAATGTAACTAAAACCAGAATAACAAAATAACAGGGTTGCTGAGCACAGATAATGTCAGACTTGGGAACTTTACAGCTAATTATAGTATTGTTTTGGCGAGAGAAACACAGAGTCAATTACAGCAATGAGAACCAATTCCATCTCACTACAAAGCATGGTGGATATGTGAAGGAGACCCATTAATCGATGCAGTCCTGCATGATCACTCTCAGTGTTATATCCCCATTTCCTTCGATGAAAACAGTGGATTAATAGTCCCATATAAGAGAGACAGGTTAAGCCACAGGGACAACCCTTAACATAAGGCTACATTGAAAAAAATTATAAGCAGCCATTGCAACCCTCCTGAGGATACTAATAAACATGAGTTGCATTTGAGCCCTGAACTTCTGCAAAATAAAAAATTCCCAGACTTTTATATCAAAGTTAAATCATTTTTTCTCAATAGGTGATTTTCCAAAGATGGGTGTACAATTGGAAGTATCCCAAACGAAGCAAATAACAATAGCCACAGAGGAGAAAGAAGAACAACCCACTGCCATGAACCCTCCACTCTGCCCTGAGGGCTAAGCCGGGCAGCAAACCTAAACACACAACCCCCAGCAATGGATGTCGCAAGAGTTAAAAAGTACAGGTCATCTGTCAAACCAGGCACGTTATTGCATCCGTCTTCCCTAACAATGCATTGCTTGATGGCATCAATTGTATTCAAAAGGGCTGCCTGATAGCCCTCTTTCGATACAAAAAACTGATTCCCATACCTGGACTGCCGCCCACCGAAGAATTGACGAGGAAGCCTGGAACCCACTGTTAATCCTATGCCAAAATTCAAGATGTTTGGGGAAGAGATGTCCTCTACTATAGTCACAATCCTGTCATCAAGGCACCATAGGTCCCTGAAGGATTTATCTGAAGGAGATGGGGATGGCCCAGACCTTGTAAGGATTCTCGTTTTCCACTCTGACTTGTCTTCCAAAGCCTGCAACTCTTGTGAAATCTTCATTACTTGCGCTGGAAATAAGACCCTGGCTATGTCAATAACATTGGTGAAGTTGTTGGGTAGCTGAAGGTCTGGGACTTTTATTGCTTCTGGCTCTTTTGAGGCCATGTTGGATTGAAAGTCTGAGTGCAGGATTGGGGTAATTGCTAAAGACGGTGTCAACTGCACTTGCTGAAACAAAAAAGTGAACAAGAGCATGGATGCCATTGACAGAGTTTGCTTACCCACATCCTTGAGAATGTTGTTTTTGTGCTGTGCATATATCAACTGAGAAATACCCAGGTTTTTGAAGGTGATCTGAAAGGGGTTGAAGTTGTGGGTTATTGAATCAGGTGTACATTGACTAACAGAGTATGAGTGTTTTATGCGATTGAAGGTGGGCTTGTAATTGAAAATGGAGAGGAAAGAGAATGACTTAAAAGAGATAACGCAGCAGGAACTGAGTGGCATTTTAACTGGGGGTGGAACCAGTAGAGTTTTGTAAGATTACTCAAAGATGGACGAATACCTCCTAATAAATCATTTGAATTCATGTCCCTACCAAAATCAACGAGGATTCAAAGTGTTATGTTCATTGAAAATAATCTATGACATCCAACTGAAGCATTTTAACTGGGGGTGGAACCAGTAGAGTTTTGTAAGATTACTCAAAGATGGACGAATACTTCCTGATAAATCATTTGAATTCATGTCCCTACCAAAATCAACGAGGATTCAAAGTGTTATGTTCATTGAAAATAATCTATGACATCCAACTGAATTTTTGATAAACAGGAATATTTTTGGTGGGATTTTATAGAGTGCGATGGTGTTTGAATTTTAATAGAAAAGAGAATTTTTATACACGCTGTTACCCAGGATCAAAACAATTGACATTCTGAAGGGAAAACTAAACTATTAAATTGTTACCCAAATCAAAACAATTGACATTCTGAAGGGAAAACTAAACTATTAAATTGACATTCTGAAGGGAAAACTATTTTCTTAATGTGATTAGGCTGATAATCAAAATTAAATTCTTCGTCTTTTGTTGGGAGAGAGAGACGCTTTGTAAATAATGTACTAATTCTCTTTAATGTTAACCACCTCCATAATGTGATTAAGGTAAAATAATCAATTATTTACCAAAGTATTAAATTTCTAAACTAATTCTCTTTAATGATAACCACCTCCATAATGTAATTAAGGTAAAATAATCAATTATTTACCAGAGCATTACATGTCAATCTTACTCCATTCATCATTTAAACATATATTTTTTAATAAGAATGTGTCAACTTATCACAAAAATGTACTCAGGTACCCCCATCTGCAAAAAGCCATTCACTATTTCATGAAAGTTTAAAATGTAAAATGTTTAATAGTCTGCACCATATTGAGCTAAATTTCGCAATCATATAAAACTATAAAAACAATGTATCGTCTTACAGTGATTCGAAAGATTTCAAGATTGATTGGTATTCAAACATGATAATTAATTAAACAATTTGAAAGATTTCAAGATTGATTGGTATCCAAAATATAAGAACTTAATTAATTAAACAAAACTTGGGTACATAAATTCGAAAGATTTCAAGATTGATTGGTATCCAAACATGATAACTTATTAATTAAACAATTTGAAAGACTTCAATATTGATTGGTATCCAAAACATAATAACTTAAAGAACCTTAAACCCCAACTAAGAGGTGAAGGCATGTATTGTATATCACTGATGCAAAATGAAATTGAAAACCGTGTTTATGTTTGAATTTTTTTCCAGGACATGTTATAAGGTATGTAAATAACTACAAATAAAATAGTTTAAATAAATTCCTTTGTAAAAATTTTGAGGTGGCCAATACCCACACCGAAAAGTGTAGAATGATTTGAAATATAAACTCAAGCATAGATTATATGTGACAAGAACATAAACTAATAGAAGCCGATAGGTATCTGTTTTTGTGAGTTGGGGGAAGGGATTCTGATAACTTGCAGGGATTATCTTTTGAAATCTTATGGATCAGACCTAGAGTACTTTATATATGTTATTAAGTCTTGCATGGTCTTGTCTCTCTTGAAGAGAAGAGCCACCAAGGAGGTCTGCCAGGCTTATCTCAAAAGCGGCAAATGTTAGTTTGAATGTCAACTCCAGGGTTGACATGAAACGTTCTGGCATTCATGATGCTAAGCTGATTTTCCAGGGACCGGACGAATTCATGCCAGGTCTTGAAAATAATCCCAAGATCAAGCGTATCAGTCCACGGTTCGAGAAGAAACGTGCAATCAAAAAGGGTGGTAAAGTGAAGAAAGCCAGGGGAAAAACGTGCCGGAATGGTAAGGGAAACATTACAGGTGCAGGTTTTGTGATTAATCTTCTAGAGCCTGGTAAAGTGAAGAAAGCCAGGGGAAAAACGTGCCGGAATGGTAAGGGAAACATTACAGGTGCAGGTTTTGTGATTAATCTTCTAGAGCCCGTTGCCAGTGGTGGAAGACTTGAGGATGCAAAGGACAAGGAATGTGTAAAGTTTTTATGTGTTATTGATAAGGAGAAGAGCAAGCAGGGTTCAAAGGCTTCATCTGCTGATGATAAGGAAAAGGACGAGGAAGGTGAAAAAATTTCTTCATCAGATGGTGCAAGACATGATCATGCAGGGGATTTGGTGTCACAACTCCTTGAGAATCTCGTTATAGGAGAAAAGCTGGATGAAATTGATCGAACTGAGAAGAATAACATCATTCCAAAGTCCCCACATAAGGCTAAGGTATGGGTATTGTATCATATTTCTATACTTGAGCAAAATGTTTTACCATGAAAAAACAGACAAAAAGTCCAGGCCTATCAATGGGGTTATGGTTCAGTAAAGGCGAAGATGGTGGCATGTCAGGTCACCCATCAAGGTTTCATTTCCCTGGAGGCATGGATAAGGGGATAGGGCTAGGTGCAATTCTTGGGTGATTTTCCCAGAAGAATACCCCTTGTGGCAGCTGCTTAGATGAACCTCCGTTCAATGGTTCACCCCTTCAGGATTGTGTTGCTGCTGTTTGTGGTGCCCAACCTCTTTGGACATATTGTAATGCTTCTCTTGATTAAGAAACACTTTCAAAAACAAAAATCCTAGCTCAGTGAGTAACAGGTTTTTTCAACTTCCTGAAAGCGATGAGGGGCAAACCTCATAGTGACCTGCTTGCATAGACGAACTGGTACCCTGGTGGGTTTCTCGAGAAGCCACTTCCCTGCCCATTGAACCACAATTCCATTGACCTGAGAATAATTTATCGTTAACCAGGAGAAAAGAAAATCCTTGAAAATACGAGTTTATACAGAATCAAAGAAGGGAAGCTCATTACCATAATGCCTGTCTACCACAAGTTACAACAGTTTATTAAATGCTAATGGGAGAAACTTTGCAGGTCGTTGAGTCAAGCCAATCCCTAGCACCTAGCAAAGTTTATCAGCACAACCCCTTCCTGTGCACTGCCCTTTCTCAACCGTGCCAGCATTAACAATTTTTGCCTTAAAAGTGATGCTTTCACAAGATAGATAGGAAAAATTGCATACAACAGGTTTTTTTCAACTTCCTGAAAGCGATGAGGGGCAAACCTCATAGTGACCTGCTTGCATAGACGAACTGGTACCCTAGTGGGTTTCTCGAGAAGACACTTCCCTGCCCATTGAACCACAAGTCCATTGACTTGAGGAATAATTTATCGTTAACTAGGAGAAAATATTTCCTTAAAATACGAGTTTATACAGAATCAAAGAAGGGAAGCTCATTACCATAATGCTTGTCTACCACAAGTTACAATAGTTTATTAAATGCTAATGGGAGAAACTTTGCAGGTCGTTGAGTCAAGCCAATCCCTAGCACCTAGCAAAGTTTATCAGCACAACCCCTTCCTGTGCACTGCCCTTTCTCAACCGTGCCAGCATTAACATTTTTTGCCTTAAAAGTGATGCTTTCACAAGATAGATAGGAAAAATTGCATACAACAGGCTGCAAGGGGTGAAAGGGGTCTTCTTCCACAGTCTGCCACACTCTGTGAACATCCGGATTGGAATTGAAATCCCTCGTATATTCTTTGGTTCCATCCACTCTACAGTGTTGGAAGACCAACCATGCTCAGTGAGCAGGGTCCGTCCCATCGCTCGTTGTTATGGGATTCGTCTCACTAGAATTTGATTTAAACTAACGGGGGCGCACCAGAATTTGATTTAAGCTAACAGCGGCGCAGCAGAATGGAATAGTTGTCGAAAACTGCGGCCAGCAGCGCAGCAGAATGGAACAGTTGTCGAATACTGCGGCCACCTATAACGAAATTTTGTGCATGAAGGCGGTTGGATTCATGCCCCACTAACCAAGGTCGATCCGTTGCCACTTAGTTAAAGCGGTTTGCAATTCAAATCAACGGCCTATCAGAATCTAATCGTCTAACATGAAATCGAACGGCGCAAACAGAGGACACGAGGGCAGCAAAGGAGTTGTTTTCACATAAGAATGCCTTACGACGTAACAAGGCAAATTTCAAAGCAAGATAGGGAAGCACTAATTTTTTCTTTTTCTAGGCATCATTGTACTTAAGTTTTAGACACAAGTGTGATGGTTCATATTTAATTAATAGAAAAACCTCACTACAATGCAATATCACTGGATCATCGTAATTTACAAGAAGAAAAACTACCCTGAGTCACACTTTCACAAAAGGAAAAATGCGATGACTTGCACTTTCATAGAAGGAAAAATGTGATGGGTCTGATATGCATGAAAATCAAGGAAAAAAATCACAATCAAGCTTGAAATACAACTTTCTTAAGTCAAAATACAGTTTGAACAAGACAAATGGTGTCAAATACAAAGGTCCTAAAGGATATGGCAAAGAAAAACGCAAAGAACATCCTGTTCCCCAGTGGAGTTTCCAAGTTGTTTTATAGATAAATTCCTTATGTGGACAAAAGTAATCTCCCTAGACATAGTGGCTTAGTCAAGAAACAACCAAGACAAAACTACAATTTTTTTCCTTAGACATGTTTGAAATACAAAAGGAAAACCTACCTGGAATCCAAGGCAAGCTTCCTTCTTCTCCCTGCTTGTTAGCTCCAACTCCAACTCCAATTTCTAAAAGTGGAACCTGCAAACCATCCAATACAAGTAAGATAAAAAAACATATAAGATAACATATACAAAAAACTCTAAACAGGAAGTCATGGATTCATGTTCTACATATTCATAATCAAGACATAATGTATAAGAGTAATAATGGAAGGAAAATATTACAACCTTTGTAGGCCTTGACCTTGTGAATATATCCCAACTATATTTTCCTTCCTTTGCCACAATGGTAAACCTTTAATCACACGTAAAGCACATGGATGGATCATGGAACTCTAAACACAAGTGGACAACATAAAGGTATAACCAAAGTCTCCAAAAGCTAACCCAGACTCTACGGTAGATGCTGAATTTATAGGGTAAATGAGGTAGTTTTGGAATTAACATACTAGGGCTTAGGTGCACTTTAGAAGGAGGTAAGATATATGAGATAAGAGATAATACCTCATTAGTAGGAGTTTGAGATATGATCCAATAGTAAAGAGTTAAAATCACTCTCGAAGCTTCTAGAGAGAGAAACTTTGAAATTATTATTATTTTTTTAATTTTTTTCTCATTTCCAGGTGTTCATTGCACTTTTTTGGGAAAGAAACCTATGCTAGCTAGCACAATTTTCATGCGTGAAACTTGCATTAGTGAAATATACCTTAAGGACAAGTGTGATGATCCACAAAATTAGGAATTTTAGCCAATGTAATGTAAGAATCTTGTAACTTATGGAAATTGAATTATTTTTGGATTTGTAGGAGATGATTGCAAAGTCTCAATGGATGAAGATAAATACAAGTTTAGGGCCATTTTTTTGGATACGAAAAAATGAATTGTAACATGGTCCAGAAATCATTAACACCAAAACAAGCTCAGATGCCTCCAACTTTATTCACCACATCCAGGGGAACTTACCTGTGTCCACCCATCCTTCAAGAGTTCCAGGAGAAATCCCATCTCCACCCTTAACCCTTGGTAATTTCCTGAGACCACCTCACCATGATCCAAAGTCTACTGACCATCCAAAGCTTAAACCAACACAAGGCATCCACAACACCATGGGTATCTAGTAAATGACAAGACAATGTTGAAACCATTATTAATCTAGGCAAATCTCGAGCCAATGATAACAAAATAACAAAATAGCCACATGCAAGTACCATGCATCCAAAAATGAAAAAAGAAATCACAAATGCAACCTGTTACTTGCAAATTATCCCTGCAATAGTTGCTGATCCAACCTTCTTTTCCACTGTCCTCTAATTCCTTGTTCTTTGCTTTCTTTCTCCAAGTCCAAGTGAATTCTAGAATGCTCTAAGTGTGCAAGAGTAAGACTATGGAAGCAGATAGCGAAAACTAAACTGAGAAAAGTTGTGAATTGTTTCTCTGATGCCTTTTTATCATTGATTTCTAGTCTCTTCCTTTCCTTTTTCCTTTTTTCTTCATCTTCTCTCTAATTTCCCTTGCATGCATATTTGTGTCTCTTCATCTCCCTTTCCTCCTATTTTCATTTATTTCCTTAATTAAATTCCATTTATTTCTTTTTTTCCTTTGCCAATGTCCATAGCCATGATTAAACCACAAGTGATGCCCACTATAATCACCCACCATTTAGCTTGGAATTTGTGTCCCATGATGTTGTTTTCATTTTATTTACATGGAAAATCAACTAGGGGCTGTTACAAACCCCTCCCCCTTGGGGGAACATAGTCCTGGGTGTTCAATGAAACTTATGACTAGAAAAAAACACTGCTTATGGAGCTTTATAACATAGATCGATGTAGTATTTACAATAAAAACTACTGAAAACCATGACCAACATGAAAAACATGACAAACATACTAGTTATTGGAGACTTACAACATAGATCGATGCAAAGTTTACAATGACATACATACATATATACCAAAACTCATATACCAACACACCTGGTCACCTAACAAATAAGGAAGGATAAAATTACCACATCTGATCAACCATCTCCCATGTAGCTTCATCGGGCCCAAAGTGCTTCCACTGCACTTTAACCTACTATATTGCTATATTCTGAAGCATGAGCTATTTTCATTGCAATATGCATTGTGGCTCTAGCTAGAACTGTACTTTTGGTTCCACCTGCAATATAGAACAATCAATCACATGATCAACATCTTGCACATATCTCTTAAGTAATGAAACATGGAAAACATCATGGAATCATTGTTGGCAGTAGTGCAAGTTGATAGGCCATTGGTCCAATGTTCTCAAGGATCTCAAAAGGCCCACAATACCAACGTGCCAGCTTGGCACATGACCCAATCCTCAAAGAGCTCCTCTTAGGCTTGATGTGCAAGTACACATGCTCCCCAACCTGGAACTTCTTGAATGCTCTATGCTTATATGCATAACTCTTCTGCCTGTTGTGCATTGTCTTCAAATTCCTTCTAATAAATTGCATCTCCTGCTCCATCTTATCTAACATATACGGCCCAATCAACACACTGTTCACTGGATCACTCCAAATGATGGGAGTATTTCAACTCTGACCATAGAGAGCCTCAAATGGACTTATCTTCAAGGATTCCTAATACCCATTATTATATTCAAACTCTACCAGGGGAAGATACTCCTCCTACTTCCTCTACTGATGCATGACATACATCCTCAACATATTCTCAAGAACCCTATTAACCATCTCTATCTGTAAATCTATATGTAGATGATAACTTGTGGGAAAAATTAAATCTATCCCCAAGCCTTCAAATAACTCCTTCCAAAACTTGGAAGTGAACTTGGCATCTCAGTCTGATACAATCTTATTGGGAACACCATGCAACATCACTATCTCCCTAATGAAGATCTCAACAACCTTACCAGTTGAATTAGTAGACTTCAATGCAATGAAGTGAGATACCTTACTTAGTCTGCTAGCCAAGACCATGATGGAATCATGCTATTCGATGTCCTCGACAAACTTGTAATGAAGTCCATGGAAATGACCTCCCATTTCCATTCTAGAATTGAAATAGAATATAACAAACCAGCTGGATGATTACATTCAAATTTCACCTGTTGAGAGTCCAAGCACTTCTCAACAAACTCAACCACATATTTCTTCAAATTCGGCCAATAGTAGAACTTATTAATAGTTGTCAAAGTATTTTGGTATCCTAGGTGGCCTTAATATGGACATGAAACTCTTTCAAGATAAGATTCTTGAGCCCACTACTATCTGTTACATAGACATTTTCTTCAATGTAACCAAGCCATATGTTGTGAGGTGATAAACCTCACCTCTATCACCCTACTGCAACCTATGCTTCAGTTGCTGGTACCTCTCATCATACTTCCCTGAGTGCAAGATAATTTCTTGAAAATTTGTCCCATAAGAGATCACAACTAAAATATGATTCACCTACACTCTCCTACTCATATCATCTACAACCCTGTTCTCCTTTCAATTAATTTACCTCATCTCGAAGTCAAACTCAATGAGAGTAGCCAACTATCTAGCTTTCCTGGCATTCAGATTGGGTTGGTAAAAAAAGACCTCAGTCCATTATGATCACTCACTAGAACAAACCTCATTCCAAGGAGATAATGTCTTCACATCTTAAACACATGAATGATAGCTTCCAACTTAAGATCACCAGTCACATAGTTATTCTCATGCTCATTTAGTTTCCTTGATTCATAGAAAACTACTTACCCTTCCTGCATCAGGACCCCACCAAGTCCTTCATTGCATGCATATGTACAAACAACAAATTCCTTATTAGGACTTGCAATTTTCAATACAGGAGCATTTGTCAGCAAATTCTTCAATTGCTCAAAACTAGCTACACACTCCTCATTCCATTCAAAATTATTTCCTTTACTCTACAAAGATGTAATATGATAGTTAATATTAGAGAAGTTCCTAATGAACCTCTTGCAACAACTTGATAATCCCATGAATTATTTTACCTCATCCACATTCCCAGGAGTTGGCCACTACATGATAGATTTAATATTTTTCGGGTCGACTATTGTGCCTTCCTTGGAAACAACGTTTCCCCAGTAAGGAATCTGAGTATTAAAGAAACTATAATTTATGAGCTTGGCATTCTCAACACGACTGCTAGGTACTATGCATGCTCTTCCTCATTCCTTGAATATACTAATATATCATCAACAAAGACTATCACAAACTTGTCCAGATAAGGATGCAACAAATTGTTCATCAAATACATGAAGGTGGTTGTGTAACAACCTTGGTGAAAATTTCATGTAATAAAAGTTAATAAAGGAAAAATAAGACCGTAGATAAGGGCCACTTATTCCGATCTGAATGTTGGGAAAATATATCCTAGTGGGCATCAATGGATGTGTGTTTTGGCTAAGGAAAATTAGCAAAGGCTAAGGCAAAGACATTAAAAGGAAAAAATGAATTTTTGGCACATTTATTAATGAAATAAAGGAAAATAGGAGAAAAGTAAGGTGAAAGGTCACAGGTTCCATGTGAGGAGGAAATTGAAGGAAAATAGAGGTCTCATTAAATGCTTCTGAGGATGAGTTGGTAACCTTTTGTTAGTTCAAGTTTGGAGCTCTCTCATTATTCTCTCTCTCTCTCTCTCACTCTTGGTCACATAACGTTTTCTTAGAACACTTTAGCCTTTGATCAAGGAAGGAAAAGAAAGCAAAGGGAAGGGAAGGAAAGCAAGGATAAAGGAAGAAGAGCAAGATCAAGCAACTTTAGCAGGAATACTTATAGGTAACCTTTTGCATGTGTGATTTCCTAGCTAGTTTGGACATGCATGGCTTTGCATGTTGGTGTATGGTTATCTTGCTGTCAGTGGCATGGTTTTTTCGGGTTATGACAATGGTTTTCAGCCTAGCCTTGAATTTTTCTAGATGCCATGGTATGTTGGGATGTTTATCTCAGTTTTTAGCTTTGGTTTGCCAGATGGATTTCAGAATCGGGGGCAAAGGTGGTCTCAAGTTTCATTCTGAAAGGCATAGGAATCCCTTGATCGGTTTAGGCGGGATCCACGGTAAAGCCTGAGGGAGGAGTCTCGGTTTAGGGCCTAGTGATCTATGTTTGGATTGCATTTCCAAATAAAGCGCGGTAAAGAAAGTGCCCGCAGAGGCTGTCCCTCGCGCATCCACCGCTTGTTGACTGACCCACTCCGTCTCAATAATCAATGCCCGAATCAAGCGCCATCAATCACGAGTCGATGAGGTATGAGCTTTATTTGACACGATGCAGCAGCAGGTTCGATGCATGAAGGACAATGATGTTTCTACGATGCATTTTGAGCTCCTTTTTGATGTTGATTCGCGTTGGCATGTTGATTGGCGTTGGCAAGGGCAGAGCACGATCCCACCTACCCGATTGAATGCCGAGACCAACAATCGTTCCTACAGCTACTAAATCCCCTTTCACTTAACGATATGGAACAATCGTTCTGGATCGCATGGCATGAACGAGGCATTACTTACGATGCTACTGTTTTGATAAGTTGATGAGCTTATTGTTGTATAATTACGTATATAACACAATCAGTGAATTAGTAGTGCTGCTTTAGTTACTTGCTTAGAAAGTGACTGGCTGGATTGTTGCAGAAACAGACTGGGATAAGAAACCGGCTTTCTCACTTGCTTAAACTTAGATCTCAGTTTAGGGCCTAGTGATCCAGGATTGAATTGTAGTAAAGTCTAAGAGATAAGGACAAGGAAATTTCCTCAAGGATAGCGATGGATTCTGGATGGAATTCCAAGTTCGGTTCGGTTATGATCCGAGCACCGGTCTTGGTGTGATCATGGTTTGATGAGGGTGGAGGTGGTTTAACCTATGGATTCCCTTGGTTTTTCTTGGATTGGTTGTTTTTTGAGATCTAAAATTCATGCTTGGAATATGGCATGGGGGTGATTAGTTGAAACAGAGGTTTGATTCAGCCATGTCTATGGTCAGGTGGTACGTGGAAGTCCGGAACCTGGTCAGATTTTCCTATGATTAATAAAAGTTAAGTTCTCTTAATTTTGCACTGATTTATATGTGGATTTAATGGATGTTATATCTTTGATATTTATATGGTTTAATGCTAGCTATAAGCATGGTTATTTGACTGGTTCATGTCATGTTTATTTCATGTATTTGCTTGTGATTGTTAAATGGATGGATGAAAAAGCTAATTGATGATATAATAGTCCAATGGAGAAGGAGGTGATACTTCTAGTTATGTTTCATGAGTTATTTCAATCATTTATGCTATGTCTTGTATCCTAGACCTATAGGTTTCATTGATGCCAAGTGTTTGACAGAATGTTAGTCTCGGTTGGGGATGCTCAGGCCTAGTCTTGAGGTTGCTTTTTTATTTACGATCATTGCTATCATGTCTCTGATAAATTCTGAAGGTTGTAGCAAGTTCTAGGTAGAGGCTGAGAATTTGGGCTAGAAAAGTGGCTCAAATCTCAGGGTCATTGGCACAGGTCTGTTAAGAAAAGTGCACAACCACTAGCACAAAGGAGGCCTACGAGAGAGACTTTGAGTTGCTGGTTGCTGTCTTGCATATAACATGAGAGTGACTCTGGGTTAAAAGGCTTAAATCATCAGTGGGACTCAAGGACAAGCTGTCTTAGTTGCTGACATGTCTCCCGAGGGTGTTTTGATGATGTGGATGGGTTTGTTTGATATGTTTTGTTGATTCCATTTCCTTAAGGTCACCTAGGAGATTGAATCCCTTAGTAACCTCTCTCATCACATGTTTGCCCAACTGGCTGGTTGCATGGGTGGACCTAGGGGGAGGGGGTGTTACATATTAGTATCAGAGTGTGGTTGCACTCTCCTTCGGTGAAAGTGATTGGTCATGCATGCATTTCAGTTACATGTGTGTATATTACACGTACATTCCATGTGCTTATTGCATTGCATCATATTGATCATGATTATAGTAAGGTTGTCTTGAGGAGATTCATGTGCTTTTGTGGGATGCATCGTCGGAAGTTTATGATTGGTTGCATATGGTTATATGTCTCTTAACTACATCCTTGTATGTCAGGTGAATTATTGAATGTTTTGATTACATGTTTCAGTCTTGTAGGCTGATTACAAGAAATGATCGCATATGCTCGACTACATGCGTTATGTGTATGTGTAATTGATTATAAATTGTTTATGCATGTTGATAGTTGCATTTGGAAATAGGTACTATTTAGTAGTGGTTGTTGTCATGCATGAGGTCGTAACATGCATTGTTGATATGGCCTTGCATTGATGACTGGACCCTAGCTAGAATGATGTTTATTCATTGATGCACTTATTTGATATATGTATATATGATGTTATGATTATGTTATACATGTATCACATTGATTTGATGATCTTGCAGGAAAGGTATCCTCACTGAATTATGCTAAGGTATGTTGGTTTATTGTGATTTGGTTTAGCTGACATAGTATGCCTTGCGGGAAAGAGATCAGACGACTAGCAAGGAGGTAGACTACATAGAATCTCCCTATGCATCAGATGGGAAGCATGGTGTGGGGAATTCTTCTGACTTGGAAAACACATTGAGAAGCCCGAAGGAAGAGATAAGGAGTTGAAAAGAAGACAATGACAAAATAATGCAGGCATAAGAGAAATAAGCAGAGGTGAATGTGATACTACTTCAAAAATTTTCAGATTTGTAGCGACAGGGACCACTTCAGATCAGCCATGGACATGAGGACAAAACTAATGGGCATATGGTAGTAGGTCTCCTAGTAGACATAGGTAAGATAGATTTGACACGATTAGAGATGGCAGGATGTTTGACACTCCAGATAGGAGAGGTGACATGCACATATATTACACTAGTTCTGGTTTTGATAGGCATCATGATCGTCATTGTCATCATCCTTATAGGAGGAGTGAAAGGGGACACTTTCCAGATGATTTTAAGAAAGAAAAGCCACTTACCTTTGATAGATAAATGAAGAAATCGCAAGATGTAGAGGCTTAGATGCTCGGTATGAAAATTATTCCGATTTCATGATTATTTTGAAAACATGAAAGAAAAGATAGCCACTTTCAATCTGAAAGGTAAAGCGGATATCTGGTGGGAAGACGTGAAGAATGTAAAAGATATACATCAGGAGGATTTGACTTGGCATGCATTTGAAAGGCTCTTCAAGAAAAATGACTTGTCGGAGAGGTACTATGATGATAGAGCTAAGGAATTTTATGAGTTACAGATGGGTTCTATGACAAATGATGACTATACTAGCATATTTTTGGAGCTCTTGAGATATGTGCCTTACATCAGGGAGGAGAAGGCCAAGGTTCAGAGATTTATCAGTGGATTTCCAATTGCATATAGAGACTCGATTGAGTTCGATGAGCCTAGATCGTTGGAGGATGCCATCCGAAATTTGAAGCATTGTTATGATTAGTTGAAGCACAAAGTTGAGCCCAACCATGAATTGAAAAGAAATTAGAAAGCTAAAGGAAAATGACCACCAAAAAGAGGAACACCTCAAGATGCAAGTGAAAAAGAAAATGCAGTTCCTTACAAGAGATTCAATACAACTGAGAAAGGACATGGAGAGAAGCAATCTAGAGGTAGTGGTATGGAACCATTGCAGTGTTGGCTATGTGGTAAGGATCATCGTAAGAGGGATTTTCTGCAGTATCAGAGTGATAGTAGAACCCATAGCTATAGTGCTCAAGATGCACATACAATTGGTGATGTTGGTCATAGCATTCCTCGTATCTATGTAGCTATGGAAAATAGATAGGCGGATCATCAGACATCGATCATTGAGATGGACGGTAAGATTTGTGATCAAGTTGTTTCTAATTTGATTGATCCTGGATCTAACTATAGTTATACCAATCCTGACATGGTGGATAGGTGTGGTTTGAGAAAAGAAGTGCATGTAGAATCTTGGTTGGTACAATTGGATACAGGTATGAAGAAGTGAGGTCACCATTGGGTAAGATATTGTGCATTTGAGTTAAATGGTATGCCTACAACAACACATTTGAATGTATTTCCATTGGGATCGTATAGTATGCTTTGGGGTATGGATTGTCTATACATTCAAAAAACAAAAGTGGATTGCTTCGACAAGGCCATTGAGTGTGTGTGATAGTGGGGAAAGAGGACTTTGCAGTGGAAGAAGAAGCCTACATCAGTGAGGATGGTTACTACTATGCAGGCTAAGCGTAGTTGTAGAAACGTTTGTGTGATGTTCGGAGTACACATTTCTAGTGACAAGGGTAAGGAGGTTGAGGATGCCGATGTGTTGAGCACGTACCCAGTTTTGCAGTAGTTTTAGGATGTATTACCTGAGGACATTTCAGAGTTTCCACCTCACAGGGAGGTACACGTTTTTATTGATTTGGTGCCAAGGGCAGCTCCAACATCAAAAGCACCTTATAGGATGAGCACAACTGAGTTGGTAGAGTTGAAGTTTCAACTAAAGGAAATGTTGGACAAAGGATATATCGGACCCAGTATATCGCCTTGGGGCACAATAGTGTTGTTTGTAAAGAAGAAAGAAGGTACTCCTAGATTTTTCATTGACTACAGACAGTTGAACAAGGTAACAATAAAGAATAGGTACCCTTTGTCGAGGATTGATGAATTTTTTGATCAGTTAAAGGGAGTAGAAATGTTCTATAAGATCGACTTAAGATCCAAATACCATTAGGTACGCATCAAGGAAGAGGATATCTTCAAGAATATGTTGAGGACCAGGTATGGGAATTATGAGTTTGTTGTTGTTAGATTCGATCTGACTAATTCTCCAGCTACATTCATGTGTTTGATGAATAGTGTGTTGCGTCCATATTTGGATAAGATTTTTATTGTATTCATTGATGACATACTGGTATATTCTAATATGAGGAAGAACATGCTGAACATTTAGCAACAATGTTGAGATTTCTAAGAGAGAATCAGTTGTGTCCTAAACTTAGTAAGTGCAGCTTCTTTCAGACGGAGGTACATTATTTGGGGCATGTTGTCTCTAAGGATGGGATAATAGTGGATCCAAAAATGATATGGGCTATTATGGAGTGGGAAGCTCCTAAGAATGTGGATGAGGTGAGATCATTTATGGGATTGGTAGGTTACTATAGGAGGTTCATAAAGAACTTCTCATGCATTGCATATCCTATCACATCATTGCAGTGGAAAGGTAGGAAGTTCGAATGGACAGAAGAATGCGAGGCTAGTTTTGAGAAGCTTAAGGAGTTGTTGACACATGCACCAATGCTAAAGATTGAGGACTCGAACAAGGATTTTGTTGTGTGTACAAATGATTGCAAGAGAGGTCTGGGTGGAGTTCTCATGCAAGAAGGGAAAGTAGTGTGCAATGAGTCACAAAAATTTAATGAGTACGCGAAGAACTATCCAATGCATAATATTGAGCTAGTAGCAATTATACATGCATTGAAGATGTGGAGACACTATCTACTTGGCAGGAGGTTCACATTGATGAGCGATCACAGTGGGTTGAGGTATTTGTTTGATCAGCTGAATCTGAATGCCAGATAAGCTAGATGGTTAGCTACCCTTAGTGAGTTCAACTTTGGGATCAGATACATCAAAGGGAAGGAGAATCAGGTTGCAGATGCTCTTAGAAGGAAGGTATAGGTAAATCATATAGTAACTATGAGCTCTTATGGGATAGAGTTACATGATAGGATCTTGCAGGCAGGTTAGCGGGATGACAAATACATGGAGATTATACACAGGTTACAACATAGCATAGGTACAAGTACAGGTGCAGGTACAGGTACAAGTACATGTGATCAGGATGTAGACTATCATCTCACGGTAGATGGTTTGGTGAGATTTAGAGACAGGATCTATGTACTGAATTGCAGTAAGCTCAAGAAGCTTTTCTTGAGGGAATTTCACGCCAAGTCATACTTGGGTCATCCAGGATATCAAAATAGGTTGATTGCGGTAAAGAAGTTCTACTATTAGTCGAATCTGAAGAAGGAAGTGGAAGCGTTCATGGTTACATGTTTACATTGTCAGCAAATAAAGGCGAAATGTAAGCATCTAGGCAGTTTACTACAATCTATAGCGATTTCAGAATGAAAATGGGAGGTCATTTCCATGGTTTTCATCACAGATCTTCCGAGGACAGTAAAGCAACATGATTCTATTATGGTCATGGTTGATAGGTTGAGCAAGGTAGCTCGCTTCATTCCAGTAAAGACTAGATATTCAGCCAATGAGGCAGCATAGATGTTCATCGGAGAGATAGTGAGACTACATGGTGTTCCAAAGAATATTATGTTGGACAGGGATGTGAAGTCCACTTCCAAATTTTGGAAGGATTTATTTTCAGGCTTGGGCATAGAGTTGACCTTCAGCATAGCTTATCATCCATAGACAGATGGACAGACATAGAGGGTAAACATGATATTAGAGGATATGTTGAGGATGTAAATACGCGGTGCACCAACATAAGAAATGGGAGGAGTATCTTCCATTGGTTTAGTTTGCATACAACAATGGTTATCAGGAGTCATTGAGGATGAGTCCTTTTGAGGCATTGTATGGGTGGAGTTGCAACACTCCCATCAGCTAGAGTGATCCAGTGAATAGGGTACTTATTGGATTGGACATGTTGGCAGACATGGAGTAGGAAATGCAGATTATAAAGAAGAATCTAAAGGTATCACAAGATAGAAAAAAGATTTATGCTGATCAACATAGGGTGTTCAAGGAGTTTCAGGTTGGGGAGTATGTGTATTTGCGCATCAAGCCCAAGAAAATTTCTTTGAGGATTGGTTCATGTGACAATTTGGCACCATGACATTGCAGGAATTTCAAGATCCTTGAGTGGATTGGACCAGTGGCATATCGACTTGCACTACCTCCAACAGTGAAAGTCCATGATTTTTTCCATATTTCATTGCTTAAGAAGTATATAAAGGATGTTGAACATGTTATTGATTGGTTTTTATTATAGGTGGAGCAATAAGGAGAGTTCTAGTCAGATCTTGAGTGCATATTGCAGAAGAAACATCTCATGCTCAGGAACAAAGCCACAGAGAAAGTTAAAGTGCAGTGGAAGAACTTTGGGCCTGAAGAAGCTACACGGGAGATGATGGATCAGATGTGGGCCCTGTATCCTTCATTGTTTTCCAGTTGAGGCAAATAAATTTTGGTTTGATGTTGGTATATGTTTTTCTGATATTTTGGTATATGTATGCATGTGTATATGGATGTAAATACCGCCATGAGTAAATTTATAAAGCTCTAATAAGTGACATGGGTGTCATATTATTATGGTTGTTATATTGTCATGTTGTAATGATGTTTTTCTTTTGAGTAGGTCTTTCATTGTAAATACTACAAATAGCTAAGTTATAAAGCTCCATGCGCAATATGTTTTCCTTTTAGTGGCTTTGCTGAGGTCTCGGTGTGGTTTAACACCAAGGATGGTGTTTAGGGGGGAGGGTTCTATAACATCCCTGGTGAAAATTTCATGTAATAAAAGTTAATAAAGGCAAAATACGACCACAGTTAAGGGACACTTATTCCAAGCTGAATGTTGGGCAAAGATATCCTAGTGGGCATCACTGGATGTGTGTTTTGGCTAAGGAAAATTAGCAAAGGCTAAGGCAAAGACATTAAAAGGAAAAAAGGCATTTTTGGAAAATTTATTAATGAAATAAAGGAACATAGCAGAAAAGTAAGGTGAAAGGTCATAGGTTGCATGTGAGGAGGAAATTGAAGGAAAATAATGGAAAAGAAAATAGAGGCATCATTAATAAAAAGGCTTCTCAGGATCAATTGGTAACCTTTTGTCAGTTCAAGTTTGGAGCTATCTCATTATTCTCCCTCTCTCTCACTCTTGGTCAGATAGAGTTTTCTTGGAGCACTCTAGCTTCGGAGCAAGGAAGGAAAAACAAGCAAAGGGAAAGGAAGGAAAGAAAGCATCAAGGAAGAAGAGAAGGATCAAGCATATTCAACAGGGATACTTGCAGGCAACCTTTTGCATGTGTTATTTCCTAGCTGGTTTGGACATGCATGGCTTTTCATGTTGGTGTATGGTTCTCTTGTTGTCGGTGGCATGGTTTTGTCGGGTTATTACAATGATTTTTAGCTTAGCCTTGCCTGTTTCTGGATTCCATGGTACATTTGGATGTTAATCTCGATATTGAGCTTTGGATTTCCAGATGGATTTTGGAATCCGAGGCAGAGGTGGTCTCAAGTTTCATTCCCAAAGGCCTAGGAATCCCTTGACCGGTTTTGGGGGTATACACGGTAAAACCTGAGGGAGAAGTCTCAGTTTAGGACCTAGTGATCCAAGTTTGGATTGCGGTAAATCCTGATAGACTGGTCTTGTTTTAGGGCCTAGTGATCTGGGATTGGATTGTGGTAAATTCTGAGAGACAATGAGACAAAAAATTCCTCAAGGATAGTGATGGATTTCATATGGCATTTCAAGTTTGGTTCGGTTGTGATCAGAGCATGGATCTTGGTGTGATTACGGTTTGATGAGGGTGGAGGTGGTTTAATCTCTAGATTCCCTTGGTTGTTCTTGGATTGGTTGTTATATGAGATCTAACATTCATGCTTGGAATATGGCATGGGGGTGACTGGCTGAAAGAGAGATTTGGTTCAACCATGTCTATTATTGGGTGGTACGTGGAAGTCCCGAAACTGGTCGATTTTCCTATGACTAATAAAAGCTAACTTCTCTTACTTTTGCACAAATTTATATATGGAATTAATGGATATCATATCTCTGATATTTATATCCATGACTGGTTCATGTAATGGTTATTTCATGTATTTACTTGTGAATGTTAAATGGATGGATGCAAGACCTAATTGATGATATAATAATCCAATGGAGAAGGAGGTGATCCTTCTAGTTATGTTTCATGAGTTCTTTCTGTAATTTATGCTTTGTCTTGTATCTTCGACTTGTAGGTTGCATTGCTGCCAAGTGTTTGACAGAATGCCAGTCCCAGTTTTGGATGCTCGGGCCTAGTCTTGAGGTTTATTTTTTTTTGTTTATGATCATTATTATCGTGTCTTTTATGGATTCTAAAGGTTGTAGAAATTTTTGGGCAGAGGCTGAGATTCTATGCTAGAAAAGTGGTTCAAATCTCAAGGTTGCTGACACAGGTTTGCTGAGAAAAGTCCACAGTTACTGGCACCGAGGCTTATGAGAGTGACTTTGAGTTGCTGGTTGTTGTCTTGCATATAGCATGAAAGTGACTCTGGGTTAAAAGGCTTAAATCATCAGTGGGACTTAAGGATAGGCTGTTTGAGTGGTTGACATGTCTCTTGAGGGTGTTTTGCTACTGTGGATGGGTTTGTTTGATATGTTTCATCGATTCCATTTCCTTAAGGTCACCTAGGAGATTGAATCCCTTAGTAACCTCTCTCATCACAATTTTTTCCGACTAGATGGTTTCTTGGGTTTACCTGGGAGGAGGGTGTGTTACAGGTTATAACATTAGTAAAACCAAAAGGAACCACCAAAAAATCATAATTCCCATACCTTGTATGGAATCGAGTCATGTAGATTTCTTGTTCTTTGATGTGCACCTAATGATATCTTGATCTCAGATCAATCTTTGAGAACACTGCTACTCCCTTCAATTTATCAAACAAATCTTCAATCTGTGGAAATGGATACCTTCTTTGATGGTCACCTTATTTAGCTACCTGTAATTAATGCACAACTTAAGAGTACCATCCTTCTTCCTTACAAACAATACTAGTGCATCCCAAGGTGACACACTTGGCCCAATGTATCCATTATTGAGCATTTCCTTAAGTTTCAACTTCAATTCCACCAACTACAGAGTGCTCATCCTGTACGATGCCTTAGATGATGGTGCTTCTCTTGGTATAAACTCAATATAAAATCACACCTCTCTATGAGGAGGAAACTCTGAAATATCTGTAGGAAACACATCATGAAATTGCTACAAAATAGGATACCTCTTTAGGATTTCATCATTGTCATCCTCTTTTCACTAGAAATATGAACTACAAACAATACACATCCCTTCCTTCAATTGTGCTTTTCCCATTTAGCTGTAACCATGCTCACTGATGTGGGCTTCTTCTTTCCTCGCAAGAATCTCCTTTCCCCATCATCATCTAGGCACTCAATAGCTTTGTCATAGTAGCCCACCTTGGTCTTGTGAATGAACAACCAATCCATTCCCAAAAACATACTATATGAACCCAAAGTAAGAAAATTTAGATGCGCTGAGGTAGACGTACCATTTATCTCAAATGCACAAGATCTCACCCAATGATGAAATCTTCTCTCGACCCGTGTAACCAACTGTACCAACCAAGATTCTGAATGCACTTCTTTATTCAAGCAACACTTATCCACAAGTTCAAGACTGATATATCTATAATTCGATCCAAGATCAATAAAAATATAAAATTTTTTATCACAAAGCTTACCTTCCATCTCAATAATGGATTCTTGATGATCAACCTTCCTGCAATCCACCACTACATAAATCCGAGGAATACTATGATCAACTTCCACAAATTTCTGTGCTTTTTGAGAACTATAATTCTGAGGCTTGCCTCCCTGATGTTATGGAAAATCTCTCATACGATGCGATCCACCACAAGTACAACACCAAAAGGCTTCCTACCACCATCTTTGTTCTGCTTCTCCTCAGGTTGAGACACATGTCTTCTCTCAGCTGCATTGAACTTCTTATGAGGTCCCACATTCTCCTTGTCACATGCATCTTGAGATATTATTCACTTCTTAGGCCATTTTCCTTTTGTCTTCTCATTACCTTTATAGTCACGCTTGTACTCATGCTTGCGCTTAGACTGCTAATAACAATGCTTCAACTTTTCGATGACTTCCTCCAGTGATCGAGGCTCATCATACTTAATCCAATCCTTGAATTCTAATGGAAGTTCACTAATGAACCTTTGGGCCTTTTTCTTCTCATCCTTGAGGTAGGGAACATACCTCAACAACTCTATAATATTGGTCATATACTCTTCATATTTCATGGAATCCATCTTCAACTCATAGAATTCCTTAGCTTTCCCATCATAATATCTCTCAAACAAGTAGTTCTTCCTGAAGAGTCTTTTAAAATCATGCCAACTTAGCCCCTCTTTCCTAATGCCTCTGACTCGCTTAGCATCTTCCCAACAGATATATTATTTTCCATTGAGACTAAATATAGCTACTTTGGATTTCATGTTTTTTGAATAATCATGCAATCTGATGAACTTATTCATCCCAAGCAACCAATGGCCATGCTTCCACATATTCAAACTTCTTCACATCCCCATCAAATGTAGGAGACTTGGATTTCCTGAAATCATCTGGAAAGTAACCCCCTCAGTCCTCATGTAAGGAGGATGGTGGTAATGATGATGTTATCTCTCAGAACCAAAGCTGGAATAAAATCCATGATCGCTAGCCTACCTGTCATGTGTATCCAAATATCTTCCACCTCTAACTATATCATCTCTATCTATCATGTATCTCCTCTGAGACCTGCTATCATATGCTCCATTTGTCTTCTACTCCTAGCTATCTCCATGAATGTTCCCCAGTTGTCCCTGATTTTGAAAATTTGTAATGCTATGAAGAATCACTCCGTTGCTTATGATTTATTTTCCTGAGCTATAGAAGGCCTTTCCTATGCCTCAATCAACCTGTCATTATCTTCCTTGTAACATCTATTTTTTACCTTCAAAATTCTCAGTGTATCTGCTAAATCAGGAGAGTACGCTTCTCCTTTCTGCTCAACCGACCTTTCCCGTTCCACTGATTTCACATCATGCATGTAAGGGGAGTCATGTGAACTATATTCCACCACTATGCTTTTCATCTCTGATCTTCTATTTCCTACAAACATACCATGTCAGATAAACCAAATATAAGACATAATCAAATCACACATCAATGTATCTTAGGAGAGGCTATTGCTTCGACATAGGCCTATCCATTTTAGCATGATACAACATCACAAGCATATAAATTCTTACTTAAATATCATAACCATAAACATAAAAATGCATGCATAAAAAACACATTAAAAAATAACATGCATGCATAACAATCACATTTAACCCATCCGGTTTGAGTGTTTGAACCTGGAATCTCTGATACCATCCTATAACACCCCATCCCATATTTACCCACTTTTACAAGCTCTATAGGGTAAACATGAGCAAAGTGTCACTATTATATTAACATCCCTTAGAGACTATAAACCTCTCAGGAGGCTGATAGCCACCCCAAGTGTCCAATCCCTAAGCTAGAACTCATTTTCTCTAGCTTAACTCCACAACCACACTCATAACACAACATCCATATGGTCGGGAGCCTATAACCGTACCCACAAGCCTATCTCCATGCAGTTATGACCCAAAATCCCCCATTCTGGGCATTCGGTGGTGAGATCTATGCCACTTTTTCAGGCTAGCCTTCAAGCCACTACCTACAACTGCCTGTAACTTTCCAGAAACATACGTAAGATGATAAGAATTCCAACCATTCAAAACTTGAGCAAGATCTTGACCTTGCCATGCCTAATACATGATAGAAATTTAGTCAGACATATGATAAACATAGAAGCTACAAGTCATGAATGCATATTTGATCACAAAATTCTAATACATCAGAGAATTGTCAAGAAGGTCCAATTCCCTCTCAAGGTAGCTGCAACAACACTTTTTAGCCCATGAATTCATCAATCATTCAATCACTTGTCAAATCATGAACATGATTCATATCAAGAGAACACCATATAATAATGCATATAACCAACATATAAGTAGCATATAATCCATAACAAATCAGCCACAAGATCAACATAATAACCAACCCAAGTTCTCATCAAGCACAATAAGAACATAACTTATATTAACATATGAAAAAGACAACCAAGTCAGGGATTTCCACATACCACCCGACCATATATTGGGCTGAAACAAATACCTCTTTTAGCCAAACACCCCCGTGCCATATTCCAAGCATGAATGTGAGATCATATGGTTAAGCCAAAATAGAACTAGTTGGGGCTTCCAGAGGCCAAACCACCTTAACCCTCTACCAAAATGATTTTACCTAAACCGGTCCAAAAAGCACTAACACCAAAAACAATCTTGGATGCCTTCAACTTTATTCACCATAGGCAAAGGAACTTTCCTATCTCCACCCATTCTTCAAGATATCTAGGAGAAATCTCGACCCTTGGGAATTTCTTGAGACCACCTCACCAGAATCCAAATTCTACCAACCATCCAAAGCTTAAACCAACACAAGGCACCCACAACACCGTGTCTATCCAGGAAATGGCCAGTAAAGGCTGAAATCACTGTCAATCTAGGAAAATATCATGCCAAAGACAACAAAATAACCAAAGAACCACATGCAAGTACCATGCATCTAGAAACCAACAAGGAAATCACACATGCAACCTATTACCTACAAAGTATCCCTACTGTAGTTGCTTATCCAACCTTCTTTTCTGTTGTCCTCCATTTCCTTGCTTGTTCTTTTCTTGCTTTCTCCAAGTCCAAGTGAATGCTAAAATTCTGCAAGAATAGTCTAAGTGTGCAATGGTAAACCCCATGATTCCCATTGAGGAAGGCAGACCAGGAGGACGTGGAAAGAAGGCACGAAGATTGAATGAAGGAGTTGCAATCCATGTCATATGGGGGAAAGGAAACCCCCCCTGACACACACACACACACACACACACACACACACACACACACACACACACACACACACACACACACACACACACACACACACACACACACACACACACACACACACACATATATTAATTTTGAGTTTTCCTAGAAGGTGATCCCTAGGTAGAGGGAAATACGAAGTATATGAAAGCTCTGGGGAAGGCCTATTGAGAAACGTGTCAAGCAATGAGAATAAAGCGTATAAAAGTTTCAATATATATAGTGAGACTTTAATTTTAATTGAAGATACGCTCGAATGATGTGGTTCTGGCCTATGACCTTATTAAAATATTTATTGTTATGTATAAAATAAAGCCTAAGGTTGAAAATTACTAATAAATAATAAAATTAAGGGTTTTTAAAGTTATTTAAAAGGATCTTAAAGACAATTTTACACTTAGAAGTTTAAAAATGGTCTCCATTTTTATTATTATAATATAAATACAAATTGGGGGTTGTTGTTTTCCACAATAGAATGATACCACACAAAAAGCATTTGATGCTTTAAAAAAGGTGTTAATCCACACTCCATTGCTATACCCCCAAGATTATCATTGGGATTATTTTTTATACTTAGCCGATTTACACAATACCAATGCCATGTTGCTTTTCTAAGAAGATGATTCACATAGTAAATATGTGATTTACTATCTTAGTAGGAACCTCACTACTTCCAAACATAAATATTCACATGTGGAGAAATTGGAATTGGTAGTTGTACAACCTTCCCAACGGTTTCGTCACTATATTCTATTACACAAAATACCATAATTTGTGATTACAACCCCATGCAAAACATTGTTACTTGACAACTGCTAGCGTAAAATACTCTAAATGTACTGTTATACTACAAGAGTTTGATTTGGAATTCATTAAATCCAAATCTAAGAAATCATTGATATTTGCTTAACTTATTTGTGCCCTTCCCTACACTGAAACAAAATCTAAAACAAAATATTCTATCCTTGACGAATCTCTTTTTTTGATTAGTTCTTCCGATCCCTGGTATGGAGATATCATTGTCTATCTCCAAACCCAAAACTTTTGGCTCCCTATTACTTCTATCAAGGAAGAATGTGTTTTGTATTTAGCAAGGTTAGATGAAACTCATAACGACATCACTTTGGCTAATGAGGCCCACAAGAAGCGTGTTTAAGCTTATTATGATAAAAATTTAAACCTCCAGTCTTTGCTTAAGCTAACTTGGTCCTTGTGTATGAAAAATAACATGATAAGTTAGGAGCCGATAAGTTTGATCCCATCTGGCATGGCCCTTATATCGTCAAATGAGTATTAGAAAAAGGTGCATATGATCCATTTGATTATGATGGAATTCCTTTAGGAGCGACTGAAAATGGGCTTTACCTTAAAAGGTACTATGCTTAAAATATTTCTACATAAGTACTTTGTATATTGTTGTACCATATTTTTTTGTGCTACATTTTTTTTTTTCAAATGGTTTCTGTCCTTCGCTGCTTGTCTTGCATTGTGCTTGGTTTACAGATGTTAGTGTTCCCTTCACCCTACATTGATTAGTTGATGTTTCTAGCCATAGCACTCAGAACCTTGCATCTATTGCATTGGAAATCTATACTCCTACTGATGAGTTGGTGAGTTTACATGGTAGATTCTTCGAACTACAACTAACAATATTGCAGAGTATAATGCAGTCATTGAACTATTATCCAATGCCATTTCTCTTGGTATTCACATTTTAGTTGTTTGAATTGATTCTCAACTCATAGTGCTACAATTAATTAATGTTTATCTCGTTGAAAGTTCTACTCTTCTATGATGATATCTAAGGATTTGTCTTTTCGAACGAGAATATGACTATCTAGAATATAAAAAAATTCTAAGAAATATTAATACATTAACAAGCACTCTAGCCAATTATGTATTAGATAGAAATTTGTGAAATTTGTGTATTCCAAACATTAACACATCTCATAATTTGTAAATTCCAAACATTAACACATCTCATAAGATAATACCCAAAATAGAAACCAATTTTCATTAATAGTTTTACAATTTTTTTTTTAAATGTGTTGAGACAACATAAGGCTGATCAACTTTATATATCAATACATGATCAAAAAACAAAAATATATCTGTAATACATCTACTTATCCCTAGGTTCATGATGCTCATGGTAACAAGTTATTACTAGAGCCACTCATAGAAGAAAATGACTTATCCGCTCTAATACCCCAACTATATGGTGTTGATATCACCAAGGCACATCGCCTATCTGTGCATTTTCTATACCTTGAGTAGGAACCTCAAGGTTTTTCTCCATATCTTGGAGATTTTCTTTTACTTCATGGTCATAATCACCTAATCCACCTTGTTGGCCCTACCTATGGATTGGTGACATCCCAGCTGGCCGAATTGGTCCAATATCTGCATGTCAAAATGATATTAGTCTTAACACAATAAAAGCAATTAAAAAAAATTCAAAATTCAAAATTCCTTTTTAATTGAGGCATCCCACTAGACTCCCTTGGGAAGATCTAAACCCATATTTCCTCATAAATTTGTTCCTGCATATAGGAAATCCTTGATCATGAATAGTTGGCTCCGCAACCATCTAAAAAATGCGAGACCAAATGAGGACATATGACTGCCTCCATGGCATGCCATCAACTCAAACCATCTCATAATGAAAGTTACTCTTAGTGCAATATCATCCACCTCTGTCCCTTTTGGATGCATCAAGGAAACCCTTTATAGGAAAAAGGAGACCAAAATTAACCCATAGCCTAATTTCTTTAGTTGACCTGTCTTGCACTTAGTCAATTTATCCTTCACATTTATTAAAATCCCTTCACACCAGTTGAAAATTGTAGGCTCCATACACTCCAATGAATATTTCATTTGTTATTTCGTAGCCAAGTGTGGAGTTGCACTTCCTCCTATGCGAGTTATGGAGAACAAAACAATTCTCAATGGAAGATCGATTACATTCTATATTGGAAATTTTCCACTACTTTTTTTTTGTTCCCGCAGAAAAATACTAGGAGATATACTTATTGGTAGTTTCACCACCTCCCCTTGAAGTGGCTAGTGAAACTCAGGCTCCTCTTCTTGAGTGTAGAATTTTCTCTACAAATTAGCTAGCTCATTGATATCATGTAGAAATTTCACCTGCAGATCAAACTGATATATGCAATGTACTAAAGCATAATACTAGATCTACATCTACCATAAACTTTTCAGAAGCTTAATTGAACATGAGCAAAATCAACCATGAACAGATATAACTAAGAATGAGAAGTAATCAACCATAACACAGAAGATATAACCTGGGGAAAGCACCAGCCTAAAACCCCATCTCTGTATTATCAATAAAGTGGAAATCCTCAACGACATACAAAAAGAATGAGCTCAAAAGCTATCCCGCTCTCTCTATACTCTGATGATAAAGCTCATGGACTACCTAGGCCTGAATATATAGGCTACACAAGTCCTCCAAGCTCCTATTTCCTTGCGCAGTTTTGATTGGGGTCCAATGTCATAACATGTGTGAATTGGCCACATCATACCTGCTGTAACCTCAGGTCCAACTACGCAATCCATAAGGAATAATATTCCTTCTGCATGCAAGGAATATTCACCAAGGAATATCCTAGCAATTGATAGTACACTGTCCCTCCATCTGATCTCAACTGGGTCTCTATCTGAACTGACATGCATGCAAGCATTAACTAACTAAACTCTCATTAATTTAACAAACTCTTAAATTAATCTAACTGGACTTGACTAAGTTAAACTAAGTCAACTGATTACAACTCAATATTACAACTCATCCTTATCTCTTTAACTGAAGGATGAATTCCTCAATTAATAGATAAATTGTTGCATGTCCTCACATAGACTTCATGTTTGATTTTTCACAACTAATCAACTCATGGAGAATTAATTAATTTATTTTCAAACAACTGTTAAGTTCAAATTCGAATTTTACTTCCTATTTTTAGTCCAGGGACTGACTAAAATAGGAATCCACATTGAACTGCTAATAATAGAACTTCTGTTTTTAGCACTTCCATTTTTCATTCCCTGTTGCCCAATTTAGCACTGGTACTCAAACTGCTATTTTTAGCAGTGCTATTTTTAGCACTTCTATTTTTAGCAATTTCTTGTTGCCATTTTCAACATTGAGAGCCTAGTCAAAAAATATATATCCTTCACATCAACAGTAAGGATATGGACACCAACTCGAAATAATTGCTCATTTGCATCCCAAATCCTCACTAAATATTCCAAAAACTTCAATTGAGCTCTCATGCTTGGAATCAAGAAATATTTCATCAAAATGCACTCACGAAGGGCAAACAATGTGTTTATCTCATGGATTCTATGAAAATTTTGTTTCCTTCTCTTTTTCTCTCCCTTCTAACATCTTGGTGATCAAACAATCTATAAACATGAAGGAGAAAAATTATTAGCCATCCAACATGAAGAAGTTTTAATTTTTTCCACTCAAAAGAAAAAAAACCTTCTTTCCTTGTGGATGTCGCACTTTTCAAGTTAGTAACATTGTGACAATGTCACACATTTCCTGTTAGCTACCTATGACAATTCTAAAGTGTCGCAGTTCCTGATATGGACAGGGTGTGAAACTTGGAAGGCACATTTTGTCCCCAAATAAAGGGTTTGAAACTAGTTGAAATCACAAATAATAGTAAAATAATGATGTCAAATTGGAGAAGGGCTCGAGAGCTCTTACCGAGAAGAAACAAGATAAAACATTGTGCACTAGGGTGCTTGAAATCACTAATTAAAAATCAAATTATGAATGACGTTTTTTTTCACTTTGGAGGTTATTAAAATCAAATGGTAAAATTAAATGGCTTTTTCTCCCTTTTAAACGCATGAAAACATTTTCAAGTTATTTTACTTTACCATTTTGTTTAATTTTCCTCATTCTACCTCATTTTTATTCAATTTTTAATATATTTTTGGGCATATATGTTGTTTTTTGATCGTTTAAATGTGTGAGGATCATAGGTTAAACAATGAAGCATGATTTTCGACATGCACATAGTTTTATCCATTTTCAAACTCAACAAATTTACGAAAAATATCCTCGTTGAAGTTTTCTTTTCGATTTTTCAGACTCTCTAAATATGAAAAATTCACTGAGATTTACTTTCTTCGGGTTAGTTAAAATTTTATGTTGAAAGAGTCATGAACAATTTGTCTTTTATATTTTGTTTCGAACTCACTAAATCTAAATGAAAAAGGTAATCTTGTATTTTTATTATCATTTCTTTTTCAAACTCTCTAAACATGAAAAGGACATCGAGTTATGCCTTCATTGGACTCATAAAACTTAAACAATGAAGGACCCATCTGTAAGTTGGGATCGAACCACTCCTTCCTAGGGTTCATTAAAAATACTCCGAAGCACTTGTCTGAAGGATGGATTCTATTCTTAGCATATGTTATCCTCCTAAAGAATGCTTAAAATAAAGAGGTACTCACCAAAAATTGTGGGGGATATTTGGGAAGGGAATATATAAAATCTGTACACATTTTATGGCAGCAAGTCGCTCTTGAACATGACACCCTTTCATTATTTGTGTAAAAGTTGGGAAATCCTCTTGTTTCTTGTTGATTGTATTCCTTTAAAGGTATTAAAATTTTTTCTATGATCCCTTTTCTGAGTCAGTACTACCAAGACAATTTTCATGTCATCAATATTCTCAAGATAAGTTCAACCTAATTTAGCCAACTTCTCATAGTTCCTAATCCTTTTATCGTGTCGACCGTGCATGAGTTAGTCCCAAATCACTCTGTGTTCTATTCTACTTCACATATTTGTACTTGTTTCACATCTTCGATGGGGGATACATCAAGGCCTTCCTGCAATGAATCAATTCCTATCGACTTCAACATATTATCTAGAAGCTGATTTAGAAACCATTCGATACCTTCGAGCTTGCATGCCTCAATGGAAAGTTTCCTCGCCTAATTTGATGATATGTTTACATCATTGAACTTAGATCGAATAATTCTGAGTGTTTGATTCTAGATCATATATTCACACTTATTATCATGTACTCAAGGACGTTAAGGGCCATTGCCATTATTGGTGGTTTCTTTCATGTTTATGAATGATTTTCATCTACAATGAATGGTAATCAAACAATTTCTAACATGTTCGACCTCAACAAATTTATTCGCATGGTTAGATTCACACTATGGAAAGATAGATACAAAGACCCTAGATCATGTTTTCTATATCCAGGTTGTGATGGATTATTTTGAGTATTTATGATTATTGGATATATCCACAATGTATGTGTGGTGGCTATGTTCACATTGAGTCATGCGAGCATGGATCCACGATGTATGTATGGTGACCATGACCTTTCTCATTTGACATGGATCTTTACATGTCAAAAGATATACTTTTATTCACTTGGAAAAAACTAGAATGTTAGCTGAACATAGTGGAAATATCAGTTCTCGATGGATGACCATTGTTGATCGACCATTAAGTAGTGAAATTACTAGGTATATAGCTAACATAAATGAATACGATTGAAGCTAAAGTAGGGAATTTGGTGTTTTATAATACTGAGTGTACTTAGACTATTGAATATGGTACGAAAGAGCAACTTGCATGAGAGAAAAGGAATCAGATTGGATATGGTTGGTTTTCCATTGTTAGAAGGAGGGTGGTAGAACTTTCTCACCCGAGGTGGAAAAAAAATATGTCTATTGACAATCAACTCAAGAATTGTATTTGAGTGTGAAATTCCTACCTCAAAGATGATATTATTGTAATATAACTCCTTGATTGTTGTTGGAAGGTTTCCAAATGATCTATTCCTCGTTTCAATGCTTTTGTCATGATAAAGTATTTCAATTATCACTTCTTTTCTATATTTATACTTTAGGGGACATATTTTTACACATTATTTTGTTGTATTAATGTAAATTACTATCATACCCCTATCCTTCTTCATCTGAAACATTATTGCCATTAATTCTTAAAGAAGATGGAAGAAAATCCTTTCCCTGAAAGATGAAAATCATGTTCAAGTCCATTTAGAAACCCTATTTGAAGAGGATGTCGCACGTTACACATTGATAACATGTGACATAGATGATTTTCACATGTTGCATAAATATCAGGTGCCACACTATCGCAGGTTTCTTGTTTACGTGACGTGACATTATTTTTACACAGAAAAAATAAAAACAATGAGAAGCTTCTAGAAGATAAGCCTTATGGATGACATCTATCCTGATCGGTTTGGATTTGAATCACAATGCTGATTTGGATAAATCTTAACCTCCTCTTCTTATCCTCCTCTAAGCTTATAAATATAACCATCTTTAATTGAGAGGGGGATCTTGGTTGATTTCAAAAAGGATTCGGTTTTAATATTCTCATTGAAACTATGCTAAAGTATCCAACTTATGATCCTAAAGATTTTGAAAGTAAGGTGTTGAGACAAGGAATAGATGGAAGGGGACTCTGCGACATCAAGGCAACATGTTCTAACAACTTCCTTGCGATAATATAATTATATATTATTTTCCCATAATAATTGTCTATGTTTGATTATTTTGGGTATATATATCCTTAATCATACATATAAGTATTGTCAAATTGTATTTGGATTAGATGTTATTTTATTCTTGTTTGTTTGTGTTGTCTACAAGTGTTTTCTTTGTGAGAACCGAAGACAAGGTTGGAAGCTATGACATTTCAAGCAACTAGCAAGGAAAAAATGATAAATATGTACAAATCACTCATATTACTCTTTTCATTGGTGTTTCCATCTATCATTTGATTGCAATAGACTTAGGGAAAGCTATATTTTTTTGTTTTGTTTTGTTCTAGATCTGGGTATCATATCTAGGGATATCGCTCTTGTTTGCAAGAATTATTTATACTATAAACCACCCGAGGTCCCTCAATGGTTCCCTTCAGTAGTTAACTTTCTCTATGCAAATTATTGATCAATCCCTCCCAAATTTGGCTTCTTGCGTACCCGAACATATATAGATATATATCTAGACTGTGACGTGTAGTTGATATGGATATACTTACTAATAATTTATTTTATATAAACACTATATCTCTTAAGATTAATGAGAACTTGGTCCAACCCATACATAAATACATATAAAATACTATCTCTCTTGAGCTTATGCTCGAATTACATCTCGTTAAGTGGGACTTTGTCGCAACCCTCAAAACTCGGCCGAGATCTATCTCTCTTGAGCATTACGATATATATATATATATATATATATATATATATATATATATATATATATATATATATATATATCGTAATGCTCATGAGAGATAGGTCTGGGCTGAGCGTTGAGACAAAGCCCCACTTATATATAAACACACACACACACACACATATATTGAGGCTCCCTTGGCTCAACTACATATAGGTACATAAATGAGAGAGAATGCATGCTTCCCTCAAGCACTTCCATAGCACAAGGCCTATTGTTACACATCGTTTTAATGTAGGAGATTAACCAAACAATAGAGGTTCACCCAACTCTTATAATCATGGGATTAGATAGAATTTGAGCTCAAAAATAAACACAGAAATTAGCCATCCCACATCAATAACCCATAAATTAACCATTCCTTAGAAACAACATAGAAATCAACATTCTATATTATTTGTACAACGTCTAACATTATTCATTATTCACATACAAGAGATAAGTATTCCTCAACATGAGCTTACACATCTTGATAACACTATATATATATATATATATATATATCTATATATATATATATATATATATATATATATATATATATATATATATATATATATATATATATATATATATATATATATATATATATATATATATATCTATATATATATATATATATATATATATATATATATATATACAAGAGATTAAGTAAACACTTATCTTATAAAAGAAGTATGGCAACTGATATTGTAACTTCAATTCTCCACCCAATTTTAGATTTTCTTGCATTGTAACCTTTCCGTGAGCAATATTTCAGGGCTTTAGGAAGAGTTCTCACAGGAGATTCTCACACATTCAACACTATTAGGAACCGAAAGATTCACATATCTGCACCTAGCAACCCAAAACGTTTCATAGCCCATTGTTTCCACTCTACATCAGGAACCTAGCAGACACTGGAACATTGAAAAATAATAGTATGAGATAAAGTATCCTTGTTTTTCTTCACTACAATATACTTTTTCCATGCTTCTCTCCATTTCCTTGAGAAGTTTCCACTCCTTCTTGCCTAAATTCTCCTTCTTTCGCACTTGTGTTGACCTTGTTCCTCTTTTCACTGAGTCTCACTGGTCTGTCTTTTTTTTTTTTACTACATTTGTCTATTGTTTTTATCAACCTTCCTGTTACCACTACTATAACTGTGACTGGTGGCATGGTTGTGATTCCTTCCCATCTCTAGTCTCCTTTCTAATGCAACCCACTATTTTAATTAATTTTTGTCTCTTTTTTCTCGTGGATTTTCCCAAAGTTGTATGAGCTCATCCTCTCTTCTTATAAATCCATAATTGTGCATTCAACTCCTTTAAATCCCATTATTTAGCTTCCCGTATCGACATTAAATAACTAATCTTCCTCTAATTTCCAATGAATCTCCCTCCCAAAGATTTGAAATCTATGTCCCAATATATCAACTAGTTATTTTCAAAAATATGATTATAATATTACAATATGGGATTAGCCCAAAGGGGCTATCACATAACCCACCCCTTTGGAGGAACACAATCCTCAATGTTCTAGTACCGAACACAAATACAAAAACAATCCTAATCCCAAATATAACCACTTTGAGATTTATATACACAAATCAATTTTCAATTGCATTTTTTTTGCATACATAGTTGCTTTCCCAAAACTCAATTTATCTAGATCTTGGGGCTTAAGATGTAGGAGCCATATATGCTAAGAGAGGAGAGAAAACATAGATCTACCATGAAACTCATCATAAGATCATCAATAAAAATGCAAGAACTGAATACATCGCAAAAATATGAAGAGAGAGAGTGAGAATTGGATAAGAAGAACCATTACATGTAATGAGGCCAATTTTGGTACCTCTCCTTCTCGACCTTCAATTTCTTCCTATTTCTTTATTATAAGATGTTTCCTTGAGATATTCAACTTTGGTAAGGTTAGAACTCATCAATGGCATATCAATTAAGTTCCCTTTTACATAAAAATATGAATTTATGACTTATACACCCAAATTTAGGTTGTAATCCTCACTAATATTTGGAATAATCCCCCCCAAGAGAATGATGGTCTCCATCATTAAAATTGGTAAAAAAAAAGTGTGACCCCATTATGTTTAATGTACCATCATGATTACAATATGCCATGGGCCAATGAAGAGATGGGTTTTATGTGGTTAACCCATAACTATGGGTTTCTTAATAACCCATAACCATCATAATTAAAATGTGCCAAGTTCCAATGAAGAGGAGGGTTTTGTGTGGTTTACCCATAATGGTGGGTTTTTATTTTTTGAACTTTTCTAGCAATATACATCTTGTTGCAACTTTGCTGATAACTTTCACTACTATTGATGAAATACAATTATGTCATAGACCCATTTGAGCTATTAAAGAGATATTTCCACTGACATAATATACTTCCACTTTTATGATATGTGGAGTGAGAAAATGATTCCAGAAACTCAAGGTACGTGCGACTGCAGAACTTTAAAAACATGTGTGACTTCAATCATTCATATCCCTCAAACTAACAAATGAAATCAATTCCATAAAAATGACATTTGAGATAATAGAAAATCCTTTCAAATGAGCTATTATTCACCTTTTAAAATTATCTATGGAGGTTGTATCATCTTCATGAAGTTTGCTAAAGTTTTTTGCTCTGCATTTCATCCATTATTGTGCTTATATGGTGGCCATACCACCATGCGAAAATGAGAAATGGCTAAAAATGAGGTCATCCAATCTTTTATGTGTTTCATACAATTCTTTTTAAGCTATTTCATGGTTTTATAAATCTACAATAAAAATTAATGCAAGAGTACCAAATACAGAGAGCCAAAAAGGATGCCAAGGGTTTGTAGAGCAACATGGGTTGTTGTAGAGGTCATGGAAACTCAATTTTGTAGACCAATGGATGTAGTGAATCCATGTAAAATTCACCTGCAATGGTGAATGGAAATTTGAGGGTGGAAAACCCTATAATACTTGTGGAGAAACTCTGATGTTTACAATGTATGACCAAGCAACTGGACACCAAAAGTGCCAAAAGGAGGCTAGATATTTCTATAAAATTTTGAAACTAAAATATGCTTCAAACTCTATTTCCCATGGAGTCATAACCTACTCTGATATCATTGATCTAGATCCCGCGGGATAATATACAAGATCCATGAGTGCAAGGAGAGGAGGAGAGAAATCATATAGATATGCATGAAACTAATGACAAGAACATTGATTAAAATGAAAGAACTAATTACATCACAAATATATGGAGAGAGAGAGCGATAATTGGAGAAGAAGAATAATTCCATCAAGAAGAACCTTTACATGCAATGAGGCCAATTTTGGGACCTCTTATTCTCGACCTTCACTCTTTTCCTATTGCCTTCTTATAAAATATCTTGTTGAAAGATTCAACTTTGGTTAGGTTTGAACCGTTCAGTTACATATTGATTTAACTCCCTTTTACATAAAAATGTGACTTTATGAATTATAAATTCGAGCTTAGGTTATAATCCCCCCTGAAATTGAAACCATCAATGGACATAAAAATTCATTAAATCAACCATTTTCAGTGGCTCTTTATGCTTCTTGACGTGTCTTTTCTAGGTTTAACAACTTGCTTTTTTTTTAGTGTTTCCTTCCTCCATGTCCAATGCTCATGTCTACTATGTTCAATGCGCTTTCAACAATAGTTTTGTCTCATTTATTCCCAGGACATACTCGATGAAGCCCTCGACCCTAATCATTCATGTCCATAAATCTTTTTAAAAAACAAAAAATTCACCCTTTGTCCTAACATCCCCTTCTCTGTTTCCCGGTCCCTCGGGCCATCTGGTTACTCTTCTTCACCTTAGAAGAGTCCTCAAAATCCAAGGAAATTCCCTTCTTGAATATATTCATATTGGTCATGGCATACTTCATGGAAATCGATGGGTATCATTGGGTTTAGCATCCTCACAATGGCCCCATTCTTGAAGTTTTCCATCTCCAATAAATTGCTACGGATTTTTCCATCTTCATGCTACCGTTGTTTAAATTATGATCCAACTTCATTCACGCAAGCCAGGAAATCAAATGTCCTTCCTATATCATAGGAAAATGTGTTTTCATGAGACACATAAAAAAAATTGCAATAAACTTAGATTATACCTTATTAGTAGATTTTTCCATGAGGTGAACCTTGTAAATTTCATTTCCTATCATAGTAAAACCAATTAGTCCATAATCTAAATTGTCATGATTTAGAAATTTAAATAAAACCAAATCATGTTAATAAATTAGAAATTCAATAATTCAAATGGAATGAATGATACTTATCTTTGGTTTTCTTTTGGCTTCTTTGAGCCACATGTAACGAGTGATTTGTCAAGCCCGACTAGCACTCAACAATGCTCATACAACTGCATGCATTCTTCAATTCACACACATTAACATTGTTTCCAAACCCAGCAAAATCCGAACCCAACAACATACAATGGTGGAAATGCTCCATGGAATCTTCAATCTTCTCTTCTCTTCTCTTCTACTCGCACACATTGGATTGATTTACAAATAAACCAAGCATCCAATGGTGGAGGTGCTCCACACAATATTCAATCTTCTCTTCTCTTCTCTTGAGTGGGGCACATAAAGTCTTAGTTCATATTTGGAGAGGTATTTTTAGAAATAAAGAGGAGGGTTTTCCAATTGTGTTTCTTTTTGTAGGAATAAGAGCACACTTGTCTAGTAACTTATTAATAGTACTCACACCTGTATTCTCAGGCCAAGGCCACACTAGGTGGTATCATTCCAACTAGCACTGGGGTGCTTCAACCTATCAGTAAGTTCTAAAATAACATATCCTTGAGTGGTTTTATCGGCCCTGGAAGAAAGATAGAGCCTTGGTGATTCTTAACCAACAAGCCACATGGGTTTCTTAATCAGGATATCACTAAAGAATCCCTATTCCATTAAACTTCTCTTTTGGCCTCAATATGTTAATTTTCTTCTTTCATGCTTGTTGGTACTCTTAGGAATATTATCATAGGCCTAGGCAATCCATAACTGATTGTCCCAAACACATTATATAACAAAGAGGCCAAAACAATCCCATACATACCTATCCCAAACACATTATACAACGCATAGGCCTAGAAAATCCCATACCTACCTATCTCACACACAATATACAACAAACATTCCGAGACAATCACATACTTACTTGTCCCATACACATTATACAACACATACACATACACACATTACACAACAACATGATAATCCAGAGACTACATCTTCTCTATTGAGAAATGGAAATAAGAAATTCCAGTTTAATTTGTCCTTTAATTAACTAAGAATTAAAAACGAATTCTATTCTCATAGCAACTTGTAAATAGTTAACTAAGTTTAATTAACTTATGATTGTTGATTTGGAAGTCTTTCTATAGTCATGTATATGTTCTCCCTAAGTTTTAGGGGTCAAGTGTGAGTTTAAATTGAGTTGGAAATTAGATCACTCAGTTTACCGAGTTAAGTTCAGTTAAATTACTTCCAAACTATTTGTGGAACTAATAGAGGAATAACAATTAGTTGATGCAGGAAGGATTGCTCTGATGCGAATTCCTGAACACTGCAACCTAACCCTTACCAGCCGCTGCCGCCCCTGACTGTTCACCCTGCAACTGCCGCCGCTCCCCTGCTGGTCGATAGCAATGGATATGGCGGGCGGAGGGGAGAGCTCTGCTCCCCCTCCAAAACACTCTGTGAGTTCTGACAATACCCAGTACTCTCAGCCTCTGCACCCTTCTGACGCTGGCCCTGATGCAGGACAAGGCGAAAATCGGAAAGCTGAGGCAAGGATTCATACGGCCCCGACAGAAGACGATGAAGCTGACAAAGAGAACCATGATAAAGCCAAGGCGACCCAGCCTAAAGCAACCTCAGCCACTTGCATCCCAAAGGCTGCTGAACCCATCAAGGTGGACCTGCCCAGCCACCGCATCAATGGTGAAATCCAGTACATGCAAGATCATGCTCTCATAGGAAAATTTTTAGGCTTCTGGCCCACGGAAAAAGCATTACAAGGCTGGATAGCCTCAAAGTGGAAGCCCAAAGGACAAATAACTCTGCAACTAGGACCAAAGGGCTTCTTTACAGCCATATTTCACTGTGTGGAGGACAGAGTAAGGATATTCGAAGGAGGGCCGTACTTCTTCAACTCTTCAGGCCTCTATCTCACTGAATGGAAGCCCAGATTCAACCCCGACAAGGAGGACTTCAGTTGGGCACCCGTCTGGATCAGGATGTACTCCCTCCCTGCAGAATACTGGAAAGAAGAAACACTGGCGGACATAGGCAACAAACTGGGCACCTTCATCCGAGTTGCAGCAGAGACAAAAACTCGCAAGTACACCTCATATGCTAGGATCTGCGTCCAGATGCATCTGACCAAAGCTCTCGCGGATACGGTAAAGCTCTATCACGATGATTATGAATGGTCTCAACCTTTAGATTATGAACATATTCCCTTCCGCTGCCGTAAGTGTCATGAGCATGGCCATCTATTCCGTGACTGTCCTTTAAATTCCCAGTCCAAAGCAGCTGCTGTTGTCTCTGAAATAGACTCTGAAGGTTTCATCAAAGTCCCCAACCGCCGCAGGCATACCAAAAAGAGCCAGCCAGTTATTGAAAACTCTCTCAAAGAGAACCTTCAGAACAAATTCTCTGTTCTCGCAACGCATGAAAAAAATGATCATCCCAGCTCTGAATCCCCTCACAAACCCTCTGCGCCATCTTCCTCCCTCCCTCACTCTAATCCCCCGCAGTCCTCTGACCCTGATCCAATGAAACCCACTCCCAGCCCTTCTTTGGAGAAGGGTAAATCCATATCAAGATTCAGTCCCCTCTCGTTCTCTAAAGAGCAACCCTCAGTGGATAATGAGCAGCAGGACGCAGATATGGAAACAGACGCTACTCTGGCTCTCAGGCTTCAGCAAGAAGCGGATGAGGAAGTTCCAGGTGAAACTACTGTTATGGAAGAAGATCAAGCGGAAGTCACCATCGATGGATTAGATATCTTTACACTTGAGGCAGCATGCAAACAAAAAGAATACAACTCCATTCAACCTTGGCAAATCGACAAGTTGGAAGGAGTCCTAGCCAAGGCGCAGCATAATAAAAGCCTGGGCATCCAGGGAGGCAGTCTATGGGATGGAAAAAAGTTACTCAAGGATCTCAAGAAAAGGGGACGAAAGACAGACCTCCAGCGCACCATAGCAATAGGAGAAATACTTATGGAATCAGGGCGATTCCCTAAGTTGACAAAGTTCTACAAACCCAAATCACAGTTTACATGAAGTTAATATCCTGGAATGTGAGAGGACTCAACAGTCCCTCAAAACACAGAATGATCAAACATTTGATTCAGCAAGAAAAACCAACCATAGTTTTTCTGCAAGAAACCAAAAGCAACACTGATGCTATTGAACGAATCCGTGGCAAAGTTTGGGCAGGAAGCAGGGCTATCTCTGTTGATGCCTCCGGAGCCTCAGGTGGGTTAGCTATCCTATGGAACCCTCAGATCATCACATTATATGACTTCCACGCCACACTCCATCTCATTCAAGCCTCATTCCACCTAGTTGGCACGGGCATACATGGTCATCTCACAAATGTTTATTTTCCTCAATCAGTTCAGCAAAAAATAGAACTTCTGGAAACGCTTGCTCTTCTCAATGAAAACAGACAATTCCCGCTATGGATCGGGGGCGGCGACTTCAACATAATAACTTCCATGGCAGAGAAACAGGGAGGCCGAGTTGGGCTCGACAGTGACAGTGAAAGCCTCAAAGATTTCATCCGAAACAATCACCTTATGGACATCCCTACCTCTAATGGAATCTTCACATGGACAAACAAACGAAGAGGCATTCAACACATAGCCTCCCGCCTTGACAGATTCTTTCTCTCTGACAATGCAATCCATCTAGGAGGGGATTTCAATGCTTCCATCCTTCCTCATGGCGGATCCGATCACTGGCCAATTTTGCTACAATGGTCCAGACCAGGCAATCAATGCAACAGACCCTTCAGATTTGAAGCGTTCTGGCTCACAAATGCCACTTTCAGAAAAGTAGTCAGTGATGCTTGGGCAGCCTACATTCCTCCGCAGGGTGCCAAAATGTATCAATTCCAACAAAAGCTAAAAAATCTGAAGTATGTCCTCAAAGTCTGGAATCGCACAAGTTTTGGCAACATTCAAGAGAAGCGTTCTCAATTAGAGCAGCAAATGAGTAAACTCCAACAAAATCTCATTCACCAAGGCAGAACAGAAGAACAAGCACAACAGGAACAGGAACTTTGGAACCAAATCGAAGAACGCAGGAAGCAAGAAGAAATACTCTGGCGGCAAAAATCGAGAATCAACTGGCTCAAAGAAGGAGAGAAGAACACAAAATTCTTTCACAAGACCACTATCCAAAGGCGAATGCATAATAATATAGCGTTCATCAACAACCATCAAGGCGAAAGAATTGAAGAGCATGAGGACATGGAAAAGGAATTCACAGGGTATTTTAAGGAAATCTTAACGGAGCCCATTGAGAACAGGGAAGCAGCAATCCGGGCCATCACGCAGCACATTCCAAGCATCATAACTGAGGATCACAACAACAGACTACTCCAGCCCACGACCCTGCAAGAAATTGAAGAAGCCATGGCTCAACTCAAGGACGGAAAAGCGCCTGGTCCCGATGGCTTCACAGCCAATTTTTTCCACGAATTTTGGGACCTCATCAAGAATGAAGTTTGGAATCTGGTTGAAGAATCCCGAAGTATGCATTGGATCCTCCCGTCCCTCAATACCACCTTTCTAGCTCTGGTTCCCAAAGGTGAAGAACCCAATAGGCCGGAAAACTTTAGACCTATCGCGCTCTGCAATGTCATATACAAGCTAATCTCAAAAGTTATTGCAAACAGGCTCAAACCTCTCCTACCCCTGCTCATATCTCCGGAACAGACAGGATATGTGGAAGGTCGGCAGATTATGGATGGGATCATACTATCAAATGAGGTTATACACTCTTTAAAGATCCTCAAGAAATCAGGTATGATTCTAAAACTTGACCTCTCCAAAGCTTTTGATAAGCTTAGTTGGAATTTTATTCAAAAAATGCTTCTAGCCTTTGGATTTAATGCAACATGGACCAGGTGGATCATGAATCTCATCACCTCCCCTAGTTTTTCAGTTCTTTTGAATGGATCTCCCTCTTCTCCCTTTAGGCCCTCCCGTGGCATAAGACAAGGGGATCCTCTCTCTCCTTTTATCTTTGTTTTAATGGCTGAAGGTCTCAGCAGACTACTCAAAGCAGCTATAGCCTCTCACAAGCTTAAAGGTATTTCAATACATGGTCTCAATCCGCTGTCCCATCAACAATTCGTGGACGACACCATGTTATTTGGCCATCCATCCTCAAAAGAAGCCTCCATGTTTAAATCGCTCCTCTCTCTCTACTCCGATGCTTCGGGTACCTCCATCAATGCCTCCAAGTCACAGCTTTTCTTTTTCAATACCCCCCTCTCCACACAAAGGAATATTGCCAGAATCTTAGGATTCACCATCTCCCATCTGCCTTCTAAATATCTTGGAGCGCCCCTCTCAGCCTCGGCTATCAAAAACGCTTCATGGCAATCCCTCCTTGACAAGCTGGAGTCAAAACTCTCTTCGTGGACCTTCCGTGCTCTCAACATGGCAGGTAGATTGGTCTTGATCAAGTCTGTCCTTCAAGCTATGCCGCTGTACCTCTTCTCCACTCTGGCAGCTCCAAAATGGGTCCTCAAAGCCATTCGCAACTTACAGCGCAACTTTCTCTGGGGCTCCACGGGCAGAAATCGAAAATGGGCCCTTGTGAATTGGAAAGATGTGTGTAAACTCAAAACAGAGGGCGGACTAGGGCTTCGAGATCCACTTCAAAGTAACAACACTATGGGCGCCCGTATGTGGTGGAACTGGCTCTCCAAGCCTCATTCACCTTGGGCTCGCTTATGGCAAGCAAAGTATGCTATGGGAAGTCAGTGGCAAGATCTAATCAGAATCAACTCCAGCGCCCAAGGCTCTCCAATCTGGAATGCTGCTAAGATACACAGTCGATTCATACAGGAACACAGTTTTTGGGAAATACACTCTGGCACGTCAGCTAAGTTCTGGGAGGATTCGTGGCAGCAGCTCCCCAAGCTAGCAAATCTATTCCAGATGCCACTCTGGCAATCGTATATGCAGCAAGAAAACCTCATTCACGTGCACCAATTCTGGCATCAAACGCAGCACCAAGACTATCAAACATGGAGACCCGCAAACAGCTGGCAAAGGGACTGGGAAGGCGAATCATACTCAGACTTGGATCAGGAACTCACACAACGCAGAATACGCCACTCCAACCAGCAGGACAAGCTCAGATGGGGTCACAAGCACAAAGGCACATTCACCACCAAAGAAGCACATCAGCTGCGCTACTCAAACAACCAAGAGAATCAAGACCAAATCTGGGCACGAGTCTGGCTTCCAGGGCTTTGGCCCAAAATTTCAACCTTCCTATGGTTGCTCAGTAAAAGGCGTATACTTACTTGGGATAACTTGATAAAACGAGGATTCATTGGGCCCTCTAGATGCCCAAACTGCAATCTTCACACTGAGACAATCAGCCATCTAATGGAGTCCTGTCCACTTGCAAAGCAGCTCTGGGAGAGGGTGGAGTCCTGCAACAAAAGAGCAGCACCAAGAGGCGAGGATGTAACGGACAATATCAGGAAATGGGACAAGAACCCGTTCCGAAGCCAACTCCTCAATACCTTATGGGATCTCATTCCAGGTTTTCTGTACTGGCTTCTCTGGAAAGAGCGTAACTCTCGCATCTTCAACAATACCTCCCGGACAATAGATGCTCTGTGGCTTATCTATAAAAGAAATATCCAGGAAACCTTAGCCATAAGAACCTGGTATGACACTGATATGCCAGAAGCGCAACAGGAAAGGGACATATTTAAAGAATGGAATCTTGACCTTTCAGCCTTTGCAAAGGTCATCACACGTCCCCCTAGCAGCCCCACCTCCCCGTCCTCATGGTCCCTACCAGCTCTTAACTCTTTCAAGCTCAACTTTGACGGAGCAGCAAAGGGTAATCCTGGTCCGGCAGGTTATGGAGGAATCATCAGAAGTCATACAGGCGCACCCATGCACATCTATTATGGCTCTCTCGGCAAAGATACTAATAATGTAGCGGAAATGGAAGGACTTTGGCAAGGGATCTGTGTTGCAGAGCAACTTCACTTCTTTCCACTGGAGGTAGAAGGCGATTCTCTGATCCTTATCAATGCTGCCAAGAAAATCCAAGCAGGAACAGCTGCGGACAAAGTAGCAACCAGCTGGAGACTTTTGAGCAGGTTGGAATCCTTGGAAGCAAAGCTTACAAATCCACATAGCCTCACCTTTCAGCATGTGCGAAGAACAGCAAATCAGGTCGCCGATAGACTGGCTAACCAAGGAGTTTCTCACTCATCAACCTACTTCTCAGGATCCTTGGACACAGTTGAAGATGAACACCTCAAAAAAGACTGCATCACTTTGGTGCAAAAGGATCTTTCCCCCCCGGATGCGGGTGGCTGTTAGATTTACAGGGCTCATGGCTTGTCAGCAGGGCAGGTGTCCGCCCGGACAAGCCACGTATACCCAGAGGACGTGCCTTAACCATTCCGGCATGCAACATTTAAGGAGGGCAGTTATGGTTCGCTGCAGAGACGTCCCCTCGGCATTCACTGCGCGCATTGAGAAACGATACATGGCGCTTCATAGCCGGAAGTTCTCGGACATTCTCCTGCATTTCTCGTCTGCTCCTGTTCTGGTCTTGAGGGAAGTGGCGGAGGCTCATTGTTTCGGCTCTCATTCAGGCTCTGAGAGCGACTGTGATGGTTCAGGGGCCATAGACTGGGGCAATTGGAGAGCTTCCGGGCAGTCTGGTCGTGCACCTGGGAGATTGGCGGTGCTGCAAACCTTCCATCCGCAGTCTGGCTGGGGAATTGGGCGTCTGGTTCAGAGGGACAATCTGTGTGTGCACACTCGCCATCCGCTCACTTTCAGTATGCAGCGTGAACGTCAACGGGGCACAAGTAGGCGTGGCAGTTACAGTGGAAGAGCCCCTTCTCCCTCTTCCTCAATTGAAGAATCCTCTGAACGCAGAAGACCGAGAGGAAGGCCACCAGGTAGAGGAAGAGTAGCGGAACCTCCGGAGAGAATGGAATGCGGGCACACTGAGCACCCAATGGTAAGATATCGCCTTCCATGTACTTTGTCCAATTCCACCTTCTTCGTAACTGTTTCAGTGGAGCATTGCAGCAATCCGTGGGGTGATGATGAAGCTCCTCGTGCCAACCCTCCGCGTATTCCTGGGGTTGTTCCCACTGTGGACATGGAATTTCCGGCCATTGATATGCTGAGGCCTGTTCATGATCCTGGAGCTGGCCCGAGTGAGCCTGTGCAGCGCAATGCTGGTAAGGCTATTCTCCAGCCTCCCTGTTGCAAGATGGAGGATGAGCCGCAGACTACGGAAGAAGATTAGTTCGCGCTCCAGGTTTCACTGCATGAATTTTTCTCTCTGTCCGCTCCCTTCGCGACCACATATGTATCTGCACTTTGTCATTTTGTACTTCTGTCCATCTCTGTTATGGTGTCGGTTATCTGTTACTTCTGTTATGGTGTCGGTGTCCTCCATGTGTTTCTGTTGCTTCAGTCCATGTGTCGGTTACATAAGTGTCACTCTGGTTTCCAGCTTTTGTAATCCTGGTATGAATACTCTCGAGTTTACTGTCTGTCCCAGGACAAGTTTTACAGGGCCTCGGCCCTGTTGTAATACTGTTGATGTAATTTTTCTCTTGCTGTAATATAATTTAGCTCAGTCTTATTCAGAAAAAAAAAAACAATTAGTTGATGCACTATTGCATCCACTAGTGATGCACTAGTGCTACTCTAGTTAACTGAAATTCCCTCATGAGAAACTCATGCATTTCAGTTTAGAGAAAGACTCAGTTGAGACTAGAGTGCAGGGACAATGTACTATCAATTTTATTATTTACTGGAGTGTAATTATCATGCATGCATCAAAGATTGATCCTATGTTTGGATTGCGTAGTTTTGGAAGCATGAATTCCCTTTAAATACAGGCTATTCATCCTAAGAATTATGTAATATATTATGGGATTGGAGAGCTGCAAAATTGGCTAAGAGCTTGCTTGTGAGCTGACAGAGTTGAGCATACTTGTGCAAAATTGTTCTAGTGAGAACAACCTTTGTATCTTCACTCATATTCATGATATATGCAATATAGATAGAGAGGTTTTGAGCAGTGGATTTCCCCATATACATATTGTGTTATGTGTCATTGATTTATCTTCTTCTTGTTAATATTGTTTTCATCGATCTATTGGCTTCCACTGGCTAAAAGTAGAATTAGATTCTTGTCCTGTGCTTTAGTACGTTGCATGAGAATGTGAATCTATGAGATTTTATACATGGTATTAGAGCTAAGAAAAATATATTAGAGGAGATTTCAAAGTTTTGAGTTTTGGGTTGCAGGTGAAATTCGAATTTGCAATACATATTTCAGGAGCGGTAGATGACGTTCTATGGTTTGCGACTCAAGTATGCCTTGGAAGGAAACTGAAATTTTATATCCTAGAGGGACAGAATGGAGGCTATGCTAGACGATAATGGTTTGGAGGAATTTGTTGATCAAGAAATTCCTAAGCCAACAACATTGGATGCACAAAATCTGGTCGAATGGAAGAAGTGTGTGGCGAAGGTGAGGCAGATAATCCTTGAGGGAGTTCGCGACCACATTATCTCGAGTCTCCATGGCAAGTAAATTCTATATGCTATGTGGAAAGCATTGACAGAATTGTATCAGAACAACAATGACCAAAGGAAATTGGCACTGAAGGACAAACTTCGAAAAATCAAAATGGAGAAATGTGAGACTATTCCAAAATACTTGACCAAGTTCACTCAATGTCGTGATGAACTTAGAAGTGTTGGAATCATGGTTTCCAAGGATGATATGGTGAGTATTGCTCTTCTAGGACTCCCAAAGAGTTGGCATAGTTATTAGGACTCTCTCAATGGTCAGGAGAAGCTTCTAGATTGGGAAAGACTGTGATCGGATTTGATGCAGGAGGATATCAGGAGAAACACTAGGGATGGCTCTTCATCAAATATTTATGATGAAGAGAACTGTGCCTTAGTGATTAAGGAAAAGAAGGGGAAAGGGAAATATTCCCATTCCAAATCAGATTCATATCCTGGAGGTAAGAAGAAAGACATGACGAAGGTTAAGTGCTTACATTTTCATGAGCTGGGCCATTTTTCTACAAATTGTCCACTCAAGAAGTCCAAGAAGAAGTCCTCAGGAGGAGCAGTGGGTGAGGCTTTGGCGTCTCAATTTGAATTGGACTTTTCCCTCATTTCATGCATGGTGTCATCAATGATGGGAAGTGTATGGTACTTGGATAGTGTAGCTTCATTCCACATGACTGACGACAAAGAGTTATTCAGTGACTTGGAGGACAAATATCTCTAGATGCATATCGAGATGGGTGATGACGAGAAGTATAGTGTTACTGGATTGGACACGATTAATTTTCAGGGGGAGCATGGGGTTCCACTCACCTTGAATAATGTTATGTATGTTCATAGGTTTAAGAAGAACTTTGTAGGTTTTAACCCCGTACAGAAATTACCTGCATACGAATTCTAAAACACAGAAAATAAACAATGTGAGAGCATAACACATAAAACACATATACACAAAGATGCTCCCCTGGATCCCAAAACCGAGACTACCAGATTGATTTTTCATTATGTTCCTTTCAATGTTATAATACATATTTATACATGCCGAAGCATCTAATACCATGGACCGAAAACCATCACGTCCAAAAAACATGTGCGAAAATCATGCAAAAAACCATAGGTGGGTCTGCCCAACCTAACGTAGGGTCCAAAACCAAAATTTTCTGGGGCGCTGCCTCGGACCCCATAAAGTGGGATTATGGGTACACCTCAAACCCCCTATGACCTCCCCTCACTACACAATCGGCGCAACGAAGGGGGTGCTCTACCCCCCCTCTAACCCCTCGGTTAACTACGTGGGCTAGTTGTGGAAAGAATATAACACAACCCAACGTTATCCCACTTGTTGTTTTCTTTCCACAGGGGGCCACAAGAGATAATAGTCATTTTTCCAGTCCTGAAACGCCCATTGTTTCTCTACACCAAGAGAAATTCTTAGAGCTCACAGATTTTGTCAATGCATTTGCAGTATTCTTCAAAGTGTCCACCTTTACCAGCAACACCTTTTTTTCTTCTATCATGTCCCTCACAAAGTAATATTGAACATCAATGTGCTTTGTCTTTGAATGATATGTAGGGTTGTTTGCCAAGAAAATTGCACTTTGGCTGTCACAGTATATCCTTATAGCTTCCTGTACTAACCCATACTTGAACACAATCTCTGCAACCAAAATGCTTCCTTTCTTGCATGAGTGGCTGCCATGTATTCTGCTTTTGTAGTTGATAGTGCCACTACAGATTGTTTCTTACTCATCCAACTGATTGCACCTCCAAATAGGTTAAACACATACCCACTTGTAGATCTTCTCTGATCCAGATCTCCAGCCCAGTCTGCATCAACAAAGCCATAAATATATAACATTTCGTCCAATCCTATTCTTCCTTGGTAGCACAAACCATAATCAGTAGTGCCACGCAAATACTTGAAAACCTGCTTCACTTCTGTCTAGTGCTCCTTCCCTAGTTTTGACATAAACCTGCTCAATACTCCCACTGCATGTGCAATGTCCGGTCTAGTATAGACCATTGCATACATCAGGCTACTAACTGAACTTGCATATGGAACACGGGACATGTCCTCTTCCTCTTCTTGTGTCTTGGGACACTGTTCAGCAGATAACCTCACACCTACAGGAGTTGGAACATTCACCGGTTTACTATCTTGTATATTAAACCTCTGCAGTATTGTCTCGACATACTTCCTCTGGTTTAACCAGAGCTTCCTCTTTGTACAATCTCTTTTAATTTCCATGCCCAAAATATAGTTTGCAGCACCAAGATCTTTCATGTCGAATTTGGAGGACAATTGGGTCTTCAAATCTTGGATAATTTCTTTGTCATTTCCAACCAACAACATATCATCCACATACAAGACTAGATAAATAACACGGTCATCAATTAATTTAAAATACACACAATGATCTGCTTTGCTTTTGGTGAAGCCAAGTCCCCGTATAAATGTATCAAATTTATGATACCACATCCTTGGTGACTGTTTTAACCCATACAAAGACTTCTTTAACTTGCATACCAGTTCTTCCTTACCCTTCACCACAAAGCCTTCAGGTTTCTTCATGTAGATCTCCTCTTCCAGATCCCCGTGAAGAAATGCTTTCTTCACATCCATCTGTTCTACCTCAATATAAAAAGCAGCAGTAACAAATAAAAGTAATATAATAGAAGTTACCTTGGCAATATGAGAAAAAATATCACCAAAATCAATTCTGAGCACCGAGCTTTGTATTTCTCCACTTTTCCTTTTGCATTTGTCTTCTTTTTGAACACCCATTTTCTGCCAATGGGTTTCCTTCTAGCCGAAAACTCCACTAGATCCCAAGCCTCATTTTTGTGCAAAGATGCCATTTCATCAACCATGACCTCTTTCCAGAGTTTTCCATCCTCTGAATCCACTGCTTCCTTCACAGTTCTGGGATCATCATCAATAACAGACAAAGCAAAATTTGAACAGAAAGCAAATGGACTATACCTTTCTAGTTGCCTTCTTTCTCGAACTAATATTCTCACAGCTGGAGTTTGTGGCTCTTCATCTTCTGATTCCTCCTCTGCTGTAGAGTTTGATTCTTCCTCCTTTAGCTCAAACTCTATCTTCTCAAGTTCCTTTGGTTGGACTTCATGTTTAATAACATATTTCACCTCTCTGAACACCACATCTCAGTTGTACACAACCTTCCTTGTTACTGGGTTCCAAAGCTTATAACCCTTTAAACCATCCTTATACCCAATGAAGATGCATTTTTCAGATTTACTATCCAACTTGGTTCTTTTCTCCTTTGGAACATGTACATATGCATCACATCCAAATACCCTTAGATGTGAAAGAGATGGTTTCTTACTAGTCCATACCTCTTGTGGAGTCTTATCCTCCATAGCTGATGAAGGTGAATTATTGACTAGGTAACATGCAATATCCACCTCCTCTGCCTTGAATTCCTGTCCTAACTCGGCACCACTGAGCATGCTTCTTACCCTTTCCATCAACATCTTGTTCATTCTTTCTGCAACTCCATTTTTCTGAGGTGTATATGGAGTAGTCTTCTGCCGTAATATAATAAACTTCTTACAGAATTATTCAAATTCCTCACTGCAAAACTCTCCACCATTATCTGTCCTCAGCACCTTTATCTTCTTCTTTGTCTGGTTTTCCACCATAGCCTTAAATTCTTTAAACCTGTCAATTACTTCAGATTTCTTCTTAAGGAAATATATCCATGTATTCCTTGAGAAGTCATATATAAATGATACATATTACATAGACTTACCTATTGATGGAACCTTCATAGGTCCAAACACATCATTGTGCACAAGCTCTAATATCTGTTTCGCCCTCTTACCACCAGAGGAGAAACTCACCTGATTCTGCTTCCCATATACACAATTTTCATAGAAATCAAAATCCAGAGAGCTATTACTCATACCTTTACCATGAAGTATGTCGGACCAGGCAGTAACTCCTCAACACAAATTGATTCGTATTATTCCTTCAGGTTGGTCTTTATTATATAAATGAGGGAGACTGTTCACTTCATCTCCCGATGACTGTTCATATCTCTTATTATTTATTTACATTTATTCACCCAATCCTAATGATTAGGTGTCAACATTCCCCCCCTTAATCTGAAGGGATGTTGGTGAGTCGAGGCATCATTCTGAATCGTTAAAGCTTTCATCTTCCAAGTTCTAAATTGGTGAAGATGTCGGTAATTTTCTCATTAGTGGAACAATGACAGAGATGGATTGTTTTGGCCTCAACATGATGTCGAATCAGATGATATTTGGTATTGATGTGCTTTGTTCGATCATGGAACTTTGGGTTCTTGGCCAAATTTCCTGCAGAGGTATTGTTAATCATGAGTGGAGTTGATTGTACTTGTTTTACCTGCAAATCTTCAAGAATTTTCCTGAGCCACACAATTTATTTTGTTGCTTCAGCTGCTACCACGTATTCTGCTTCTGTTGTGGAATCTGCTGGAACTGATTATTTGCGTGATCTCCAAGAGACAAATCTTGATCCAAGACTCATAGCATATCCTGAAGTAGATACCCTAGTTTCTTTGTCTCCATCGAAATTTGAATTAGAGTATCCAATCAAATTGAAGTCGTCCACCTGTGTATACTTGATTCTAAAGTCTTGAGTTCCCTTCAAGTACCTTAGAACTCTTTTTGCAGTAGACCAATGTCCCTCACAAGGATTTTTGCATAAACCTGGAGAGGATTCTAACAACAAACGAAATGTCTGGTCTGGTAGTAGTTAGGTAGTTGAGACTTCCTACAAGCTGTCTATACTTTGTTGTATCCTCAAATTCTTTTCCTTCAATAGATGTGATCTTTAAGTTTTGTTCCATTGGAGTAGTAAGAGGATTGCATTATGTCATGCCAAACCTATTCAACAGATCTCCAATGTATTTCTTTTGAGAAAGAAATATGGGCTTTGGATGTTGGGTTACTTCAATACCAAGATAGTAATGAACATAGCCCAAATCAGTCATTTCAAAATTTTTCCCCAATTCCTTATTTATGGTTGCAATGTAGCTTTCATTATTCCCTGTCATCAAAAGATCATCTACATATACCATAAGATATACAACTGTGTTGCCAACTTTCTTGACAAATAATGTTGCATCATCAAGATCATAATGTTTGAAATTGAGTTTCTGAAGATGCTCAGTTAGTTTTTCATACCAAGCTCACGGTGCTTGTTTGAGGCCATACAAGGACTTCACAAGTTTGCATACTTTATGTTCATGTCCTTTCACAACAAATCCTTTAGGCTGGGACATAAAAACATTCTCTTTTAGATTTCCATTCAAGAAAGCAGTTTTTACATCCATTTGATGGAATTTCCAATCGTTCTGAGCTGATAGGGCAAAGAGTGTCCAGATGGTAGCCCATTTTGCTGTGGGGGCAAAAGTCTCCTCATAATCGACCCCTTCCTTCTATGCAAAACCTTTTGCCACAAGCCTAGCTTTGTGCTTGTCAAGTGAGCCATCAGCTTTATACTTGTTCTTGTAGACCCACTTGCAGCCAATTGGTTTGGTTCCTAATGGAGGATCAACCAACTTCCAAGTGCCATTCTTATGGGGGCATCATACTCCTTTTGCATTGCTTCTTTCCATTCATCATGAGAAGAAACTTCTTTGAAGGAAGTTGGTTCAAAATTTGTAGACAAGTTCAATTCACAATCATAAGAAACATCCATATCAACAGGTGAATTAGAGTCATCTACATCACCTCCATTTTGCCGGTTTGAATTTCTAGTTCCTGTCTTTCCAACCTCATCAGGATGAACACTTTCAAGTGTCTTTGTCAGCCACTTTGGGTGACCTTTCTCAGATGGTCCAGGTTGCTCCGCTGATTGAGTTGAATCAAGGTTGAGTCTCCCAATTCTATCAATCACATCACTTAAAGCATCATCCGTTGTTGGAGTTTCATGCAGGGGAGAGTGTTCTTCAGAAGAAGATTCCACATGTTGATCTAGTATAGCAATCCCCCCTTCAAGATGTGGAATCTGATTATCAAATTCTTGAAATGATTTTGCTTTTGCGAATCTATCCAAGCGATCAAGTTGTCACTCAACAACATTGTCAGTTTTGGATGATTCAAGAGAAATTACATCTCTAGATACAACAAACTTTTTATTTACTTCATCATAGAGACGATATGCTTTGGAGGTGTTTGAATACCCCAGGAAGATACATTTACGACTTCTAGCACCAACTTTGTTTCTATGTACCTTTGGTATCAAGGCATAACAGGTGGAACCAAAGACCCTGAGATGCTTTACCGAAGGAACATTTCCATACCACATTTCATATGGAGTCTTGTTTCTAATAGCATTAGATGGACATATATTCTTTATATATGCAACACATAAAACAACATCAGCGCAAAACATTATCTTTACATTTTTGAAGAAGAGCATGGATCGTACCATATTTAAGATTTTCCTATTCATTCTTTCAGCTACACCATTCTGTTGGGGATTATAAGGCACAATTGTTTGATGTTTGATCCCATGTTGGCGAAGATAGTTTTCAAATTCATTTGATGTGTATTATTTTCCATTATCAGTGCGAATAAACCCAATATGAGATTGTGCATCATTTTCAATCCATTTATGAAAGTTCATGAATGTTTGAAAAGCATCAAATTTGTTCTTCAATAAATAAACCCAACACATTATAGTGTAGTCATCAATAAATTTCATCATATATTTATTTCTATTTGTAGAAGGAACAAGCATTGGACCACATAAATCTGAATGAATGAGTTCAAGTTTTCTATGTGCTCTTGAATGTGAAACATGAAAAGACTGTTTCCTATGCCTTCCTAGAATGCAAGCATCACATTGCTTAAATTTCCTAGGAATTGTAGGCAAACCAGCAACACCATTTTTCTTCAACAAGTGGAGGCTGTCATAGTTCAAATTTCCAAATATAGCATGCCATAATAAACTCGATGGAAGTGTACCTTCTTCATAATGAGAATAGTATGAGAAATTTTGTGCACGAGTAGAGGTTCCTTGCAGCTTGAGAAGCCTTTCTTCTTCTATTCCCCTCATGAAAAGTGAGTGGTCATATGCTTTTCTTACCTCAAGCTTGCCATCAAACATATGAATGGAGTGACCTTGCTGGCGGATGTGGACCAAGGACAACAAGTTTCTCTTGAGTTGTGGGAGATATAGAACATGATGCAGAAGAAAGTATGGAAGACCAGGTAGTTTAAGACTGATTGTGCCAAGCCCTGATGGCTTGATTTTTTATTGGTCTACAAAGTATACAGCTCCATCAACATTGTCAGTAAATTCTTCAAAAGAATATTTTCTATGAGTCATATGGCAGGTTGCTCCTGAATCAAGCAACCAATCATTTTTCCAAGAAGAAAGTGAAGCATTAAATAAATCTTCATTTACTCCAATATTACATTGTGCCACAACATAGTGAGCAGATTCAGGTGCTTTACCTTTGTCTGTATCATCAGTTTTACCTTTCTGTTGGTTTCTTTGCTGCTCAATTTTGTCCCATGTTAACTTGCATGTAGAGGCATCATGTGATCCATTTCTTTTGCAGCGTATGCAATGCAAATATGCCTTTTCTCCTTGAGAGTATCTGCCCCCCCGCCTTTGAAATATCTTCCTCTTCCTCTTCGACCACCCCTTCCTCTTGAAGAATCTTGAGCAGGATGCTTTTCTTTATGAGCAAGGCACAGAGCCTCTTCAGAAGATTCAGGGGTTGTCTTCTTTCCGAAAGCTTTCTCTCTTTAAACAATTTTTTTCACAAGAGAGTCAAAGGTAATGTCTTTAAGATTTCTATTTGCTTGCAGTGACTCAAGATAATTGGAGTAAGTAGGATAAAGTGCCTTGAGAAAAGCGATAAGAGGAATATCCAATTCAACCTTAGTGGATTTGATATCATGCATTATAGATTTTACTTTGGATGCAAGAACAAGAGGATCATTATTTTGCAATTCAAGAGTGAAGAGTTTAATCATGTGTTGAACAACTTCAAGTGCAGAATGTGAGTCATAGAGTTCTTTCAGCTTTTGTAAGGCTTCAAAAGCAATTGAAAATGGAGAAATATGGTGACTCACCTCTTCATTTACAAATGTTGTGATTAACGCATAAGCTTTGTTTTTCTTGTTTTCCCAAATGACAAGCTCTTTGTCTGAGGTAGGCTGTTCTGGCTCTTTGTCTCCGTCTCCAACACACACTCCTTTCCACAACTCATTGAAAATAAGGGTGTGTTTTATCATCCGGGACCACTCAGGATAGTTCTCCTTGCCAGTGAGAACTATTCCCACAATGGATATGATTGAATGCATTGTAAAATCTTGTACTAAAAACTGTGTACTATAAAAGATACTTCTGCTTGCAAAAATGCGCTTCAGAATAATAAAGAGTAAAATTGTATTCTATATAGAATGTCAACTGCTCAAACACCTATCATAACTTGACTTTTGATGTAATTGGAATTTGTCAAAAAAATGGACGGATGCTTTTCTCAAAAGTGAATGGTATCAAAGCGTTCACTTTTCACCACACGCAGGTGTGCTGATCATACTTTATAATCACGCTTTTAAATAAATATTCATGAAATAAATCTTTATTAAATAAATCTCTTCATCACACACATATATGAGGAATCTGGTAATACGGATTTGAGTGTTTTCAGGTCAAGGTCCAAGAACAGGCTGTCGGGGTCCAAGAACAAACCAAAGCCTCTGAAAATGTCCAGGATACTAGCAACAATGCTTTCAACGCAACAGCCACACCATGCTCTCAATGCAGCAGCCACACCATGCTCTCAATGCAGCAGCCACACCATTCACTCAGTAATTCAGAAATGCTCTCAATGCAGTAGCCACACCATGCTCTCAACGCAGCAGCCACACCATGCTCTCAATGTAACATCCACACCATTCACTCAGTAATTCAGAAATACTCTCAACGCAGCAGCCACACCATGCTCTCAACGCAGTAGCCACACCATTCACTCAGTAATTCAAAAATACTCTCAACGCGGCAGCCACACCATTCACTCAGTAATTCAGAGATTCTCTCAATGCAACACGATGCTCAGGAGGGGAATACAATGCTCAGGGGAATACGAGAACAGTTATGCAGCAATACAATTATGCAGTGGGCGCAGAACAATTAAGCAGTAATACAATTATGCAGTGGGCGCAGAAAAATTATGTAGTGGGAGCAGAGCAATTATGCATCAGTGATTATAAAAAATACCACATGGACAATATGGCAGAGAGCTTAGAGAGCGCAGAGAATAAAGGGACATAATATGACAGAAAACTGATACAAGGAGTTACAACACAAAAGCTAATTTTGGGAGTTGGCTCTAATACCATGTCAGACTAGGCAGTAACTCCTCAACACAAATTGATTCGTATTATTCCTTCAAGTTGGTCTTTATTATATACATGAGGGAGACTGTTTACTTCATCTCCCGATGACTGTTCATATCTCTTATTATTTATTTACATTGACTTTATTTATTCACCCAATCCTGATGATTAGGTGTCAACAAAGTATTCGAAGGCCCTTTTCTCCAATATGTCCAAGCCTTTGATGCCACAACATGGTCTTCTCTCCAGAGACCACTAGATTTTCTGCTCCACTTTCAGGAACCATAGAACTATTGCACCCTTCAATAACATTGCTACCTTGCAGCTTGTACAGAGTTCCAATCCGAACTCCCCGCATCAATACCAGTGCTCCCCAAACCATTTTGCAGGTATCCTTCTCAAACACTATTTTTACACCTGCATCATCCATCTTGCTTACAGAAATCATATTTCTAGCTAATGCAGGAATATGTAGAACACCTAGAAGCGTTCTAACCCTTCCACCTTGCAACTTCAACTTTACTTTTCTGTGACCAATGATTCTAGCCTTCCTATCATCCCCCAAGAAGACATCACCACCATCATATTTCTCATACTCGCAGAACCACTCTCTATGGGGAGTGAAGTGAAAGGATGCACATGAGTCAATCAACCATGCCTCATGATCTACATGTGTACTTGAAGAAGCCAAGTACACATCCCCACCTTCATCTGAGGTGGTTTTTGCCTCTGCAAAAGGAGCCTCATTAGATCCCTTTCCTTTGTCAGAAGCTTTAGATTTATAGTCCCTTTTAAAGTGGCCTTCCTTTCCGCATTTCCAGCACACCACCTTTACAGGTTTTCCTGGAGATTTAGATCTCCCACTCGATGACTTATTTTTGTTTTTGTTCTGGGACCATCCTCATACAGAAAAGGCATCACCATTCTAGCTCTCCATATTTTTCCATCTCATCTCCTCCGTCAGCAAGGCTGAGACTATTTCATCAAACTACAAGGCAGTTGCATTGCTACCTATTGCAATAACCATACTATCCCACAAATCTGGTAGAGAACAGAACAAGTTGATGCACTTATCTTCATCTGAAATTTTAATATCAACAGATGCTAACTGTCTTATCACAGTATTAAATGCATTCAGATGCTCTGTCACCGAGTCTCCATCTTTCATCCTCAGGTTATACAACTATTCCCGCAAGAACAGTTTATTCACCAGAGACTTAGATTGGTACAAAGTCCCTAACTTGTCCCACAAAGCCTTCGTCGTAGCTGAATCCCCTGATACATTCAGCAATACTGAATCTGATACACACAATCGTATTGTGCTCTTTGCCTTCCGATCCAACTTCTTCCATTCTTCATCGGACACTCCCCTTGGTTTAGTACCCGGATCTACCGCGATCCACTGATATTTATCCACCAACAAATCCTCCATCTTGAGTTTTCACAACTCAAAACTCTGACCATTAAATTTCCCGATCTCTATCTTTCCACTGCTCGCCATCTTCTTTCACCACCAGAATCGATCTCGCAGATCTCCCACTGAACGGGGTCTACCACAAGCCCAAGCAAAAACCCCTCAGCAACAAAGGCGTCCCCTTGAAGCCAAATTTGATCTGATACCAAATGTAGGTTTTAACCTCGTATAGAAATTACCTGCATACGAATTCTAAAACATAGAAAATAAATAATGCGAAAGCATAACATATATACATAGAGATTTTCCCCTGGATCCCAAAACTGAGACTACCAACTTGATTTTTCATTATGTTCCTTTCAATGTTATAATACATATTTATACATGCCGAAGCATCCAACACCATGGACCGAAAACCATCACGTCCAATACCATGGACCGAAAACCATTGCGTCCAAAAAACATGTGTGAAAATCATGCACAAAACCATAAGTGGGTCCGCCCAACCTAACATAGGGTCCAAAACCAAAATTTTCTGGGGCGGTGCCCTGGACCCCATAAAGTGGGGTTCTGGGTACACCACCAACCCCCTGTGACCCCCCCTTGCTACACAATCGGCACAACGAAGGGGGTGCTCCACCCCCCCTCTAACCCCCCGGTTAACTACGTGGGTTAGTCGTGGAAAGAATATAACACAACCCAACAAACTTGGTATCTGTTGCCATGCTTGAGGATAGAGGCTATGATGTCATCTTCTCGAAAGGAAGGCATTACTTCGAAAAATAGCCACGGGTCAAGTAAAGAAGATAGTGATTCAGGTGAAGAACCTCTATAAAATAGAGGTAGAGGAGTGTGATGCTTTGAGCACAAAGACAGAAAGGGTTCAGAGCTGAGACGTTGGCGAGTTGTGGCACATGCGATTGGGCCACTTGCATCATGGTGCTTTGAAGATATTACAACAAATATCTACCGAGATTTCCAAAGGTACGCTTGAGTAAGTTGATGCATGAAAGGGGTGTACTTTGGAAAAATACACCAAGTCTTCCGTTCACGAAAAAGATAATTGAGTAGAGGCTATTCTAGAGCAAGTCCATTCAGATGTGTGTGGACCATTCTCGACATCATCCATGGCCAAACATAAGTATTATGTTATATTTTTTGATGACTATTCTCATAAATGTTGGATATAATTTTTCATGTAGAAAAAGGATCAAACTTTCACAAAGTTTTGTGAGTTTAAAGCATTGGTGGAGAAAGATTCGGGAAAGAAGGTTAAATCTCTATAGAGTGATAATGGTGGTGAGTATGTCTCAAACAAGTTTAATAAATTCTATGTAGCAAAAGGGATTAAATGGGAGTTGACTGCACCCCATAACCCTTAGTAGAATGGGGTGGCTGAGAGGAAGAACAAAAACATAGTAGGGGAAGTAAGGGAAATGTTGCATGATCAGGGCCTACCACTACACTTGTGGGTCGAGGCATGCAACACAATAGTTTATGTTTAGAACTGTAGCCGACATCAGATACTTGAGATGAAGACACCAGAGGAGGTTTATTTTGGTAAGAGGCCAAATGTTGGTCACTTCAAGATTTTTGGGTAATGGTATATTGCCATGTGACCAAAGATGCACGGAAGAAGCTTGAGCCTATAAAAAAGTCAGGGATATTTTTGGGGTACATTGATACACCTCACAACTATTGAGTGTACTTGCTGACCAGAAGGATGACAATGGTCCGCATGGATGTCAGATTCCATGAGGAGAATGCCATGTGAGCTTCCCTTGAGAGGGAGCTTGAGCTACATGCATATGAGGAGATTTTAGCTCCTAAGGTTGAGGAGCCTTAGATTGATGTGGAGTAGCCACATGCATAGGATCCAGAATGGAGACATCCACTCAGGCAGAGTCTTCTAGAGAGGGAAGAAAGCACACCAGAGAGGCTAACATATTGTTGGATGATGCACAAGAGAATGTGGGAGAAGCCAATTCTCAGTGTAGGAAGAGAAGGTCACCTAAGAGGTACACTAGATACATGGCTCTTATGAGTGAATGTGTTGTGACAAAGACATATTCCTTTAAGGAAGAAGTGTAGTAGCTAGTTTGGGTTGATGCCATGGTGGAGGAGTACGACTCCATAGTTTGTAACAGTGTTTGGAATGTGGTCTCGAGACTGGAGGACAAGTTAGTGGTGAGTTCCCAATAGCTTTACAAGGTAAAGTAAGCTGAATATGGTAGTGTGGAGAAACATAAGGCTATATTTGTAGCCCATGGATTTTCACAGCTAAAGGGGATTGACTATGATGAGACCTTTTCTCTTGTTGTATGGTAGTCGTCAATAAAATCTATATAGGAAATATCATCACAAATTGGTTGGAAGATACATCATATGGATGTGCAAACAACCTTCCTTAATGGCATGATTGAGGAAGAGGTGTACATAGATCAAATTGAAGGTTTTGAGACCTTTGACAATGAGTCGCATGTGTGCCATCTCAAGAGAGCGTCGTATGGGTTGAAGAAAGCACCCCGTGCTTGGTACACCAAGATAGATAGCTACTTCACTGGGTTTGGCTTCAAGAAGAGTGAAGCAGATGCGAACCTGTACCACATAGTGGTGGAAGATAAAATTTTGATCATTGTACTTTATGTTGATGATCTCATACTGACAGGTGATGATCGACTGATCAAGTCTTGCAAGGAGGACCTTGCAAGAGAATTTGAGATCAAGGACATGGGGCTCATGCATTAATTTATTGGCATGGAGGTATGGTAGGGAGATGGGGAGTTGTTTGTGTCTCAGGGCAAGTATGCCAATGAGATACTAAGGAGATTCTGCATAGAGAGCAACAAACCCATGGAGACTCCTCTAGCAGGTAACTAGAGGAAGGAGGATGCTACTTTAGGGGAAGTAGTGGATGGGTTCACTCATGTACTTGGTGAACACATGAACAGATATGTGCTATGCAGTTATCCAGCTTAGTCAAGAGATGGTTAGGCCTACCAAGTTGTATTGAAAGGCGGCAAATCATGTGTTGAGATACCATAGGGGCACTTCTAAGTATGGATTATGGCACAGACGGTCAGAGAGAGTGAAGCTTCAAGGCTTCACTGATGTATATTGGGCAGGAATCCATTCGATAGGAAGATCACATCACAAGGGATCTTCAATATTGGGTCAGCGATAATTTATTGGTACATCAAGAAACAAAGATCGGTTGCACTCAATTGGGTAGAGACAGAGTACATGGACGCGAGTCAAGAAACATGTGAGGCCATTTGGATGAGGAAGATCCTGGTTGGTTTGTTTGGTCAGTAGATGGATCCAACTATGATTTACTGCAATAATTAAAGTTGTATCAAACTATATGAAAATGTAGTTTTTCATGATTGGTCCAAGCATATTGATATCCGATATCATCATCTCAGAGATTGTGTATTGAGGAGGATTATGTTGTTAGGGTACATTCCCACGAAGGAGCAAGATGTTGAAATTCTGATAAAGGAATTTTCAATATGTAAATTTGAGTTTCACAGAGACGGGATTGGCGTAGCTAATAATCCCTTTCTTGTTGAGAGGGAGTGTTAAGAAATGGAAACAAAAAATTCCAGTTTAATTTGTCCTTGAATTAAACTGAGAATTAAAATCGAATTCTATTCTCATAGAAACTTGTAAATAGTTAATTAAGTTTAATTAACTTAATTAGCTTAGGAATTTTGAGTTGGAAGTCTTTCTGTAGTCATGTATATGTTCTCCCTAAGTTTTCAGGGTCAAGTATGAGTTTAAATTGAATTGGAAATTAGATCACTCAGTTTACTGAGTTAAGTTTGTAAAATTAGTTCCAAACTGTTTGTGGAACTAATAGAGGACTAACAGTGAGTTGGTGCACTATTGCATCCACTAGTGCTACTCTAGTTAACTAAATATTCCCTCGAGAAACACATGCATGTTAGTTAATAGAAATACCTAGTTGAGATTAGAGTGCAGTGACAATGTACTATCAGTTGTATTATCTAATGGAGTGTAAATATCATGCATGAATCAGAGATTAATCCTATGTTTTGATTGCACAATTTTGGAAGCATGAATTCCCTTTAAATATAGGCTATTCATCCTAGGAATTACACAAGAGATCAAGGGCTTGGAGAGCTGCAAAATTGGCTAAGTGTTGGCCAAGAGATTGCTTGTGAGCTGAGAGAGTTGAGCATACTTGTGCGGAATTTTTCTAGTGAGAATACCATTTGTATCTTCACTCATATTTATGATATATACAATACAGATAACAAGTTTTTGAGAAGTGTCTTTCCCTAGATACATCTTGTGTTATGTGCCATTGATTTATCTTCTTCTTGTTCATATTGTTTTCATCGATCTATTGGCTTTCACTGGTTGAAAGTAGAAGTAGATCCTTGTCCTGTGCTTTAGTACATCGCATGAGCTTGTGAATCTATAGGATTTTCTACAGTCTCTTCCCATCACTTTTCCCAGGTTCATGCAACCCCAAATATCAGGTGGTCTACCTGTTCCAATAACTATTCATGATCAACATTTCATTATCATAATATAAACATAGGCATATGAAAGTCATAATCTCATGTCAACAAAATAAATAACAACAAGCATTTCCTTTTACTCTATGGATTCCTCACATAGCTGAGAATCTTAAGCATTCCATCCATACACGCATCCCATTCATAAAGATGATTACTCATTCTTCCACGATAATGAACCCTAACAAGAACATGTCCATTTCAATGGAAAATATTTTTACATTCATTTTTCCATTACATATTCATGAATATGACACATAAATAATCACATTTGTTAATGAAATTAGAGTTTAGAGAACTCCTTTCATTTATGCATAGAATTTCTACAATGATTACCAAAGATATTGAAGGAATTATTTATCCAAATTCCTCCCTTTTACTTTTTTACCTTGTTGTTATTACCAACATTCTAGCTGCTATTTTTTGTTATTCCTATTGATAGAGTCAATTTCCAACCCACTTATATTCTCTCATTCATGCTTTGTCTCACATTCAGAAGAAATGGTCCAACATACACACACAATGGTATTTTTCAACCATATGTCCCACTCCAACCTTTCATGTTTTTCACGACTCTTTATTTATATGCAAGGCCTTACCTAGGTCACATATCTATGTTAGGTTCTCCTCATCAATTCCCTAGAGCTCCATGGTTTTCTTTCCACACTTAAATGATTTTACAAAGGCCCAAAATAATGAAAAAAATGGGAAAAATAAAAAATAAAAATAATGAGGGAAATAATAAAAGGAAAATGAGATTCATGACAGTAGTCATAAAATTGTAAAACAAAATAAAATGGCCATGCATACAGTCAACAATTAAATCACAAATAGAATAAATTTTTAATCGTGAAATCACATGAAAATGATGTGAATCCAAAATCACCCATTTCCTTTGGGTCCAACGTTCATGGCATCCTCCACCATCATATGTGATACATATATGTGCTCAATTTCAAGCTGAGCACTTTCCCAAATTTTCATGCAGCTTCAAAATTTCAAAGCCCCCCCCCCGAAAAACAAATAACGCGTGGAGGGGCCCTTTTGATTTACATTATATCTATATCTATATCTATATATATATATATATATATATATATATATATAAGGTTGTGAGGGAGTGCCCCCTCCATTTCTTTGGCATGAATTTTTATTAGCTCCTATGTTTTATGTTTGTAGCTCACATGAATTGCCTCCTCTTCTTCTTTTTACGTTTGTTGGGACAATCCATTTTCAAGTGCTCCCCTCCGCAATGGAAACACGAAATCATTTTCATGCCTTTTTCAGCCTTACAAGGCCTTCTTTTGGCCTTGTCAACATGAAAATTATCCACGTCTCGGAGGGTCGAAGTGTTTTGCAACAATCCCTTTATGCAGGGAAAGTTTTGCATTAGTGCGCCATTCAACCTTCATTATTCCTTTTTATCTCCGATAAGTCTTCTATTATGTTCCTTGAAACTCTTGAGCTTAGCCTTCAAACTCTTGAAGATTTAGGCTATTTCAAGGGAATTTTCCTTTTTTTGTTCATGATGATCTTGGTTGATGTCATGTTGCACCATTCCATTTTCCATTCCTTTCTCCTTGCTGAAACTAAGTCTTCTTATCTTATCTTATCTTATGTGCTATCACAAAACTTAACTATTAATTTTAACAATATAAATAATTCAGATGTTGCCATGCCATGCTAGCACCAAGCATGTTACCCTGCAATTTTCCACACATCTAAGGTTTTCATGTCAGTTACATGTTCCAAACACCAGAAATACATATACATGTCAGCATGTCTACAATCATGCCATTAAGATTAATAGAAATTAGTCTTTATACTGAGATCATCATCATTAGTTAAAATTATCCTCTAAAATCATCATCATTAATTAAAATTAGTCTCTTTATCAAGGTTAGCAATCATGACATCTGCAATTTCAAAAGTTAGTTAGAAGTGAACTAACATAGTAGCATTTATTGTTTCTATAATTTCACAATTATACTGTCATCACTGAAATACATGCTATATATAGTCTGCACTCAACACATAGCCATAAATCATAGTGCTATAATCAACACCTCATTTCACACAATAGGAAATCGCTAGAAACACAACACTCTATAATAGAGTAAACAAATATCATGCCTCCAATCCACTAAGGCTCTTGCCACATAACATACACACCATGGGGTTACCACATACCAATCAACATATATATAAAAACCTAATATTCAGCAAAATCAAGCAACATAGGGATTTCCCGAAATCCCTCATATCATATGAACTTTCACATGTACATTTCATTCCATGTATGTAATAAAACACTACTTAATAGTAGTACTGGTACATTACAAATAACCATGCACCCAACCAGGTAGGTAGTCTTGCAACAATTAAAGAAATGACAAGAATAAAAGGTCACAATAATGATATTGTCTCGATGTTCAAATTACAAATAAGAAAACCATTCATAGTCAATGCATCTAGTAGAATAATGCAAATGTCATTGTAGTTAGCATGCAATCCACAATCAATGTTATAAGTATCACACAATCATATTCACACTCAACTACCACGATTAGATCTTGAGCTCCACTCATCTCTAGAGGCATAGTTCCATACTTTCTACTTTAACAATACTTTGTCCACTCTGTAACAAAGCTCCAGTATTTACTCCAAAAGTCCTAATGTTGAACCTTTGGTTTGATACCATTTTTGGAATGTGTTTGTACTATAAAAATGAGCAGGGAGAAAGACACAAGCCACAAATCTATCCTTCTGCTTCTCCACACTACTATCTGCAACTTTCTTTACCTTGTAAAGCCAACAGGAGCTCACCAAGGACTTATCCTCTAGTCTTAGGACCACGTCCCAAACAACGTTATGAACTATGGATTCATACTCCACCAATGCATCAACCCAAACCGGCTACTGCACTGCTTCCTTAAAGGAATATGGCTCTGCCACAACAAATATTCTCATAAGATACATGTATCTAGTGTACTTGTCAGGTGACATCCTTTGTCTGCACTGTGATGTGGGTGCTCCCACATTCTCTTTAGCATACAAAAAAAATCTATCCACCTCTCTAGTGTGCTTTCTCCCATCTCTGGAAGACTCTACCTGAGTGCATGTCTCCACTCCCGGATCCTCTGCATGTGGCTACTCCACATCAATCTGAGGCCCCTCAACCTTAGGAGATAAAAGCTACTCAACTACATGTAGATGAAGCTCCCTCTCAAGGGAAACTCACATGGCCTTCTCCTCATCGAATCTAACATCCCTGAGAACCACTATCATCTTGATGGTTGACAAGAACATCCGATAGTTGTGAGGTGTATCAATGTTTCCCACAAATACCCCCAACTTTACTGTCGGCTCAAGCTTCTTCCATTCTTCTTTGGTCACATGGAAATATACCGATGACCCAAAAATCCTGAAGTGACCAACATCTGGCCTCTTTTTGGAATAAGCCCCCTTTGGTGTCTTCATCCCAAGTATCTGATGCGGGCTACGTTTCTGAACATAAACCATTATTTTGCATGACTCAACCCACAAGTGTAGTGGGCAACCATAATCATGCAACATCACCCTCTCTTCCCCGACTAAGGGTTATGGGGTGTCGTTAGCTCCAGTTTAATCCCTTCCACTGCAGAGAAGTTCTTAAACTCATTTGATACATACTCACCACTGATATCACTCCGTAGAGATTTAACTTTCTTGCTTGACTCTTTCTCCACCAATGCTTTAAACTCACCAAATTTGTGAAGGTTTGATCCTTTTTTTGTATAAAAAATATCTAGCATTTTCAAGAAAAGTCATCAACAAATATAACATAATACCTGTGTTTGGCTATGGATGATGTCGAGAATGGTCCACACACATCTGAATGGAATCGATCTAGAATAGCCTCTGCTCAACTGTCTTTGTCGTGAAAGTAAGACTTGGTGTATATACCAAAAGTACACCCCTTGCATGTATCAACTTGATCTAGTGTACCTTTGGGCAAACCGGTGGAGATTTGCTGCATGATCTTCAAAGCCCCATGATGCAAGTGACCCAACTTCCTCTACCACAACTCGCCAACATCTTGGCTCTGCACCATCTTTACTTTCATGCTCAAAGAAGCACAATCCTCTTCCTCCATCTTATAGAGATTCTTCACCCAAATCCATATCTTATTTACTTAACCCGTGGCTATGTGTTGAAGGAACGCCTTTCCTTTCCAGAAGATCACATCACATCCCCTATCCTCAAGCATGGAAACAGATACCAATTTCTTCTTTAGCCCGGGCACATACATAAAATTATTCAAGGTTAGTGGAGCCTCATGCTCCCTCTAAAAAGTAACTATGGCCAATCTAGTAGCACTATACCTCCCGTCATCACCCATCTCGATATGCATCTAGAGATCTTTCTCCTCCAGGTCACTAAATAACTCCTTGTCGCCAGTCATGTGGAATGAAGCTCCACTGTCTAAGTACCATACACTTCCTATCTTTGATGACACCATGCATGCAATGAGGGAAAAGTCCAATTCGAATTGAGAGGCCAAAGCCTCACTTGTCGCTCCTCCCGATGATTTTTTCTTGGACTTCTTGAGTGGAAAATTTGTAGCAAAATGGCTCAGATCATGAAAATGAAAGCATTTCACTTTTGTCATGTCTTTCTTCTTGCCTCCATGACAAAAATACGATTTGGAATGGGAAGCTTTCCCTTTCTCTTTCTTCACCTTAATCACTAAGGCACTGTTATCTTCATGATTACTCTTTAATGAAGAACCATGCTTGGTGTTCCTCCTGATCTCCTCCTACATCAAATTTGACCATAGTAGTTCCCAATCTAGAAGCTTCTCTCGACCATTAACAAAGTCCTAACAACTATGCCAACTTGTTGGGAGTACCAGAAGATCAAGACTCACCATATCATCTTCGACAACCGTGATTCCAACACTTCCAAGTTCATCACAACATTGAGGTAACTTGGTCAAGTATTTTGGAATAGTCTCACCTTTCTCCCTTATTTATTTTTCGAAGTTTGTCCTTCAATTCCAATTTCCTTTGGTCACTGTTGTTCTGATACAAGTCTGTCAATGCTTTACACATAGCATACAAGGTTTCCTTGCCATGGAGACTTGAGACACTTCTTCCATTTGGCAAGATTCTATGCATCGATGATGCTGGCTTAGGAATGCCTTGATCAATGAATTCCTTCAAGCCATTATCCCCCAACACAACTTCCATTCTGTCCCTCCAGGATATATAATTTGAGCTTCCTTATGAGGATTACTCAAGTTGAAAACCATAAAACACCATCTGCCAATCTTGAAGTATGTATTGCAAATTCGAATTTCACCTGTAACCCAAAAACCAAAACTTCAAAATATCCTCTAGGATACTATCTTCAACTCTGATAACATGTAGAATTTTCCTGTATATTCACAAGCTCATGTAATCTACTAAAACAAGAGACAAGAATCTACTTCTACTTTCAACTAGCGGAAGCCAATAGAACAATGAAAACAATATGAACAAGAAGAAGACAAATAAATGGCACATAACACAATAATTTTTCCTGGGGAAAGCCACTCCTCAAAACCCCACATATTTGTATTGCATTAAATCAGAAATATGAGTGAAGAGACCAAGTGTTTTCTCACTAGAACAATTCCGCACAAGTATTCTCAACTCTCTACTTCACAAGGCTGATATTAGCCAACACTTATCCAATTTCCACTGCTTTCCAAGCCCCTATTTTCTTTCACAATTCCTAGGATGAATAGCCTGTATTTAAAGGGAATTCATGCTTCCAAAATTGCACAATCCTAATTAGGTCCTCTTCCAGATTGCATGCATGATATTTGCAACTCAGTAAATCACACAACTGATAATACACTATCCTCGCACTCTAGTCTCAATTGGGTCTTTCTCAGAACTGACATGCATGAGTTTCCGATAAGTGAATCTTCAGTTATCTGGAGTAGCACCTATGAATGCACCAATGCACTAACTGATTGCTAATTCTCTACTAGTTCAACAAACAATTATAACTATTTTAACTGACTATAACTCAGTAAACTAAGTTCTCTAGTTACAACTCAATCTAAACTCATACTATACCCCTAAAATATAGGGAGAACACTTACATGACTTCCAAAAGCCTTCCAACTCTAAATTCCTAAACTAATTAAGTTAATTAAACTTAATTAATTATTTACAAGTTGCTATGAGAATATAATTTGATTTTAATTCACAATTCAATTCAAGGACAAATTAAACTGGAATTTCTTGTTTCCATTTCTCAACACTCCTCTCTACACTCCCAAGGACTTACCCTCCGAGCTTACCAACTCTTGTAGGCCCTTTCCTTGATATTATCAACTCCTTTTTATTGGTTCTCATTAGCGTCAAGCTGACAACCATGACAATTTACCCTATCCTTTGTCATCATGACTCTTCCCATTTGCATGGGTTTCTGCGGGCTTCCAAAGTGAGACCCCTCCGAGGTTATGTCATCTTAGACCCTTTCCCAACTGTTGATCATCCATTTCCCTATACATAATACATATCTGGACTGAGTGTGATTTCACCACACAGTGTTGAACTTGGTGGTTTTATAAGAGACTCTCCCACTTGAATTATCACCACAATGGGTTGAAAGAAGCGCTTTAGTACTCTTTACTAGACTCAGGAGACTTAGCCAATCTCCTCAATTGCAACTTAAGCACACAACCATATTACTAATAATATTACACACAACATACACTCAATTTGGACACAGTGCATGTCAATATCCAGTTCCATCAATCTCTCAGGAATACATAGAGGCTTAATCAACCCTTTGATAGGAAATCACTATATTTCATATCTTCACCACATATAGAGAGCTTCAAAAATTCCTTTAAGAAATTATACAAGGGCAGGAGTGTCCAAAACACACAATACTCTTAACAAGTTCTCCCTACACTCACTGATGAGCCCCATCAATGGGTAATTATATGTGCTCATTTTGCCTCCTAACTTAGCTTAATCCACCATTCTCATTAGTTTATTGCATGTTTTTTTATTATATTTATGCTAATAGAGTGAGTTGGGTTGGTCATTATGCCATGGATTCTAATGTGTGCTTAATGCAGATTTTTGGTCAATTTTGGAGACAAAGTCAAAGATTTAATGGAAATTTGGCAGCAAATATTCAAAGAAGACAAGGGAGAGGATTTATAGGAGGGTGTCCTCTTTTTTGACTCCCTACTTCGAATTCTCCTTCAGAAAGCTCGGAGCACAAACAGCCACATCAATGCACCAAAGATGCAACCGAGCAAGTGAGGATAACTACTGCCTATCTCAAGCTTTGGGAGCCAAGCCTCCCTGATTTTAAGAGAGCTGTAGGGAGCTCCAGTTGTATAATTAGAGAGGCCTATGGCCTCATTAGGTTGTTGGATGTTAGTCAAATTTTCGCACTTTTTTTGCAGCTTTCCTCTGCTCAACTTCGAGCTTACTTTTGTAGATAGTTTCATGTAATCTTACTGTTATTTTGATAATGAAGATGAGATTGTTTTTGAGCTAGCACTGAGTTACCTTAGAGGTCTGAATCTCTTGGGTTAGGGCCCAATCCAAGCAGTCAAGCACCTCTTGTTTTGTATTTATGTTCTTTGTTTCAGTTTATGAATGAGTTGCTGATAGATAGATTTCTTTCTTAGTTAAGAATAGGTTGCTTTTGGTAATTTAAAAGGTTGTTTCCATTTCAGTTTACTGTAGTAGGTTAAATAGTGATAGAATAAGATAAAAAAATTCCATAAACAGAGCCTTGGCCTCCTTTCTTCCCTTTGGGACCATGAATTGAGGCCAAGACCCTATTGCTGCCACAAAAAACACAGATTTGCCATTACCATAGGATTTCTAGTGTTGCAAATTGTTAGAAGGTTAATTCTTTGCTGTAGATCTATTTCATCATGCTCATTTCTATATATACAATAAATTTCCTTCCATGTTTTCTTTCCATATGTCATTGTTCAACATTTACTTTCTTAGATCATAATTTAGACTAGCTTGATGAACAATTCTGTTTTTTAGTATAGCTAGTTTCTTTGCTTGCTTAGTCGCGGTGTTTGATTTTCAGTTCTCTTGCAGTACATCTCTACTCTCAATAAGTCAACCAATCATCCATCACCATCTCTCTTTGCTCCATGTTCCACAGGTCATCCAAAGTCCCTCACAAATCTGCCCTAATTCTTTGCACTTTTCTCATGAACTTTCCTCTCTTTCCTTGAACAAGTCCAACCATCTTCTCTTCCTTAATCCTCCTTGATGAACCTTAGACAACCTAACACATCCTCCTAGCCATCAGCTACCCTTTCCACCCATTTTCCCACCTTCAAAACCTCTAAAAACAGCTCTTGGCATCCTCTTGTAGACCTCCTGTAGATCCCATGCAGCCTCCTGTAGATTTCCCTGTAGGTGTCTTTTCGAATTCCGATCACAGGGAAAGCCTCTAGGAGGCCACCTAGGACCTCCTAGGACCCCTCCACACCTTCCTACACCTCAAACTCCAAAGTTTCCCTCTATTGCCACCTAAAAATACATAAAAATCCAAAAAGATGTTTTTGTTCTCATTTCCTTGTAGAAATAGCTTGAGTAGATTTTGTTTACTTCTTAAGTAGGTAATGGCATTCATTTTATGGTGTTTCATATCTCTTTCTTCAAAAGTAGGGTTAGCTAGTTAATTAGGGTTTTCTAGGTTTACTTCACCTTTCAGTCTTCTTTCACTTTCTGCAAGTAGAGTAGCCTCTGTAGGGTAAGCTTCCCTTTCTTTCATCACATAGAAAGCTTCTTCTGGAATTCATAGAAGTTGGCTTGAGCTCCTAGTGATCTTGCGCCATTTGACCAAGTGACAACCTGCAGTAAGAACTAGTACTTGTGCATATAGCATCGTCGCTTTCAAGTTTGTTACAAACTACCGGGTTGATAAAAATAAAGTAGGAAGCCCAAGAGTTTCAGCATTATTGCTGCAATATTGGTGCTCACCACTTTTTGGCGTCGTTTCCAGGGAAGCATCAAAGTATTTTGTGATTACTTCTTTTCTTATATTTCCTACTGCAACATTCTGCTAAGTAGTTTATTTCAGCAAAAGTAGAGTAGTTGTTTCTTTCAATTTCTGCATTTCCTTGCTTTCATTTCAATTCTGCAATTTCCATTCCAGCAAAAGTAGATTAGCCATTTCCTTTCTTTCATTTCAATTCTGCAATTTCCATTCCAACAAAATTAGATTAGCCATTTCCTTGCTTTCATTTCAATTATGCAATTTCCATTCTAGCAAAAGTAGATTAGCCATTTCCTTGATTTCATTTCATTTGCTTTTCTTTTTCAGTTCTGCAGTTTCATTTCAACAAGTTCATTTCAGTAGTTGCAATTTGTTTGTTCAATCAATTTCAATTTTGCAGGTACAAGCATTGAAAAAAAACAAAAACCAACCAAAAAAAGATTTCCTTTCATGCCTCGTAGGAACAGAGATAATTCATGAAAATTCTTACCCAACACCCCCACCACATCACATAGCCACCCTTCTCTCTTCTTCAGTGGCAGTGATCAGGAAGAACCTTTAGGTGAACAACCAGATATATTTGAAGAACCTATAGGGGAATAAGAAGAAGAAAACATCCCTCCAAAGACAATGGCTGAAAATAGAAATGCTAGGTGGAATGGAGAAAGAGTAGAGGGTACCTTTCCCATCCGAGAGACCAACGTGGACACTAAAATGAAAAACATAAGCCCTTCAGCCCTACCTCACTTCCATGGATTGACTACAGAAGATCCTGACACCTTCTTGTTTGAGTTTGCTGTTATCTGTCGAACCTATGACTATGCAGAAGATGAGCAAAAGTTGAAACTATTTCCTTCTACCTTCAAGGATGCAGCATTGCACTGGTTCATGGGGTTACCTGGAAATATCATCACAACTTGGGCTTAGATGTAGCAAGCATTCAATAACAAATAACGAGACCACTGTAGGTCAAAAGACACCAAGGGAGAAATCTTCTGAATGACCATGGGAAGTGATGAATCATTGGAAGATTATGAAGAGAGGTTCCAGCTCAGTTATAAAAGGGCCAGGTGCAAACTTGACCCCGAATCGCTGAAGTTGGTCCTACTCAGGGGAATTCCGGAAGACCTTCTAGACACCCTCCATCTACTGGCTAGGGGAGACATCTACCAACTACCTTATGAAGACATAAAGATTGTTTTTAGAAACCCTTCTAAGGCAGCTAGAAAGAGAGGTAGGGGGAGTCAACCCATAGCCAGTACCTCCTGATCCAGTCCATCTATAAAATGTGAACTTGGACACATGCTGGAAGACTTCAAGAGTGAGATGATGTAGACTCTTGCCATACAAATGGATACCTTGCATATCAAAAGGAAATAAGAGGAAGTAGAGAGGGTTTTAGCCATTTTTTGTCCTAGGTGCACTAGAAGGCATTCTAGGAACAAATGTCCATTGAACTCTATAGAGGTTTGTTCAGTCTGTGAAGAAGATCATTCTACAGATAAGTTCCCTTCCATGCCCGGGCTTAAAGCTGTATACCAAGGGGCCGAAGGAGCCACTGAACCACTCTATTTCATGAACCAAAGGAGACCGCATGGACCTAGACCATACCAGCGAGGAATGCAAGGGACATCTCAGGCATACTACAACCCCAACCAAGCCACTTCCATACCTTCTTGGGGCTCTCCTGCTCATCCTTCCTGGTCCACACCTCCTCCTTGGTCCTATCCATCTCAATATCATGCCCAACCAGCCGCTCATTCATTTCACTCCCATGCTCAGCCACAACCTCTGTGGAATGCATCTCATCAGGGGTGGAGGCCCCAGTACAACTCTCCTCTTTCTCTTTTGCCTCCATCACCTACTCAACCACAACCATTGCCTCTTGCTCCACCAAGGCTACCCCAAATGTCTGCTCAACCGAACCCGAACCCGAACAACAGACAGGCTCAACAAGTATATAGTGGGGAACCATCATGCCCCACCTATGCTGTGGAGATTCAGGAGATTAACCTACAATTTGGGAAGGTTCTTCTAGATAGCCAGTCTCCCCCTCAGGAGGTTGAGGAAGATAAAGAGGAAAGTGAACCAAAAGTAATTCCACCCTTTCCCGAGAGACTATCCAGGACAACACAACCCACCCCAGAAGAAACTGAACTTCTGGGAGAATTGAAATAGTTATGTGTAAAGATACCACTTCTCGAAGCCATAAAGGATGTGCCTATATAAAATAACATGATAAAAAAGAAGTGCTTCAGGCATCTAGGAAGGTGCAAAAGAGATGCCCCAACCATCAATGTCATAGGACAATTGTCCGACCTGATGTTGGGGCAGGTAATATGTCTGAAATATCTAGACCCTGGAAGCCCAGTAGTTGATGTCCACATCAATGGCACCATGATCCCACATACCTTGATTGATCTATGAGCTGCCATTAATGTGATGAAAAAGGACACCATGCTCAAGCTCAAACTCCAGGGCTCCTTAAGAAAGACCACGATAGTACTTTAGCTAGTAGATCACTCCACCGTGACCCCTGAAGGGATTGTGGAGGATGTGATGGTCTCCATTGATTCTTGGGAGTACCTTTCTGATTTCTTGGTTCTTGAGCCGAAGGCAAAGCTCGCTGGGTATCCTCTCATCCTGGGAAGACCCTGGTTGGCCATTGCCGATGCTTACATCAGTTGTCGGGCTGGGAACATGACCATCAAGAACAGGCATATGTCTAAGTAGCTAATCCTATACCTTCCTGCCCAACATCTGCTAGAACATGATCTACCTCTCTGGTTGGAGGAGGAGGATGAGGATCAAGTCTATTCTGCACCACTGTGTGCAGTAGAAACTGTCATGGGGGGGAACCACAAAATGAAGATGATATCATTGGAAATTTAATTCAGAATCCACCCCCCAGTATTTTTCCATTAGAAGATCTAGTGAAAGAAACCCAAGACAATCCCCTAACTAATCTCTGTGTGGCCGACCTGACCTCTCTCTGTGTTAAGAATATAGAGTTTGGCCTAGAAAGAACCTTGAAAATCAACTCATCCCTATCCACCTCCCAGGAGAAGGAACTATGCAGCTTATTAAGAAAACATTTAGATGCCTTCGCTTGGAGTTATAAGGAGATGAAGGGAGTGCACCCTTAAGTATGTGCTCATCATATATACATTAAGGAAGATTGCAAATGAGTCAGGCATCCTCAAAGGAGGATGAATCCAGCCCTTAAAGACATTGTTAAAGAAGAATTGCAAAAACTACTTGATGCAAGATTCATCTACCCCATCTCTGACAGTGAATGGGTCTCTCCTTTGGTGCTAGTGCCCAAGAAAAATGGTAAGTGGAGAATCTATGTCGATTATTGTGAAATGAACAAGGCCACTAAAAAGGACCATTTTCCTTTGCCTTTCATAGATCAAGTGTTATATGGTCTGGTGGGGAAAAAGTTTTTCTCCTTCCTAGTGGGTTTAGCGGGTATAATCAGATTCAAATCAGCCCGAAAGACCAAGATAAGACCACTTTCACTTGTCCTTGGGGTACCTTTACATACCGGGTCCTTCCTTTTGGTTTGTGCAATGCTCTAGCCACTTTCCAGAGAGCAATATTGAGTATATTTTCTGAACTGATTCATGATTCGGTGGAAATATATATGGATGATTTTACTCCTTATGGTTCTAACTTTGAAGAAGCTTTATCTAGCCTAGGGAAAGTTTTGGACAAGTGCATTGAAATGAACCTATCCCTCAGTCCAGAAAAATGTGAATTTTTTATCAGTGAAGGGACCATGCTAGGTCATGCAATAGCTCAGTGAGGATTGCAGGTGGACCCCAACAAAATTGCCATCATCCAAAGGGTTCGACCTCCTCAAAAGGTGAGAGATGTCTGAAGTTTCCTGGGCTTTATGTGATATTAAGGAATATTCATTAAAGATTTCAGTAAGTTAGCCTCTCTATTGTTTGGTCTTTTGGGAAAAGATGTCGAGTTCATATGGACTGAAAACTGTCAAGAAGCCCTAGATACCTTGAAAAGAAAACTTGTGACTGCCCTAATTTTGAGAGGCCCAAACTGGGCCCTACCTTTCCACATTCACACCGATGCCTCGAACAAAGCAATAGGAGTAGCCTTGGGACAAATTTATGAAAAGTTACCTTATGCCATATACTTTATAAGTAAAAATTTGTCAAAGGCAGAGTTAAACTACAACCACTGAGAAGGAACTCTTAGCTATAGTGCATTTCTTAAATAAATTCAGACATTACATCACAGGCTATCAAACCTTTGTACACACTGATCATGTTGCAATTAGGTATTTAATGAATAAACCATATGTAAATGCTCACATTATTAGATGGTTACTTTTACTGCAACAGCTTGATTTAACCATTATTGATAAGCCTGGTAAAGAAAATGTTGTTGCTGACTTTTTGTCTAGAGTAAATTTACCTGCAGGTGAGGAAGGAATGGTGGATGATCAAATGCCAGATGAACACCTACTTTCTATCTCAGTACTCTCTCCATGGTTTGCTGATATAGCAAATTACTTGGTTTTGGCACAGTTCCCACCATATTTATCCTCAAAAGAGAAGAGAAAGATCATGAGGAAAGGCACCCCTTTCACTTGGATTGGGGGCAATCTCTTCAAACTTGGACCAGATCAGATCTTGAGAAGATGTGTCAGGGAGGAGGAAGTTTTTGACATTCTCCTAACCTATCATGACGGGCCTTGTGGAGGCCATTTTGCAGCAAAAAGGACTGCCTTCAAAATCTTGCAACCAGGTTACTATTGGCCCACTCTTCATCAATATGTGAAGATGTATACCAGCCAATGTGATTGGTGCCAAAGGAAGGGGAAACCTACTCCAAAGGATGAGATGCCCATGCAAGCTCAAGTGACTTTTGAGCCATTTGAGAAGTGGGGCATGGACTTTGTGGGTCCTATCAACCCTCCTTCAAAACAGAGGCAATACATCATTGTGTGCACTGATTATCTGAAAAAATGGGCAGATACAAAAGCAATCAAGGCAGCAACAGAGGAGAAAGTAGCTGAGTTTTTAAGAGAAAACATATTCTATAAGTTCGAGTATCCAAGAGAACTAGTTACAGATCAAGGCAGTCAGTTCACTTCCAATTTGATTGAAGACCTGCTCACACATCATAGAATCAAGCACAAGACTTCCACCCCTTACCATCCACAAGCCAATGGGTAGGTGGAAGTCACTAATAGAGATTTGGAAGGAATTCTGACCAAGGTAGTGAGCAATAACAGAAAAGATTGGGCGAATAGACTAGTTGAGGCCACTTGGGCCTACAACACAACATGGAAGACTACCACAGGGTTCACACCCTATGAACTGGTCTATGGGAAGAAGCCTTTGCTGTCAATAGAATTTGAATACAATACACTAATAATGGCAGTTCAGTTGGACCTAGAACTCAGCCATGCATAGAGGGAAAGGCTACTCCAGCTCAATGGATTGGATGAACAAAGATTGCATGGCCTTCTCCACACAAAGGTAGTCTAGCTTCACAGGAAAATATGGCATGATCAAAATATCAGGGAGAAGCAATTCCAAGAGGGAGATTGGGCATTGCTTTATGATTCAAGGTATAAAGACTTCAAAGGCAAGTTGAGGACAAGATGGCTGGGACCCTACACTGTGGAAAAATGCAATGACAATGGTTCAGTTCTGATCAGAACCATTGATGAGGAAGCCATCCCCCTGCTTGTCAATGGACATAGGTTGAAAATTTACAAGAAGCCCCTCTCCAAGCGAAAGTTCATTGAATATCTGAATAAGACAGTGTTGGTAGTGGAGCAGGTCTCAGCCTCCACTACACCCACTCACTAAAGAAGTAGAAAAAAAATAAAAAAAATAATAAGGGCTCAAGTGAAAACCTCCATGAGACGCTTGAGTCCCATAATTAGGTTGAAAACCTCCCTTGGAGGTGCCCAGGGCAAGAAATTAGGGTGAAAATCTCCTTGAGGTGCCCTAGTTGTCTTTCAAAAAAAAAAAAACATAAAAAAACAGAGAAAAAAGGAAGAAGAATTTGACTTTTAAAATGCATTGCATGTTACAGGTGGACCATAGGAAGCCAGAGAAGATTGTTGATGAGCCCCAGAAACGGGTAATTATATGGGCTCATTCTGCCTCTTATTTCGACTTAATCCACCATTCTCATTCGTTTGTTTCATTTTTTTGAATATATTTACGCTAATAGAGTGAATTGGGTTAGTCACTTTGCCATGTAGTCTAATATGTGTTTTATGCAGATTTTTTGGACAATTTTGGACAAAGACAAGGAATTTATGAGCAAATGGCAGCCAAAAATCAAGGAAAACAGGGGAGAGGACTTGTAAGGGGGGTTTCTCCTTCATTAATGACCCCTTTCCTCGAATCCTCCATCAACAACTCGGAGCACAAAGGCCCATATTGATGATTCCAAGGGGTAGCCGAGCAAGTCAAGTAGGATTGTTGTTTATCTTCAATTCTAGGAAGCTGAGTTCCTTGATTTGAGGAGGACTGTTGGAAGTCCCCATTTGTATAAATAAGGGGGCTTAGAGCCTCAGCAGGTTAGCCAGTTATTAGCATATTTTCGCACTTTGGTGCAACTTTGTGTTCAACTCATTTTCGAGTTCATTTTTGAGAATAGTTTATGTAATGTAACTGCTATTTTTTATAATGAAGATGAAATAGTTTTTGAGCCAGCACTGATCTCTTTTAGAGGGCTGAAGCTCTTGGGTTAGGGCCCAACCCAAGCTACCCAATACCTCCTTTTGTGTACTTATATTTTTTTGCTTCCATTCATGAGTTAATTTTTGTTGCATAGATTCATTTTATTGGGTTGCTTTTTGATGGTTAGTATAGTTGCTTTGTTTCAGTTGTCCTAGTAGGTTGCTGTAGTGACAGAAAAAGATTCAAAAAGGCCAACAATTGGCCCTGATCTCCTTTCTCCCTTCTTGGGACTATGATTCGAGGTCAAGGCACTACTGCTGCCACCAAAAACACAGTTTTTGCTCTTCCATGCAACTGCTAGTGTGATCAATTTGAGTTGAAAAGGTTGATATTGGTTCAGATTTATTTGCTTAGATCATTTCCTATTCTTTTACCATAGTTATCTCGCATGCTTTTCTATTCATAAGGTATTGTTTAACCTTTTCTGCTTTTAGGTCAGAAATTAGGTCAAGCTAGAGAAATTCCAGTTTTTAGTTCTTTCTTTGGTCAGTTTTGATAAGTAAATGTGCAGATCTCTTGCAGGATATCTCAGCCCACCATACATCCATAGCACAGCCAACACCAGCTCACCTCTCATAGGTTCCCCCACTCATTCACAGCATTTCGCCAATCTGCCCTAATTTCTGCGTTTTTTCCACAAAGCTGCTTTCTTTCCATTCGAACAAATCTGACCATCAGATTCATCCCTGATATTCCTTGACAAGTTATAGACACCTCAACACCTTCATCTAGCCTTCATTTCCCTTTTCCCATCATTTTTCCACCTTCAAAACTCCAAAAACAGCTTTCGGCCTCCTCTTGTAGATCCTCTTGTAGATCCCTTGCAGCCTCCCATAGAACTTCCTGTGAGTGATTTTTCGAAGTACGATCGATATGAAAGTCTTCAGAAGGGTACTAAGGGCTTTTTAGGACCTCCCCACACCTTCCTCACCCTCTACAAAAGCCAACTCCATCCTCCTTTGCCACCAAACCTCTGCATAGTCACAACTAGTTAAATCACAAGTATAATAATTTCACATAGAAACACTCAAAAGTATAAAAAGATGTTTTCTTCTCATTTCTTTTTAGAAGTAGCTTGAATAAATGAAATTTACCTTTTCAGTAGGCAATGACACTCATTTCATTAGTTTCCATCTCTTTTCTTCCAAAAGTAGGCTTAGTGGGTAAACTAGGGTTTGTGTTTCATTTCAGTTTTCATTCTCTTTCTGCAAATAGAGTAGCCTTTGTAGAGTTAGCTTTCTTCCATCACAGTTAAAATATTCTTCTGAAAACTCATAGAAGTTGGCTTAAGCTCCTAGCGAACTTATGCCAGCTGACCATGTGATAGCCTGCATTAAGAGCTAGTACTTGTGCATACAACACTATCGCTTCCAAGTTTGTTACGAACTACCGGGTTGATAAAATTAAATAAGGAAGCCCCAGGAGTAGCAGCATTATTGCTGCAATACTGGAGCCCACCATATTTTTGGCACCTTTGCTGGGGAAGCGTAAGAGTATTTTGTGATTACTAATTTTCTTCTATTTTCTACTCAACATTCTGCTAAGTAGTTTATTTAAGAAAAAGTAAAGTAGTTGTTTCATTTCAATTCTGCAATTTCAATTCTGCAAAAGTAAATTAGGAATTTCTTGCTTTCATTTCCATTCTGCAATTTCCATTTTAGCAAGCGTAGATTAGTCATTTCCTGCTTTCATTTCAATTTTACGATTTCCATTTCAGCAAAGTAGAGTAGTCATTTCCTTCTTTCATTCCAATTCTGCAATTTCCATTCCAGCAAAGTAGATTAGTCGTTTTCTTGCTTTCATTTCAATTCTGCAATTTCATTTCAGCAAGATTCATTTCAATTAGTTTCAATTTGTTGTTCAATCCATTTCAGTTTTGCAAGTACCAAAAAAAACACACACACACACACACACACAAAAAAAAAAAAACACAAAAAAAAAAAAAAAAACACAAAACCAAACAAAAGAAAACACAAAAAAAAACAAAACAAAACAAAAAACAAAAAACAAAAATCACCCAAAAAGAGATTTCCTTTCATGCCTCGTAGGAATAGAGACAATTCAGGAAAATTCCTACCCAAAACCCCCACCACATCACTAAGTCACCCTTCTCTCTTCTTTGGTGGCATTGATCTAGAAGAACTTACAGGTGAACCTCCTGAGATATACGAAGATCCTATAGCAGAAGAAGAGTAAGAAACCATTCCTCCTGAGACCATGGCTGAAAACAGAAACATTAGAGGAAATGGGGAAAGAATACAGGGTACCTTTCCTATCCGAGAGACCAATGGGGACAATAAAATGAAAAACATAAGTCCTTCAGCCTTACCACACTTCCATGGATTGAATACCAAAGATCCTGATACCTTCTTGTTTAAATTTGTTGTTCTCTGTCGAACCTATGACTATGCAGAAGATAAGCAGAAGTTGAAACTGTTTCCTTCTACCCTCAAGGATGCAATATTGCGCTAGTTCATAGGGTTACCTAGAAAGAACATCATAACTTGGGCTCAGATGCAGCAATCCTTTAAGAAAAAATACTGGGACTACTGTAGGTCAAAGGATACCAAGGAATAAATCTTCCAAATAACCATGGAAAGTGATAAATCCTTAGAAGACTTTGAAGAGAGGTTTCAGCTCAGTTATAAAAGGGCCAGGTGCACACTTGACCCCGAATCTCTGAAGTTGGTCCTGCTAAGAGGAGTCCCTGAAGACCTTCTAGATACCCTCCATTTGTTGGCTGGGGGAGACATCTACCAACTACCTTATGATGACATAAAGATTGTGTTTAGAAACCATTCTAGGGAATCCAGAAAAAGAGGTAGGGGAAGTCAACCTTTAGCCAGTACATCCTCATCCAGTTCCTCCCTTAGAAGCGAAATTGAGAATCAGCTGGAAGATTTCAAGAGTGAGATGAGGCATACTCTTTCCATGCAAATGGATATCTTGCATATCAAAAGGAAACAAGAGGAAGACGAGAGGGCTTTGGCCAGCTTTTGTCCCAGGTGCACTAGAAAGCATCCTAGGAACAAATGTCCATTGAACTCTATAGAAGTGTGTTCAATCTGTGAAGAAGACCATCCTACAAATCAGTGCCCTTCCTTGCCTGGAATTAAAGCTGCATATTAGGGGGCCGAAGGAGCCACTAAACCACTCTATTTCATGAACCAAAGGAGGCCACATGGACCGAGACCTTACCAGCAGGGAATGAAAGGGACATCCCAGACCTATTACAACCCCAATCAAGCCACTTCCATGCCTTCATGGGGTCCCCCTATTCATCCTCCCTGGTCCACACCCCCTCCTTGGTCATATCCATCTCAATACCATGCTCCACCAGTTGATCATTCGTTTCACTCTTATGCTCAGCCACAACCTCAATGGAATGCACCTCATCAAGGGTGGAGGCCCTAGTACAACTCTTCTCTCGCTCTTTTGCCTCCACCACCTGCTCAACCACAACCATTGCCTCCTGCTCCACCAAGGAAACCCCAAATACCTACTCAACCGAACTTGAACCCCAATAATAGACAGACCTAGCAAGTATATAGCAGAGAAGCATCATGCCTGACCTATGCTGTGGAAATTCAGGAGATTAACCTACGATCTGGGAAGGTTCTCCTAGATAGCCAACCTCCCCCTAAGGAGGATGAGGAGGAAAAACAGGAAAGTGAACCAAAGGCCATTCCACCCCTTCTTGAGAGACTAACTGGAACCACACAATTGACCCCAGAAGAAACTAAACTTCTGGGAGAATTGAAACAGTTATGTGTAAAGATACCACTTCTCCACTTAGCTATAAAAGATGTGCCTATATACAAAAAGATGATCAAGGAGAAGTGCTTCAGGCACCCAGGCAGGCATAGGAGAGATGCTCCAACTATCAATGTCATAGGACAACTGTCCGCTTGATGTTGGGGTAGGTAATCTATCCGAAATATCTAGACCCTGGGAGTCCTGTAGTCGATGTCCACATCAATGGCATCGTAATCCCCCATACCCTGAATGATCTAGGGCTGCCATTAATGTGATGAACAAGGACACTATGCTCAAGCTCAACCTTCGGGGCTCCCTAAGAAAGACCACAACAATACTACAATTAGTTGACCCCTCCACCGTGACCCCTAAGGGGATCGTGGAAGATGTAATGGTTTCCATCGACTCTTGGGAGTACCCTGCTGATTTTCTAGTTCTCCAGCTAAAGGCAAAGCTCACTGGGTATCCTCTCATCCTGGGAAGACCTTGGTTGGCTACTGCAGATGCCTACATCAGTTGTCGAGTTGGGAACATGACAATCAAGAATGGGCATATGTCAAAGCAGCTAGTCCTATATCCTCCTACCCAACCTTTGTTAGAACATGATTTACCTCTCTGGTTGGAGGAGGAAGATGAGGATGAAGTCTATTATGAACCATTGTGTACAGTAGAAGCTATCATGGGGGCCCCACAAACCGAGGATGATCTTATTGAAAACTTGATTCAGAATCCACCCCCTAGTGTGTTGCCATTAGAAGGGCTGGTGGAAGAAACCCAAGCCAATCCTTTAGTTGATCTCTATGTGGCTGATCCGACCTCTCTCCGGGTTAAGAATGTGGAATTTGGCCCAGAAAGAACCTTAAAGATTGACTCATCCCTATCCACCTCTCAAGAGAAAGAACTGTGTAGCTTATTGAAAAACCACTTGGATGCTTTTGCTTGGAGCTATAGGGAGATGAAGGGAGTCCACCCTTCAGTATGTACTCACCACATTTACATTAAAGAATATTGTAAACCAGTCAGGCAACCTCAAAGGAGGATGAATCCATCCCTTAAGGACATTGTCAAAGAAGAACTGCAAAAGTTGCTGGATGCAAGATTCATCTACCCCATCTCCGACGACGAATGGGTCTCTCCTTTGGTGCTAGTGCCAAAGAAAAATGGGAAGTGGAGAATTTGTGTAGATTATCGGGAACTAAACAAGGCCACCACGAAGTACCATTTCCCTTTGCCTTTCATAGATCAAGTGTTAGATGGTCTAGCAGGGAAGAAGTTCTTCTCCTTCCTAAATGGGTTTAGCAGGTACAACTAGATCCAAATCAGCCCAGAAGACCAAGATAAGACCACTTTCACTTGTCCTTGGGGTACTTTTGCATACTGGGTCTTTCCCTTTAGATTGTGCAATGCTCCTACCACTTTCCAGAGAGTAGTACTGAGTATATTTGCTGAACCGGTTTATGATTCAGTGGATATTTATATGGATGACTTTACCCCTTATGGTTCTAACTTCCAGGAAGCTCTGACTAACCTGGGAAAATTTTTAGCCAAGTGCATTGAAATGAACCTATCTCTCAGTCCTGAAAAATGCGAATTCTTGATGACTGAAGGGACCGTGCTAGGTCATACAATTTCTCAGCAAGGATTACAGGTGGATCCCAACAAAATTTCCATCATCCAAAGGGTCCCACCTCCTCAAAAGGTAAGAGATGTTTGGAGTTTCCTAGGCTTAGCAGGGTATTATAGAAGATTCATTAAGGATTTCAGTAAGCTAGCCTCTCCATTGTTTGGTCTTTTGGGAAAAGATGCTAAGTTCGTATGGACTGACAATAGTCAAGAGGCTCTGAATACCTTGAAAGGTAAACTGGTAACTGCCCCAATTTTGAGAGGTCCAAACTAGGCCCTACCTTTCCACATTCATACAGATGCCTCGAACAAAGTGATAGGAGAAGCCTTGGGGCAAGTCGATGAGAAGCTGCCTTATGCCATATATTTTTTAAGTAAAAACTTGTCCAAGGCAAAATTAAACTACACTGTAACTGAAAAAGAGCTCCTAGTTGTAGTCCATTCCCTAAATAAGTTCAGACACTACATCACCTGCTATCAAAAATTCGTACACACGAATCATGCTGCAATTAGGTATTTGATGAACAAACCAGATGTAAATTCTCATATTATTAGATGGTTACTTTTATTGCAACAATTTGATTTAACCATTGTTGATAATCCAGGTAAGGAAAATGTTGTTGCTGATTTTCTGTCTAGATTAGATCTGCCTGTAGGTGGAGAAGTAATGGTGGATGATCAAATGCCAGATGAACACCTATTTACTATCTCAGTACTCTCTCCATGGTTTGCTGATATAGCAAATTACTTGGTTTTAGCACAGTTTCCGCCACACCTGTCCTCAAAAGAGAAAAACAAGATCGTGAGGAAAAGTGCCCCATTCACCTGGATTAGGGGAAATCTCTTCAAACTTGTTCCAGATCAGATTTTGAGGAGATATGTTAGGGAGGAGGAAGTTTTTGACATTCTCCTAACCTATCATGATGGGCGCTGTGGGGGCAATTTTGCAGCAAGGAGGACTACCTTCAAAATTCTGCAAGCAGGTTACTATTGGCCCACTCTTCATCAAGATGTCAGAAGATATATCAGCCAATGTGATTGATGTCAAAGGATGGGGAAACCTACTCCAAGGGATGAGATGCCCCTACAACCTCAAGTGAATTTTGAGCCATTTGAGAAGTGGGGCATGGACTTTGTGGGTCCTATCAACCCTCCTTCAAAAATAAAATCTTACATCATTTTGTGTACTGATTATATGACAAAATGGGCAGAAACAAAGGCGATCAAGGTAGTAACAAAAGAAAAAGTAGCTGAGTTTTTGAGAGAAAATATCTTTACAAGTTTGGCCAAGAGAATTACTCACATATCAAGGGAGTCAGTTTACCTCCAATCTGATTGAAGACCTGCTCGCACACCACAAAATTAAGCACAGAACTTCCACCCCTTATCATCTGCAAGCAAATGGACAGGTGGAATTCAATAACAGAACTTTGGAAGGGATTTTGACCAAGGTAGTGAGCAGTAGCAGAAAATATTGGGAAAATCGATTGGTTGATGCCACCTGGGCCTATAACACCACATGGAAAACCACCACAGGGTTCACACCCTATGAGCTGGTCTATGGGAAGAAGGATTTTCGGTCAATAGAATTTGAATATAACACACTAAGGATGGCAGCTCAACTGGACCTAGATCTCAGCCATGCACAAAAGGAAAGGTTACTTCAGTGAAATGGATTGGATGAACAAAGATTGCAGGCCCTTCTCCACTTAGAGGTAGTCTAACTTCAAAAGAAAATATGGCATGACAAACACCTCAAAGAAAAACAATTCTAGGAAGGAGATTGGTCGCTGCTGTATGATTCAAGATATAAACATTTCAAGGGCAAACTAAGGACGAGATGGTTGGGACCGTACACAGTAGAAAAATGCAATGAAAATGGTTCAGTTCTGATCTGGACCATCAATGAAGAAGCCATCCCCATGCTCATCAATGGGCATAGGTTGAAGATCTATAGGAAGCCCCTCTCCAAGTAGGACTTCATTGAGAATATGAGTAAAACAGTGTTGGTAGTGGAGCAGGTCTCTGCCTCCACTCCACCCACACCCTAAACACAAAAAAAAGAAGAGAAAAAACGACAGAAATAGAGAATAAAAGATCCCTGGGTGAAAACCTCCTGGAGGTGCCCAGGGCAAGCAGTGAGGGTGAAAATCTCCTAGAGGCGCCCAATTGTCTCATAAAAAAAAAGAAGGAAAAAAGATGAAAAGAAGAAAAAAGAAAAAACAGAGGAAAAAAAGAAAAAATAGAAAAACTAACTTCTTTTGAATGTATTGCAGATTGCAGGAGTGTCACAGAATAAAAAAGACATGGCCATGCTGAGTACACCCTTGATAGCTCATTTCTCCATCGCCATTGTCTTTTCCAGGCCATGGTCTCACTTGTTCTGGAAATTTTGCATCCTACAGGAAGCTCTGTGCATTCTACAGGAGGCTCCTATAGAAAACACAGAGAGCTCGAAATCAAGCTTATAAAAGAATCAAAGGGCTATAAATTTCTCCAGAAGACCTGTGGACCTCCCTACCACCATTCATCCTCCTAACCCTCCTTTCCATCCCTGCACCACTACATGTCCACTCGTTTCTTTCTTCCCTACACAAGAAAAACACAGAAATCCAGTTTTTTTTTTTTGAAAAAATGGAGAATAAACATCAACATTTCTAAACTTGTTTCTTACCTGGTGCATACCAATTTCTTTTCCTTCAGAACCTTCATTAGCTATCTTTTTAGCCCCTGCTCAAAATTCAGCCAGAAAGTTTAGAGGGAGAAGCAGTTACAGGGAATCCTCCAAGATTCCTCTACTAGTTGATCCCTTTAAAAAACAAGCTCCAGAAGTAGGGTCAGTGCAGCCACAAGTGTATGCAACGTGCAAGGAGCCATTCCTGATCAAAGATCACTAGCATGAGGTAGCCAAGCCACCAGTTCAAAAGCCACGAGTGCCAACAGTAGCAGAAATCCAAGAACAAAGTGCCAAAGTCTGAGCATGCAAAGCACAGTAGCGACTAATAGGTAAGTGGCTAAACCCGTTCCTCTGTTGCATGAATATGATTTAGAAACTACATGAACCATTGAGGTGGTCACGATTAAATGAAATTAGTGGCCAGCTCACTAGCCACCCTCGTTCAGTTCGAACAAGCCTCATCCAATTCAAACAACATTTAGTGAGTGCAATCGGCACGTGTGTTCAGTTAACTCGGGAAGAAAAACTCAAAACAGGTAGTGGTGGCGGTGTATAATGGGAATGATGGAAGTGATTGTGGGCATGCGGCATGAAGTATCATAATGGCACTAAAGTAGGGACCAACGGTCTGGATGGGCATAACGTACCCTTCCTGCCACCTCACCTCGTCACCGCAGAACACACCATAAGCTTAAGTACGCTGCAATCGAAGCCTCCACCACCTTTGTTTTAATTTTCATCGACTAGTTCTCAGCTGCAACAACTTACCTACCACCTTCAGAACCTTGAAACAATCGCTCTCTTCCAGTTTCAAAGCCCTTCCACTTATCAGGCTCTACAGGAGCATTATTGCACTCTACAGGAGCAGAAACACAATCTACACGAGCCTTTCTACAAGAAGGCAAGTGAACAACTTTGTAGAGAGAAAATTCAGGATTCTATGCCAAATTCAATCTCGAAAGAAGGTAGGCTCGGAAAACCCACTCTTCATGTTATATATTTACAAAAGGTGGTGGATTTGAAATGAAGTACTGAATTGAAAAAAGGGGAAAGTGAGAACAGAATTCTGCCTGTGTTTTTTTGAAATATATACAGTCTCTCCATTTTACTCTCTGCACTAAAAGTTTGTCTCTTTCTCCTCCATGGTATTCTCCTGTATGAAGAAGTGATGCAACCATAGGAAATTAAGCCTGTAAAGCACTGAATTTGCATTGGGTGGTCTGTCAAAGAAAAACATTGTCTTGCTCTCTGTGTTGTTTTTTAAAGAAAAACTATTGATTTCCTCCAACAGCCCGAGAAGTAAAGTAAGGTTGAGAACAAAGTTTGAAGGGCAGGAAAATTAAAATTTGTTTTTGTTAAAAAGAAGAAACACAAAAAACTCTCTTTGGTTCCAGAAAAAACCTCAGTTGTTCCTCTGTTTTCGGGTTTGAAAATTTGCTGCCTTCCTCCTCACCTGAGAATTTCCAGCAGTCACTAAACATCATGATAGGGGGTTTTATGAGAAAGGAGCCTCTGAATTCCACCAAATTGCATGAACACCCAGAAGTGGTAGCCCTCTTTACCAGGGAAAATTGGATGCCTTTCTTTGAGAAATTTCATGGGTATGATGAGGAAGTTACAGAGGAATTTTTAATATCTTTAAGACCCCATTCAAAAACCCATGCTACAGTTAGTTTCAGGGGTCTAACCATAGAACTTACACCAGAATTCATCAGCAGAATTACAGGTCTTCCAGTTGTGCTCCCCTAGAGCAAAGAAGAAAAACCAATAGGACAAGTTGCTTAAAAGACCTTTTTCCATCCTGATGAACATCCTGTGGAGGATAAGAATGAGATCAGAAGGACAAGTATACCTTTTTTATGGGGTGAGGTCAGCTACTAGATCATGAAATATATCTCCTGTGAAGGAAGATACAGTATAGTCTATGGTTATCACTTCAGATTATTGCATGAACTAAGATATGGAATGGACCTACCTGCATCTAGAAAACTCAGTCTTCCATATTTTCTCCTCCAATCCTTGATAGAGTGTGGCACCAAATTGAATGCAGGGGTTCCAGACCAACTGGCTCACCATGGGCTCATTAAATTGCTGGTAGAGGATGCCCTCCACACATACACAATCCCTATAGCCTGGGAAATTTTCAGGAACATGACTAAAGAAGATGACATAAAAACTCTCACTGATGACCTTAGTCCATCTAGCAGTGAAGAGGAGGAGCAGAAAGAGGAACTTGAGAAGGAAATCCATGAAGAAGCATAGAATATTCAGTTAGAAGAAGAAAAATAAGAAAAATAGAGAGGAGAGGAGAAACATGACACAACCACAGTTGAACCTAAAGCAGAGAAGAAAACAGCATCAAAAGCAGAAAAAGGGAAAACCATAACAGAGAAAAGGAAGAGGACAAGAACTGAAAAGAAGAAGCCCAAGATAGCTCTGAAAAAGACTGCCACTAGAAAGGCAAAAACTCAGCAAGAAGAGGAGAAAACATCACCAGAAACAACAGAAACAAAATCAGAAATAGCAGACACAGGAAAAACTACAGAGGAAGAAGAAGAAAAACAACAAGAAGAAGTGTCTCCTGAGACACTAGCAAGAGAAGCAACAACTGTTCTTGCTGCACTTAGCACTCCAGCTAAGCAAAAAGGGAAAAGAAAAATACAACCATCTATGTATTTCAAAGCTCGTAGGAGCACCAAAATCAAGATGGGCAAGCCCGAGCCACCTTCGAAAGAACCCATCATCATTGATGATGCACCTACTATAATAAAGGAGGAATCTCCCTCCAAAATATCCATCACTTATGAGAGAGGAGGTCCTAAGACCTTGACCTGGAAGGAAAGGATCAAATTAATGGACTCTAAAGCAGTCCTACAGGAGGCACATACCTCTCTACAAGAGACATTGGCAAAGCTCAAAGAAACTAAAAAAATTGAAAAGAAGGCAGAAGAATAGACCCAGGAAGAAGATAAGGCAAAAGAAATACCAGAGCCTGGATCTCAGCCTAACTTAGGCTCCTACTACAACCTTCTGGAAGGTGGGAAGATCATCCCACAAAAGTTTGTAGTGCCTCTTTTCTTCAAGCTGGAAAAGGAAAGAGTCAAGACCCACACCTGGATGCAGATTGCAAAATCCAAAGGGGTCAAAGACATAGGGCACATGGAAAACAAGTTGAGAGAGATGAGCAGAGAATTGAGCATGGTAAGGCATACAGAAAGCATCAGAAGAGCTCAATTGTAGGAAGAAAATGAATTGTTGAAAAAGTAGTTACAAGAAAGGGAACCTCATGGAGGAAATGAGTTGTTAATCTTGAAAGGACAACAACAGAAAGAGGGACCCCAGGTATATAGTGAGGCCGCAGAGAGACAGAAACAAGAAGAAGAACCACAGACCAACAGTGAGACATTGATGAAAAAACAAAAAGAAAAAGAATCCCAGGCAGAAACTAAAGTGTTGATTTTGAAAAGGCAGCTACAGGAAAAGGAAGCCCAGTTAGCATGCATGGCCAGCTGGGAAATGGAAGCATTACAGTGCAGGCAACCAGCCAAATCATATGCACTATACCTCAAAGATCAATGGCTCCAATTTCAGATTAAGACACTGGCCCAGAGGGGCACAATACCATTTCAAGATTATGGCCAATTTATGCATTTATGTGATCACAGTTCAGCTGAGGATAAAGCAAAGCTAGCAGAATTTTACCTATACAACATGGCACTTACTGACATGAATTTATGGGATCCAAATGCTGCATTGGGAGACTTTCAGCTCATGGTTATGGCATCTTGGATGAACCATGAAGAAAAGAGAGCAGTGGAAGTTCAGAAAATGATGGAAAAAGAGCTAAGTGAGCCCTTGATTATTAGAGGAGAACCAGCAGAACCCTTGGCTCTCATCTATGCCCACCAACACCTTGCAGCTAATCCTCAAGTTCTCCTTGTCTATGTTGACAAGCAAGCACATGCTATTGCTCATTTTGAGGATATGGAGAGATTGTTTGGCGATGACTGTATTCATGCCTGTATGAGAAGGTGGAATACATTGCCACACAACCTAAGGATTAGGGAGTATCACTCCCAAAACAAGATGAGGGAAGCCATGAGGAGAGTGCCCCTGTATAAGCACTTAATGCAAAATTTGAAAGCCAACTGGATTGGTCTTAAATTCAGTCCTCCACTGCTGCTAGGACTGTTGGAAGGAGTTAAGGAGGAGGCATAATAGAAACAATGGGAAGAAGTGGATAGGAAAGTAGGTTTCCATGATAGAGAGGAAGACATCACATCAGAGACATGGGATGTCAGGGAATCTGTCAGAGCCATTAAAGATGAAGAGTTAGATTAGTTTCTTAGAGGATGAGCAACCCATTTAGCAGGGGGTGATGATGAGCCCCAGAAATGGGTAATTATATGGGCTCATTCTACCTCTTATTTCGACTTAATCCACCATTCTCATTATTTTGTTGCATGTTTTTGAATATATTTATGCTAATAGAGTGAATTGGGTTAGTCACTTTGCCATGTAGTCTAATGTGTGCTTTATGCAAATTTTTTGGACAATTTTGGACAAAGACAAGGAATTTATGAGCAAATGGCAGCCAAAACTCGAGGAAAACAGGGAAGAGGACTTGTAGGGGGGTGTCTCCTTCATTAATGCCCCCTTTTCTCAAATCCTCCATTAGCAACTCGGAGCACAAAGGCCCACATTAATGATTCCAAGGGGCAGCCGAGCAAGTCAAGTAGGACCGTTGTTTATCTTCAGTTCTAGGAAGCCGAGTTCCTTGATTTTAGGAGGATTGTTGGAAGTCTTCATTTGGCTAAGTCTTAGTAGGTTAGCAAGTTATTAGTAGATTTTCGTACTTTTTTGCAGAATTGTGTTCAGCGCATTTTCGAGTTCCTTTTTGAGAACAATTTATGTAATGTAACTGCTATTTTTGATAATGAAGGTGAAATGGTTTTTGAACCAGCACTGATCTCTTTCAGAGGGTTGAAGCTCTTGGGTTAGGGCCCAACCCAAGCTTCCCAACACCTCCTTGTGTGTACTTATATGTTTTTGCTTCCATTCATGAGTTAATTTCAGTTGCATAGATTCATTTTACTTTGTTAGATTGGGTTGCTTTTTGATGGTTAGTATAGTTTCTTTGTTTCAGTTGTCCAAGTAGGTTGTTGTAGTGACAAAAAAAGATTCAAAAAGGCCAATAGCAGGCCTTGATCTCCTTTCTCCCTTCTTGGGACTATGATTCAAGGTCAAGGCACTACTGCTGCCACCAAACACACAATTTTTGCTCTTCCATGCAACTGCTAGTGTGATAACTTTGAGTTGGAAAGGTTGATATTGGTTCAGATTCATTTGCTTAGATCATTTCCTGTTCTTTTACCATAGTTCTCTTGCATGCTTTTCTGTTCATAAGGTACTGTTCAACGTTTTCTGCTTTAGGTCAGAAATTAGGTCAAGCTAGAGAAATTACAGTTTTTAGTTCTTTCTTTGGTCAGTTTTGATAAATAAATGTGCAGATCTCTTGTATAATATCTTAGCCCACCATACATCCATAGCATAGCCAACACCAGCTCACCTCTCATAGGTTCCCCCACTCATTCACATCATTTCGCCAGTCTGCCCTAATTTTTGAGTTTTTTTCCATAAAGTTGCTTTCTTTCCATTCGAACAAATCCGACCATCACATTCGTACCTGATCTTCCTTGACAAATTCTAGACACCTAAACACCTTCATCTAGCCTTCATTTCCCTTTTCCCATCATTTTTCCACCTTCAAAACTCCAAAAACAGCTTTCGGCCTCCTCCTGTAGATCCCCTGCAGCCTCCTGTAGAACTTCTTGTGAGTGATTTTTCGAAGTCCGATCCTATGAAAGTCTTCAGAAGGGTACTAAAGGCTTCTTAGGACCTCTCCACACCTTCCTCACCCTCTGCAAAAGCTAGCTCCATTCTCCTTTGCACCAAACCTCTGCATAATCACAACCAGATAAATCACAAGTATAATAATTTCACATAGAAACACTCAAAAGTAGAAAAAGATGATTTCTTCTCATTTCTTTTCAGAAGTAGCTTGAATAAATGTAATTTACCTTTTTAGTAGTTAATGGCACTCATTTCATTAGTTTCCATCTCTTTTCTTGCAAAAGTAGGGTTTGTGGGTAAACTAGGGTTTGCTAGGATTTGTGTTTCATTTCAGTTTTCATTCTCTTTCTGCAAATAGAGTAGCCTCTGTAGAGTTAGCTTTATTCCATCACGGTTAAAAGCTTCTTCTAAGAACTCATAGAATTTGGCCTAAGATCCTAGCGAACTTGCACCAGCTGACCAAGTGACAGCTTGCAGTAAGAGCTAGTACTTGTGCATACAGCACCATCGCTTCCAAGTTTGTTACGAACTATCAGGTTGATAAAATTAAAGAAGGAAGCCCCAGGAGTTGCAGCATTATTGATGCAATACTGGAGCCCACCAATTGCCACAAAGCCTATTTCACCTCCTCCATACTCTTCTCAATCATTTTTGACCTTTCTTCCACCTCACTGTGTGTTTTTTCCGAACACTGTGTATCCTACAGGAGGCCCTGTGTGTTCTACACGAGGCTCCATTAGAAATCACAGAGAGCTCGAAATGGATTTTAAAAATAGTTTGAGGAGCTAGGAAGTTTCATGAAGAGCATGTACACCCTCCTACAGCCATCCACCCTCCTGGCCATCCATCCCACACCTGCACCACCTCATTATCATGGATTTCTTTCCTTCCTGCTAAAAAAAACACAGAAACTAGTTTTTAGCAAAAAACAAAGAAATAAAAAAAACAACACCTCCAAATCTCACCTGCAGCTTACCAAATACCTCTCCATTGCCATCAACATCTCTGGTAGCATCCTCATATCTCCCAACACAAGAATCAGCTAAATTTTTTGAAGGAAGAAGCAGCTACAGGAGCTCCTGTAGGATTTCTTGTAGCAGCTGATCCCCTTAAAATCAAGCCACAACAGCAAAATAGCTGCAGCCATAGGCTTGAAGAGCATGTCTGAAGCAGATCCACCCAGAGGGTACCTGCACAAAGTAAACAAGCCACACATTAGGGTGCAAGAAGCATACAACAAAGGAGATACAGACATGCAGCAACTGAAATACGAGCATGCAGCAACAAAGAAACCAAGATGCACCAACAACACAAACATTTGACTTGTAGGTAAGTGTCTAACCCTCTCCTCTGTTGCATATATGTAATTGAAAATATGCATAAGCGAATGAGATGGTTAGGGCTGAACGATAAAGGTGGCTAGTTAACTAGGCACCCTCATCCAGTTGACTACACTCATCTGGAGATGCCACCACACGTGTGCCTAGTCAACTCACAGAAAATCCAAAGGACAGGTAGTGGAGGTTATACAAACTCCGATGGACTCCGATGCAATGATGGGAAGTGATTGTAGGAAAGAGTCATGAAGAGCCATGATGATAGAGTAGTGGGGACAAATGGTTCGAATCTGGCAACGTACCTTTTTGCCAGCTCACCCCATCACTGGAAATATCTCAAAGAAGACATAAGAATTCCTCCTCGAAACTCCTTCACCACCTTTTCATCCATTTTATTCTCATCCACTTAGCTGCAGCAAGCTCTATACCACTACCATAACCTCGAAACCATCATCCTCTATCGTTTTGAACCATCTTTATGCTATTGGCATTCTACAGGAGCAGTAACAGGTTCTACAGGAGCACCTACAGCCAGTTCTACAAGAGGGGCAGTAAGCAGTTTTTAAGGAGGAAACACGGGGTTTTTGCTCAAATTCTGGCTTGAAGAGGTAGGTTCTGTATAGACCCACCTTGAATATTAATATGTGCAAGAAATGATACAATATTAAGGAGGAATTAAGCCTGTAGAAGGAGAGGAATTCCATAAAAAAATTTCTTCCTGTTTTCTTAAAACAAACATAGTTTTTCTCTGTTTCTCGTGTCTTCAAAATTTTTTGTCTCCATCTCTACTTGGGGTGTTCCAAAAGGGTATAAGCAAAATGACAAGGGGATTCATGAGGAAGGAACCCACAAATTCAGTCAGGCTCCATGAACATCCCGAGGTGGTAGCAATTTTCACGAGAGCCAATTGGATGCCATTTTTCAAAAAATTTCGAAGGTTTGATGAAGAAGTGGTGTTAGCACTTGAAATTTCACCTCAGGCTGAAAAGACAAATCTCAAAGCTACATCAAACCATTCAGCCTCGTAGCTAGCCCTACGGGGCAGGAGAAGGCTCTCTCCGGTCAATCTCGGTAGATCTTCAATGGGATGAAATGACCAACACGGCAACACTGATATTAGGCTAGTAAACTGATTTGAAGGTTGATTTGGGGGTTTTTGTGTTTTTTGGTGGCAAATTGAGGAACTGCAATTTAGGGTGCGGGGATTGGACATAGTTTCTGCAGGGGGGTCTTTGGGGCAAGGTAGGAATCTGTATTTATGTCTTTAGCTGAAATGGATGATTAGGAAGAAAGATAAGAAGGCTAAAGAGAGCAAACAATGGATTTGAATTCTCTTTAGACAGCAGAAAACATAGAAATTAAACAAATTTAAAAGTAGAGCATGGCAAGCATGAATTCTAACTTTATCACTTCATTTGTTTAATATGCAGCAGTATAGAAAAGAAATGAATCACATAACAAAGCTTACAATAACATGTAGAAACACACCATCAACACATGAGTCCACAAGAATCCCAAAGATGACTGCAAAACCCTGGTCTTCCTTAGCCAAAAATTGCAGAGATACAAGTGAGATATACAATGATAGCTCCTCCCTCAAGAGTCCAACCATGAAAATGAGCAAGAAAGTACATAATATAGATGATATAACCTCTTTACCTGCCTCCATGAGTCGAGCTCACTATCCTAGGAGCTGTTTGAACAACTTCTAAACTAAGCACTACAAAATAGGCAGTCAAAACAACTTGCCTCTATAAACTTGGAAACCAGTTCATACAGTCAATTTTTACCCTTTACATGAGAGAAACTTCTAGAAGAGTTAAACCAGAGTAAAAGTATCCAAAAAGTGTCATAATTACAGTCAAGAGGACCACCATCGACCTCAGAAAGTCAAACTGGAGCTAAACTGCAATTTCTGAGCTGAACTGGTCAAATCTGGCAAAGTTCCCTCAACGGGTCGCGCACATCTTCATCAACGGGTCGCGCACTTTGGAGCCCTGTTTGGAGGCCTTCCCGGTGTTAGAATGAAGTGAAGGATAGCTCGTTGGAAAGGTATCTGAGTCTAATTTCCAACCCAACCGGAATTTTTGGATTTGGAGGTCATTTGCTTAGTCAAAAGTCAATTCTCCCAAAACTACTTCTGCAGCTCAAAAAAGGGGCAGAAAGTCAAAATTTGGCTGTATTTTGACCTTTTTGAGGCCTAAAACTCCATGAAAACTCAAGTCCATCCATAGGCATGTGTAACTTTGTATGAAAAATCCAAAAATGTTGAGTTTTTTCAAAACGGAGCTACGATGACAAAGGGTCTCACCGGGGGTGAGACCCGTTGAGAAGCCAAAACCTGTAAATTTCCCAAAAATACCAAAATTACCCAAAATTCTCCAAAATTTTTGGGATTTGTGCTGTAGATGATGCTAGTGAGTGCCATGATCCTTGAGGGATGCCTCAGCCAAGATACAGAGTGGATTTGGCCTTTTTCTCCGTTTTAGTGCCTCGGTCAACCTCCTTTGGAACATTTTAATTTTTGCCTTGCAAACATGCATCCTCGCCCAATAGTGATTCTTCATGTTCCTTAGCAGCTTTTTCTCTTGGTTGGCCTTAGCCAACAACCTCTCCAAGTGAGCATTCTCCTGAATGAGCAATGACTCCCGGTCAGCAGGCAATGGATCACCGGGCCTCCTACGGTTTAGGACTCGGTCACTACGAATCTTCTAAAGCTCATCAAGCGCCTTCTCCTCCTCTAGCTGTGTGTTCCACTGCTCTAGATAAGTGATGGTCCATTAGGCACCCTCGAGTCTCCGCAACAAAACATCATTCTCGACCCTGAGATGCTGAATGATCTCCTTTGCCTCTTGGCTAGGAGAACTGGCCTCGAGATCAATCATCGGATCCTCATGAATGATGGGCTCTTTGCCCCTCTGCAGTCCCTGTGCTGGTGAAGAAAGCGAGGCCCCTTCCACCTGATGTGGAGATAACACTCGCTGATCTGAAGATGAAAGCGAGACCCCTTCCACCTGCTGTGGAGATAGTACTCGCCTAGCTGCTGCAAATAAGGCCCTTGGGCCTTTCTGATATGTGACCAAAGGAATGGAGCTGACATGTCGGGTGACGAGAGCATCAGGCTGCTGAGATGGTCCTCCCTCCTCATGAATGGCCTCCTGATGTGGCTGAGGTGGCACTGTGAAAAACTCACGGGAGATGAACTCCTCCCATGAGATGCCCTGCTGAGTCAACTGATGTGAGACTATGAGCTGAATCAAACCATAATGGCAAAGGCTCCTGTACTGCTGAGCCGGGGTCTTCCTCTGCAACATGGGCACCGTCCTCTGAATGTTATGAAACAAGAAGACCGGGAGGTTCATCATCCTCACCCGGGTGAAATGCATCAACAGGCGAATGTGATATGAATACACCTGTGAAAATATGCCCTCACAGGTAAAGTAATGCATAATAAGTCTCATGAGGGGAGCATGCTCGCTCCGGAGAAATCTGAAAGGGAAAACACCCGTCAACAGTCTCACAAATGATGGCCGGACATAGGGCTCAAAGTGAACAAAATCAAGTAATCTGTGCTTAGGCCACACCTCACCCACATTTGGTATCCCTGTAGCCTCTGAGATCACCTCAGGTGTCAATGTGAATTTCACCCCTGCAAGAGTGACATATCCATCATGGAGGTGTAAGACAAACAAGCGGGCCAACTCTCTATGATGCTGAATCTGAGAGATCCTCTCACAAAACTGATAGCAAGACATGTACTGGAAGCAATTCACTGCCAAAGGACATGCCTGTAATTCTGCCAAAGAAGTAGGCTCTTCCCGCTTATGATGTCCTCCCTTACCTCCTCGACGAGGCCTCCTCTGTTCCTCAACCTCTGTAGATGATGAATGGTCATCACTTTTCTCATAAGTTTCGGTTTCTGACATAGTTTTGGAGCAAAGTGGACAAACTGAACTGATGTCTCTGCCTGCAAAAAGTGCTGAAATCTATGTTGTTTCAAGGGGAAAAAACATGAGGGGAATGTTAGGGGAGGGAACTTCTTAACAAGGAATGGGAATATATGAAAATAACAGGGAATTTCAAGGGAAATTTTACAAATGATCATGCTTATAGGAACATGTATTTGAATTTAGGAAATCATTTGCAAAGATGTTTGTATATGGGACAAAAAACATGTGTGATAGTAAACATGGAAGGAGCATACATGTATCAATAGGGACATAGGGAAACCATACACCAAATTTACTTATAGGAGTTCATGTGTATCATAAGGCAATTTTTTTTTTTGATAAGGAGTACATGTACATTGTTTTAACATAGAGGGAAGGTTTTCATGTACAAGGGGATGTCAAGGGCATGTAGGGGTTATGTACATGACTTTAGATATACAGCAACATTTATTTTCACATGACTCTTTTCTTTATTTGCAAATGTATCTTTTCTTTTTGCTTTTATTTTTGCATGTGTATGGTAGAGGGAATTATGGTTTTGTGTGCTTGGGAGAGGGGTAGGGTTTATAGATTAGGGATGGGGGAAAAAGTTTACATTTTATGTACAAATAATATGGGATAGAGTTGAAAGCATGACTGTGAATGAAAGGGGAAAAGAGGGAAGGAACCAAATGGGACAAAATCACTTGAAATAGTCACAAAACCCTAGCATTTTACAAACATTAACAAGCAGCCATTTATGTCCTTTCATTCGCATAATGTGAGGTTAAAATCATAGAATACAACCTTATTTTCATCATCAACCTCCAAAACAATGAGTAAAGACCCTACCTCGAGCAATGTAGATGATTTGAAGAGAAATTAGGGAATTTCTTTGAGTTTTACAGGCCAGCGGCTCAACGGGTAGCGCAGGCCTCCCAACGGGTCGCGCACCGCCCAACGGGTCGTGCCCGTTGATTTTTTAGACTGCTGGAGTGCTTTGGATGGGTCGCGCACCGCCCAACAGGTCGCGCACCTCCTTGAACGAGTCACGCACCTCCCTGCTGCCCGAAATGACTGTAATTTCGCTCCTTTCTCCAATCACTCTCTCAAAACCTCTCTTGCAAGCTTTAGAATGCACAATGAAAGTGAAAGGAGGGAATATGACCTTTTATAAACTTCATTTGAAAAAATTTCATCCATAAACCCACTTTATAAAGTTTATTTTTGACACTTTTTAAAACACTGATTTCTTGGTTTCCTTTACTCTGAATTTCACTTTTTGAGTGCTTTTGCTTTGACTCTTTTTTGCAGGTAGATCATCTGAAGGACTGTGGCAAGGGGACCAGGGTTGTTGATGCCTTTTAGAAGACTTTTGGAAATTTATTCTTTTTACAAAAATTTATCATGACCTTGGCTTTAAAAACAGAGTTTTTAAATCCAAGGTTAGAAATGAACTGTATATGATGAAAAAATCAAAGTAACATGTTTACCATCCTCCCTCTGGCTTGCTGGGGACTCAAGGATTTTCAGAGACATGACCTTGCAAAGACAAATGACCAAAACCCTAGACCTAGAATTTTGACATTAAGACACATCAAGACAAGCTTAAAAAACTCAATGACTGATATGACCTGATCCAGCAAAGCCAAGAGGGGTATGAATTGACCAGCTCCTCCATCAGGGTTATGGCATGCCTAACGGGATGCAAACTTTGACACTGATGAGACACCTACTAATGCAAATGCAAAGAGCTTTGATCACTGATGGAGGGCTTTCAAGACCGACACTAACAAGTGGCTCAGGATATTTCCCTTGCTTTAGTACCTCGTTCAAAGACCCATGCCATTGTTACTTTCAGAGGTCTCACCATGGAAATCACCCCAGAATTTATCAGTAGAGTTACCAGATTTCCCCTTGGATTACCTTGGAGAAAAGATGAAAAGTCAATGGGACAAGTTTCCAAGAAAACCTTCTTCCAACCAGATGAACATCCTGTAGAAGACAAAAATGGCATTATAAGAACAAGCATACCTTACCCTTGGGATGAGGTCAGTTACCAAATCATCAGGTATATTTCCTGTGAAGGGAGGTATAGCATAGTTTATGGCTACCATTTTAGACTTCTCCATGAGCTGAGATATGGCATGGGCACTCCCACACCCCAAAAACTCAGCGTCCCCTATTTTCTCCTGCAGTCCCTTATAGAATCTAGCATTAAGTTAAAGGCAGGAGGTCTAGATCAATTGGCTCACCATGGGTTAATTAAACTATTAGTGGAAGAATCCCTCCACACCTTCACAATCCCCATAACATGGGAAATATTCAGAAATATGACAAGAGAAGATGATATAAAGGCCTTCACATATGACCACAATCCTTCTAAAAGTGAGGAGGAAGAGCAACAAGGGGAAGAAGGGGAGGACATTGAGGAACAAACAGAGGAGGAAGACACCAAAACAAAGAAGGAGGAAACTAAACCAGAGGAGGAAGAAACCAAAACAGAGCAAGAGTAAACAAAACTAGTAGAGACAAAGAAGACAAAAAGAGAGGAACAAGGGGCAGAAAAGACAGAAGTGTCTCCCGAGACCTTAGAAAGGGAGATAGAAGCTTCCCTTTCTTCCCTTAGCACCCCTGTGAAACCCAAACAAAAGAGGAAGAAGCAAACATCAATGTACTTTAGGGCTCGGAAAAGCACAAGGATAAAAATAAGAAAGCCACAACCATCTTCAATAGTGCCTATTGTAATTGAAGATTCACCCACTGTCGAAGGGGAAGAATCTCCCTCTAAAACCCCCATCACATATGAGAGAGGAAGTCCCAGATCTTCCACCTGGAAGGAAAGAGTGCAACTATAGGACTCAAAAACAGCTCTACAGGTGATAGAGGGTGTTAGCACTTGGAATTCACCTAGGCTGAGATAGACAAACTCTCAAGGCTACATCAAACCATTTCACCTCGTAGCTAGCCCTACGAGGTATGAGAAGGCTCTCTCTGGTCAGATTTGATAGATCTTTCAATATGATTAGGCTGACCAATTAAGAATAAAGATTTTAGGCTAGTAAATTGATAGGGGGGTTGATTTAATGATTTTTGGGGTTTTTGGTGGCAATTGGAGGGAGTGCAATTCAGGGTGCGGGGATTGAGCACAGTTTTGCAGGGGGATCTTTGGGGCAAGGTAGGAGTGAGCGCTGATGCCTTAATCTGAGATGGATGATCAAGGATGATAGAGGAGGAGCTAAAGAGGGCAAACAACCATTTTGAATCCTCTCTAGACAGTAGAAAACATAAATATTGAACAAACTAAAAAGTTGAGCATGTCAAAGCATGAATTCAAACTTTACCACTTCATCTGTCCAATTAGAAGCAAAAGAGAGATGTGGAATACATAAACAAACTTACAAGAACATGTAGAGAACACACCATCAACACATCAATCCACAAGAATCCACAATGATGTCTGCAAAACCCTGGCCTTCCTTTCCTTAAATTGCAGAAATAGATGTACAATACACAATAAAGCTTTCTCCCACAAGAGTCCAACCATCAAAATGAGAAGGAGAGAGCATAATATAGACCATCTAGACCATCTAACTCCTTTCCCCACCTCTAGGGGTCGAGCTCAGCTTTCTAGGAGCAGTTTGAACAAATCCTAAACTAAGAACTAGAAAATAGGCAGCCAAACAACTTGCCTCTATTACTTAGCTAACTCATCCATGCATTAATTTTTCACTTTTTACATCATGGAAGCTTCTAGAAGGATAAAGAAAGATAAAATCTACCAAAGTGCCATGAAAATATTCCATTTATCCATCATTTACAAGTAATAATAGTCAACCATAGTCAAAACAATGTTTTTTGACCGAAAATGTGAATTCTGGCAAATCTGGAAGTTCTGGTCGCGCCCCTTCACATCTGTTTTTGAGTGGGTTCCACTGGTCCAAATCAGGTGCAAGATGGCTCATTGGAAAGCTTGGCCTATCTACTTTCCATCCCAAGTGTAATTTCGGAATTTAGTGTTGATTTGACCCCTCAAAAACCATTTCGCCCAAGGTCACTTTCTGCAACTCAAAAAGTGGGCAGAAAGTCATTTTTTTTGATGTATTTTGAGCTTTTGGAGGCTCAAATCTCAAAATCAGGCTTCTCCCAAGTATTGGTAATTTTTCTTTTTGCATGCACTTTCCAAAAATGCCAAGTTTTCAAAATTCCGAGCAATCCTCCAGAATGGTCGCGTGCGGGGCGCGACCATTTCAATGGCCAAAACCTGTAAATTGCACAAAAAATTTACAAATGACAAAATTTTCTCCAAATTTCTTGAAATTTGGGCTGGGAGTCCCCAATCAAGTACCATGCTCATTCAAAGAGGCTTTGGCCAAAATTTGGAGTGGATCGGGCGTTTTCCTTCGTTTTTGTGCTTTGGCCAACCGTCCTTGGAGCACCTTCGTTCTCGCGGGTATTTTTGACATTTCTCTCAAACCATGACACCTGTGTAAAAAGTGAAAGAGGTTTGTCTTCCTTGGCATGTTGTGGACAAAAACCTCTCTCAGTTTTTCAAAATTCATCTTTGATTTCTCAGAAACAGCTTTTGAGTGAAACTTGTCCCGATGTGTGAAACAAGGGATTTGGTCGAAATGAAGCGGAATGAAGGGGATAGTGGGCTTCTAAATTCTTGGGGAAATTTTGGGGAGTAGGGAGGGATGTTAGGAAGTAGGGGAAAGTGGAATCTCAGAGATTGAGTGAGGGGAAGGGGTCGAAAAGGGCAAAACACAGGCCCAACCTAGAAAATTGCCAGGTTGTAGCTAGAAACTAGGGTTTGTGCAAAAATGAGGAATTTGGCGGATCTGAGTGTTGGGAAGTGTTTGATAAGGTACTTTAAGGATAGGGGAAGGTGTATGAACATCAGGAAACAAGTTTTGCCGGTGATTTGACCATCCAAGAGAAATTGCCTTCAAAACCCTAGGAGAGGGAAATGACCTTGCCTGGGCGCAACATGAAGCATGAACAAGGTGTAAAATGACTCATTAGACACTGACATGATAATGAAAACCCTATGAATGATGATAAACTCAGCTGAATAGTGACATGGACTGCCATTTGGGCAAACCCTAGACCTAATGCCTAGTGAACAAATTTTTCTTGAAGACTCACTGAAATAACAAAATTTGACCTTGACACTTCAAAATCACTTTGTAAGAGCATATTTGATCACTGTAGGAAGGCTGAAAAGACTGACACTAACATTGGCTCCAATGGGGATGGTAGCTCCTTGGAGGTGCCAAGAACCTTAGACCTCTTGGGAGAGCAGACCAGTGCTTTATTCATTGGGCAATGGAGTCAATATTTACACCTTTGACACAAAACTTTGACACATTTATTGAATTAAAACTTGACTGAAAACTGACTGAAACTTAACTGAAGCTTGACTCAAACCGACTCGATGGAAAACTGAAATAACTTGAAAAAACTCACTCAATAGACCAAACACAAATGACTCATAACTGAGTTAACTAAAACAAGAACTTACAAAGCTTTTTGAAGGGCAGGAGTCCATCAAGATGTGAAATCATGATGACAACCACCTGTGTTTCTTTCAAGACAATATACCATCAAACGATATCAAAATGCCAATGCAACCAATCAAGCAGATGCCTTCTTGATTGATTCTTCTTATCAGATCTTCTGGTCAACAATGAATACTGGTAATTGGGCATCCAAAAACATAGCTGACCATGATCTCCTTCATCAATGAACACTGCAATAAACACTATCACTGCTGGTTGCAACAAGTCTGCCATTAGATCCTGGAAAACATGAAGACTTGACATTGCCACCTCCTGCTGAAAGAACAAGGTGTCCTTTGTTTCAAATTCTGATCTACCTTCCTCATGTGCTTCAGTAAAAGTATGCTCATGGGCTTCAAAAATCTCTGAACAAATGGATGAGCAGATCTCTTCTTGGAAAAACATTTCAGCACATGAAACATATGAAGAATCTGAAAGGTAATCCTGTATGCTATGATCTCCGGTAGTCAGACAATATGGTGGGTGATCTTCATATGATATGATAGCCAGATTATCATCTTTGTGAAGGAAAACATTATCTATTTGCTGATCTACAAGACAGTCATCTTTTTCAACAGAGGAAAAAGTTTTCCCAACACTTTCCTGACTATGTGCACACTGCCGATTTGCTTTAGCTTGGGTTGTAGCATGACCTTTCAAAAGCTGATCTATCTCCTCTTCAGACAAAGGAGATAAGACTTTCTGTTTTCTTCTGCTTAAATAATAATTATCTTCATATGACAAGGCATTCAAACTATCATTTATTACTGAGTTATTGAAAGGAGATTCATCACTTACTTGCACAAAGATCTCACCTTGCTGTTCATGAACATCTGAATCCAAAACTCTGTCTATGATCTCAACAGTAGAGCTCTCTTTGATGGGTTGCAGCACAAGGTATGCTTGGTCATCACAATCTGAATGTAGTTCTGAAGTAGCTGACCGGGCATTATCACAATCTATAATCTGGTCATCTTCTGTGGGCAGATCTGAAACAAGCTCTTCTCTTTCATCAATTACAGCCATATGACCATCTTCAACCTGTTGATCTTGACAAATATCCTCTAATATTTGTGTGTGCTGCTGAAACGGCTTTTCATACAGGGCTTCCATGATCTCTTCATCCATGAAATTATCATCTTCATAAAACTTCTCAAGGCTTTCAATAAAACTATAAGCATGCTTGCAACAGTCTTGAACTAAATTCAATGATGGATAAGAGTCCTTATATCTTTCAATGAACATAGCATGAAAATCCTTTAAACAATAAATACAAGCAGGTGGCAAACTTTCATACCATGATTGGGCTTTACCTTCCAGAGTGGCCAAGAATATCTTCATCAAGCAATCTTCAGGAAAATCAACCTTCAACTTGTGAATATGCATGTGAAATCTAACTAGATGTAAAGCAGCATCCTTCTTACCATCATCATTAAATATAGGCAGATTCCTTGACCAATCTACCTTGGGAATCTTATTTGGAAAACCGGGGATGTGATCTCGGCTCAAGGGAGCGTATCTTCTTGCAATCTGATCCATCTTACAGCTACTGATCTCTCTGCAGTGAAGTCACCATGAAGCACTGATCGCTGGATTCTTCAGTGAAAGGAGTCGCCAAGTGAATGATTTCAGCCTTGCAAGTGTCTGATCGTTGTTCACTATCAACAATCAGATCTGAACTTGATATATGTACTGGGGTAAAGAGTCAATGAAGCGCTACGTTCACAAGCTCACGGAGATTGACTGAAGCAGCGTTTATCTACTAACGCTGATGTAAAACAAGAGCGTTTTCGAAGGCTTCTGGCGTAACTTCAGGCTCCGTCTAAGACTTATGAAATAACACATCAATGAGCAAAAGATCAGTTTGTTCTCCCCAGTATGGTCGCCAATATGTTAGCGCTTGGAATTCACCTAGGCTGAGATAGACAAACTCTCAAGGCTACATCAAACCATTTCACCTCGTAGCTAGCCCTACGAGGTATGAGAAGGCTCTCTCGGGTCAAATTTGATAGATCTTTCAATATGATTAGGCTGACCAATTAAGAATAAATATTTTAGGCTAGTAAATTGATAGGGGGGTTGATTTAATGATTTTTGGGGTTTTTGGTGGCAATTGGAGGGAGTGCAATTCAGGGTGCGGGGATTGAGCACAGTTTTTGCAGGGGGATCTTTGGGGCAAGGTAGGAGTGAGCGCTGATGCCTTAATCTGAGATGGATGATCAAGGATGATAGAGGAGGAGCTAAAGAGGGCAAACAACCATTTTGAATCCTCTCTAGACAGTAGAAAACATAAATATTGAACAAACTAAAAAGTTGAGCATGTCAAAGCATGAATTCAAACTTTACCACTTCATCTGTCCAATTAGAAGCAAAAGAGAGATGTGGAATACATAAAAAAACTTACAAGAACATGTAGAGAACACACCATCAACACATCAATCCACAAGAATCCACAATGATGTCTGCAAAACCCTGGCCTTCCTTTCCTTAAATTGCAGAAATAGATGTACAATACACAATAAAGCTTTCTCCCACAAGAGTCCAACCATCAAAATGAGAAGGAGAGAGCATAATATAGACCATCTAGACCATCTAACTCCTTTCCCCACCTCTAGTGGTCGAGCTCAGCTTTCTAGGAGCAGTTTGAACAAATCCTAAACTAAGAACTAGAAAATAGGCAGCCAAACAACTTGCCTCTATTACTTAGCTAACTCATCCATGCATTAATTTTTCACTTTTTACATCATGGAAGCTTCTAGAAAGATAAAGAAAGATAAAATCTACCAAAGTGCCATGAAAATATTCCATTTATCCATCATTTACAAGTAATAATAGTCAACCATAGTCAAAACAGTGTTTTTTGACCGAAAATGTGAATTCTGGCAAATCAGGAAGTTCTGGTCGCACCCTAGAAGTTCTGGTCGCGCCCCTTCACAGCTGTTTTTGAGTGGGTTCCACTGGTCCAAATCAGGTGCACGATGGCTCATTGGAAATCTTGGCCTGTCTAATTTCCATCCCAAGTGGAATTTCTGAATTTAGTGTTGATTTGACCCCTCAAAAACCATTTCTCCCAAGGTCACTTTCTGCAACTCAAAAAGTGGGCAGAAAGTCATTTTTTTGATGTATTTTGAGCTTTTGGAGGCTCAAATCTCAAAATAAGGCTTCTCCCAAGTATTGGTAATTTTTCTTTTTGCATGCCCTTTCCAAAAATGCCAAGTTTTCAAAATTCCGAGCAATCCTCCAGAATGGTCGCGTGCGGGGCGCGACCATTTCAATGGCCAAAACCTGTAAATTGCACAAAAAATTTACAAATGACAAAATTTTCTCCAAATTTCTTGAAATTTGGGCTGGGAGTCCCCAATCAAGTACCATGCTCATTCAAAGAGGCTTTGGCCAAAATTTGGAGTGGATCGGGCGTTTTCCTTCGTTTTTGTGCTTTGGCCAACCGTCCTTGGAGCACCTTCATTCTCGCAGGTATTTTTGACATTTCTCTCAAACCATGACACCTGTGTAAAAAGTGAAAGAGGTTTTTCTTCCTTGGCATGTTGTGGACAAAAACCTCTCTCAGTTTTTCAAAATTCATCTTTGATTGCTCAGAAACAGCTTTTGAGTGAAACTTGTCCCGATGTGTGAAACAAGGGATTTGGTCGAAATGAAGCGGAATGAAGGGGATAGGGGGCTTCTAAATTCTTGGGGAAATTTTGGGGAGTAGGGAGGGATGTTAGGAAGTAGGGGAAAGTGGAATCTCAGAGATTGAGTGAGGGGAAGGGGTCGAAAAGGGCAAAACACAGGCCCAACCTAGAAAATTGCCAGTTGTAGCTAGAAACTAGGGTTTGTGCAAAAATGAGGAATTTGGCGGATCTGAGTGTTGGGAAGTGTTTGATAAGGTACTTTAAGGATAGGGGAAGGTGTATGAACATCAGGAAACAAGTTTTGCCGGTGATTTGACCATCCAAGGGAAATTGCCTTCAAAACCCTAGGAGAGGGAAATGACCTTTCCTGGGCGCAACATGAAGCATGAACAAGGTGTAAAATGACTCATTAGACACTGACATGATAATGACAACCCTATGAATGATGATAAAATCAGCTGAATAGTGACATGGAATGCCATTTGGGCAAACCCTAGACCTAATTCCTAGTGACCAAATTTTGCTTGAAGACTCACTGAAATAACAAAATTTGACCTTGACACTTCAAAATCACTTTGTAAGAGCATATTTGATCACTGTAGGAAGGCTGAAAAGACTGACACTAACAGAGGGAATTACTCCCCTAGGGCTTTTTGGGTTGAAGCCCTAGCAGACTGAAAGTTATCTATTCAAAGAAACATGCATTCACACAGCCATTATGCTATTATAAGCAAATTCTATGATAAGGGTACGTACCTTTGGTCCTACGTTTGAGAAGGCCTTTAGGGTCCAAACCCTTCTTGGAGTTCCCTTCTTCTCTTTTGTCCTGCAAAACAACCAATTCAAAGAACACAACAGTATATGGAAAAAAACTTATAAAGAAACCATCTTCATGTTATAAAGAAAGGTAGTTAGTTATGAAATCCAAACAACCTTTTGTATATGAATTCTAAACATGAATATCATTAACATAAAGAAGATTCATTTCGGGAACCAAGACATGTGTTTCTTTTATTATAGACAAATAAAGTACATAAAAAGGAATATTTTCACTTGAGTCACCTTCAGCAGGCTCCAAGCAAAGCTTCCTTCTGGATCCGTTCTAGCCTCAAACCTCTAACAAACTCCTTCCATGACTCTCTCCATGATGTCATAAATGGTGGATGAACATCAACGCACAAGGAAACAAACGTGTCCTGTACAAAATGGGGGAAGGGCAGAAGGCACAAGGGAATTCAGACCTGGTCAAGGGAAAAATCTCAGCATAATAACCTTTCTCTCTCTTCTCTCCTCCTTTAGGCCTTCCCTTTGAGGTCTTTTTATACCAACTCCAAAGTAGTTTTTTAGTTAGGAGTTGGTTTGGAACAGTTGGGCCACGGGCACTAACAGGTGATCATCAGGTAAAACCCGCGATCTCCGCCCGAAAATAAGGAGTGTTATATTTTTTTAAGTGTTTTAATACATACACGCGGGTTGGTTATACACATACCCGCGTATACACGCTTTTAACTTAGGGCAATGTCGCGTATAAGGGATAAAACACTGTTTTTTAAATTTTAGGACCAGGTTTGGAAGGAGGGGTTGCCCTAGCCCATGAATACATCATCACAAACCATGAGAGTGAGATTTGGAGCTATAACAGATGCCCCCTAATATATGAGGTCAGAAGGGGTACATGATGGCCGAAATATATTATGCGAGTACATGGAAAGGAAGTCTGTCAAAAACCGAGGAGGACTTCACCAGAATTCAGCCTGCCAAGCCACCAAAGGAGATCAGAAAGAAACATTGTCTGAGGTGGGCATACCCATGCTCAGAAAAAGTAAAGCATGTCCGCATATCAAGTACAAGCGGATCCACTAAGTATAAAAGTATAAATGAATGAAAGATACATAATGGATCATTTGATCATAATGAACAAGTACATGTCTGAATATCACATATAAGACTGTCAATGATGCTGAAAGATGCAACGGATCACTGATATCAAAGACTGATCCCCAAAAGGTACCAACTGAACATGATGGAATAGGATGGTACTACACCGCAAACTCAGGTGCCAGCATATAGAATGTCGCCATGACTGACTGCAACATATAAAGTGGAGTGGTATCAACTAGCAGCAACAGGAGAAACTGTTAAGTGAACCAATGAATGCTGATACAACCTGAGGTCTTCACCGACCGTCGTGGTACATTTCTACACCATGGGAATAAATGATCTGAAGTCAACCATGTGAGAAATCGTTTGATTACCGGTCATTGATGTATACCGTTAACAAACGCGAGACTACTCACCGATAATGATAATGAGCGTCAAGGTACCCATTACAATCTAACAAGTGTGAATAGATGAGCTGGAGTCGAACACTTGTAAGAATCTATAGATCAGGAGACAATGATGGTTTCCCACTGTCGATAACGAAGGATCTGCCACTAATGACTGCAAAACCCAAGGTACTACCAAATGGACTCTAAATCTTTGCCCCAGAGCAATGAGTCGGAGTCGATAGGGAAAGATCCGCTAGAAGGAAGGCATTAAGGCATCCTTCATCAATCTAGCGCGAGTGTAACCTGTAGGCCAATAATGCGGAAGGAATCGGACGAAAAAGATGTAGTAACCCAACCGAAGTACGTTTCCGGCGTACACAAGATGTAGCTAGCGCACGGCGGAAACCCTCTGAACCAACCAATATTGAAAGCTGACACAGAGGCGAGGTATCCACCAATAGGGTCAAATGGAAACCAAGGTACTGCACGAATCCCAATGTGTGATAATGTAAGCTGATGTCGAACACAAGGGAAACCACTCAGTCAAAGACCCATGATACTGATCGATGCTGAGCACAAGGTAACCTATCAATAATAAAAATAGGGCCAGGGTGCAGCTCTAGGCCTGTCCTCAGAGCAAGATGTTGTCGCGATAAGGACAAGACCCGCCAGCAAGAAGTCAATGGGGACCTTCTCAAACCGGCACGAGTAAAGGACCAATATAACTTATGTGATGATAGACATGACACTGAAAACCAGGGATGGCTGACTGAAAAATGAGTCAAGAGACACTGCAGAGAGGCCGACTCAGGCTAACTTCCCTTGAACAAAAGCACGACTCAATGTGACTATGTGGCAGCATATGATGACTCTGTATAAGTTCGCCATGCAGGAGGCATGAACGAACCCTCCATATGATTGGAAGAGATAACTAATCGGTGGAGACCTGACTCAATAACAAGGTTATGGCGTACCTAAGTCAAACTAAATCCCACCCATACAGAGGAAACTTTGTTTTGAGTGCTTTGTTCAAGGGCGACACAACTGACTCTAGCTGCCAACAATAAATGGAAATAATGTCCCGTTCCCGCTCTTTTTGGAATATTTATTTTTTTGTCTTTTTCTGTTAAGTCAGAAAAAGAATAAAAGAATGCTATGGTATAGTGGAAAGAACGAGTGTCGGTGAAACAAATGATCTAGTTCCTGGGAAAGGAACGTTCCTATGCTCACTGCAGGGAGGTGAAAACTGGTCAGTGACACTCAAAGATATGTTCTTTCCACGGGCCAAGGTGTGTCAAGCTGCAGAAGTAAAGGGTATGCAAGGCTGATTTTGCAGATGTCATGGTCAAAATTTGGCTTAAACACGAGTCCAAGTGAAGCCGACTCTAGGCCAAAAGGTGCAAGTGGTCAACATGCAATGCAGTAGTACAACTCAACACAAAGGAGCCTCTAGGGTATATGGCCAGAACAAAGCGGAGAAGCTAAAAGGAATGAGTCTTCAACGCATAAGTCATGGCGGGACTACAGAGGACTCCCCAGCCTGCTCAAAACGGAGCAACATGGGCAACAAATGTCTGTGAGGTGCTAACTAGGATGCCCATGTAAAAGATGGCTCTACCATCGTGTCATGATTTAAAGAATCAGCGAGTGAAGATGGCTTACGAACCATAACACGATGGGATCGATCCTATGGTGGATGTATCGGTCAAATGGAGGCTAGTATGCATAATGCAACGGAAAAAATGGTGTCCCTAACCTATATGCCAGTGAGAACACGATACCTGCCATGACGGGTCAACAGTCATGGAACCGTCTCGAAACTGAAAATCGTCCAAAATGTCCTGAAAAATAGACCAATCTCGACATTCCAAGCTCCCAAGTTAAAAGTCACATGAGGCCAAACAAAATAAAATTTTGAAAAAATTTTGCATTTTCAAAACTTATAAAAAGCATTTGGACTCACCATTTTTACCATTTGAGTTTGAGAGCAAAGGATTTGGAGCAAAAGGAGCAAACTTCCCACAGCCAGATTCAACCGTTCAAATTCGTTGAAAACCTCCAGGTAACTCTTATACTTAGCTTGCAATTGATTGTGACAGGTTTTAGGATTTTCGGTTGATGTTTTACCGTTGAAATTTTGTCCAAAATTTCCTCGCGGCGTATACGCGGGTTGGTAATATCGAACCTGCGTACACGCGGGCCCTATACGCAACTGTGTGCACAGGAACCCGCGTATACGCCGCGAACCACTTTAAACAAAAACTAACAGTTTTGAATCAATTTTTTGTCAAGATTCCTGTCACGTGGCGTGAAAGAGAGCACGCAGCGGTAGACAATGAAGTTATGAACAGTCTAGAAGCATTAGATGCCCTACGGGGATGCGGTTTGCTTAAATTTTTCAAATTGCCAAATATGAAAGCGAACACGCGTCTGCTTGAGATGCTCATTGATTATTGGGATGTCGATGAGGAACCTTTTATGATCGATCAGATGTTGCTCAGGGTAGAAGTGGAGGATATCTATTTTATCACGGGCCTTTCCCGAAGGGGAGAGGTAGTACAGTCCCGGGGCAGGACACAAAGTGCCCTTTCGATAGAGGACTATGTACAAATATACTGCCTGGGACATCCCAAGAAGGCTGGGAGCCAGATTTCCATCACACATGTGGCGAGTTTATCACTTAGGATAATCATGTTTACCATGGCTCGGGTGAACGGATCATCCTCTCTGCATCAGGCGTCACGGCAAAACATGAGCGTGGCAGTTGACTGTCTCACTACTGTGTTCGACTGGTGTACTCCTCTTCTGGCCAACATGAAGAGCCATCTCACTTCTATCAGGAGGGGTCAGACTAAAAACTTTGGATATGGGAGCATCTTGTGTACTTTTTTTTTCGAGAAGGTTCTCGCACTCCGTCCCAGGGTAGCAGTTTCCATCAGCACCCCATGCGATCCACGCATGGGCCAGTGGGCTGATCTGATGAAACGTCTGGGGGTGGGGAGGTCCCAAGGAATGCCTTTGACGATGACTTCTTCACCTGGTGGGATCAGAAAATCATCGCCGTGGATGACTACCCCTATGCTGGGTTGGATTTCCGAGGAGATCTTGATCTAGTGTTACCACCGAATGCAGCATGGGGCGAGATTGGTAAGATTTTTTGATTTTATGATTTTTTTGGATTTTTCAAATATGATGAATTTTTGAAAAATATTTTTGATGAGATTCAAATGACTAATATGATGATCATGTTCCAGACATCGGGCTGGTACGACCAGATGGATTCCCGCGGCATGGACGGCGCGGCTGAGGAGCCGAAGAGGCAGCTGCTGATACAGAACAGACTCTGAACAACATCCAACGACACTTGGTGAGATTGAGCTACCGAGTACCGATGGCCATCATAGAGGACCTTCCTGAGGATATGCAGCGTCATGTGGTTGGCATGCCACGTGACTGGGTTCGCATTTTTCGGCGTGTGGCCAATGCTATAGTGACATACTTAGACGCTCATCCTGAGTCGAGGCATTAGATATGCCGGACATGATTATGGGAATTTGAGTCCCAATTTTGTATATTTTTTGGACACACATATGTACACTCGAGACGTTTTACGATATATATATATATATATATATATATATATATATATATATATATATATATACAGTTTGACTTTTTGATACTTGCTTTTATTGTGATGAATGATTGATATGCCAGTCTAATGCTTGATTAGCGATAGAATCAGCTAACCAATTATGAGATCTTGGAATATGCAAATAATTAATATAAGTAAATGATCTTTGCAACAACGTCACCCTTAAATACTGGCGATATAAAGATGGATCCCGTACCCGATAAATGTTATTTAATTGAGACACTATCAATTGAGAATCAAGATATACTACCAACGAGTCGATCCCATGAGAGATTGCCTCGGATAATAAATTAATAACAACAGTATACTCGGCCATATTGTTTGAAGCAGGGCCAATGCACACGCCTCTTGATGCCATCAATTGACCAGTTGGATAATAGAGTACCCAAGCTGCGGAAGCAAGATTCCAAGTGTGCCGACTGGCACCATCGGCGAACCCAAAATAGACCAAATCATCCATTAACACCTTCCACAGCAGACCAAAAAGTGCTGATATCAGAAAACTCTCGATGATATATGTATAAATATACATAAAATACAAAGAAGCCATTGCTTGGTCAAAACTAAGCAAAGTACTTCTTTAGGTAGAGCCCGTCAGGGGGCTCCGCCAACTTACTCCTAGGGATGTTTATAGGTACGACGATCGAACCAATCAAAATATTCTCTTCGGTAAATGAATGTGTTGGAGCCAAAGGGACCATACAAACATCACTAGTCGAACTAGAGGACCGAGATTCGACTTCATGCACAGGGGAACGAAAGTGTAACCGATGATGTAAATCTTCCAACGGTCGATCTAAAGCCGTCATTGCTTCGAATATCGCTTCGTCCGATGGAAAAAAAATATCCGAGCAATCCGATGCAGAGGTGGAATCAAGGGTCCAAAAATGAGCCACATCACCATCTATTTCCTTCCCAGAGGAAGGAGTAGAATGGTTATCTACAGAGTTATCGATAGATTCACATCTAGGTTCTACTGTAGATATAAGAGATTCTATTCCACCCACCTTGTCGTCACCTGATGTGGTCACAGATGAAGATAAGGTTCCAGGATTCGAAGAATAAGGAGTTTGGACAAACTCTCTCTGTAAAGGATCCCTATAGGATGAAATTGTATCTATACCAGCTATAGGAGGGGGAAGATTAAACATACCCATCAATGAAGAGTACATCCCGACTCCTAGACTCTCAGTAGGCAGACGGGGGTTACCCACTAAAGGAATAGTAGAGTCAGAGTTTGCTTGAGGATCAACTGGGCAATAGTCCAACTGATCAACCTTAACGATTTTCCCCTCATGAGGAAAGCAAATGACACGAAACAGAGTCAAAACAACGACATCCATCTTGTATACCCAGTTCCTTCCTAAGAGGAGATTATAATCTAGGTTAGCATCTATGACCTCTACTTCAATATTAACGACCTTCCCTCGAACACATACAGGAAAGGCCGGGATAATCCCGTATGGCCTATGAGAATGACCAAATCCTGTCAATAGGGTGGGTGGAGGAACAACCGACGGTGATCCAACGGCCTTCCAGCATGACATAGACATGACACACGTGGAAGCTCCCTCATCTACAACTGTCCGAAAATTATTCGTTTTCTGGTAGGTAGACTTTATCTGGAAATCCATGTGATGAGGAAGTCTCTTTTTGACATTACTCATATTAAAAGTGAGAGCTAAGGAATTACTTGGATCTACTGCCCCCATTGTCGATAGCAAGGCACTTCGTTGAGCAGGACACGACTGGAGAACCTCTAACGCGGACATAGCACATGGACTCTGGGCCAGATCCTCAACAATGGAGTAATTCCAGGCTGCCCTAATATTAGGGTTGATAGTCGCACGTTTAGCGGAACCTTTCAGCACCCGAGGTATAGTCTCAACAGAAGGTCGCTCAATATGAAGTGGGTTGTTAGTTTCGGGAACTGATTTACCCTTGGAAGTTTCACCTTCACCATAATCGCGTGACCGTGTGGTCACATTAGCGTGAGCACCCATCATGAAAACATTTGATGACTTGTCCCCATCCTGGTTGCCCCCAGCGGAGGTTCCAGGGTTTGAACTCGCGCCAACAAGAAGTTGTTGCCCTTGGGGAAACGGGTTGGTTAACACAGCTTGAGAACTAGAAGTCCCTTGCTGTCCTAACAAGCGCTGAGCGTCTTCAATCTTAGGGCAGAGATGAGTTAGATGGTCTCCACTGCACAATTTGCATGGAAACTTAACTTTCTTTCTTGACTCATTTCTACCACCACCAGCGTTGTTGCCGGATTTATTTGCATCAGGTTTCCCATCCTGGTTCTTTTTCTTACCTCGTCCTTTATTTCTCCCATTGGAATTTTGATTTCCTTTGGGGTTATCAGATTGGACGTAATTTATTGAAGAAGTTTGGGAAGCGGGGGGATTAGACGGTGTGACTTGGTTGTTAGAAGCAGCTTGCAAGGACAACTGCTGCAATTGATTCAACAAGTTCACTGTAGTTGTGTCTACTGACCTAATGATACCATCCGCGTGCAGACCTGGCTTTGACTTAGCTACGTCAACCGTAGATCCAGGAGCATCTGGCAAGTATTTCTGTAGGATCCCAGACTGAGAGTAGATCAATTCTAATTTTTGGGCCCTAAAAATGGCTTGCTCCTCAGAATAGACTCCAGACATGGAGACATCCTTGGAGATCTCGGGTTGTAAAGACTTCAAAAACCACTCGAGACGGTACTCCGGAGTGATTTCGGCTTTAATGAGCCTCTTTCTCCGTCTCCATTCCTAAATATGGTCAAAAATGTGGGTTGCCTTATCCTGATGAAAGGTGGCCAGAAGTTCAGTTCCGGAATCATAGCGGACAGGCAACTGAAAATGATTTAAGAAGATATTGGCTAAGTCAGCAAACGATGTAAAGCTGCCCCCTGGCAACTCTATATACCATTTGGCCGCATTACCAGTCAAGGTGCGCTAAAAGAGTCTCAACCTAATCGAGTCATCGATAAGGGAGTTAGATGAGCACCACAAATGGAATGTGGTTACATGGTCGCCTGGGTCTTCACCACTCTTCCCTTCGAATTTTGGAATGTCCGAAGGGAGTTTGGTTGGGACCGGAGGCCAGGCCAGATTGTACTTGATTGGGTCATTTGTTAACTTAGTGAGATCTGGCAAGTTCAACGTTGCCAGAAACGGAAGCCTAGGAGGACCTTGGGGATTCCACCCAGACTGGGCAGAAATCCCAAAGCTCTGAAAATATTGTCCTGGAATTTGGGAGGCACCAGGCTACCCGAAGTAACCAGTAGAACCGGCTGAACCAAAAGGCAAGCCTTGTGGTCCAGCAAAATTCAGAGTTTGACCAACTCCGGCCGTATAACCTCCATAACCAGCAAAGTTTCCTCCTAAAGGATTGTAAGGAGTTTATAACCCCTGATACGGATTCCAAGCCGAAGCTAGAGGAGGAATAGTTTGAAACGAGCTAACCATGGAGTACGGCCTATTCCCTTTTGGTCGATAAACGGATTCCCAGTTCCTGCGCTACTAACCCCAGGGTTATTCCAACCTTGGAAAGGATTGCTGCTTTTTCCTACAGAAGAAAAAGGCATGGATCCTATCATCGGGTTGGAATGTGGTATATGACCACTTCCAAAAGGAAAACCCTGGAATGAAGCTGATCCGCCCATCATGGACGTAGCGGCACTAAGTGGAACCGATGGAATACCCTGTGAGTGGGTGCCAAATGGGAAGAATCCAGTACCAAAAGCATTGGTTTGGGCATTTCCACTCATGGATAGAATGGAGGTAGACCCAACTAAAGATGTGCTAGCAAAAGATCCAAACAAGGAAGCAAAGGAGATGGAAATGGTTCCTCCCCCTTGCACTGATGTTGGGGTTTGCATAGTCGTAGCACTTGTAGAAGCCATGCTTCCAGTAGTGGTCATCGATGGTAAGCGCGTAGCGTAACATAGACTTGACGGTCTATGCGTCGGAGTCCCAACGTATTGCAGTACGTCTGGATGACTAGATGGTAGAGGAGAATTTGGAGCCGCTAACGACTCTGAAAGTTCTTCTACCTCTATGTTATTCTCCGCTTGAAAGAGAACTCGAGAAAGGACTGGAGTGTCCCTCTCTTGTTCAGAAGTGCCAGGCCTTGCTTGGCCGCTAATGCCCCTGAGAGGAGGATCAATCCCTGATGCATCAACCGGTGTGGGACGGAACCCACCGGTAGTATTGCCTCTGCGCCTTCTAGGAGAAGGCTCTAAACTTGGTGGCGAAATACCACGAAGTCTTCGAGACCGTCTTGGAGATCAGTCAGCCACTTTGAATTTTTTGTTATGATCTAATTAAAGACTCAAAAAAAAAATTGAAAGCTAGGCCAACTAGGAGCACAGAGCACACACTATAAAGTCCCTAAAGATACAGCCAGTCAAACAACTTCGAAGTATTTCCGCTCCAAGTGATGAAGACCGGACACCAAAGTACGAGAAAGTGAATTAAGGGGCCTTCCGAAGATAGTCTGGGATGATGAGGGCCCAGTCCTATCTGTAGGTTTTAACCCTGTACAGAAATTACTTGCATATGAATTCTTAAACAAAGAAAATAAACAATGCGAGAGCATAACCCATAAAACACATATGCACAGAGATTTTTCCCTGGATCCCAAAACCGGGACTACCAGCTTGATTTTTCATTATGTTCCTTTCAATGTTACAATACATATTTATACATGCTGAAGCATCCAATACCATGAACCGAAAAACCATCGCGTCCAATACCATGTGCGAAAATCATGCACAAAACCATAGGTAGGTTCGCCCAACCTAATATAGGGTCCAAAAAAAATTTTCCCGGGGCGCTGCCCCGGACCCCGTAGAGGGGGGCTACCTGCCCCCCTCAAACCCCCCGGATAGGGGGGGCTGCCGCCCCCCCTGTGACCCCCCTGCTGCGCAATCGGCGCAACGAAGGGGGGCTACCGGCCCCCTCTAACCCCCCGTTTAACTACGTCGGTTAGTCGTGGAAAGAATATAACACAACCCAACAATCTCCCACTTGTTGTTTTCTTTCCACAGGGGGCCACAAGAGAGTTTAGTCATTTTTCCAGCCCTGAAACGCCCATTGTTTCTCTACACCAAGAGAACTTCTCAGAGCTCACAGATTTTGTCAATGCATCTGTAGTATTCTTCAAAGTGTCCACCTTTACCAGCAACACCTTTTTGTCTTCTATCATATCCCTCACAAAGTGATACTGAACATCAATGTTCTTTGTCTTTGAATGATAAGCAGGGTTCTTTTCCAAGAAAATTGCACTTTGGCTGTCACAGTCTATTCTTATAGCTCCCTGTACTAACCCCATACTTGAACACAATCTCTGCAACCAAACTACTTCCTTGCTTGCATGAGTGGCTGCCATGTATTCTGCCTCTGTAGTTGATAGTGCCACTACAGATTGTTTCTTACTCATCCAACTGACTGCACCTCCAAATAGGTTAAACACATACCCACTTGTAGATCTTCTCTGATCCAGATCTCCAACCCAGTCTGCATCAACAAAACCATGAATATCCAACACTCTGTCCAATCCTGGTCTTCCTTGGTAGCACAAACCATAATCCCTAGTGCCACGCAAATACCTGAAAACCCGCTTCACTGCTGTCCAGTGCTCCTTCCCAGGTTTTGACATAAACCTGCTCATTACTCCCACTGCATGTGCAATGTCTGGTCTAGTACAGACCATTGCATACATCAGGCTACCGACTGCACTTGCATATGGAACACGGGACATGTCTGTTGAAAATAATACTGAGAGGGGGGGGGGGGTGAATCAGTATTATCAGATCTATAAAATTTTTTCAATGCTCAGAAACATATACGCTACTTTCGTTAAGTGAACCAGCGTGTACACGCAACTGTGTCTAAAGAAAACAGCGTATAACCGGAAATCTTATAATTCAGTTAGTTTATCTTCAGTTAAGTGCATAAGGACATTATTCACCATATTAAGAGTAAACAGATGCAGTAGAACAGATCACACAAAAACCACACACATGAACACCATGATATAAGGTGGAAACCCAATGTGGGTGAAAACCACCTGCTGCAAGTTGTCTCTATCTTTCTTTAATATGAAACTCCAGTTTACAATCTTTTATACTGGTGCAGCCTTATACCAGTACGCAGGCTACAACCTGCAGAAGGCTACAACCTTCTCTCGTTCTCCAAACTTCCTTGGAAGGGAGCTCCAACCCCCTTTGCTCTTGTACTAGCCAAGATACTAGTACGTAGGTGCTGGCCTACAATCTTCTTTCTTTCAGGTACCACCTTTCATACATTTTCAGACTGGATATTCCTGAAGCACAACATTACAATCTGAAGACCACAATTCATTCAACTTTCACAACAAATCATTGAAGCACAAGACAACCAATACTAGCATCATCAATCTTTGAATCACTGAACCACTGAAACCCTGTCAACACCTGTCACCAGAACACAGAGCAGACTACAGAACTCTGAAATATCAGTCAGACCCAACTGCAAACCCAAAAATCATGCTTCAAAAGATACACGCTACTTCAATGAGGGCAACCCGCGTATACACGCGGTTTTACCGAAGACAACCTGCGTACAGATCTAAAAATAACTTTTCATAACTTGCAGCTGTACCAGATATCAGTTAGACCCAGAACATAACATTGCGTCAGTATGCAGATCTAGAAATATGCATAATCAACCATATCATAATAGTGCATTTCAAATCATTAGATCCCGATCTATCCTTAGATCTAGTCTTCCATCAATCGAAGTGATCTCTCCTTAGCTTAGATCAAGCAACCCAAAACCTGCATACCAGATCTCTTTCTTTTTTAGATATTCAAGCCTTTTCAAAAGATGCACTTGCCTAATGATCTTCTTCTCCTTATATAGCCTTAGGCCTTGCTCAATACCAAGAGCCAAAACCATAGAAATCCAAAACCATCAACTTCAAAACTAGAGATCTACACGTCTGTCGAGGTACTTTGGTCCAAAGACATGGGCACAAGTACCGAGGACTAACTACCATGGACCAAAAGGAAACTTCCCGACATATACGCCCTTTTCTGTTCATGCATCTGCGTGTATACGCGCCTTAGTATATAGCTCTCCTGCGTATACGCGACTTAGTATGCATATCACCTGCGTGTATACGCAACTTTGACTTAATTAACCTGCGTATATGAGATTTCTCTTCATTCTTGTAGTCTGGACGGAGATCTTTCATCAAGGAGAGTTGCCATCAAGGACAACACCTGTATCATAGCGCCACACCTGAGCCAAAATGCCAACAATCTCCCCCTTTGGACTTGATGGCAACCTTTAGATCCTTAGAATCATTCTCCCCCTTTGTCATCAAGGGCAAAGGGCTGTGCTCCCCCTGAGGACATGCTGATACCTCTGCTTGCCTGTGCTGAATCATGCTCCCCCTGACTGTAGGCCAGATCTGCAAAAGATGTTCTTCAACAAGAACCAAGACTTATACACCATAAGGGACCTTCCTATCCCCAAAAGACTCAATACACACATCCATACTCCCTACCAAGAGGGGACACATCAGAAACAACCAATTATATTACATCATTCATCCCAGGCATAGTGGGGAAACCAACATAGGCCGTTACATGACCTTGACACCATAAAAGAGATATCACAAAAAAAATACATGACATAGAGACAACAGATCTAGACCAAGACTTATGAAAGTCACCAACAGCATCTGATAAACATTTTTAGATCAGCAACCAGGTTTTCTTTCTGAGCTCCTTCTCCTGAAACCAACAACCAAAACATCTAAATGCCAACAATGCTTTATGAGACTTTTAAGTTGCTCCCCCTGAACCTGTGCCTGCTGCACCCCTTGAAACTGTGCCTGAAGAATTCTGACATACCCATCTCAGACCTTTTCAAACCAGAGATTTCCCTTGCTGTTCAGAACTCCATATACGCGATTTCACCTGCATAAGCCAGCGTATGTACGCGGATATACTTTCTGCAACAAGCGTACAACATACACTACAACATACACGTGACTTACCCCACATATATCGGCGTATATACGCGGATATCCCTTACGTAACTTGCGTATACCAACTTTTCTGTAGAACAGACAAGCTTTAACAGCAGGATGAAGCATCAACTACTCCCAGCTTTTTTCTGAGATATTCAAAAGTTTCCCTGGGCAGTGGTTTTGTGAGAATATCAGCAACTTGTTCCTTAGAAGGAACATACTCCAACTTGACCTTCTGCTCAAGTACTTGTTCCCGAAGAAAATGGTACTTGATTGGTATGTGCTTGGTCTTTGAGTGCATGACTGGATTCTTTGAAATGCTGATTGCACTTGTATTATCACATAAGATAGAGACTGGTGGAGTGCAAGTGATTTGAAAGTCCTGCAAGGTCTGCATCATCCAAAGAAGTTGTGTGCAACAAGATGCCGTAGCCACATATTCTGCTTCAGCTGTAGATAAGGCAATCGAACTCTGTTTCTTGCTGAACCAAGATACTAATCTGGAACCCATGAAGAAAGCACCACCACTTGTGCTTTTCCTATCATCTACACTTCCAGCCCAATCTGCATCTGTGTAAGCATGAAGAGTGAGATTTGTATTTCTAGGATACCATAAGCCATAGTTTTGGGTCCCTTGAAGATACTTGAAGATTCTTTTGACTGCCTGAAGATGAGTTTCTTTTGGGTTGGCTTGAAATCTTCCAACAATTCCTACTGCATGTGTAATATCTGGTCGGGTACCTGTCAAATAAAGCAAACTCCCAATCATGGATCTATAAGTGGGTTGGTGAACTGCTGCTGATTCATCATTTGCACTGAGGCTGCATCCTGTAACCATGGGTGTACATACTGGCTTTGACTCTTCCATGCCACACTTCTTCAAGATCTGCTTGAGGTATTTGGTTTGAGACAGGAAGATACCTCCTTCATTTTGTTGGATTTGCAATCCAAGAAAATATGTCAATTCTCCAAGTAGTGACATTTCGAATTCTTTCTGCATAACCAAGGCAAAGTTTTGACTCATAGTCTCTTCATTGCTGCCAAATATAATATCATCTACATAAACAACAAGAATTAGCAATTTGTTATTTTCAACTTTTATATAGAGATTGCTATCTGCTGATCCTTTTGAAAAGCCTTGTTGGTGAAGATATTTGTCCAACCGATAGTACCAAGCCCTTGGAGCTTGTTTGAGTCCATAGAGAGCCTTTTTCAATCTGCATACAAGGTTTGGATCATTCCCAAGAATGAAACCATCTGGCTGCTCAATATATACTTCTTCTTCTAAGTCTCCATTCAGGAAGGCTGATTTCACATCCATTTGAAATACCTTGAAGTTTTGAAAGCTTGAGAGAGCAAGGAACATTCAGATGGCCTCAAGTCTTGCTACAGGAGCAAAGGTCTCTTCAAAATCTATCCCTTCTTGCTGCGCATACCCTTTACAAACAAGTCTGGCCTTGTTTCTAATTACTTCTCCATTTTCATTCAATTTATTCTTGAAGACCCATTTTGTCCCTATGACATTCTTATCTTTTGGTCTAGGAACCAGTTCCCAAGTGTTGTTCTTTTCGATCTGCTCAAGTTCTTCATCCATTGCTTTGACCCAACATTCATCTTTGCATGCCTCTTTCACATTTTGTGGTTCAGTGGAGGAGAGTAATGCCAAATAGCTTGAAGCTTCTGCAAGTGTCCTTCTTGTTTGTACTCCTGCTTCTTTCTGCCCCACAATCTGAGATTCTGGATGATTCTTTTGAACATATCTGGATGGACTCTTCTCTTCTATTCTTGTCTGCTCCTCTGGTTCTTCTTGAGGTACTTCTTCTTCTTGAGGTTCTTCTTCTTCATCATTCCGCCTTTGAGGGTAGCCTTCATCTTCTTCAATGTCTTCATGATGAACTTGCCTAGGAATATATCCCTTCTCATCAACCACTACATCTATGCTGTCAACAATTCTGCCAAGTCTTTTATTGTAACACTTGTATGCTTTGCTATGTGGAGAATAACCAAGAAGAATGCCCTCATCTGCTCTTGGTTCAAGTTTGCCAAGTTGCTCATTAGTATTCCTAATATAACATTTGCTCCCAAAGATTTTGAAGTGCTTCACTGAAGGAGTCTCACCACTCCAGAGCTCATGAGGAGTTTGAGTGTTGTTTACTCGGACATTTGTTTTGTTAAGGATAATAACCGCAGCATGTGCAGCTTCACCCCAGAAGGTTGCGGGAGTACCTGATTCATCAAGCATAGCACGAGCCATTTGTTGGATTGTTCTGTTCATTCTTTCCACAACCCCATTTTGCTGAGGAGTTCTAGCTGTAGAGAATTCTCTTCTTATCCCATGTTCTTCACAGAAATCAAAAAATTTGTTTGAGGTAAATTCCCCACCTCTGTCATATCTGAGGCACTTCATTTTGTGTCCTGATTCATTTTCAACCAAGGCTCTGAAGGATTTGAATTTTTCGAATGCTTCATCTTTGTGCTTCATAAGTCCTAACCAGACAAACCTGGAGAAATCGTCAATGAATAATATCAAGTATTCTTCTCCTCGAGGTGTTCTTTTTCTGAATGGACCACATGTATCTGTATGTACTAGCTCAAGAGGCATGCTAGCTGATCCTTCCTTTTCTGGAAAGTTAGTTCTGGTTTGCTTTCCAAACTGACAAGATTTGCATATAGTGTTTTCTAGAATTTTGATATCTGGAAGACCACGAATTGCCTGATATTTGCATGCTTTCCTTATTTGTGAAAAGCTTAGATGCCCCAACCTTCGATGCCATAGCCAGTGTTCATCATCCTTGCTCAAATAGCATTGTTGTGGTCCTTCTTCAAATATGTATAGATTATTTGGAGTCCTTCTTCCTTTGATCACTGTTTTACCTGTATCAAGATCACGAACACAACATCCATTTGATCTAAATATTACCTCTGTTCCTTGATCGCACATCTGACTGACACTCAGAAGATTATGCTTCAATCCATCAACATACAAAACATTTCCAGCTTTGACCTTCTCTTTCAATGGAGCCACACCTTTTCCTTTTATGGCTGCAGAGATATCGTTTCCAAAAGAAACTTTCTTCCCCTTTTCTAATGCGGTATATGACTCAAGCTTTTCTTTGTCCCCTGTCATATGCTTCGATCATCCGCTGTCAATGTACCATAGACTTTCTTGACCTTCGGCATAAAAGGCTATCCCACATCTTTCTGGTTGTGGTTCCTTTATTCTCCATGTTCTGACATTTGAGTTTTGCTCCTTCTGAATTGTCTTCCGGAACCTGCTCCTGCATTTAGAGTCTTCATGACCAAAGTTATTACAAATAGAGCATTCAACTTCATTTTCAAGAACCGAAAAGTTGTTATAAGTCCTCTTCATGGTTTCAGTCATTCTTCCTTGCTTTTGAGCTTCTCTAGTCATGATTGTCTTGTATGCAACACATTGAGCTGCTTTGTGACCGAAGTTATGGCAAGAAAAGCATTGGCCATTAAAGAAACTTCTGCGATAATCAGATCTATCATCCAACCGATTGTAGCTTCTATTTATTCTTGGAGCAAATTGGGAAGATTTTACCTGTGGCTGATTGTAGCTTCTGTTTGTCCTTAAGGCAGTTTGTCCCCAAATTTCTTGATGGTCTTTATTTATTCTTGAGGTAAACTGTCCCTGATTCACCTGATTACTTTTATTTGGCCTTTGCTCGCTTTTCCTTGCTGCATCAAGATAAATTTTAGAGGTAGAGGCTTGAGATGTTTCTCCATTATATCCAAGACTTGTCTTGATCAGAGGAGATCGCTGCACATTGATAATCTCATCCAAGGTTTCAGATCCTTTAACAAATTTGAGATTAATAGCTTTTGTTTTCTCAATCTCTTTTCTAAGACCAACAATTTCACCTTCTAATTTTTCAAGACGTCTTTCCTTTTCATCAATTTGAAATTGTAGAGTATCAATGATCACATTCTTCTCTTCTATACATCTCTTCAGTCTAGTAATTTATTCATGAAAGTAATCCACATCTATAGCATCCATATAATCATCATCTTCAAATGCCATTAACAATTTATATTCATTACCTCATTCATCTTCATCACTGTTTGATAGACCATCACTATCTTCATGAGTGTAGTAGCTTTTCTTATTTGCACTCTGTTTCTTGTTCCATCTAGTAGGTTCCTTTCCTTTATCCTTATAGGGACATTTTGCAGCATAATGACCTACTCTTCCACAAGCAAAGCATTTAAAAGGTAACTTACCTCTGAACCTTCCGTAACCCCTTTGAAGATTTCTGACAAAATTTGATTCTTCTTCTTCTTCTGGGACGTGGCTTGCTTCATAATAATCTTCTTTGCCTGATGCCTTGAAAGCAACTTATCTTCTGTCTGATGGACCTCCCTTTCTCATTTCATAAGCAGTTAGAATTCCATGTAGCTGAGACATAGTAAGAATTCGTAGATTTTCCTTTTCTTCTATTGCAGAAACCTTAGATTCAAACTTGGGGGACAATGATCTTAGAACCTTTTCAACCACTATAGCCTCTTTTATTTCTTCACCCAAATTTTTCATACAATTAACAATCTCATCTACCCGAAGAAAATAGTTAGCCACACTTTCATCATTATACATCTTGAGAGTCTCATACTGAATCCTGAGAGTTTGAAGTTTAGCACGCTTTACCTGTTCATCTCCTTCATAGCTCGTGACAATTTTGTCCCATATCTCTTTTGCGGATTTGTAGTGCATTACCTTCATGAATTCCGTTTGGGATATACATCCTAATAGGGTACTGACTGCTTTCGCATTTGTTTCATACTTCTTTTTCTCAGCTGCATCTGTAGGAGTAGCTGAAGGAAAGGCGTAGCCTGTTTCTACGATGTCCCAAACTTCTGTACCCAGAGATTGAAGATAGGCAGTAACTCTTACCTTCCAATAATTGAAGTTTGTCCCATCAAAAACCGGTGGCCTGATTGATGCTTCTTTCTCGTAGTTGCTCATGATGAACGATCTACCTTCAAGCGGTCAAGCTTCTCTGAAGGACCTGCTCTGATACCAATTGTTGAAAATAATACTGAGAGGGGGGGGGGGGGGGTGAATCAGTATTATCAGATCTATAAAACTTTTTCAATGCTCAGAAACATATACGCTACTTTCGTTAAGTGAACCAGCGTGTACACGCAACTGTGTCTAAAGAAAATAGCGTATAACCAGAAATCTTATAATTCAGTTAGTTTATCTTCAGTTAAGTGCATAAGGACATTATTCACCATATTAAGAGTAAACAGATGCAGTAGAACAGATCACACAAAAACCACACACATGAACACCATGATATAAGGTGGAAACCCAATGTGGGTGAAAACCACCTGCTGCAAGTCGTCTCTATCTTTATTTAATATGAAACTCCAGTTTACAATCTTTTGTACTGGTGCAGCCTTATACCAGTACGCAGGCTACAACCTGCAGAAGGCTACAACCTTCTCTCGTTCTCCAAACTTCCTTGGAAGGGAGCTCCAACCCCCTTTGCTCTTGTACTAGCCAAGATACTAGTACGTAGGTGCTGGCCTACAATCTTCTTTCTTTCAGGTACCACCTTTCATACATTTTCAGACTGGATATTCCTGAAGCACAACATTACAATCTGAAGACCATAATTCATTCAACTTTCACAACAAATCATTGAAGCACAAGACAACCAATACTAGCATCATCAATCTTTGAATCACTGAACCACTGAAACCCTGTCAACACCTGTCACCAGAACACAGAGCAGACTACAGAACTCTGAAATATCAGTCAGACCCAACTGCAAACCCAAAAATCATGCTTCAAAAGATAAACGCTACTTCAATGAGGGCAACCCGCGTATACACGCGGTTTTACCGAAGACAACCTGCGTACAGATCTAAAAATAACTTTTCATAACTTGCAGCTGTACCAGATATCAGTTAGACCCAGAACATAACATTGCATCAGTATGCAGATCTAGAAATATGCATAATCAACCATATCATAATAGTGCATTTCAAATCATTAGATCCCGATCTATCCTTAGATCTAGTCTTCCATCAACCGAAGTGATCTCTCCTTAGCTTAGATCAAGCAACCCAGAACCTGCATACCAGATCTCTTTCTTTTTCAGATATTCAAGCCTTTTCAAAAGATGCACTTGCCTAATGATCTTCTTCTCCTTATATAGCCTTAGGCCTTGCTCAATACCAAGAGCCAAAACCATAGAAATCCAAAACCATCAACTTCAAAACTAGAGATCTACACGTCTATCGAGGTACTTTGGTCCAAAGACATGGGCACAAGTACCGAGGACTAACTACCATGGACCAAAAGGAAACTTCCCGACATATACGCCCTTTTTTGTTCATGCATCTACGTGTATACGCGCCTTAGTATATAGCTCTCCTGCGTATACGCGACTTAGTATGCATATCACCTGCGTGTATATGCAACTTTGACTTAATTAACCTGCGTATATGAGATTTCTCTTCATTCTTGTAGTCTGGATGGAGATCTGTCATCAAGGAGAGTTGCCATCAAGGACAACACCTGTATCATAGCGCCACACCTGAGCCAAAATGCCAACAATGTCCTCTTCCTCTTCTTGTGTCTTGGGACACTGTTCAGCAGATAACCTCACACCTACAGGAATAGGAACCTTCACCGGTTTACTATCCTGCATATTAAACCTCTGCAGTATTGTCTCGACATACTTCCTCTGGTTTAACCAGAGCTTCCTCTTTGCCCGATCTCTTTTAATTTCCATGCCCAAAATATAGTTTGCAGCACCAAGATCTTTCATGTCAAATTTGGAGGACAATTGGGTCTTCAAATCCTGGATAATTTCTTTGTCATTTCCAACCAGCAAGATATCATCCACATACAAGACCAGATAAATAACACGGTCACCAATTAATTTAAAATACACACAATGATCTGCTTTGCTTCTGGTGAAGCCAAGTCCCCGTATAAATGTATCAAATTTCTGATACCACATCCTTGGTGACTGTTTTAACCCATACAGAGACTTCTTTAACTTGCATACCAGTTCTTTCTTACCCTTCACCGCAAAGCCTTCAGGTTGCCTCATGTAGATTTCCTCTTCCAAATCCCCGTGAAGAAATGTTGTCTTCACATCCATCTGTTCTACCTCAAAATCAAAAGCAGCATCAAAAGATAAAAGTAATCTAATAGAAGCTACCTTGGCAACAGGAGAAAAAATATCACCAAAATCAATTCCCGGCACCTGGGAATAACCTTTTGCTACCAACCGAGCTTTGTATTTCTCCACCTTTCCTTCTGCATTAGTCTTCTTCTTGAACACCCATTTGCTGCCAATGGGTTTCCTTCCAGCCGGCAACTCTACCAGATCCCAAGCCTCATTTTTGTGCAAAGATGCCATTTCATCAACCATAGCCTCTTTCCAGAGTTTTCCATCCTCTGAATCCACTGCTTCCTTCACAGTTCTGGGATCATCATCAGTAACATACAAAGTAAAATTTGAACTGAAAGCAGATGGACTATACCTTTCTGGCTGCCTTCTTTCTCGACCTGATCTTCTCACAGCCGGAGTTTGTGGCTCTTCATCTTCTGATTCCTCCTCTGCCGCAGAGTCTGATTCTTCCTCCTTTGGCTCAAACTCTATCTTCTCAGGTTCCTTTGGATGGACTTCAGATTGAATAATATCTTTTACCTCTCTAAACACCACATCTCGGCTGTACACAACCTTCCATGTGACTGGGTTCCAAATCTTATAACCCTTTAAACCATCCTTATACCCAATAAAGATGCACTTTTTAGATTTACTATCCAACTTGGTTCATTTCTCCTTTGGAACATGTACATATGCATCACATCCAAATACCCTCAGATGTGAAAGAGAGGGTTTCTTACCAGTCCATACTTCTTGTGGAGTCTTATCCTCCAACGCTGATGAGGGTGATCTGTTGATCAGGTAACGTGCAGTATCCACCGCCTCTGCCCAAAATTCTTGTCCTAACCCGGCACCACTGAGCATGCTTCTTGCCCTTTCCATCAACGTCTTGTTCATTCTTTCTGCGACTCCATTTTGCTGAGGTGTATATGGAGTAGTCTTCTGCCGTGCTATACCACACTTCTTACAAAATTCTTCAAATTCCTTGCTGCAAAATTCTCCACCATTATCTGTCCTCAGCACCTTTATCTTCTTCTTTGTCTGATTTTCCACCAGAGCCTTAAATTCTTTAAACCTGTCAAAGGCTTCAGATTTCTTCTTAAGGAAATATATCCATGTATTCCTTGAGAAGTCATCTATGAATGATACATAGTACACAGACTTACCCAGTGATGGAACCTTCACAGGTCCAAACACATCACTGTGCACAAGCTCTAATATCTGTTTCGTCCTCTTACCACCAGAGGGGAAACTTACTCGATTCTGCTTCCCATACACACAATTTTCACAGAAATCAAAATCCAGAGAGCTATCATTCATACCTTCTACCATACCTTTACCATGAAGTATTCGAAGGCCCTTCTCTCCAATATGTCCAAGCCTTTGATGCCACAACATGGTCTTCTCTCCAGAGACCACTAGATTTTCTACTCCATTTTCAGGAACCATAGAACTATTGCACCCATCAACAACAGTGCTACCTTGAAGTTTGTACAGAGTTCCAGTCCGAACTCCCCGCATCAATATCAGTGCTCCTCGAACCATCTTGCAGGTATCTTTCTCGAACACCGTCTTTACACCTGCATCATCCAACTTGCTTACAGAAATCAGATTTCTGGCCAATGCAGGAATATGTAGAACACCCGGAAGTGTTCTAACCCTTCCACCTTGCAACTTCAACTTTACTTTTCCCCGACCAATGATTCTAGCCTTCCTATCATCTCCTAAGAAGACATCACCACCATCGTATTTCTCATACTCGCAGAACCACTCTCTATGGGGAGTGAAGTGAAAGGATGCACCTGAGTCAATCAACCATGCCTCATGATCTACATGTGTACTTGAAGAAGCCAAGTACACATCCCCACCTTCATCTGAGGTGGTTTTCGCCTCTGCAGAAGGAGCATCATCAGATCCCTTTCCTTTATCAGGAGCTTTAGATTTACAATCCCTTCTGAAGTGTCCTTCCTTTCCGCATTTCCAGCACACCACCTTTGTAGGTTTTCCTGGAGATTTAGATCTCCCTCTAGATTTAGATCTCCCACTCGATGACTTATTTTTGTTTCTGTTCTGGGATCGTCCTCGTACAGACAAGGCATCACCATTCTGGTTGTCCATATTCTTTCGTCTCATCTCCTCCGTCAGCAAGGCTGAGACTATTTCATCAAACTGCAAAGCAGTTGCATTACTACCTATTGCAATAACCAGACTATCCCACGAATCTGGTAGAGAACACAATAGACTGATGCACTTATCTTCATCTGAAATTTTAATATCAACAGATAATAACTGACTTACCACAGTATTAAACGCATTCAGATGCTTTGTCACCGAGTCTCCATCTTTCATCCTCAGGTTATACAGCTTTTTCCGCAGGAACAGTTTATTCACCAGAGACTTAGATTGGTACAAAGTCCCTAACTTGACCCATAAAGCCTTAGCCGTAGCTTCCCCTGATACATTCAGCAATACTGAATCTGAGACACACAATCGTATTGTGCTCTTTGCCTTCCGATCCAATTTCTTCCATACTTCATCGGTCACTCCCGATGGTTTAGTACCCGGATCTACCGCGATCCACTGATCTTTATCGACCAACAGATCCTCCATCTTGAGTTTCCACAACTCAAAACTCTGACCATTGAACTTCTCAATCTCGATCTTTCCACTGCTCGCCATCTTCTTTCACCACCAGAATCGATCTCGCAGATCTCCCACTGAACAGGGTCTACCACAGGCCCGAGCGAAACCCCTCAGCAACAAAGGCGTCCCCTTGAAGCCAAAATAGCTCTGATACCAAATGTAGGTTTTAACCCTGTACAAAAATTACCTGCATACGAATTCTTAAACAAAGAAAATAAACAATGCGAGAGCATAACCCATAAAACACATATGCACAAAGATTTTTCCCTGGATCCCAAAACCGGGACTACCAGCTTGATTTTTCATTATGTTCCTTTCAATGTTACAATACATATTTATACATGCCGAAGCATCCAATACCATGAGCCGAAAAACCATCGCGTCCAATACCATGTGCGAAAATCATGCACAAAACCATAGGTAGGTTCGCCCAACCTAATATAGGGTCCAAAATTTTTTTTTCTACCCGCCCCCCTCAAACCCCCCGGACAGGGGGGCTGCCGCCCCCCCTGTGACCCCCCCGCTGCGCAATCGGCGCAACGAAGGGGGGCTCCTGCCCCCCTCTAACCCCCCGTTTAACTACGTAGGTTAGTCATGGAAAGAATATAACACAACCCAACACTATCAGCGAAGGTATCAGAGGAAGTTACGCTGACCTCCTAACAACAGCCTGCGCCGGTGCAAGCCCCCAAGCTTCGCAAGGGTGCCCTCCAGTAGTACTGTCGAGAGTGATGCAACGTCAACCTCAGGTGCCACGGGATTCCCCTCCTCAGCCACCTGTGTAGTTCCCTAGGAGTAGCAACTATGGATACCAACTCGTCGCAGAAGCCAGGCGGAATAGTTGTGAGGTAATTTCGGACAAGTAGGAGAGGGGGTATCTCTCTTCCTTGTCTTCACAGACCCTCGTGCTTAACTCCCAGATCCGGAGCTTTCCTGGTCTTCCTAACGCTATTGGATTTTCTCTCGTTATTCAGACTCCTACGTTTGACGTTTATATGGCCTTGGAGAGTTAACTCTCCACTCGCCTAATCGAAGGCCCTAAAATCCTAATCTTGTTGGTGTAACTGACTAAAACAAAAAGTTCTAGTGAATTTTAGTTAGCGCTTGATTTTATTAGGTTGTTCTTTAAGTCACAAGGTAACGGAAGTGAAACTAGTGGTGTTTTTTGACGCAAAAGAAATTAATAAAAGCTTAACTACATGCACATGCACTTTTTCGTTTTTCGATGAAGAGCAATTTCTATAGGGTTCAGAGGTACTTCTAATAAAACAAATTTTTCTTTTCTTTTCGTTAATTCATACTTCACACTCACAAAAGCTAAGAAAGCTACAGGAGACCGAAAAACTGGAGAAAAGGGTAGAAGAACAGCTAAAGGGGAAGGAGGAAACAATAGATACCCAAGAACCTGACCCCCAGCCTAGTTTGGGCTCTTACTACAATATTCTTGAGGGGGGGGGGGATCATTCCACAGAAATTTGCAGTCCCACTTTTCTTTGAGCTGGAGAAAGAAAGAATAAGGAGCCATAGATGGATGCAAATTTCCAAATCCAATGGGGTGGAGGATATTGGCCACATGGAGAACCAACTTAGAGAGATTGGTACGGAATTATGTGATGTAAGACATAGAGAGGCAATCAGAAGAACTCACTTGGAAACAAAAAATGAGTTGCTAAGAAGACAACTACAAGAAAAGGAGACACAATTGGCATGCATGACCAGTTGGTCTATGGAGGCACTACAGTGCAGAACACCAGCAAAATCATATGGAGTACACTTCAAAGACAAATGGTTGTAGTTTCAGATCAAGACTTTGGCACAGAGAGGCATCATGCCTTTCCAAGATTATAAATATTTTACAGACCTATGTGACCAAAGTTCAGTAGAATACAAGGCAAATATAGTAGATTTCCATTTGCATAACATGGCCCTCATCGATATGAACCTATGGGACTCCAATGCTAGGCTAGGGGACTTGCAACTGATGGCCATGGCATCATGGATGAATCATGAGGAGAAAAGGGCAACAGAAATAAAAAATTTGATGGCAAAAGAGAAAAATGAACCCTTAATGATCAGAGCTGAGCCATCAGACCCCATGGCTCTCATCAGTGTCCACCAACTGCTTGCAAATAATCCTCAAAGTGCCCCTAAGTATATCAATGAGCAAGCTTAGGCCATTGCACATTTTGAGGACATGGAAATATTACTTGAGGAATATTGTATTCATGCTTGTATGAGGAGGTGGAACACTCCCCCGCACAGTCTGCAAATCAGGGAGTATCACTCCCCAACAAGGATGAAAGAAGCAGTAAGGAGAGTGCCACTGTACAAGCACTCTATGCAGAGTTTGAAGGCCAATTGGATTGGCCTCAAATTGAGCCCCCCACTGCTGCTAGGCCTATTGGAAGGTGGAAAAGAGGAAGAAGAACAACAATAGTGGGAAGAGGTAGACAGAAAGGCAGGATTACATGACAAATAAGAGGACCTCACATCAGAAGCATGGGATGTCAGGGGGCCATCAGGGCCATCAAAGCTAGTTGCTCAGAGGATGAGCAATACATTCAGTAGGGGGGTGATGATGAGCCCCATAAATGGGTAATTATATGGGCTCATTTTTCCTCCTAACTTAGCTTAATCCACCATTCTCATTATTTTATTGCATGTTTTTTATTATATTTATGCTAATAGAGTGATCTGGGTTGGTCATTATGCCATGGAGTCTAATGTGTGCTTAATGCAGATTTTTGGTCAATTTTGGAGACAAAGTAAAATATTTAATGGACATTTGGTAGAAAATATTCAAAGAAGACAAGGGAGAGGATTTATAGGAGTGTTTCCCCCTCATTTATGACTCCCTACTTCGAATTCTCCTTCAGAAAGCTCGGAGTACAAGCAGCCACATCAATGCACCAAAGAGGCAACGGAGCAAGTGGAGGATAACTATTGTCGATCTCAAGCTTTGGGAGAAAAACCTCCTTGATTTTAAGGGAGCTGTTGGGAGCTCTAATTGTATAAGTAGAGAGGCCTAGGGCCTCATTAGGTTGTTGGATGTTAGTCAAATTTTCTTACTTTTGTTGTAGCTTTGCTCTGCTCAACTTCGAGCTTACTTTTGTAGACAGTTTCATGTAATCTTACTGTTATTTTGATAATGAAGATGAGATTGTTTCCGAGCTAGCACTGAGTTACCTCAAAGGGATGAAGCTCTTGGGTTAGGGCCCAATCCAAGTAGCCAAGCACCTCTTGTTTTGTATTTATATGCTTTGTTTCAGTTTATGAATGAGTTGCTGATAGATATATTTCTTTCTTAGTTAAGAATAGGTTGCTTTTGGTAATTTAAAAGGTTGTTTCCATTTCAGTTTGCTGTAGCAAGTTGAATAGTGATATAAGAAGATACAAAAGGGCCATCAACAGAGCCTTGGCCTCCTTTCTCCCCTTTGGGACCATGAACTGAGGCCAAGACCCTATTGCTGCCACAAAAAACACAGATTTGCCTTTGCCATAGGATTTCTAGTGTTGCAGCTTGTTAGAAGGTTAATGCTTTGTTGTAGATCTATTTCATCATGCTCATTTCTGTCTATACAATAATTTTCCTTCCATGTTTTCTTTCCATATGGAATTGTTCAGCATTTACTTTCTTAGATCAAAATTTAGACTAACTTGATGAACAATTCTGTTTTTTAATGTAGCTAGTTTCTTTACTTGCTTAGTCTTAATGTTTGATTTTCAGTTCTCTTGCAGTACATCTCTACTCTCAATAAGTCAACCAATTATCCATCACCATCTCTCTTTTATCCATGTTCCACAATTCATCCAAAGTCCCTCACAAATCTGCCCTAATTTTCTGCACTTTTCTCATGAAATTTCCTCTCTTTCCTTGAACAAGTCCAAAAATATTTCTCTTCCCTAATCCTCCTTGATGAACCTTAGACACCCTAACACATCCTCCTAGCCATCAAATACCCTTTCCACCCATTTTCCCACCTTCAAAACCTCTAAAAACAGCTCTCGGCATCCTCCTGTAGACCTCCTGTAGCTCCCCTGCAGCCTCCTGTAGATCCCCTGCAACCTCTTGTATATTTTCTTGTAGCTGTATTATTGAAGTCCGATTGCAGAGAAAGCCTCCAGAAGGCCACCTGGGACGTCCTAGGACCCATCCACACCTTCCTACACCTTTGCAAACTCCAAAGTCACCCTCTATCACCACCTAATCACTACCAAATTCAAAAACAAATAAATTACATGCATGACAATTTCACCTAAAAATATATAAAAATAAAAAAAGATGTTTTTTTCTCATTTCCTTGTAGAAATAGCTTGATTATATTTTGTTTACTTCCTAAGTAGGTAATGGCATTCATTTTATGGTGTTTCATCTCTCTTTCTGCAACAGTAGGGTTAGCTGGTTAATTAGGGTTTGCTAGGTTTACTTCACCTTTCAGTCTTCTTTAACTTTCTGCGAGTAGAGTAGCCTCTGTAGGGTAAGCTTCCATTTCTTTCATCACATAAAAATATTCTTTTGGAATTCATAGAAGTTGTCTTGAGCTCCTAGTGATCTTGCGCCAGCTGACCAAGTGACAGCCTGCAGTAAGAACTAGTACTTGTGCATACAACATCGTCACTTCCAAGTTTGTTATGAACTGTCGGGTTGATAAAAGTAAAGTAGGAAGCCTAGGAGTTGCAACATTATTGCTGAAATATTGGTGCTCACCACTCACATGGATATATTTACCTACATAAATATGCACGGATGAACCTCATTACCAATGCATACAATCAAGACCTTTCAACAGAAGTTTTAAACCTTTAAGATTGAGAAAACCAACCATCTCATGCAATAGCATAATTAAGGCATTATCATTTAAATTCACATAAGGAGGCATTGTTGTGGAACCATAGTACTAAAGAAACATGCTTTCAAACTTTAAAGCTTTCAAGCACAAGAAGATAAACTATTCTTCTTACAAATAGTATCAAGATGAGAATTTATATTCAAATCCCCTCCCTGGGATTATCGATGTAAATCCAAAGTTACAAGTAACATGCATCCAGACATCATTTCCTCTCTATTATAGGAAATCATGAACTAATCATGCATAAGTGCAATATCGACTTGACTATCCCATGATAATTCAATAATAAGGAATGCATTAATTAAGGCTTGAATGTGACCCTCATGTAAGACACCAAGTCAATAAGAATAAAAGGAGAGGAAATCCTCCATATTCCACATTGTAACACCACCATGCAATGCAAGCTTGAAATCAACTTAGTCTGCATATTGCAATAAGTAAGAAGAAATATCATGCTAAATAAATTCATGCTTAGCCATTATTCTCACATGCCATCATAGTGCCTTTAAAACAATAAAACAACACACCAATCAATTATTTAAATAAGAGTTACACGAACATGTCTCAAGTAATAATGAAAACATTTCAAACCATAAATACAAGGATCATTCATTAACATACACAATATATGAGAAACACTTATTTTATGAGTTATGGCAAACTAAGTCTAAGAATATGACTCTCTACCCAACTATAGATAGTTGTAGTCAGTCCTCCCTTGCAACTATCACCCCCAAGCTAGATTCCAAAAATTGAGGTGTCTTTTTCTTAAAAGATTGAACACAATCTTCAGTTACTTTAGGGGATCCAGAGGCTTCTCAACCTCCACCCTCCAATTGAGTTGCAAGCGGAAAAAACACAGGGAAATTAGAGACTCACTGTCTCCACCCAACTTGGAGACTCTAGAACATAAAAAAATAAATCATACAACAAGGAAGCCATCGAAAAATTCTCCAAGAATTTTTCGAGGAATAATTCCTCCACCCTAGCCCTTTGATATTTGTTGAGAATCACCATATCCACCCTATGGCTACTGGGGGCTCGAGAGGTAACTTATTCTCCACCTTGAAGTGATTTCCTCCCTGACTCCTTGCCAACCTAAGGTGGTCTCTTCCCTTTTTGTTTCACTCTTTCTCAACTACTACTATGTTTTCTTCCCTCTCTCTCTCTCTCTCTCTTTTATTTTCCTCTGTTCACAGTGGTTCTCCACCCCCATATTCTTCGAGCACTATTATTGACTGCCCATGTGTTCTCTCTATCTATTCCTCTTCTCTCTAGACCATCCTCCTTGTTGTGTTAACCTCCTCGTTTCTCTCCTGATACTTGCATAACCCTATACTAACGAAATTCTCATCCTTTTTCCTTGTCACAATCCCTCAAGGAAAGTATGTGCCTCATCCTTTTTTGCAATTCCATAAATTGAGAGGAACACCAGGCCATTAAAGCATAACAACCAGCCTTCAATGACTGTCACATAACTCAGATTTTTCATACAAAAAGAAAACTAATATTCCCAAGAAATTTCCCTCATTCTCTAGAATTAGTATCCCTTAACTCATCCCATAATTCTTTTATGAAAATAATTACAATGAAAAAAATAGGTTAAGAAAAGTGGTATGTTACAACCCCTCCCCCTTAGGGGAACACTATCATTGGTGTTTTGTGTCCATATAAAATACAAAAGACATGATTGAAACAAATTCATATTTTTTATGGAGATTCATACACAACTTTGTACAATATTTACAACATATACATTTACTTCAACTAGCAAACAAAAAAGGGTATGTTTCCTTCATTGAGTCAGCCATTTACTAAGTGGATTCCTCGGGCCCAAAGTGCCTCCACTGCACTATGACGTGCTCTATTGATTGATTCCGGAGCATGATGCTCCTCCGATCTAAGATGCATAGGGGCTATTCTTGGAACTCTACCTCTATTTCCACCTCTAGCACAGACCAATCAATCACATTATTAGAATCCTATACATATCTTTTAAGCAAAAAAACATGGAAAACATCATCGAATTTCAATGATTGAGGTAAGGCTAGCCTATAGGCCACTGGTCCAATCCTTTCAATGATCTCAAAAGGTCCACAAAACCGAGGTGCTATCTTGGCACCTAACCCAACCTTAAAGGAATTTTTCTTGGGCTTAATCCACAAATAAGGATGCTCCCAAACTTGAAATTATTGTTGTACCCTATGGTGACCTGCATAAATTTTATCATGCCCCATGCCACCTTCAAATTATATTTTATAGTATGCATTTGTTGCTCCATCTATTTCATCATATCAGGCACAATAAGGACCATTTTTCACTAGATCATTCCATCTAATAGGAGTATTGCAACTCCTTCCATAAAGTGCCTCGAATGGCTCATTTTATAGATTCTTGGTGCCCATTGTTGTATGCAAATTCTACGAGAGGAATATAATATTACCACTTCTTAGGTTGGTGCATCACATACATCCTCAACATGTCCTTGAGGATTCTATTTGTTCTCTTTATTTTCTGATATGTTTGTGGATGATAAGTTGTACATAATGCTAATTCAGTCCCTAAACCTGAAAATAGTTCCTTCAAAAAATTGAAGTGTACTTAGTTTCTCTATCTAAGATAATATTCTTGGGAATTCCATGCAACCTAACAATTTCCTTTATGAAAATTTGAGCTACCTCACTTGTTGAGTTGGTGGATTTGACTACCACAAAGTGAGCCACCTTGCTCAACTTGTCAATCACCACCATAATGGCATCATGCTTCCTGGAGGTTCTCGATAATCCTGTAATGAAATCCATAGAGATTACTTCCCACTTCCATTCCAAAATGGGAATGGGTTGTAATAAACATGTTGGGTGTTTGCATTCAACTCTCACTTGCTGGCATGTTATGCATTTAACAACAAAATCAACCACTTCCCTATTCAAATTACGCCAATAATAAAAAAAAACTATGCCATGAGAGTCTTTTAGTATCTTGGATGGCCAAAATATGATTTCACATGAAATTCTATAAGTCTCTTCAAATCATCATTATTTGGTATGTATATTTTGTTCTTGAATCTAACTAGGCCATGACTTGTGAGATGATATTCCTCATCCTCACCTTCTTGTTGTAATTTTTCCTTCACTTGTTGATATTTTTCATCATGTCATCCTGCATTTTTTATCCTTTCCACCAGGTCCACTTCATAAGAGCTTATAACTGTCAGGTGATTCAATTGAATCTTTGTACTAAGTGCATCGACAACCCTATTTTCCTTGCCCTTGATATACCTGATTTCCAAGTCAAACTCCCTAAGTGTATCCAACCACCTAGCTTGTCTTGCATTCAAATTAGGTTTATCAAATAAATATTTGAGTCCACCATGATCTGTCATGTGTGAATTTTCTACTGATGTGATAAGTCCTCCACATATTCAAGGCATGGATAATGATAGCTAACTCTAGATAATGAGCCACACAATTTACCTCATACCCATTTAATTTCTATGTCTCATAACCATCCACTTGGCCTTCCTGCATCAAGACTCTACTGAGTCCTTCCTTGCAGGCATTTATGCATACTACATAATCTTTATCTGGATCTTGAATCCTCAACACAATTGCATTAGTGAGAAACTTCTTCAACTGCTCAAAGCTTGCTGCACATTCAATTGCCCACTCAAACTTCTTTCCTTTCCTTTGCAAGTATGTAATAGGGTGGCCTATCTTGGAGAAGTTCTTAATGAATCTCATGTAGTAGATTTCCAATCCCATGAATGATCTGACACCATTCATATTCTTCGGTGTTGACCATTCCATGATAGACTTACTCTTCTCTAGATCAACTGATACTCCCTCCCTTGAGACAATATGCCCCAAGTAATTAATTTGTGATTAGAAGAAATTTCATTTACTAAGATTTGCATAAAGCTTATGCTCTCTTAGAAACTGCATATTGTTGCCAAATGCTCTTTGTGCTCCTCCTTGGTCTTTGAATAAACCAAAATGTCGTCCACAAATACTATGACAAACTTATCCAAATAAGGGTGTAATACATTTTTGTTAAGGCACATAAAGGTTGCAGGTGCATTGGTAAGTTCGAAGGGTACCACTACAAACTCGTAGTGCCCGTATCTTGTCCTAAAAGAAATTTTATGGATATATTTTTCTTTGATGCACACTTTATGATATCTAGACCTCAAATTGACGATGGAGAAGATTTTTTCTCCTCCCAAATGATGGAATAAATCATCAATCTGTGGAAAGAAATACCGATTCTTAATGGTTAATTTATTTAATTTCCTATAGTAAATACAAAGCCAAAGCATCCTATCCTTCTCCTTCAAAATAAAACTAGAGCTCCCCAATGTGACACACTTGGTTGTATGTAACCTTTATCAATCATCTCTTTTACCAGAAATTTTAACTGAACTAGCTCTGGCGTACTCATCCAATATGGTGCTTTGGACGTTGATGCTTCTCCATACACCAATTCAATAGAGAAATCAACTTCCGTATGAGGAAGTAAACCAAATATATATTTGGGAAACACATCCTCATATTGATGCAGCACTGGAATTTTTTTTGAGTAATTCAATTTCTTCTTTCCCAACATTGTCATTAGCTTGCTTAAAGCTGGATATTTTCACCACAAATATTTATAGCCCTTCTGGCAACTGTGTTTATCTTTCATTGTTGTGATTAGTCTAACTGATATTGGTTTTCACTTGCCTGGTAACATTTTCCTTTTTCCATCATCATCCAAGCATTTGATTTCTTTTTCAAAATAATCTACTTTGGTTATGTGCATGTACAACCATCCCATGACCAATAATATGTCATACTCACCCAATGGAATCAATTTTAAATGTGTTGTTGTGGCCATGCCACTAAATTCAAATGCACATGATTTTACCTAGTGAATAATTTTCCTCTTTGTTCCTGTTTCCAATTGAACCGACCATGGTTCCACGTGCCATTCCTTAGTCAATTTGCATATTTCCACCAGTTGTGGGATGTCGTAGTTATAATTGAAACCATGGTCAATTAAAATAGATATAAATTAATCACACAAATTTACTTCCATCTCAATGATGGATGCTTGGTGGTATGCCTAGAAATTGTCCATGGCTATGTAAATTCTGGGAAAGTTTTGAGCCATGTACCCCACTGTGCAAGCTTCTTGGGCACTATAAATCTTAGGCCTTGCATTATTTTGATTTGAGAAGTTCCTTTTACACTAGTTTTCACCACACGTCCAACATTTCATTTTCTCCTTTGTCTCAGTTGTGTGTTGGTTTGCTGCCGATTGATGCACATTACCTTTTGAAATCGGACGACCATTTGGCCGAAACCGATTTTCTTTGGATGGGAGTGTGCCTTCCTTTCTTTTCACAATTTTATTAGGCCATTTATTTTTATTTGTATCGTTTCCCTTCAGCCTATATTTCTTTTATGAAATTATTTACATTGCAAAAATGAGGTTAAGCAAAGTGGGTGATTATAATTTCACTTGTGGTTCCAAGTCCAAGATCGAATAACTAACCTTCAAGCGAACCAAATCGGTAGAATGAAGAGTTGGGGGGCGGGGGGGTTCCCATGAAGTACATAGAGGAAGGGGGGTCCCTCAGCTAATGTTTGTACCATCTTGAAACCTTGCAATTCTTTAAACTTCCATTATAATAAATCTCAGTCATGGCCCAACTCCTCGGCACATTACTATGAAGATTTTAAAATTCCCAAGGTGAGATGGAAATCCTTCCATGTTAAATGACAACAAAATTTCCTATCTTAGCCCCTCACTCCTTTGTACCTTCCTTCAACACTGTGCATTTCATATCATGACAGGACAAGGCGAGATAGACTCAATCCAATTCAAACAACGAGATGATTACCTATCTCAGCCTTGTCTCTCAGCCATTTCTCAATGTTACCATGACGAGACATGCCAAGGTCTAATACAAGGAGATGTAAAGTTTTCCATTCAACTGCTACCATTATTTCTTGTCTTGCCCATTTCTCCTGTTCACATATTTCCAACCCTATGGAGCCCCAAGCTTATATCACGCACTCGTCAGCTTGAGACAACAACTTTGCCATCGCTTATCAAATATTTCTCTATCTCGAGATAGAGTCTTTATCATTTCAAGTTTCACATCAAACTAATGTCATATTTTCCACATGGCCTCCTTTGGGAGTGTCATGTGTCATCTGTCTTTGGGCCAATTGTCCCACGCAAAAGGCCATTGGCACATTCCATATGGCATTCCTCCTAGATTCCATATAAGAACTTATCCACGTCATTGTGCTATGTGGTCCAGGTCCCACCAAGGTCTGGACCTTGTGAAAAATCAAATTCCCCCCTTATGAAATAATTAGCACTTTTAAGGTTTTACCACCTCTGAGGGCCCGAGATGGAAACCTTGGCATTACTTGTCGAACTTTCCTTCAGTCTCAATCTCTATCTCTCTCCCAGAACTTATAGTGAATTCTTGTGAAATTCCTAAGGTCCCTAGATGGGAATTCATCTCTATCAATTTCTAGTCCCCATATTTGTCTCAACATGTAAATTAGCTTGTCATCCTGATGTTGGTATGTAATATATATATGATTATTGTGGCAAAGCACCCTTCAACACTTAGATGCTTTTCTCTGCATGAATTTCTCTTGAGATTCTCTCTCTCTCTCTCTCTCTCTCTCTCTCTCTCTCTCTCTCTCTCTCTCTCCTGAACCATTCCTTACTGAAGATATGGATTCAAGATGACCGGAAAAACCCGGCTTTTCGACCTTCCTTGGGGTAAGATTCTCGTGTACTAGAACATATATAGATATATATGCATCGTGCGACATATAGTTGATAAAGCTATCCATCCTGAACATGCATTTTATATAAACACTATCTCTTCTGATCTTAACGACCACTTGGCCCAAACCATACATAGATATAAACTTATAAAAAGCTATTGCTCTTAAGCTTATGCCCAAATTACATATGGTTAAGTGGGACTTTATTGTAGTCCTCAACCATCACCATAGGCCTATCTCTACTATGTTTTACAACATATGTATATATATATATACATATAAATACATAAATAAGAGAGAATTGTTCCCTCAAGCACTCCCATAGCACAAGGCCTACCGTTACACATCATTTTAGTGCAGGAGGTTAACCAAATAATAGAAGTTCACCTAGCTCTTTTACTTATGGGATTAGGGATAATTTGAGCTTAGAAAGAAATAAAGAAATTAGCCACCCCACATCAACAACTCATAAATTAGAAAACCATAAGAAAATCAACATTCCTCATTAGTTTATAGGGTTTGACATTCTTCATTATTCACATGCAAGAGATAAGTATACATCAACATGAGCTTACACATATTGAAAAATATATATATATATATATATATATATATATATACACTTATCATCTAAAAGAAGTTTGGAAACTAAGATTGGGACTTCAACTCTCTACACAACCTTAGATTGGCTTGCACTGCAACCTTTTTTGCAGCCAATCACCCTTGTGCTAGATTTTAGAGCTTGAGGAAGAGTGCTCAAAGGAGATTCTCACACATCCAACACCCCTTGGAACGTAGAAATTTTCCTATCTCCACCCAACAACCCAAATACTTTGATAACCTAATGTCTCCACCATACACCGGGAACCTAGAGGACACGGGAACTTTGTAAACCAGTAGTCTAAGATGAACTCTCATTATTCTTGTTCACTACATCAATATTTTCCATGCTACTCTCCAACTCCTTGGGAAAGCTGTCACTCCTCCTTCTTTCCTGCATGCACTGCCCCTGCTCCTCTCTAGACTGAGTCCCATAACTCTATCTATGTTCTTTATATATATATTTTTTTTTTCTGCCTCCTTCTGATGTTTTTCTTTACTTCCGTGATATCATCATTGTAACCATATGGTGATGACATGGTCACATGTCCTTCCCATCGCCCGTCTCCTTGCCAGTGCAACCCACTATTTTAATTAATTGTTGTCGCTTTTTTCTTGTGGACTTTCCAAAATGAGTATGGGCTCGTCCTCTCTTCCTCTAACTCCATAATTGTGTAGTTATTCCATTTAAAGCACAAAATTCAACTTCCCATACCAACATTAAATAACTCAGTTTCCTCCAATTTCCAAGAAATCTCCCTCCCTAAGATTTGAAATCTGTGTCCCAATATCCAAACCAATTATTTTTAGAAATATGATTACAATATTAGAATAGGGGATTATCCTAAAGGGGTTGTCACATCCAATGCATTTGTATTTTTGTATTGTCTTAGTTGGCCATTTTCCTAGGATGGGAGCCTAATCAAATTATGAGGTTATTTTAATGAAAAACTGTGATTAGGAAGAATTTGTTTGTTTCATTGTGATTGAGATCGATACATTTGATTCTGCTGAATTTTATTGTCTTATAAAATTAGTTGTGCATTTAAATCAACAAATTGACCTTTTTTGCTAGGAATTTAAGTGTGAAGTGCTAGGTTTGTAGGAAATCTAAAAAGTTTATTATAAACCTTGAACCTAATAATCTAATTAATATCTAACCCGTATACTACCGTTGAACTTTAACCTTAACCCATTGATATCTAACAATTATACAAATCACCACAAGCCCCTTATTTATGCCTCGACAATTCCCCCTTCATTTTGGATCACCTTCATTTTGACTCCAAAATGAGGGGACCCTAATAAAATTTCTAAACAACTCATTATTTTTTATTTCCAAATCCTAATCCTTTGATTGAATAACTTATTATCATCCTTTCCACCTGCATAGATTTCATCGATGATTTATTTTGTTGAATTTTATTTGAAATAAAAAAATTCTTCCCTTATAGTTGAATTGATTCATTGATAAATTTTGTTTGCCGATAATTAATAATTAATAAAAGCCTTGTACGACATATAATGCATTGATTCCATAATTGAAAGAACAAGTGAAATCCAAACCAAAATGAATTAAGGCTTGATGAAAATACAAAAAGAAATCATAATAAGCATTACGTATCACTAGCACAACCATATTACTAAATGTGGTTGATATATGCCGATAGGCGTATATGAACCACATTTATAAATTTACATTAATATACATTAGTATACATTTACATGAACATCCATATACAATAATGTGCATTTATATATATGAAATGTACAATATTATGCATAGAGGTATATGAATTTATTTTAATGTCAACAACTACATTTATCTATTAAAACTATAGTAATATACACTACCACATTGTACATTAATAAATGTACATTTACTAACGTGGTTAATAAATCTACATTAATCTATAGCAATATACACTACCATAATGAAATATAAACATAAATACGAAAAAACCAATGAACTATAAACCTGAGGGTATAATATTGAACTGTAGGGATGAGTATTAATTGAAAATCCCATGAACAATATCGAGTTGTCTTTAGTGTGACTTTTTGGAGGTTTTTCCGGTCTGATTTCTCTAAAATCTGGCAGGAATTTAGTGATATCACAAGTTTCATGGGTAACCCCTGCACAGTCCAAGTGCCCTATGGGTTTTTCAGGGTGTTGAATCAATATATACAATCAAAAACCAATTTAAATAACACAAATCAAGATTTCACCTCAAATTTTTCCACCGGATTCCAACACAGGAAAGTCCAAAAAGTTGCACTAAAAACAACTCCTGAACAATATTATACCCTACCAATATGAATCGAAGGGATAATAAACTTAATCCATTATAAATGCATGGGAAAATAAACCCAATGGATTAATACTAAAAACCCAAAGGAGTATAACCCAAGGGAACAATATTAAACCCTAGGGATGAATATTAAATATAAACCACATTAGTAAATTTGGTTGATATATACCGAAGGCATATAATTATGATTATTATGATTATTATTATTAATAAATAATATTACTACTATTATTAGTTAATATTATTATTTTTATTGCTAATTATATTTAATAACACTATTAATTAATAAATATTGAAATAACAATAATTCATTCATTATTAATATATATATATATATATATATATATATATATATATATATATATATATATATATATATATATATTATTAATTAATTAAACTCAAGGATTTATATTTAACCCAAGGACTAATATTAAAAACCATATGAATAAAATTATACCATACGAGTATGAACCCTTATATTAATAAACCTAAGGGATTTATATTATCATCCCAAGGAAATAATAAACATAAGGGAATTAACCTCTATATTAATTAAACTCCAGGATTTATATTAAACCCAAGGACTAATATTAAAAACTCTATGAATAAAATTATACCCTATGAGTATGAAACCTTATATTAATAAACCTAAGGGATTGATATTATCATCCCAAGGAAATAATAAACCCAAGGGATTATAAACTCAAGGTATATAAACCATAAGATAAATATTATAAACCCTAAAACAATCATGGTTGACCATGGTTGATTTTCATATTGAGACGATCTTTGTCACAATGCGACGTGGGACCATGGTTTACCATGATTGATTTCCAGACATGGAGATGATCAACCCTAGGGTTTAAAACCAAGGGACTTATATTAAACCCTAGGATCAATATTATAAATTCTATCAATAACATTATACCCTAGGAATATGAACCCTTTGATTAATAAACTCAAATGATTGATATTATAAACCCAATGCACTAATGAACCCAAGGGATTAATACTAAAAACCTAAGGGAATAATATTAAACCCAAGGTATATAAAATCTAAGAAAAATATTACAACCCTAAAACAAACATGGTTGACCATCGTTGATTTTCATATTGAGATAATCTTTGTGAGAATGCGACATTGACCCATGGTTGACCATGATTGATTTTCATATTGAGAGAATCTTTGTCACATTGTGATTTTGGACCATGAATGATTTTCATATTGAGAGAATATGAACTCAAGGATTTATATTTAATATTGGGATAATATTAAACTCAAGGATTTAAATTTAATCCAAGGACTAATATTAAAAACCCTATGAATAAAATTATACCCTATGAATATGAACCCTTAGATTAATAAACCCAAGGGATTGATATTATAAACCCAAGGAAATAATAAAACCAAGGGATTTATATTAAAAACCTAAGGGATTATAAACCCAAGGAAATAATATTAAACCCAAGGGATCAATATTATAAACTCAAGGTATAAAAACCCTAAGATAAATATTATAAACCCTAAAAAAATCACGGTTGACCATGGTTAATTTTCATATTGAGACAATATTTGTCACAATGCAATGTTAAACCATGGTTGACCATGTTTTATTTTCATATTGACACAATCTTTGTCACAATGCAACATAGGACCATGATTTATTTTCATATTGAGATAATATTTTCCACAATGTGATGTTAGACCATGGTTGACCATGATTATAAACCCAAGGGATTGATATTATAAATGCAAGGGAATAATAAACCCAACGGATAAATACTAACACCCCAAGGGATTGTCAACCCAAGGGAATAATATTAAACCCAAAAGATTAATAATATAAATGCGACTTTGGACCATGGTTTTCATAATGTGACATTGGAAGATGATAAAATATTTATCATAATGTGACCATGGTTTACTATGATCGACCGTCACTGACCATGATTCATTTTCATATTGAGAAAATCCTTGTCACAATGTGACGTTGGACCATGGTTGACCATGATTGATTTTCATATTGACACAATTTTTGTCACAACAATTTTGGATCATGGTTGACCATGGTTGATTAAAACATTAGGATTAATATTATAAATGTAAGCGATTATTAATATTATAAACCCAAGGAATTTATATTATAAACCCAAGGGATTTATATTAAACCCTAGGATTAATATTATAAACCCTTTTAATAATATTATACCCTAGGAATATGAACCCTTAGATAAATAAACCCTAAGGGATTGATATTACAAACCCAAGGCACTAATACAAATCAAGGTATAAAAACCATATGATAAATATTATAAATAGTAAAATAAACATGGTTGACCATGATTGATTTTCATCTTTAGGCAATCTTTGTCACAATGTGACGTTCGAAAATGGTTGACCATGATTGATTTTCATATTGAGACAATATTTGTCTCAATGTGATATTGGACCATGGTTTATGATTGTTGACAATGGTTGATTTTCATATTGAGACAATCTTTGTCCAATCTGATGTTGGACAATGGTTGACCACGATTGGCCGTGATTATAAACCCAAGGTATTTATATTAAACCTTAGGATTAATATTATAAACCCTATGAATAATATTATACCCTTGCAATATAAACCCTTAGATTAACGAACTGAAGAGATTGATATTATAAACCCAATGAATTAATAATAAAACCCAAGGGATTATAAACCCTATGGATTAATATTATAAAACCAAGGTACATGTACCTTAAGATAAATATTATAAACCCTAAAATAAACATGGTTGACCATGGTTGATTTTCATATTGCTACAGTCCTTGTCACAATGCAACACTGGACAATGGTTGACCATGATTCATTTTCGTATTGAGACAATCTTGATCACAATGGGACGTTGGAACATAGTTGACCATGCTTGATTTTCATATTGACACAATCTTTGTCACAATGTGACGGTGGACCATGGTTGATTTACATATTGACACAATATTTGTGACAACACAACATTGGACCATGGTTTACCATGATTTATTTTCATATTGAGACAATATTTCTCATGATGCAACCATCGTTAGCCATAGTTAACCATGGTCTACCTTGGTTGACCATGATTGACCGTGGTTGATTTTCATATTGAGACAATCTTTGTCACAATGTGACGTTGGACCATGGTTGCCCATGAATAACCATAGTTAATGATAAGTGACGATGGTTGACCATTTTTTATTTTCATATTGAGACAATCTTTGTCACAATGTGACGTTTGACCATGGTTGATCATGGATAACCATGATTATAAACCCAAAGGATTGATATTATAAACCCAAGGGATTAATACTAAAAACATGGTTGACCATGGTTGATTTTCATCTTCAAACAATATTTGTCACAATGTGACATTAACAATGTAAACTTTGAAACGAGAACTATAAACTCAAAACAGGAACTCTGGCCAAAAAACCCCGAAAAAACATCAAAAACAATGCTAAAAATGAAAAGTGTTGATGCCGGAATAACACCTTTTTTCTTCCAGGGTAAATTTTCAACATGTTTTAAAAATGGCGGTGAAAACCAATTTTTTGTGCAAAACTTTTCCAAAAAATACCCTCAAAACGAAGTGCTGATGTTCGAATAACAATTTTTTTTTTTTTTTTTTTTTTTTTTTTCTCAATGGTAAATTTTGTGCAGAAAACACCCTCAAAACGAAAAGTGTTGACACTGGGATAACAAATTGTTTTTCAAAGGTAAAATTTCAACATTTCAAAATAATAGCATAAAATATTTTATCATGACCCCGAAAAACATTAAAATTTCATATAAAAAAAATAAATAAATAAAAATAAAATAAAAATAAAAAATAAAAAAGTTAAAACAATGAAAAACCACAAAAAAAATAAAAAATAACAAAACATAAATAAAAATATATACTAAAAACAAAACATAAAATAAAAAAAAAAAAAAAAACAAAAAAAAAACAAACATCAAAAGTAAAAATCAATCATAAAAATGGAAATAAAAATCAAAATTAACCAATAAAAATAAGAATTAAAAAACTAGAAAAAAATTACAAATTATAAACAAATAAATAGTAAAAAAAACATATTAAAAAAAAAAAAAAACAAATATGTAAACTAAAAAAATTTGGGAAAAGAAAAAAATACACATTAAAAAAAACTCTAAAATTAAGTAGCTAAAAAAAAAAAAAAAAAACATTAACAAAAAACTAAAAAAAAATGAAAATTAAAAACAAACTAGATTTTAAAAAAATGGAAAATTAACAAATAAAAATTAAAAACTAGTGAAATTAAAATTAAAATGATGATTACTTAAAAAAATAAATAAATAAATATAATATAATATATATATATATATATATATATATATAAGAGACAAAAAATAAATAAAAAATGTTTAAAAAAAATTGTTTCATAAACCATAAAAGAATTTGGAAAAAAAAAATAAAAAATTATATATATAAAATTAAAAACAAACTAGATTAAACAAAATTAGAAAATTAACAAAAAAAAAATAAAAACTAGTAAAATTACTATTAAAAGCATTTAGAAAAGACAAAAATAAGCTCAAATTATTAAAAAACAAAAACAAAAAAAATCAAAATTTTAAAACCATACGCCTTTTCCAATTAAAAAAATTAAATTAAATTAAAAAACATTTTAAACTTAAAAAAAATCTGTTTTTGATTTTTAAAAATAAAAATAAATTTTTTTAATTAAATTTTCATTACTTATTTAAAAACAAACCAAAAAAATCCTTAAATTTTTTTAATAAAAATTATTAAATTTTAATTTAATAAACAATTTTAATAAAACTTAAATTTTAAATCATTATAATAAGAATTAAATTATTAAAAAAACTTATCAAATAATTTTAATTAAAAAAAAATTTAATGTTTGTTTTTTATTTTAAAAGATTTTTTTTTAATTAAAAAAATATATATTAAATTTAATTAAAAATTAAACGATTAAAAAAATTTAACAAAATTTGTTAATAAGAATTAAATTTTAATTTTTTTTAAAACTTAGATTTTATAAAAAAAAAAAATAGCGTGCGCCCCGACCGCGCCACCCCGGGCGGCTGGCGGGCCTTGGGGCGATTCGGGGAATCGCCCCAGGGCCCGCCAGCGGCCCGGGGGTGGCGTGGTCGGGGGCGGGGGTCTGCACGCTAATTTTTTTTTTTATAAAATCAAAGTTTTAAAAAAAAATAAAATTTAATTCTTATTAAAAAATTTTGTTAAATTTTTTTAATAGTTTAATTTTTAATAAAATTTAATATATATTTTTTTAATTAAAAAAAAAATCGTTTAAAATAAAAAACAAACATTAATTTTTTTAATTAAAATTATTTGATAAGTTTTTTTAATAATTTAATTCTTATTATAATGATTTAAAATTTAAGTTTTATTAAAATTGTTTATTAAATTAAAATTTAATAATTTTTATTAAAAAAATTTAATGATTTATTTTTTCTTTATTAAAAAAAAAAATTATTAAAATTATTTGTTAATTATTTTATTAATTTAATTTTTAATAAAATTTAATATATATATATTTTTCACATAAAAAAAATTCGTTTTAAATTGTTTTTTTTTCAAATAAAATATATATGTTTAATAAAAATAATTGCATTTTTTCTTTTTTTAATAAAAAAATACGCGCTTTTTTGGTGTTTATTTTATAATTTAAATTTGTTTGTTTTTTTTTTTTTTTTTTACTAGTTTTTTAATTTTTTTCCGTTAATTTTCTATTTTTTTTTTTTTTTTAACTAGTTTGTTTTTAATTTTTTTCCTAGTTTTTGCTAATATTTTTTTAATTTCTCTATTTTTACTTAATTTTATTTTTTTATTTTTTTTAACCAAGTCGGATACTTTTATATTATAAAACAAGCAGCATTACATAGTTCTATTACATCGGTAAGTTTGTCTGAAGGGTGGGGATCAAAAGTGGGTACGCAGACCCATATTCCTCCATGCTTCTTTGATTTAAACAGAAACTAAAACAAAGACAACTGTATTGTCTAACAAAAGAGCCTCCTATCCAGCAGTATTTGCAATGCATTCCTTAAGGGAAGTGCTGAGTGACTGAGTCGTCCGGATTCCGGACACTTGCCTTGGTTGATGCTTCCGCTTGGTAGCTCTGAGTGAGAGAGCGTATGTGTTCCATTGCTGCTTCCAAATGGCTACAACGCTCCTGTAGTGCTTCAATCTCGCTCTTTCTTTTGTCTAACTTTCTCCTCTTAGAGTTTCTGTCTGAGTGATAGTCCTCTTGCAGCTCTTTCAGCTGTTTGGTCAAGCTGTTAATCATTATGGTATGGGCTTTACACATAGTGCACTCCTTATTATTGAACAGATTGTCATAAAAGTTGCTAGGTTGGGCCTGTTCGGCTGGAGGATGGTGTTGGTCTGCCATTCTTTCGCTCAGAGGGTCTGGCCAGTGAGGGGCTATGAACGAGATTGAAGAGAGAGCGGAGAAGGATATTCTGGAGTGATGAAAACAAGAGGAACAGTGCACCCAGCGTATAAAGCCTTGGGTGATCTTCAGGGAAGGGCCTGACTCTCTTCTGAAGAGCGAAGGCCGCAGGACAAGCTTTTGGATGTCAGTGGAGAGAGAAATAAAGGTTGAGAGCGATGTTATGAACGATATGGGGAGGAGGGCGCTGGACTGATGGAATCGAAGGGGGAGGTGCAGTGATCTCAGAGGGCCGAGGATGATCTTCAGGGGTATGCCTGTGTCGATGCTGCGCTGCATAAACAGAGGGATTAGCGTATATAAACCAGCAGAGAGAGTAACTGAGTTTACCATGAGCGCCTTGGGACTCTCTTCATCCTGATGAGAGATGAATCCTTCCACGATGCGCCTTCTGATGCCGGAGTCTAGCTGCGGACAAGAAAACTGAGCTGTGTGTTTACTTGAAGCCCGACTGCCATATATAATGATCTGATGGAGCCAAATATGCTCGGATCCGCACCTGGAGGTTCTGTTCTTGGGAGGAGGGAGGTCAGCTGATTTGATTTGGCTGCTGGCTTTGCTTGTGCGAAGGGGAAAATCACAGTCCCATACCCTGAGAAAGACTGCGCTGGTCAGGTGGAGAATCCCGAAGGGATATGGATCAATGATGGAGTTCAGATATTGAGGACACCTAGGATTTCGATGGTACCAGATAGTGCAGGAGGGGGAGTTGGGCCTAAAACGAGGGAGAATATACCTGTGGTGGCTGTGATTTATGGAGGGGGCCTCGGGGTTAGCCCGCTTAGGGAATATCTTTCCTGTATACTCTGTCATTCTCCTTGACTTCACCGATTTGCCTATTTGAAGCCTTCTTTTCTTGATTGTCTGCCTCCTCATTGTTTGTTCTGAGAATGTGTTTGAAAGTAACGTTGCCAAGGGACCTTATATTTCCCATGATCCTGGCTTTGATGTTGTTTAAAGTTGTTTGTCTGAATTCCTTCCCTGTGATCAAGGCAGAAATGATGATTGCAGAATCACCTAGAATTAGAAGATTTTTCAGACCATAGCTCTTGGCAATGGAGGTCCCAAGGAGAAGGCTGTAAGCCTCTGCCCTATTATTTGTCATGACGCCCAACCCCCATTCGAAGGTGACTATGATCCTCCCCTGACAGTCTTTGATGACTCCACCTGCTCCCGCTTGGCCTGGGTTGTTCTTTGAGGCCCCGTCAAAGTGGAGAGTAGGGCGATTTTGGCTGAGGATCCAGCTTTTGACTTCTTCTTTAGTTCCTCTTAACTTCCAGTCCATGTTCCTCCTCCCTGTATTTCCTTTCTTCTGATATCCTTTCCCTAATTTGAACTTGCTAATCCAGTCTTTGACTCTTGTGTCCGATTGTTCCCCTTCTGCCTGATAATTGCCATTAGCCTCAATGGTTTCGATGATTAGAGCCATGGTCTTGGCGAGGACGCTGGAAATGCTTGGTTGTTTACCTTTGAAAATGTACTTATTTCTGGCCAACCAAATTTGCCAGCAAAGGTTAGTGGGGATGCTTCTCCATATCCTTTTGACTAGGCCTTTATGATTGCCAGAACCAGGGAGATTCTTTCCCCATTGCTTCTGAAGGGTAGTGATCTGATTGGGGAGGGCGTTGATGCTCAGAGGGTCGGTGATACTTTTCCAGCAAGCTTTAGCAAAAGAGCAGTCAATGAAGAGGTGGTTAGTGCTCTCTTCTGCGTCCTTGCACATACAGCAAATTGATGGGCCTTGAATGCCTTTCTTCCTAAGGTTCTCAGCTGTGAGAATTTTGCAGTGCAGAAGGGTCCAATTAAAGAGCCTTACCTTTGGAATACACTCAGATCTCCAAACAGCCCTATGGAGAGGCCAATTGTTGATTATTGAGGCATTTTGCAGAACTTTGTAGCCTTCTCTTACCGTGTAGTTGCCCCCACTAGGGTCCCAGACAAAGTTGTCTTCCTCCATTCTGTTTGTAGGGGCAGAACCTGTTAGAGACATCTTGAGATCATCCCAGAGGTTCTTCAGGTCCTCAGGGAGGGGGAGGGGTCTCCAGCCAGACCAAAAGTCCTGATCCCAAAGGGAGATATCATAAAGAGTTTTGATCTTTGCCTCCACCATCCACCTTTGTAGAGGCCTGAATTCGATGCTAGCTGCCCTTGGATTCGAGCCCATTATCCTGTCCTCCCATATGTTGATATCCTTACCATTCCCCAGAGCTTTTGAAATGCTTGAAGTAAGGTAGGGAAGTGTCTTTTTGATCAGCTTCCATACAGGGGTGCATTGTCTCTCGACGATATTTCCTGTAAGGATGTTGCTTTTGCTTCCATTTAAGTATTTCCTCTTGATTGCCTCTGTCCACCAGGTCCCTTTCTCGTTGAGGATTCTCCAAACCAGTTTACAACCCAGAGCCATGTTTGCAATCCTTGGTATTTTGATTCCGAGCCCTTCTTTTTCTAGAGGGAGTGTGACCTTGTCCCATTTCACCAAGCTGAACTTTTTTGTGTCTTGCTTTCCTCCTTGCCATAGGAAACTTCTGATGATCAACTCCATGTGCTTGTGGATGCCTGCCGGAGCTAGGGTGGTAGCAAATTGATAAATTGGGAGGGCAGATAGGATGGCCTTTATTAGAATGGTTCTGCCAGCGAGGTTTAACCAATGCATTCCCCAATTCTGAAGTTTCCCTCTCATTTTCTCGATTATTTTCACCCATATCTCAGCTTTTATTGTTTCTTTGGTTAAGGGGAGTCCTAAGTATGTGAAGTGAGTCCAGTTCCCCTGGGCAGGGATTTCCATTATTGTGGCTATTCTCTGAATTATATTTCTTGGCACATTCCAGGTGTATATCATACACTTGTTGTTATTTAGTTTGCCTCCTGAAGCTTGAAGGAAGAGATCCAAGATTCTTTTGAACCTTCGTGCCATAATGCTGGAAGCTCCCCCTATTAGCAGAGTGTCATCTGCAAAGAGGGAGTGATTTATTCCTTTGGTTCCTCTGGTTATCTCCACCCCTGTGATTTCTTTTAATTTGCGCTTGTTCTCTAGATGCAAGCTGAGGGTTTCAGCCACAATGATGTAAAGGAAGGGTGACAATGGGCAACCCTGCCTCAGTCCCCTTGAGCTCTTGAAGGCAGTGCAAGGCCTTCCATTAATGAGAGGAGCTGTCCAGTTTTGGGAAATACATTCCATTACCCTGCTTGTGAAAAACTCTGAGATGCCAAATTTTAGAAGGACTGCCCTGAGAAAGGAGTGGTTTACCCGGTCGAAAGCGTTCGCCATGTCCAGCTTAATGATCATACCCCTCTCCTTCCTGGATAAACTGCTGTGAATTGCCTCCTGGATGAGTATAACATTATCCGTTATGTGGCGGTTAGGGACAAAACCCCCTTGATTTTCAGATATGAGAGAGGGAAGGACATTTTTTAACCTTTGCGCCAAGATTTTTGTGATGATTTTATATGAAACATTACATAAGGAGATTGGGCGGAATCTGTCGAAGGATTGAGGATTCGATTCTTTGGGGATAAGTGCTAAATGAGAGGCCTTGATACTGCTGCCCATTTTGCATTTTTTGAAGAAATTTTTGGCCATTCTTATGTAATCTTTCTTGATTACTTCCCAGTGGGTTTTGTAGAAGGCCACTGTGAGGCCATCAGGGCCTGGTGCCTTATCCAAAGGCATGCTTTGGATGGTTCTTTCGATTTCTTCCTGCGTGACCTCCTTTTCTAATTCTCCATTTTGTTCTTCTGTTATTTTGCTCTCTATTATCTCTAGAAAGTCCGGGTTTTCCGTGTAATGGGGGTCAGCAGATAGGAGGTTTTGAAAATGGCTAGTCGCTGCTTCCTTGATTTCCCATTGCTCTGTTAGGACTCTACCTTCCCTTGTAATTTTCCCAATGTTGTTCCCTGCTCTCCTTAGTTTGATGCTGTTGTGGAAGAACGAAGTGTTCTTGTCACCTGAGTTGAGCCAGAGGCATCTCGATTTTTGCCTCAGCTCTTCCTCCTCCACGCGGTTCTAATTATACAGCTCCATGCATAATTTGGTTTCCATCCTTAAGTCTTCTGCTGTGTCTTGGCCCTTCTCTTTTTCTTGATTCCACTCCGTCAATTTCTCTTGGAGCTCGATTTTCCTTTTATTCTCTTCAGTTGTGAAGTTTCTTGCCCATTGCTTGATAGCTGCCCGTAGTATTTTGATCTTCGTTTCCCATATGTAGTGTGGGGAGCCAACAATTTCTTTTGCCCAATTCTCCTTTACCAAATTCATGAATTCTTCGCTCCTTTCCCATGCTCTGTTGTATTTAAAGGGTAATGGTCCCATGTCTTCTCCTTTAACCAGATGCAAAGCAACTGGTTTATGATCTAAAAAATATCCTTGGATTATTGAACTCTGGATCCTTGAGAAGTTGACCACTATGTTCTCTTGAACTAGTATGCGATCAAGCCTCTCTTTGATGTTGTTTCTGCCAGTCCTCTTGTTCGACCAAGTAAAGCGCCCATTCTGTGGGGGAACATCAACTAAGTTGTGGTTTTGGATGATTTTCTCCAAGGCTTCCCTTGAGGGATCTGCGAAAAAATTTCCTCCCATTTTCTCATCTACATTTATTATCAAATTCAAGTCTCCACCCAGGAAAATGTTTCTGTCTAGGGCGCTCATTAAGTCCATGGTGATTGAGTCCCAGCAAGAGGCTTTGTCTCTGTAGTGGGGGGGAGCATAGACATTGTATATTGTGAATTCTTTCTTATTGGATATGTCCTGCACATCTGTTCTTAGCCACCATTTGTTTTGCTTGCTGTCTTTAAGCTTCCATTTACTTTTATCCCATATGGTTCCTAATCCACCTGAGGCACCTACTACGCTCAGCCCTATTCCTTCAAATCTTCTGTTTCTCTTAACAATGTTTTGGAAGTCCTGTTCACTGATTTTGGTCTCCTGAAGAAGTAGGAAGTCTGGGTGTTCTGATTTGATGAGGTCCCGGACTGCATTGATTTTTAGGGAGGAGCCCATCCCCCTACAATTCCAAGAGACCAGCTTCATCATTTACTATGTTTATTGTGTGGTCCGCTTTTCTCCTTCATCTTCTCCCCGCTTCCTTTGGTCTTATCTAGAAAGGTATCCATTGGCTGTTGGGTCCCTGTGGCCATTTCTTTTGCTGCGTTCTCATCTCTTATCTCTTTGTTTGACTTCCGACCTACTTTTGTGGGTGGGTCGGTGGATGTGTTATTTTCCTTGGTCTTGTTCCTTGTTAGGATTGTTTCAACAGTTGGGGGAGGGGAGGATGGGGGAGGAGAGGGAGGGGATATTGTAGGGCCTTTCGGTGAGGAGGGGGGGGATGGGGGATCCTCAGCTGAAAGGGATTCGAAAGGGTTGGAGGAGGAGGGAATAGAAGGGCCAGATCCGGAGGGGTGGGAAGGGGAAGCCGAGGTTTCTTGGGAGGGTTTGGAGGGATTTCCCGGAGGTGGATTTGACTTCTTTCTCTTGACTTTTTCCCATGGTTCTTCCGGTGCCTCAGTGTTTTCAGACTCTATTGGTTTATTTTTACTACATCTATTAGCAAAATGCCCGTATTCATGACATACCTTACATTTGAACGGCAGCTGCTCGTAGTCCACCTGTTGAATGTGCGTCCACTGGTCTACCTTGAGTTTGATCGCTTCCGGTAGTCCTTTACCCAGGTCCACTTCTACGCATATCCTGGCGCAAGCGTGCATGTTCTCCTTTGGCTCCGATCTGTCTATATATTTCCCCACATCGTTTCCTATAGCTCTCACCGATTCATCTCCCCAGCAGTGGAGAGGTAGATGGGGGAGACGGACCCAGACTGGGACAGCACTGGGAACGTCCATCTCCGGGTTGAAGTCAGGGGTCCATCTATTGAGGTACAAGCCTCTTGTTTCCATGAAATATGGGCCATTTCTGAAGATAAGGTTGCGATCTTCTACTGTTTCGAAGAGGAATGTGAAGAAGCCCCTCCCGCAAAACCTTATTGCTATCTTTCCTTGGACCATTGCATTCCAGTTTCTTTCCACCCAACGTTGGACAGTGCGGGGTGATGGCCATAGCCCGGTGAACTGGCCCACTAGGCCGCGATATCCTAAAGCTACTGCGGCTCTCCTCGGTAGGGCGGGAGGGAGCGAAACTTATGGGATTTCATCAAGCTTCTTAATGAACTTTGAAGTTGTTGGGCGTATTTTTTCTGAGATGGTCTCTTTGGTTAGAGAGGCAAAAAAAATTTCCAGATCATCCTTCTCTTGAATAGGCGGATCCATTGTTAGAGAGGTCTGCAGCGCAGCTGCGCTCCAGCAAGGGCAGAGGGAAAGGGCCGTAGGCCCCCGATGAATGGGCAGGAGGCCCCAGGGTTGGAAGGGGAGCGTGCAGGAGGGGGGCCGCCCAGCAGCAGAGCTGCCAGGCGCAGGCGCGCAGGGGGAAGCAGAGGCTGCAGTTGAGGTCCAGGATGCAGAGCGCGGGCTCACGAGCGCCGTCGGTCCCAAAACAGTTTTTTTCTTTTACTTACTTAATTTTATAAATATATATTTTTTTAATTTTGTTTTTTTTTCCAAAGTTTTTTATGGTTTGTGAGATATTTTTTTTTACATTTTTACATTTTTTTATTTTTTTTAATATTAATTTTACTATTTTTTTGTTATTTTTCTATTTCTTTTTTTTTTAAACTAGTTTGTTTTTATTTTATTTTTTCTTTTCTTTTCCCTAGTTTTTGCTAATGTTTTTTTGGTTAATTTCTCAATATTTACTTACTTAATTTTATATATATATGTATTTTTTAATTTTCTTTTCTTTTCCAAATTCTTTTATCGTTAGTGAGATAATTTTTTTTTAACATTTTTTATTTTTTATTTTTGTCTTTTTTACATATATTTTTATATTTTTTTTAAGAGACAATTATTTCATTTGGATTGAAAATTTAATTAACGATGTAAAAATATGTAGTATATCGAAAATGCAAAATATCGATCTTCTTCTTTAAATATGCAAATCAATAAAAACCCCACTACAAAAAAAATAAAAATTAAAATAAAAACTAGAAAATATGAAAAAGAAGACCACTTCCAAAATAATTAAATTTACGAAATAATTATTTACATTTCATCTGTTAGAAAAAATTAAAGTCAAAAAATAGGTCTTTTAAAAAAAGGGTCTATGCAGAATAACCACTTTTTTAAATCAGCATGAAAATCACTACCATTCTAAAACGCAATGTACATAAAAAAAATTAAAGTGCCAAAAACTATGCTTTAAAAAAAACAGGTGTGTTCTGCATCACCCCTTTTCAAAATCGGGTCACTTTTTTGCTATCTCTACAAAACGGGTAACAGTAGCAGTTCCCGTTTTAAAGTTTACATTGTTCATTATACAATGGTTGACCATGATTGATTTTCATATCGAGACAATCTTTGTCACATGCAACGTTGGACGTTGGTTGACCATGCTTGATTTTCATATTGAGACAATATTTGTCTCAATGTGACATTGGAACATGGTTGACGATTTTTGACAATGGTTAATTTTCATATTAAGACAAGCTTTGTTACAATATGATGTTGGACCATGGTTTACCACAATTGACTATAAACACAAGGGATTTATATTAATTCATGAGATTAATATTATAAACCCTATGAGTAATATTATACCATAGAAATTTAAACACTTAGATTAATAAACCCAAGGGGTTGATATTATAAAACCAACGGAATAATAAACCCAATGGATTAATAATTAACCCCAAGGGATTATAAACCCAAGGTATATAAACCCTAAAATAAACATGGTTGACCATGGTTGTTTTTCATATTGAAACAATCGTTGGCACAATGTGACATTGGACCATGGTCGACCATGATTGATTTTCATACCGAGATAATCAACCATGACGTTGGACATTGTATCATGCTTGACCATGCTTTATTTTCATATTGACACGATATTTGTCACAATGCAACGTTCGACCATGGTTGATTTACATATTGACACAATCTTTGTCACAACACGACATTGGATCATGGTTCACCATGATTGATTTTCATATTGAGACAATCTTTGTCAACCATGGTTAACCATAGTTAACCATGGTAGACCTTAGTTGACCATGATTGACCATGGTTGATGTTCATATTGAGACAATCTTTGTCACAATGTGACGTTGGACCATGGTTGACCATGAATAACCATGGTTAACGATGGTTGACGATGTTTGACCATTGTTGATTTTCATATTGAGACAATCTTTCTCATAATGTGACGTTTAACCATGGTTGACCATGATTATAAGCCTAAAGGATTGATATTATAAACTCAAGGGAATAATAAACCCAAGGGATTATAAACCCAAAGGAATAATAATAAACCGAAGGGATCAATACTATAAACCCAAGCTACATAAACCCTAAGATAGATATTATAAACTCTAAAATAAACATGGTTGACCATGGTTTGTTTTCATATTAAGACAGTGTTTGTCATAATGCGACATAGGACCATGATTGATTTTCATATCAAGTCAATATTTGTCACAATGATACATTAGACCATGGTTGACCATGATTTATTGTCATATTGACACAATCTTTGTCATTATGCGACGTTGGACCATGATTGACCATGGTCATCATAATGTGACGTTGGAGCATGAGACAATCTTTGTCACAATGTGACCATGGTTAACAATTGCATGACTATGGTTGACCGTGGTTTTACTATGGTTAACTATGGTTTATCATGATTGACTATGGTCGAACATGGTTTGCATATGACTCACCATCATTGGACCAAGGTTTGACTATCGTCAACGATAATTAAATATGATTGATTATATTTGACCATGGTTTGAATATGGTTTGACTGTGCTTGACCATATTTCGACTATGGTGTCATTATAGTTGACCATGATTTCATTATGGTTACCATTAAAATGGTGGTTATTGATGCTCAACCATGATTAGACTATGGCTAACTGTGACCATCCAATACAAGGGTCCGTGTTCAACAATGGTCATCCACCATAGTTCAATATAGTCCACAAGGGTGACAATGGGTCACTTACCGATAGACCATGATGTTCGTGGTAACGATGGTTCACCATGGTAGTCATGTTGACTATTATTGACTATTATTGACTATGATGTCCATGGTGACTATAATTGACCTTGTCAACAATAGTCAATTATAATTAACATGTTTTAATGGATAAATTAATTTATAGGTAAGACATTATAAATGTGTGGAATAATATATTGCTAATGTACCATTGATATCATATTAAACTTTTATTAAGGCTATTTAAATGTTTTAATAATGTTTTCTACATTTGTTGATATTATCTTAATGCCATAATTAAATATTAATGATATATTAAACACTAAATATTTATGTACTAATTATATATTAAGTATTGTATCAATAAACTAAATTAATAATCAAGTTAGTAATTTAATATTTAAAATACTAAAACATTAGTATTATCATTTTAGTATTAAATATTTATATTATCATTTTAGTATTAAAATAAAGTATTTAGAATAATATTATCTCAACTTAACCTGTTAATATTAATTGCTAAATTATTATTAATTAATATAACTAATAATAAATTAGTAAATTAACAAATTATTAGTTATTAATCAATTAATTTAAAATAATTAATTACTTTTCATCATCTATAATAATTAAACTTACTTTTCATCTATAATTAATTATTTTTCATCATCATCACAATTAATTTATAATATTAATTATTTTTCATCATCATCACAATTAATTTTAATAATTAATTATTTTTCATCATCTATATACCTATCTTTTTCGATCTAATTATTTTAAATAGATTATTTACTTAAAATTCTAAAATATAGGATTATTTTTATTTTTATTTATTTTATTTTTGTTTTTAAATTGTTTTTCCAATAACAAAATATATATAATTACATTGAAACAAAATTATGGACTATTTAAAAAACCCGTAGTCTAATGAGGCGGAGGAGTTGCTCGAAAAGTTTTGGAAATTCCGGTCATATTTAGAGAAAATCCGGCCAAGATTTTTGTAAATCCAAGTTATAGTTGTTAAACTTCAAAATTTTAGGTGTCGTAGAAATTTTTGATGGTGTTGAATCTATTTCCACCATAAAAAACATGATTCAAACACTGCCTATACAAGATTCTTTGAATTTTTTATGCTCGGATTCCGGCCACTTTTGGTCGTCTGGGCAATTCCTCTGCCTCCTCATTAGATGACTCCTTTCAAAAATAATTTTTTGTAAGTAATATTTCCATGAGCATTGGAATTATTCAAGGAACAAACTAAACATGGTCTCCATCATATATTTATTCGAATTTGTAATTATTTATCTATCTATCTTTAATTATTTTAGACAAATTATTTACTTAAAATTGTTTTTCCAATAATAAAATATGTATAATTTAATTTAAATAAAACTATTAAGGTTTTCAAAAGTTGAATTATAATTCTTGAATCGTCTCTATGGATATTTAATATTTCCATGAACAACGAAACTATTAAACTAGTGAGCCAAACATGGTCTACATATGTTTATTTAAATTTATAACAAATGGTTGACCAAAACATGTTTTAAAAATATACAATTATTATTTTGGCACCATCTTAAACACTCCTATTAAGGATGATATTTTTTCTTTGGAAGACATTGAGTCTAGGATTAATAAGCTTGCTAATGAAAAATCCAAATATATTGAAGGTTACTAGGATGAAATATTTAAAATGGGAAAATCTATCCTCATTCCTCATCTCCACAGGATTCGCAATCTGGTTGTAAAGCATGGCTTGCCTAAGCTTTGGCGCAAAGCCTTATTGTGCCTATCTTCAAAAATGGGGACAAAAACATTCCCTCTAACTACAGGACCATCATGATTAGCCACATCCTAGCCAAGCTTTATGGGTTCATTCTGGAAAAAAGCATACCGTTTGGCTTGAGAACCACGGTAAAAGAGCTAAAGGAAAAGTTGGTTTTAGGAGACATCACTCAACTATCAACCACCTTGTCACTCTTAGGATCATTGTGAAGGGACGTCAGAATAGTAAAAGAGATCTCTTCTATTGTTTTTTGAACTTTAGAAAAGATTTCGACACTATCCCTCGAGATAAGCTTTGGGAGAGGCTTGAAGAGATCGTGGCTCCTACTAAATTGAGGATTGCTATGATTTGCCTCTATGAGACTGTCATTGCCAAGGTTAAGACCAACAAAGGGTGGTCTAAAGATATTAAATGCAATATCAGGGTTAAGCAAGGTTGCCCCCTTTCCCATACCTTTTTTGGTATTTACATCAATAAACAAGAGGAATGTCTGGAAATTGCGGGCTGCGAAGGCACCGAGCTCGTTGGTATTATCATTACTCTTCTCCTTTATGTTGATGATATTGTTCTTCCTATAAGGATCCATGATGAACTATACAAACAACTTAAGACTCTCCATGTCTACTGCTCCAAGATGGGTATGACAATTAATACCGAAAAGACTAATGTCATGATCATTAAATCCAAAAATATCACCCATGGTAGTTTCATCTATGATAACCATTGTCTAGAATAGGTTTCCTCTTATAAATATTTATGTATTGACTTTCCTCATCAGCTCAACTTGAATTATAGCATCGAGAAAATAATTATTGGAGGTTGGAAAGCTTATTATGAGTTTGAAAACAATTGTAAGTAAGTCAATTTTAACATTTGGAGTAAAAAAAGGTTCCTCTTTGAGACTTTCATCACCCCTATTATCTTATACGGATCTGAAGTTTGGGGGTGCAATATATCTAGGGAGTCATAGAGAAATATTGAGATGATGCAAAAGAAATCATAACCTATAACCTCAAGATCAAAGGAAATACTCCCTACCCTATCCTCTTAATTAAAGCTAGCATGTCCCCCATTGAAAGTGCGGCTGTGTTTAGATATCTAATGTATAAGAAGAAGATTCAAAATATGGAATCCAAGAGGCTTCCAAAAATTGCTTCTAACTTTAGCCAAAACCCCCACTTGCACCTCAAGCGCAGGTGGCATCAGGATGCTCAGTCTTGGCTCAACCTTTGGGGGATTAAAGAGGAGATCATCATTGGAAGCAAGGAAATGATCAAAGATACTATTACCTCCAGTTTTAAGGACAAGATGTGGGATGCTAAGCAGATGGAGGGTAAAAGGAAGCTAAGGTATTATAAGGAGGTGATCAACCTCACCCTTGATAACCAGAATTATCTCTCTATAATGAACATCACTAGGATTAGAACTAAATCTCATGATCTTCGAAGTGAGACTGAGCGGGGGTCTACTCCCAAGACTCCCTAGGACGATAGAATCTGTCAGATTTCTGATACTAAGAAGGTGGAAGATGAAAATCACTTCCTTTTAAACTGCCAACTCTTGCCCACATCCGCTCTCAATTCCCTATCATCAGCCACATCTCCAATCTTCTTGAATTATTAAGCCAACCCAACTATAGCGATCTTTGAATGCTTGTTTCCCTACTCCTTGTTCACATATACAATATTTTGAAGAATGACAATTAGACTCTCTTTTCTTGAGGTCCGATAGACCACATTGTTCTTAGTGGACGTTAAAAATCATCATCATGATCATTATTTTATTATTATAAATATTTATTAGGATATTTATAATAGACACATAATACCCACTGTTTCAAAAGAAGTTCCAACACTTCGGTGGATGGATATTCAAGAACCATGATGAAATACACAAAACTCCTTTTCATGCCATCTTCTATTAAATTTTTCTTTCAAATCATTGTTCATGTCATTATTATTGAAGGAGTATGTTGACACCTAATCATCAGGATTGGGTGAATAAATATAATTGATGTAAATAAATAATAAGAAATATGAACAATCATAGGGAGATGAAGTGAACAGTCTCCCTCATGTATATAATAAAGACCAACCTGAAGGAATAATATGAATTGAATTCGTGGAGTTACTACCTGGCCTGACATGGTATCAGAGCCAAGTTCCTAAAATTAATTGTAACTCCTTGTCTGCGCCCCCTGGGCTATGCATAATTATCCTTTCTGCATTCTCTGGGCTCTCTACCATAATATTTGTCTGCGCCATCTTAACAGTTGGCACGGTTTTTTTTTATATGGTCATAATAGCCCTCTATCATAACGTTTTCTTTACCCGTTACTTGCTCCTCTCGTTGGCCTGCCCCGGAGGAGAAACAAGTCAGCCCTTTCAAGATTGCCTCTGTGCTTGACTGATTGGCGCTTAAACTCCCTTCTCTCTTAGAGGTTTTTGCTCCAACCATTGATGTCGTCGAGTAGGAGCTTGATGAGGTTGTAGAGCTGGACGGGCGGAGGAACAATCCATGTGGGAGTCAGGCGTTGTCTTATGAGAGACCACCATACCTGCGTGAAGAAGGTATGAGAATGTGGGCCTGAGTCTGCTACAGGACCACCATACATGTGTGAGGGAGGTATCATAATGCACGCCTAAGTCTGATGCGTGAATGGTGCTTGTTACACTAAAAAATGTCACCTTGACTACTTACAGTTAGTATGGCTCAAATCAACAGTCATGCTACCCTCTTAGGCAAGTCTCATGCCTCTGTTATCCATCTCAAACTCAAAGAAGAGAGAAAGTCTTGTAAAAACTATGTTTATCTCTGGGGTCGCAGGTTCTCTCTAGCCTTACTTGCGGGGACGCTGACCATGTTCACAAAATCTGCGTCCATGGACGCTCTGTATGTTAAGGGACAGGTGCGTCCCTCTGTAAAAGGCAAAATGCACGAGTTTTATCTTGAAAAAGTTACTTGTGGTTACTTCTAGAACATTCTAGAGGTCGGTTTGATGAAATGGATGCGCCTCCAGTTGGTTCATGTATCTCTATTAAGGGGGAACTTATCCCATCAATAAGGGAGCTATCCCATCCAAAGAGGGGGATGATCCCATTGATAGTGGACCTGAATAACCTCTTTACAGCACTATAAATAAAGACATTGAGCCAGAGGGAGAAGAGGTTGGAGCTATACATTTTCTTTGGGTAAATGCTGCAGGAATTAGGACTCCCATTTAGAACCTTGTGAGGAGAGATTGTCTTTGCTTGATTCTACTTGGAAGTGGGTGAGCTTTGTCAAAGTAGAGGAAAACCCTTGATGGACCCTGGGAGGAACTTGCACAACACCAAGGCCAGGTTGTAAGAGTTTCTTTGTTTCGTTATTAATACAAACTGGTTTATTTTTCTCAATAGCTTGTGTTAATGAGTTATTTCATGTGTTCCTTGGTCTGCATGTTGAATATATGTTTTATTATATGAAATGCAAGTGCTTGGTAATTGTTTGATTGTTTGTGGTTGCAGGAATTGACTTGAAGGAGGAGCTCATCCGGATTGGCAAGGATAAACTACAACAACAGCGTTTTGGAATAAGGTAAGCCTAAACACTTGTAGTTTTCATGTTGTAAAAGGTGTATTTAGAGAAAGATCACTCCATTTTGTCTTGTTTGTCATTAGAATGTCTTAGACTTCTAGGAAGGTCAGCTGTGTCCGCACCCTTGACAGATTCCGTGTGACAAATTGGCGACTCCGCTGGGGATAGATTCCATTGATGAGAAAAGTCTTTTCCTTTATGTGAACTTTGCTTTGAGAAAATTGGTTTATTTTTCTGGTTTTGGCTCTGTGATTCTCTCTCTGGGTGGGTTAGCTTAGGATTAGTTTTATTTTGGTTTTTCTTGAGTTTTTCAGTAGGACGCACCCTCTGAGTGCTGCACAGTGCGTCCCTGGACGCACTTTTGCTGTGTGCACAGAGCGGGCCCGCACCTGTGCTAACGGGTTGCCTGCGTCCCCCTGCTAAAATTTGAGAAAACTCCATTTTTTGCTTTTTTACTCTTAGATTTTGTTTTTTCTTAGTTTTTTCTGCCCAGATTCATTAGTCCCTTGTCCAGAATCTTCACCTAAGCTTGTTCCTGCTCTTAGCTTTCATCAATTGGGTGTTTTGAGTCTCTTTCTTGAGAAATTCTTGATTTGATTTCCTTTGGTCATTACTTGGAGGTTTGTCTCAGTCTTTTCACAATTTTGCATCTTTTTGCTTCTGTTTTTGCAAAAAAATTTCCCCCTCATTCGCCGGGGGGGGCTAAATTGTGTATGAGTGTTAATCGCCTTTGAGTGTTTTTATGTTTTGATCTTTGGAACTCTCACCCAATTTTCTCAATTTGCACTTGATTGGTTCTTAGATCACATTAGAATCGTCTTGTGTTTGAGAATTCTTTTGCATAGATCACATTTGCACAATTAGAATTCTCATTTTCAGAATATTATTGAAAAATGTGCATAGATTACATTTGCATACTTTTCGAGTGAATTGTGCTTAGATTACAATTGCATAGTTTACATTCTGAAAAATCAATCGTAGATTTAGATCAGCTTTCTTTGATTTGAATTTACACAAAAATAAAAATAAAAATTGGTTTGGAATTGATTTGCATTAGTTTTTCTTGATGAAATTAGTGCATTAGAGAATTTGTTAAATTTTCTCTTAATGATCAATTTTTTGCATTGTTGGAAGTGAATGGAAACTCTCTCCTTACTCTAGTTAGGATTCATCGAATTGAAAGGATTGCATTATCATATTTGATTGCATTCAGTTGAGTTGGGTCATAACACCATTGGTTTCATCTCCATTTACCCATTTGAGTAATAACAGCCTTAATAACACAGCGCTTAATTAAAATTCATCTAGTAATTTTTACATTTCTAGGGCTCTGAAACACCAACATAGCTTAGGCTAGGGTCTTGGAGTAGGTAAGTACTTAACTCTCCAAGACTACAAAACCAAACAGATAGTTTATCTTGAGTAGAATAAATCCAATTGTTTCAATTGCACTCTGGGAAAGCTCCTCTTAAAGGAGAAGCACGAGCTCGTGTCCGAACCAGTGAGGGGATCATTCCCCCTCGTTGGGAACGACGCCAGACAGTACGTATTACAAACGGTAAACCTCGGATTAACCATTGTCGAGGAGCCAGGGGTCACTTATCGGTAAACCTTGGATTGTTGTCAAGGAGCCGGTAAGGGGATTGAGCTTGCTACTCTGCCCTTGCGTGCTGTCGGAGTTTAGACTGTTCCCCCAGGTGTATTTGTTACTGTTGGTGACCTTAGTGACCATAATCTTTAGGGTTCTACCGAGGTGACGGTGGAGGGAAGGTCCCACTGTACCTGGAGCAGACGTCGGTTATACTCACTTGGATTTTCCGGGGGGTTCACTTCACTTCGAGACGGTTAAAGTGGAGGAACTTGTGCCGGTCTATTCATTAAGCAGGTTGCCGGGGTAACTGTTCCACCCGCCATTTCTGTACTGAATTCTGCGAGGTTGGGCTTCATCACCAACTAGTGTTTTCGGTCCGGAGAGCTTACTGTTTGTGTGTGGTTTGACTCCTAGATTTGATAGCGCGTGTTAATTTGTTTGTTTTTACTTTTAGAGACCATAGGTGTGAATTGTGAATTTTAGTTGTTAAGTGTGAATTGTGAATTGTTAATTTTAGTTTTAAATTGTTAATAAAATTCACTGAAGTTGAATATAATGGCAAATGTTCCGGAATTTATCAACCTAGGAACCCCTCCTAATGAGAATCCTAGTACTTTTCCTTACTTTGGAAATGTTGGTCCTCCTTATATGGCTACTTTGTCATTACCTGGATTTACAATAGGTTTACCGATATGGTTATTTCAACTTCGTTGGCCCAAAATACTCCAATTGTTCCATCTCAACCGGATGCTTCACCTCAACAGAGTTCACCATCTCAACATCACCAACCTTTTGTTGACCCTTTACCTTCTTCGCCTAATTTTTCTTCCTCCATTTCTTCCTCTTCGCCTGGTAAAAGCCTTGATGCTAGTAACCAGGAGGCTAAGAAGAAGAAGAAAGGGAAGAAGAAGAAGAAGAAGAAGAAGCAAGATAAGAAAGAAGTCAACCAACCAACCATGGCTGTAAGTGTTAGTTGTGTTGAAGAAAATTCCGACATGCATCGTAAACCCAAATACCCTTGCAGGCTTTGTAAGGGTGACCACTTCCTTGTCAATTGTCCTGGTATACCAAAGGTCTTGGAAGTATGGTCAGAAAAATCTCATCAACTTTCCATTGATCCATCAACCAGTGATAGTCAGGTTCCTGGGAAAAAGGGTAAAGTTAGGTTTCCTTGTAAGTTATGCAAAGGGAGTCATCAAACTCACATTTGCCCTCACATGGATGAAGCCTCAACATTGTTGGAAAACCTTACTGTTCCACAGCAAGAATTTCCAACTGGTTACCGTAAACTTTCTCCCAACCTACCGTCAACTGACGGAGTGATTGATCTAAATTCAAGTACAGTCGATCACACTCTCCCATTGGAGAGTGAAACTCATGTCACTCAGGTTGATGATCCATTAGTTGATCAAGTGGTCGATTCAATTTCACATTCGGTCGATCACACTCTCCTTTTCGAGAGTAAATTTCATACCGCTGATGTTCTTCTTGTTACATCGGATTCTTCTATGCCGGGGGGCATTTCACCTGTTTCTACAGAACCCCCTCCAAGTACTGAGGTCTTTTCCTTTGATTGGAATAGACTGACAGAACCTCGTCTTCCTTCCTCCATCCCTTTCCAAATCATTGTCAAGGCTGGTGGTAGGGACATACATCGTACTCAGGTAGATGAAGGTGCTTCTGTTAGTATTTTATCCTCAGCTGTTTGGAAAGCTTTGGGTTCCCCTCAGCTTGCGCCTATTACGCAGAATCTGAAAGCTTTTAACAGAACAATTAGTGAACCTTTAGGGATCCTTCCTAAGTTTTCTATTACCTTGGAAGGTAAAACTGTTTGTGTTGATCTTATGGTAGTTCGAGGTCCCTTGGATTTCAATTTACTCCTTGGGCGAGACTATGTTTATGCAATGAAAGCTGTCGTATCGACACTCTTTCGCGTGATGTCTTTCCCTCACAATGGCAGTATTGTGACTGTAGACCAGCTTTCGTTCCCTAGTCTTTTTTCAACTACCAATAATATGACACCCCTAAATGTTCCTGATTCTAAAGTGGTATCTACCCTGCCACGGGTTAATTATGTGGCAACCGGTCCCATGATTTCAGTTACCGATGTAAGTGAGCCTCTCACTGTTTGCTCATCTTCCTTTGATTTAGCTCCGGTAATTGACATGGAAAACTCTATGGGATTACTTGAACACGATGTTCTTATCCCTTTTGAGTCCCTTGACATGTGTTCCTTCCCAAGAAGTATTCTTCCTTCGGATGAAGACCTCTTGGAAGCCATGATCAAGGTGTGTCCATTGACATGTCTTTCCTCCAGTTGGAAGCCATGATCAATGTTACGAGGAAAGTTCTTTTTACTGAGTCAACCTCGTTAAAAAATGAATCAGTGAGTACGAGGATAGTTTTTTCCTGTATCAACCTCGTTAAAAAATGAAATAGGCTAGCATGAGGACAGTTCTTTTACTGAGTCAACCTCATTAAAAAATGAATCAGCTAGATTTTAGGATATGTAGGTAGATTGTAGAAAGTAGGGTTTGAGGACAGTTCCTGTTACTGAGTCAACCTCATTAAAAAATGAATCAGGTTTGAGGATAATTCCTGTTACTGAGTCAACCTCGTTAAAAAATGAATCAGGTATGAGGATAGTTCTTTTCTTGTGTCAACCTCTTTAAAATGAAACACCTCCCTTTTCAAGTTAAATATTGAAAGTAAACCTTCATTTCATCCAGCGGTTGAATGCAATGAAGCCTGGGGGGCATGTACCTCATTTCGCATCATTATGCTGGGGGCATGCGAACTTCTGGAGCATAGTTCCTTGTCTTGTGTCAAGCTCGTTAAAAAATGAAACAAGGAGTCTTGAGCATAGTTCCTTGTCTTGTGTCAAGCTCGTTAAAAAATGAAACAAGGATAGGTTAAGTAGGTAGAGTGTAGAAAGTAGTCATGAGCATAGTTCCTTGTCTTGTGTCAAGCTCATTAAAAAATGAATCAAGGATGAGCATAGTTCCTTGTCTTGTGTCAAGCTCATTAAAAAAATGAATCAAGGATTTTATGAGCACAGTTCCTTGTCTTGTGTCAAGCTCGTTCAAAAATGAATCAAGGTTTTTAGAGTAGAGTTTTTGTTGGTAGACTGTAGAGAGTAGTTTTGAGCATAGTTCCTTATCTTGTGTCAAGCTCGTTTAAAAAATGAAACAACTCCCACAAGTCTTTCCAAGATTTTGAAAGTAAAGCTTCATTCCATCCACCTCATTGAATGCAATAAAGCTTGGGGGGCATGTACCTCGTTTTGCGTCATTATGCTGGGGGCATGTGAACTTATAACAAGCATAGTTTTTCCTTTCAAACTTGCATAAACATGAAACCGAATTCGAGCATAGTTCTTTTCCTATGTCAAGCTCGTTAAAAAATGAAACAAATCCTCCTCTACTTGAGTCGAGAGATTGACTAGATCTCGTAAATGTTAAGTTGTATATTTAGGTTAGTTATTTCAGTTTTTGCATAATTTTCTTACAGTTTTAGGTCGAGTCTTTCAAATGATCTCGTTCTTGAACCTTCATTTCATCCACCTTAGTTGAATGAAATGAAGCTGGGGGGCATGCGCTCTAACAGTTATGCTTAGGGGGCATCAAGCACAGTTTTCTCTCTGTTTCAAGCTTGTGAAAAAATGAAACTACTTCGAAGCATAGTTTTTCTCTGTTTCAAGCTTCTGTAAAAATGAAACCTATCTCGAGTCAATTTCAGTTATTTTCAAGACTCGTTAAACTCATGAAAATATCGAGATTATTTTGCTATCTTTCATTCTCGTAAAATAAATGAAAATGCCGAGTTCTTTCCGTCTTTTCCTGCTCGTAAATTAAATTGAAAGTCGGCCATATGAGTAAATTTTTATCATTTTTTCGAACTCGTTAAAACTTACGAAAAAGTGAAAACCATGAGTACATTTTTATCCCTTTTTCGAACTCGTTAAAACTTACGAAAAAGTGAAACCTTGGAGTTCTCTTTTAAGCCCTTTTCAGACTCTTAAAACATGAAAAGATTGCCGAGCGTTTCTTTTACACTCGTTAAAACGGAATTAAAAGACGGTCCCCTTTTAGCTCTTTTCTGACCGCAAAATCAGGAAAAGATTGCCGGGTTTTTGTCGTTTCAAACTCGATAAGGAAATAAAACGACGTGTCCTTGATCGCTTTTTACTTTTCAGGTCAATGACACTATTATGAAAGTACTCCTTGGTCGCAAGATCAAGCGGTTCCCCCAGGTATTATTTTATACTTTTTCGGGCTTGAGGGACACAAATATACGAAAAAGTTCAACGTGGAGTCTCCTTTTGTTTTTTCAGACTCTCTAAAATTGAAAAACGCCGAGTTTCTCCTATACTGGGCTCGTTAAACTTTTACAGTAGAGGACCTGTTCAATTACAAACAGGAACGAACCACTCCTTCCTAGGGTTCGAATTTAAACTAGGTTGGACTCGTCCGAAGGATGAGCTTATAATCAAGCATATGTTATCCTCCTCAAGCTTGTTAAAAATAAAGAGGTACTTGCCAGAAATGGTGGGGGAAAAGAGAGAAGAATGAACCTGTTTGTCACCTTTTGTCTCAGAAGAAACTTTATTACCACTCTTGAACACGACACTTTTCATTCACCTGGGTTGGGAAATCTTTTACCTCACAGTTGACCAAATCACTTTGAAAGTCTTTAACCGGGTTCCGGGAAATAACTTTGAGTTATTTGTTACCAAGCCATCTGTTGTGTCGTTATGTGTTCAAGAGGTCTGCAAGCAAAACTTTCATCTGCAAAATACTTGTCATCCATTTGACCATCCCTGAGTCAGTCCTTACAGCAACATTTCTTCAACTTGAACAATGATTTCGTGTTGCGGGCTTGCCTGCAACGAGTCGCTTTCTATCGACATCGACACATTATCTAGAAAGATGACTTAGGAATCGACAGTACCTTTAAGTCTGCATGCATCAATGGCAGGTTTCTCGCCTTTGACGTCAGTTTACATCATTGACTTTCGATCAAAGGATTCCGTGAAGTGTTCGACATCAAAACATCTATTCACATTTCACGGGTTGTGCTTGGTACTTTGAGAACCATTGACATTACTGGTGGTCTCTCTCACGCTTGTTAACAGTTTACATCATCGACTGGTAATCAAGTGGTTTCTAACATGTTCGACATCAAATCATTTAATCACATGGCTAGAATCGTACCAATTCGGGAAGTAGAAGTGAAGACCCTGGATCTAGTTTCTACCATCCAGGCTGCGAGGAGTTTTGTATTCATTATCTATGTAGACTAATCATAAACAGATGGCTGCGTCCATACTGTGTCTACAAAAGTCTATAAAAATGATGTACTGCAAGATCATTCCTGTATCAGAGTAGTTAGTCCATTAGTTAAAGTTTTGAATCTGAGTATGGGAATGCCTACCTCAGTGATGATATAATCTTATACATGTATTTTGTGTTGAAAATTGCAGGTTCCAACCAGGCCATCCACAAGACAATCCTTGAAATGATAAAGCGCTTCACCCTTCCTAGAATTACAAAACCCTACTCTATTTCAGGCTTCGCACTTTAGGGGGCAATCTGTTACACTAAAAAATGTCACCTTGACTACTTACAGTTAGTATGGCTCAAATCAACAGTCATGCTACCCTCTTAGGCAAGTCTCATGCCTCTGTTATCCATCTCAAACTCAAAGAAGAGAGAAAGTCTTGTAAAAACTATGTTTATCTCTGGGGTCGCAGGTTCTCTCTAGCCTTACCTGCGGGGACGCTGACCATGTTCACAAAATCTGCGTCCATGGACGCTCTGTATGTTAAGGGACAGGTGCGTCCCTCTGTAAAAGGCAAAATGCGCGAGTTTTATCTTGAAAAAGTTACTTGTGGTTACTTCTAGAACATTCTAGAGGTCGGTTTGATGAAATGGATGCGCCTCCAGTTGGTTCATGTATCTCTTTTAGGGGAACTTATCCCATCAATAAGGGAGCTATCCCATCCAAAGAGGGGGATGATCCCATTGATAGTGGACCTGAATAACCTCTTTACAGCACTATAAATAAAGACATTGAGCCAGAGGGAGAAGAGGTTGGAGCTATACATTTTCTTTGGGTAAATGCTGCAGGAATTAGGACTCCCATTTAGAACCTTGTGAGGAGAGATTGTCTTTGCTTGATTCTACTTGGAAGTGGGTGAGCTTTGTCAAAGTAGAGGAAAACCCTTGATGGACCCTGGGAGGAACTTGCACAACACCAAGGCCAGGTTGTAAGAGTTTCTTTGTTTCGTTATTAATACAAACTGGTTTATTTTTCTCAATAGCTTGTGTTAATGAGTTATTTCATGTGTTCCTTGGTCTGCATGTTGAATATATGTTTTATTATATGAAATGCAAGTGCTTGGTAATTGTTTGATTGTTTGTGGTTGCAGGAATTGACTTGAAGGAGGAGCTCATCCGGATTGGCAAGGATAAACTACAACAACAGCGTTTTGGAATAAGGTAAGCCTAAACACTTGTAGTTTTCATGTTGTAAAAGGTGTATTTAGAGAAAGATCACTCCATTTTGTCTTGTTTGTCATTAGAATGTCTTAGACTTCTAGGAAGGTCAGCTGTGTCCGCACCCTTGACAGATTCCGTGTGACAGTGCTGGTGAAGGATGATACCACCATACGCTCGGTATTGCATAGAATTGGCGTTGAAAATGTTGAATGCAGTCAAAGGGAGTTGCTAGATAACATTTTTGTGTTTGGATGAAAACATAAGAATGTTAATTCTTGTACAGTTGCTTTTTAAATTAATTGCTTATTTATATATTGGAAAATGTTAAGCGCTATAAATACCTCAGTAAACTGACATGGTATGATGGTACCTGAGTGTGGTGTTGAAGTGCGCTGTTGAGAGTGCCCCTGGGTGGAAGTGAATCATGGGACCTGCTTCGGGATTTGTATGGAGGAGAATCATGAGATCTAGTTCTGTATGGAGGAGAATCACGAGGTCTGCGTCTAAAATAAGGTGATTGTGAACGGGATTGTGAACGTGAGTAGGAAACTTGAGCACGTGTGGTATGGAGCATTGTGAATGCTATGGTCTCACACTGTATGGTATCATGCTGCTGACATATGCCTGATATATACCTCTGTTGAATGTGCTGTCCAGTGAAGCACTGTATAGTTTTTTGTGTATTTACACTGACATGGTATTTAAGCTGCTCCAAAATATATTTAAGCTGGTATATTTACGTTGCCATATATATACACAGTTACTCACCATATATTTACGCTGCCTCACCCATATATATTCTATAATTTAACATTGTCCAGTTGAATGTGTATTGACATTTGAATTTGTTGTCCTGTCTTATCAGAATTATATTTTTTCCCATTAGGAGTAAAAAAAAAAAATTGTAGCAGAAGTTTTTGTTACAGTATGCATTCAATCATATCCATTGTGGGAATAGTTCTCACTAGCAAGGAGAACTATCCTAAGTGGTCCCGGATGATAAAACAAACCCTCATTTTCAATGAGTTGTGGAAAGGAGTGTGCATTGGAGACGGAGACAAAGAGCCAGAACAACCTAACTCAGACAAAGAACCTGCCATTTGGGAAAATAAGAACAACAAAGCCTATGCATTAATCGCAGCATTTGTAAATGAAGAGGCAAGTCATCATATTTCGCCATTTTCAACTGCTTTCGAAGCCTTACAAAAGATGAAAGAACTCTATGACTCACATTTTACACTTGAAGTTGTTCAACTCATGATTAAACTCTTCACTCTTGAATTGAAAAATAATGATCTTCTTTCTCTTGCATCCGAAGTAAAATCTATAATGCATGATATCAAATCCACTAAGGTTGAATTGGATATTCCTCTTATCGCTTTTCTCAAGGCACTTTATCCTACTTACTCCAATTATCTTGAGTCATTGCAAGTAAATGGAAATTTCAAAGATATTACCATTGACTCTCTTGTGAAAAAAAAATTGAAAGAAAGAAAGCTTTTGGAAAGAAGACAACCCCTGAATCTTCTTAAGAGGCTGTGTGCCTTGCTCATAAAGAAAAGAATCCTACTCAAGATTCTTCTAGAGGAAGAGGTGGTTGAAGAGGAAGAGGAAGATATTTCAAAGGCAGGGGGGCAGACAATCTTAAGGAGAAAAGGCAGATTTGCACTGCATATGTTGCAAAAGAAATGGATCACATGATGCCTCTACATGCAAAATACCTTGGGACAAAATTGAGCAGCAAAGAAATCAACCCAAAGGTAAAACTAATGACACAGAAAAAGGTAAAGCACCTGAATATGCTCATTATGTGGTGGCACAATGTAATATTGGAGTAAATGAAGATTTATTAATGCTTCACTTGCTTCTTGGAAAAATGATTGGTTGCTTGATTCAAAACCAACTTGCCACATGACTCATAGAAAATATTTTTTTGAATAGTTTACTAACAATGTTGATGGAGCAATATACTTTGCAGACCAATCAAAATTCAAGCCATCAGGGCTTGGCACAATCAGGATTAAATTGCCTGGTCTTCCAGACTTTATTCTGCGTCATGTTCTATATATCCCACAGCTGAATAGAAACTTGTTGCCCTTGGTCCACATCCACCAGAAAGGTCACTCCATTCATATGTTCGATGGCAAGCTTGAGGTGAGAAAAGCAGCTGACCACTCACTTGTCATGAGGGGAATAGAAGAAAAAAGGCTTCTCAAGCTGCAAGGTACCTCTACTCGTGCACAACATTTCTCATACAATTCTCATTATGAAGAAGGTACGCTTCCATCAAGTTTATTATGGAATGATATATTTGGACATTTGAACTATGACAGCCTCCGCTTGTTGAAGAAAAATGGTGTCGCTGGTTTGCCTACAATTCCTAGGAAATTTAAGCAATGTGATGCTTGCATTCTAGGAAAGCATAGCAAACAGTCTTTTCATGTTTCACATTCAAGAGCACATAGAAAACTTGAACTCATTCATTCAGATTTATGTGGTCCAATGCCTGTTACTTTTGCAAATGGAAATAAATATATGATGACATTTATTGATGACTACACCAGAATGTGTTGGGTTTATTTATTGAAGAACAAATCTGATGCTTTTCAAACATTCAATAACTTTACTAAATGGATTGAAAATGATGCACAATCTCATATTGGGTCTATTCGCACGGATAATGGAAAAGAATACACATCAAATGAATTTGAAAACTATTTTCGCCAACATGGGATCAAACATCAAACAACTGTACCTTATAATCCCCAACAGAATGGTGTAGCTGAAAAAATGAATAGGACAATCTTAAATATGGTACGCTCCATGCTCTTCTTCAAAAATGTAAAAATAATGTTTTGGGCTGGTGTTGTTCTATGTGTTGCAAGAATAGATGTCCATCTAATGCTATTAGAAACAAGACTCCATATGAAATGTGGTATGGGCACGTTCCTTCGGTAAAGCATCTCAAGGTCTTTGGTTCCACCTATAGTGCCTTGATACCAAAGGTACATAGAAACAAACTTGGTGCAAGAAGTCGTAAGTGTATCTTCCTGGGGTATTCAAACACCTCCAAAGCATACCGTCTTTATGATGAAGTAAATAAAAATTTTGTTGTATCTAGAGATGTAATTTTTATTGAATCATCCAAAACTGACAATGTTGTTGAGCGACAACTTAATCACTTGGATAGATTCACAAATCCAAAATCATTTCAAGAATTTGATAATTAGATTCCACATCTTGAAGGGGGGATTCCTATACTAGATCAACATGTGGAATCTTCTTCTAAAGAACTCTCTCCCTCGCATGAAACTCCAACAATGGATGCTGCTTTAAGTGATGTGATTGATAGAATTGGGAGACTCAATCTTGATTCAGTCCCAACTCAATCAACGGAGTAGCCTGGACCATCTGAGAAAGGTCTCCCAAAGTGGCTGACAAAGACACTTGAAAGTGTTCATCCTGATGAGGTTGGAAAGATAGGAACTAGAAATTCAAATTGGCAAAATGGAGGTGATGTAGATGACTCTAATTCACCTGTTGATATGGATGTTTCTTATGATTGTGAATTGAACTTGTCTACAGATTTTGAACCAACTTCTTTCAAAGAAACTACTTCTCGTGATGAATGGAAAGAAGCGATGCAAAAGGAGTATGATGCTCTCATAAAAAATGGCACTTGGAAGCTGGTTGATCCTCCATTAGGAACCAAACCAATTGGCTGCAAGTGGGTCTACAAGAACAAGTATAAAGCTGACGGCTCATTTGACAAGCACAAAGCCAGGCTTGTGGCAAAAGGTTTTGCATAAAAGGAAGGGGTCGATTATGAGGAGACTTTTGCCCCCACAGAAAAAGGGGTTACCATCCGGACACTCTTTGCCTTAGCAGCTCAGAACAGTTGGAAAGTCCATCAAATGGATGTAAAAAATGATTTCTTGAATGGAAATCTAAAAGAGAATGTTTTTATGTCTTAGCTTGAAGGATTTGCTGTGAAAGGACATGAACATAAAGTATGCAAACTTGTGAAATCCTTGTATGGCTTCAAACAAGCACCGTGCGCCTGGTATGAAAAACTAATTGAGCATATTCTGAAAATCAATTTCAAACATTATGATCTTGATGATGCAACTTTATTTTTCAAGAAAGTTGGAAAAACAGTTGTATATCTTGTGGTATATGTAGATGATCTTTTAATGACAGGGAAGAATGAAAGCTACATTGCATCCATAAAGAAGGAATTGGGGAAAAGTTTTGAAATGACTGATTTGGGATATGTTCATTACTATCTTGGTATTGAAGTAACTCAACATCCGAAGTCCATATTTAATTCTGAAAAGAAATACATTGGAGATCTGTTGCACAGGTTTGGCATGACAGAATGCAATCCTCTTACTACTCGAATGGAACAAAACTTAAAGCTCACATTTATTGAAGGAAACGAATTTGAGGATGCAACAAAGTATAAACAACTTGTAGGAAGTCTCAACTACCTAACTATTATCAGACCAAACATTTCATTTGCTATTGGAATCCTCTCCAGGTTTATGCAAAAGCCTTGTGAAAGACATTGGTCTGCTGCAAAAAGAGTTTTAAGGTACTTGAAGGGAACTCAAGACTTTGGAATCAAGTATACGCAGGTGGATGACTTCAGTTTGATTGGATACTCTGATTCAGACTTCGATGGAGACAAAGAAACTTGGGTATCTACTTTAAGATATGCTATGAGTCTTGGATCAGGGGCTGTCTCCTGGAGATCACACAAACAATCAGTTCCAGCAGATTCCACAACAGAAGCAGAATACGTGACAACAGCTGAGGCAACAAAAGAAATTGTGTGGCTCAGGAAAATTCTTGAGAATTTGCAGGTAAAACAAGTACAATCAACTCCACTTATGATTGAAAATACCTTTGCAATAAAGTTGGCCAAGAACCCAAAGTTCCATGTTCGAACGAAGCACATCAATACTAAATATCATCTGATTTGACATCATGTTGAGGCCAAAACAATCCATCTTTGTCATTGTTCCACTAATGAGCAAACTGCAGACATCTTCACCAAAGCACTTGGAAGAAAAAAGCTTGAACGATTCAAAATGATGGTTGGACGCACCAACATCCCTTCAGATTAAGGGGGGAATGTTGACACCTAATTAGGTGAATAAATATAATTGATGTAAATAAATAATAAGAAATATGAACAGTGATCGAGAGATGAAGTGAACAGTCTCCCTCATGTATATAATAAAGACCAACTTGAAAGAATAATATGAATTGAATTCGTGGAGTTACTACCTGGCCTGATAGAGTAGCCAGAATGACAAAGCTAAATATGTGGTGACTATATTTAGTCCATTTTATCTTAAATTTAAAGTCTGTTATCCAGATCTATTATTTTTAATATTTATATGCAAATTAAATTATATTTAAACATTAAAGCACATATATATTTCAAGAAAATACAATAAAAAAATAGTTTTAAATGCACATTAAACCAATTTCTTTAAATTTCTTACATGTTGATCGTGGATTCAAACTAAGATACAAACAAAAATAAAAAAATGTTTCAAGACGTCAAATCTCTTGCTACTTACATGGTGCTTGTCTAAAACATGCTTCTACTTGAAGTTAAGACGTCAACGCTCTTGCTACCTACAAAAAAATGACACACAACAGAAGTTGGTTGAAGCCCAGTTTTGATTAACAACGCAGAGACTAACAATGCTAATGTGGTTGTGATATTAAAAATTACAATGGTTTGATATGGAATGAGTGAACCATTAATGTATACAACCGCCGTAGTAATAATGTTAAAAACAATGGATCTATACCAAGACCCACGATAATCTAATAGTTGGAGCAAACAAACAATACCGATCCGATAATCAATGCAAATGCAAATGCAAATGCGAACTGGATAGTTGAAGTAATCTCGGCATTAAACAGTAACCTCACAACCCTCATGGTTGAACCAACCAGCGCACAATAAACAATTATGAAAACAACAACATGGCTATTCTAATATCCATGACAAACGTTGTGGGAAACAATAATCACATAAATAACCAACTTGCGAAGCCCTGAGCGATGCAAAAAAGAAAATATGGATGTGAAGGCCCACAAAACCAAACATAAACGATTTTCAAACCACCAAACATAAACATGTGGTGTGGCGTGGCGTGGCGTTTGCAAACGATTCATGATGGGGCAAGCAAGCAAGCAATTTATATCATGCTGTAACGTAAATCATCCCCATCCACATCATATTTCATCCCTTCAAAAATAGTTTCAATTTCTTAAATGTGGTGAAACACACCCAATTTCTCCTGTATTTGACAATTTTTAAATAAGCAGGCTCAACCACTTTACAAGCAACAATGAGGATCAGCAACACACGTTCAAACTCTTTTCTTTTTTTATTATTATTCAAATTGCAACCCTCACATCATTCGTCTATCCATGACTTAGACGAAGGATATTCCCTTCAAACTCAATCATGAATGTCCATCTATAAAGAAATTAAAAGTCAACATCAGTACTTCCACCCTGGCAGGCGAAATAGAGACAGCTATTCGCGATATATATTATAAATTTGAATAAAATTGTGATTTTTTATTTTTTTTAAATGTGTTATACTGTGTTATTATGCAATTTAAACTTGTAGAATTTAATAATTTCATGTTAAAATTAAAAAAAAAAAAAAATTACCAAAAAAAACACATAAAAATTAATGAATTGAGGCCTCTGTGATCCATATCAATTTTATGAGAGATTTTTGGGTGTAAATCACATGGAATTTAGCCGTTTCCCAGTCAAAGTTAGCCATTAGTCAATATAGCCATTGCCTCGTCAAAGATTATAGCCATTGGATGTTCTGCTGTGAGTATTTAACATACATACTGGATCTGATTCTTCAACTTGTCTTCACGATGTGTTAGGATATTCCAACACATAGGAAAAAGTTAAGTATAACTTGGTTTAGTATAGAGTTAGGTAAAGTGTGTTTCTTTACTATGTACATTTTGTAACTTACAATCCGACGGTCACAATATGTAGTGATCTGACGGTTCATTCTCTCCTCAGTATTACCGACACTTGATCCATGGCTTAACCCCCGATTGGTCCATGATCTCTATTTAAAGAGCATGGAAGGTCATTTGTAGGGTAACCGTTCATGAGAGAAGCTTATGTAAATTTTCATTCTTCTTATTAATATATTGCTTGAAGTGGCCGTGTTGGCTCAGGCCGTGGACTGTTTCCCTCTTTGAGGGTTTTAACCACGTCAAAAATACTGGTGTATTGATCTGTGATCTGTTTGTGAGCGGTGTCCTTTGGTGTTCTGTCTGAGAAACTTACCCTGTAAATTCCTACATGGTATCAGAGCTATTTGAGGCACGCATCTGTTGGTGACCCAAATCTGAAGCCGGTAGAACTGCATCTGATTGTCGTTTCCTAGATCTACTGTTTTTTACTACTTTTGGGCCAAGAGGACTGCTCTATTGTGTTGGGAGTATCTGTTCCAATGAGGAACCCTTTCGTTTCACGCGAAAAGATTTCCGGTAGCCCTAGCTATGTCATTTTTAAGATCTGGAGATATACAGTGTTTATTTGCAGTTTACAGTGATTTTCTCTGTTTATTTCGGTTTCGGTTTATTTAGTTTTTTGTTTTTTTATTACCGGATCTATACCTTTCATTTCTATGTATGCTCTTTGCCCCATGACTTTGTGCGATCTGGGCAAATCAGAAATAGAAAGGAATGATTTTTCTCATGCGTATGCTCTTTTCTGCTGCGCCTTACTGTGATCTCAGAAAATCAGAAACATTGAGGAAAATATTTAGTTTCCGACTAAAGGTAACTTCGATCCATAAGGTTCGCTTTTTTTTTGTATGTCCGTGTTGGGTTTTGTGTTTTTTGTTTTGTAGGGAAAAAGAGCTTTCTCAAAGTAAGCATGCAGCCCAAAGCTTCAGTGACTAAAAAAAAAAAAAAACCGCCTTCCTTTTTTCCAAAAATTACTAAACTTTTAGTTTAACCCACTTGGTCCAAAGCTACTTTATGAGAGTAGGGGTCTTGAGTTCAAGTCTTCTTTTTGTTGAGCTAATTATATTAAGTTTGGAAAGGGGGCGGATTTTTTTTAACATTATCATTCATTTCCGCACATTCCCGCACTTCGTCGGCATCTTTATCAAATTTTCTTCAAAAAGCCATAACTTCTTCATCCGGAAGCTGTTTTCAGAGCCGTTTTTTTTAACCAACCTAGTTTTTTGAGATATTTCCATTGGAACACTTAGTTTTAACATCTATAGCTTTAGTTTCTGTTAAAATGGAAAGTCTATGCCAAGTTATTCTTGACAACACCAGCTACTTTCAATGGTGGTCCTACATTGTGGATTTACTTAGAAGTAAAGGTCTCTACAGAATAGCCTCAGGCCAAGAAACCAAACCGAAAAATGGAGATAAGGCAGCTAAATGGGAAAATAGGCAAGATCAAGCACGAGGGTTGATAGGGATGTTTATTTCTCCAGATCTTAGATTCCATATTGCAGAACTTGATACTCCTGAGAAAGCAATGAAACAGAACACTAAAGTTTTTGGAATTAAAAATGAACTTAAAGCCCATCAAATCGAAAATGAGTTGTTTACATTGGACCCCAATAATTTTTCTTGCATTGAAGATTTTTTGTCCAAGTTCAAAACCCTTAGAATTCTCTTGGAAGGTGTTAAGGTTAAGAAAGAAGATAGTAACCTTATCTATTCCATTCTTACTAAGTTGGGACCAGCCTACTCTGTGTTTGTTTCCACCTTCCATTCTACAAGAGAAGCCTTCATTTCTCAAGGACAAGCCTACAAGTCCCCTTCTTTTTATTCCTTTTGTGATTCTTTAATAAGAGAACAAGAAAAACTCTTACACCTTGGTCTTCTTAATCTTGGAAACTCTTCTAAGAAAGCGTTAGCCGCCCAGCAGCAACCAAATTCAAAGAATCCTAAGAAGTTGTATCCTAAAAGGAATGGTCCTAAACCAAACAAGGGTCCTAAGCAATTTCAGCCTCAAAATGAAAAATTATTTCAACAAAATGATAAGACAAATAAAAACAAAGGGAAGAAGACTGATAGGCATTGCAACTTTTGTAATCGAGATGGCCACTTAGAATCCAAATGCTTTAAGAAGATGGAAGCCTTGGAAGCAGCAATGAAGAAGCATAACATCCATTTGGAGCACTCTTCAACTTCAACTTCATCTTCAGGAATAACACTTTCTGCATGTGGTTGTCAAGCATCTCGGTCTGGCTATGCACTAAATGTATCTTCTTCTTCTCATTCTCATGAGTGGCTCATTGATTTTAGAGCTTCTTATCACATGGCCAAAAACAAAGCCATGCTTTCTTCTTTAAATGATTGTAACACCAAAAATATATATGATGGTGATGATAGATCTCTTAGTGTTGTAGGGACTGGAACTGTTCATATAGACAACGGTCAATTTAATGATGTATTATGTGTTCCAACCTTATCCTGCAACCTTCTATCTATATATCAGATAACTCATTCAAGTGAAGGTAAAATCGTTGAATTTTCATCTCGCGATGTTGTAATTAAGGACCTAAGAGATCCTAGACAGATTTTAGCTACTGGCATTGCTGATGATTCTACAAGGTTGTATAAGTTTCACAACTTTGGGTCATCAAATCTTCCCTCGGTATTTGTTGCTCATAACGATGAAGTGAGCAAACTTTGGCATGAGCGATTTGGTCACTTAAACTATCGCTCCCTTCAGAATCTATGTAAAGAAAATATGGTGGCAGGTCTTCCAATGGTATCTTGCAGAGATGGTGTTTGTTCCGGATGTGTACTCGGAAAACATCATCAAGATAGTTTTGAAAAACGTGCCTCTTGGCACGCCTCATGCCCTTTACAGCTTGTGCATAGTGATTTATGTGGTCCACTTCCAGTTGTTTCATTCTCTGGCTACAAGTGTTTCTTAACTTTCATTGATGATTTCTCCAGACCCACTTGGGTATACTTCTTAAAACTCAAGAGTGAAGTATTTAGCATGTTCTTGGCCTTTAAGGCCTTTGTTGAAAGATAATCTGGACATCAAATTCTTAAGCTAAGATCTGATAATGATGGAGAATATGTTAACAACAAATTCATCAACTTTTGCACTGAGAATGGAATTCAAATGCAACATACTGTTCCATATACTTCACAACAAAATGGTGTAGCTGAAAGGAAGAATTGCACCTTAAAGGAAATGGATAATTGTATGCTTCAATCTAAAGGACTTGGTCTTAATTTTTGGGCAGAAGCAATTAATTGTGCAAATTACATAATAAATCGCACTCCTACTAAAGTTTTAAAGAATATCACTCTAGAAGAAGCATGGAGCTCAATTAAACCAGATGTAAGTCACTTTCGTGTTTTTGGAAGTGAAGCATGGGCCCATATTCTAGATGAGAAACATAAAGCTTTAGAACCTAAGAGTGAAAAATGTATTTTTGTTGGATATTCTGAAGATGACAAAGGATATAGACTTATTCCACTTAAGTCCAAAAATTTTATCATTAGAAGAGATGTAAAGTCTGTTGAGAATATATCGGCCTACGAGCCTAGTTCGACGGATGTGCCACCTCTCCCTATCTCTTCTACTTTTGAAAATATTTCTTCTTCAGATGATGAAAGCGAGGATGAAAATCCTCCCCCACCTTCTTAGGATCCCCCTTCAGCTCCTCAGCTTCCAAAATGGGTCCGTGCTACTCGGGACGCAACAGGTGATCTTGCAAGTGATCCTACAGATCAGCGATGTACACGTTCTCAGTTTGATAGAGCCTCTTCTTTACTGGCTCAAGCTTCAGTGAATTATGATCCTGATACCTTTGCAGAAGCTTCCAGCCATCCAGATTGGGAAGTAGCTATGAATGAAGAATATCATTCATTATTGGCAAATGATACATGGGATCTTGTTCCTCTACCAAAGGGACGAAAAATTGTTAGATGCAAATGGGTTTACAGAACCAAGTATGGACCAGATGGGAAAGTTGATAAACATAAAGCTCGTCTTGTTGCTAAGGGTTTTTCACAAGTTGAAGGCATTGACTACACTGAAACCTTCTCCCCTGTTGCCAAAATGAACTCTATCCACCTTGTTCTTTCCCTTGTTGCCTCTTTCAAATGGGAAGTCCATCAGATGGATGTTAAATCTGCCTTCTTCCATGGGGACTTGCATGAAGAAATCTATATGGAATAACCTATTGGCTTTATACAAACAGACTCTAGCCTTGTATGTCGACTTAAGAAATCCCTTTATGGTCTCAAGCAAGCTCCTCGAGCTTGGTATGCCAAAATGGATAACTTTCTTTTAGAAAATGGCTTTTCTAGGTGTCATTCTGAAAATACTGTCTACACCAAGAAAGTGGGCAAGTCCCTTATCATTCTTGTTCTTTATGTTGATGATCTTATCCTGACTGGTAGTGATCCCAACCTTATAAACCATGTGAAGTCTAGCCTTAAAAGGAAGTTTGAAATGACAGATTTAGAACACTTACATTATTTTCTTGGTCTTCAAGTCTTGCAATCCAAGGAAGGTATTTCCCTTTCCCAGTCCAAGTATGCCTGTGATATTCTACGCCATTTTCACATGGAAGACTGTAAGCCAGCCTCTTCTCCCTTTTAGTCTAGAGTCAAACTTTCAGTCACTTGTACTTCTCCTGAAGTTGATGCTACCTTATACCGTCAACTTGTAGGAAAACTTTTGTATCTAACCCATACTCGTCCTGACCTTTCCTTTGTTGTTGGCCTTGTTGCTCGGTTTATGCAAAACCCACATGAAAGTGATTGGAAAGCAGCTAAAAGAATACTTCGTTATGTTCGAGGTACAGTTCAGTTTGAGATTCATTACAGTGCCAAAGCAGCTCCTCTATTGGTTGGTTTCACTGATTCCGATTGGGCTGGTGACCCTGATGATCAGAAGTCTACTGTAGGTTATGTGTTCACTCTTGGTTTAGGACCTATTACATGGGCTTGCAAGAAACAAGGTTCCATTTCTCTTTCTTCAGCAGAAGCAGAGTATCGTGGTGCCGTAGAAGCTAATAAGGAAGCCTTGTAGCTTCGTCAGATCCTGTCAGAGTTTGGCTTTCAGCAGCAGCATCCGACTACACTTTGGTGTGATAATCAAAGTGCCATTCAACTATGCAAAGATCCAGTCCAACATCAGCGTAGCAAACACATTGAACTACACATGCACTTCATCAGAAAGCTCATTCATGACCATGTTCTTGAAGTGCAATATTGTTCAACAGATGATCAAGTTGCAGACATCTTTACAAAGGCTCTCACAGAGGCGAATTTTACTAAACTTCAATTTATGGTTGGAGTTCAGGAAGTTGTCACTAAGGGGGGATAGGCTCTAGTGCCTCCTTCCTTATCCTATTGTGTCATATTTGTACATCCTTCAATCCTATCCCAAGATGTTCTTAAGGGCAGATGTTAGGATATTCCGACACATAGGAAAAATTTAAGTATAACTTGGTCTAGTATAGAGTTAGGTAAAATGTGTTTCTTTACTATGTACATTTTGTTGTGGCTTAACACCCGATTGGTCCATGATCTCTATTTAAAGAGCATGGAGGATCATTTGTAGGGTAACCGTTCATGAGAGAAGCTTATGTAAATTTTTATTCTTTTTATTAATATATTGCCTGAAGTGGCCGTGTTGGCTCAGACCGTGGACTGTTTCCCTCTTTGAGGGTTTTAACCACGTCAAAAATACTTGTAGGAATTTACAGGGTAAGTTCCTCAGAAAGAACACCAAAAGGACACCTCTCACAACCAGATCACAGATCAATACACCAGTATTTTTGACGTGGTTAAAACCCTCAAAGAGGGAAACAGTCCACGGCCTATGCCAACGTGGCTACTACAGGCAATTTATTAATCAAAGAATGAAAATTTACATAAGCTTCTCTCATGCACGGATTACCCGAACAATGACCCTCCATGCACTTTAAATAGAACTCATGGACCAATCAGGTGTCAAGCCACGGATCAAGTGTCGGTAATACCGAGGAGAGAGTGAACCGTCGGATCACTACATATCGTGACCGTCAGATTGTAAGTTACAAAATGTACAATGGTAAAGAAACACACTTTACCTAACTCTATACCTAGCTCTACACTAGACCAAGTTGAACTTAACTATATCCTATGTGTCGGAATATCCTAACATCCCCCCTTAAGAACAACTTGGGATAGGATTGAAGGATTTACAAATATGACACAATAGGAGAAGGAAGGAGGCACTAGAGCCTATCCCCCCTTAGTGACAACTTCCTGAACTCCAAGCATATATCGAAGTTTAGTGAACTTCGCCTCTGTGAGAGCCTTTGTGAAGATGTCTACAACCTGATCATCTGTTGAACAATATTGCACTTCAAGAACATGGTCACGAATGAGCTTTCTGATGAAGTGCATGTGTAGTTCAATGTGTTTGCTGCGTTGATGTTGGACTGGATCTTTGCATAGCTGAATGGCACTTTGATTATCACACCAAAGTGTGGTTGGATGCTGCTGCTCAAAGCCAAACTCTGATAGGATCTGACGAAGCCACAAGGCTTCCTTACTGGCTTCCACGACACCACGATACTCAGCTTCTGCTGACGAAAGAGAAATGGTAGCCTGTTTCTTACAAGCCCATGTAATAGGTCCTGAACCAAGAGTGAAGACATAACCGGTAGTAGACTTCCGATCGTCAGGGTCACCAGCCCAATCAGAATCAGTGAAACCAACTAATAGAGGAGCTGCTTTCGCACTGTAATGAATCCCAAACTGTACTGTACCTCGAACATAACGAAGTATTCTTTTAGCTTCTTTCCAATGACTTTCACGGGGGTTTTGCATAAAACGAGCAACAAGGCCAACAACAAAGGAAAGGTCAGGACGAGTATGGGTTAAATACAAGAGTTTTCCTACAAGTTGACGGTATAAGGTAGCATCAACTTCAGGAGAAGTACAAGAGACTGAAAGTTTGACTCCAGACTGAAAGGGAGAAGGGGCTGGCTTACAGTCTTCCATGTGAAAATGACGAAGAATATCACAAGCATACTTGGACTGGGAAAGGGAAATACCCTCCTTGGATGGCAAGACTTGAAGACCGAGAAAATAGTGTAAGTGTCCTAAGTCTGTCATTTCAAATTTCTTTTTAAGGCTGGACTTCACATGGTTTATAAGGTTGGGATCACTACCAGTAAGAATAAGATCATCAACATAAAGAACAAGGATGATAAGAGAGTTGCCCACTTTCTTGGTGTAGACAGTATTGTTAGAATAACACCTAGAAAAGCCAGATTCTAAAAGAAAGCTATCAATTTTGGCATACCAAGCCCGAGGAGCTTGCTTGAGACCATAAAGAGATTTCTTAAGTCGACATACAAGGCTGGAATCTGTTTGGATGAAGCCAATGGGTTGTTCCATATAGATTTCTTCATGCAAGTCCCCATGCAAGAAGGCATATTTAACATCCATCTGATGGACTTCCCATTTTAAAGAGGCAGCAAGGGAAAGAACAAGGCGGATAGAGTTCATTTTGGCAACAGGGGAGAAGGTTTCAGTGTAGTCAATGCCTTCAACCTGTGAAAAGCCCTTAGCAACAAGACGAGCTTTATGTTTATCAACTTTCCCATCTGGTCCATACTTGGTTCTGTAAACCCATTTACATCTAACAAGTTTGCATCCCTTTGGTAGAGGAACAAGATCCCATGTATCATTTGTCAACAATGAATGATATTCTTCATTCATAGCTGCTTCCCAATGTGGATGGCCTGAAGCTTCTGCAAAAGTGTCAGGATCATGATTTACTGGAGCTTGAGCCAGTAAAGAAGAGGCTCTTTCAAACTGAGAACGTGTACGTCGCTGATCTGTAGGATCACCGGCAAGATCACCTGCTGCATCCCGAGTAGCACGGACCCATCTTGGAAGTTGAGGATCCTGAGAAGGTGGGGGAGGATTTTCATCCTCACTTTCATCATCTGAAGAAGAAATGTTTTCAAAAGTAGAAGAGATAGGAAGAGGTGGCACATCCGTCGGACTAGGCTCGCAGGCCGATTTATTTTCATCAAATTTTACATCTCTTCTAATGATAACATTTTTGGACTTAAATGGAATAAGTCTATAACCTTTTACATCTTCAGAATATCCAACAAAAGTACATTTCTCACTCTTAGGTTCTAAAACTTTATGCTTTTCATCTGGAATATGGGCCCATGCTTCACTTCCAAAAACACGAAAGTGACTTACATATGGTTTAATGGAACTCCAAGCTTCTTCTGTAGTGAGATTCTTTAGAACCTTAGTAGGAGTGCGATTTATTATATAATTTGCACAATTAATTGCTTCGGCCCAAAAACTAAGACTGAGTCCTTTAGATTGCAGCATACAATTAGCCATTTCCTTTAAGGTGCAATTTTTCCTTTCAGCTACACCATTTTGTTGTGGAGTGTATGGAACAGTTTGTTGCATTTGAATTCCATTTTCGGTGCAAAAGTTGATGAATGTGTTTTTAACATATTCTCCACCATTATCAGTTCTTAGCTTAAGAATTTGATGTCCAGATTGTTTTTCAACAAAGGCTTTGAAGGCCAAAAATGTGTTAAATACTTCGCTCTTGAGTTTTAAGAAGTATACCCAAGTGCGTCTGGAGAAATCATCAATGAAAGTTAAGAAATACTTGCAGCCAGAGAATGAAGCAACAGGAAGTGGACCACATAAATCACTGTGCACAAGCTGTAAAGGGGCTGAGGCATGCCAAGAGGCACGTTTTTCAAAACTGTCCCGATGATGTTTTCCGAGTACACATCCGGAACAAACACCATCTCTGCAAGATACCATAGGAAGACCTGTCACCATATTTTCTTTACATAGATGCTGAAGGGAGCGATAGTTTAAGTGACCAAATCGCTCATGCCAAAGTTTGCTCACTTCATCATTATGAGCAACAAATACTGAGGGAAGATTTGATGACCCAAAGTTGTGAAACTTATACAACCTTGTGGAATCATCAGCAATACCAGTAGCTAGAATCTGTTTAGGATCTCTTAGATCCTTGATTACAACATCATGAGGTGAAAATTCAACAATTTTACCTTCACCTGAATGAGTTATCTGATATACAGATAGAAGGTTGCAGGATAAGGTTGGAACACATAATACATCATTAAACTGACCATTGTCTAGATGAACAGTTCCAGTCCCTACAACATTAAGAGATCTATCATCACCAACATATATATTTTTGGTGTTACAATCATTTAAAGAAGAAAACATGGCTTTGTTTTTGGCCATGTGATAAGAGGCTCCAGAATCAATGAGCCACTCATGAGAATGAGAAGAAGAAGATACATTTAATGCATAACCAGACTGAGATAATTGACAACGACATGCAGAAAGTGCCATTCCTGAAGATGAAGTTGAAGTTGAAGTTGAAGAATGCTCCACATGGATGTTATGTTTCTTCATTGCGGCTTCCAAGGCTTCCATCTTCTTAAAGCATTTAGATTTTAAGTGGCCATCTCGATTACAAAAGTTACAATGTCTATCAGTCTTCTTCCATTTGTTTTTATTGGTCCTATCATTTTGCTGAAATGATCTTTCATTTTGAGGCTGAGTTTGCTTAGGACCCTTGTTTGGTTTAGGACCATTCTTTTTAGGATATGACTTCTTAGGATTCTTTGAATTTGGTTGCTGCTGGGCGGCTAACGCTTTCTTGGAAGAGTTTCCAAGATTTAGAAGACCAAGGTGTAAGAGTTTTTCTTGTTATCTTATTAAAGAATCACAAAAAGAGTCAAAGGAAGGGGCCTTGTAGTCTTTTCCCTGACAAATGAAAGCTTCCCTTGTAGAATGGAAGGTGGAAACAAACACAGAGTAGGCTGGTCCAAACTTAGTAAGGATGGAATAAATAAGGTTACTATCTTCTTTCTTAACCTTAACACCTTCCAAGAGATATCTAAGGGTCTTGAATTTGAACAAGAAATCTTCAATGCAAGAAAAATTATTAGGATCCAATGTAAGCAACTCATTTTCAAGTTGATGGGCTCTAATTTCATTTTTAATCCCAAAAACTTTAGTGATTTGTTCCAATGCTTCATGAGGAGTCTCAAGTTCTGCAATATGGAATCTAAGATCAGGAGAAATAGACATCCCTATCAAACCACGTGTTTGATCTTGTCTATTTTCCCATTTTGCAGCCTTGTCTTCATCTTTTGGTTTCTTCTCTTGGTCTGTGGCTATTCTGTAGAGACTTTTACTTCTAAGTAAATCTTCCATGTAGGATATCCATTGGAAGTAGTTAGTGCTGTCAAGAATGACTTGGCATGGACTTTCCATTTTATTTTTTTTAACTGAAGCTAAATATGCTGAAAGTAAGTGTTCCAATGGATAGATCTCGAAAAATTAGGCGGTTTTAAAAAAAACGGCTCTGAAAAAGACTTCCGGATGAAGAAGTTATGGCTTTTTGAAAAAAACTTGTTGAAGTTGCCGGCAAAGTGCGCGAATGTGCGGAAATGAAAAAATCCGCCCCCACAAAATGGAGACTTGAACCCAAGACCTCTACTCTCTTAAAATAGCTTTGAACCAATTGATTTATACAAAAAATTTGAGAGAGAGAGAGAGAGAGGGGGGGGGGGGGCCTTGGTTTGCGTGCTTGCCTTAAGAAAGCTCTTTTTCCCTACAAAACACAAAATACAAAACCCAACACGGACATGCAAAGAAAACGAACCTTATGGCTCGAAGTTAGCTTTAGCCAAAAAACTAGATATTTTAAAAAATGAACCTTGCGGCTCAAAGTTAGCTTTAGCCGAAAAACTAAATATTTTTCTCAATGTTTCTGATTTTCCGAGATCACACTAAGGTGCAGGGAAAAGAGTCGCAGGGCAAAGAGCATACGCAGAAATGAAAGGCATAGATCCGGTTAAAAAAAAGCTAAATAAACCGAAACCAAAATAAACAGAGAGAAAATAACAGTAAACTGCAAATAAACACTGTATACCTCCAGATCTTAAAAAAGACGCAGCTAGGGCTACCGGAAACCTTTTCGCGTGAAACGAAAGGGGCTCCTCACTGGAACAGATGCTCCGAACACAACAGAGCAGTCTTCTCGGCCTGAAAGCAGTCAGAAACAGCAGATCTAGGAAACAACAGTCAGATGCAGTTCTACCGGCTTCAGATTTGGATCACCAATGGACGCGGCCCTCAAATAGCTCCGATACCATGTAGGAATTTACAGGGTAAGTTCCTCAGAAAGAACACCAAAAGGACACCGCTCACAACCAGATCACAGATCAATACACCAGTATTTTTGACGTGGTTAAAACCCTCAAAGAGGGAAACAGTCCACGGCCTGTGCCAACGTGGCTACTACAGGCAATTTATTAATCAAAGAATGAAAATTTACATAAGCTTCTCTCATGCACCGATTACCCGAACAATGACCCTCCATGCGCTTTAAATAGAACTCATGGACCAATCGGGTGTCAAGCCACGGATCAAGTGTCGGTAATACCGAGGAGAGAGTGAACCGTCGGATCACTACATATCGTGACCGTTGGATTGTAAGTTACAAAATGTACAACGGTAAAGAAACACACTTTACCTAACTCTATACCTAACTCTACAGTAGACCAAGTTGAACTTAACTATATCCTATGTGTCGGAATATCCTAACAATACTGGTGTATTGATCTGTGATCTTTTTGTGAGTGGTGTCTTTTGGTGTTCTGTCTGAGGAACTTACCCTGTAAATTCCTACACGATGAACCACACTGGGGGTTTGAAACGCGTCGACAAATGAAATTTCATATGATTTACGCTGAAAAATCTCTCATAAAATATAAAAATTAAATTAATTTTTTAATTCTAATCAAGAAAAAATAAAACATATTGCAGTTAGCTATTAATAAACCAAAATAGATAAATTTATGGTGAAGATTTTGGTGTTAACCCTTAATTTCCCATTGATTGATGTGGTTGTTAAGGGGTTTTATTTGGCAAATATGAAAATGTCATGTGTGAATACAAAGTCTATGCAATAGAATGACATTTTAAATAGTTTGTGATATGACCTACCTGCTTTTGAACGCTTTCCGATTCAAGAGTATATTATAAATTAATGTTGTTAGTAACCATTCATTCGTATCTTTTCTAGTCTAGTGCATAAGGAACCTAAAAGTTTTCCTTAATATGGAATTACTTGTGTTTCATGGAGCATTGGGTAGATGGAATTGCATTAAAAACGAATGTGTGAGATCAACAAGAAATAAATACTAGGAGCTGTTGCTAGAGGGTTATTATTTCTTGTTATTTTCTAAACAAAAACATGAGTAAATTTAAAGAACTTAAAAAAATATTAACGAGTTATTGAAAATATTTCACTTCTTTTGAAATACAGAAATTTAATCTAACCTTCACAATTGACGAGTGATTTTGATATTTTAATTTTTTTTTAAGGGAGATTTTTTTAAGCCCTTCTGGGACGGGCTAGAAGCCCAAGGAAGGGTTGAGATGAGTTCAATTTTAAACACTGAAATTTACATTATCAAATTTTAGAGGGGAAAAATACTATTTTTTCAACTCGTATTTTCAATTTATCTCCTTATGGTTTTACTCAAACTTCGAGCGGGAGCACACATGGGATGCAAAATTTAATTCATAATCCAAGGAGTACCCATGTTGCATACTTTCGATGAACCCTGCTACACGAAAAATGAGAAACACATGAAAAACCGTGATTGCAATTAGAATTAAGACCTAATATAAATATACTAAAAACATATATATATATATATATATATATATATATATATATATATATATATATATATATATATATATATTCTTATTTCTTTAGTATATTTATTCTAATTAACTTTTATATTTCTTTCTTGATTTTAAATTTGAAACTTTTTCTTTAACTTTTTCTTAATAATAATAATAATAATTTCGTCAATCACTTTATTTATACATATTAATTCTTTTAATTTGTTTTTGAATTATTAATATATTTTTAAAGTTTTTGTTTCTTTTTATTAATATTATTTCATTGATTGTCTATGGGATCTTGGATAGATGGTGATCAAGTGCTTTGTTAAGACACTCTTTGATGTGAAGTCACCGATTCAATTCTCCGCCTCTATCAGAGTGATATATTGGACATGATGAAGATGTCGTCCCACCAAGATTACAAAAAAAATATTATTTCATTGATTTAGTATCTTCCCTAATTATTAGTATCAAATTTCTATTTTGGATATTTGATTTTAATGGGAGTTGTCTTTAGTGCGAATTTTTGGACTATCCGGTGTCAGAATCAGACGGAAATATTTGAGGTGAAATCTTGATTTGTGTTATTTAAACTAGGTTTTCGACTGCATGCATGGATTGAACACCCTGAAAAACCCCTAGGGCACTTCGATTGTGTAGGGGTTACGCATCAAGCTTGTGATCTCAATAAATCATTGTCGGATTTTAGAGAAATTAGACCGAAAAAACCCACCGGAAAAGCTTCCAAAAAGTCTCACTAAAGACAATTCCATTTTAATCTATTTCCTTTATTTTATCGTGAATTAGTTGTTATTTTTAATTTATTTATTAGCCTTGATATTGATTTACTCCCCTTTGTTAGTTGTTAATTTCTACCTCATTGATTCTTTTGATTCTTTATTATTTGACCATTTGTTGTTTTGCCTATAATAGGTTGGTCCTTTTTCTTTCATTTTCTTTACTCTTAATCTTTATAACTTCTTTTCACATATTTTAATTCATTCTCGTTTTATGATGTTCCTTATTAATAAGTAAAATTTCCTTATTCAAAATTAACCGTTAGAAGTAATGATCTCTACATCACCCTCATTTATTCTGATGCCATGATCTGATTCTCCATCTTGTCCCGACGAAGAACCACATTGGATGGTTTGAAACACGTCGATAAATTATCTATAATATGATTATCACTGAAAGATTTCTTAGCACACAAGATATGGATCATAGAAGCCTAAATTTAGATACTATAGTGGATTGTTAACCTTTAACATTGGTGCTTGTTCCATTGGTAAATGCATTGTTTTATGCCTTTTAGATGTTAGTTTGAATGCTTCTCCAATGGGCTTTTTAGTTCTTTAATAAAAGCGTTTTGGGTCCATGCAAGTCTTGCGGTCCATTCTTATGGGAAACTCTTTTGACTATGTTCTTATGGATGGCTCTTTTGACTATGTATGCCTATTGGAACATTTCTAAGCACCATATTTCCAAGCCAGTCAAAGTGTCTTTTGGTATTGAAAAACAAATCATGCTACTTTAAACCATCACCAAATTTTTGTTCACCCCAAATTACTATAATATCTCATGTGGGCTTCACTAGGTGAACAATATCATACCACGTGCATTCATATTGGGGGATATGTATTGAGGAAAAATGACATATTATATGGGGGAATATATAGGGGGTAAAGGGTTTTTATATTGGCAGGTGTAAAAAATGGAGCTTAAAGTTAATGAAAAGTATAAAGGGGTATAAAAAATGTTAATGAAAAAATGGATACTTGGTGAAAGTAAGAGATATCTAAATTGAGAAGGTGTATTGGATTTGTATTGGTAGTGGGTTAAATAATGTGATTTTTAAATGTATTTTTCCAATATGTAATCAAATTATGGGTATTGTTTAGTATGCCATGAATACACATAATATGTGTAATATCTATATATTGATTGATGAGAGTGACTGTTGATACGTTCATGTTCTTATAGCACATTCCTCTTTTTATTTTTGGAGTTTTTAGACTTTGATTCGTTAGTTTCAACTTGAAGGATGCATATTCTTCTGCATTTAAAAAAATCCCATCGGTGCGTTATGATTTTGCTGAGAATGAAAACCACCAAATTGATGGTTAAAATGGTGGTGAAATCGATTAAAAAAAAGGAGAGTTACATTTTTCGCTAATTAAGGCATTAAACCGAAGAAAAAAGAGGCACGAATTTGCAAAGAAGAGGAGGTGCAATTTAGTTTGAATAATGGTCACGAATTACAAAAGTAAAATGCCCATGTTTGTTTTTGTTGGTTAAAGGCATGAAAATGAAACAATAAAACCCAAAATGAGCATCATAACATGGTACCAAAAAGGATCCATTTGTAAGTCATCAAACATATAAATTTCATAGATATGAGCAAAAGTCACATAGATTTTTTTTGGGAATATTTTGGAATTTATAGTGGATAATCAGACACAGTAAAGTTTACCACTAAAAACACTGAACATTTGATTTGATGAGTCACATTTTTTGTTCTACTAGAAAGAAGAAGATGAATTACAATGCAATGGAGAAAAATAGGAAGTAACAACAAAATAGTTCATCACATCACATCTCACAAAAAGCAACGAATCTATACTGTAACTCAGAGTGGAGTCATCTCCATTGGGGTAGAGTGTGTAATTACATGTAAGTTTTTGTCATATTACATTTTACCTCAAGAGGGAGGGATACACAATATTTCTTCCCATCACAAGAGGCATACACAAATGCTTTCTATATGGAAATGGATACTCTTCCAACATGGTTGCTAGAGTTAGTAAGCACAACATTCAATAATTTACAGTGGTCCACTGATAAATACATGGCTCCATCATCTATTTTGGCACCCACAAACCAATGCATTTCCCACCCTTGATATAGTACATATTTCAACATCTACTTGAAGATAATAGAATTTAGAAAAGTTTTTCCATAAAAACACATCTTCATTTGGTCCTGATGATGAACCACACTTGTTGGTTTGAAACCCATTGGCCAAAAATTTCTCTTATGTGATTTCTACCGAAAGACTTTGCTTAATTCATTATGGATCACACAAGCCTGAATACGAAAATAATAGAATTTATTTAAAAAGTTGTGTTTATTTTGGTGGTCATGTGAAAAAGCATTGATATCTTTCATAATATAGAAGTGGTAGTTAAAATGATGATTCTTCGCTTACCATGTATAACATAGTTTAGTTAATGTGGTTGTATAAAGCAATTAACCATAACTTAATAGGAAATTTTGAAATATAGGAGCGAAATCAAATAGTTAACTTTATTTGTGTTCATTATATTTTCAAAATATGTTGAAATTTATAATCGAGATGACCGCACAAAACTTGACAAAGATTTTGAAAATATAATAGAAATTTGTGAGGTTTACCAAACCGAGATATGATTGTGATGCATTGGAAGAATTTTTTGTATATCAACTTGCTTTGAAAATAATCTACTCCTTTAAAACCACTATTTTCCCTCACTATGTATGACATTGTCAAAGTTGTAATATAAATGTTGGAAATATTGGGGGGAGGGGGTGAATCAGTATTTATTTTCAATTGTTATTTTTACCAGTTAGATCACTTATATTTAGAACACAAAATGAACAATAAGAACAAATTCTTTTATTAATTTCTTCTATATAATAAATCAAGTACAATATATGTAGGCTCCACCCCTAGATGAAGACACCGATCTTCAATTCCCCATGCTCCAACCTATAATGTGTCAGGCACCTACTTGAGCTTTCCAAGGCATCAACCTTGTCAATTTTTAGGCACCAACCTCAAGGGCTCCAAACCTATATCTGGTTCAGGTGCCGACTTGGTTTCTTGAGGACTCCAATCCTCTGAGGCTCCAACCCAATCTTCCAAGGCACCGACCTTGTCTTTTTGAGGCTCAAGCCCTTGCTTTACTCCGTCAAGATATATCTTGGTTATACTTCACGGTTCCCACTGTCCTCTTCAACGAGCCCTAACAATTTTCACTTAGTCTTCACTGTAGTCTCTACGTTATGTTATCAATGACAACCTTGATCTCTTAGAAGGTGTCACCATTGCTCTTCATCATACCTAAGAAAATTCTTCAAGTCACCTCATGATGACATCAACATTACATCATGGTCTTCAAAGTCTTCACAAAACTTCAATGTGTCTACAATGAAATGCACTAAGCTTTGCACTGGCTCTAAGCCTTTTCAAAGGTTACTTCTAAAACACTTTAGATATTCTACTCAGAGGTGAGCTCCAAACAATATTTCAAAACTCCTCCAAAAGGTCTTTACCCAATTTCAACAATGATGACTTCAATAGTTCTGCACAGAATGTCCTTGTTTAGTCTTCACAAGGTTTTAGGAATTCTTCAAAGATCACCTTAATCAAGGCCTTCTTCAAATCTGGTTCAAGGTTAGCCCCAAAGACTACTTCAAGTCGACACCAAAGGTCTGCTACAATTAATTCCCAAATGTTGGGAACACAAGGCTGAACTCATCAATATTCAAGCCTTCCAACAAAAGGTATGTGTTAACATAGGCATATAGTATGGTTCCATAGGTCCTGAGGTACGTAGAATGATCCCAAAACAATCAATGTATGCTTCAGTCACATTCCAAGGTATGTGTCTACACAACATACCATAGTCCAAGTTTGTAACACAGTCAAGGCTTTAAGGAGATCGAGATTCTACACCACAGTCCAAAGATGCGACCATCCACAAGTCTTCACTATTTTAGCACAGTGCGAGAGTGTCACAGGCCCGAGCCTAAGATAAGGCCTTCTCCACAGATTTTAGCCCACAGTTCGAGCCTTTCATTGTGCTATCACAGTCTGAGGTACTTTCTCCTCAATCCGAGCTATCTGAGATTTGTTGTTGCACTAATCAAGCTCCACAGTCACTAATCTGAATACAATTGTTGTAATCCTAGTTGTTGTACCACAGTCCAAACCTTGCAAGGAAACCAAGATATAGAAGGATTGGGCTTCAAAAGGGTGAGTTCGAGCCACTGCCCAGGTGTAACTTTATTGTCTGAGTTGAGCACAGTCCGAACTATCTAGAATCTGAGTTTTGTAATTAAGGATAGTCCACTAAGGTGTTATTGAGGACAATCCAAACTATCTAGAATCTTGTTTGTAATTAATTAAGCCTTCCTCCCTTGTGTTCACGAGATGTGAACTGAAGCTCTGTTCTATATCTTCATGACCGAAAAGATTATGCCAAAGAAATGTAGTCCGAACCTCTATAAATAGTGTTCTTTGGAAGGTGGAAGGAAGAGACACGTCACTGTATGGAGGCCGACTTGTGTGCCAAAATGTAGGTCGACTCATTATTAGGTGTAATTTTCTTAATCTTAAAAATTCAATATCCCACAAACTATTAGGAGTTTTGGGACAAATAAGGGCTCATTGGAAAGAGGAAAAAATAAAAACTGCTCCAAAAGGTCTTTGCCCAATTTCAACAATGATGACTTCAATAGTTCTGCATAGAATGTCCTTGTTTAGTCTTCACAAGGTTTTAGGAATTCTTCAAATATCACCTTAATCAAGGCCTTCTTCAAATCTGATCCAAGGTTAGCCCCAAAGACTACTTCAAGTCGACTCCAAAGGTCTGCTACAATTAATTCCCAAATGTTGGAAACACAAGGCTGAACTCATCAAGGTTCAAGCCTTCCAACAAAGGTCTGTGCTAACACATGCATATAGTATGTTCCATAGGTCCTGAGGTACTTAGAATGATCCCAACACAATAAATGTATGCCTCAGTCAAATTCCAAAGTATGTGTCTGAACTCATCAAGGCTTTAAGGAGATCGAGCTTCTACACCACAGTCCGAAGATGTGACCATCCACAAGTCTTCACTATTTAAGCACGGTGCGAGACTGTCATAGGCCCGAGCCTAAGATAAGGCCTTCTCCATAGATTTTAGCCCATAGTTCGAGCCTTTCATTGTGCTATCATAGTTTGAGGTACCTTCTCCTCAGTCTGAGCTATCTGAGGTTTGTTGTTGCACTAATCAAGCTCCACAGTCACTAATCTGAACACAATTGTTGTAATCCTAGTTGTTGTACCACAGTTCAAACCTTGCAAGGAAACCAAGCTATAGAAGGACCGGGCTTCAAAAGGGTGAGTCCGAGCCACTGTCCAGATGTAACTTTATTGTCTGAGTTGAGCACAGTCCGAACTATCTAGAATCCGAGTTTTGTATATCAACTTTCTTTGAAAATAATCTACTCCTTTAAAACCACTATTTTCCCTCACTATGTATGACATTGTCAAAGTTGTAATATAAATGTTGGAAATATTGGGGGGAGGGGGTGAATCAGTATTTATTTTCAATTGTTATTTTTACCAGTTAGATCACTTATATTTAGAACACAAAATGAACAATAAGAATAAATTCTTTTATTAATTTATTATTTATAATAAATCAAGTACAATATATGTAGGCTCCACCCCTAGATGAAGACACCGATCTTCAATTCCCCATGCTCCAACCTATAATGTGTCAGGCACTGACTTGGACTTTCCAAGGCACCATCCTTGTCAATTTTTAGGCACCAACCTCAAGGGCTCCAAACCTATATCTAGTTCAGGTGCCGACTTGGTTTCTTTAGGACTCCAATCCTCTATGGCTCCAACCCAATCTTCCAAGGCACCAACTTTGTCTTTTTGAGGCTCAAGCCTTTGCTTTACTTTGTCAAGATATATCTTGGTTATACTTCATGGTTCCCAATGTCCTCTTCAACGAGCCCTAACAATTTTCACGTAGTCTTCACTATAGTCTCCACGTTATGTTATCAATTACAACCTTGATCTCTTAGAAGGTGTCACCATTGCTCTTCATCGAACCCAATCAAATTCTTCAAGTCACCTCATGATGACATCAACATTGCATCATGGTCTTCAATAGTCTTAAGAAAACTTCAATGTGTCTACAATGAAATGCACTAAGCTCCACACTGGCTCTAAGCCTTTTCAAAGGTTACTTCTAAAACACTTCAGGTATGCTACTCAGAGGTGAGCTCCAAACAATATTTCAAAACTCCTCCAAAAGTTCTTTACCCAATTTCAACAATGATGACTTCAATAGTTCTGCACAAAATGTCCTTGTTTAGTCTTCACAAGTTTTTAGGAATTCTTCAAAGATAACCTTAATCAAGGCCTTCTTCAAATCTGGTCCAAGGTTAGCCCCAAAGACTACTTCAAGTCGACTCCAAAGGTATGCTACAATTAATTCCCAAATGTTGGGAACACAAGGCTGAACTCATCAAGATTCAAGCCTTCCAACAAAAGGTTTGTGCTAACACATGCATATAGTATGGTTCCATAGGTCCTCAGATACTTAGAATGATCCCAACACAATCAATGTATGCTTCAGTCACATTCCAAGGTATGTTTCTACACAACATACCATAGTCCAAGTTTGTAACACAGTCAAGGCTTTAAGGAGATCGAGCTTCTACACCACAGTCCAAAGATGTGACCATCCACAAGTCTTCACTATTTTAGCACAGTGCGAGACTGTCACAGGCCCAAGCCTAAGATAAGGCCTTCTCCATATATTTTAGCCAACAGTTCGAGCCTTTCATTGTGCTATCACAATCTGAGGTACCTTCTCCTCAGTCTGAGCTATCTGAGGTTTGTTGTTGCACTAATCAAGCTCCACAGTCACTAATCTGAACACAATTGTTGTAATCCTAGTTGTTGTACCACAGTCCAAACCTTGCAAGGAAACCAAGCTACAGAAGGACCGAGCTTCAAAAGGGTGAGTCCGAGCCATTGTCCAGGTGTAACTTTATTGTCTGAGTTGAGCACAGTCTGAACTATCTAGAATCCAAGTTTTGTAATTAAGGATAGTCCACCAAGGGGTAATTGAGGATAGTCTGAACTATCTAGAATCCTGTTTTGTAATTAATTAAGCCTTCCTCCCTTGTGTTCACGAGATGTGAACTGAAGCTCTGTTCTATATCTTCATGACCGAAAAGATGATGCCAAAGAAATGAAGTCCGAACCTCTATAAATAGTGTTATTTGCAAGGAGGAACGAAGAGACATGTCATTGTATGGAGGTCGACTTGTGTGCCAAAATGTAGGTCGGCTCATTGTTAGGTGTAATTTTATTAATCTTAAAAATTCAATATCCCACAAACTATTAGGAGTTTCGGGACAAATAAGGGCAAATTGGAAAGTGGAAAAAATCAAAACTGCTCCAAAAGGTATTTACCCAATTTCAACAATGATGACTTCAATAGTTCTGCACAGAATTTACTTGTTTAGTCTTCACAAGGTTTTAGGAATTCTTCAAAGATCACCTTAATCAAGGCCTTCTTCAAATCTAGTCCAAGGTTAGCCCCAAAGACTACTTCAAATTGACTCCAAAGGTCTACTACAATTTATCCCAAATGTTGGGAACACAAGGCTGAACTCATCAAGATTCAAGCCTTCCAACAAAAGGTCTGTGCTAACACAGGCATATAGTATGGTTCCATAGGTCGTGAGGTACTTAGAATGATCCCAACACAATCAATGTATGCTCCAGTCACATTCCAAGGTATGTGTCTACACAACATACCATAGTCCAAGTTTGTAACACAGTCAAGGCTTTAAGGAGATCAAGCTTCTACACCACAGTCCGAAGATGTGACCATCCACAAGTCTTCACTATTTTAGCACAGTGCGAGACTATCACAGGCCCGAGCTTAAGATAAGGCATTCTCCACAGATTTTAGCCCATAGTTCGAGCCTTTCATTGTGCTATCACAGTTTGAGGTACCTTCTCCTCAGTCCAAGCTATCTGAGTTTTGTTGTTGCACTAATCAAGCTCCACAGTCACTAATCTGAACACAATTGTTGTAATCCTAGTTGTTGTAACATAGTCCAAACCTTGCAAGGAAACCAAGCTACAAAAGGACTGGGCTTCAAAAGGGTGAGTCTGAGCCACTGTCCAGGTGTAACTTTATTGTCTGAGTTGAGCACAGTCCGAACTATCTAGAATCCGAGTTTTGTATATCAACTTGCTTTGAAAATAATCTACTCCTTTAAAACCACTATTTTCCCTCACTATGTATGACATTGTCAAAGTTTTAATATAAATGCTGGAAATATTGGGGGGGAGGAATATTGGGGGGGAGGGGGTGAATCAGTATTTATTTTCAATTGTTATTTTTACCAGTTAGATCACTTATATTTAGAACACAAAATGAGCAATAAGAATAAATTATTTTATTAATTTATTATTTATAATAAATCAATTACAATATATGTAGGCTCCACCCCTATATGAAGACACCGATCTTCAATTCCCCATGCTCCAACCTATAATGTGTCAGGCACTGACTTGGACTTTCCAAGGCACCATCCTTGTCAATTTTTAGGCACCAACCTCAAGGGCTCCAAACCTATATCTAGTTCAGGTGCCGACTTGGTTTCTTGAGGACTCCAATCCTCTAGGGCTCCAACCCAATCTTCCAAGGCACCAACCTTGTATTTTTGAGGCTCAAGCATTTCCTTTACTTCGTCAAGATATATCTTGGCTATACTTCACAGTTCCCAATGTCCTCTTCAACGAGCACTAACAATTTTCACTTAGTCTTCACTGTAGTCTCCACGTTATGTTATCAATGACAACCTTGATCTCTTAGAAGGTGTCACCATTGCTCTTCATCGAACCCAAGCAAATTCTTCAAGTCACTTGATGATGACATCAACATTGCATCATGGTCTTCAATAGTCTTCAAAAAACTTCAATGTGTCTACAATGAAATGCACTAAGCTCTGCACTGGCTCTAAGACTTTTCAAAGGTTACTTCTAAAACACATCAAATATGGTACTCAGAGGTGAGCTCCAAACAATATTTCAAAACTCCTCCAAAAGGTCTTTACCCAATTTCAACAATGATGACTTCAATAGTTCTACACAGAATGTCCTTGTTTAGTCTTCACAAGGTTTTAGGAATTCTTCAGAGATCACCTTAATCAAGGCCTTCTTCAAATCTGGTTCAAGGTTAGCCCCAAAGACTACTTCAAGTCGACTCCAAAGGTCTGCTACAGTTAATTCCCAAATGTTGGGAACACAAGGCTGAACTCATCAAGATTCAAGCCTTCCAACAAAAGGTCTTTGCTAACACATGCATATAGTATGGTTCCATAGGTCGTGAGGTACTTAGAATGATCCCAACATAATCAATGTACGCTTCAGTCACATTCCAAGGTATGTGCCTACACAACATACCATAGTCCAAGTTTGTAACACAGTCAAGGCTTTAAGGAGATCGAGCTTCTACACCACAGTCCGAAGATGTGACCATCCACAAGTCTTCACTATTTTAGCACAGTGCAAGACTGTCATAGGCCCGAGCCTAAGATAAGGCCTTCTCCATACATTTTAGCCCATAGTTTGAGCCTTTGATTGTGCTATCATAGTCTGAGGTACCTTCTCCTCAGTCCGTGCTATTTGAGGTTTGTTGTTGCACTAATTAAGCTCCATAGTCACTAATCTGAACACAATTGTTGTAATCCTAGTTGTTGTACCATAGTCCAAACCTTGAAAGGAAACCAAGCTACAGAAGGACCGAGCTTCAAAAGGGTGAGTCCGAGCCACTGTCTAGGTGTAACTTTATTGTCTAAGTTGAGCACAGTCCGAACTATCTAGAATCCGAGTTTTGTAATTAAGGATAGTCCACCAAGGTGTAATTGAGGACAGTCCGAACTATCTAGAATCCTGTTTTGTAATTAATTAAGCCTTCCTCCCTTGTGTTCACGAGATGTGAATTGAATCTATGTTCTATATCTTCATGACCGAAAATATTATGCCAAAGAAATGAAGTCCAAACCTCTATAAATAGTGTTCTTTGCAAGGTGGAATGAAGAGACACGTCACTGTATGTAGGCCGAATTGTGTGCCAAAATGTAGGTCGGCTCATTGTTAGGTGTAATTTTCTTAATCTTAAAAATTCAATATCCCACAAACTATTAGGAGTTTCGGGACAAATAAGGGCTCATTGGAAAGAGGAGAAAATCATCTTTAAGATAGTCTAGGTCCCATGTTGAAAGGTTGCCTCCAAGATTACCAATTTTATTTTTCTTTGAAATTGTACTCCAATTTTGTGCATAAAATGTTTGGGATAGTATGGCATCTCCATTGTTTGGCTTCTTTATCATCATAGGATCATGTAGGAGTTCAACATCCATGTAGCATCATATATCCAACAATGAGTGTATCATCCAATGTCATCATATAATGGTGCAATGATATGTCATAGTGAAACATCATTAGGAAAGTTTCAAGGTAGTCCTCCATATCTCAGCAAGGGTTAAGGTCTAGATCATCAAGGTACATGCAACATTATATTTAGTTCAAGAACTTATTAGGACTTATTCATTAGTGGTTTCACATCTTTGTGTCTTGACATCTTCATTGATGTCATCCTTATCAAACAAGAGTTATGAAATCATCATCTAGAACCAGGCATCTCAAGAATATTTGCCATCTCGTCCAATGCCATATTGACATCAATGACAACCTTGGTTAACAATGAAACACTTGAATGTAACTTGATTGCAAATTTCAGAATATTTTGGAACTCTAATGGACATGAGCGAAGTCAATTAGTTGACTTCACTCACGTCCCTACGTTTTTCAGAATATTTTTAAATCTATAAACAACGTAAGAACAACTGCACAAAACTTGACAAAGAATTTGAAAATATAATATAGATTTGTCAATAATTAATAGACTTAAATATGATTATGACACATTGGAATATTTTTTGTATATCAACTTCGAACAATAACCATGTAGCAGGTAGCTGGGTTTGAGGCTCTTCTCTTTGCAACAAAGCTACTTTTTTTCCAACTAAAGCAATCATGCATGGAGCAACTTTCAGGCATACATAGTTTTGCACAATATTGGACCACATCCTTGGGACTGTCTTTGAGACAAAGGCCCTATCCACATATATTTTCCAATTTTATCGAGAGAAAATTTTATAACATTTAAAAGTCACTTCATGAGGAAGAAGGAAGAGAAGAGCATAATGAAATAGCAATAAAAGGGAGTTAAAACTACAACTAATGAGATAATGAAATTACATTTAAAAAACAAAGTAATATAGAATTGAAGGCTCCAAATTAAAGGTTAAAAAAGCTATGATGTCATTCAAGAGATAAACACATGATTAAAACAATAGTCACTGTTAGCACTCCAGGAAACTCTCCTAGGTTGCAGATCGGAGATGCCTGGTAACATATAATCTTCAATATTGTTCTCTGAACTATTGGAATGAATGATGGTTTGGATCAAGTTAGATAATCATTTCAGCTCTATTCTCACTCAAGACATGCATGAACACCCTCAACAATACAAGGCTTTAGACTACTAATGCTCAATAGTTTATAGATTCAATGGAAATATGGAGAACACTGACTGTACCAACAGATGCATACATAAACATATATGAATGGCTAGATACAAGAAGCAAATGAAACTTGCAAATCTAGTTTATCAATGCAGAGATAAGATGACAATTATCTGGCATTAGACACAACATAAAACATGAATAACCTATTCATGTACAAGCATAGAACAACAAAGAAAATGGAATTGAACATGTAATAGTAAAAGAAGCTTATATTGTTAGAATGAAGATGAGAAGCTTGAAGAAATAGAGGAGGAACAATCTCCAAAAGTTTGAACTTGTATTACATCTTACTTTCAGCTATTTATAGCTTGTTTACAATGATACTGAGCTCTAAGAGGCTCATAGTCTTGATCTGTCTGACCTGTCTTGTTAACTAATTGATTCCCTCAATAGGCAAGTGTGCCTCAGAGGTTTTCTCCTTCTGACAGAAGAGTAGCCGCTTTCAGATATTTTGGGTAGTTGTTGTGTTGTCTGGGAGCTCTCTCGTGCTAGAGATGCCCCATAATGTTTGTTGATTTTGGATAAGCTGCGATGTTGATGCCTCATGGCCGATTCTATTTTGGGCTAGCTGCGCATGTTGTGGCCCTTTCTATTCCCTTTTCAGCCTCTGTCCCTATCTCCCGGCCTCTGCTAGGTAATGAAAAGGGTCTTCGGGACTATGTAATCCCTTAAACGTTTATCAATATTGTTTTCTTGTTTTTTCACACAGAAAACGCTATACGCAGCGAAAACCCACCCATCTATGTTCTTTTTGGACTTGACAAGTCCTTAAACCTGACATATATATCTATCGGGTCTGCCTTTTGGGTCACTGTCGCCTATTTCAGACAGCTTGGTCTCTTTGTATTTCGTTGAAACAACAAAAATACACAAAAACATTAAAATATGGCTTTCTTCGGACCTGAAATATTATATAATATCATTTCGCGAACCCTTTCGGGTTCAGGCTTTATCGCTATCAACGTTGTCATGTGTTCCTTTGTATTTCATTATATAACAAAATACATTGAAAATGGCCAACCTGCGGATTTGAAATTTTATGCAATATTATCTATATAACCGTTGGGTCTGATTATCGGGTCGCACCTGTATATATATAAAGGCCCCACCTCGTGATCAGCGCCGATGCGATATTGTGATACGATCTGATCGCAATCGCATATCGCTCTTGCCCTGGGCCATTTTTAAGCTCTCCATGTTATTTCTGATAGCGAGCGTCAATCGCAATCGCCGTTTCCCTTGGGCCTGCACCGATTTTCACCAATTGCTTGTGCCGATATGACCTGCCAATCAGATTTGGACCGTTGATCGGCCAGATCTAATGGCTACTGTGATTTGACTGTTTTAAGCCTGCGCTTTTGGTTTTTCACGATTTTCAAGCGTTTTTGCCTCCTTCTAGTGTATTTCCGCCCTTCCAAGGGCTCTCCTCTTGCACTATTTTTGACCTTGGGGTGATTTTGAGCAGATGCTAAAGATTTCAAGAGCATTTAAATCATCCCTTGGGATGATTTTAAGCAAATTTGGAAATTTTTAAGAGCATATATGGATCCAAATTTGGGACTTTTTCTAGTGAGGCTAACACTTGCTCCTTCTGGGGATGAAATCCTCTCTGTGAGGTTTCAAGGATCATAGATCAATGCCTTTCTTGTAAAAACAAAATCAAATCTTCCTCCTAGTGTTGCATTGGGCATGGAGTCTATTTAGTATGAAATAAAAACTTGAAAACAACATATTTTCAATACAAGGCTTGAAAGCCTTAACTGAAATAAAGTTCGAAGAACAGCCCATTTAATGGGCCATCAAAAACATATCCTTCCTTTGATGCATCCCTTTTGAGAAAAAAGACACCAAACTGAAAATTGACTTGGTCAATGTGCATATCAGGAAATTCATCAAATACTTGCAAAAGCCTATTGATTTGATCATCTACTTCAAAAAAATTTCAGCATTTGGTATTATCAGGAAGAGATGGTCTATATTTCTCCTGCTCTTTGTATGCTTTTAGCCTTGGATGTTTTGTTTGGAAGGTTTTGTACACCTACTGAATGATAAGGTCTACTTTATACTCTGCTGTGTCATTTGTGACCTGAAAAGTTAATATAAAAGATGAATCGGTGTATTCCTCTGTGGGGGACACAAGGAATTCACCTGTTCCTGCAGCTTCCTTAAAGCAAGCCCCATCAAAGAAAATGTCCCAAATATGTGGGCCTTCTTCCTCTGTGATCTGGCAAACTGGTTTTTTAAGCTGCGTGGTGGCCAACTGGGATTCTTCAATATGAAGAATACATGCTCCAAAATCAGTGTCAACAGAATATATGGGATGATTGGTGGGATTTTTTTCGTCGTTGATTATATAAGTTAGCTGAGCTTCTCTGTATAATCTCTTGCTCTCGTCTTCGAAAACTGGGCCAGTAGCATAAGATAGATCATTTTGTAGTGATCCACCTAGTCTCTTGATCCAACCTCTGGAAAGTAACATGCCAAACTTGGGGGGTACATTTGCCACCACAATATCCATCATCATGCTATTCATAGGCAGCTGAGACAAAGTGATGGCTAGGTCCTTGATTAACCCCAAGAATTTCGCTTTTCTAGAGTCAAAATAAAACAGTTTATGATAAGGCTTGGTGATGTCTAGACCCAACTCATCCATGACAACCTTGGGAATTAGATTATGGCTGGCTCTAGTGTCCAGAAGGAAGTGATGAAGGATTTTATCATGAATAGTCAGAGAGACATAGAATTATGGGGAGTTGTCTTCATAGTTTTCAATCATTGGGTTGAGAATAACATCTGGCTCGTCATCTTGCATATTTACATAGTCAGCGGAGGCTTGGATGGCTTTAGGCTCAAGGGCCTCGAGGAAGGATCTTTTGAAGGACTCATTCTTCACTAGTTCAATCAAAGGCATAGGTATTCTTAGCTTGTGAATTTCTGATTGAAAACTGAAAGGAGAAGGAGACTTGGCAAGGCCTCTTACCTCATTAGCTGGAGCTTTGAGGACGATGGGATCAACTGCCGGTTGTTTTTTCTTATTATCTTGTTGTACTGCAGGGACAATAGCTCTTTGAACAGGAGTTTCCTTGGCATTAATTATCTTTGACCTCAAATTATATCTTTGCTGATCTACAGTTTGTAGAATAGCTTTGCCATCCAATTCTTGGTTGATCTGGTCATTGCATAATGACTTTTCATAGGCATATGAGGTAAAAAAGGAAGCATTGCCTTTGTCTTCCAGACAATGGATCCCATCATCTTCTTCAAACTGCTCTTCTTCCATGACTGCATTTTGAAAAGGAGCATTCACCCTTTGGTCTTCATTAGCATCTTTGTTTTTTTGCAAAATCTGCAACTGCTCATTAGCTCTTCTATATGGATTTGGATCTCTAGGAACAAAGGTATTAGGAACCCTTCCTGTCCCAGAGTGCTGCTCAACCTTTAATTTGGAAACTTTAGAGGCTAATGACTCTATCATCTTGGCCATTTTATCGATCTTGGGATCTGAAGATGATGAAGGCTCGCCCCTCTATCTCCTTCTATCAGCATTACCTTTGAGCTTTTCTGTAGCCATGATGTTTGATTCTACTTCCAGGGCTGCATCTTGCATATCATCCAAAGAAGCACATTGCCTCTCCCTCAATAGTAAACTGAAGTCAGAATCAAAGGCGCTGGCATAGATGAGTCTAGCAGAGGTAGTGGTGGATTTTACTTCGACTGGTATCTTGTTGTACATACGGTTAAACCTCTTATTAAAATCAAACAGCAACTCACCATTTTCCCTCTTTAAGTTCCCAAACTCAGTGTGGTAGTAGAGGAGATCCTTCTTATCCCCCCAATGCTTTAGGAATGCATCATCTAAAGCTTTAATATCTGCTATAGATCTTGGGGTTAGTTCTCTGAACCATTTTCTAGCCTCTCCATCTAGGCTTTGGACAAAGACTCTCTTCCACACGTCATCCTCACTAATGTGCAGATTATCACCATAACTATAGAATGACTCAAGATGTTCTTCAACAGTAACACCTTAAGTCCCAGTGAACTTAGGCATATACTTTTGATATTCTCCAATAGGCATGGCATTCAAAGGAGTGGGCAATATTAGAGGTCCATACCTAGCAGCTATGATTCTTTCCATTTTGGTAGGTGCTTGTGGACCTGCCATAGCTATGGTGGCTAAAAGAGTACTGGCAATATGAATGATAGAGGGCTAGGAGTGACTAACAGGACTAAAGGAGTATGATGGATAGGAGGTGAGGTTTCCTTTAGGCTTACAACAAAAGGAAAACCTAAAGACTAAGGAGCTTTATGAATCTCTAAGAGTTTTTCTTCGTTGCTAGTATTAGAAGCTATACTCTCAACATATATTTGTTCTATTATAGGCCTTTCTTGAAGAGATATAGGATATTTTTTAGGTTTACCTGAACCTAATGCTCCTTTCTACAATACCTTTCTCTCTTTGATGATTTTTTCAGGGTCTAGTACTGGGTCAGCTTGTAGCTTCTAAGGATTTCTTCGAGTATGCCTCACAAACTGAGCCAGAACTATGAAGTGGAGTCGCCAAGAAGTTCGACCTCGAGTAGAGTCGCCAGATAGATGATTACAACCAAAAAAGTGCCCAGACTTTGTCTATCATCAAGGCTGGATATATGTCGTTTCCTAGGTGTTTCTGGGAAAACTAGTGCCTTGTCGAACGACTAGCCCTCTAGGTTTGGCAGCTACCCTAGAAGCAATAGTTCAAAGTAATCCAATGATTTCTTCTATGTATAACAGATAAGAGAAGGTAATGGAACCAACCTGGAACTTCCGCTTAATCCCTTACTTGATCTCTCTCCCCCTTGACAGAGTTTTCAACTCCTCCCCGTACTTAACCCGCTTGGAGAGTACCTGTAGAAACAAAGTAACAAAGAACTGTCAAAGAATCTTGATCTATTATAACATAAACATTACAGAATCAGATATATAATGAACATACAATAGCATTCACAAATGATAACATTCACAATTGCACAATCATATGGAAGAAAACTTGAAGAACTTTATTAAATAGAAGGGAGAATTACAACCCAGTTGTCTGATCCAGCATCATCCTCCTAGCATCAATCCCTCTTCACCTCATGAAATAGCAAGATCACACCAACAATACAATGCTCTTTCCTCAATTACAAACTATCAGCACTTCCTTGCAATTCACAATATTCCAGCCTCTAGATCTCTTAGATGAGGGATCCATTTATAGATGTGTGTAAGGGTGTGAGTCATCTCTGGGGTTTTGATTAGTGTCATTCCACTTGTTACAATTGGTTCCACTTGGAGATTTCTTGGATCTCTTACTCATCCCTGGGCGAATTCAGAGAGGCAAGTGTCATAGGAGAAGTTTCTAGAAGATTCCATGAGCAACCACCTAGCAAATTGTCTCAGACATTTGTCCATCCTCGCCCATCACACCCTATAGAAGGCCTAATCAGTATGTATCGCACCTAAGCAGTGTACCACTCAGTATGCATCGCACCTGGCCAGTGTAGCAGTTAGTATGGTTCAATTTAGGCCATTTCTGGATGGTTTCTTAGGTGGAACTTTTGGGGAATGATGTAATCAGATGACCATGTTCTTTTAGGGTATGAAACAACTCTTTTTAGGGGTTGATGAGCCCTAGTTTATCGACATATAAGTTTGGCGTTGAAGTGCCCAAATATTTCTATAACAGTTTCCCCCTAAAGCATGAAGACGTAAATCTTGATGTCGAGTGAAATGCTTTATCATGAGGATCTGAGGTTTTGAACTAGAAGGTGACCTACATAAGTTACAATCCAATACATCATCATAATATAATTTTCATGATCTAGCTGAGGTAGGCATTCCCATGCTCAGCTTTATAAATTCATTTCATGTACATAGATCAGATAGTTGTCGGCAGATGCAGAATGATGATTCTTCATATGTAGAGTCATCATCCTTGGTTCAGATGACCATCTGTGCAGCGTCTTTGTACATTTCATGTTTTTATATCCCTGAATATATTGCAGCCCGGATGGAGGAAACTAGATCCGGGGTCTTCAGACTCATTCAATCTTCGCCCGATGTACAATTCAATCCATGTGAAGAGATGTTTTGAAGTCGAACATGGATAGACATCGCCTGATTACTAGCCAATAATATCAGCTGTTAACAAATGCGAGAGGAATCACAGATAATGATAATGAACCTCAAGGTACTACAATACAATTCACGTGGTGTGAATATATGATCCGATGTTGAACACCACACAAAATCTTTCGGTCGAAGGTCATTGATGTCAACTTGTCGCCGGAAGTGAGAAACTTGCCATTGATGTATGCAAGCTTCAAAGCACCGAAAGGGGTGTTTCTAAGTCAACTTCTTGGATAATGAGCTGATGTTGACAAGAAGTGACTCATCGTAGGAGGGCCTTAATGTATCCCACATCTACGACATGAAACGAAGAAAATGATTTCTAGAGGTGAAAACGAACTGACAACACAAGGTCCAGGAATGGTGGTCATGAAAAAATGAAGGTTGGAGGTATTGTAGTGGATGAGACATTAACTGGATTGTGGTTTCTCAACTGAATGACTTCTCTTGAACATGTCGGCGACACTGAGATGGATTGGTAGAATTAACCCCAAAATATGGATGGTGCGAAAGACCAATGGTGAGATGACCAGTGAATGAAATAACCCAACCCAACTCAATAATGTTGATGGAGTGAAAGTGTCATGTTCAAGAGCGACCTGCTACCATAAGTTCTTCAAGTTTTTACCCTTTTTCCCCAGTCATTGCTGACCAATACCTCTTTATTTTTGTCAATCTTGAGGAGGATAACATATGCTTGTTCTATAATTTTCCCTTTGGGAAAACCTGTCGTTTTTTTTTAACGAGTCTAGAGACAGTGAAACTCGATCTTGTCTAGAATGGACAAGTTTGTCGCTATTGTTTTAACGAGTTTAACGACAAGGATAACTCGGTCCTTTTAATGTTTAGAGAGTTTGAAAAGTAATGAAAAGAAAAATCCAAAAGTTCTTTTTCGTGAAATAATCCCTTAAGTCCGAAAAAGGATAAAATAATACAAAAGGGATCACTTTTCCGATCACTTTAACGAGCCGAAAAAGACAAGCGCTTGAAATTTTTCATGAGATAATCCCTCAAATCTGAAAAAGATTAAAATATACAGGAGGGATGACATTTCCAATCACTTTAACGAGTTGGAAAGGCCAATTTCTCAACAATATTTTCATATTTAACGAGTCGTAAAAGGGTTTAAAGGAGACTCGATTTTGAGGAACGAGTGGTGTCTAGGGTAGCCACTGGTTCTAGTGAATTTGGAACTTTCTCAAAACATGGTGATTTCTGTGAAGAGGTTGGCTAACAAGACCACTCATCGCAACTGTTCCTCAAAAAGGGTAAACAACCAAGTGGAAGTGTATGATCGGACAAAAGAATGGAGGTGATCAGAGGTACACAACTAAGGCTCAAAAGGCTGATAGAATGGCAATCACAAAGGTTAATTACTGAAGGTGGGTTCATTTTTTGACAAGCTTGAACCATGGGGGAACTATGCTTGGATTTTGGTTTTATTTTTATGCAAAATCGAAACGAAAAAACTAAAAATTGAAAAAAAAAATTGCGACAAAACTAAAAATTGAAAATGAAAATTAAAAATGGGGAAAATGGTTTGCATGCCCCCAGCATGATGAAAAGGAGAGTCTCCTGTAACCATATGGAAATTACTGTGGTTAGGTAGGATGGTTTAGTCCAGAATAGACAAAACACTTCCTTGGCTTCATCCAGAATAGACAAAGGTGAATGGTGTGATAGACCAATCACATAACCTACAGGGAAACTTATCTTTACAGCTAGGTGCATCCAGAATAGACAAGGGTGCATGTCCCCTAAGCTTCGTTACATTCACTAGACTACTCATGGCAATTAGGTGGATGGAACGATGGTTCAAGAGATACCACTGATGTAAAAGGACCATTTAGGGATGATGATTGACTTGGAGCTATGCTTTGACCAGGAAATGAAAGCTGGTCAACAGTGACAATTTTGCCTTCATGCGGGAAACACATCACTCAGAAGAGTGTTGAAACAATAGCTTCCATGTTATAAACATAGTCACGTCCAAGGAGTAGATTGTAATCTAACGGTCCTGGGACTATCATCACGTTCAGATGAACAATTTTCCTTCTCAAAGTGATTGGTAACTTAGGGAGGATCCCTAACGGTCGACTTGTTCCTTTATTAAAGCCTGATATATTCTGTGTTACAGGCATAAGCGATGGTGAACCAAGAGATTTTCAAGCAGTTGAGGAAAGGATACTCACTGATGCCCCTTCATCTATAATATTGTCGGACACGATAATTTTACGAACTTGTACTATGATCCGGAAAGGTATATAAGAAGGAAGGCGGGATCTTGCTAGTCGATTCCAATCAAAGGAAGTGACTAGACTACTTGGAGGGGGTACTGAATAAACGGGAGAAATAACCCCTTGAGTGGCAAGAGTTGGAGGGTTTTCCTCTTGTCTAGATGGAATAGATGGATTTTCCCCAAGGTTGTTAGAATCTAAAGTAACATAAATAACTTGAATGGTATCATCTCCACTCTCTTCAGGAAAGGTACAATTTTCTAAAGGTAAAACTGGGTCAACTGTCACCTCGACCTGTTGACTTTGGTCGGGTATGGACTCATAAGATTCCTTTTCAGAGAGAGTGGTTTCGACCGACGGTTGATTTAAGTCAGTCAGCTTTTCAACTAATAAAGTACTTGGAGAGAGTTTCTTGTAGCCAGATGGAAGTCGCTGCAGTGATGTAGGACGGTTATCCAACACTATTATGGCTTCATCCAAAAAGGGACAGAGGTGAAGCGTATGGTTCCCTTCACATAACCTACATGGAAACCTAACCTTTCTCATCTGTCCATGAAATTTACTCACTAGTTGAAGGTGTGTTATTAACATGATCTCCAGAAGTTGATGACACAGGATGTCGTGAACGGGGAGACCATTCTTTCAAGATCTGAAGAAAGCAAGGATAGTCTTGAGAAAAATGGTCACCCGCACAAATTACCCATGGAAATTTGGCTTTGGAAAGTCTAATGTGCGTATTTTCACTAGATGATGCATTCAAAGCAATGGTTGCTTGGTTGCCCCCTTGTTGAATTGGCTTCTTCTTCTTCTCCTTCCCTTTCTTCTTCTTCCCAGCCACCTGGTTACTAGAATCACTACTTTCACCAAGCGAAGGGGAAGAAGGGGAGGGAGAAACAAACGAAGAAGAAGGCGAAGGGTCAACTTCAATATCAACTGGAGGTTGATTCAATTGCGGAGGAATCACAACATTTTGAACCACAGAGGTTGAAAACAGCCATACTGGTAGGCCAATGGTAATTCCCCGAAGGGACAGTCAGCCATATTGGCAGGCCAATGGTAATTCCCAGAAGGGACAATGTAGCCATATACGGAGCACCAATATTTCCCCAAGAAGAAAAAGGACTAGGATTCCCCTCAAAAGGGATTCCTTGATTGGTGGATCCTGGATTTGTCTCCATATATCTCAACCTAAGATCAACTAAGGAACAGTGATGTTATTCCGAATTCAATTAATTTTAAAGATTCTTTGACACAACTTTGCTTTTTCAGTTTTTAAGAGTCGAGAAAAAGCTAAAGATGACTCTAGTCTCCTTCGATTTTTAATGAGCCTGAAGTGACAAGTGCTCAGATGGACCTTTTATTTTAAAGAGTCGAAAAGGAACGAAAGTGACTACTCTAGAAAATCTAGACAGAGGGATTACCAAACCAATCGCAAAACTGCAATATACACCTTGGTGATAAATTAAAGAGAAATTACCAAGGACTTATGTATGGCAGTCAATCTTCTTGAATGCTGTGTTCAGTGCATTGTGATCAATAAGGTGGCAGACTCGGCTTCCTATGGATAAATGTTATAAGCCTGTTGTGGTATCCCAATATATACGTGACGGTATGGGGAGTACAAGTCCGTGCTAGCACTTGTCATATCAAAGAGGAGGAATCACCCAACCTTCGATGAAAATGATAGTTACTAGTTTTTACAACGCCGGAACACGTCTCTAGCCTAGACCTCTAGATGTGTTGCGTTAAGTTCCAAAGCGTTATTAGGTTCATTGAAATTTATTTTAAAGTTGATCTTGTTTAAAGTTTGCCTTTCAATGGTTCACCGTGTGATATTGATTTGAAATTCCTAAAATGCAATCTATAATGATAAACAATCTTTGTTTATTTTGAGCAATGAAAATCCTAGCTACTAGGGAAAGAAGATTGCAATTCTTTCAAACAAAGAGTGAAGAGCACACACTAGTGCATTTTGCTAAATCATATTTTTCACACACAAAATAAATGCAAATGCAAATGCATGTATTTGTTTTTCTTTCTCCTTAATGTGAAAAATGCCCAAAAGGAAAACTAAATGTAGCAAAGTTCTGAAATGTTTCTTTCAAAATGACATTTTTGAGAATTTCTTCTTCAAAAGAGAAAGGAAGACTAAACGACACTTTTCAATTTTGAATAAGAATGCTTTCGACACTTCGAATATCAACAAATCAAACCAAATACATGACGAAAAGTTCAATTGACTATCTAGGGAAGGAAGAATCCACGACACTTCTCTTTTTGACACAAAATGACAGTTACGATACTTTTTGTACCAAAGCGACAGATCGATCTAAGCAACTTTTCGACAAAGGATTGTAAATGATGAACAAATACATAAAAACATTTACCAATCCTAATCTAATGGAGGCTGATCTATGTGATTCAAGTAGGCTTCAGATTGAAGTATCGTTCATAAGCAGCAAAAACAACTAAACAAAATTGAAAACAAGGTCAAAAACCCCCAATTTCTAGAATGGAAAAAGGCTCAGTCAGTCATCACACCTAGGCTTCACAGAAATAGGGATGCATCACACTTTACACACTTGGGAGGTGCAATACATACTAGGTTATAGTGACAGACAGTGCGATGGGCTAGGGAGCACAACTGAAATGGGTTTTGGCTCAGATGTGCAGCTGTTTTTAGTGAGTTAAGCTGAGCTATGATGGAAAGTAAAGAGAAAAGTATTAAGGAATGTCTTGAGAGGTTACTGAGCTACGAAAAGGGCATCTAGATTTCTTGTAATTCGAATGTTTAATTCATAAACTAAACCAGAGATTGACTGAAGCAGCATTCATCTACTATGCAATTACAAAGCAAGAGTAGTTCGAAGGCTACCTGGCTAACTTCAGGCTTTGCCTATAGTTTATAAAACAAAAAATAACAACAAATAAACATCTATCCGTTCCTCAGTAGAGTCATCAAATTGTTTCTAGGAAAACTAGTGTCTTGTCGAATGACTAGCCCTCTAGGTTTGGCAGTTACCCTAGAAACAACAGTTCAAAGTAATCCAATGATTTCTTATATGTATAACAGATAAGAGAAAGATAATGGAACCAACCTGGAACTTCTGTTTAATCCCTTACTTGATCTCTCTCCCCCTTGACAAAGCTTACAACTCCTCCCCGTACTTAACCCGCTTGGAGAGTACCTGTAGAAACACAGTAACAAAGAATCGTCAAAGCATCTTGATCTATTATAACATAAACATTACAGAATCAGATATATAATGAACATACAATAGCATTCACAAATGATAACATTCACAATTGCACAATCATATGGAAGAAAACTTGAAGAAATTTATTAAATAGAAGTGAGAATTACAACCTAGTTGTTTGATCTAGCATCATCCTCCCAGCAACAATCCCTCTTCACCTCATGAAATAGCAAGATCACACCAACAATACAATGCTCTTTCCTTAATTACAAATTATTAGCACTTCCTTGCAAGTCACAATATTCCAGCCTATAGATCTCTTAGATGAGGGATCCATTTATAGATGTATGCAAGGGTGTGAGTCATCTCTGGGGTTTTGATTAGTGTCGTTCCACTTGTTACAATTGGTTCCACTTGGAGAATTCTTGGATCTCTTACTCATCCCTGGGCGAATTCAGAGAGGCAAGTGTCATAGGAGAAGTTTCTAGAATATTCCATGAGCAACCACTTAGCAAACTGTCTCGGATATTTGTCCATCCTCGCCCATCGCACCCTATAGAAGGCCTAATCAATATGTATTGCACCTGAGCAGTGTACCACTCAGTATGCATCGCACCTGGCCAATGTAGCAGTCAGTATGGTTTAGTTTAGGCCATTTCTGGATGGTTTCTTGGCAAGAACTTTTGGGGAATGATGTAACCAGATGACCATGTTATTTTAGGGTATGAAACAAATCTTTTTAGGGGTTGATGAGCCCTAGTTTATCGACATATAAGTTTGGGGTGGAAGTGCCTAAATATGTCTATAACACCAGGGAAGCTAAGCTTCAGTTTCCTCTCCTCCGGCAGTGGCGCCAATTATGTTAGCGCTCCAGGAAACTCTCCTAGGTTGCAGATCGGAGATGCTTGGTAACATATAATATTCAATATTGTTCTCTGAACTATTGGAATGAATGATGGTTTGGATCAAGCCAGATAGTCATTTCAACTCTATTCTCACTAAAGACATGCATGAACACCCTCAACAATACAAGGCTTTAGACTACTAATGCTCAATAGTTTATAGATTCAATGGAAAGATGGAGAACATTGACTGTACCAACAGATGCATACATAAACATATATGAATGGCTAGATACAGGAAGCAAATTAAAGTTGTAAATCTAGTTTATCAATGCATAGATAAGATGACAATTATCTGGCATTAGACACAACAGAAAGCATGAATAACCTATTCATGTACAAGCATAGAACAATAGAGAAAATGGAATTGAACATGTAACAGTAAAAGAAGCTTATATTGTTAGAATGAAGATGATAATCTTGAAGAAATAGAGGAGGAACAATCTCCGGAAGTTTGAACTTGTATTACATCTTACTTTCAGCTATTTATAGCCTATTTACAATGCTCCTGAGCTCTAAGAGGCTCAGAGTTTTGATCTGTCTGATCTGTCTTGTTAACTGATTGATTCCATCAATAGGCAAGCGTGGCTCAGAGGTTTTCTTCTTCTGACAAAAGAGTAACCGCTTTAAGATATTTTGGGTACTTGATGCGCTATTTGGGAGCTCTCTCGTGCCAAAGATGCCCCATAATGTTTGTTGGTTTTGAATAAGTTGCGCTATTGATGCCTCATGGCTGATTCTGTTTTAGGCTAGCTGCGTGTGCTGTGGCCCTTTCTATTCCCTTTCCAGCCTCTGTCCCTATCTCCCATCCTCTGCTAGGTAATGAAAAGGGTCTTCAGGCATGTGTAATCCCTTAAATGTTTATCAATAGTGGTTTCCTATTTTTTCACACAGAAAATGATGTACACAGCGAAAGTCCACCCATCTCTATTTCTTTCAGACTTGAAAAGTCCTTAAACTTGGCCTATATATCTATCGGGTCTGCCCTTTGGGTCATTGTTGCCTATCACAGATGGCCTGGTCCCTTTGTATTTTGTTGAAACAACGAAAATACACAAAAACATTAAAATATGGCTTTCCCCGGACCTGAAATATTATATAATATCATTTCCCGAACCCTTTCGGGTCCGGGCTTTATCGCTATCGGCGTTGTCATGTGTTCCTTTGTATTTCGTTAATACATTAAAAATGGCCAACCTGCGGATTTGAAATTTTATGCAATATTATCTATATAACTGTCGGGTCTGGTTATCAGGTCGCACCCGTATATATGTAAAGGCCCCACCCTCTGGTCAGCGCCGATGCGATATTGCGATGCGATCTGATCGCAATCGCATATCGCCCCTGCCCCAGGCCGTTTGTAAGCGCTCCATGCTATCTCTGATAGCGATCACTGATTGCAATCGCCGTTTCCCTTGGACCCGGGCCGATTTCCGCCAATTCGACCCGCTGATCAGATCTGGACCATTGATCGACCAAATCTGACGGCTACTGTGCTTTGACTGTTTTAAGCCTGCACTTTTGGTTTTTCACGATTTTCAAGCGTTTTTTGCCTCTTGCTAGTGTATTTCCGCCTTTCCAAGGGCTCTCCTCTTGCGCTATTTTTGACCTTGGGTTGATTTTGAGTAGATGCTAAAAATTTCAAGAGCATTTAAATCATCCCTTGGGATGATTTTAAGTAAATTTGGAAATTTTTAAGAGCATATATGGATCCAATTTTGGGCCTTTTTCTAGCGAGGCTAACAGTCACATTCAACCAAAATTTAGTACCTCTATATTAATCATTATTACACTATCGTGTTTTATATACATAAGTTAATTATTTTTTTAATATTAAATTATTTATTTGGAAATGGTATATATATTAATATCAAGGAATTAACTGAATTGAAAACATATTTATTAGTTAATATATTTTATTTTATGTTAATTAGTTATTATTTATCTAATAGTTAAATTATGTGTTTTGTTAATTATTATATATTTAAAATTAATGAATTTGTTTTTATTCGAATAGATTTAAAATATCAAAAAGAAATTATGTATTAATAACAAAATTATTTAAATTATATTTTTTTATTAAAATGTATTTCCTTTCGATTAATTTAATCAATATGCAATTTATATTTGTTTGGAGATAACAAACAAAAGAGTTTATGAAACCATTTTTTTAATTATAAAATGAGACATTACTTTATAGAAAGTGGGGGGACACTCGTGAATGAAGAAACACTTTGATACTATTATCGTGGATGTATGCCTTGCACAGATGGAACCTACTTGGGATAATGGCAGAACTAGAGAAGCATATATTGCAAAAAGATTAGATCGGTTTATAATTCATATCAGTTTATTGGACCGTCTGGGGCCTTTTTCTCGAATATTATAAAATGTTTCATCTCAGATCACAGACCCATCTCTCTTCAATGGAGAAATCAAGGTTTCAGGAAAGGCTATCCTTTCAAATTCAACAGAGTCTGGCTGGAGGATGTAGAATTTAATGATCTTATTCAGAAACATTGGCAAAGTACCCTTCCTCTAGACCATCCTTCACCCTCTATGTCATTCTTGAGTAAGCTTGTGACTCTTAGGAAGAGAGTTAAAGACTGGCAAGCCAGAAAGAGACTCTTGAACAGGAAAGCACTGTCTGATATACAATTGGAATTGGATAGAACAGCTGTGAAATTGACTGACAATTCTATTCCTCTAGAATTACATTGTCATATCAAGGATCTGGAAAGGAAAAAGCATAATTTACTGGCCATAGAAGAAACGACCTGGAGACTCAAAAGTCGTGCATTATGGCTAAAAGATGGTGATAAAAACACAAAATTTTTCCATAGATTTGCAAACTCCAGGTGGGAAAGGAATACTATTTGGGAGATAAAAGATGAGGAGGGTAATCTGTTTCACTCTCAGGAAGACATCACAAAAGAGGCAGTAAATTTTTTTGAAAAAGCATACAAAAGAAATGAGGACTGTGGGATAGAAGATATTCTCTGGGGAATTGACTTATTCCCTTCTATGTTTGACATGGAGCAAAATGATAGGTTGTTCCAGCCTGTTACTGAGGAGGAGCTCCTGATGGTAATGAAGTCTTTTAAAAAAGACAAAAGCCCGGGTCCTGACGGATGGACGATTGAGTTTTTCTTGCATTTTTTTGATCTAATGAAAAATGATTTATTGAGTATGGTAGAGGAATCTAGAGTCAAGGGTAAAATTCACCAGCACATCTCATCTACCTACATAGCTCTCATTCCAAAAAAGATGGGAACCTGCTCGTTTTTGGATTATAGGCCTATATCTCTGTGTAATATCATTTATAAAATCATATCCAAAATCATTGCGGGAAGAATTAGGGGTACTCTATCAAAATTCTTGACTTAGAAACAACATGGGTTTCTTCAGGGAAGGAATATCTTGGAGGCAGTTGCAAGCACATAGGAAAGCCTACATTCGATGCATACAAAAAAAATGGTAGCAGCCATTCTGAAAATTGATCTCAAGAAAGCCTATGATTGCCTGGACTGGGGCTTCTTAAGATGTCTTCTCATAAAAATTGGCCTAAATCCTCAATGTTCAAATTGGATAATGGCTTGTGTGGAAAAAGTAAATTATGCTATCATCATCAATGGTTTGCCATCATCTTTTTTCACAGCTGCTAGGGGTCTGAGGCAGGGGTGTTCTCTATCTCCTCTCTTGTTTATTTTAGCTATGGATTCATTAAGCCTTCATATCAAAAGAGCGATCATGGAAAAAAGATGTCGCCCACTGATGATCAACAGAGGAAATTTCATATCACATAACTTGTTTGTGGACGACATCTTGATTTTTGGCATGCTCCGTCAGCTTACTTAAAATTGCTTACATGATAATTTGGGAAAAATTAAAAAAGCTACAAGCCTCTTTATAAATGATAGGAAATCCTCTTTCTATCATGGAGAAGTTGATAGAGAATTTATAGAATACCTGGTTCAACTATTCAAGATTGAAGCAAAGTCCATAAGCGATGGCATGAAATACTTGGGTTTTCATCTAAAACCAGCGGGCTACTCAAAATCAGATTGGCTATGGATTACAGACCGATTTTTCAAAAGGATAAATGAGTGGGAATATAAGTGTCTCTCCATAGCAGGAAGAGCAGTTTTAGCTCAAGCAGTGCTGGCTCAGATATCAGTTTACTGGGCTCACCTATTTCATATTCTAGCCAGTGTCATTCATATGCTAAACAAAATGACTGCAAACTTTTTATGGGGAGGAAATAAGGAGAAAAGAAAATATCACTTGGCCAAACTATCAGACCTTACCCTTCCTAAGAGTCAGGGGGGATGGGGAATAATGGATCTCCGGACTTTTGGGAGGGATTTGTTATGCAAATCATTATGGAGAGGCGTGTTTGGGGACAATATATGGAGCAGATCCATTAAGAAAAAGTATATGGAAAATAGAGATATCTTGTTTTGGTATAGGAAGGGATCGATAGGGTATTCTCACGGTTCGGACATCTGGATGAATTTCAGGGAGATTCAATTTTTTTTCCTACGGAACCTGGCCTGGAGCTTCCAAATAGGGAATAAGGTAATTATTGGACTTGATCCTATATCGGGTGGGGGAGATGATATAAATATATCAAGACAATTAATGGAATTTTTCCATCGAAAGGGGTTTTTTACATGGAACCAACTCATCTCAGATTGGCAGGGACCTTTCCCCATTTGGAAATCTACTTCGTCATTGGGCTTAAAAGATTCATTAGCTCAACAGTGGACTCAGATCCAGTGGATTATAAGGAACAGAGGTATTTGTAGAACTGAAGCCGAGGATATTCTTATCTGGAAGGGGAATGGTGGAAAGAACATGGCTATCGTAAAAGATATCTACTCAACTCTCATCAGTTTTCAATCTTTGCAATCACTTAGCATTTTTCCCTTATCTTTATGGAAAACTGGAAGCCCTCATAAAATCATCATTTTTTCCTGGTTAGTATTCCATAACAAAAATTTAACGTGGGAAAACTTGCAAAAGAGGAATTGGTCAGGCCCTGGAATATGTTTAAGTTGCAAAGCAGAGGCTGAAAACAACCTTCACATGTTTTTGCATTGCTTTCACTCTCTACAGCTTTGGAGGAACCTTGCTTCCTTTTTTGGTTTCAATTTTGTTCAGCACCCTTCACTAAAAGAAGCTCTGTATTGGTGGAGCAACCAGAAAGCAATTTGGAGACCTATTCCTCAACTAGTGTTTTGGGCTATCTAGAAATGGAGGAACAACATTTTGTTCCAAAACAGAAAGGAATCTTTTGGATCCATTTTTCAAAACATCATCTCTCTTTATAACTCAATCCTTCTTAAGGTTTCACAGCATAAGTCGGAAAAATCAAAGGAGCAGTCAACAAGCCAAATGAATCTCCCAAGAGCTTATTTTGATGTGGCAGCCCAAAATGGTATATGCGCATGTGGGGTTTTCATAGTCATGAAAGAAGATCAGCATTTTTCTATATACTGGAATGGGGGAAAAGGAACTAACAACAAGGCTGAGGCTATGGCGCTATCAGGGTTACTATACTTTAGCTTATTCCTAAATATTCCGTCTTTAAAGATCTATGGAGACTCTAAAATAATTATTGATCATGTCACAACAAAGAGTATTATAAAAAATCAACACCTTTCTGGATGGATGAACAGAATTGACACACTATGGAAAATGAGGAAGGATTATTCGATTCATCATGTCAACAGATCCCAGAATTCACAAGCTGATGAATTGTCAAAGAGAGGACTCCTATCTCAATTGGGAAATTGGAAAATGGACATAAAAATGGAAGCTGAAACATATTCGATTCAGGACTTTTCTCTACCTGGCTCATAATTCTCTTGCTTCATATCATCTCCCAGGTATGTTTCAAAGCAATTTTTTTTGTACATAAGGCATTCTCTAGCCCAGCTGGCAGCTTTCGACCTCTACTGAGGTTTTTCTTATCCAGGCAATCAATCTGGTAAAAGCACTGTTTTTTATCTTTGATGTATTGCACATGAATATTTCCTCTTCCGGTACACTTAGGTACTTTTGGCTTTCAGGCAATTTTGCTTCACACTATTCCCAATCTGGCTACACAGCCATGTTATTTCTCCCATCTCAGACTATACTCATGTATTTATATGATTATTGGTTTTTAATACTATCAAGCTTTTTTCGTACTATGAAAAAAAAAATGTACTTCTTTGGGCTGAAAAGATAAAATAAAATTGTACAGTTTCTTTGGGCTAGAAGATTTGGAATTGAGTGTGTACAATTTATCAAAAATTGATAAAGAATTTGAAAAATTGCTAATATCGAAAAGTATATTTTTGGTTTTCTAATAATTTTTTATTTTCTTCACTTATGAATGTATATGATATTATTTTTTTTTAATTGAAATTATTTTCATTGCTTAGATTGCTATACCAATTCTTATTTCATTGATTACAATTTGATGTGAAATTGTATGTATTAATGTTGAAATAATTTTTTATCTGATGGATAAAGTATAATTTCATATTTAACATGAATTTCTTTTCCTCTCACTAATCTATTTGATTTTATATTTAATATTTATAACTTATGTTTTCGGTTGAGAAAGGGTAGATGATTAGTTAATTTTATTTGTGCATATTAAATTAGGAATGCATACAGAAAGTTAGAGATCTTAAATAATTAAGTCTCACAACTAGGAGAAACACTTATTTAGTGGTATCTAAGACTACACATTGGAGGGGACCGTTACTCAAAATGAGAGAACATCTAATTGAAACTTGCCATCGAACAATTTTTTCTCTTGTTGACATGAAACGTTTTCTCATGTTAACACCCCTATCACCCCAAATTCATAAATCCAATATATCTTATAATCTTATTCATCTTATCCTCCTAACCTATCAAACACCATTAAGTCTTATGACCTTAATCCATTGACCTTATCCATCATCGCTGTAATCCCTTATAATGGTTATTTTATTTTCCTTTATTAAAGTTCTTGTTAATATATATATATATATATATATATATTTATATATTTATATATTTAAAATGTAATACCCCATTCTAAAGTTGACATGAATACCAATGAGAATAATGACACAAGTCAACCCATATAAAAAAACGCAGGTGTATAAAACATTAAGAATCATGATAAAAGAGCATTAAGAATAATGTCATGATTTAGAGTGACAATGGGCCTAAGGGTAGGGTAGGGTGGAGTGGGGGAGTGTTTGAGGAGAGCATTGACAATTGATGAGAGATTTCATCAAACTTTATTGATCAAAATTAAGAGATTTTCTGTTGAATTTTTTTATAACAAATTTTGTAATTATATAAGGTAATATTATATGTATATGTGTGTATGGGGTGGTTTTTTTGGATTTTATTCTCCATTTATTTTCCATTTTTTATTGTGAAAATAGATTGCTTGAAATGAAGAATTTCCAAATTAGAATATGATTTCAATTTTTTTCCTATTCAATTGTTTCCCACATTTTATTTCTCTCTTTTTCAATTTTTGTTGTTTTAATAACGATTTTCTTCTAAGAATTTAAATGTCCATTCAAATGATACTGCATTCAAATGTCCAAAATATTGAAAGCCTATGCTTGAGACATTTTTTGACAGCTACTCTGAATAGATGACTACCATATTCTTTGCAAAAGCCTCCTAATAACAAGATATACCTACATAACATCAAACAAAATCAAGACATGGAAATTATTTTTCAATTGGCAGTCCTTCCTCTTCAGGTTCTCTTTGGGACTCATCTTCATCAACTCTGGTTTCCTCTTTCACTCCCTTGTGCATTCTTGACTTTTTCGTTTAGTGGGCCCTTATTGGTCTTTACCTCTTCTTGGCAAACTGTGCTCCACTAGTGTAGTTTTCTTCAAGCTTTGCCAACTTGTTATCCATAGCTACCAATTCTGCTCTGACTTCAGCTTGGAACCTTTCCAATTTACTCTGCATTAGTTCAAGTTTGGTGTTCATGAACAACTAAATTTATTTTATATCTTTCTCCTTTGCATTTAGTAACCCATGCACTATCTCTAGTAACCTTTCCAGAAGTTGGTTCATTCTTGCTTGCTTGTTTCCTTGAGATGATGTTTCAGTGTTCGCCATAGGAGGTTTGCATTGTGTTATTCCTTGACTCCTTATTGGAAACATTCTTCACCACCCACTGTTGCAAGTGCTCAGAACCAAAGTAGTGGAGACTCAGGTTATAACAACACCTTGCAAAAAGCCTCCTTTTTTTGTCATCCACCGTAGATCTTTGTGTTGGGCGCTCAATAACACTGTTATATGGGCTCGAATGCACTTGACTTTGAGCCCATTATATCCTCCTCTACCACAATTCATCCACCTTGTAGTATTTATTTTCTGTGATATCGAATCCATATATGGATCACATTAGTCTCATTTTAAATATTGAGAATTGGCATGAAAGGGATGAGGGATTAATTCATTTTGCATTGAATTGAATTGAATGTGGTTTTGGTACCATTTCTCTCATCACCCTTGTTTTCCACTTACCATTGAGATTTGATAAGATATGGGAACAAGTGTGTGCACGTGGGGCATCAATCATGTGTTATTTGTTGCAATAATTTGGATGGGGGTGCCAATTTTTTGAACTCCCGAGTTATAGAGTTAATGGCAACCGCCAATCCTTCATTACCATCGTTGTTATGTGGGTCTAGCCCTTATGATTGCATGATTTTGCATACAATTATTTCTCCTCATGTAATTTTACAAATGTTTGACTATGGGTGCCTTTACATATTGTTTTTATATCATATGGATATAGATGCATTTCATGGAAATGGTAAATTAACTATTAGCCTATTATCGAGTTCTAAGGACCCCTAATTGAACCTAGTCCCTTTGTTGGCCAATGCATCATCTTGAGAATTGAAAGAATTCAATTTGTTTGACTTGTTGGGTATAGAGAATAATCCATTGCAATATGGGTTATAGAGGTGTATTTTGCAATCCCCTTGGTTCCCACACCTGATGGATTACAATCATTGAATCACTAAACACCATGAATTTTAGGATTTCCAAGCTATTTCTAGTTCTAATCCTTTCCAAAGGGTGAGATATTTATCTTGGTTATTCATTGCATTTCTCGGGACCTAAGCATGTTGTATCTCAATTTTTTCATCAGGGCAAAGAATAACCTCACCTGCTCTTGCCAACCCTAGATTTCCTTTCAAGGCAACATAAAATGATAGAAAATTTTGATTTTTTATCAAATGCCAATTTCGGAAGTCTGCTAGATTCTTTATGATACAATTATTCCTTCTTCCAGTTGCTCGTAATTTGAAGCTGCTAGCATGATCTGTTGGCTTGCCCACCTTGATCCAAGCTATTTCAATTGGAGTAAGTTCGTTTGGCTCAGACTCTTTATATGTAAAATTGATTATTTCAAACATTAGATTTGATGATGAATAAGCCACCTTTAGAGGATTTGGTTGCTTCTCTCTGAATATTTCCCTATTTATGGCAAGCCATACAAACCAACAAATGTATTTTGTTATATCTTCCCAACATTGGATGGAGAGAGAGGTGGTCTTTCTTAGCCATGGAATTTTATTTTTCCATGTTCCAAACATATCAGACTAGGTCTCATGAATTTCCTCAATATGAATTAAATTTGCATAAGTCTCTCACAAAAACACTAAGTTAAAGTGATAGAGTATGAGGTGAGAGATGTTCTCCTTTGTTGTTCTACATAAAGTACATATTGATGGGCCTTTGATGTTCCTTTTACTTAAATTTCTAGTTGTTAATATATTTATATGTACTAGGTCTCAACACAATATGTTGACTTTTGGTATCCCATCCCTTTGCCATATTTTCTTCCACAAATTATTAGGATTTGGGTGATGGAATCATTTTATAATGAATTCATAACTATCTTTCACTGTGTATATGTGGTGTGGACTCAATTTCCAAGTGTGCTAATCACAAAGTGATGTAGAGATGTGTGACATTCCTTTTAGGTTACAAATTAAAAATTCCCATTGTTGATGAAGGTTGAGAGGGAGGTTGGGATGTGACCAACATTTCTAGTCTCCATGATGGATATATATTTTTTAATTATGCAAAGAAACTATTATTTTCAACAATAAATAGAATAACCCCTCACTAAAACCATTACTCGCTAAACCTATAGTGTAATGAAGACATTGATGTTGTATAAAGTGTTCAATAGAGGTAAAAGGGTTATAGTAAAAACACAGATATATCATCAAATACAATGCTTGTTGTATCAGAAAAAATGCATCGGATGGATGCTAAAAAATTGAGAGGGAAGGAATCTTGCAAAGGAAAGGGTGATAATAAAAGGACAAATATATTATAAAATGCTCCCCTTAATAGATGTTGTATCTTTGTAGACAGTTCATGGCTAAAGAACTGTGCCAAAGCATCAATGTGAGGGTGTTCTTGAAAATGGATGATTCAAGGATTAAACTTTACTTATATGTTAATAATCCTTAAAACATTAAAAATTATTCAAAGTGTTGATTCCATCCTTAACAACATACAAACCTTTGGTAGAAGACTGAAGAGAAAATTAGAAAATTAAATATCCTCCCTTACTTTCTAATCATCTAACATGAGAAAAAGCATATAGAAGAACATTTATAGTTAATGAAAATACATCTCAATATTGATATAAAAGACAATCTATTGATGTAGAGGGATCAACGTGACATACTATCACCTTGATCTACTCATTAAAAAACATAACTTTGTAGTGGGCTTCCAGGGAGGTTGACACTCAACCTAGCCTTACTCAATGTTCTATACAACCTCAAATATATGTAGAAAAAGACAAGTAATTATAGGAAAATGCTCACATAGGAAATAAATCTTGCTAAAGATAAAAATTAGGACCCTTTGATTATCTCCAAAATATTAAAAAATTACAATTGTATTTCAAAATTCGATCAAGGTATCAAGGCTTTTCCATTCAGAAATAAGAGTATATATAAAGTACTTTCAAAATATCCTATTTATTACATATTTACAATGAAAAAGAACTATTATCTAAGATATTTTGGATAATATAAATAAAAACCTGATAAAAATAGAAATATGCTCCTATAGTGTCTTCAGTTGCCCCTGATATCTGCACTTGGGTTTGATGCATCTATATTTGTTATGTCTTTGCTCCTCGAAATCATGAACTGTTCCGATCCATTGTTGATATACTGTGTCAATAAACTAAACTTTATCCACCCAATTTAAATAGTTGTTCCTTATCTTCATTTGTTGTAAAATATAGATCAATAATTTTCTTGAATGATTCATCTACTTCAATATATTTTTTAAAAGATAGTTGTACTATGAAAAATGTTTGATTTCATAGCAAATAAAATGATAATCGACTAAAATATGAAGTAGATTTTGACCCCTTAGTTCTCCCTTGACTCCAACAAACTTTGCCTTGTTCATCACTACCCTGTTCAATGATATTTGATACTCATCCTCTATTATCATTTGGCCTTGTGAATTCTTGAGAGAGGGAAGAACCTTCTAGTGCAGAATATAAAATTTTCTGTAAAATTTATTAATTGTACTAGAAAATTTTCACACTTATCTTTTGTCTTCAGCGTAAGAGTTTTCATTGTTAAAACTTTCCTAGTTTGAATAACTGAGTCAGATCTATCATCAATACCTAACTCTTCCAGTTCTTCTTTTGTCTTTGTGTTTAAGGATATGATAAGTTGAGTTGTTAGGCAAGGTTTGTTTCCCAGTTCAATTTTTACTTCATCAATAACTTCCTTTACTCTTTCCAGCACCTCTTCCTATTCATAATAATTTCAATGGAAGGCCACAAATCAGATACAAATTCCATTATTTCCATCCAAATTTGTTCTTTTTCCTGTGTCAAACATTGAGCAATGATAGATCCACTAAAAATAACTCAAGTTTTTTTTTTTCAATTTGGAAGTTTTTTTGTATCTCGACCACTAATGCATTATCTTAATTGATCTTATTTTGTTCTGCTCTCTGCATTGACATCTTTAATCTATCAATCTCTTCATTATTTATGGTGAGAGAAGATAATGCTTTTGTTAATTTATCTATGGCATCATCTCCTACTAAAACTGTCTGCAAATGCTGAAATTACTGTGTTTCCAACTTGTTCAATTTCCTTTAATAACTTCTCCATCTCTACTTCAATTTTTATTTTTGAATGTTTTGTTCAATTATAATGGATAACATAGTCTCTTTCTCTTTTTGAAACTCTCCCACCTCCTGTGCCCATAGATGATCTATTGTGGGAAACTTCAATCTCTTTCTAAGAGCTTGGATTTCATCATTCTTCTTTTTGATAATTTCTTGAGCTGCACCAACATTTTGAGGGTACAAACCTAATTTAATCACAATATCTTCCAATGATTTAATCTTAGTGTCCTTTTCTAGAGAGGACACCTTCTCCATTTTGAGCTCTGAAAGAGTATTGTTTAAATAATTTTGTAATTTAGACACATTGATGGCAGAACTAGTGAGAGTGGAATAAATCATTTCACCAGTTTATCTGTGCAAATCAATCTAATCTATAGGATGAATTTGTTTAGCATTAAAATAAGGCACAAAGGTTTCATAATATTCAACAACTTTCGCTCCAGGAATCTTAGGTTCAAGAAATTCTAATTTAAATTGGCCCCTTTCAACATCAAGGGCTGAAATCAACCTATTTTTGTGGAAGAAGTCTGCCTTCCAAAGCTAAGTATAAGTTATTGCTTTCAAAGACTCATTTTTTTTCTTCATTTCCAAATTCTCAGAAAATATGTTTCGATTAGAAGAAGGAGGATATGGTTGTTCTCCTACTGTCTTTATTTATTGCAATTTGAACATAGACTTGCTGAAAGGACTATTGTAGTTGGTGAGGAAATATCAAAATATATAGTTTATGACATTATTTCCTTCACATTCCTTGTTTTATGCCTTTTATACACTCTAAATTATCTTCTTCCGACCTTGATACACTTTGAACTGTCCTCTTAAGCCCCTTTTCCTTTAACTGAGGTGTTTTTAATACCTTAGGATGCACTGATTTCTCTTTTACTCATTCCTCTATTAGTTCTTGTAATGTATTTTCTTCCTAGATTTCCTTGTTTGAAAAATTCTCTATTTCTGGTTTGGACACATCGAAATATGGTGGAGATTTCTACTGAACCCTAACGGATGAAATTTTCCCTATTGGGTCATATGGAAAACTTACTCCCAATCTGAATTTCGTTTGAGCTAACACTTTTTACACTTCTTTATCTATTGATTTGAAATTTAACACAAAAGGCCCCATTTGTCCCTTTAGTTTAAAAAAAGTTTGTTTCCTCTTTCGTAAAAAATGCACTTCATCCACATTAAGGCTATGTTTAATAAAATCAAGAGAAAAAATAGGTATGGGAAGAAAGACTAGCAATTGATAGGGTGGGAGCTCACATCCATATAATCTAATCTCAGTAAAATCTTTAAATACGTACTAGTCACCTAGCTTTATTTTCTCATTGAGTTGCATAATTATCTTGATTTCTAGCGAGATTCTAGAGACACTATCATTCATTAGAAAACTGTAACACACATGAAGAAATTTGTCTACAAAATCAGCAAAAAAAATCCTCAAGTTTTTTTCTAACTAATGAAATCCAATGCAACACTGACCATTGATTTCCTTATAAATCTTGTTTTTGCAATTGTACTTGAAAATTGTGTCACTAATAATATATATAAAAATAAACCAGTACATATTGATATTTAATTGCTTTCTCAACTCCAAATTTTAGAAACTGATCATGAATGGCTTCAGAAAGAAACTACCTGTAGTTAAACAATATCTCTGGATTCTTCCCTGGTGAGAAAGTTGACATAAAATCTAGAATTATTTCATCAACTACCTCATCACTTTGATACCCTAATAAGAAACGTAATATAGATTAATCTATCTTTAGAGATCTGAGAACATAGATGAGGGATAAGGTGGATTATGAGTGGGAATTCTAGTTCCTTCAGGCATAAATGATTCAAAAATAGAGGCTCTCTTTTCAAAGGTCAATTTTTGATCAATTTTTGAGAGCACCAGTGCAAAGAAATAGGAATGGTAATATGCAGAGCTTTCATTATGGACTCAAAAATTATATAAAACAAGGGTTCTCCATTTTGGGAAAATACAACTTTTCAATAGGAAAATATCTTTCAACACACCATACAACTAATTCTGGGAAGTGATGGGTTTGAAGGAAGATAAATTGGGGAAACAAAGTTTCCCAACAGGATAATTCATCACTACTATATTTAAAACTATGAAAGGCCCAATTTTGAAGCTCATAAAGATCAAATTCACATTTTGTTTCTATTATCTTGTCCTCTCGATCGAATAAAGGAAATTCATCAAGTTTGGTTATCATATAAGAGGGCATGGTTTCAGGCTGAATTTGGGGCTCCTTTCCTTTAACTGAACTCATTTTGAAAAGTAAAAGATGAAAAAGAATATGAATTACCCATATAATTAAAGCGTCGATACTTCTGAAATTGATAGCTTTCAATCAACTGTAATGTTGCATTTAGGTTCATTGCAATTGGAAAATGAGGAAAGAAATGAAAGTGGAAAAAATTGTTTAAATGGTGGCAGGAGCGAGTGTATATGAAAGATTAGGAGAAAAGTATATTAATGATATAAGAAATTAAATGTAACAAAAATATTTTCCATTAATGGTTAACGGTCAATGGATTTGAGAAATGGATGTGGCGATAATGTAGTTGACCAGAACAAAATATGGCAGAGCAGATAAAACTTTACCGCACAGTTAACCTTGGTAGAAAAATGGAGTGGTATTGTGTGCGTGGGGGGGTGGGGTAGGGTTATAAGTGGTAAAAAGTTAGGGGGGTGCACAATGTATGAATTAACACCCAGTTGCAAAGGCTGATTTCAAAAAATCACTTTTTACGCCCCACCCCATGTTAAATGTCGAGAAAGAAGGAGGGGTCGCGTAAATGAAAAAGAGTTGTTGGTCGACACAAGGAAGATCCCAACCGCAGTGTTGAGGGCCCTGAAATCGGGTCAACAACAAGGGGGATACCCACCCGGTCGGGAACCTGGTTGGCGGCTCCGTGCCCGTTTGGTGTAGCGGGTCCGACTGGGGATAACGGGACCAGCTTCCCGATCTAAGGGGTGTGTGTGTGTAGAGTTTAGTGATGTGTATGTGTGTAGAATATGATAATGAAAATCTGGAATTATTTCTAAGCTAATTTAATTCTAAACTCTGAGACTGAATTTTATACTACTTTAATCTATCAAGAACAACACATCTAATCTACGCTAACCCGGGATAGAACTTTTTCCATTATGCGATCTAGAAAGATTTCACACAATAACTGGTAATGAAGATTATTCAGCTATTATGAGAATATAAATCAATTAAGATGAACAGCATATCGCATAATCAGTTATTCATGTATTAAGCACAAACCAATGACTCCACCGTACAAAAGTGCCAAATGGTAGTCCACTCATTCATACATTAACATATAAACAACATCAGCTGTATATTACTCTAAGAATGCAAGCAGAAACTCGTCAAGAGATAAAAGTACCATTTATGACTGATTTTATACTCACAGACCTTAAGCAATAATGATCTATTTCTACTTACTTCTAATGTCTACTAAGAGTACAGAAGTGCAACATCAGTAGCAGGTATTAAAATGCAAACATAAATAAATCTTGATCCGTCCATTCATCAAAAACCCCCTCCGAGGGTGAAAAAGTGCATGTTCTGAGGACAAGTTTTTTGACAAATTTCCGGACCCTTCTCCAATGCAACGAGAAGGGTTAAATACTACTAACCGGCTAATTTTAATTACACAAATTTAGGGAACGGCTTCAAATGACCGCCCTTTTACTAAAACAAATTTATTTCTAAAAACTGAATCTAATTTCTAACCATTTCTGTATCTGCTCCTTAGTGTTGTAAGCGATGCGCTGTTCGTCGTGAAAGAGTCGGCTGCTTGTCCTTTCCTTTAGTTCGAGCTTGAAAATTAGAAATAACAAGAGCTGGCACCTCTTTCTGACAAACTAGAAGATATTTTTGAAAGTGTTCTTCTGGAGGAGTGTCTTCACGGCGTGTATACTTAGTACAACTCAGATTTCTTTCAAACGGATTGTGTTGTTGCTATTTCGGTTTCCGGCCGTGCGAATGACTCAATGAGCTGGGGATTGTGTTGCCTAAACGATTTTCTCAATTGAAACTTGTTTCCATTCTTTGTTCCAGGATTTTCTGAGACGTCTTTCCCCTTAAGCGTTTTTCTTTTTTCTTTACCCAATTTGGGACTCAGGATCTTTCATAAACGCTTTGCTTTTGTGCGCCTTTGACTCTGAGTCCTAGATAGCCTATTTCCATTAGCATTTGTTGAGTGATACTCTGGAATCCGCGGTTCTGTTGTATGCGGTATCCATCTACGAAGTCATCTCCTCTTTGTTCTTCTAGCTCTGGCGCTTTTCCTTAGATGTTTCCTGCATATAGATTTATATCAGTTGCTGACTTATAGTTCACGTAAATGAAAAGAGACAGAAGAAAAGATTGACATGAAAGCAATTAAGTTCTAATGAATGCATAATCATGTCACCCATTATGACTTGACTCTTCGAAAAACGCAACATAATCATCTTTGGATACACAGGCGTACAATCATTAATTTCCCGTAAGGTGCGCGCCTAATTTTGGGCTCACAGATTATGCCGAGGAATGCCTGCGACGAATGGCTTCTGCGATTTGCATCACAGCATCGAAGATTGCGATGTAAATAAGTGGTATCGCAGCAATTGATGGTCTCATTCGTCGCAAACCATAGATCGCAAGTCGCAGCCTTGCATGGTCGCAAATCGCATATCACAAGATCGCAAGGTCGCAAGGTTTTTCGCTTTGTCACTTTGTGCTGCTTATGCGACATTGCGACGTGTGACGTCGCATATCGGCCGTCGACGGTTCTTTAGTTTTTCCCCTTTTGAGCGCTTTTAATGCACGCGGTGCGATGAGTTTCTCGCGTCGCTCCTTTCAGTGTATTTATGCGCTTTGGGAGAGCGCCTCTTTTTCCTTTGCGATGCGATATAGCTCTTAGGGAGTTAATACAAAAGTTTTTTCAAAAAAAAATATTTTTGGATTTTTTTGGTTAAGGGTCCCCCTTTGCTTGATGTTTATTACTAATATCAAACAAAGAGGGGGGTTGTTGGTGACCACAACAATGGCGATTCACTGTGAAGAAACAGTTATCTCTGCATTTCTATTGACCGTTCACTTCCAAAACAACAAAATTTTTATATGTCTAAATTTTGTTATGGACAGATAGAGTAGATTACCCCTCACCTTGTCGACGATATTTTGTCTCAATCCCTTTTATATCCCAATTTCTTGCTTCCTCAGGTTTTTTCTTGCATTCGCATCAGACATTACTTGGTCTTGATAAAAGATAAAAGAAGGTCTTCTCTGCGTACTGGCTTAAAAGTATGCTCATTTGTCGTAGGTAGAGCCTCTGCTGCCCGCAAGCGTCCATAGCCTCGACAGGGTTACCATGTTATCCAGCAATGATCCTTTTTCCTGTTTGAGGTTACTCGCAACATTCCAGAGAAAAATCCTTTTTGTCACACTTTTCCTTTCTTAATTCTCTAAAGAACAGTGTCTTGGTTTGGTGGCCAAATTATGACACAGTCATTCACTTGATTTACACTTTTGCTGAACAAGCCGGCTCGTGATGAGACCTCTTGTCTTTTGATTGCAACAATCTTAAGCCGTTGCCCTGTTTTGATAGACAGTATTGGCAAAGTCAGCAAATTATAATATCTGTGATCATGATAAGCCGGCTCGTGATGAGACCTCTTATTCTTTGAGATATAGTGTTTTCCTTGGATTGTTTCTCTGAACGTTGTAATTTCCTTTTAGCAGGGAGGAAGTCATTGTTTTTCCTTAAGAAATCTCTGGACGACAATAATAGAGTTTTTGAAAACAACAGTTTTGCAGAGAATGCTTATTTTATTGTTGATGATACCTTTCATGGTGCTGATACAAAACAATTCTTTTACCAGAGGCTGCTTTTGTCAAAGTTTTTTAGAGGTCGAAATGAGTATCGTAATCAAAGTGAAGTTAACTCTATTTGTCAATAATAAAATTCAGATTTTCAAAAATTTTGCTATTTGTACAAGCGAAATCAAAATCTGATAGAGAATTGGCGTGCTCTTTCATGAATCCTTTTTAAATGATCATTTACAACGGGTTTTATTCATAAAAAAGAGAAAAACAAAACAAAATAAAAACTAAAAACTAAATCTTTCCTACAAAAATTAGAAGAATTCTCTTCTATGGAAAGTATAATTTAAGAATCAATCCATTGACAGGTAAAGAATCTCTCCTTCCTGCCAGATCCTGCAACACGAATGTAGACGGGCCTACGACTTCTACAATCTGAAAAGGGCCAAGCCAAAACTTTTGAAATTTCGTATGTTTGCCCTTTTCTTCATGAGCCTTATCCCATTTCAAAACTAAATCACCCATCTAAAAGTTTTTTCTGGTTATGATGCTTGAGTCAAAAGAAGATTTTATTAGCGCTTGGTGATGAGCATGGGTTTTCCTAGCTTGTTCTCTTTGTTCTTCTAGTTTGATTATTTCCATTTGTCTTAATTGTAAAGAGGAAGTAGATACTTCATCGATATATTGCACTAAAGACAAAGAGGGAATAACTAGGTGAGTCGGAAGAACCACTTCTCTCCCATAAACTAAATTAAAGGGAGAAGTGCCGATTGAAGCTTTCTTTGTGATTCTATTAGCCCATAAAGCATTTACCAGCGCTTTGTGCCAATTCTTTTGGTTTTGGTTGACTGTTCTTTTGATAATTCTGATTAGGTTCTTGTTTGTTGACTCAGCCAATCCATTACCTTGCGGATAGTAGTTTGCAGAATATTTCAGTTTGAACCCTCTTTTAAGCGCAAACTCAGTCATAGTATTTCTAGAAAAATATGAAGCGTTATCAAACATTAATGCTGTTGGCAATCCCAACCTAGTGATGATAAATTGATCTATGAATTCAATAATATTTTCAAAATGAACTGTCTTGAGAGGAACTGCTTCTACCCATTTGGTAAAATAATCAGTTGCCGTAAGGATATACTTACGCTGCTTAGAAGAGTGAGGAACGATCTCACCTATTATGTCCAAGCCCCATTGACTGAATGGTTGGTCGATGATGACTGGTTGTAGCGGCATGGACGGTTTCCTTTGTTTTCCTGCAACGGTCTGGCAGACTTGGCATTTCCTTACGTGATTGTATGAGTCTTTGAACAGCGTGGGCCAATAATATCCTGCACGCAAGATTTTATGTGCAGTCGTATCTCCGGCATAGTGTCCGCTCGCTGGTCCATCGTGGAGTTCCTGCAAAACCTTTTCGGCTTCAGTTTTCTCAAGACACCTAAGAAGCACAGAATCGTAATTCCTTTTAAACAAGACATCATTTATGAGCTGGTATTGTTTAGCTTTTAATCTCAGAGCTCTTTTCTTGGTATGATCCAAACGTGATGGAGCATACCCGTTCTTAAGAAAATAAATGGTGTCAGCATATGATGATTCTACATCGTTTAGGCTTACCTCATACGCTTGTACCTCTTCAGATGAGTTCTCCGGGATTTGCGATGCTCTGGCTAACATCCTGCAGAAGCCTTGACCTCTTACGATGTTTGCTGGTTTGATCTCAAGATCATATTCTTGTAAAGCGGTAATCCAATTAGCTCTCTTTTCGCCCACGTCTTTCTGCACCAAAAGGTTTCTTACCGCCGGAAATGGTACTACGACTTTAGTGTGGGTTTTAAGCAAGAAAGGTCTGAAATATTTGATCGCTTTGAAAATAGCATATGCTTGTTTCTCTACGTCTGAGTAATTAATTTCAGCACCTTGTAAGTTCGAGCTAAAGAATGCGATTGGAGCTTCCGCTTTCTCTTGATTTGCTTGGGTCAAAATCGCGGCATAGGATTTCTCTGAGGCAAAAGTGTACAAGATAAAATATTCCGAAAAATTTGGGGTGGCCAAAGATGGAGCATCGATGATAGCTTGTTTGATTAAGTTGAACGCTTCGTGCTCATCTAGACCCCATTTGAAATTTGAATTCTTTTTTATCATATTTTGTAAGGGAGAAATAATACGTGAAAAATCCAAGACAAATCTTTTGACAAAATTGATCTGTCCAAGGAAGGATTGCATGGCTTTCTTGTTATGGGGTATGGATATTTCGGAAATTTCCTTGATTCTATCGGGTTCTATATGAATACCAGATTTCGACACTATGAATCCGAGCAATTTCCCTTCGCTTAATGCAAAGAAAGATTTCTTTGGGTTGAGCGAAATCCCATACCTCAAGCATCTTTGAAAGATTTGCTTCAAATCTTTGAGATGGTTGTTTCGTTTTTTGGAGTACACTGTTATATCATCTAGGTAAATCACTACTGATTTATTGACTAACCCTTTAAATGCGATGTCCATGGCTCTCTGAAAGGTAGCTCCGGCATTGATCAGACCAAATGGCATCTTCCGATATCCATAAGTGCCCCATTTGGTTCGGAACGTAGTCTTTAACTGATCATCGGGATGCACCAGTACTTGATTGTATCCTGAAAATCCATCCAGGAATGACATTAATTCTGAGCCTGCTACTGCCTGTAATATTTGCTCCATAGGTGGGAGGGGAAAGTTATCTTTCTGACAGGCTTTGTTGAGATTTCGGAAATCAATACAGATTCTAATGTCTCCGTTTTTCTTCCTAACGGGCACCATATTGGATACCCATTTAGAATGCCTTACAGGGAAGATTATTCTGGCTCTCAACAACTTATTAAGCTCAGTTTTTATCTGATTTTCTAGGTTAGGGTGTATTTTTCTGAGCTTCTGCTGGACAGGTTTTTCATTGTCAATCATAGGGATAACATGTTGAATGATAGAAGTGTTGTATGTCTTCAGCTCATCGTAATTCCAGGCAAAAACGTTTTTGTATTGTCTCAGAAGACGGATATATGCTGATTTCTCTTCAGGGGCTAGGCCGTGACCTAGGTTAACGTTTTGTGGCTTCTGATCGGTCCCTAGGTTTACTAATTCATAGTTCAGGGTAGAACTGCAAAGTTTAGCATTGACGGACCTTTTAAACCGACTTTTCAAATCATATAAATCTTCTAACTTGACCACCGATTTCGGTATAGCATTGTCAGAGCCATTTTGTTGTATTTGGTGATCATGATGGTCTTCGTCGATTATCTGATTTGAGTAGGATCCTTCAGAAGTAAGGAAATTTACGATGTCAGGATCGTCGTTGAACACTCTCCAATTGGTGATATTGTCAGGGATGGATGGTCTAAAGATTAATTCTATTGAAAACCTATCAGGACTAAAATCTTCAGAAGGGATAAGTCTAGAGGCTACGTTAGCTAACAGGTCTGCGCTCGTGTTTTGAATTCTTGGAATTGACGAGATGTTGAATGCTACGAAATGTGCAGTGAGATCTTGAACTAATGATTGATAATTCTTTAAATGACTTGACAGGCAATGTATGGTGTTACGTACCTGTTTTACGACGATCTCCGAATCTCCAAAGACTTGAAGATACTTAACGTTTAATCTGATTGCTTTGTATAGGCCTTGAACCAAGGCTTCGTACTCCGCTGTGTTGTTCGTGCAATCGAACTCAAGTCTGCATGTGAGCATAGTCTTGTTCCCGTCTGGGTTAATCAGAACGCATCCTGCTCCTGCTCCCTCATTGGATTTAGATCCGTCAAAATATAATTTCCAAAATAAAGATGTATTTACAGAATTATCTAAAAAACTAAAACATTTTGAGTCATCAATTTGGGAGAAATTTTCAACTTGGGATAAAACTGAATTCTCTAAGTATGGTGAAATATGAGCATTGAAATTACCTAGGAAAGAATCTATTACGTAATTGCCTACAATGCTGCTATTGTATGTTATGGCTTCATTTTCTCCTTCCAGTTCTGTCACAATGTATTTTTGGTGCAACTCTTGTTCAACCTTTATCTGATTTGGTTTACCATTGTATGGTAACCACATGTGCGACCAATCGGTTGAAAAATATCTGTGGAGTTTTTCTGACCAATCCCTGCTAAGAATTAAACCATAGAACTCAGGGATATCAGCTACTAGAATGTCGATAACCTGACACACTTTTGGGTTAGACGACAGTCTTATGGTCACCTGATTGAGTTCACCAATCACTTCGACTTGGGATCGATCAAGTTGAACTATACGTACCGCGGATTTTTGAGGTTGCACATTCAATTTGGCACATATTGACCTGGGTAAAATATTCGTTGAAGCACCAGAATCGACCAAGCAATTGTGCACGTTTTTATTGAAGATTTCATATGTGAGAAGAAAAGGAGGAGTATGGGATCTCGATCTTCCTCCAATCAAGGCGATGTCATTTGGATCAATTTTATTGATCGTGTTGGTTGGAGGTCTTCCCAAATTATGGGAAGCTACAGATGTAGGTAAAGATGTAGTAGGCACAGCATGTAATTCTTTCATCATTATTTTCTGCTAGTGTTTCAATTTACTCAATTCGTACAGAGTGATATTAGCCCTAGTCTTCTTCATGTCATCAATGATGTTATATTCCATTTCATCCGACACTATTAGTGTTCTTGATGGAGGCGTTTGATCAGATTGGACTGGGCTAAGCTGGGTCGCTTTAGCAGTTGTCTTTTTTGTTGCGACCTTTTCTTTTGTTACAGGGTTTGCGCCCTTTTGTTTTGGGGTAGTTAGGGGAGGATCAAGTTGATTTTTGCTTCTCGTGCTAACAGGAAATGCTTCTTGATCCTCTTCTTGTGGGAGGATGAAGTACCACATTCCTTGTAATTCTACGACCTCTTCCTTGTCGGTCTGCCCTTCAGTGGTATTCTCTTCTTCTTCGTCTTCTTCAGATTCAACGTTTGAGACAACACTAGGTGGTCTTACCTCCATGGGAGGATTTCTTTTAAAAGTCCTAAAGGGCTTTTTCGAAGAGGTCTCTGCTACTTGTTTCTTAATATCAATCATCTCATTGGACATGGCTTTCAACACTTTTTGTAATCCTTCCAAATCGAAAGGGTCTTTCGTTTGCTTCTTCTTGGTGTCTTCTTTGAAAAAAATATTCTTAGATTTGCGTTCTTCTATAGCAGATCTCTTTTCTAGGGCTACCACGCGTTTTTCCACTGCTAACGCTTCTGTCAAGTTGTCGACTAAGGTGGTCTTGTTTTCCCTATCTACGAAGATAGCCAAGTTTGGAGGTAAAGCCGTGATGTACCATTCACATCTTACTTCCTCGCTGGGTTGTGAGGCAGCGGGGATTTTGTTGAGGATCTTATTGAACCGTAAGTTAAAATCTTTAATGGGTTCTCTAGCCTCAGCCTTAAGATTAGATAGGTCATTGATCAATGTCGCCGTGGATCTGTCATCACCAAACTTGGTGAGGAACTAACTTTGAAAAATGTCCCAGCTTGTGATGGATCCGGAAGGTAATGAAAAGTACCATGACCCGGTTGTTCCTTGCATTGTATAAGGGAAAAGCCGGACAACAACGTCTTCGTTAGTGACTCCGTTGAGATTAACAGAAAGCATGAAATTATTGATATGTTCCTCGGCTAGCATGCCTGCTTCCGGATTGAATTTAGGCAGCCATTTCTCAGGATGGGCCGGTATAGGGCTCAGGGGTGGAGGCATTAAAACCGCCCCAGGATTGTTCCATGGAGATTGGGCCATCGTTGAGCTGCTAGTTAATGGAAGTGCAGAAGATGATCTCTGATGCTGAGAAGATGAAGATATTAAGATCTTTGATGTTTGAAGAGGAAGGTTTGTAGAAGATGGGTGAGTGAGTTGGAATGAAAGAGTGGGTGGTTGACTTCACGGTGAGGGAGTTGATATGGACGAAGTGGATGAAGGAGTCCGACTATCAGACTCCGGTGATGTTTTCCTTGCTTTTTTCCTGGTAGGGAGAGGGAGTTCACTTGGTTGTATGCCAAATTTTTCACTCTTTGATCTGGTAAGGGGATGAGCAGGGTTGTACTGCGAAGTCACGCTGCTTTTAGATTTATCAGACTTCTGGTTAAAAATAGAGAATCCCTGGAGTTTACGAATCAAAGTTCGAATTTCAGGGGGTTCAATGATAGATTGGTATGATATATTCGAATATGTAGCAGTGGTAGATACTCGAGCGACTTCAAATTCCGGGTTTAACCGTGTTGGAGAAGTCGAGGGAGTTGATGAGGGTGTATTACTCTCAGAATGGTATTTAGATGTTGCTTTAGGTGTCATTCATAGTTCGTGCCCTCCTTCTAGCGCCAAATATGTTGAGGGCCCTGAAATCGGGTCAACAACAAGGGGGATACCCACCCGGTCGGGAACCTGGTTGGCGGCTCCGTGCCCGTTTGGTGTAGCGGGTCCGACTGGGGATAACGGGACCAGCTTCCCGATCTAAGGGGTGTGTGTGTGTAGAGTTTGGTGATGTGTATGTGTGTAGAATATGATAATGAAAATCTGGAATTATTTCTAAGCTAATTTAATTCTAAACTTTGAGACTGAATTTTATAATACTTTAATCTATCAAGAACAACACATCTAATCTACGCTAACCCAGGATAGAACTTTTTCCATTATGCGATCTAGAAAGATTTCACACAATAACTGGTAATGAAGATTATTCAGCTATTATGAGAATATAAATCAATTAAGATGAACCATCCTGCATAAAAAGTTAAGCAAAACGGTTGTGAACAGCATATCCCATAATCAGTTATTCATGTATTAAGCACAAATCAATGACTCCACCGTACAAAAGTGCCAAATGGTAGTCCACTCATTCATACATTAACATATAAACAACATCAGCTGTATATTACTCTAAGAATGCAAGCAGAAACTCGTCAAGAGATAAAAGTACCATTTATGATTGATTTTATACTCACAGACCTTAAGCAATAATGATCTATTTCTACTTACTTCTAATGCCTACTAAGAGTACAGAAGTGCAACATCAGTAGCAGGTATTAAAATGCAAACATAAATAAATCTTGATCCGTCCATTCATCAAAAACCCCCTCCGAGGGTGCAAAAGTGCATGTTCTGAGGACAAGTTTTTTGACAAATTTCCGGACCCTTCTCCAATGCAACGAGAAGGGTTAAATACTACTAACCGGCTAATTTTAATTACACAAATTTAGGGAAGGGCTTCAAATGACCACCCTTTTACTAAAACAAATTTATTTCTAAAAACTGAATCTAATTTCTAACCATTTATGTATCTGCTCCTTAGTGCTGTAAGCGATGCGTTGTTTGCCGTGAAAGAGTCGGCTGCTTGTCCTTTCCTTTAGTTCGAGCTTGAAAATTAGAAATAACAAGAGCTGACACCTCTTTCTGACAAACTAGAAGATATTTTTGAAAGTGTTCTTCTGGAGGAGTGTCTTCACGGCGTGTATACTTAGTACAACTCAGCTTTCTTTCAAACTGATTGTGCTGTTGCTATTTCAGTTTCCGGCCGTGCGAATGACTCAATGAGCTGGGGATTTTTTTGCCTGAACGATTTTCTCAATTGAAACTTGTTTCCATTCTTTGTTCCAGGCTTTTCTGAGACGTCTTTCCCCTTAAGCGTTTTTATTTTTGCTTTACCCAATTTGGGACTCAGGATCTTTCATAAACGCTTTGCTTTTGTGCGCCTTTGACTCTGAGTCCTAGATAGCCTATTTCCATCAGCATTTGTTGAGTGATACTCTGGAATTCACGATTCTGCTATATGCAGTATCCATCTGTGAAGTCATCTCCTCTCTGTTCTTCTAGCTCTGGCGCTTTTCCTTAGATGTTTCCTGCTTATAGATTTATATCAGTTGCTGACTTATAGTTCACGTAAATGAAAAGAGACAGAAGAAAAGATTGACATGAAAGCAATTAAGTTCTAATGAATGCATAATCATGTCACCCATTATGACTTTACTCTTTGAAAAACGCAACATAATCATCTTTGGATACACAGGCGTACAATCATTAATTTCCCGTAAGGTGCGCACCTAATTTTGGGCTCACAGATTATGCCGAGGAATGCCTGCGACGAATGGCTTCTGCGATTTGCATCGCAGCATCGAAGATTGCGATGTAAATAAGTGGTATCGCAGAAATTGATGGTCTCATTCGTCGCAAACCATAGATCGCAGGTCGCAGCTTTGCATGGTCGCAAATCGCATATCGCAAGATCGCAAGGTCGCAAGGTTTTTCGCTTTGTCACTTTGTGCTGCTTATGCGACATTGCGACGTGCGACGTCGCATATCGGCCGTCGGCGGTTCTTTAGGTTTTCCCCTTTTGAGCGATTTTAATGCACGCGGTGCGATGAGTTTCTCGCGTCGCTCCTTTCAGTGTATTTATGCGCTTTGGGAGAGCGCCTCTTTTTCCTTTGCGATGCAATATAGCTCTTAGGGAGTTAATACAAAAGTTTTTTCAAACAAAAATATTTTTGGATTTTTTTGGTTAAGGGTCCCCCTTTTCTTGATGTTTATTACTAATATCAAACAAAGAGGGGGGTTGTTGGTGACCACAACACGTAGAAAGGATCACACTAAAAATCAAGGTAGATTGAGGAACAAACTCAATCTAGAAAGGTAGGATTAAATCCAGTTTTCTTGATTATAATTAATTTAATTATTTTGGACTTAGAAATGTTTTCATCACATGAGAGTGAGGCTCACACATCTTAGGCTATGGAGTCAATGCCATAAGAAAAATTTCAAACCTGCTTTGGAAAAGTAAATCACACCATTATTTACAATGAACTAAATGAAGTTTTCCTCAAAATTGAATGTAATGTTTTAAATACTTCTCATTGATTGGCAATGAGAATTATTCTCCTTCCAAGTTCTGTAAAATGAAAGTATTGTTGCTTCTAACTTCATCAATATTGAAAGGACCCAACCAAAGATTATCAAATTTCATATGCTTGCCCTTTTCTGACCTTTTGGCATCCCACCTAAAAACTAAATCTCCTTGTCTGAAATATCTTTCCCTTGCCTTTCTATCAAAGATGCTCTTTATTTTATCCTGTTACTGGAGAAGTTTGTGTTGAACCTCTTCTCTATCTTGATTTAGTTCAATTATCCGATGGATTGTTCTTGAAAAGATATTTGTTTCCTCATAAGAATCTTGCAAAATCTTCAGACTGGAAATTCTAACTAAGTGGGAAATATTGATTCAGTACCATACACTAGTTGGAAAGGGGATTTACCAGTTTTTCTCTAAGGGGAAACTCTATTTTCCCACACTAGAAATTTTAAGTGGTTGTCCCAACTTATTTTTTGATCAACTATTAGTACCTTCTTTATGAGTTTATTTATGATTTTATTGGAAGACTCAGCCAATCCATTCCCCTATGGATAGTAAGGAGTGGAATGATGTAAATAAATCTAATACTTTTGGCAAAAACCAATCATTTAAATAGAAATGAAAGATTGTTCATTAATTTTTATTAATTCCCTTGGACAACCAAACCCTGATAAATTATTTTCTTCAATAAACTTCATAACCACAACATCAATTGCATTTATGACTGGAATTGCTTCCACTCACTTTGTGAAATAGTCATTTGTTGTTAAGATCCATTTACCATGATTGCTTGATATGAGATTGAATTTTATAATCACCCATCCCATATCTACCCACTTACACAGGCCTGCCAGGGTAAACATGAGAGGAAGAGCTACTATGACATGAATCAACCTCCTAAATCACCTTAAGGAAGTGGAATCGACAAAACCAAAACCTTACTGACTTCCCTCAAGTGCTATGGGACTCCCAAGAGCTAAACCACCCTTCCAAGTGTCCAAACCTTGAGTTAAATTAACGTTTCACTGATCTAGACTCCCAAACACTGCCACAAAACTACCTAAATTTGACTGTAACCCTCTAGTCAAATGCATAAGCCTGCAAGGGAGAAACTGCAGTATTTTTCTCCCAATCTGTGCCTGCGACCGTGAAATCGAAGGCACTTTTTCAGGGCTAGTCTCCAAAACATTGCCCATAACTTAATGAAACATTTCAAAAAAATGAATGACACAAAGACAAAACCTTTAATTTAAAGCTTGATTAAGGACTTAACCTGACCCATCCAAACCATGGCATACATTTTGTCAAAGACATCATGAACATGTAATATACAGGTCATAATCGCATATATGGTCATAGGGATCTCACACTTATCTGAGAATCATTAAGAAGGTCTAATTCCCTCTCAAAATAGCTATAATAAAATCTATTAGGACATGCATTCATAATCCATTAATTTACTAAACAAACATGATGAGAACCATAAATAAAGTATGTCATAAAACCACGCTTATAATCAGCATACAACCAGGATAATAACAATGAAATAACAACCATCAAGGCCACATAATAAAAATCATAAATATTCATGAAAATACAAGAGGAAAAGAGCTCTTATTAACATATGAAAAATCCAACCAAGTCAGAGACTTCCATGTACCACCCAACCATTGATTGGGATGAACCAAATATTTCTTTCAACCAATCATCCTTGTTCCATATTCCAAGCATGAATGTGGGACTCACAATAAAACAACCAGGGCTTCCTCAGGCTTTACCACATATACCCTCATTACTGATCAAGGGATTTCTAGGCCTGAAACCCTCACTTATACAACTAGGAATTATTTTAATCACGCTATTACCAGTTAAGGGATTCCTAAGCCCAAACAAAGAAACATACACTACCAAGCTTTACCGTAATCCTACCAAAACTGGTTAAGGGATCACTAGGACATAAACAAGCATGGATGCCTCTAGATTTATTCACCCATAGCTTGGGGAATTTTCTCATCTCCAACCTTAGGCTTTATCACGTATCTCGCCATTACTATTCAATGGATTTCTATGCCCTTGGAAATTTTTCTGATACCACCTCACTCGGTTCCAAAACCATCCGACAATCCAAGCTCAACCAAAGAAAGAACCCCATCACACCATGGCTATCCAAAAATGGCAAGGCAAAGTTGAAACCACTGTCGCACCTAGAAAATCCCATGCTAATGACAACAAGATAACTAAATACACACATGCATGTACCATGCATGTCAAAACTACCAAGGAAATGATACATGCAACTCGATACGTGAAAAGTGATCTTTTTGTATCCACTTGATCCAAGTCTTCATTGCTTGATCCCTTATTTTATTTTCTTTATTTTCTTCCTTTGCCTTCCTTTCTCCAATGCCAGAGTGCTCCAACAATGCTTCAAGTGTGCAAGAGTATGAGAGAATAGAGGGAAATCTCCCAACACTAAAATGAAAAAAGTATCAACTGACAAAATCTCGTGAATTGATCCTCAAAAGCCTTTTTATCATTCAGGCCTCTATTTTCTTCAATTTCCAAAAAAAATCCTTCAATTTCCTCCTCACATGCAACTTGTGACATTTCACCTTCCGTTTCTCCTATTTTCCATTATTTTCATAGATAAAATGTCAATTAATGCCTCTTTTCATTTTCAATGCCTTTTCCAATTTTGTTTAGCCATAGTAAACCAAAATGAACACCCACTAGGATGTTTTTCCCAAGATTCAGTTTGGAATACGCGTCCTGTGACCTTGGTCTGATTTTTCCTTTATTAAATTTGTTACATGGATTTTTTTTTAACCCAGGTTTGTTACAGATCCCTACCCCTTATGGGAACACTGTCCTCGATGTTCTATGACACATATGACCAACAAACCACTAGAAACAAAACATACTTCCTATGGAGATTTATAACCCAACTTGTTGCAGTATTTACAATGATCATTATTGAAAATATGACAATCATAACGTTTAGTGAAGCTTTATAACACAACTCATTACAGTATTTACAATAAGAACCATACATAAATATGTACATATATCAAAACTCCTTTGCCTTGATCAAAAAACAATGAAGGATAGATAGTGTGCATCAGCAACAAGGGAATATAGAGGCTCACACCTCCACCCTCAAAGTAATACCATGATTCACCTCCTTCCCAGGAAGTCCAAAATCCACTGCCAAAGTCAAAGTTCACATCCAATATCCAACACTATGATCCTTGCACTACCTATTCCCTTAGTAAAAAATTACTAGCTCATTGTTCCAGGGCACACTACCAATGTGCATCTGATTCCATCTAGCAATGATAATGACCAAAAAAATCCATCCCTTGACCTTCCTTTCTCTACTACAAAGTCCCTCAGGCATTCCGATAACCCCCTTCTGTGCAGTTACTCACCTTCCAAGTTCCCCGACATCCCCTTTCCAAGGTGATCCATCCCTTGGAAATGTTTCCTCACATCAAAAGGTCCAAAAATGAACACATATCCCTACCTCAAAGGGATCAAACTGATCATAACATGCTCATGGTAATCAATGGACACTATTGGGTACCAGTGTCCCACAATGACCCTACTCTTGAAGTGTTTTACCAGCATAATGTTCCCTGTTCCAATTCCTTTAGCTACTGCTGCTAATTCTTGTTGTAAATTTCAACCACACAAACCAGACATTTCATGCTTTCCCACACCAAGCACATAATTTCCATTAGGCTCAAAACAAATTGAAATAAATTCGAATCGTACCTCATTGGTAGCTCATCAATAAGGTACACCTACAATTCCAAATACTTCTTGTCACAACAAGTAAAATTAGCTCTTGACTAAATCTTCATATATAATCATATCACATCCGGTTAGCTCAAAATGAAACCATCATAAATCAAAATCATAGATCACATGCGTAATAAAACTGAAATGAAATATTGATACTTATCCTTCAAACGGTTCTTTTCTTCTACCTTTGTCCTTTCCACACACACACCAGATCAATTTCCATGCCCGACAAGCACCTAGTGCCTTCACTTCTCTTCAATCACGTACACATACACATAGTGTACACCACATGCATACAAACGCACATGACATATAACACCATGAAATACATACATCTACACCCGACATACAACACATACACCTACACCCGGTGTACAACACAAGACATACACCTATTGTAACAGGGCCGGTGAAAATTTCATGTAATAAAAGTTAATAAAGGAAAAATAAGACCACAGTTAAAGGACACTTATTCCAAGCTTAATTTTGGGCAAAGATATCCTAGTGGGTATCATTGGATGTGTGTTTTGGCTAATGGAAATTGAAAAAGGCTAAGGTAAAGACATTAAAAGGAAAAAAGGCATTTTTGGCACATTTATTTATGAAAATAAAGGAAACTAGGAGAAAAGTAAGGTGAAATGTCACTGGTTGCATGCGAGGATGAAATTGAAGGAAAATAATGGAAAATGAAGAAATTAGAGGCCTCATTAATAAAAAGGCTTCTGAGGATTAGTGGGCAAGCTTTTGCTAACCTTTTGTCAGTTCAAGTTTGGAGCTCTCTCATTATTCTCTCTCTCTCTCTCTCTCACTCTTGGTCACTTAGAGTTTTCTTGGAGCACTATAACTTTGGATCAAGAAAGGAAAAGCAAGAAAAAGGAAAGGAAGGAAAGCAAGGATCAAGGAAGAAGAGCAGGATTAGGAAGCTTCAACATGAATACTCATAGGTAACCTTTTGCATGTGTGATTTCCTAGCCGGTTTGGACATGCATGGCTTTGCATGTTGGCTTATAGTTCTCTTGTTGTTGGTGGCATGGTTTTGGTGGGTTATGACAATGGTTTTTAGCCTAGCCTTGATTTTTTCTAGATGCCATGGTATGTTGGGATGTTTATCTCAGTTTTGAGCTTGGGTTTTCTAGATGGATTTCAGAATCTAGGGCAGAGGTGGTCTCAAGATTCATTCCCAAAGGCATAGGAATCCTTTGAACGATTTTGGTAAGATACACGGTAAAGCCTAAGGGAGGAGTCTCGGTTTAGGTCCTAGTGATATGGGTTTGGATTATGGTAAATCCTAATAGACTGGTCTCGGTTTAGGGCCTAGTGATCTGGGATTAGATTGCGGTAAAGCCTGAGAGACAAGGAGTTGAAAAATTCCTCAAGGATAGTGATGGATTCCATATGCCATTCCAAGTTCAGTTCGGTTGTGATTGGAGAAACAGTTTTGGTATGATCACAGTTTGATGAGTGTAGGTGGTTTAACCTCTAAATTCCCTTGGTTTTTCATCGATTGGTTGTTCTATGAGATCCCAAATTCATGCTTGAAGTATGGCACGGGGGTGACTGGCTAAAAGAGAGATTTGGTTCAGCCATGTCTATGGTCGGGTGGTACATGAAAGTATCGAACCTAGTTGGATTTGTGTATGGTTAATAAAAGCTAAGTTATCTTACTTTTACACTGGTTTATATGTGGATTTAATAGTTGTCCTATCTATAATATTTATATGGTTTTATGTTAGTTATAAGCATGGTTAAATGGTTGGTTCATGTTAGTTATTTCATGTAATTACTTGTAATTGTTGAATGGATGGATGCAATACCTAATTTATGATGTGATAGTTCAATAGAGAAGGGGGTGATCCTTTTGGTTATGTTTCATAAGTTATTTCAATCTTTTATGCTCTATCTTGTATCCTAGACCTATATAAGGTTGCATTGATGCCAAGTGTTTGACAAAATAAGTCTAAGTTGGGGATGCTCAGGCCTAGTCCTGAGGTTTATTTTTTATTTGTTTATATTTTCATCATGTCTTTGATGGATTCTGAAGGTTATAAAAAGTTATGGGAAAGGGTCAGGATTTTGGGCTAGAAAGTGGCTCAAAGCTCGAGGATTCTAACACAGGTCTACCGGAAAAAGTCCAAGCATGCTGACACATAGGTCTGTGAGAGTGACTTTCGCTTCTAGTCATTGTATTTCCTATATCATGAGAGTGACCAGGGGTTAAAAGGCTTAAATCATCAACGGGAATCAGGAATAGGATGTTTGAGTGGATGACATGTCTCCTAAGGGTGTTGTTGATGTTGTGGATGGGTTTGTCTAATATGTTCAGTCGGTTCCATTTCCTTAAGGTCACCAAGGAAGTTTAATCCCTTATAGTAGCCTCCCTCGTCACATGTTTACTTCAGTTGGCTGGTTGCTTGGGTGGACCTGGGAGGAGGGGATGTTACAGATTTGTATCATATCGTGGTTGTGCTCTCCTTGGGTGAAGGTGCTCGGTCATGCATGCATGTTAGTTGTATGTGTGTCTCTTACACTTTCATTCCTTGTGCTTGTTGCATTGCATCATTTTGATCATGATTATAGTAAGGCTTTCATGAGGAACTTGATGTGATTTTGTAGTATTCATCGTCAGAAGTATATAACTAGTTTCATATGGTTATATATCGCTTACATGTTGATTATATGTCGCTTGATTACATCGTTGTATGCCATGTGCATTGTTGAATGTTTTGATTACATATATCATTCTTGATATATGTTTGATTTTAATAAAATTTAGGCATTAATGCATGTTCTAAATATAGTCTAGTCTTTAATATTGAATTAATATAGAATTTAGGTTTTATTAATTTGTATTAATTTGAATTTATTTAGATAGTGGTTAGGTTCTTATTAATATTTCATATATTAAGCTATTTAGACTTTAGGTTATATAAATAAAAATTTTAAGTCATATAGTGATCAGGTTTATAAAATTAGGTTATATAGTCATTAGGTTATATAGTCATATTTATATTAATATTAAAGTTATATAGCCATATATATTATTATTATTAAGTTATATGTCTTATACATTAATATTATTTTGTCATATAGAGTCATTAACTTATAGAATCATATTTATTAATATTAATATATTTACATTAGTTTTAGAGAATAATTTTATATAAATTTTATGTCATATAAAGGTTTATGATATTAAAATATGTATTTTAGTTTTTAGATATTGATATAGGCTTTAGGCTTGATTGTTATTAGTTCTAATATATATATATGAAGTTGTAGGCTTGATTGTTATTAATTCTAATATATATATATGAATTTGTATAGACCTTAGGTTAGATAAATATTTAGTTATGTCTTTAGGTTATATAAATATTAATGTTATTAGGTTTATGATTTAAATATTAAAATATTAAAATATATATTCTAGTTTTTAGATATTATTACCATTAGGGTTTCAGGTTTTTTAATTTTTTTTTTGATATTATTATCATTATATATATTAGTATCTAGATAATTATATTATTTTAAGATTATTTTAAAATGTTTAGTTTTAAGATTTTGTTTTAAAGTTATTAAATAAATAAGATTAATTTATTAAAATTAAAATCAATAAATAAAATTAAAATTAAAATTAGGTTTCATTATTTATTTCCAGCCGACCTGTGCTTTGCCTCTATTATTCTACCCTCATGAGTATTTATTTCCTCCATCTGGCTCTTCTTTTATCATCTTTCTCTTCATCTTTCTCTTTTCCCTGATGATGGATCCCATTTGGGATTCGAAACGTTGGTGTAAAAACTCCATTACTATGGGTTCTCCAATCAGAAATTCAAAGAATTGATTTCTTATGCTCGACTACATGCATTCATATGTATGTGTAGTTGACTAGGCATTTCTTATGCATGCTGATAGTTTCATGTAGGAATGTTTGCAATGGAGTAATGGTTGTTGTCATGCATGAGGTCATAACATGAATTTTTGATATGGCCTTGCATTGATGATTGGACCCTAGCTAGAATGATGTTTATGTGTTGATACACGTATTTGATATATGTCTATATGCTGTTATGATTATTTTATACATGTATCACATTGATTTGATGATCTTACAAACAAGGTATCCTCCCTTAATTATGCTAAGGTACATTGGTTTATTGTGATTTGGTTTAGCTGACATAGTATGCCTTACATGAAAGAGATTACATGGCTATCAAGGTTGTAGACTACATAGAATCTACCTATGCATCAGATGGGTAGCATGGTGTGGGGAACTCTTCTGGCTTGGCAGACACATTGAGAAGCCTAAAGGAAGAAATAAGGAGTTTCAAATTAGACAATGACAAAATCATCGGGCATAAGAGAAACAAGCAAAGGTGAATGCGATACTACTTCAGAGTTTTTCATATTTGCAACAACAGGGACCGCTTTGGATCAGCCATGGACATGAGGAAAAAACTAATGGGGCATATGGCAGTAGGTCTCCTAGTAGACACATGTCGGATAGGTCTAACATGATCAAAGATGGCATGTTGTTGGACACTTCGAATAGGAGAGGTGATCAACACAAGTACTATTATAGTTTTGGTTCTGATAGGCATTATGATTGTCATCCTTATCATCATTACGGGAGGAGTGATACTGGATACTTTCTGGATGAGTTTAAGAAGGAAAATCCACCTAAATTTGATGGAGAAATGAATAAATCGCGGGATGCAAAAGCATGGTTGCTTGGTATGAAGAAATTCTTCTAATTGCATGATTATTCAGAAAACATAAAAGAAAAGATAACCATTTTCAGTCTCAAAGGTAAAGTGGATATTTGGTGGGAAGACGCAAAGAATCTCAAAGGTATACATGAGGAAAATTTCACTTTGCATGCATTTGAAAGAATCTTCAAGAATAAATACTTGTCGGAGAGGTACTATGATGACAAGGCTAAGGAGTTTTATGAGTTGTGTATGGGTTCTATGATAGATGATGAGTATACTAGCATATTTTTGGAGTTGGCCTTACCTCGGCCAAGGTTCATAGATTCATCAGTGGACTGCCATTTTCATACAGAGACCGAATTGAGTTCGATGAGGCTAGATCGTTGGAGGAGGCCATATGAAAGTTGAAACATTATTATGAGTAGTTGAAGTGAAAAGTTGAGCCTAAGCATGACTTGAAAAGAAATGAGAAATATAAAGGAAAATGGACACCAAAGAGAGGAAGACGTCAAGATGAAAGTGAAAAAGAAAATGCAGTTCCTTACAATAGATTCAATATAGCTAAGAAGGGACATGGAGAGCAGCAAGCTAGAGGTGGTGGTAGGGAACCATTGTAGTTTTGGATATGTGGTGAGCATCATCATAAGAGGGATTGTTCGCAGTATCAGAGTGTTGTTAGACCCTAGATATACAGTTCTCAGGAGGCGCATACAGTTGGTGATGTTGGTCATAGCATTCCTTAGATCTATGCAGTTGTGGACACCAGGTAGGCTGATCATCAAGCATAGATCACTAAGATGGATGGTAAGCTTTGTGATCAAGTTGTTTTTATTTTGATTGATACTAGATCTAACTATAGTTATATTAATCCTAACCTGGTGGATAAATGTCTTTTGAGAAAAGAAATGCATGCAGAATATTGGTTGGTATAGTTGGATATGGGTAGAAAGAAGTGAGTTCACCATTGGGTAAGAGCTTGTGCATTTGAGTTAAATGATATGCCTACAACAACACATTTGAATGTATTGCTATTAGGATTGTATAGTATGCTTTTGGGTATGGATTGCCAAAGTGGATTGCTTCGACAAGGCCATTGAGTGTGTGGTGATAGTGGGGACAAGAGGAATTTGCAGGGGAAGAAGAAACCTACATTATTGAGGATTGTTACCTCTATGCAGGCTAAGCATAGTTGCAAAAAAGGTTGTGTGATGTTCACAGTACACATTTCTAGTGACAAGGGTAAGGAGGTTGAGGATGTCGATGTGTTGAGCAGGTACCCAATTTTGCAGCAGTTTCAGGATGTATTTCTTGAGGACATTACAAATTTTCCACCTCACAGGGAGGTAGACTTTTCTATTGATTTGGTGCCAGGGGTAGCCCCAACATCAAAAGCACCTTATAGGATGAGCACACCTCAGTTTTTTGAGTTAAAGTTGCAGCTGAAGGAAATGTTGGACAAGAGGTACATTAGGCCAAATGTATCACCTTAGGGTGTGCCAGTGTTATTCATAAAGAAGAAAGATGGTACTCTTAGATTGTGCATTGACTACAGATAGTTGAACAAGGTAAAGATCAAGAACAAATACCCTTTTCCTAGGATTGATGATTTGTTTGATCAATTTAAGGGAGTAGCAATGTTCTCTAAGATCGATTTAAGATCGTGATACCATTAGGTATGCATCAAGGAAGAGGATATCTTCAAGACTACATTCAGGACCAGGTATAGGAATTATGAGTTTGTTGTTGTTCCGTTCGGTTTGACTAATGCTTTAGCTACATTTATGTGTTTGATGCATAGTATGTTGTGTCCTTATCTAGATAAGTTTGTTATTCTATTCATTGATGACATACTAGTATATTCTTAGAATGAGGAAGAACATGCCAAGAATTTAGCAGTAGTGTTGAGATTGCTAAGAGAGCATCAATTGTATGCTAAAATTAGCAAGTGAAAATTCTTTCAGACTAAGGTACATAGCATGGGGCATGTTGTCTGGATCCAGAAAATATAATGGCCATCATGAAGTGGGCAGTGCCTAAGAATGTGGATGAGGTGAGATCATTTATGGGATTGACAGGTCACTATGGGAGGTTCATTAGGAACTTCTGACATATTTCATATATCTTATCACATCATTGTAGCAGAAAGGTAATAAGTTCAAATGGACAGAGGATTGTGAGGCTAGTTTTGAGCATCTTAAACAGTTGTTGACACATGCACCAGTGCTAAAGATTGTGGATTCGGACAATGAGTTTGTAGGTTGTACAAATGCTTGCAAGAGAGGACTTGGCAGAGTTCTCATGTAAGAAGGATAGGTAGTGTGCTATGAGTCACAAAAACTAAATGAGAACGTGAATAACTACCCGATGCATGATCTTGAGCTAGCATCAATTATACATGCATTGAAGATGTGGAGGCACTATCTTCTGGGAAAGAGGTTTACATTGATGACCGATCACAGTGGGTTGAGATATTTCTTTGGTCAACTAAATCTAAATGTCATGCAAGATAGATGGTTGGCTACCCTTATTGAGTTTGACTTCAAGATTAGATACATCAAAGGGAAGGAGAACCAGGTTGCAGATGCTCTTAGCAGGAAGGTACAGGTAAACCATATAGAAGCTATGATATCTTATGGGATAGAGTTATAGGATGGGATCTTGCAGGCAAGATAGCGGGACAAAAAATACATGGAGATTATGCACATGTTACAAAAAAGCATAGGTACATGTGTAGTTAAAGATATAGGTGATCAAGATGCAGACTATTGTCTCACGGAAGATGATTTGGTGAGATTCAGAGACAAGATATATGTGTCAAATTGCAGTGAGTGCAAGAAGCTTATCTTGAGGGAGTTTCATGCCAAGCCATATGCGGGTCATCCAGGGTATCAGAAGATGTTGACAATGGTAAAGAAGTTCTACTATTGGCCGAATCTGAAGAAGGAAGTGGCAGAGTATGTGGCTATATGTTTAGATTTTTAGTAGGTCAAGGAAGAATGTAAGAATCCAGGTGGTTTACTACATCCTATAGTGATTCCAGAATGGAAATGGGAGGTCATTTGCATGGATTTCATTACAAGTCTTCCAAGGAAAGTAAAGCAACATGATTATATTATGGTCGTGGTTGACAAGTTGAGCAAGGTAGATCACTTCATTCTAGTAAAGACTACATATTCAACCAGTGAGGTAGCACAGGTGTTCATTAGAGAGATAGTGAGACTGCATGGAGTTCTAAAGAAGAATGTGTTAGATAGGGATGCAAAGTTCACTTCCAAGTTTTGGAAGGAGCTATTTACAGGTTTGGGTACAAAGTTAGCCTTCAACACAACTTATCATCCGTAGACGGATGGATAGACAGAGAGGGTCAATAGGATCTTGGAGGATATCTTGAGGATGTATGTGATGCACCAGTAGAATAAACGGGAGGAGTATCTTCCATTGGTTGAGTTTTCATACAACAATGATTATAAGGATTCATTTAGGATGAGTCATTTCAAGGAATTTTATGGGCGGAGTTGTAATGCTCCCATCAGATGGAGTGATCTAGTGAACAAGGTACTTATTTTACCGAACATGTTGGCAGACATAGAGCAGGAAATATAGGTTATGAAGAAGAATATAAAGGTAGTACAAGATAGACAGAAGAGTTATGCGGATCAGCACAAGGTGTTTAAGGGGTTTCAAGTTGGGGAGCATGTGTATTTGCACATCAAGCCCAAGAAAAGATCTATGAGTGTTGATTCATGTGCCAAGTTGGCACCATGGTATTGTGGGCCTTTTGAGATCATTGAGAGGGTTGGACCATTGGCATATCGACTTGAATTTCCTCTAACAATGAAATTCCATGATTTTTTCCATATTTAATTGCTTAAGAAGTATATAAAGGATGTTGATCATATTATTAATTGGTCTATATTGCAGGTGGAGCAAGAAGAAGAGTTCCAATTGGAGCCTCAGTGCATATTGCAGCGGAAGCATCTCATGCTCGGGAACAGAGCCATAGAGAAATTTAAAGTGGAGTGGAAGCACTTTGGGCCTGAAGAAGCTACATAGGAGATGGCGGATTAGATGCAGGCCCTGTATCCTTCATTGTTTGTCGTTGAGGCAAAGCAGTTTAGGTTTGATGTTGGTATATGTTTGGCATATTTTTTTCTGATGTTTTGGTATATGTATGTATATATATATATATAGATGTAAATACCACCATGAGCTAAGTTATAAAGCTCCAAAAAGTGGTATGGGTGCCATGTTATTATGGTTGTTATATTGTAATGTTATCATGATGCTTTGCTTTTGAGCATGTCTTTCATTGTAAATACTTCATCGAGCTAAGTTATAAAGCTCTATGGGTAGTATGTTTTCTTTTCAGCAGTTTTGTTGAGGTCTTGGTGTGGTTTAACACTAAGGACAATGTTCCCTAAGGGGGAGGGTTCTATAACAGCCCTAGTGAAAGTTTCATGTAATAAAGGTTAATAAAGGCAAAATAACACCATGGTTAAGGGACACTTATTCCAAGCTAAATGTTGGGCAAATATATCCTAGTGGGCATCACTGGATGTGTGTTTTGGCTAAGGAAAATTGAAAAAGGCTAAGGCAAAGAAATTAAAAGGGAAAAAGACATTTTTGGCATATTTATTTATGAAAATAAAGGAAATTAGGAGAAAAGTAAGGTGAAAGGTCACAAGTTGCATGTGAGTAGGAGATTGAAGGAAAATAATGGAAAATGAAGAAATTAGAGGCCTCAATAATAAAAAGGATTTTGAGTATCAGTGGGCAAGCTTTTACTAACCTTTTGTCAGTTCAAATTGGACCTCTCTCATTATTCTCTCTCTCTCTCACACTCTTGGTCACTTAGAGTTTTCTTGGATCACTCTAAATTTGGATCAAGAAAGGAAAAGCAAGAAAAAGGAAAGGAAGGAAAGTAAGGATGAAGGAAGAAGAGCACAATCAAGTAGCTTCAATAGGAATACTTGAAAGTAACCTTTTGCATGTGTGATTTCCTAGATGGTTTAGACATGCATGGCTTTCCATGTTGGTGTATGGTTCTCTTGCTATCGGTGGCATGGTTTTGTCGGGTTATGACATTGGTTTTTAGCCTAGCCTTACCTTTTTCTGGATGAGATGGTATGTTGGGATGTTTATCTAGGTTTGGAGCTTTGGTTTTCCGGATAGATTTCGGAATCCGGGGCTGAGGTGGTCTCAAGGTTCATTCCAAAAGGCTTAGGAATTCCTTGACCAATTTTGGAGGGATAAACTGTAAAGCCTAGGGGAGGAGTATTGGTTTAGGGCCTAGTGATCAGGGTTTGGATTGCGATAAAGCCTGAGAGATTGGTCTCAATTTAGGGCCTAGTGATTCGGGGTTCGATTGTGGTAAAGCCTGAGAGACAAGGAGACGAAAAAATCCTCAAGGATAGTGATGGATTGTGGATGGAATTCCAAGTTCATTTCGATTGTGATCGGAGCACCTGTTTTGCTATGATCATGATTTGATGAGGGTGGAGGTGGTTTAACCTCTAAATTCCCTTGATTGTTCATAGATTTATGGTTCTATGAGATCCCACATTCATGTTTGGAATATGGAATGGGGGTGAATGGTTGAAAGAGAAATTTGGTTCAGCCATGTCTATGGTCGGGTGGTACGTGGAAGTCTCGAACCTAGTCAAATTTTCCTATGAGTAATAAAAGCTAATTTCTCTTACTTTTGCATTGGTTTATATGTAGATTTAATGGTTGTCATATCTCTAATATTTATATGGTTTTATGCTAGTTATAAGCATGGTTAAATGGCTGGATCATGTCATGGTTATTTCATGTAATTACTTGTAATTGATGAATTCATGGATGCTATACCTAATTGATGATATAATAGTTCAATGGAGAAGGAGGTGATCCTTCTGATTATTTTTCATAAGTTCTTGCAATCATTTATGCTATATCTTATATCCTATGTAGAAATTTTGAATAATAAACACTTATTCACGGAGATTATCCCGATTATACACTATTACGGAGTACATGCATAATACATAACCTCCTATACGTTGATCATCAATTTAGCAGCATCAAAAACAATGAAACATCAATCGCATGTGCACATTAACACAGTATGTAACCTGGGGAAAGCATACAGCTGAAAACCCCGCACTATCTGTATATTAATGATTGAGAACATGTAACATTACATAGTACAATACTCCTCTCAAGTATCCAGCACTATCTCCACCTGTTACACACAAAACTAGCTCAGATCCGAACAAGTCACAGGTTCAAATCTCCTCCGCTGCTTTGCATGCCTCCACTGCACAATCCTGCAAGAGAATGAATGATGAATCGCTGATCCAAACTCCTATTTACCTTGTGAAAATCAATCACACTAGAAATCACGTGAGCACAGGCTATTCTACTGGGCATATGTTGTGCAATACTCATTGGCATACTCAATACATTGCTTGTGCAAGATCTCATGCACAACTATAGTCACAACTGATAGCAATCTCAACCTCTAACACCTGTCTCCACTGAACTGTACATTCACTGACATGCAACTGAGTTAACTAATGTATTCTTTAGTTGCTTTATGAGTTAATAATTAGTGAAACAACTCATCATTAGTCTATTTGCAGTTAGACTAAATACAACTAGTTCAACTAAGTCAAACTGAACACAACTCCATCAACTCCACATCCAACTCCACAGAACTCACATGCATGAGTTCTAACTGATGTCCTCCATGCAATATCTCAACTAACACATAAGAAACCACGTGATTCCTTTTGTCAGCTGCATGTGCCACATCCGTAGCTCGAACTGAAGTGCTCCAAGAGAATAAGATAATGTTTAGAGTCCAAATATTACTAAGGGTAAATAATATTCGATTGTTCTATTTTTAGCCTAGCAGTCTAAAAATAGACTCTAATCACTCCGCTGTGAACCAAAAATAGAAGTGCATCTATTTTTACCAACATGACCAATCATCCATAAACAACATTCTAAAACTCATATACCATGATCCATATGTCTAAAAATAGACTTTGTGCCAAAAATAGCCTGCAGGCCCACTTAGTGAAAGCGACTCCTTTCCACTAAGCTCCATCATCTTGTTGCATTCTCAACATCCTAGACTTGTAGGTTGCATTGATGCCAAGTGTTTGACAGAATGTTAGTCCTGGTTGGGGATGCTCAGGCCTAGTCCTGAGGTTGATTTTTGATTTGTTTATATTTTCATCATGTCTTTGATGGATTCTGAAGGTTATAACAAGTTCTAGGTAGAGGCTAGGATTTTGGGCTAGAAAAGTGGCTCAAATCTTAGGAATGTTGGCATAGGTATACTAGAAAAAGGCCAGGGATGTTGTCACAAAGGCCTATGAGAGCGAATTTGGCTTCTGGTCGTTGTATTTCTTATAACATGAGAGAACAGGGGTTAAAAGGATTATATCATCAGTGGGACTCAGGGACAAGATGTCTGAGTGGCTGACATGTATCCTGAGGGTGTTGTTATTGATGTGGATGGATTTGTTTGATATGTTCCATCAGTTCCATTTCCTTAAGGTCACCAAGGATGTTGAATCCCTTATGGTATCCTTTCTCATCACATTTTTACCCCGGTTGACTAGTTGGTTGTGTGGACCTAGGAGGAGGGTGTGTTACACCTACACCCAGTGTACTCCACAACATAATAATTACACATACATTCAGTGTACAACACAACACAATACATAAACCTACACTTAGTATACAACAAAATACATATACGTACACAAAGTACAATCACAATGAATAGACATGTCACAAAACCATGACTACATAGTGCACATACAAATTACCTCATGTACACAATATAGCATCTACGACATGTACACAACACATGTACAATAGTACCACATGTACAACATGTACACAGTATAACCTGTACACGACATCACCTGCACAACGTGTACACAACATCACATGTACATGACACCACCTGCACAACGTGTTCACATCACCAAATGTATACAACACCACCTACACAACGTGATCCAAATTCTCTTAGCTACCGAAATTAACCAAGATCTTTTCTTATGTTATGTTTGCAGAATTGCTTCTCAAAAAGTATGAAAAACCACATGTGCATACTTTAAAGAAGAGGAAAAATAAAGGAAACCATCAAATCAAATAGCACACACAAGTTGATAATGGAGTTCTCGTAGTGTGGGTTACGTCTCCGAGCCTAGTCTCAAGAGTTGGGAGGCTTCTTCATTGGTTACTGTAGGAATATTATGAGTACATGATGCAATATTTGTCAATATAAGGAAGAACTCCCTTAAATAGAGTTGCATGTCTCTCTCCCAAGAATTTTTCTTCTATAAGAACTCTCACTCATAAAATATCTCCTTCAATATGATAAAATAACAATCTATCACAAAAAATGGCATACAAAGATCCTCTCACAATGTGGCATACATGGATCTTAGTGTTATAGACATTTTTGTGCGTTACAGCTCCAAGCATGAAATGTCCATAAACCATGGGCTCCTAAGTCCCTAAAAGTGTTGTTCTAACCCCTAAAGGAACAAGGTCAACAAATTACAGCTTCTCCCAGAAGTTCTCCACCAGAAACTGCTCAGAATAAGTCAAAACAGGATCATTTCAGCTGCTCCACTGGCTAGGTGCGTTGCATAGCACCTAAACACACTAGCTAGGTGCGTTGAAACGCACCTAAATGCACTATGAGGGTGCGTTGGGCGAGAAATGACAAATGGCAGTGTCATTCCGCGAGGTGGAGAGACAATGGAAGCTTCCAGAATCTTCTCCTATGACACTTGCCTCACTGAATTCGACCAAGGATGAGTAAGAGGCCTTCAGTCTCCAAGTGGAAGCAAGAACTGACAGAGAGAAGACATTAATCAAATCACAAGCTGACTCATCCTCCTTACACACATCTATATATGGATCCCTCATCCCAGAGATCCAGAGGCTGGAATTTTGCACATTGTAAGGAATTGTTGTTGGTTTTGAGACAAACATCAGAGTATTGGGTGATCTATGCTTTTTTGGAGGTGAAGAGGGGCTTCTTTGCTGGGAGGTTGATGCTGGGTCAGGAACCATCGGTTGTAACTCCTCCTGGATCTTTTCTTGTTTATCAATAAAAACTATTTGAGTTTTTCCTCCATGCTTGTGTATCATTGATGCTTGTTACATTTGTATGGTTAACTTAAATCTGATCCTAAGTTGTTTATGAATATAGATCCATGTCTTTGTATAGTGTTCTTCTTCTGTGATCTTACAGGTACTTGGTGAAGCTGGGCAAGTAAGGGAGCAGGTAGCTGGAGACTGTCAAAGAAGAGAGGGATTGGATCAAAGGATTAGCGCAAGACACAGGTTGGTTCTTTCTATTCCTCTCTGTCTATAGTTCATAAAGGAAATACAAAAGTAGTTTTTCTCTGTTTGTTTCTAAGGCAGCTGTCACACCTTAGTGGGATAGAGCAGTTCTAAATAGACACTTTTCTCGGTAACAAAATGGCGACTCCACTGGGGAAGTCTAATTAGTTTGTTTGTGTATCATTCTTTTTTGTTTGTTTCATAAACTTATAAGTAGCATTCGAACTACATTTTCCATAACAAATGCAAAGTAGACATCTGCTACTTCAATCCATTCACTGGATCTGTTTATGATTTGAACAACTGATTCACAGACTATCTGATTGCCCTTGTGATAGCTCTTAGACCCTTCTTAGATCTACCCCTGATTGTGCATTACTGATTGCTTTTACTCGGCCAAAAACCAAAGACTGAATTGCAAACTGTGACCCAGAACCCGGACATATTCTCGTTTCTGGCCCAGTGCAAGTACTGTTAAGAGATCCTACATTTCAACGCACTTCCCGAAAGGGCAACCTGTGTTGCATTGCAGTTTCTCTGTGTTACAGGTGCGCTGATCAGACTAGCCCTGTGCAGCTGTGGTTCTTGTGCTTCATTATTTCCAGTTCTGTCTCTGAATTTTGCTGCCTATGATCAGTATATGTGTATGTTTAAAACCCATTTTCCTTGCTGTTATTCTTCCTCCTTTGTACAAAAGAACTGTAGATGTTTTTGTGTGTTTGTTGAGTCATTTACAGTTTTCCATTGCAAAAGTAGAATAGTCGTATTGTCGTCCTTTGATTTAGATCTGTCGCAAGTGTCGATTTCAATCATAGGAGAAAGTTTGATTGCTGTTGATGGTCGATTATACTTTTACTATTGCCTTTGGTCTGAATTTGTGATTTTCTAGTGTCAAAAACGAGTATTCATTTCAAAATCGCAAGGTGTCGTAATCGTCTCTATCTTTTGATTTCGAAAAGAAGCTTGTTTGTATTTGTCGCTTGAAAAAATTCAGATTTGTACATCAACTTTCTTTTTAGCATCAATACTAAGAAAGTCGAAAACAAATACATGCATGTGCATTTGCATATTGACAGTCTGTTTGGCTTGATTTAGGAAAGTGCATTTACAGTGTGCTCTTTGCTCTTTGTGAAAATATTGTGTCTTTCTTTTCCTCTAGTAGCTAGGATTTTCATTGCACAAAAGAGATAAAAGTTTGTTTATCATCTTTAGATTGCATTTTAGGAATTACATCTACATCTCGTGGTGAACCCAAAAGGCAAACTTCATAAGCAAGATCAACTTAAAATAAATTCAATGAATCTAACAACACTTTGGAACTTAACGCACAACATTTAGAGGTCTAGGCTAGAGACGTATTCCGGTGTCGTAATGCCTGGTAACTGTTGTCCTCATTGATGGTTGGGTGATTCCTCCACTTTGAGACGATAAGTGCCAGTACGGACTTGTGCTCCCACGTACCGTCGAGCATATTTTGGGAGACCCCTATAGGCTTAAATCCTTTATCCATAGGAAGCCGTGTCTGCCGCCCTATTGATCGCAATGCACTGAACACAGCATTCGGAAAGATTGACTGTCGTACTGTAAAAAGTATTCTGCAGTTTTGCGATTGGTTTGGTACTCCCTCTACCTAGATCTCCAGAGCGGTCCCTTTCGTTCCTTTTCAGACTCCTTAACGGAAGAGGTCCATCTGAGCACTTGTCACTTCAGGCTCATTAAAAATCGAAGGAGACTAGAGTCATCTTTTGTTTTTTCTCAACTCTTAAAAACTGAAAAAAAAAGTTGTGTCAAAGCGTATAAAAATTTATTTTAAACGGAATATTCATTACCCTTTCCTACGTTGATCTTGGGTTGAGAAAATGGAGTCTACCAACCGAGGAATTCCCCTTGGAGGAAATCCTAGTCCCTTCTCCTCTTGGGTAGATGTTGGTGTGCCCCATATGGCCACATTGTCGCTTCTAGGACTGACAATTGGTTTGCCTGTATGGCTCTTCTCAACCTCTGTCGTTCAGAACACCACTATTCCTGAACAATCGAATCAACAATTAGACGAGTCCAGAGTTGCCCACCAACCTTCTACTTCCTCTAATTCTTCCTCTCCTCCTTCCTCTTTGCTTGATGGGGCTGGTAAAGCCAAAAGTCAAGTTCCTAAGGAGAAGAAAGAAAAGAAGAAGAAAGAGAAGAAGAAGAAGGAGCCAAAGGCGAATGGGGGAAAACGAGTGTCGTCTAACGAAAATCCACACACTGCACCGACCAGGCCTAAATCGCCATGTGTCATTTGCAAAGGAGACCACTTTCACAGAGGTTGTCCTTGCATCCCTCGGATATTAAGGGACTGGTCTCCTCATTTGCACAACCCGGTGTCGTCAACCTCTGATGATCATGTTGAAAGCACACCGTCAACTAGGACAAAAAGGGAAATGTAGGTTTCCTTGTAAACTGTGCGAAGGCGATCATGCCGTCCACCGTTGTCCCTTCTTAGATGAAGCTAAAAGAGTTTTGGATGATCGTCCGGTTTCACCGTTACGACTTCCTCCTGGATATAAAAAACTCTTGCCGAGTCCGTCACTAGTTGAAAATCCGGCTGGCCCGCTCAGGTGGTCGGCTGAAGCACCTATCATTGAAGATAAACCATCTGGATCCATACCAGATGAAAGTCAAAAGGTCGAGGCGGCAGTTGACCCGGTCTTGCCTTCAAAGGTTTCAGCTTCAGATGATACAGTCACTGAAGAGAACAAGGATGACACTGTCCAAATTCTCTTCATAAACACAGACTCCGACGAACAAGGGGGCAATTTACCCGTTCCTTTACCGCAGGAAGGAAGTTCGTCAGAGCCGTACCCGGTCGTCTATTCGGTCCCACCTCCAAGCAACCTAGTTTTCTCCTTCGATTGGAATCAACTAGGCAGACCCCGTTTACCAGCAAGCATACCATTCTGAATTATCATTCAAATATATAGAATGGTTATGGCTGGTACCATCATAGATGAGGGGGCTTCTGTGAGTAACCTTTCCTCAACTGCTTGGAAAGCGCTTGGTTCACCATCGCTTTTGCCTGAGATGAGAAATCTGACAGGCTTTGATAAAGGAACCAGTCGACCTTTAGGGATCCTTCCCAATGTGCCCATAACATTGAGAAGGAAAACAGCTCACATGAACGTAATGGTAGTTCAAGGACCCCTGGATTACAATCTACTCCTTGGACGAGACTATATTTATTGCATGGGAGCAATTGTCTCCTCACTCTTTAGAGTAATGTGTTTTCCGCACGAAGGAAGAGTGGTCAAGCTCGTGGACCAGCTTTCATTTCACGGATCATACAGAGCAAATAGTCATATACCATCCCTGAATGGTCTTTTCACGCAAGAAATGTCTCAATCTCCAGTCCGTCCTCCCGATGAGCGCGATTAATTCCGAGGGATATGACTGAAACACAGGGGACATGCATCCTGGTCTGCTTCGGCAGGAAAACTTCAGGTATAGGGTAGGTTTCCGCGGGAGAATATGACTAGTCTGTACCCCATCCGTGAGTGGAAAAGAGGGTTATTCTAGAACAAGATTCTCTTGTCAAAGTTATGCCAGGGATGGTCACACTATACTATCCGTTCACCTTTGTTTATTTCGGTAGACATTGCCAAAGAAGTGTTTTGTTTGCGCTGTGAATAGAACAATCTTTGGGTAACCTGTAAGAGGTATACCCTTCCTGATAAAACAAATGTTTTGTCAGCTCGAATAGAGGGTGACCTTGAAGCTCTGTTTTATACCTGGGGGCATGCAAACCTTTTGAAGTGCAAGCAAAGAGTGATTATTTATCTTTTTTTTTTGGATTAGTCGTTTCCTAACTTGCATAAAGAAAGGATGTGGGGCAAAACTCTAAAAATTGTCTTTTTATATGAGACATTCTTATCATACGACTGGATGAATCGAGCAGTGTTACCGCAAGGTTCAAGCTCATTAAAAAATAAACCCGCATCGAGCAGTGTTACCGCAAGGTTCAAGCTCGTTAAAAAATAAACCCGCATCGAGCAAATGTTTCCACCCGCGTTTAAGCTCGTTAAAAAATGAACTATTCCCCTGTAAATAACCACCGTGAATGTAGTACTTCAGCCATTAAATCCTTGGTCGTGTTTGCACCGTCACCTCCACTTTTTCATTGGCCGATCATTCACCTCCACTTGATTGTTTACCCATTTTGAGGAACAACTGCGAAGAGTGATTTCACTAGCCATCCTTGTGACACTACCATGATTGGAAAATTCCAAACCTTACCTGGAATCAGCTGCTACCTGTTTTATCACTCGTTCCTCAAAAGACGAGTCTTCTTTAAGCTCTTTTCAACTGACTCGTAAAATATGAAAAGATTGCCGAGTCCTTGGCCTTCCAGCTCGTTAAAGGGACAGGAAGTGCTATCCCTCCTCTAGATTTTAATCTTTTTGGACCTGAGGGATTATTGCACAAAAAGATCGAGCGCTTGTTTTGTTCGGCTCGTTAAAACTATCGAAAATTCATCCCTTCTGTATTGTTTTATACTTTTTCGGACTTAAGGGATTAGATGACGAAAAAGGAATTTTGGAGTTACCTTTACGTACCTTTTCAAACTCTCTAAAAATGAAAAGGACCGAGTTATCTTTGTCTTTAAACTCTTTAAAAAGATTAATAGCTACAAACTTGTCTTTAGACGAGAACGAGTTTCACTATCGCTAGGCTCGTTAAAACATAGCGATGGGTTTGCCCGAAGGGCAAATTATAGAACAAGCATATGTTATCCTCCTCAAGCTTGACAAAAATAAAGAGGTACTGGTCAGCAATGACTGGGGAAGAATTGGGAAGAAAACTCAAAGAATCTTTATTGGTAGCAAGTCGCTCTTGAACATGACACTTCCACTCCGTGTTCGAGTCAGGTTGGGTTGTTTCATTCACCGGTCACATCGCCATGGTCACACCATACCATCCACGTTTGGGGTTAATGCTACCAATCCATCACATCAGTGTCGCCGACATGTTCAAGAGAAGTCATCCAGAGAAGCCACCTGTGTCCCACCCACTACCATACATTATACTCCATTTTTTCATGACCGCCAGCCTGAACCGTATATCATCAGATTGTTTTCACCTCCATCAAAATCATTTGCTCCGTTCCGTGTCATTGATGTGGGATTCATTAAGGCCCTCCTGTGACGGATCACTTCTTGTTGACATCAGCTCATTATCCAAGAAGTTTGTCTAGGAACACCCCATTCAGTACTTTGAAGCTTGCATGCCTCAATGGCAAGTTTCTCACTTCCAGCGATAGGTTTACATCAATGACCTTCGACCGAAAGATTTTGTGTGGTGTTCGATGCCAAGTCCTTTATTCACACCACGTGAATTGTACTGCAGTACCTTGAGGATCATTATCATTATCGGTGATTCCTCTCGCGCTTGTTAACAGTTTACATCATTGACTGGTAATCAAGCGATGTCTTTCCATGTTCGACTTCAGGATATTTCTCACATGGATCGACTTGTACTTCGAGTGAAGATCAGACGAGATTGAAGACCCTGGATCTAGTTTCATCCATCCGGTCTGCGATATATATCCAGGGAAATAAAGACATTAAATGTACAGCATTGCAGCACAGATAATCATCCTACCAAAAGGATGATGGCTCTATCAGAATCATCAGTCTACAATCAGACGATTGTCTGTCCTATGTACATGAAAATAAATTTATAAAGCCGAGCATGGGAATGCCCGCCTCAGCTAGATCATGAAAAACAGTATGAAGAGAATGTATTGTATTGTATCTTATTACAGGTCTCCTCCCAGCATTGAAAGAACTTCGGATCCTCATAATAAAGCATTTCACCCGACACCAAAAGGTTAACGGCCTCATACTTTAGGGGGCAACTGTTATAGACATTTTTGTGCCTTACAGCTCCAAGCATGAAATGTCCATAAACTAAGGGCTCCTAAGTCCCTAAAAGTGTTGTTCTAACCCCTAAAGGAACAAGGTCAACAAATTACAGCTTCTCCCAGAAGTTCTCCACCAGAAACTGCTCAGAATAAGTCAAAACAGGATCATTTCAGCTGCTCCACTGGCTAGGTGTGTTGCATAGCACCTAAACACACTAGCTTGGTGCGTTGCAATGCACCTAAATGCACTATGAGGGTGCGTTGGGCGAGAAATGACAAATGGCAGTGTCATTCCACGAGGTGGAGAGACAATGGAAGCTTCCAGAATCTTCTCCTATGACACTTGCCTCACTGAATTCGACCAAGGATGAGTAAGAGGCCTTCAGTCTCCAAGTGGAAGCAAGAACTGACAGAGAGAAGACACTAATCAAATCACAAGCTGACTCATCCTCCTTACACACATCTATATATGGATCCCTCATCCCAGAGATCCAGAGGCTGGAATTTTGCACATTGTAAGGAATTGTTGTTGGTTTTGAGACAAACATCAGAGTATTGGGTGATCTATGCTTTGTTGGAGGTGAAGAGGGGCTTCTTTGCTGGGAGGTTGATGCTGGGACAGGAACCATCGGTTGTAACTCCTCCTGGATCTTTTCTTGTTTGTCAATAAAAACTATTTGAGTTTTTCCTCCATGCTTGTATATCATTGATGCTTGTTACATTTGTATGGTTAACTTAAATCTGATCCTAAGTTGTTTATGAATATAGATCCATATCTTTGTATAGTGTTCTTCTTCTATGATCTTACAGGTACTTGGTGAAGCTGGGCAAGTAAGGGAGCAGGTAGCTGGAGACTGTCAAAGAAGAGAGGGATTAGATCAAAGGATTAGCGCAAGACATAGGTTGGTTCTTTCTATTCCTCTCTGTCTATAGTTCATAAAGGAAATACAAAAATAGTTTTTCTATGTTTGTTTCTAAGGCAGCTGTCACACCTTAGTGGGATAGAGCAGTTCTAAATAGACACTTTTCCCGGTAACACTTAGAATCAAAACATCATCTCAACGAAATCAAATAAGGACATGGAAATAATGCACCTTATATCTCCAAGTCTGGGACATCTTGAAAATCGTCTAGTCGGATGAAACAACTTCTCGCACCATCATGTTCCTTGCAAAAATCCCTGAAATACGACTGTAAAATAGACCCCTTTCTGACACGGTCAAATCTGGGCACCCCAAGAATCTCAAAGATTCCTCACATGGATGCAAGTGAAAAGTCTGCTACTTAGATGAAGAAAAGCACTACGTCATTAGACTACTAGTGAAAAATTGGTTCATTTGAGCATAAACTCGACATAATTCTGACACCTTCAAAATTTTGCCCCCAGGGAATCTTAAAGATTCCTCAAAGTTTCCTCATAGAGAATATTCTTTAAAATATTCACTAACATATGCTTTAACAATATTCCTAGAATATTCTTGAGATTCATGTCTTCATTTCCTTGCCTGTGCCCTCATCTCTCATGTATTCTCCATGGTTCCCTTTAAACCATTTGAATGAAATTTTATAACAAAGTGTGAGGGCGAATAAGACAAAGTGTGTGATTGGAGCGATGGTTGACATAGTCATATTAAGTTACTTGTTTTAGGGAGGTTTTGGGTTCAAAACCCATGGACTCCCAATTTTGGTTTTCATATGAATTTAAAGCCCAATTTTAGTTTTAATATACTTTTCAAACCATACAATATATTGATCCAGATTTAAATAGGAATGCAAAAAATTACATAGATAACCATAAACACAGAGATGTAGTGGAAATAATACTTCATTTCATTAATGTAAAATACTGAAATATGCTTACAAACAGAAATGGAAATAAACCAGCTAGGGCGATGGTAGCTTATCTTTGAGAAGAGATGTGGCGGCTACATGCCTCTGAACTGTGTTACAATGAGGCCTGAAGGCCTATTTATTGTTTAGAAACAATGGAAAACCCTAAAAATCCAAAAACCTAACCCTAGAAGATGAAATGCCAAACTGTGGACCTCGACTTGGGCCTAATTTGAGGTGCCATGTGGCACCATGTGATTGTGCCATGTGGAAAGCTCTCATTGGTACATATCATATGTCACATGTGATTGTGCCATGTGGAAAGCTCTCATTGGTACATATCATATGTCACTTCTGTCACCTACATGCCATGTGTCGACTTGTGATATTGCCACATTACCTACTATAGTCCACTTGGTTAGCTGATTGGGCTACCATGTGGTAGCCTATGTGGGTGTCACGTGGCACGCTCTGGTTGACTTTTGAATTTGACTTTTTTTAATATGTTTGGTACAAACTTCAAAATGAAATAAATTTCTCATAAGGACTCAGATTTTAGTTTTGTCTGCACCATTGGAATTAGGATGACGAGCTCTTAAAATTTGTTCTAGTTTTGATGAAATATGAGAATATGTTTTTTGAGCTATTCTAGAGCCACCTGGATCATTCCTCCCCACTCAGGAGTTTTTGGTCCTCCAAAAGCATAAACAATATCTACGATCTTTCATACTCCATTGTTTGCACAACAAGTGACCTACCATGCCACACTTCCTTCTCCTTCACCTTTGTTCTTCAAAGCCATAAGTGTTGAATCGACACCTGTACTCTTATGCAAACCTATAGTAGATCTTGAAAAATAAATGTTCAATTAAAAAACCAGACATTACCCAAGAAAACCCCATACTTTCCAAGAGTTTATAGCACATTCTTTGGTCAAGTTTACATCACAATCATAAAAGAAACCAATACCCTAGCTATTAACAAAAAGTCGAAAAACATCATCATGTTGAATTCATAAGTGATGACAAACACTTCATCACTTTTACAATCATTTCACAATATGTGATTTACAAATTGTGGCCATGACAAACTACTGTATATAATAAAATTGTCTCTCATTCAACAAAGTGAATGTATCACCTCTCTGTAGTTGATTCGCTTGTTGAACAACCTCAATGACTAGTTCCTCCACAAGCACTTTGTCCTTCTTGAGAAGGCACATTGGATGGAGAATCCAACATGCAACTCTCCGATGTCCACCTTTTTTGTAATGACTACAAAAATTATTCTTCTTCCACACTTGTTAAGCCTTCTTCCTTCCCTAATGTGGAGAAGACCTTTCATGTCTTGTCCTCTTACTTGCTGGCCATTATTTTCCAACACTTGGCAACAACATTTATACAAGCCACAAAAAACTACATGGTTTTCTATGCCATGGTTTCTACTCATCATTAAAAATCCTCTTGTAATCAAAAGGAACATTAGAATAAAGAGAATTTTTATACCTTGCATGGTTGTCTCTGGTGTAATCCTGGCGATGAGAACTTTCCTTAGCTCTTCTCTGCAATGTGTAGTGTCATGGGAATATTTTGATGTGTTCCCATCATTCTCTTTCATTGATGATTTTGGAAATGGCTTGGATCCTTTGATTTAAGAACCCCTTTCTTCTACTAACTTTGAGAATTCTCCTCCAGTGTACCCCAATCCTGAAATGAGACTATTTCATCAAAATCCAAGGCAGTTGCATTGCTACCTATTGCAATAACCAGACTATCCCATGAATCTGGTAGAGAACACAACAAACTGATGCACTTATCTTCATCTGAAATTTTAACATCAACAAATGCTAACTAACTTACCACAGTGTTATAGACATTTTTGTGCCTCGCAGCATGGAGCATGAAATGTCAATAATTACAGGGATCCTCAGTCCCTAAACATGTTGTTCTTACCCCTAAAAGAGCAAGGTCAGCAAACCACAACACTTCCCATCAGTTCTCCACCTGAAAACACTCAAAAACAGGCTTATTTTGGATCATGTCAGCTGCTCCACTGAGCACCTGCGCTGGAATGCAACTGCTCCTCCTTGTACCTGCGCTGAAAGTCAACTCTAATGAAGGCTACCTGCGCTGGGCGAGATTGGCCAAGTGGCACAGTCATTCTGCAAGGTGTCAATTGCCCAGGAAGCTTCCAAACTGACACTTGGTTCATGGGATTCGCCCTGTGATGAGTAAGAGGTACTTGATCTCCATGTGTAAGCAAGGATCTCCAAGTGGACTCAAGAACTGAAGTTTAACTGAAGAGGGAGAGGACACAAGGCAGCTTTATGTCAGTCTCAAGCTGACTCATCCTTTCTTCTTCTATCCTATATATAGAGCTCTTCTATGAGGTCTAAGGAGGCGGGAATTTTGTGTAAAGCAAGGAGGTGTTGTTGGTTTACAGTTAGAGCTATTGGGTGATTGTTTTATAGAGGTGAAGAGGAGATTTCTTGCTGCTGGGGAGGTGCTGCTGGATTGGAGCCATTGATGGTTGTAACCTTCTCAGAACCCTGTTACTTTTATCAATAAAGCTTTGAATGTTCTCCTATATACTTGTATTGCATTGATGTATTGTATTTACTTGTATATTTGATTCACTCTAATCCATGCATCAGTTATGAGTACATGTATCTTGTAGTCTTCTTCTCTCTGTTGTGCAGGATCTGTGTGTAGCTGGATCGGCAAAGGGAGCAAGGAGCTGGGAACAAGAGACAAAGAGAGAGGATAAGGATCGACAAAAGCGAAAGACACCGGTTGGTTAATCTTTTCTTCCTTCTCTCTGTATTTGGACTTAGTATATACTTAGTATACTCTAAAGGTGACAGTCTTTAGCAACAACTGAAAGTAAAGCTTTAATGTTTTCCTTTATGAAAGTATTTGTCGGTCCAGCTACACACAAATCCTGCACAACGGAGAGAAGAAAACTACAAGATACAAAGGGAGCAAGGAGCTGGGAACAAGAGACAAAGAGAGAGGATAAGGATCGACAAAAGCGAAAGACACCGGTTGGTTAATCTTTTCTTCCTTCTCTCTGTACTTTCATAAAGGAAAACATTAAAGCTTTACTTTCAGTTGTTGCTAAAGACTGTCACCTTTAGAGTAGGGATAGGGTCATCCGAGTCGGATACTTTTCCCCACAACACACAGTATTAAATGCGTTCAGATGCTCTTCACCGAGTCTCCATCTTTCATCCTCAGGTTATACAACTTTTTCCGCAGGAGCAGTTTATTCACCAGAAACTTAGATTGGTACAAAGTCCCTACCTTGTCCCACAAAGCCTTTGCTGTAGCTTCTCCTGATACATTTAGCAATATTGAATCTGAGACACACAATTGTATTGTGCTCTTTGCCTTCCGATCCAACTTCTTCCATTCTTCATCGGACACTCCCGTTGGTTTAGTACCTAGATCTACCACGATCCACTGATATTTATCCACCAACAGATCCTTCATCTTGAGTTTCCACAACTCAAAACTCTAACCATTAAATTTCTCGATCTCTATCTTTCCACTACTCTCCATCTTCTTCTACCACTAGAATCGATCTCGCAGATCTCCCACTGAACAGGGTCTACCACAGGCCCGAGCGAAACCCCTCAGCAACAAAGGCATCTCCTTGAAGCCAAAAACAGCTCCGATACCAAATGTAGGTTTTAACCCCGTACCGAAATTACCTGCATACGAATTCTAAAAAACACAGAAAATAAACAATGCGAGAGCATAACACATAAAACACATATACACAGAGATTTTCCCCTGGATCCCAAAATCGGGACTACCAGCTTGATTTTTCATTATTTTCCTTTCAGTGTTATAATACATATTTATACATGCTGAAGCATCCAATACCATGGACCGAAAACCATCATGTCCAATACCATGGACCGAAAACCATCGCATCCAAAAAACATGTGTGAAAATCATGCACAAAACCATAGGTGGGTCTGCCCAACCTAACATAGGGTCCAAAACCAAAATTTTCCGGTGTGCTGCCCCAGACCCCATAAAGTGGGGTTACGGGTACACCACAAACCCCCTGTGAACCCCCCCCACTACATAATCGGTGCAACGAAGGGGGGCTCTGCCCCCCCTCTAACCCCCAGGTTAACTACATGGACTAGTCGTGGAAATAATATAACACAACCAAACATTCTCCCACTTGTTGTTTTCTTTCCACAGGGGGCCACAAGAGAGCTTAGTCATTTATCCAGCCCTGAAACACCCATTGTTTCTCTACACCAGGAGAACTTCACAGAGCTCACATATTTTGTCAATGCATCTGCAGTATTATTCAAAGTGTCCATCTTTGCCAGAAACACATTTTTTTCTTCTATCATATCCCTCACAAAGTGATACTAAACATCAATTTTCTTTGTCTTTGAATGATATGCGGGGTTCTTTGCCAATAAAATTGCACTTTCATTGTCACAGTCTATCCTTATAGCTCCCTGTACTAACCCCATACTTGAACACAATCTCTGCAACCAAACTGCTTCCTTGCTTGCATGAGTAGCTGCCATGTATTCTGCCTCTATAGTTGATAGTGCCACTATAGATTGTTTCTTACTCATCCAATTGACTGCACCTCCAAATAGGTTAAACACGTACCCACTTGTAGATTTTCTCTAATCCAGATCTCCAACCCAATCTGCATCGACAAAGCCACGAATATACAACACTCTGTCTAATCCTGGTCTTCCTTGGTAACACAAACCATAATTGCTAGTGCCATGCAAATACCTGAAAACCCACTTCACTGTTGTCCAGTGCTCCTTCCCTAGTTTTGACATAAACCTGCTCAATACTCCCACTGAATGTGCAATGTCTAGTCTAGTATAGACCATTGCATACATTAGGCTACCAACTGCACTTGCATATGGAACACAGGACATATCCTCTTCCTCTTCTTGTGTCTTGGGACATTGTTCAACCGATAACTTTACACCTATAGGAATAGGAACCTTCACCGGTTTACTATCCTGCATATTAAACCTCTGCAGTATTGTCTCAACATACTTCCTCTGATTTAACTAGAGCTTCCTCTTTGCCCGATCTCTTTTAATTTCCATGCCCAAAATATAGTTTGCAACACCAAGATCTTTCATGTCGAATTTGGAGGACAATTGGGTCTTCAAATCCTGGATAATTTCTTTGCCATTTCCAACCAACAACATGTCATCCACATACAAGACCAGATAAATAACACGGTCACCAATTAATTTAAAATACACACAGTGATCTGCTTTGCTTCTAGTGAAGCCAAGTCCCCGTATAAATGTATCAAATTTCTGATAACACATCCTTAGCAACTGTTTTAACCCATATAGAGACTTCTTTAACTTGCATATCAGTTCTTTCTTACCCTTCATCACAAAGCCTTCAGGTTGCTTCATGTAGATTTCCTCTTCCAGATCCCCGTGAAGAAATGTTGTCTTCACATCCATCTGTTCTACCTCAAAATCAAAAACAGCAGCAACAGATAAAAGTAATCTAATAGAAGTTACCTTGGCAATAGGAGAAAAAATATCACCAAAATCAATTCCTGACACCTGGGAATAACCTTTTGCTACCAACCGAGCTTTGTATTTCTCCACCTTTCCTTCTGCATTTGCTTACTTCTTGAACACCCACTTGCTGCCAATGGGTTTCCTTCCATCCGGCAACTCCACCAAATCCCAAGCCTCATTTTTGTGCAAAGATGCCATTTCATCAACCATGGACTCTTTCCAGAGTTTTCCATCCTCTGAATCTACTGTTTCCTTCACAGTTCTGGAATCATCATCAATAATAGATAAAGAAAAATTTGAGCAGAAAGCAGATGGACTATACCTTTCTGGCTGCCTTCTTTCTCGAACTGATCTTCTCACACATGGAGTTTTTGGCTCTTCATCTTCTGATTCCTCCTCTACTGTAGAGTCTGATTCTTCCTCCTTTAGCTCAAATTCTATCTTCTCAAGTTCCTTTGTTTGGACTTCATGTTTAATAACATCTTTTACCTCTCTGAACACGACATCTCAGTTGTACACAACCTTCCGTGTGACTGGGTTCCAAAGCTTATAACCCTTTAAACCATCCTTATACCCAATAAAGATGCACTTTTTAGATTTACTATCCAACTTGATTCGTTTCTCCTTTAGAGCAGGTACATATGCATCACATCCAAATACTCTCAGATGTGAAAGAGAGGGTTTCTTACCAGTCCATATCTCTTGTGGAGTCTTCTCCTCCAACGCTGATGAAGGTGACATGTTGACCAGGTAACATGCAGTATCCACTGCCTCTGCCCATAATTCTTTTCCTAACCCCGCACCACTGAGCATGCTTCTTGCCCTTTCCATCAACGTCTTATTCATTCTTTCTGCAACTCCATTTTGTTGAGGTGTATATGGAGTAGTCTTCTGTCGTGCTATACCACACTTCTTACAGAATTCTTCAAATTCTTTGCTTCAAAACTCTCCACCGTTATCTGACCTCAACACCTTTATCTTCTTCTCTGTATGGTTTTCCACCAGAGCTTTAACTTCTTTATACCTGTCAAAGACTTCAGATTTCTTCTTAAGGAAATATATCCATGTATTCCTCGAGAAGTCATATATAAATGATACATAGTACACAGATTTACCCAATGATGGAACCTTCACAGGTCCAAAGACATCATTGTGCACGAGCTCTAATATCTGTTTCGCCCTCTTCCCACCAAAGGGGAAACTCACCCGATTCTACTTCCCATATACACAATTTTCACAGAAATCAAAATCTAGAGAGTTATTACTCATACCTTCTACCATACCTTTACCATGAAGTATTCGAAGGCCCTTCTCTCCAATATGTCCAAGCCTTTGATGCCATAGCATGGTCTTCTCTCCAGAGACCACTAGATTTTCAGCTCCACTTTCAGGAACCACAGAACTGTTGCACCCATCAACAATAGTGATACCTTGCAGCTTGTATAGAGTTCCAATCTGGACTCCCCGCATCAATACCAGTGCTCCCCGAACCATCTTGCAGGTATCTTTCTCAAACACTGTCTTTATACCTGCATCATCCAGCTTGCTTATAGAAATCATATTTCTGGCTAATGCAGGAATATGTAGAACACCCGAAAGTGTTTTAACTCTTCCACCTTGCAACTTGAACTTTACTTTTCAGCGACTAATGATTCTAGCCTTCCTATCATCCCCTAAGAAAACATCACCACCATCGTATTTCTCATACTCGCAGAACCACTCTCTATGGGGAGTGAAGTGAAAGGATGCACCTGAGTCAATCAACCATGCCTCATGATCTACAGGTGTACTTGAAGAAGCCAAGTATACATCCCCACCTTCATCTAAGGTGGTTTTCGCCTTTGCAGAAGGAGCCTCATCAGATCCCTTTCCTTTGTCAAGAGCTTTAGATTTATAGTCCCTTTTGTAGTGCCCTTCCTTTCCGCATTTCCAGCACACCACCTTTACAGATTTGCCTGGAGATTTAGATCTCCCTCTAGACTTAGATCTCCCACTCGATGACTTATTTTTGTTTCTGTTCTAGGACCGTCCTCATACAGATAAGGCATCACCATTCTGTCTCTCCATATTTTTCCATCTCATCTCCTTCGTCACCAAGGATGAGACTATTTCATCAAAATGCAAGGCAGTTGCATTGCTACCTATTGCAATAACCAGACTATCCCATGAATCTGGTAGAGTTCACAACAAACTGATGCACTTATCTTCATCTGAAATTTTAATATCAACAGATGCTAACTGACTTACCACAATATTAAATGCGTTCAGATGCTCTGTCACCGAGTCTCCATCTTTCATCCTCAGGTTATACATCTTTTTCCACAGGAACAGTTTATTCACCAGAGACTTAGATTGGTACAAAGTGCCTACCTTGTCCCACAAAGCCTTTGCCGTAGCTTCTTCTGATACATTCAGCAATACTGAATCTAAGACACACAATCATATTGTGCTCTTTGCCTTCCAATCCAACTTCTTCCATTCTTCATCGGACACTCCCGTTGGTTTAGTACCCAGATCTACCGCGATCCACTGATCTTTATCCACCAACAAATCCTCCATCTTAAGTTTCCACAACTCAAAACTCTGACCATTAAATTTCTTGATCTCTATCTTTCCACTGCTCGCCATCTTCTTTTACCACTAGAATCGATCTCGCAAATCTCCCACTGAACAGGGTCTACCACAGGCCTGAGCAAAACCCCTCAGCAACAAAGGCATCCCCTTGAAGCCAAAAACATCTCTAATACCAAATGTAGGTTTTAACCCTGTGTAGAAATTACCTACATATGAATTCTAAAAAACACATAAAATAAACAATGTGAGAGCATAACACATAAAACACATAAACATAGAGATTTTCCCCTGGATCCCAAAACCAGGACTACCAGCTTGATTTTTCATTATTTTCCTTTCAATGTCATAATACATATTTATACATGTCGAAGCATCCAATACCATGGACCGAAAACCATCGCGTCCAATACCATGGACTAAAAACCATCGCGTCCAAAAAACATGTGCGAAAATCATGCACAAAACCATAGGTGGGTCCGCCCAACCTAACATAGGGTCCAAAACGAAAATTTCCCGAGGTGCTGCCCCGGACCCCATAAAGTGTGGTTACAGGTACACCACAAACCCCCTGTGACCCCCCCGCTACACAATCGACGCAATGAAGGGGGCTCCACCCCCCCTCTAACCCCCGGGTTAATTACATGGGATAGTCGTGGAAAGAATATAACACAAACCAACAAAACTTTCCTTAGCTCTTCTTCTGCAATGTGCAATGTCATGGGAATATTGTGATGTGTTCCCATCATTCTCTTTCATTGATGATTTTGGCAATGGCTTGGATCCTTTGATTGAAGAACCCCTTGCTTCTGCTAACTTCGAGCATTCTCCTCCAGTGTACCCCAATCCTAAAATGGGTACCAAGGCTTCCAATAGAAATAGAATCATGTGAAAATGAAAGTAAAGAACTATCAACACTTTTCACCTCAACTGTCGATTCTGAAGCAGGTGATTATGGATCTGCTAAGCCTTCATTGCACTTCAAATTTTCCAAGGCCTCTTACATGGCTTGTAATTGAAGCTATAGTCTTTGCTTCTCCTTTTCTGTTTCTTATAGAGGTTTCCTAAATTCAAAATTCTCTGCTTGAAGGCTCTAACTGATCTCCTCATTTGAACGATGAGAAGAAGATGAAGAATAATACTATTCACTCAAATACGGAGATGTAGCATCATCCTCTACTCTCTCTTTCTCCTATTCCTCTTTTTCCATCTTCTCCGCATAATTTGCATACATTATATCTACCATTCTTTCCATCTTGTAGAAGGCCTCGTAGAAATATTTGTGATCTTCCATTTTCCTTCTTATTGTGAGTTCAATCTCTAGTTATCATTCACACTCACAATTCACATCAGCAAGAAGACTTATCTGATACCAAACTTGGTCCAAATTCTCTCAGCTACCAGAATTAACCAAGATCTTTTACTTTTGTGATGTTATCAAAATTGCATGTGAAAGAGTACGAGAAACCACATGTGCATAATTTAAAGAAGAGGAAACATAAATGAAACCATCAAATCAAAGAATACACACAAGTTTATAACAAAGTTCACCCAGTGTGGGTTACGTCTCCAAGCCTGGCGTCAAGAGTGGGGAGGTCGCTTCATTAGTTGTTTCAGGAAGATTATGAGTACATGATGCAATATTTTTCAATACAAGGAAGAACTCCCTTAACTAGAGTGGTATGCCTCTCTCATAGGAGATGTTATTCTATAAAATCTCTCACTCATAAAATCTCTCCTTTAGTATGAAAAAATAAAAATCTCTCACATAATGTGGCATACAAAGATCCTCTCACAATGTGGCATACATAGATCTCAGAATCAAAACATCATCTCAACAAAATAAAATAAGGACATTGTAACAATGCACCTTATACCTCCAAGTCTAGGGACGGCTTGAAAATAAACTACTCAGATGAAGGAGCTTCCCCGGCCATCATGTTTCTTGCAAAAATCCGTGAAATCTAATTGTAAATTCGACCCCTTTCTGACTCGGTCAAATATATGCTTTCTGAGAATCTCAAACATTCCTCACAAGATTCTCTTCTAGACATGAGTGAAAATTTTGTTGTTTAAATGATGAAATGCACTATGCCATTAGACTCCTAGTGAAAAACTGACCCATTTGAGTATAAACTCAACATAGTTCTGACACCTTCAAAATTCCGCATCGAGGGAATCTTAAAGATTACTCAAATATTCCTCATACAAAATATTTGTTGAAATATTCCATAACATATGCTCTAACAATATTCCTAGAATTTTCTTGAGATTCATGTCTTCATTGGCCTGCTTGTGCCCTCATCTCTAATGTGTTCTCCATGGTTACCTTTAAACTATTTGAATGACATTTTATAACAGAGTGTGAGGGTGAATAAGACAAAGTGTGTGGTTGGAACAATGGTTTGCATAGTCATATTAAGTTACTTGTTGTTAGGGAGGTTTTGGGTTCAAAACCCATGGACTCCCAATTTTGGTTTTCGTATGATTTTAAAGCTCAATTTTGGTTTTAATATAGTTTTCAAACCATATAATATGTGGAATACGTATGACCATATTGTAATGACTCCCAAAACCATGAGAATAAGAAAACAACTCTCGAAACCATGAGAATAAGACAAAAATATAGGTTGCACCATGCTAAGGCCACTTGGGCCTAATTTTAGGTGCCATGTGGCACCATGTGATTGTGCCATGTGGCTGGCTCTTATTGGTCCATATCATATGCCACTTCTATCACCTACATACCATGTGTTGACTTATGATATTGCCACATCACTTGTTGTTGTCCACCTAGTTTGTTAATTGCGCTGCCATGTGGCAACCTATGGGAGTGTCATGTGGAACTCTCTAGTTGAATTTTGACTTTGAATTTTTTTTTTGGTACAAACTTCAAACTTCAATAAATTTCTCATACGGACTCGAATTTTAGTGCCGCTTCCTCCATTGGAATCAGGACAATGAGTTATTCGAACTGGTTCTAGTTTCGATGAAATACGAGAACCTTGATTTTTGAGCCTTTCTAGAGCCATCTGGATCACAACATGTACACAACATCACATGTACACAACACCACATGCACACCATGTACACAACATCACTTGCAAAACATGTACACAACACCACGAGCACACAACACCATGTGTATAACATGTACACAACACCATGTGTATAACATGTACACAACACCACACACACACAATACCACATGTACAACATATACATAACACCTCATGTATAACATGTACTCAACACCATATATACACAACACCATATGTACAATGTGTACACCAAACCACATGTACACAACACCGCATATACAACACGTACACAACACTATCTATATATAACACTGCATATACAACATGTTCAGAGCACCATTTGTACCCAACACCGCATATGCAACATGTACACAACACCACAGGTACATGTACAACATATACACCACAATACTACTGCAAATCCAGATACCACATTGTTTCTACTAGGAAAGCTTAATTTTAGTGAGTTTCCACCATCCATTCTTATCCCAACATGGCGCAGATCACACTTCTTTCATTCCGTTGATGTATCCCTCAGCATTACCTTCCATATCATAAACATAGGCATATTATAATCACATAGTATCAATTCATATCCACATGATACCGACATCATAGATTTGTCAAGGCTACTCTTCCGACTCGATTCCTCATAAATCCATAAACCTCTTCATGCCATTCACCTGCATAAACAATCATTCTTACACAAGCATGATCCCTGACGACCTGTTGATGACAAAATTACCTCATCAAAATTTGGGAAGGCTACTTGGTCAGAGTCCCAAATCAGACTCTTATCCATTTGTGTAATGGCTCCAATTGGTTCAATTGGGTCAAGTTACCCCTTCTCTCTCTCTACTAGCTTATAGTTTGTCTTTTACTTTCCAACAGAAAGAGATAAATCAAATCTACCCTCTTGTTATGCACATGCAAGCAAGAAGATCCTTAAGCTGACTTAAGGGCTTAGCCAAGCTGCACTAAGGTTTTCCTCTGCATAAGGGGACTTTTTAAATGCAAGCATTAATCTAAATGCAGAGTTATTTTAAGATGCAAGCAAAAAACCAATCCTATCTCGAATTGGAAAAGGATAACCTTCTCTCAATTCGATAGCAGATGAATTAACTAACCAGGGGAAGATGACTGTTTATATAATGATTGAATTCATTATGTTTTTCATTAATTAAATAAGTAGTTCATTTAATTAATGAAAGAGAAAACAAAATGAGAATGCATTTAAAGAATAAATAGTTACTGTTCAATTCATTCTTATTTCAATGAGTTCATATTAATTCTAGTTCTTCTTTGTTGTTTGAAAATAAATCCTATATAGCTTCAATTGCATAAAACAATCGATATGACAATAATGCTCAATATCATAATGCAATACACTATTTAGAACATAAATTAAAATCAATTAGAGAAATTTTGACAATAGAAGATTAACTTACAATCCAAACAAGAGTACATCGAAATGAAAATTTATTAAACTCATACAAGAACTTCAATAAAAAATTTGCAGTCCATGAGTAGCTTCAGCTCTTTGGAGAAATTTCTTACAGTAGTACAAAACAATCTTCTCTTTTAGGGCTCAAAATGCTCTGCCTCTCCATGATTCAACTTACAATACACTACAAAAGTGTAAACGCACTACAAGATAATTCACATAATTTCCGGTAAACACCTCAGATCTAAAGTTTTCTCCTCACCTAGAGCTAATAATCCCTTACAATAGTGCTTTAGAATTCACTAATTGCAGAGAAGAGGAACCCCCGTCCTTATTCTCAAAACTAATATTTATTCATTTATAAGAATCTCCAAAAAATGGAGAACTGTTAAGAGCAGTTTTCTAGATCCCTAATGGGAGCTGTAAATTATCCATTCTTCTCTTTGATGATCTTTTTCCATTGCTCTAAAGTGTCTCAACTTCAACTTCTCCAATCGACCTCTTGCTACAAACCAATCAAAATTAAATTGTACACTAAAATTAAAATTACAAAATTGGGAAAAACCAACTCTTTAATCAAAATATAATTAAATAAATAAAATAAAAGAAATTTGAGCTTCCCGTTGATCTCTACAAATATATTATTGGTCAAATAGGAAAAAATAGAATAGATTTGCAATCACAGAAGCTATGGGCAAATGAAAATGCAAAAACAAAGCTCAAAAAAATAGTTTGGATTGCAAATTCAAAGCTTAATTTTATGCTAATTTTTAAGCCGGTTAGTAACCAAATATGGCCATGAAACTAATTCAGAAATATTCTCCATGATTTTATCTTTCTAACGAACCATTCTGGGTCTCATTTTTTCAAGTAATACTCAACTTATAAGCCTCCAAAATTGAAGTGTCAAAATTGTTACAATTATTAAAAAATACATATTTATGATAAAATCTAGTGATTTTAATTAAAAATTCTAATTTTAAATTAAATTAATAATTAATTATAATCATTACATTAATTAAATATATACAAATTAATTACAATTAACTAATAAAAAAGTTACGAGATATTTTAGTTTCCGGATGAGGTGTGGAGTGATAATGAGGATCTTAGAGCTTAGAGGAATAATGGTCTAGAAGATATTTAATAATGAGTTACGAGAAGTGAGGGAGTTGAGGTGAAGAGTGAGGGAGGATGAAGGAAGGAGAGGAGAGCCACGTGGAGCAATATTTTTTTCATAAACTACATCCACTTTATTAATATGGTTTTAACCACATCAAAAAATTACAATTGCTATTAAATAAAGAGTATTAGGATTTCGGGATATTTTAAAATTGAATTTAAAATAAAGTTCTGAGAAATGAAATATGAGATTTCATTATGCATCATTTTTATATAGTTTTCATTTGATCTATATATATGTATTGGTTCGGCTGCGGTAGTTCTATAAAACAATTAGTAAAATAAAATAAAAATAAATATTTACATATAATTAATTAATTTACAAAAATTAAATAATATACATTTTGTACAATTTTTAGCCTAGGCGGTAAAAATCACTGAATTCATTTGCAAACCGTGCATCCAAATGAGATGAAATGAGAACCGATGGAAATCTAGTGAAAAATCGAACTCAATGAAACAATCGGAATGAAAATACGAGGAAAACAAAAAACTCGCAAAAGTGTCGCACACTTAACCAAAAGAAAATATTAAAAGTGATCTAGCCAAAATTTATATAGAGGGTCCCCATTCTTATTATGAAGATAATAAGTTAAAAATGGGGGGTTGTGATTTTACCATAATAATGGCGACACATGGGGAAGAACTAATCATCTCTGGTTAAAAGATGATGAAATTCACTTTACCCAAAGGTTAAAAGTGAAGAATTCTATTAAACCATCACATAGTAAAACATTTCCCATGGGTCCCACGTTAGTGAATCAAGCAATATAAATCCAAAAAAAATAAGTACTCAAAGCAGACTGAGTCTGAAATCATGAATATGAATTTTGGGGAATATTTAGTATTTAAGATTACCTCGTATGAGTGATAGAAGAAGGTACAGATGAGGAGTTCTTGATCAAGCATATATCCATCTATATGAATGGTCTATGTCATTTCTTCGCTACCAGAAACCCTGGTCTGTACCCCGACAAAGTTGTCCTTTAATGCCATACAAGTATTTCCCCAGTGCTAGCGAGTGTCCATAGCGCCGACGAGTTTGCTGGTACTTCCCATGCTTCCCCTTTTGATCACCCTTTTGATAAGCATATTTGCGAGCTATATTTATGATGTAGCTAAGTGAAAGAGGTGGGATGGTAATAGAGACTTAAGAAAATGGATATAATACTTCCATAGCGTTGACCCCATATCCTTTCCCGTGACTATTTATTCAAAGACTTTTATAAAGTGGAGGGATGGGAAGGATCCATTGATTTAAACTCAAGGTCAATGCTTTCCTTGAAAATGTGAACAATATCGCTTAGAAAGTATACATGTTCCTCCATGAAAAATATTTAAGGTAAGTAGGCTTTAGGATCCCATAAATATATCCCTTGAAGGTAAATGAAACCCATTGAAATAGACAGAGTAAAAATTCCCCATGTATGCCAACCAATGTTGGGTATGGAAAATCCCTTTTACATGAATCTTGGTAATATCCGCAAAATCGATCGAAAACAAACAACAAAAGTAAAAACAGATCCAAACCAAAGCAAAAGAATAAATTGACAAAACTCCAAAAATGTCAAATAAGGAAAAGAAAAATGAAAGGAAATCCCAAACTATAAGACAACCTTAACAAGACTAACTATAAAAATGTCTCAACAAAAGAGTAAAATAAGACAAGCATGTGTGTTTGTCTTATGTTGAGATTTTAATCAATTTTACCTTGCTAAGTTATAAGAAATTAGGCTCTCAAACCATAAAGTGAATAAAAATCATGAGGTAAAATGAAGCCAAAACATAAGTTTCTACCATTTGCAAATTTTTAGTTTCACAACAAATCTTGCACAAGAACATATTAACAATTTTCTAATAAAAGCAATGCTTGTGAAACAAATTAAAAGTTCAAGGACTCCCTGATTTAGATGACTTAATGAGCATCATAACTGCTCTTCCAAAACTCAAAAGAAAACAACAAGGAGAATGAATTCCAAATCTAAGTTGGTAGGGGTGTGAAAATTACCTGTAGAACAGAGCTTTATATCAACAAAACTAAAAACAAATTTGAAACAAAAATGAAAAGAAATGGAAAAGGATGAAACTCGACCAATGAGACTTACCATTTGAAGAATTTCATTTAATTTTACCTGAAAGATGTCAATTTTCTCAAACAAAATATACCCTCTTCATTTAATTGGAATTAAAGATATGAAGAAGTCGTACTCTTTGAAGTTTTCATTGGTCTAAAATCATAACTTATTAGATCTAAACTAAAGTGAGTAGTAAATCTAGGAAAAATAATATTTCATATTTAAGGAATCGGAAGTAAACAAAGTCCATCAGAAATGAAAATTAAGATGTGCTTCTCTATTAATTGCAACAACAATTATTCTCTTTATTTTTCATACAAACTCCAAGGTTTTCATAAAATATCATTAATCAATATCAAGCCCCAACCTATGTAGCACTTATGTGTGTATGGAGAGGACTTAAATATTTTGCAGGACAAATATGGAATGATATATATCAAAAATAAGAAAACCACAAGAGAATTCAAACATAGGTTTCCCATGATCCATTACCTTTGCATTTTCCGTATTTTCTTACCAATTTTCCATGTTAACATAATGAATGCTTCAAAATGAAAATTACACATTTAAATTTGATGAGCAGTATGAATTGGAAAAAATATGAATATTAACATCATCCAAGCATGCATGCATATGAGCGAAAAAAGAATAAATGGAGCTGAAATTCCATAGATCTATACGAGGTGAAAATGACATCACCCAGAGTTTGGGTTCATGGAAGGACTTCAGAATTAAATTTAAATCATACATGCGAGATTCTGAGATAGCGAGAAGTGAAAAATCGAATTCTACAGATTACGAGATTTCAGATCTCGAGTAAGTCTATTTCTGAAATGTTACGAGATTGGGGAGACCTGAGATTTCAATGCTTTCAATATTTCTTCATTTAAGTAAAATGTACTTAAAGAACAATTATGGCTCCAGGCTGAAGGAATGCATACCCAACCATAGTGCTTCATGTGTACACACCATATAAGATGGATATCCCTAAAGTCACTTAAACATGTTGGGGAATAAATTCTTGAAATTTTGTAGGAATTATTAATAAGAATACAACCAAGCTCTCAAACACATAAAATGGAAGTCAACGTCAAGATACAGGGATAATCAAATAGGACTCCATGTGGTTATGACAAATAGGTCATATTGTCAAATAATGTATGAGTTGATTAGAAGCCTATGAGATTACATTAATTTGATATTTCATGGGTTTGAGATATTGAGGAGGCTTAGTATAGAGAGAAATAGGGATCTCAAAAGTGAACTCTCATAAGTTTTTAAAATAAGTTTCCAACAAAAGGAGTTTGAAATCAATACATATGAGCGAGGGGGAATAAATCTGGTATAAAAAAATCTCGGAAGCCATTTTGTAATTTAAATCGTCTTACGAGACTCCAATCACGAGGTCCAGGTGAAAAGAGTGAAGTGGGGTCCATTTTCCTAATTAAACATTTTATTGCAAAAATAGGCAAAATGGGTGCAACGATCGAGAAAATGGCCACATGGATCTTGGGCTAAAAATTTCGGGACATAATTTAAAATGTCCTTGATATAGTGTGCTTTTGAGTTTCCCAGAATTACCAATTAGAGGCTCTGAATCATTTCAAAAGAATCAAATGTGACTAAAGTGGTTGCGAGATAAATGAGTGCAGTGCTAAGATTCAATGCAATTCGGAAAATGTAAGATACAGAATGGGCATGGTTCAAATCACGGACGACAATACTTTTACAACTTGTTGCAAGTTTTTTTTTTTTTGTTTGCAATTTTCCTTTGCTTATGTAAAATCTGAGCAAGAAAGAGTCCAACATTCTATTTCAGCTACAAAAAGGAGAAATAAAAAGGATTATTAGCTCATCTTTCAAATTTGTAAAGAAAGGAAATATGGAGAGAAACACCAACGTAGAGTACAAAAATTCAGATGAGAAAGCAGATACTCCCCTGAACATTTTTATAACTTAGAAAAAGTTAGTTGCTCTCTTTATTCTTCTACCTATATTGTTAAAAGAAGAAACAAACAAAAACGACAAATAACTAAACTAATGCTAACCCTATCCTCACTAGATGAAAGGAAACATAACTAGGTATAGTCATATTTTCAATATAACCATTCCAACATTTTATTTCCTACATGTATGTACAGGTCAATATCAATAACAAAAGCATAATTAAATCAACAAAAATAAATATGAATTCAATATCTACACTTATTGCTAACATCTTTACAAAAATAAACTTATTTACAAGAATTATTTCTTGGAAAGTTTCCTCCAACCAAATCTCTATGGGATCATAAAAATATGGATGGATAGTTGACATATAATGGAAGAGATTAAATGAAAGAGAGGTCGAACAATTATTAGTGTTATGCACACAAAACAAATCATTAGCAATCTTCAGTAGAACTGAATCTTCCAAACAACTTTCAAATGTATCAATGAAATTCATATGAGAGCTTGATGATTCTACCAGAAGATCATTCGTTAAATTAAGAGGTTGGACAATGTGCTCTAGAAGGAAAAGTAAGTTGATAAGATATGACCATCAAACATAATTGGAAGATTAACAACTCTTGACAGTCATGATTTAAATATTGAGATTCTTTTTCGTATTCTAGTAATGCACATCACAAATTTTCAACACTTAATTCCTCAATATGCCAACAAATGACATCTAACAACTGAAAAATGCAAGCATAAAATAAATATGAAATCAACCAAAATAAATTAAGGAAAAACAATTAAAATAACTCATAATTCACACTATTGTTGCAATTAAAGCTACAATATAATTGGGATTGATTTGAAACAACTCACTAGTACAAAATGGCTTACTAAAAAAAGGACTAAAATTTGCATATAAATGACCATTTTTCAGTCGGTGACCAATAGTGGCTAATTTACAATATCTTATAACATGACCAACTTTTAGTCATATTTAGCTTAGTCATTAATTGGGTGTCTCAAATTTATCATCTAGTATTATATTTAGTCATAAATTTGGTCGTTAATTTAGTCATTAATTGACACAATTAATAACGACAAATACACAACAAAATATATTACCATATGGTCACCATATAAAACCAATTAATGACCAAAGAAATATGACCAAAATGTTGGTTGCATTATAGGATATTGTAACTTCGCTACTAATAGTCATATATATGAAAATGTTAGTCATTGTTTGAAACCAATTAATGACCAAAGAAATATGATTAAATTGTGGTCGTGTTATAAGATACTGCAAATTAGCTACTAATAGTTGTATATATGTAAAATTCAGTCATTATTTGTAATCACAAATTTATTATTTACAGTAGTCATTTATATTTTTTTGGTAGTTTCATATTTATTATATAAACCACTGATTTAGTAGTTTATATTCATTTCATTTACTTTAATTAATAATTATTATAAACAAATAATTTAGTCATATATTCATTTTATTTGTGTTCATATTTAACCAATATAAACTACTAATTTAGTAGTTTTAAATTGATTTTATGTGTTCATTATTAATCAAGATAAATTAATTGGTATGTTTTTGTGACTACATTAAAATATATATATATATATGTGTGTGTGTGTGTGTGTGTGTGTCTTATAATGTGCACACTAATCTAATATGAAAACACAAAGTTACATATGTTAATGACAATACTAAACAATATAAAGTAAAACTACAAATAATTTCAACTACATAAATTATATTATATGAAATGTCAAGTATTACAATATGAATTTCCAACTTAATATTGGTTGGACTATAATGTACACATGAAATATTGTTTCATCACTTCAAAACATTAAAATTGTGTTGCCAAGGCATTTCTATGGAATTCATAAACATTAAAGACTTGACCATTAGTGTAATCTCATGCAGGATATTGGCTTTAAAGGTATCACTAGATTAGTTATCTTCTCTCTCTCTTTCTACATCCATCACTCCAATGTTATTGTTCTCTTCTTTTTTCAATTCATGCTTCTTACCATCAATACTAAGTTCCTCTTTTGAAAATGAAAGAGGATACAATTTAATTTATAAGGCATGAAAGACGATCAATACTGGAATATAAAATAAAGTATACTATAAAGGATTTATAGGACATATACCTCAACGTCAGCAATGTCAATGCCATTTTTTCCCAGAAAAGCAAGAACCTAGAACAAGTTTTCTTTAGTTGGGCGATAGTGGCCATCATGTGGCCAGATGACTTGTATAAACAAAGCAAATAAAACATCACCATAGAAAACAATGCCTTAGGAACTTAATGTTTAACCTTAAATAACATCTCAACGTAAAGAAGTAACCATTTTCCTAGACACTCGTGCACTTTTTTGTTGTACCTTGAGAGCCATTGTCATTATTGGTGGTTTCTATTGTGCCTGTTAATGGTTAACATAATTGACCATAATCAGGTGGTTTTCTATCATGTTCGACTCTGATACATCTATTTACATGGTAGAATTCATACTTTGGATTGGATTGAGACAAAGCTAAAGTGCTTGGGTTTTGTCTAATAAATCTAGGTTGAGTGGAGTTATTAGTTGTTCATGATTGTACACATGATTCCTTCTATACTAATGGCTACGACATGTCGTGGGTCCATACATATGATCCTTTATATTCAGATGATTGCGTCCATGACATGGATCCATACACATGATCCATTCTGTTCGGATGGTTGCGTCTATGCCCTGAATTCATGTATTGTTAGATGCCTATTCAAAGATGTATTATTAGAAATATTTATAATATCATAGATGTCAGATATATTGTATCATTCTTGATTTGTAGGTCTCTTGATAGTGTTTCTTTGATTCCTTGCCTTGACTTGTAAATAATTTCACCCATCATTCTATGTTCTTCCTTCATGCTTTAGGGGGCATCTATTACATAGTATTTTGTCACACAACCCGTCCCATACCTTGAAGCATCAAAATTTCGAAATATTTTAGTTTATTCACCATGAAACACATACAAAAGCATCCCTTAAAAAGAGAAGAAAAGTTTCCCTGAGAAAGTTTTGAAGAAGTTTGCCTAAAAACCTAGTTTTCGGGATCAACACATTTTGCACCATTGCTGGCCCACGCTAATGGCTTGTTGCAGCATATTGACCTAGCGTTTCTAGTGTGTATTTTGATAGGAAAACTTGCATTGAACCTCTTTAGCAGGTTTTCCTAAAGTGGAGGAGATGCTTCTCTTACTAGAAGCCTCCAGAACAACGAGCTCAATAGTGTTGAATAAGGATATGATTGAGTTCTCCCATTTTGAGTCCTTGATATTACCTTTAGGGATCTTCCCCCTAAGATGTGGACCTTCTTCCCCCTTTTGTGTATTCCTAACTCCCTCTCCTTTCCTATAAATGAAATCCCTTCTATCCCCAACTCATTGTTCATTGCTTGCTTGCATTCATATGCTGAAACTATGCTTAAATGCTACCCATCTTACTATGGAGAAGGAAAGCTTGAAGGTCATGGCTTGGACTTGGAAATCCACCATAAAGGAGGCTTCCAACATCAAGGCTCATATGGTTGTATGCTTCCCTCATTTTCTATTAATAAACACATCAGGTGTTTACTTTCCATAAGTGTATAAATCATTATTCATTTAGTATGATATTCCTTGATTTGTCATATAGTTTATGTTAGAATGAATTATGCTATGTATGATCTTGTCTCCTTTGTTTGATCTTCCTTGTAGGTACTCATCCACAATGGTGTAAAGAGGATTGAACTTGGAAGCAATAAGATCAAGGACGGCATCAACGAGTGCTTAACATCAGAGTGAGGTAGGTCATCTGTCTTACTTTGTATTTTCCAACATGAACTAGGAAAGTCTGCACGTGTTTGTATAGTTTGTTGCTAGATCCTCTTATAGGACTAGACAAATCACTTCTATCCTGAGAAGGGATTGTCTTCACAACACATGAGTAGGACAAGATTATTCCATTGAGGGTTGCATATCTTCAAGGTGACTCAAATTCAGTTGTCATGGGCTGAGATCTTGTCAGGGAATCGCCTCCAAGTGTGTGCAGTGGTCCCAAATTTGTTGAGTCAACCATTTCCTCGAATGCATGACTTTCGATGAAAATTTTGCATGTGCACAACTATCAAAGAAACAACTGTGAAGTCTTCAATTTTTAAAATTTATAAAATTTGGATCTTATAATAAATTAAATTTTTTAAACTTCATGATGTCTTCAGCTAGAAAATATTCACTTGTGCATTCTATTGGACGTCTTTTAGCGTCTTCTGGATCGTGAAAATATTTGTACAATTTTTTGGTGTTAAAAATTTCCCCATGATGTATGAGGTTAGGGGGAAACGTATAATTGAAATACATCACGTTTTCTGTCATGATGGAGAATTTGATCAACTTTTTGAGAGAGAGGATAACTTGTTATGGAGATGAGTATGGAAACACCTTGACTGAGTATAAAGGATAACCATGCTCTGAAGAAAACCTAAAGAGTAAAAACGTGTATATACGAGGTCCGCATGTCATGTGCTTGTTATGATGGCTAGTGACGAATTATTACAATAAGACATGAAATGGTTCTCTCGAGTCAACATTGTGGTGGTTGACGTGTTGATGGTTGATGATGATAATTGTTGACACCCTCGAGGGTATTTATTTGACAAATAGATTGAATTCGGTTTCCCCATGCATAAGAAAGGTGAAGCACTATTGAATGAGGTGCTAAGGTATGCATGGGTCTTTGAATTTGGTTACCTCCCCTGTATAATGAGGTAAACACTACTGAATGAGGTGCTTTGTGATGCATGGGTCTTCAACTAAATGAAAAAGTTGCAACGGTTATGAAGTACAGTACCACCTTAACATGAAAACTTGTGTTGGTGTCGATGACATTAGTGGGAAATATTAATTCCCATTGTGCCACCCGAAGATATCCCTTCAAGGGGGGATTATACAAGGTACTGCCTCAATCCTAGAATATGAGTTTTGAAGTCAATAGAAAAGAAGCGTCAACTGTCTGACATGTTGAGTCAGGCAATCAATATAAGGTGTAAACAGACTTTAATAGTGTGGGTCAAACAAGACATGATAATGAGAGCTAACGATATGATTGGATATGGACAATTGACCCAAGGTCAGAGCTATTATGCAAATGGTGGCAGTCAAAACACTTTTTCTGATAGGGATGGCCCTAGAGTCGGTAGGATTTCTAGGGTGGGTGTACGTATGTTATGACTGGCATGAAAAGGGTACGTGATTGTGGGTGATGTGTGAGATCTGACCAAGGGTGACTAGAAACTACCGTTGGATAAAAATACATGAAAATATGGGTGGGAAGTTTTTTCCTAAAAAATATTTATCCACTTGCTAAAAGAATATGAAGGTGATTTGGATGTATAGACACAGAGATGGGTGCCCCATGGGAATGGTGACTTGTATGGAGGTGTGGTGTTTTTTTTGAGGGTGGGGTTGGGGGCCCCATTGATTGGTCTCCATGTGAGGTTGGTGAGGAGGATGAAGTGAGGCAGATGGTCTATTGTAATATGGGTGAATGGTAGGGAAAATGTAGGACACGGTGGTGCATCCGTCTTGATCTGCCACAACATTTAAGGGGTGGCTTAGGGATGGGGTTGGTAAGAAATGAGTGAAGAAGAATGAGGTTGATCTTCAAGGCATGCTAGATACAGTGGTTCCCGAGCCTGGATATATGGTCTATAACATGAGGCGATCCATAAGTGGGTAGGCTCTATCGACCAGCATGGAAGTTTACCATATGCAGGGGCGATAATGGTAAATATGGTCGAGATGATGGACCTTATGGTGTGTAGTGTCCTTGTCTAGGGTGCTAGACTAGGCTATATTTATTATCGACCAGGATGCGTAGACTTAGAGGCATGCGTCTAAAGTACATAGACATAAAGGATTATTAGCTAAGTGGTTATGATGGTAGGTCACAGGACTTCTTTACAGAAGATTGAGGTATGTTACCTATCACCCAAATACTTAGGTCACTCAAGTAATCTACTTAATTACAACACTGTCACTCAATGCATTTAACAAATTAAAACACTGTGTATCACTTCAAACCAAGATTTCAATCTCCTTACAGAGACACTATGCATAAAACCCCTGTTCAGCAAATACTCAGCATTCACTAATATTCATGCAAGATAAAGACATATGGAAATCATAAACATATTTTGAAACGAAAGCAGAGTTCATGACATTGCTTTAAAAGACAACAAAGGATCGAATCCCTTACAGGATACGATTCACAATCTCAGTGATGAACTGTTCAAGCACTATCATAAACATAAACCATACGCATTCTATTGAAATCAACAACCAATTCTAATTACTGTGCAGATCATTCAATACCCTAAGTTGCGAATAAAAAGGAATTTACAGTATACCAGTTTAACGCAGGGCCCGTCCGCGTTCCAGAGGTATACTGGACCGTGATCAACCGATTATAAAATCAACGTAACAAGACAAAGATCGTGACTGCAACTCTGTTCTTGATATTAAGTTCAAACTCTGTTTTCAAACGATACAATGATAACCAACTATTGACTACACAGAACTGTCTTTACATATGTTTTTACAACCCTTACATTTCGAAAACGGATGTACATTCATGATATGTTTGTTGTCGCTTTTATCATGTCGAGATTTTTAAAATGTTTCTATCCTAAACTGATTTCAAAAAGGAACAAAACTAAATCAATTTAGAATGCTTTGTTGTTGCTGCCTTTGTCGCCAACATGCTATACTTTGACCATCGTTGACCGCGCATGTAGGAGGGTCGATTCCAAGGATAATTTTAGGGACGAATGTTCGCCCTTTGGCGAAATTAAGGGGTTTTAAATTTTTAGTGGGCGAATATTTCGTATCATAGTACATTTTTACAAATCACCTCAAATAGCCCACTTTATTTTAAGGGAGAGGGTAAAAAAGGTAAATTTAGCCCTTGAAATTAGGACTTACAACCTTCCATTCGCCCATTTTCAAGAATAGGTTTTATTTAAGTGCATCCATTCGCCCATTTTCAAGAATAGGTTTTATTTAAGTGAATCCTATGGGCCAAATACCATATTTATAAAAGAGGTATGGTAAATTAATAAAAATATAAATAAATGAGAGGTATGGTAAATAAATATAACATTTTTTATATTTACTCCATAAGTCACCTTATATACATGTAAGGGTGTAAAAAAATAAAAATATAAGTAAAGTGGAGGTATGGTAAATAAATAAAACGTATTTTTATACTTACTCAAAAGGTATGGTAAATAAATAAAAATATAAATAAACTAGACGTATCATAAATAAATAAAACCTCTTTTTATATTTAGTCCATAACCCTCGTTCTATTTATGAAGGTTCAAGAAAGAGGTTTTATTTAAGTGAATCCTATGGGCCAAATACCATATTTGTAAAAGAGGTATGGTAAATTAATAAAAATATAAATAAGCGAGAGGTATGGTAAACAAATAAAACATTTTTTTATATTTACTCTATAAGTCACCTTATATTTACGAACACTCAAAAAATGGGTTATATTTAGGTGAAACCTATGGCCAAAATACTATGGGACAAATACCATGGACTAGATTGTTATTAATACCATGCAAAAAACCATTATTAACCCTAATATTAGAATTAATAAAAAAAAAAATGGCACATGGTATTGACCCATGGTATTCAACAAAATGGCACATGGTATTGACCCAAGGTATTCACCAAAATGGCACATGGTATTGACCCATGGTATTCACCAAAATGGCACATGGTATTGACCCATGGTATTCACCTGGAATGTAGCCTATTTAAATGGGGGAATTAAACCAGCATGTAGCCTATGCTAAGATTCACTAGGAATTTACAAAGTTTTATTATTTAGTGAAGGACTCGCCAAGATCTTACAAGATTTTATAATTGAGTAAAATATTTGCCATGCCTGGTGAGAGATTCGCCAAAAAATTATATATACATATTATATTATTGATAAAATCGCCTTCCATTTTTCCTATATACCATGGAGATTCGCCCATTTATTATATTTGTAAATTTAGGGGGGGTTCTTAAAATTTTCCCTAGTCGATTCTGCTGTAGGATAGGTATTCGTCCATGCTTGGACATTCTACTTTTCATCCCTACCCTTCGCTCTAGCCTAGCTTTCATGCCACATGTCAAACAATGAACCAATTACAGGATGTTGGAACTTCCTGTAGCCATTTTACCAAAAATTCCTAATTCTTTAACATAAAACTCCTAAATCAATTTCAATGCATTTTAATAACTATAGGACTATTAACTAATCAATTTTCAAGGGATCTAAGAGATATATGATGGAAAGGAGTAGGCAAATGATATGTTTTAGGAGGAAAAAGGAGGTCATGGGATGGTACCAACATCTCTCCCTGACTTAATGAATTAGCATCTCCTCATGCTAACCCTGAAGTGCTTCCCTTGAACTCTGTCCCTGCCTGGATCTCTGCTACCTTTAGCAATGTGTCCACATTCTTTTTCACCTGGGCATCTTTCTGACCATGGAGCTCTTGCTTTAATCTTTTGTATTTTTCTTTGAGGGTCTTCTTCTGGTTGTACCACTTAGTGGCCCATTTACAAATATCCGTTTGCTCAGCCTCAAGTTCACTGATTTTCTCCCTTAACTTTTCATTCTTCTATTGAGTCTCTTTACTCTGCGCTCTGAGCATCTCATTTTCTTTCTTGATAAATTTTTCTAGCATATTAGCCTCCATGAGTTCTTCCTTTAATTTCTCAATTTGTTTCTCTAGTTTCTTCTGTTTCTTAATGGGAGGTGGTGAACCTTTTTCTTTCCTGTTATTGCTTTCAACTTCTATATCAGCTCCTGGTCCTGGTTGTGAGTGGTCAGTACTCTCAATATCCATCGGTATGAGTGCATTGAATTCAAGCTGGTCTTCTTGTAACTGGGCTTTTGGTGCTCTCCTTGTTCTTCTTGAATAAGTGGTGAAAATTTTATCTTGCTCTGCCTTCTGAGCATCTTCTTTTCTCATTTTCCTAGTCCTTATGCTGCTCACAGGTGGAGGTACCTTGCTTGCTTTGGATACTGGGATCTCTTCATCGATATCCTTCATGAAACCTGAGTTCTCCTGCAGTTCTTCTTTGTCTTCCTCATCTTTAATTTGATTAGCAGCTAAGAACTCCTTCCACGGTTTCCCTCTTCTCTGCAATTCATGCTCAATAAGAATTTTAATTAAGCCAAAGTGATATAGGCTCTTGTCTTCATTTCCCTTCTGCTTTTGGATGGTCTTCGACATCTTGGTTAGGCTTTGTAATAGAAAATATGGTAGATTGATAACACACTGCCTTTTCAAGTGTAGCAGTAATTTAATATGGTATAGATAGACAATACTATAACGTCCTTCGCAGGTTACGAATTTTTGGAGAATATAGACCATCTCGTCCCAGGGATGCATCAACCAACTCCTTGGAACGCCTTTCTTCCAGTTAACTGATGAGACTCTGGATCTAGACATAAATTGAGTCCACGACTTCTCTTTAAATTGCTTTGTCTTAAAGTACTTCTCCCCTTCTGGGCTAATCCCTATTGACTGGGCTATGGTGTCCTCCGAAACCCTGAATGAGAAGTTACCTATCAGGGCTTTCTCTCCATTGAATGTGAAAGCAAATTGTTTGGTAACCTCTTCATTACTTCCATGAAATTTCTCTAAAAAGGGCAACCACTGTATCTCTCTGAGAATTGAAATGCAATCTTCATGATATTGAGAACTGTCGAACATGCTCGGCTCGACCCTATTGGTCATTTTGGCAGAGGGTCGTGCTCTAGCAATTTCAACAAAGAAATTTCAATTTGTTACCTGGTGGTGTCGCTCCCTTAATATCCAGTATGATGCTCGGTCGACTGTCTTGTAAATTTGGTGGGAGTCAAAACCGAATGGTTATATTTCCCTCTTGTGGCGCTCACTGCTTTCAATCCTTACTGTGGAAGTCACGGGAGTCAAATGCCAGCATGAAATAACTGAGAATGATGATGGGATAACCACTACACTTACTTCATAGCGTATTTATCTTTTGGAACAGAGGAATGGTTGTACTGCTTGTATAGATGCCATCATAGGAGCGCTGGAAGCGTATATGCAATACTGGGGTATGATTTCAAGGAGTCCTCTGAATCATTTGGCTATGTCGGGTGGTGGAATCATAATTCGGCCATGTGGAATACAATGAATAGTCCCGCTTTAACATTTGTTTCTTTCCCTTTTAAAAAAAAAAACACAATCCACCACGTGTCCTGTTTCTATTGGTACTCGGCCAAATGGAAGATGTTGGTATGACTGTAGGGTGTGATTGGCATGACAAGGTTGATATGAAAAGGGTTAATGGATTTAGAAGTATGAAATAGGTTGGGGTATGAAAGATGATAAGAATTAACAGTGAGATAAGGGATGATGGAAAATGTAGTGCCCTTGAAATCAATCATAACAGTCACAGTCATTAAATTTAACATTAAAAATTAATCTAAGAAATTAAATGCTAAGAATAAGGAACATATTACACTTTTGTTGGTTGGTGTTGCATTGGCATGCTGAGTAGGACTAGTCTCTTTTGACTATTCTTTGTTGTTCATAACAGGTCCCCGGAGATAGATTCGAATGCAACCGGTCCCTCTGAAATCTTGAAGATGTTCATGCAGCTCCTTATATGTATACAGGTTCCTTGAGCTTGGGTATTTGATGGAGTCTTGGTGCCCAACAACCTGTGAATCCTTGTAGAAACTTGATGAAACTTTGTTGAAGTAGCCCTGAAGTAACAGTCTCTTAACAGGTCCCTTTTATGTGTCTTAAACAGGTCCCATTACTGCTGGTGTTGGTAGCATGGTCTTCTGGACAGAACAGGTCCCCCTGCATAATGTTTATAACCAGGTCCCTCTGAGATAAAACAATGACAAAACAACTTATTTATTGAAATCTGGAATGCTGGAACAAACTGCTTTGGAAATGTACAGTGAGGAGATGAGATAAGAAATCTTTAAGAATTTACAATGGAGAGATAAAAGAACAAAATACTGATGCTTCTCTCCCCCACTAAAGTTTTGACTTGTCCTCAAGTCATTATTCAGTTGATAAATCAAACAATGAACAAAAGAAAGAGAATTCTTACCCGCCAACGAATTGGTTTTCAAGTAAGAATTCTGGGTTAGGGTGTGCCAGAGGCTGGTTTTCACATCTAACCCATTGTTATTATATATATATTTTTTTTTTTTTTTTTTTTAGTTTTTGTTTAGTTTTTTTTTTTTCATTTTCTTTTTGAATTTCTAAATTGAAAGGAAATGAATTAAGGCAGGGATACTGCAGCTGAGGGCTGCAGTATCTCAACCTCTCTTTGTTGAGATACTGTTTGGAGAAAATCTTGCTTGCTGATGGGCTTAGTATATAGTTTCAGGCGATGACCATTGACAGTGAAGGAATGACCTCCTCCATCAATAGTTTTGAGCTTGACTGAACCATTGTCGTAAGCCTGAATTATTTGGTATGGGCCCATCCAATGGGTGGTAAACTTGGCTTTATGATCTCTGAATTTAGAGTCAAAAAGTAAAGCCCAGTCACCTTCCTTGAACTGCTTCTTCTTGATATGTGCATCATGCCACTGCTTTCTTTTTTTTTTGCATGAGGATTGTGGTTTCCTCTGCTTGCTGCCTCATTTCATCCAGCTGGTTCAACTGTTGAATTCTTTCTTGTTTTGCTTGGTCCAAGTCAATTTGCAAATCTGCAGCCAGTTTAAAAGTATGTATTTGAAACTCAATAGGAAGCATTACCTCTTTGCCGTACACCAACTGATATGGTGTAAATCCTGTAGTATCTTTCCACGTAATTCTGTATGCCCAGAGTGCATCTTTGAGCTTCTCTTCCCAATTCTTCCTGTTCATTGCCACAGTTTTAGTAATGATCCCTTCCAAATTTTTGTTTGTGGATTCCACCTGCCCATTGGTCTGTGGATGGTAAGGGGTACTTTTCCTATGCTTGATTTGGTATTTGTTTGTGATGTCCTTCACTAGCTTTGAGGTGAATTGAGTACCTTGATCAGTCACTGTCTCCCTTGGTACTCCATACCTTACAAAAATCTCTTCAAAAAGGAAATTTACCACTGTGTGTTCAGTGGCTCTAACCAGTGCTTTTGCTTCAGCCCACTTTTTGACGTAATCAGTACATACTAAGATGTACTTCATACCATTGGAGGTTGGGTTAATGGGTCCTGGTGAACTTGGGGCTGAAGGGGCATCTCGTCTGTAGCTGTTGGCCTGCCCATTCTTTGGCAGCTGTCACAACTCTTCACATACTTCTTGGCATCCTTGAAAATGGATGGCCAGTAGTATCCAAGAGTAAGAACTTTGAATGTTGTCCGCTTAGCTGCAAAATGCCCACCACACGGTTCATCATGGCAAGATTTTAAAATATCAATTACCTCATCATTTCTTACACATCTTCTAATGATCATATCATAACCAGTGTAAAATAAATCGCCATTAAGCCATGAATATCTAGCACTTTGTTTGACTAGTCTCTTCTTTTCCTTTGCAGTAAAGTGTGGAGGTGTCCTTCCTGTAGACAAATAATTGGCCAAATCAGCATACCAAGGATTTACTATGGAAATTGCAAATAAATTTTCATCTGGAAAAGAATCTTCAACCGGAACAACCTCACCTGGATTTTGCAGTCTAGAAAGAAAATCTGCCACCTGATTCTCTTTACCTAGTCTATCTAACACTGTGATGTTAAATTCCTGTAACAATAATAACCATCTGGTAACTCTGCCACTAGTTATTGGTTTATTCATTAAATGTCTAATGGCAGAATGATCAGTATGTACAAAGACCTCATAACCAGTTATATAATGTCGGAATTTATTCACAACATATATGATGGCAAGTGTTTCCTTTTCTGTGACTGTGTAGTTTAACTCTGCGGGTGTTAGATTTTTGCTAATGAAATAAATGGCATAATTACAAGATTCCTCTTTTTGGCCTAATGAGGCACCCACTGCAGTGTCAGATGCATCTGTAAAGATATGAAATGGTAGGCTCCAATTAGGCCCTCTCAAGACTGGTGCGGTTGATAACTTCTTTTTGAGTAGTTCGAATGCTTGTTGGCAGTTCTCATTCCAGTTGAAAAGTACATCTTTTGTTAGAAGTTTAAACAAAGGTAAAGCTATTTTACTAAAATGTTCAATAAACCTTCTGTAATAGCTTGCGTACCCAAGGAAACTTCTTACCTCTCTTTGATTCTGTGGAATTGGAAAATCAACAATGATCTGGATCTTTGCAGGGTCAACTTTGATGCCTTGAAAAGAAATATAGTGGCCTAATACTATCCCTTCGTTTAACATCATAAAGCACTTTTCATTGCTGAGGGACAGATTAGCTTCAATACATCTTTCAAAACTCTCTCAAGGTTCTCTAATGCATGTTCAAATGAATTGTCGTACACTGAAAAATCATCCATGTAAACTTCAACACAATCATGAATTAAATCAGCGAAAATAGCTAACACAGCTCTCTGAAATGTAGCTGGAGCGTTGCAAAGTCCAAATGGAAAAACATTGTAAGCATAAGTGCCCCAAGGACAGGTGAATGTGGTTTTGTCCTGGTCTTCTGAGGCTATCCTGATCTGGTTGTAGCCACTGAAACCATCAAGAAAAGAAAATGATGATTTCCCAGCTAGGGTGTCTAACACTTGGTCAATAAATGGTAGTGGGAAATAATCTTTGAGCGTTGCTTTGTTCAGTTGTATGTAATCAACACAAATGTGCCACTTACCATTTTTCTTGGGCACTATAACCAATGGGGATACCCACTGACTGTCAGAAATAGGATATATAAAATTAACTCTCAACAGTTTTTGCAATTCTTCTCTGACAATATCTTGGAGCATGGGGTTCATTCTTCTCTGTGGTTGCCTCACTGGTTTGATGGTGCTATCTGTATAAATATGGTGAGTGCATGTGTCGGGGTGAATCCCATGCATATCGGTGTAGTCCCAAGCAAAGGCTTTCTGGTATTTTCTCAATAGTCGAATCAATTTCTCTTGCTGAGATGAGTCTAGGTGATTGCCTATGTTCAGAGTTTTCCCTGGACTAATCTCTATGATCTGACTCTGTGTGTTGGTGATGGATTGAACTGGAAAAATGTTGTGAAATGTGGTTTGCAAAGATTGAATGGTGCATGTTTCCTGAAAATTTTGGGCCAAAAGTACATCTGCAGCATGATATTGGTCATTTCTCAAATTTTCGGAAATATCAGGTTGAGAAAGGAATAATTCTACCAAATCATTATTGTCTTGTTCTTGGAAATCATAGATTTGGTCAATGCTAAAAACAGATTGTACTTCTTCTTTATCATTGAATTTATCATCAAGCCACAAATTGTGTGTTACTGCTGGTGATTGTGCCGATGGATAAAGAGTGAGTTGTTTTCTTTCGGTCCCTCTCGAAATGATCATGTTGCCCGATCGACATCCTATGAATGCATCAGCAGTCGCTAACCATGGTCTACCAAGGATGATAGGGTGCCCTCCTAAATTGGATTTGGGTTGAAGAACTACGAAATCCACTGGATACTCCCAAGAGTCCAGTGAGACAATTATGTCCTCCAAAATCCCTTCAGGAATCACTTTAGACCTATCAGCTAGTTCTAGAACAATCGTTGTATGTTGCAAATTTATGAGCTGGAGTGTTCTCATGGTTTCAAGAGTCATGACATTGATTGCGGCCCCAAGATCTATCAAAGTGATTGGAATTTGTATGTTGTTAATGATGGTGGTCACTTTGGGAATGCCAGGATCAACATACTTTTCCATGGAGATGGTATTGGTCATAAGGCCTGCTAAATGTCCTATAACATGAATGGTTTGAGGATCAATCCTTTTTCTAGCAGGCTTCTTGAGGCATATGTCTTTGATGGCTTTAGTATATATGGGAATGTCTTTTATAGCTTGCAGCAGTGGAATTTTTATGTAGACATTCTTGAGTTCATCTAAGACATCAAACTGTGGTATAGACAGTGGAGGTTTTATTTGGACCAATCGGTCTGGAAAAGGTGGATGTAGTGGTTGCATCTGCTTATCTCTGGTATCATCGTTTGGTTTTATTTGATTTGTCATTTCATTTTCAGTTTCTGTGTTTTCTTCTTGCTTATCTGTTATTGGAGAATCTTTGTGGAGTACCCTACCAGACCTCAAGTTGATATTTTGCAAGGGTAGTGTGGAATATGAAGTTCCCTCTTCTACATTGTAGGCTGGCCTCTCTGCTCTATTATTTGGATTTGGGACAGTTTGAGCAGGAATTTGAGTAGGTCTGGGAGGTTGTGAGTTAGCTAGAAATTGCAGTTGTGGTGGATTTATTGGTGGAGGAGCAAGCAGTGCTTGTTGAGTAGGTTGAGGCTGATAAACAACTTGCTGAGGATACTGTTGATATGGTTGAGAATGTGATGAATACGGCTGATGGTATTGTTGATATGGTTGTGAATATGGTGGGTATGATTGAGGGTATGTATGATAGGATTGAGAGTATTGTTGAGACGGTCTCCATTGTTGCTGTAGGTGGTTTTGGGGCTGCCATGGCATGGGTACATTCCATGAATTATGTGCATACATTTGATCATTTACAGGAAATTGCAAATTTTGATTTGGAAACATACCTTGAGGTGTTGGCCTTGGCTGCCATGGTCTCTTTGTGCCCATGTAATACACGTTTTCCATCTCTGCATTAGCTGCCATATTACAGTTCTGCAAAACCTTAACTTTAGGACAATTAAACATATCATGATGTTCAGTACAGAAAGCACAAACTTGGATGTTTTCTAGTGGGCAGTCTTTTAATGCATGTTTCTTCTGGCATTTTGGGCAGAAGATAGCCATTATCTGATCTTCATCTTCTTGTTTCTTCTTAGCTTTTAAAGTGTCAATTTGGTTCCCTAGGGTGCTTAACAGATCTGTTTTAAACTCTTCTAACAGATTCCCTATTTTAGCCCTTGTGACACTTGCGCAGGCAGATTTTGTGACTTTGGATGACATGTTTCTTTTTCCAATTTTAGCTTTGCTCCTTGAATACTTTTCGCACAACTCAGCGATTTCTTCAAAGGGTAAGGCAGAAATGTCACCTTTTCCCATCAAGTTAAGATCATCCATGTATTCCTCTCAAATACCTTTCAAGAATATTGTGCGGATCAGATCAAGAGGCATAGTTCGGTGTTTGGATTTTTGTAAGTTGTAGACAAACCGTTCTAAGTATTCCTCTAAGGTTTCATCCTCTTGCTGGCTCATTCTAAAGATATCATCTTTAGAATCTTTGGATCTACAGTAAGGTTGATATTTCCTTAGAAATATTCTTCTCATGCCATCCCAATCAACTATAGCATGCTCACCAAGCCTCATGAACCATCTTAAGGTTGATGCCTTTAATGTCGCTGGGAAGAGTCTAAGCCTATGGGCATCATCTGTATAGCCATATGTTCGACATACAATGTCAAACTCGAACAAGAATGAGTCTGGATCTTCCGAAGCCATACCATAGAAGTTTGGTAGCACGGATGGAGGTACATTTTTCATTTTGATCTCATCATCTTCTTGTGGTTCATGTATAGGAAACTTAAAAGTTGACTCTTCTTCATCTCTCTGTCCGTGATTTGGTACTGGTCTAGCTCCTTCCTCATCCATTCTAATAGGTCTCTTTGTGTCAGTGTCACTTGTTTGAAAGGGGAGATTAAAGAAAGATTGTTCGGTCACCGTGCTACTTTCTCCTTGTGTGGAAGATCTAGGAAAGTGCTTCTTCTGCGATTTATGTGTGAATAAAGTTTGCCTTTCGATGAGAGTAAGTCTTTGTCCTGACTTTTGTTTTTCTTCTAATGTGTGGATGACTTCCTCAGCTGGTGTTGTATTCCCTAAAGAGTCTGCTCCTGATGATGATGGGTTAGTTCTTAGATGGTGGGGGGTTTTTACGAATCTACCCTGACTGTCTCTAAATCTAGGCATAAATGAACATGATTTCTAACTGTGTCTTTGGTTGTTTTTGTTTATTGAATTTTTTTTCTTTTTAAATCCCTTAAGTACGCCTCCCCGGCAATGGCGCCAAAATGTAGTGTCCTTGTCTAGGGTGCTAGACTAGGCTATATTTATTATGGACCAGGATGAGTAGACTTAGAGGCATGCGTCTAAAGTATATAGACATAAAGGATTATTAGCTAAGTGGTTATGATGGTAGGTCACAGGACTTCTTTATGGAAGATTGAGGTATGTTACCTATCACCCAAACACTTAGGTCACTCAAGTAATCTACTTAATTACAACACTGTCACTCAATGCATTTACCAAATTAAAACATTGTGTATCACTTCAAACCAAGATTTCAATCTCCTTACAGAGACACTATGCATAAAACCCCGGTTCAGCAAATACTCATCATTCACTAATATTCATGCAAGATAAAGACATATGGAAATCATAAACATATTTTGAAACGAAAGAAGAGTTCATGACATTGCTTTAAAAGACAACAAAGGATCGAATCTCTTACAGGATACGATTCACGATCTCAGTGATGAACTGTTCAAGCACTATCATAAACATAAACCATACGCATTCTATTGAAATCAACAACCAATTCTAATTACTGTGTAGATCATTCAATACCCTAAGTTGCGAATAAAAAGGAAATTACAGTATACCAGTTTAACGCAGGGCCCGTCCGCGTTCCAGAGGTATACTGGACTGTGATCAACCGATTATAAAATCAACGCAACAAGACAAAGATCGTGACTGCAACTGTGTTCTTGATATTAAGTTCAAACTCTGTTTTCAAACGATACAATGATAACCAACTATTGACTACACAGAACTGTCTTTACATATGTTTTTACAACCCTTACATTTCGAAAATGAATGTACATTCATGATATGGTTGTTGTCGCTTTTATCATGTCGAGATTTTTAAAATGTTTCTATCCTAAACTGATTTCAAAAAGGAACAAAACTAAATCAATTTAGAATGCTTTGTTGTTGCTGCCTTTGTCGCCAACATGCTATACTTTGACCATCGTTGACCGCGCATGTAGGAGGGTCGATTCTGCTGTAGGATAGGTATTCGTCCATGCTTGGACATTCTACTTTTCATCCCTACCCTTCGCTCTAGCCTAGCTGTCATGCCACATGTCAAACAATGAACCAATTACAGGATGTTGGAACTTCCTGTAGCCATTTTACCAAAAATTCCTAATTCTTTAACATAAAACTCCTAAATCAATTTCAATGCATTTTAATAACTATAGGACTATTAACTAATCAATTTTCAAGGGATCTAAGAGATATATGATGGAAAGGAGTAGGCAAATGATATGTTTTAGGAGGAAAAAGGAGGTCATGTGATGGTACCAACATGGTGTATTTCAAATAAATGATGTCATTATATGAAAATATATGTGGAAGCCTATCATGATGAGTGATGAATGATACCTACTATGTTACTGGCCTTTGGGGCGTTGATCCTAGTAGGGAGCATGTTGATGTGCCTAAAGTGGTACTCTGAGCATGTGGCAGATCCAAAAAATGAATTTTGGGTTGAAATGGAACAGAGGGCACCATGATGAGGATGATGTGGTTATGATAGTTATTTATTTGACGGTTTTGAAAACGAAGATCCTGAGCTCCTATACTGAGCTCAAGAAGGTGTTGGAAAGGGAGATTTATAGAGAAAAGTGGGCCCAATGCCACCTCATTTTCACTTTCTATTTTGGTAGTCTAGATTTGATCCAGGAGTTGCTTCTTTCCATTATAGCCAACTAGTGTACCCGTGTAGCACATAGGAACAATCATGTTAGAACACGTAACTTTAACTTTGTAAATTTTATAGACTAGGTTAGGTAGGTTGTACAGGGTGCCCTATACGACCTTTTTTTGGGTTAAGAAACCTAGACCATGCGAGTGACTAAGTGATAGTCATGCAATCTTTGCATGTTCCCAAGAGATTCACATGGAGACTTCGCGGTAAAAGGCCTAACAACCGCATCATCGGTACCATTGATAGGATTGAATCCGCAATGTTGTTGCTCTGGTGATTCCGCGGCTCAGCCTCGCTAGGCTGCATAGTTCACACTTATGTTTTAATAACATACACGCAGATGACGTGTCTGCACAGCAAGCAATTGTACAGTCCTAGGAATGGTACCACCTCGGGTTAGGCCATAACAGATGCATGCACTATGCATTTGTTTGAGGAACAGACGCATGTACGACATGTTTGTAATGTCCATAGCCACGTGATGGTTTGAAAAAATGATTTTTTACAGCCTAGGAGGCTAATATTTTTCTTTTGTATCCTTGATGGTAGGATGGGGATGCTTTGGAGAGAGCAATATTGGCAACCAATGCGGTTAGCAGTTGCAAAGGATCCTAAGGTTAGCAGGATATTGGCTCGATGGGGGTTGCTGAAGTTACTTCAGAATTCCCCAATCAGTGCGGCAATGGATGTTTACTTTATCACTAGTTTGGTACCTCGAGGAGAGGTTTTTCCATATCCCCTTCTTGTTGGGTAAGTGAACATATGGAGATGGGAAGAGGTTCATTGTCGTCCCAACCCTATAGAGGATGGGTGTATCAGGGTACCATACATCCTAGATCTTACCGAGCGAGCGGTGCTTTCCATGATCATGTGCTTGGAAGGTTTGGCAGCTCCTCACTGGGTATCAGGGCCTGCGGTTGTAGTGTTGCAGAGGTTACAAGCATGGCACTTTTTTTATTAGGCCAACTTGGTGTATAGGGGGATGGTATCCCAGTTGACAGAGGTGTTGTAGGGTTCATATCAGATTCTTTCCTATTATAGCATCTTGTGTAGCATTTTATATGAGAGGGACATGATGCTACAACCCTTTATAGTAGTGCCTCCCTATCCAACTAGGGAGCCTAGGATGAGATGGTGGGCACCTGTCATGCCACGAGCTAGAGGAGGTGTAGCGGGGTGTTATTGGAATGCCAAGGTGGAGGGTTGGTTTTTATCCAACCCTCAAATGATTCTAGAGTTCCCGTATCGTGGAGTGGAATTTATGGGTGATCTGGATATGGGGCTTCCCCCCACTGATGTTTGGGGGCCAGCAGGTATGCGACATATTTTATTTCTGCTTTTTGATTTTTTGACATGTATGATTTATGATGTGTTTTGTTTATATGATGTTGATATCTTGTATTTGTTGTTGGAGATGTGGGTTCGCGTAGGAAATGACTTGCATATTTGGTAGACAATGGTCCATGACATGTGAGGGTGGTTGACGATCTTGTTGTGCCGCAATGATGGCGGGATGTCTAAGAGAAGGGTCTTGAGAAGTCGGTGGAGCTATGGCGACTCGCGATTAGTGGTCCCTCTAGTGAGGGGATGAGAACATTTGTTGTTAGGGAGATAGAGAGACATAAAGAGCATGTTGATGCACCAGAGGGTAAGTTGGCAGTTGTGGTGGCAAGACTCCGAGACTATGAGGATGCTTGGGGCCAAGCTAAGACCTTGACGAGGGGGATGCCTGAGGACGACGATGGCGCGTGATCAGGCAGACATACCAGTTAGTCAGTGTATCACGATGGCAATGGCCACCGCCAGTCCAATTTTGGCACCCAATGCAGAGATTGGTCCTCAGAAGAGGGGGGGAGGGCCCCGACCATAGATGTATATGATTATATGTATGTACCAGGGCAAGTACCCATTATGAGGATGCTCCCCTATTTTTTGGGACTTATTTTTCTTGAACATGAGTCAGTAGATGTATAACCATTTCTGTACTCATATATTGTTTGATATGTAAATACGAGATGATATTTTTTGGCGGCTCTTGTGATGTGTCTTATGCGGCTATATTTTTTGATGTATTTCCACATTTTCTTGAGAAGGATGTTATTCTTATGGTTTATGTATCTTGATGGTTATATATATGTGATGCATTCTAGTCTAGGACTTGATTAGCTATGTGATCAGCTATATAATTTTGATCCCTTGGTATATGTGTAAATGTCATATGATAAAAATTTCGAGCTAACCTTTGTGCATTCAAATACTTTTGAAAAAGGCGAGAATCATGAAAATGAAAGGTCTTGTTCAACTGTGATACAACTAGCTGGGAATCAAGGAATACATGTAGGTGAAAGATACCTAATTGGGAGGCATTGACCAAGAGACTTATGAAGGTGTCATATTAAGCTTGATTGTTGGTGGCTGACCTGATACAAAGCCCATTAAAGAGACTATGTGTCCAATCAAGAGAGTATATGGCCTAGTATGCGGCGACGAGGTTTCACGACCATCGAGAGGCACCATCAGGAAATGCGTGATGATAGGTTGGTGGATGATCCATCTATGACACATGATGAGAGATTGATTTTAGAGTGGGTACATGATGAGGTGTTCATCATAAAAAAATAATTCATGGTGCATACATGTATATTCTAGGGCTACTCGAGCATTTTTTATGGGTGAAATTTTTTGAGATAGAGACCATTGATGAGATTTTTTAGGCAAGTCCCATCGGGCTTGTTACACAGTATTTTGTCATTGTCCTTGTACTCCCCATTCCTCGATCCTAGAGGACCTCTACAGTGAACCTCATGTGTCTTCCTATCATGAAGAACATGTCTTTACATCACTCTTCATCTACATAACATTTCCCTCTTACATAATTTCCAAATAATATTCCTTCAAGCTCAGTTTTAAAGGTCGGCGCCATCCCTCAGTTTCTTCCTCGTGCCGATTTGCAAAGTTTAACATTCAGGCTAGCGTCGATCAGCACTGGTATCCATCCATTACCCGTGTTGATCCTCTTTCAAAAAAAATTTAAAAATGGATTCGAAGCTTCCAGGTCTAGAAGCTTCGTGAATGGAAGTCTGGTAAATGGTTAGTCGAGATAGATCTGAGAGAAACTGATTGGGCTCCTTTCCCCTATTAAAATGGAAGAAACCAAAAGGGATAAGACCCCTCCCATCATAAGAGGATCCATGTCCCCTCTCTCAAGCTATATAAACTTCTCCTATTTGAACCTCAGCTAGCTAATGAAATCGCTAGAATAATATGCAAAAACTTGATAGCCAAAACAACTCTTGAAAGCCTTAGCCTTCTAGTTTGTGCTTGTAAAGGGAGAATAAGTTTATGGTTTGTTTGGTTTGGAGAAAAGAGGAAGAATCCTTAAACTTCTATTGTTTGAGGTGAATCATGAGATGCTAACAGTGGTGTTGGAACCTGGACATGTCGAAGGAAACCTGCAATGCTAAGGTGAAGGTTGTATTTTCCTTTTTTCATAATAATACAACTGATATTTTTTCCTATATCAATTGCATATGTTATTTGGTAGCTTAAGACTCCTTAGCCTCTTAAGTAGGATGAATATATTTTATGCTATCACGTGTGCTTTGGTTTATTGTTTATTTGTTTCAAGTGCTTGATTAACATTAAGGAGTTGATCGTTGGAGCAAAGACACAAGGACTTCATCAAACAAGGATAAGCGATACAAGAGGTAGGATCTTATCCATTCTCAATTTAAGGGAACTTATGTCAGATTGTCTTATTTATGGCTAGACCCTCTCCCCTAGGCTAGAGGGTTTATCTCTGTCTGCAGAGAGAATCTTCTTACTCTAGAAATTGGCGACTCCACTGGGGAACCATCCTTCTCTCTATATTATTTTTCATTTCATGATTTATGACGACTTTTCTCGTATCACTCTTTCTCTTTTGTAATCTGTACTTTAAGTTATCTACTACTTTTATTCTTGAATTTAGAGTGATAGACCTAGTTTTGGTTTGTGGATTTTTTTTGTTTTTCTTTTAATCCCTCGATAAGCGCAGTTATTTTGATAACATTAGCATTGACCAGAATGAGTTCCTCTTGTACAGTCGTTCCACGGCCCCTTATGGTGCTTGTTTCTAGTTAGACAATTGTGCCACTTCCTGTAGGTTAAAATCGAGGTTTCTCTTAAATCATTTCCAGTGTGTCTTGTCCTCATAGATTTTGTTTCTTGGCTTGTTTGCCTTTATTCTGCCTCGCTAGAATGCTTTGTTAGCTTGATTTGTTTGCTTGATTGGTTTGATATTTCATTACTTGATTTTTTGAGTTTTTGGATGGTTTGCGTTCCGAGGGAATCTAGGTCATTGTCCATTCATTTTCTTATATGCTCATCAAGTCAAGTTGGTGATTTTCTGCTTCATGCATTTCATGTTTTATTCCTTGCATCTATATTGATATGTTTTCAATTGAACGAGTGAAAAAGTTCCGTTTTCTTTTCTCTTGTTGAACGTCTCTTTTCTGAGCATAGATTACATTGCTCGATTTGTTTCGGTTGAATATTTGCATATTTGGTTTGAAAGGAGTTCTTTTATCATGCTTTGCATATGATTAATGTTTGGTTGTTTGAAAATTTTCATTGAAATGTTTATGTGAAAGATTCATTCTAGTATTCCATTGAAGAAAATACATCTTTCTAGTTTTTTTAATTGATATTTTGCATTAAGTAGCATCATTAAAAGCTAGAATCACATCATCATGAGCATTTGAAGTAAAATGAATTTATTTTACTATTAAAAGACTAGTTGAAGTGCATTTGATAGGAAGAGTAGGGACTCGAAATAATTTTCATTGTTTTGTTTTGAAAAGCGAAGTAGTGAAGAGTCATCTTACTTTCAGTTGCATATTTGTTGCATTCATTATTTTCTCTTCCCCCAATTAGTGTAAGAATTGATGGAATTGAAAGGGTTTTGTCTCATATAGTTGCACATAAGAGTTTTTCAGTTGACATCGATAAGGCCTAAAAACTGAGACTTAATTTCAAGATAAACCTTTAAAATATATTCAATTAACCTAAGGCGCATTTGAAACTAAACGCTTACCTTTAGAGGTCTAGGCTAGAGACGTGTTCTGATGTCTTTAAACCTAGCAGTTGTCATCCACTTAGGCATTAGATAGCGCTAGTACGGAGACCCCACTAGGTTTGCAATCCTTTATCTGCAGGAATCCGAGTCTGCCACCTTGTAAATGTGATACACCGAACACAACATTCAGGGAGATTTCTTGCTCGTACTTTTCGGTTCGCCGGGAGCTATTCCACAGTTCACGATTACCTGTTAATCCCTTTTGCCTAGATTATCCTAAGCAGTCATTTGGTAGTTTTGACTCTTTAAATTTAAAATATCATCAAGAACTTGTCCTTTAAAGCTCTCATTTATTGTTTGAGGTGAATCATGAGATGCTAACAGTGGTGCTGGAACCCGAACATGTCAAAGGAAACCTACAACGCTAAGGCAAAGGTTGTACTTTCCTTTTTGTCATAATAACACAACTGATATTTTTTTTCCTATATCAATTGCATATGCTATTTGGTAGCTTAAGAATCCTTAGCCTCTATTGGACACCTAATCCTCAATGGGTTAGTGTGGAAGCAAAATAGACAAAAGGAAGTCCAAGAGACCTTGGGATGTGAAACCCAACGGTCAAACCATGTACTATAAATGTATATGATTTGTTAATAAAAATGTACTCTCATGTTTTATCCTTCAGATTTTGTTGTTGCCCATGTGTGTTTAACATGGTATCAGAGCTGCAGGCATATTCCTTCCCTACATAATTATTGTGAGCCACTTGTTTTCTGTGGCCTTTTTTATACATGTCAATCCTGTCAATTTTTTTGCCCATACTCTATTAGGGTCGAAACTCTTGGCCTCAACTTGTCGACCGTTTAATATCTATCCATAGTCACTTGTTTCCAGAGGAACCGGTTGTTTTAAGATCTCAACGACAACAATAATTTTACTTGGTACATTGATGGTACGGTGGAGTCAAGTCAGCCCTTGGTGCGGTGGTTTGTAGGCTGCATCAGAGGATGCAACTGTGAACGGTATGCTATAATTTTTCTGTGAATAGTATGACATAATTTGTTGGAGTTTATAAGTTCATACACCTTTCTTTTTTGAAGACTGTAACTATGTATTGGATTCTCAAGGTTATACCACTCCACAGTCCCTGTGTTACGATATTGTGGTGTATTAGCACACCGCTCCACTGGACCCAAATACTGCTCCATACATAATCGGCCTCCGCTTGTATAACAACCTCATCCACTGCTCCAATCCAAACGCTGTAGGTCAAAAATCCACATTGTTCGAACAATCATCCATCCTCCCAACTTCAATTGCTATCACTGCAACCATTACTGGTGACATACGTTATATTACAACCCCCTCATATACCACTCTTCGTGGCATCAAACTGCACTCCCTCTTCCAAAACTGTCGTCTGCACCCCCATTAAAATTGTATGCACTTGATGTTCCGCTGTCCTTCCTTCATAACACCATTGAGAATTCAGGGTTCAAGAAAACATTGCATATAAAGCCCCTGTCCCTCTGTCTATTAGGTCTGCTACTCACATGCACCAAGCCGTTTCATCTAATTATGTCTCTGCCATTCTGAATCTGCTCAGTTGTAATAGTCTGCTAAAAAAAAATATATATGCCATTTTGAATTGAACGCTCCTCCTTGTTGGTTGTGCCTTTCCAAACATTTGGTCCCACCATTAAATAATTGATCGAAACTTGCGCCCCAATTTATTGCGAAAACTGTGAACGAAAAGGGACTCTGACCTGTCCAGCTATCGAATTCCCGTAAGGAATCAGAATTCATTCTTTCAATCGAATTGGGATTCGTGAGTGACAGGGTGAAAAAAGAAGAAGGAAAACCCTCATAATCAGTGTTGAGGTTCGTTGAGTCTATTAAATTTTCCACAGATTTGAAATATAAAGAAATTTCGACACATGCACAGAGAAACAAGGCTAGTAATCGAGGACAGTGACGTTGTATTCAACGACTGCATTGCCAATATTTAACTCGAAGGAATGGGTGCGAGCCCGTGCGTAGCCTCGAGCAAACCTAAATAATGTGTTGCCTTCTCTGCTCCTGTCGCTGCTCCATGGTGAATGATGCACCAGGTTTCAAGTACTTTTTCAGCCTCTACTCCCTTTTGCTTGAGCTCTGGATGCTCCTCATTGGGCCCTGCATTGTTGGGTCTAGACTCCTCTAGATTTCACAGTAGATGCACATATGGGTATGTTGAATCCTTCTGAGTATGGTGCCAAAATCCTCTGATTTTGTAGATAGGGACGTGGGGATAAATCCCTCCAAAAACTGTTGTCTAGAAGCTATAATTCAAGCTTACAGAGCAACTGCGTAGCCTGGATGAAAAAAACCATGGACAACGTTTATGGGATATATGGTTGGAAGGGAAAGAGGTGTGTTGGTGTGTTTACAATTTTGTGAGCACTGGTGTCATCCAACCTTTGTTTGTTGCATTTCTTTTATATATGTTGAAGACATATATATGCGTTGTGATGGGTGTTGGTTTATATGTTGCATTATTTTTATGCCTTGGTGAATGGAGCATATGTTTTGAAGGTCGTGGTATGAGCGCGTAATTCATGGTATGCTTTGCAAGTAGTATGTGGTATGGTGGCACTTCTCTTTGCATGGACAGCTTGACTCGTATGATAAATGACAAATTATATGCGCATTGAGTTATTTTTTAAGGTTGTGTGGTATATATATGCTGATGTTTCCTCTGCTTTGAATTATATACCTTGAACTGTAAGTTGCACTCTTTCCAAAGCTAAAATTTTCTTGGTCAATGGTAATGTTGACTTGCTCAAGGTTCCAAATTTCCAGTGATAAATGTAGAATTTTGTAGAATTTTTCTACAAATCAGCTAGCTCTGATACCATGTAGAACTTTTCCTAAAAATTAGCTAGCTCTGATACCATGTAGAAATTCCCACTGTAGATCACCTGTTAATGCAATGTACTAAAGCAAAACACTTGATCTACTTCTACAACAAATTTAGCGGAAGCTCAATCAAACATGAGCAACATCAATAAGAACACATATAACTGATAAGAAGGAATCAATCACACATAACATAGAAGAATTTACTCGAGGAAAGCACCTGCCTAAAACCCCATCTCTGTATTATCTTACAAGTGGAAATATAGTCCGGATTACACAAAGCCTTAGCTCGAAAGCTATCCAGCTCTCAGTACAACCCCTCTGCTACTCATAGACATTCAAAGGCTTCTCACAAACCTTCTCCTCCGCCCTCCAAGCCTCCTATTTCTATGCACAGTTTTTCCTGGGTCCTCCAGCTGCAACCTGTGTGATTCTCACCTCACACACAACACTGACCTCTGAAATAACTGCACAAACCTGAAGGAGATAAATCCTCATCATGGATGAGCTTCCTTTATAGGAAAAATATTCATCCAACTAATAGTACATTGTCCCTTCTCTGATCTCAACTGGGTCTCTCTCTGAATTGACATGCATCAGTTATCCATGAGTGAATACACAGTTATTTGAAAATAATAGTTGTCACATGCATGCAAGCATCAACAAACTATATTTCATTAATTTAACAACTTGTTAAATTAATCTAACTGAACTTGACTAAGTTAAACTAAGTCAACTAATCCTCTCAATATAGAACTCATCCTTAATTCCTCAATCAATGGAGCAAATCAAGGACACATTCCCCAATTAGTGGAGAAATAATTGCATGTTCTCACAAAGACTTCAAGTTTGCTTTTCCTTAACTAATTAACTCATGGAGAATTAATTAATTAATATTCCAAACTGCTGGTAAGACCAAATTCGAATTTACTTCCTATAGATAGACCAGGGATTGCTATAAATAGGAAGGGACCAGAAATGTTATTTTTAGCAGTTTCACCTCTCACCCAAGGTGGCCAAAATGCTCATTGGCCAAACTGCTATTTTTAGAAGTGCTATTTTTAGACATGATATTTTTAGTAGGTCTATTTTTAGCACATTCTAAATTTAACATTTCTTGTTGCACATTTTTCAACACTCCCTATCAACAAGAAGGCTTTCTCTCGAACCTGATCCTATAACTCTGGAATGTTTTGCATGTAACACATCTACCCGGTCCACTTTCTCCAACAATACTTGGAACAAAAAACACTCCCAACTGACCACTCTGTTGGGCTAGGAACATACTCTGATGCTAAAGCTCTACCTGCTGCTAACAAGTGCTCCCTCTCTGACATCTACGCTACTGCAACATCTCCATGCATCTCGCACCATTGCACACCTATCTATGCCACCTAGCACTGTGCAAAACACGTGTGCCTCTCGCATTGTTGCAGCTTGCTAGCTATGCATTGTTCTGGGTTTCCCTGCACTGTCGCTCTCTCTACCACTCCATCCGCATATTTCTCTACCCAATCATTCAGTTCCTGCTACTCCACATTGGGGTTCTTGTAGCAAGGTCTCGTCCAAGAGGTTAGGTACCTCAAGGATCCTACCTCTCCTCCTTGGGACGATCACTCTATATCACCCCACCTCCTACCTGGAGGTATGGCTACATGTGATCCCTCAACCCACCTAGCTCGAATTTTCCCCCTACTGGAGGTCTCTACATGAGTAGATGTCTTTACTCGATCTCCACTCAGCTTCCCCTATTGTGGCTGCTCCACAACCTCCTGAAGTTGTTGCACTAATCGTGGCTCCTCCACAATCGTCTGAGACTTCTTCTGGCTCTACATGTTGAGAGGTAATATACTCTCCCTCTCAACCACCAAGTATCCATCAATTGCCTTGCTACTCAAGGCTTTGCATGCATCTTAAACCTCAAGAGCGTACAAGTTCTTGACCCGTGAACCAATCTGCTTCACCTTTCTAGTGATGATGTGTCTAAGGAAAACCTTCCCCTTACTGAAGACTACATCATAGCCTCTCTCTTCCAGCATCACGATCGACACCACGTTTCTCTTCAGTCCTAGTACATACTTGACATCGTTCAAGGTAAGGCGAGATCCATGCTCCCTGTGAAAAATAACCGTGCCTACACCTGAGACACTATACTTCTCATCTTTACCCATTGCTATGAGTATCTGGAGATCTTTCTCCTCCAAAGTACTGAACAAACGCTTGTCGTTGGTCATGTGGAAAGAAGCTCCACTGTCAAGAAACCAACCACTTCCCACCATGGATGAAACCATGCATGAGAAGAGTGTGAAATCCAACTCAAACTGTGAAGCAAGTGCCTCACCTTCAGATCCTTCACCGAATCCCTTCGTGTATTTCCTCCGTGGAAAATTTGCAACATAATGGCCCACCTCATGACAATGAAAGCATCACACTTTCGATTTTTCAACCTTCTTCCCATCATTGGAAGAACTGGATTTGGAAAGAGAAACCTTCTTCTTCCCCTTCTTTGCCTTTCTCGCTAAGGCATAGTTCTCCTCATCATGCATGCATGAAGAACTGTCTCTAGTGCTCTGTCTAATCTCCTCCTGCATCAAATCCGACCATAGTCGTTCCCAATCTAGCAATTTCTCCCTTCCATTCACTGAGTCCTAGTAGCTATACCAGCTCTTAGGAAGGCCAAGGAGTGCTAGACTCACCATATCCTCATCCAATGTCATGACCCTTACACTTGCAAGCTCATCCCTGCATGTGATGAGCTTGGTCAGATACATAGAGATCGTCTCATCCCTTTCACACTTGATCTTTCGAAGTTTGTCCTTCAGTGCCAGCTTCCTCTGATCACTGATATTCTGATATAAATCTTTCAATGTTTTCCAAATTGCATGCAGAGTCTCCTTCCCATGGAGGCTCAAGACAATATGATATTGTACTCCCTCCAAGAGAATTCTCCTAGCTCTAGCCACACACTTCCTCCATTCCACCTGCTCAGTCTTGTCAGTAGGCTTAGGAATTTCTTGATCATGAAATCCTTAAGGCCATTATCTTCCAAAACTGCCTCCATGCGATCCTTCCAAGCTACATAGTTTGAGCTGCCATCAAGGGCATACTCAAGTGTCAAACCATATAATTCCATCAATGAAATAGATGTGACAAGAACTCGAGATCTATATCCTGAATAATAAACTTCGAATTTCTCCTGCTCGTATATTGTTCTTGCTTGATCACCTATGCTCTGATACCATGTATAAATTTCACATGTAGAACAAACCGATATATGTAATGTCCTAAAGCATAATACTTGTTCTACTTCTACAAAACATTAAGTGGAAGCATAATCGAATTCATGAGAAATATCAATAAGAACACATATAACTGGTAAGAAGGAATCAATCACACATAACACAAAAGAATTTACCTGGGGAAAGCACCTGCCTAAAACCCCATCTCTGTATTATCATACAAGTGGAAATATAGTCCGAATTACACAAAGCCTTAGCTCGGAAACTATCCAGCTCTCAGTACAATCCCTCTGCTGCTTATATACAGTCAAAGGCTTCTCACAAAACTTCTCATCTACCCTCCAAGCCTCCTATTTCTATGCACAGTTTTTCCTAGGTCCTCCAGCTGCAACTTGTGTGATTCTCACCTCACACACAACACTGACCTCTGAAATAACTGCACAAACCTGAAGGAGATAAATCCTCATCATGGATGAGCTTCCTTTATAGGAAAAATATTCATCCAACTGATAGTACATTGTCCCTTCTCTGATCTCAATTGGGTCTCTGTCTGAACTGACATGCATCAGTTATCCATGAGTGAATACACAGTTATCTGAAAATAATAGTTGTCACATGCATGCAAGCATCAACAAACTATATTTCATTAATTTAACAACTTGTTAAATTAATCTAACTGTACTTGACTAAGTTAAAATAAGTCAACTGATCCTCTCAATATAGAACTCATCCTTAATTCCTCAATCAATGGAGCAAATTAAGGACACATTCCCTAATTAGTGGAGAAATAATTGCATGTTCTCACAAAGACTTCAAGTTTGCTTTTCCTTAACTAATTAACTCATGGAGAATTAATTGATTAATATTCCAAACTACTGGTAAGACCAAATTCGAATTTACTTCCCATAGATAGACCAGGGACTGCTATAAATAGGAAAGGGCCAATAAATGCTATTTTTAGAAGATGTTATTTTTAGCAATTTCACCTCTCATCCAAGGTGGCCAAAATGCTCATTGGCCAAACTACTGTTTTTAGAAGTTCTATTTTTAGACATGCTATTTTTAGCAGGTCTATTTTTAGCACATTCTAAATTTTGAGTGGGTGCTGCTTATTCATTTGTTCATAGTTGTGATGTTTTTTTTAAAGGTTTAATTTTGAAAATGGAGAATATGGCTCAAATTACTAAAGTATTAGAATTCTTGAAAACTTTGATGCATTCTACTGATCATGATACAGTGAAAATCAGCAAGAACACTCTTTGTGATATTAAAACCTATCTGCAGTATACACAAGAAAAGGTAGAATTTTTGGAGCTTGAATCTCAGCTTCAGCAAGAAGAATTAAAACAGAGGAGTCATCATTCTGAACCTGTTTCTGTTCAGAACATTGAAACAGACTCCCATAAGCAGCAAGTTGATTCAGATCTAGTGCCAAATGAAGTAGCAGAATTGCATACAAACACAGAAATTTAGCCAACATTTCCCAAGCCAATCATCAGACCTTGGGAAGAGCTTATCCATAACAAGCATAGAACAGGTCTTCGATATGAGAAGGACGTGTCCTTTCACATTCCAGACTATTCAAAGTACATTCAGTTTCAGAGTGCTGGATTCATTCATGACAGTTCACCTCCAGTTGTTCCAGATTCTGCTCCTCTTCCACAACAACAACAACAGATTTTGAAATGCCAACACTGTGACCGAGTTGGCCATTTGAAACATCACTGTTTTGATCTTCATCCATGTAAGCACTATCATAAAACCATTCATTCTTCAAACGGATGCTTTAGAAACAAGTCTCCTGCAAGAACAAAGATTCATCTAGGATGGATCGCTTCTTGGCAATGGGCATCAACAACCAAGAATATATTTCAGTCACATGTCAGAACTTGTTCCAGAGTATTGAACAGTCTTGCAGTTGAGTTTTCTCCATCATCTCACCTTGTATCTAACAGGGGGAGAAATGATGGTCATCTACAAGCTTCAAAGCTACATCAAGTGAGCTCGAGCCACAACCTGCCACACCAGTTTCAGAGTTGTAGCCAGAAACAAAGATGCCCCTGACCATGCATTCAGTTGGTAATCTGGGACACTTCCTCTAGCAGAAGACTTCAGCTTCTTGCTAGTTTCAAAAGAATTCCAGGAACAAAATTGAGAACACTTCCTCTAGCAGAAGACTTCATCTTCTCGCCAGTTTTGGAAAAGTTCCAGGAATTGCATTAAGCATTCCAGAGTTGTTGGTCATCCTTAAACCATCACAAGTTGAGGCTTCCCTTTTCAGGTTGAAGTTCTCCCTTTTATGCGGGGTGATACCTCCCTTTCATGGTTGAAGGTTTCCCTCTTCAAAACAATAGGAGCACTTCCTCTAGCATAAGACTTCAGCTTCTTGCCAGTTTTGGAAGAGTTCTGGGAACTGCACTAAGCATTCCAGTGTTGGTGGTCACCCTTAAACCACCGCCCTTTATACCAACATTTCAGAGAGCACATTCAGCCTAGTGTTGCCATGCATTTTTTGCACATTTTGTATTACAGATTTCTTCTTGGACTCATACATAACCCTTCAGATTAAGGGGGGGAATGTTGGACACCTAATCCTCAATGGGTTAGTGTGGAAGCCGAATAGACAAAAGGAAGTCCAAGAGACCTTGGGATGTGAAACCCAACAGTCAAACCATGTACTATAAATGTATATGATTTGTTAATAAAAATGTACTCTCATGTTTTATCCTTCAGATTCTGTTGCTTCCCATGTGTGTTTAACAGCCTCTTAAGTAGGTTGAATCTATTGTATGTTATCATGTGTGCTTTGGTTTCTTGTTTATTTGTTTCAGGTGCTTGATGACATTAAGGAGCTAATCGTTGGAGCAAAGACACAATGACTTCATCAAACAAATATAAGTGATACAAGAGGTAGGATCTTATCCATTATCAACCTAAGGGAACTTATGCCAGCCTGTCTTGTTTGTGGCTAGACCCTCTCCCCTGGGTTAGAGGGATTGTCTCTGCCCATAGAGAGAATCTTCCTACTCCACAAATTGGCGACTCCACTGGGGAAGTTCAGGGAAAGTGAGTCATCTCGCATGGTTACTTATGTACATAAGTGTTTTATTAATTTTTGTGCAGTTTGGTTTGGTATGTTTTTCAAGCATCTTTCCTACTTATTATGTCTTCACCTGATTTTGCAGATGTCTGTGACTCCTTATGTCGGTTTCGCTGATGGTGCTTGTCGTAGTACTCAGAATTTATCATCCGCAACATGGGCTATTTATGACCCTCATGGTGAGTTGATTGATATTCTAGGTATTTGTTTAGGTCCAACAACTAATAACATTGTTGAATATAGCGCAGTTCTCGAACTCTTGTTAGAAGCTATTGCTCTTGAAATTTGAGAAATGGTTGTCAACCTTGATTCACAACTTGTTATTATTCAGATCATTGGGAAATATTCTGTTAGAAACCCTCAATTACTAAGAATGTATTTGCTTATTTGTCTCTTGGAAATAAATTTTGATTATATTACATATCATCACATTCCTAGGCATATGAATACATTAATAGATGCATTGGCTAATTATGTTTTAAACAGACATTTACAAAATATGTGAAAAAAATTCTATCATCGTAAACAAGAAATATAGCATATATATGTTAATAATGTTTGAGTGTAATACATCAAAATCCAAAAAATAATATATGTGTTCCAAGCACATTCGTGGTTCGCAGACCTCAAAACTATAAATGCTAACTACAGACTACTCTGTGTGATGCTCGTGATAGCATGTTACTACTCGCACTACACGAGTCAGTAATCGATGGATCCGATCTAACACTCCCACTAATGTGTCACTAATAACGGCGAGGCATATCCTCGATTCGTGCATACTTGGGAATCCCTCTCGTCAGGTTATCCATATTTCGAGCAATCTCCTCTTCATTGTCAAATCCTTCCTCGTAAGGAGCGGCCTCGAATTGTTGAGCCACGCGTCTCGCTATTGGGGACATCCCTACTGGTCTCTTTGGTCCAACATCTGCAATTACAAATTCAAGGTGTCACGAATACATATATTCAAAAACAATAAAAAATAAAAAAAAAATGTTTTTCTCACCTCCATCATTGAAGTCCTCTCCCTCTAGGAGTGGCATGTCAAGATCACCGTGGAAGTTAGTCCCACTGTACGGCTAATCCTCCACGATGATCAGCTACCGTCTAAGCCACACAAAGAGGGGAGCTTGTAAGACATTTGTTGGCCCCCTCCAGATCTAGGCATCATCTCGCTCCATCGAACCATCCTTGGATCCCATGGTAGTAGGGGGCTCATCTCCGCCATCTGATAATGGAACAATGGGATTTGTTCCAAGAAGAAGGTTACTAGGATAGAACCATATCCGAATTGCCTCAAATTCCTTGCTTTGAATTTGGATAGTCATCACTTCATGTTTACTTTCATTTCTTCTCCCTAGTTGAAGACAATGGGCGTCATGCAATCCACAACATATTGGGAGCGAGATTTGTTGGACTCATGTAGTTCTTGAGCTCCATCAACTCATTTGATGGTCAAAAGTACCACCTTCAATAGAATATCATTTATTTTCATGATATCAATCTTTCCACTTGTAGATTTTAGAGCTCTTGGCAATGTTGGGCAAGGAGCATGTTTACGCTCGCCCCAATAGGCCTGCCTCCATACAATTAGACTGGTTCCCCTTGGCGAGACAATCCAATAATGAAATAAATATCTGAAGTCTCCAAATCCAGCTCTTGGTCATGGATCACAAATACTTCTCGTCTGATATCCATAGACTAATTAGGTATTGCATTAGTTTAGGTTGAGACCATAGGCCTAGTGTCAAAAAGAACTCGAGGAGCCCACAATTCCTCAATGGGTCAAGACAGTATGGATCCTCCAAGGCCAGTTAGTCTATTCTTTCATGTTTACGCTCTTTCCACTCAATCATCATTTTCTCGCCTTGATTTGCCTACAAACACCCCACGGGTAACTCAACATCGGTCCTTGAAAGGGAAAATTCTAGTTTGAAGCATTAAAATTGGGCAAAAAAAAAAAAAATTGGTTCTCTACACCAGCGTGATAGGAGTGTTGACGGTGAGAGACTCGGTGTTAAAATCCAATGATCAATGTCGCCTCGTGCACGGATCCTACGCTGATCATCGACAATTTTTTGTTGTTGCAAAAAGCCCTTTAATTCCCCAAAAAAGACAATTAAATTCTTAAAAAATAGGTATCAATGCCAAGAATAGGGCCACAACTCTTACCTGCCCCAAACGGTTCAACGATCAACTTCCTGGATCTACGACAATATGCTCCTGAAGATCTAGGGCAAAAGTGGGTAAAAAACTGCTCAAATGAGGTAAATGAGGTAAATGGTAAAAATGTTTTACTTTTTTCATTTTTACAAGCTTTTGCCTATGTTTTAAGGTTTTAAAAGTATTATTTCACCAATTTTCCTTAGAAATGGATAATGTGTTTGCTTCTTGTGCAGCGACAGGTGATGGCTTGTCAGTGATGATGCAAAGTTGGAGTCGTATTTAAGCTCTTTTCCTGACTCGTAAAAGAATGGAAATGAAAATATTTCCGAGTATTTTTCCCTTTTTGACTCGTTAAAGTAAATAAAAATGGGGAGTCTTATTTAAGCTCTTTTCTGACTCTTAAAACACAAAAAGATTGTCGAGCTCTTGTCGTTTTGACTTCGTAAACAGTTTCGAAACGTCGTTTACCCAGTATACGTTTACCCCTTTTTCGGGTTGGGATAAACTATTTATGAAAAAGGCACTCCTTGGTTGACATGGCCAAGAGGTTCTCTTGAGTATTGTTTTCTACCTTTTCGGGATCGAGAGATAACTTTATGAAAATGGACCTTTTGGAGTTTTCATTTTGTGTCTTTTTCAAACTCTCTAAACATGAAAAAGATGTCGAGTTCTTCCTTTGTCGAACTCGTTAAAATTTAACGACATCGGATTTGTCACCATGAAGGACATGAGCTTCTCCTTTCTAGGGCTCATTAATCTTACTAGGCTAGATCCATCCAGAGGATGGACTTATATTACAAGCATATGCTATCCCCTTCAAACTTGTGATAAAAATAATTGGGGTACCTACCAGAAATGGTGGGGGAAAATGGAAAATTTTTACCAGTTGTATCGGCAACTTGTTACTCTTGAACATGACACTCTTTTGCTTCGTGTTGGGTTGGGATATCCTCACTTCATCATTGAACTTTCTAGGTTTTGGGTCATCCACTTTTTTCCTTTCCATTTGATCTTTTCCACATCATCATGACCTCCAATCCTATGGATCCAAAAAGCTGCTAAACTCCGAAGTCGTGTCACTGATATGTTCAAGAGTTAATCCTTCTGCAGTTTACACTCATTCCTGATTCTTTGTATCATCCATAATAATTGCATCCCCTTATCTCACGTCGATGATGTGGGTACATCATGGCCCTCCTTTGACAAGGTCACTTCCTGTTGATTTCATCTCATTATTCGGAACTTGGCCAAGAGACTCCCTTCCAGTACCTTAGAGCTTACATGCCCTAATGGCAAGTTCTTCGCACTCGACGATAGGTTCTCATCGTTGGTCTTCGATCGAGTGACTTCACGGGTGTTCGACTTTAATTCCTTATTCACATTCCGTGAATTGTGCTACTGGTACCTTGAGATTCATTGTTATTATTGGTGGTTTCTCTCGTGCTTGTTAACGGTTCACATCATTGACTGGTAATCAAGTTATTTTTTAGCATGTCTGACTTTGACACATCTATTCACATCCTAGAATTTGTACTTTGATCGGGTCGTTTTGGAGCGCAAGACCCTGGGCTCAAATTACAAAAGTCTAGGTTGCAAGGTGATGTGACATGATCATGCTTATACACATGTCTCTTTTAGATGGATGGCTGCAACCATACCATGAGTCTGTTATATGTTATCATTCTCATTATTGGATGGTTGCGACCATACCTTGGATTAGATATGATCCTTCTTACTAGATGGTTGTGCCCATGCCATGGATCCATTTACATGATCCTTTTCCAGATGGCTGCGTCCATACCATGATTCATGTATCTTTCATCAGATATTTCAGTGATGTATATGTATCTATGCTTGCTTGTAGGTTTTCTGATGACAATTTCTGGTTCCATGCATCTACTCGTAAATCATTTCACCCCTCACTCTTGTTCGGCCTTCATGCTTTAGGGGACATCTGTTACACAACATTTTGTCATTGTCCCTATACTCCCTATTCCTCGATGTTGGAGGACCTCTACAGTGAACCTCATGTGTTTTCCAGTCACGAAGAACATGTCTTTACATCACTCTTCATCTGCATAACATTTCCCTCTTACATCATTTCCAAAGAATATTCCTTCAAACTCAGTTTTAAAGGCTGGCTCTATCCCTCAGTTTCTTCTCCGTGCCAATTTGCAGAGTTTAACATTGAGCCTAGCGTCGATCAACATTGGTATCCATCCATTAACTGCGTCGATCCTCTTTTGTAAAGTTTTAAAAAATGGAGTTGAAGCTTCCAGGTCTAGAAGCTTTGTGAACGGAAGTCTGGTAAATGGTTAGTCGAGATAGAGTTGAGAGAAACTGTTTGGGCTCCTTTCCCCTATTAAAATGGAACAAAACAAAAGGGATAAGACCTCTCCCATCATAAGACGATCCATGTCCCCTCTCTCAAGCTATATAAACTTATCCTATTCCAACCTCAGCTAGCTAATGAAAGGGCTGGAATAATCTACAAAAACTTGATAGCCAAAACAATTCTTGATAGCCTTAGCCTTCTAGTTTGTGCTTGTAAAGGGAGAATAAGTTTGTAGTTTTTTTGGTTTGGAGAAAAGAGGAAGAAGCGTTGAACTTATATTGTTTGAGGTGAACCATGAGATGCTAACAGTGGTGCTGGAACCCAGACATGTTGAAGGAAACCTGCAATGCTAAGGCGAAGGTTGTACTTTCATTTTTGTCATAATAATACAACCGATATTTTGTTTCCTATATCAATTGCATATGTTATTTGGTAGTTTAAGAATCCTTAGCCTCTTAAGTAGGTTTAATCTATTGTGTTCTATCATGTGTGCTTTGGTTTCTTGTTTATTTGTTTCAGGTGCTTGATTGACATTAAGGAGATGATGCTGAATCAAAGACACAAGGACTTCATCAAACAGGGATAAGCGATACAAGAGGTAGGATCTTATCCATTCTCAATCTAAGGGAACTTATGTCAGATTGTCTTGTTTGTGGCTAGACCCTCTCCCCTGTGCTAGAGGGATTGTCTCTGTCCACAGAGAGAATCTTCCTACTCCACAGGGCTCTGATAAGATGTATGCCCCCTTGAGGAGGAAATGCTTGATAATGTATGGGCCCTTCCATAGTGTTTTGAACTTCCCGGGCCCTAACACTTCTTGGTAAACATCATAGTTGAGGACTAACTCACCTTTGGTAAATGTCTGAGGAGTGATGTTGCGATCAAATGAGGCTTTGACCTTTGTGTGCTTCATTATTCTGGAGAGATTTTTTTCGACTTTCATCGACAAGCTCCAGCTGTACCAAACTTTGTTCCAAAGCTTTGGTGCCATTGAGAATTTCGATGGTAGAGTGTAAGGTAGGGATCTCACACTCAATGGGGTAGTACAACTTCGACCCCACAGGGCTAAGAACACCATGTGGTACCAATTGGTTTTGTGATTGTTCACCATACATCGCAACATTGTTTTGAGAACCTTGTTGACAAATTCTACTTAACTGTTGGACTAAGGGTAGTATGGGGAAGCAAAACTTGTGAGAGAAACCAAGGTGTTGTGATAGCTCTTGAAAGATTTCACTCTTGAAATGTTTACCATGGTTCTAAACCAACTCCTTGGGAACACCAATCTATGTTATGACATGGTTAAAGAAAATTCATGCAATAGTTTATGCGGTGTTATTATATATGGGCATTAATTTTCCCAATTTGGTGTAGTCAACGACAACCAAAATGTACTTGTGGTTGCTGGATGATGGGCGGTTACAGGTCATGAATTCAATGCCCCATTAGCAAAAAAGGGGGGAGAAAAGGTGATCCTCTAAGTGAGAGGTAATAGTACCACCTAGGAAGAGACACATGCAAACCAGAAAGGACTTTTAAACATCCAACGGAATAGTCCACAGCAGATGCAACAGTCTTTACAATCAATGAATGGGAAAAGGTACATCTACCATCCAACATAATAGTCCACAACAGATGGGATGGTAATTACAACCAATGAGTATAGAAGGGTCTGTCTAGTATCCTATAGAATAGTTCACAAGGATGAGACAATAGTAGTAACCATTACAACACATTCCCAGCAATATAAGCACTAAAACAACCAAAATAGTTCAACTATCTTACTACATGTGAAATTAACATGAAATACAAATGCTCACAGAATAGTCTTACAAACATCCATAATTCATGCATGGAAACGTGCTAGCCTGAAAAGGCTTCTGTAATTAAGAAAACGTTCTAAGACACATATTTACATCATACATCACTAGCCCTAGTAGTGGGACATTGGATCCACTCCTTGTTCCTCAAATAATTGATTGAACTCTTTATTCTTTGTGGGAGGAGCCAAGGTGAAAATTCCTTTGCTCATATAATGAGGGGGTATATATAACCAAAGGGGTGATGCCTACCCATTGTGACTCTTTGACTTCCCTCATGACTGTTCAACTTCCTATGACTTTTCAACTTACATGACTCTTCATATTCATGTGTGTCCATTGGACTTACACTTTATAATACATTTGATTTACAATATGCATGGCCCACAATGGTGATGTGGCATGTGACAACTCACGACACGACTAAGCATGACATTGCTGACATGGTATGGTTTGATGATGTGGCAATGTCAAGCCATTATTGTTGTTGAGTGATAGATGTGTTCTTGGATGTACTTTCTCTTCTCTTCTGCATAGCTTGATGGTGCGGGATCTTCAATGATATACGGTCTTGGGAGGTGGTTGCAAACTTGTGTCCTTTGCTTGCTCTTGATAGGATTCTTTGTCCAATCAGCTACAAGTGAGTATCTAGGCATGCTTCCCTCCTACTTTTCCTTCTTCATCATCTCGGCAAGACTTGAGAGTGTACCTATTCCTGAAATTCACTCATGATGGGACGACGTCAATTCGAAAAATCCCTACACTTAGATGGCGCATTATCATCCATGGAATGAGCTTGGGACAAGTCACATGCTGGGAGATAGGGCTTAGTGACTGCGCATTTCATAGTTCCAGTTGGCAGGGAGAAATCTTGATCACTGAGACTGCACAGAGCGCAACTTAGGATTGACTAAGGAACTTTTGACCACAGTCCTCACCAAGGAGGAAAATTGCACAATGGCCACTGGGAGATAGGATTGCATAGTTCAAGTCAACAATGTCTGATGCAAGTTGAGGCCAATGGAGGTTAGTTCTACATAGTTTTCAGAAGCAATGAGCACTGGTCAGCAAAGAGGCTTCGAGGAAAAATATGCGCGATTCTTGAGGAGAGTGAGCTCCGGTTGAGGGAGGACATTGGGGGAAACCTATGTGTAGTTATGGAGGCCAAGGGAGGTTGGGCTCTCTGTGCATTGCAAGATTCCAACAAGCAATGGAAAATCTTGAGGACTGAAAGTGTGAAATGTGCAATTCAAGTCGGACTGGAAGGAATTGCTGCACAATTATAGGAGTCAAGGAAGGTTGGTGAACTTTGGAATTGCACAATGAAACTACCCTAGAGGACAGCGACTGCGCACTGTGTAGTTCTAGTCAGCAAGGTCACAACATTGAGGGTTCAGACTGCGTAGTACGCAGTTAAGTCGGGACTTGGTGAAGTTGAGTTTCCCAGTCAAGAAGATTTTCTGAAAATGGCTAAGTGTGGGAGGAAGATGGACTTGTGATGAACTTGAAATATGATCACACACTTATCATACTTTGACGACATGACAACATAGACCACCAAGACAAAAAAGAAAAAAGACATTACCCTCTGAGTGACTATCTCATGATAAGGAATGACAAGTGCGACACTTGAGATAGAATTTAGGACGACCGTGACGACACTTGTGCGACAATCCTCAAGACTTTGTGTATGAGTGTTACAAGTTTTTACATGGCTAGGATAACTCGTATACATAAATATCAACCTTCAAAACCACCAAGAAGGTTCACAAACATGACATAATGGTCAAACATGCCAAAAGCCGACAATTGATCGAACAAGGGAAAGGGAGAAAAACACTTAGATGAAACACATTGAATGACTTTCAGTGCTTGCAACCATACATGTCATTGAAGACATAATGATACGACAACGATAAGAAATCCTTCATGCTACACTAAGAGGTGCATTTCAAAAAATACGTTATTTTTTTTCCATACCTACCCTCCAAAGGGTTATGCATCAGATGGAGTCTTCATACGTTCCTCATCTTCTATCATACCTCAGGTTCCTTGGTCTTGTTATATGATAACCATATTCTATGCTCAGCTCCTTCAGTGTCATCTAGCATGCCATCCTTCTTAATCTCCTTCTTCATCACCTTGTCATAGCTTGGTAGAATTCATGTATCTATAATCTACTCATGACAAGATGACACTAGTCTAATAAACCCCTAGTCTAATATGTTGCATGATAATCCACCGGGTAAGCTAGAAATGGTATAAGATCAAAGCAGAGAAGGCTTAGTGGCTGGGCTGGACTGAGGGATAAGATAACACAGTGCCCACTACAGGAAAATTTTGTTCAGTGCCCACTGAGGGAAAAAATTGCGTAGTGCAAGCAGGCAGTGGGTGCCGCGGGGTGAGGCCCTAGAGGACAACTCTGTGTAGTTTTTATAGGGCAGTGAGATCCGGCTGAGGGAAGGTCACTGGAGGATAAATTTGCGTAGTTCTTGGGGACAATGAGCTCCGGCTGAGGGAAGGTCACTAGAGGTAGCCTCTGCGCAGTTTTGGATGCCAAGGGATGTTGGGCTTTCTATGGATTGCATAGTTCCAACAGGCAAAGAAAAGGCTTGAGGGTTTCAGATGCACAGTGCGTAGTTTAGGAAGGTTGGATGAGGCTAGGTTGTTAGGAATCCTCTGGAATTTGGCTAAGTATGGGATCGGTGGAACCGATGTGAACAATGATAGAACTTGACTATGACCACACACTTGAACACTTAGTGATATAACATAGACCATCCAGAACATATGAAAACATACTTCGCTTAATGCAACAACCTTTGTGGAAGCTTATGACAAGTGTGGCTCCGATGATAGACTTTGTGAGGATAAAGGAGACACTTGTGCAATAGTGCGTGAAACTTTGTAAATGAGTGTGAAACATGTCTATATGATGAGAACAACCCATTTTCAAAAATATTTCCCCTTGAAGCAAAACAAACTTCCCTTTGCATGACAAGCGATAATCCCCATGCCTGAAGATGACACATACTATATAAAGATAAAAGCGTGAACAACTCTTAAGATCGAAGAAGGGAGCTTGAAATCATCAACTTACCAATAAGTGACTAAGGAACGATCGATCACAGGATCCATAGTAGGCTCCAAAATTTAAGTGTAGGCAAAAATTTTGGAGGGTGTTGCAGCCTCTATAACAAAATGATAATATTAAAATATTGAAATTTTAAAACTAGAAGTGAAATAATAAAAGCATAATTCAAAAAATTGATAACTGAGTTCACCCATATGGACTATGTCTTTGAGTTTCCGAAAATGAAATGAGGCTTGTTTATTCTCCCATTAAAGGGGTTTATTCTTTCTCTCACAAATACAATATTCTCTCTTTTATATTGTTTCCAAAGTGTTTGGTGTAATGGTTGAAGTGCTATTATTTTTCCATGGAGGTAAAGAGTCAAATCCCTAGAAATCCACCATCTGTTATTCTCTTTTGTAATGGCCCAAACTTAAAAAAAATATTAAATACAAAATTACTTACAGAAATTCAAATCATTAGCTAATAAATGTAAATAATATTTCATTAATAATTAAATAATCCATCATTGTAGTGGGTGATGAGAACATATCTTTGAAATGATAAAAACTGATTCACTTACAACTTTGTAGAGATCAAATTAACGTGCACTAATATCTAATCTAGCAAATCACAATCAACATGTTGGGGATGACTCTCCACTCATCTATAGGCTCAACTTCACTATGTTGTTTTATAGTTGGTCATTCTCAAGCCCTCAATCAACTACCTTTGCCAATGAATCCTTATTATCTTAGAATTCTCCTAGGAAAAGAATGTCTCATATCCTCCTTCTTATCTATTAAATAGAAAACTTCATTCCAAAAAATGGAGGAAAATCTTGATGCATATAATCCATGTGTAATCATGTAATTTTCATTTTTATCTTAAGTTTTTCCTTAACTTGGCCTTTTCCATAACTTTACTCCTACTTATTTACTTCTTTTTTTTAAGTTGACATTTTTCTATAAGTTTACTTTTAATTATTTCTCTTTTACTTTTTTTTGTAAGCTTTGTGGGACTACACCTTCATCATGTCCAATATATCACCCCAGTCAGGGAAGTGAATTGAACCAGTGACTTCACATCAACATGTGCCTTAACAAAGCAGTCGTTCACCGTATATCCAAGACTCCCCTAGACATTTCTCTTTTACTTTTTTTATGAAAGTAGTTTCTTTTAATTACTTATTATGAACTTCTCTTTATTATTTATTTGTATATTATTATGAACTTTACTTTATTAATTATTACTCTCACTTTTTATTATTTATTATTTTATTCTACTTGCCGACGTGCAGGGTTATATTGATTTCATTTTTTGGTCAAAGCTTTTTGAGATTTTTGTTTTGCAATTTTTTTTTTAAGTTTTATAAAGTTTATTAGAAATTATTATATTAAAATGATTTTTTTTAATTAAAATTGTTTTTTAAATTTTTGAAATTCAGAAATTTTATTTTTTGATTGGTTAAAATTATTAATATGACTATTTTATGAGGTTTCTTTTCGAATTATCAGAGAGATATATATATATATATATATGAAAAAAATATAGAAATGGACACATTTACTATAATAATAGGAATATGTACAACTCTTTTATTGCAATGTACCATCAAATGTTTACAGATCTTGGTTTACGTAATGCTCAAAATTTGGTTTTGGCTTATCAGATAAGATATGGTTGCTGCTACGTCAACCAAGGAGGTAATAAAAAATACATACTCATCAAGGCCATTTCCTTTTCTTTCAAGTGGGTGTGCACACTTCAACACTGGTGTGTTGCCTAGTCCTCATTCTCCATATTTTATACTTGTACTACCCACTAATAATGCTATTATTAGTACAAGAGGCACATTAAATTATATATAAATTCTATAGGATCCTTTGGCACTTTGATATGGTCGTTGACATCAAGTTCGTTGGGGCCACGAAACTAAAAATAACACGAAAGCTTAGTTTGACTAGCACGGAAGGAAAAGATTGAGGATTCAACCCCCTCGTTGTTTTTCTATTATATAGGATCACAAAACTACCAATCAATTTATACATTATTTAATATTATTAATAAATAAAAAATATAAATATAATATATTTTATAAATAAATAAAAAATTATGAAGGCATTGTTATATTAAAAATAATAATTTTAATAAAAAAATATTTAATTAATTTTAACAATAATATATTTAAAAAATTAATTTATACAATTTTTAATTTTATTATATTTAAATGTTTTTGTACTTATATCTTATTATTATGTTTTTAACATCATTTTTATTTTGGACAACCATCTCTCTTTCTATCTATATCTATCTATCTATCTATCTATATATAAAAACTATGGTTAAATTCGCAAGAGGGTGATGGTATCTATTTGGGGAAGTTTGTTATAATGCTTCTTTTGTATGCAGATGACCTTTTTTGATTGCTAAATTGACTCTTGGTTTGCCAGGGCACTTACGATCCCTTGAACATTTTTGTAGAGGTGTGGGGATGCAAGTCAATATCAACAAAATGAAAGTAGTGGTTTTCTCTAGAAAAAGAAAACATAACCAACATAAGTTCTACTTTGAAGGCAACATTATGGAAGAAGCTGCAGATTACAAATACCTCGGAATTGACTTCAACAAAAATCTAAGCTGGGATGGTTGTAGAAAGAAAATAACTTTGGGGGGTTGGAAAGAATTTATGCTTTTCAAATAGGTGTAGAGAGGTAGAGTTATGGGACTGGAAAACCAATTAAACTCTTTTTGGGATTCTAGTGATTCTGGTGGTTCTCTATGGTTTTGAACTATGGGCCACCAGTACATCCGACATGCAGTGGAAACAAATTGAGAAAATTTAGAAGCGTTTGATTACAAACACATTTAAGATTAAAAGTTCGGTTCCTTATGTTATCTTGTTAAGTGAAACAGGGGTTGCTCCTATTGAAGCAATTGCTATGGTGCGAGTCATAAGGTATTTAAAAAAATTGAAAAAACGGAAGAGGGTATATGGTCTAAGGTTGTCTTTAATGACATATTGTGCAACAGAAAGAAGACTCGGATGCAACAAAATAACAAATGGTTTAGTAAATGGGGTATTTTCTTGAACACGTGTCCCATAAACAACAAAGAGATAAAAGATTTTGTTATGGATAAGTTCCACAAGCGTACTTGGGATAAGGATCTAGGAACAAAGAAAAAGTACTATATTGAAGTGTTTAATCCCACTCATAGTCATCAACCAAAAGCATACATAGAGGCCAATATCTCTTGGAGAGCCAAAATTCTTATTGCTTAGTTAAGTACTAATTCTCATCAACTCCGTTGTGAACCAGGGTGCTGGAAAAGGCCAAAAGAAGTGTGGGAGGAAAGAGTATGCATTTTTTGTTCTTCCGGAAATGTGGAAACAAAAAAGAATTTCATTTTAGAATGTGAGGCCTTCAAAGACAACATGGAAAGTTATGCAGATAGGTTGGAAACTAGATCTTGGGATAATCTATTTAGCGTGGGGTTTGCCGAGAAGCTGGGAGCATTTATTGTGAGGCTTTATAGAGAAAGGGCATAATACATCAACCAAATGAAGAAGCAATATGTCTCATAAGCTATCATTAGCCTTATGGATGTTAAAATAATTTTATTTCTTTCTTTCTTTCTTTCTACTTTTGTTTGATTATACATCTACTTACTAATGTTAATTAAATATATCTATTAATGTTGATTAAAAATATAAATAATTATATTTAAGAGGTTTATAGTTATAATGATTGTGTCAACGATATAAGTTTTTAAAAAAACATAAACATTTTTATATACATATAATTTTAAAAGATACAAGTATGTAATTAATTTATTAATAAAAGATATACAGTTTTATCTCATAATTTTTTTATAATAATTAACAATACAACTAGCACAATCACATTAATAAATGTGGTTGATATATGTCGTACGACATATATCAATCACATGCACGACCACATTAGTAAATGTGGTTGATATATGCAGAGAGAGGAACAATGTTTATAATATTTATATTAACAATATTAATATCATTAATATTATTAATTAAATGTTAATATAATATTAAAATATGAAAAATAAAACCTAATAGATATATATATATATATATATATATATATATATATATATATAGAGAGAGAGAGAGAGAGAGAGAGAGAGAGAGAGAGATTGTAAATAAGCAGTGAGACTTCTATTCATAATTCAACATAAAATCACATTCACAGCCTTATGTCACTGGTGTGCCTGATTGGAAACCATACCAGCTGCAGTATAACCATATTTTCATCAGACTCTTGGTTATGACATTGCAAATCTTTTTCTTCTTAGACCAACTTTTACAAAATTTACAAAAATAAAAGTAGCTCCAGATCTGTTTATAACTTCTAATATATTTTCTTTTCCAACTCTGTGACTTGGCCCTAACATACTTTAAATGCTTACCAGTGCTAGACATAATAGGAAAATACTAGACTTCTAGGAACCATACCCAAAACCATAACAAAGACATATAAGATCAGATTAATTATCAGGGTCATCGCTGTGGGGGGTTCCACGTGCTTAGGAGCATCCTGGTCATTGCCTTGACACAATGGATCCTCTCTCGTGCTACACACACAAACATGGCACACATTATCCAATTGGTCATTCCCATTGCTAGGAATGATGTTTAGATGATGAACATAATGCAGTAAAGTATCGAACTTTTTTGCTAAGGAGTCGATACGGTCCTTCCAACGACATTCAATATCCACCACTGTGCTTAGGTAGGTTTCCAGTCTTTCCACTCTTCTATGGAGAATTTCAAGTTACCTCAACCAGGTGCCCTGAGAACCAGTCTCTTCTAAGACTTTTCGCATCAACATATTTATGTGCCACGTTGTGTCCATGGTTTTATGATAAAGAGTTTCCCAATCCCTAGTGATTCATGTATCAATCATCCAATCTACCTCCTCCACCACACAAGCATCCGATTTATTTTCTCTTTTCTCTCAGACTTCTTTCTCTTTAACCTCGACATTTTCCTCTTCCAGGATAAGGTCCACATAATCTTGTGCAGCCTCTTGTGCCGCAGTCTCTATCCTTTTTCTTTTTCAAGGGGTGGCTATTAGCTTCCCACCCCTTGGTCATCCCCTGAGATAAACCTTCCTACCATGATCCATACTCCTACGAACCATTATTCTGCTCTGAATCAAATGGAAATTCTCTACCTTATGGAGCCACAAACCACTGTGAAGGAAAAAATGGTGAGTGGGGTGATAAATAGCAGCGAGCACCCAAAGCCCGAAGTCCCCACTACTTAGAAACTTTCTTATTTTGGCTATTATTTCATGATCAAGGTGTGATAATTTGCACAAATTCATCCATGCGCACCACTTACTCAATTATGATTCGACTAATATCCTTTCATTATTTCATGATTTGACATGGGAATTAAACAAGAGCACCAATACTTTTGTTGATAATCAATATTGTACTTGCGGAGAGGATATTTCATACCCGGACTTGTACCCTCCTTTGTTTCCACCTCACTAGCCTTTAACTTCGACATACCTCCTTTCTGGGTGATCCCAACACCACTTTGTTGTAACAGTCATCCTTTGCGTTGGTTATGAGCCGGTCGTATTGTTCGATTCTTGATGACCACTAAACATTTCTTGGGGTTTACCCCCTCTGAGGTGTGTACCCAGCTCCACGACATCCATCCGATTCTGAACACTTGTGGTCATGTCTAATTCATTTATGTTATCACAATCATCCTTTAGCTGCCCATCTTGGACCTCCTCCCATACATATTCACCCTAGACTAACAACTCTTTCACTCCCTCATTCACCAGCATGTCCACCATCTTGTTGGTTTATCGACGAACAAGGTTGAAATCATTGGTCTACATGTTAGCCAAGTGTCCTTGAAGTCTCTAAATGATTTGGCTCAGGTGCTAGTGCTTCGTCACCTTCCCTAAGTTGTAGCCACCTTGCTACCATTATTACAAAAGTTGAGTCTCCCTCAATTGTGTAGTGGTGGATATTGGTTTCGATCAAGATGTCTATCCCTTGTTCTAGAGCCAAGAATTTCACCACATTGTTTGTCATCATTCCTAGATTAGAATAGTAGAGTCTGAGGATTTTACCATTGATGTCTCGAATTTCCCCTCCCACTCTAGCATGGCCTGGGTTGTGTTTCGAGGCCCTATCAAATTTTAACTTCAAAAACCATGTTGTTGGGGGTGTCCAAGACATTGTGGAACCCTGCAATCATGGTTCCTTTCTCCCATGAAGTAGAGGTTGCATCCCTTTCAGACCTAAAGTTTCCAGGATTATATTTTCTTGCACTATGGGATTGTTATTTTCCTTTCGACCTTGACAACTAATGATTGTTTCCTGTAATTGTTGCGAAATTTGGGAAACCAGGGACAAAGTTGGGGAGGATTTGTCTTGGAATATTTGGTAGTTTCTTTGGTTTCTCTCTTTCCATGCTGCCCAAATCACAAATCCAGGACATAGGCTCTAGGCAAGATTGACCACTCTGCCTTTCCATATTTCTCCTCTCCAATTATCTAAAGTCTCTTGAATGTTGTCTCTTTGTCTGTCTAATTACCGAAATACCTGAGCAAGGTAGTCCCATATTGTAGTTGTGTATTCGCTACTATTCAGTAGGTGGTTGATATTCTCTTCCTTCTTTTGACAGAAGCTACATCGTGAGGGTCTAGAAAACCTCCTACGGTATAGGTTTTCCCAGGTAAGAATTTTTTGGTGCATTACTAACTAAATAAAAAAATTAATTTTTGGCCACTGCTGAGATGACCAAACCTTACTCTAGCTTGGTCCTTCAATATCTGGTTGGTCATATATAAGATATCTTTGGGTTTAATTTAAGGTAAATCAGTCACCTTCCTGCCTCCCCCATCAAAGTTGATCCTCATCCTCTGAATGGAGAATCCTTCATAGCTGAAGATCCTTGTCGAGACCTTGGGATGGGCTAGCAACTATTGTTTGAATTGGTCTAGGATGGTCCACTATCTCCATTTTTTGTTGTTCCCACCCGGGTCCTAGTACTGATGAACCTTCATTTTTCCTTCTGATTGTAGTGCCTCCTGGAATTCAATTTGTTCCATTTCATCTAGTTAAGGTTCTTGTTGTCATGCGTCTTCCCAAAGTAGTAATATTTTTCCATTTCTTACCTCCCAAAAACAATGCTCCTGTATCAATCCAAGACTTTTATAGTCCAAGTTCCATGAGGTGGATCCTACCATCCTATCATTAAATCTGATCAAAGCTTGAGGGTGGCAATGTGGAGTATATTTAGCCTTCCAAATCGATGCCCAAGTGAGGTTGACATTGTTAATCCATTGCCACCATAATTTGGCTCCACAAACAACATTCATTTTTTTGGGGTCTTGAAGGCCTAATCCTCCCTAGGACTTCGGATTGTAATTTTTTTCCCAACTCACAAGCGACCATTTGTTTTTTTGCTCTTCCCTATTCCATGGGAACTTCATATGGATTTCTTTAATTTAGTTGAGAACACCTTTTGGAGTTGGGAGCAACAATAATAGAAATATAGGGATTTCCTGCAGTACTTCTTTGGTCAACACCAACCTACCTGCTAGTTTTAGAGCACGATAGGTCCACCTTCTAACCTTGTGTTGTAATTTTGCTACTAGGGTCTCCCAGGTTGATTTCTTTCCTACTTCGTTTGTTGAAGGCATAGTTTTCCTTTGAATGCCTAAAATGAGGGAATATTTTAATTTTGCTGCAATGTGAGTATTAAAAAATAAAACCATAGACTTCGAATGATTAACCTCCATACTTGAGGAAACATCAAAATCCTCAAGGATTTGTTTGTAGGTTATTGCCTCCTTAACTGAGGAGACTCCATGCAGCATTGTGTTAGATGATCCAAAAATACAATTTTATCATAGGTTATAAAATTAGAATAAAATAATTATTAATTTAAGATATTAAATTAATAACTATTATTCTAGAATGTTTAACTATTTAGAATTAGTATATTGTTGTAACTAGATATGACTCTCCAAATGTGTCGTATCTTAGGCTCTATTTTAGGAGATTCGTTAGCTAGTTGGTTTGAATAACATTTATTGTAAATGGACACTTGTTGTTTAATAAGTGATCCATAATTAGAGGTAGTTAGGACATGGAGCTTATAAATAGCTCATTGCAAGAGTGTTTGGATGTTCGGGTGTAAACTCTTGCAAAATCAAATTATGTAATTATTTTTTTCTGATTAATAAAATTACGTGTCTAAGGACACTTCTGCCATTATTGTGGTATCAGAGCTCCAGTAATGCTACAGTGGATTTGAGGAGGAGATTCCAGCTCTACAAGTTTTTGGAAAACTCCTTTGATTTGATAAGAGAATGATTGGTATGAAATTTTCCAATTTTGTGATTTTAGATTTTAATCTGCAAATTGATTGTGTTAATTATTTGATGCTGGAACATACGCCCTAGTTGGAATTTATTGCAAATTTGGATGGTATTTTTTTATTAAGTGTAATATTGAAAGCGTTGAGGAAAGTGTAATAATGAAAGCGTTGTTGGCCAAAATTCATTAACGCTAACAATCAGCATCTAGTTGATTTTTTGGACGCAGTTGCTTCTTTTTCAGTATAGGCAAAACCAACAAAAATAAGCCTATCAAATCAAGAGATCTGGTATGCGGGGGCCCAAGAGGGCATCTAAGATTAGGAAGCTGTTCAACCTTTCAAAAGATGACAACCTGCAAAAATATGTTAACACTTACTGTTGAACTTTAGTAACAAAATCAGGTAAGAAATGCGGCAAGCCACCTAAGATTTGGAGATTGGTGACTCACGTAATTCTGCAAAGGAAGCACAATAGAATTGCAGAAAAGCGGAAGTGGGCAGCTGAATACCAGAAGCTCCTTGCAAAGAGGTTGAAAGAACAACGCAACCGTAGAAGCGAGAGTTCTGGCAAAGAATAGAGCAACCCAGTTATCTTCAATTGCATCAAAACTCTACGAACTAAGCATTAATTCTGATTAAAGTGGAAGATGTGTTTTTCTATACGAAGCTGAGTTTTTATTTCCTTAGTTAAGTAATCACTAGCTATAGTGCGATAGTGAGAATGCAGATATTTGAATTATGGATGTTTGAGCAGAGTTTTGAACTTCTTTTCGAGTAGATAATCTCGTGTTTTCTTTGGCTAGTAATTGGTTCGGATATTAGTCTCTGTTTGTAATAAATGCAAGATTTTGTAAATGTTATTGGAATGCTGAGTGAAAGTTCTAAACAAAGCATTCTGAACTTCAGTGCTTATAGCATTCACAGACAACAGCGAAGCCAGCTAGCCAACATTGCCAACCTGCCAGCCAGCGAAGCCCGTTGAAGCCATTATTCGCAGATCTCGTAACCAACTCAAGCAACACAAGGTGTTTCAGCGAGGGGTGAAGCGGATTCGATCTCCTCACCTGGTGGGACTGAGATATGGCCAGTTTCAGTTTTCACACGGACAGCCATACGCAAGCGATTTTGTAAATGGTGCAAGAATTTCGTTGAATTATATTTCTCAGTCCATTGACACGATGTGCACTCTATGAATGGTTTAAAGTGTGCCTTTCAAAAAGTAGATTGAAATTCACTTTGTTAAATAGGGATTTGATGAAATTCTTTTAAATGGGATTTAAAAGAAATTAAAGTTAATGGAGTGATAAGGTGGAGTTTTTTTAATGGAGTGATAAGGTGTAATTATATTTTGAAATTTTGTATTTTAGTGGAGAAATAAGGTGCGATTGAAATTTGTAATTTTTGGAGTAATAAGGAGTTTTTTTTTTCTTTGTAATTTGTTTCTGGAGAGATAAGTGTGACATTGTAACTCAAAGTAATTTTACTTTGAGGGGGGATAAAAAAATTTTACCAAGTTTTGCAAGAGCATCATTTTAAAAGTCAAATTTTGAAAGTTACCTTGTAATTTTTGAGAAATTGACTAGAGCCAAGTGCAAAGCTCAGTCATTTTTCTCCCGCTTCAACGACTATATGAGGGTCAAGGCCAAGCCCCGATAGATCGTGTTTTTCTTGTGTGGTGTGTTGTGTTGCCCATCTTGTCATTTCTATTCTGATTCTTGGTGTGAAGCTTCAATGCTACAATGTCTAAGTTGATTAATTTGTTTTCTGATTTCGACAAACTTGAAGGCACAAAATCTTATAAAACATGGCACCGTCTCATCGAAAGCACTCTCATTTACAATGAATTATGGCAGGGTATATGTGATGGAGATATTAAGCCGAATAAACCCACAGATGCAACTGCACTAGCAAAATGGGAAGTTAAGAATGTCAAAGCCTTAGCTCTTATCAAATCTTCTGTGAATGATGAAATGTATATTCATATAGAAAATGCTATAGATGCATGGTCTGCTTTGAAAAATTTTAAAGACCTCTTTGATACTCAGCCTGAATCAAAGAAAGTTGATCTACAATTAACATTGTTACAACAAAAATTGACTGAAGGAGGTGATGTACTTGAATATATCTCAAGACTTAAGAATATTAGGCAGGAAATCATCAATGCTGGTTTTCCAGCAATTGATGATAGCTTTATGGTCAGAATTGTAATTGCTGGACTTCCTTCTTCCTAAACGCATTTTTTGGAGACTTTACAATTAATTGGGAAATTAGAGAAACTAAAGTTTGATGAGCTTTGTGAAATGTTGACTCAACATGATAAAACCTTTGGGAAGAAGAAGAAAGTTGGTGAAGATGTTTTTCTCACAGAGGCCAGCACTAGTAAATCATTAGTCGATAATTCTCGAGGTAGAGGCCGAGGCAATCAGAATCAAGCAGCACAAAATCGAGGTCGAAGCCAAAACAGAGGAAACAAATTTAATGGAGGCAACAGTTCAGCAAGGAATAATTTTCAAGGTAGAGGAAACAACCAAGGAAGAGGCAATTTTCAAGGACAAGGAAACAATAATCAAGGTAGAGGACAATCTCAACATAGAAGTCAAAGCAGAGGCAGAGGACAATCTTCAGGAAGAGGAAGAGACTTAAGTCAAATTTTGTGTCGAAGATGTAATAAAGTTGGCCATTATGCTGAAGATTGTCGCACATCTCTTAATAAAATTCCCAAGTTTCAGCAGCACTCAGTGCAATTTGCAAATGATCAAGATGATGATAACTCAGAATATGTTTTTACTTCCTCGCCAGCATCACAACTTTCATCCCATCTTAGAAGTGACTATGAAGATGCCTGGATCTTGGATTCAGGGGCAACTCAGCACATGACTTGTCGACGTGATTTTTTTTGGAATTTTCAAGATTGCCAACTCAATGCCATTTTTCTTGCTGATGATACAAAACATACTCCTCAAGGAAAAGGAGCAGTTAAAGTTTTTCTCTCTGGCATTGGAGAAAAAATGATTTCCAATGTATGGTATGTACCAAGTTTTAAGAAAAAATTTCTCTCTTTAGTCACGATTTGACAAGTAGGACATCAGGTCATTATGGAATATGGTTTAGTCAAGATTAATTCAATCAAATGGAGTTTGAAAACTGTCATGATAGGTTATGAAGATGGAAAACTGTTACAGATGAAAGGGATAGTTATTCCAAGGCAATCTGATTTTGCAGGGGCGGTGACTATAGGTATTTCACTTGTAAGACTACGGCATGTAAGATATGGACATTTAAATTTTGAGAGTCTTTCTCAATTGCAGAAACAAGGAATGGTTAAAGGACTTCCAACTTTCAAAAGGGAAAATGCAAAATGTGAAGCTTGCATTTATGGCAAACAAAGTCGAGAAAGTTTTCCAACAAGTTCATGGTGTGCAAACAGGCAGCTACAACTAGTTCACATTGATGTTTGTGGACCACTACAAACTTCCTTTGGTGGTTGCAAATATTTCTTACTATTCATTGATGCTTTTAGTAGAATGACTTGGTTTTAATCCTTGAAGAACAAGTCAGAAGCATTTTATAAGTTTAAAATTTTTCGCCAACTTGTTGAAAATGAATTCAAAGAAAAGATATGTACTCTTAGGATAGATAATGGGGGGAATTCACTTCAAATGAATTCAAAACTTATTGCAGTGAAAATGGCATAAGACGACATCTTACTAATGTTTAAACTCCACAGCAAAATGGAGTAGTCGAAAGAATGAATCGCACCTTGTTAGGAATGGCGAGATCCATGTTAACTTTCAAGAGGTTAAGTCCAACATATTGGGCAGAAGCAATACATACAGCTGTCTACTTAAGAAACAGATCTCCAACTGCTTCTTTAGATGGAATCACACCTTATGAAGCTTGGTTTGGTTTCAAACCTCGAGTTAAACATCTTAGAGTTTTTGGGTCAGTATGTTATGCCTTAGTTCCGAAAGAAAAATGAACTAAGCTTGACTCAAGAAGTTTAAAATTCACAATGATTGGCTATTCTGATGAGAAGAAAGGGTATTGTCTTTTGACCAATGGAAAATTCATTGTGAGTAGGGATGTCCTTTTTTATGAAACTAAGAGTAAGAGTGCTGAAGAAATTGAAAATTTATTCAAAAGTTAAAAACTAAGGGAAGTAAAAGAAATGGAAAAATGCAAAGTCAGCCGACTTCACCAAATTGGTATGGACTTGATTTTCCTTCCTCTGAAGATGAGTCATCCAGTCCATCTACATCAACAACATCATCTAGGTCTTCTAGCAGTTCATCCGCATCTCCAAGCAGCAGCAGTTATTCTGATAGTGATTCTCCACACTCTTCACCTGAACGAAGAAAATCGGTTTATATTAATCATCTTTACAATGATGGAGATTTTACAAAAGCACAAGCAAGTGAGCACCAACTACCGAAATGGGCAGTTCATCTTTTGAAAGATGTAAAGCCTGATGAACAGAATAAAACAGGCACTAGAAGGGCACATAGAAGTGAAGGCAATTTTTCCTTGATAGCAAATGATTTTACTGAACCTTCCACATACAAAGAAGTAATAAAACATAAATAATGGCAATAGGCTATGGTTGAAGAATATTAAGTAGTAATTGAAAACAACACTTGGAAACTTGTTGATTGTCCATCAAATGTTAAACCCATAGGATGCAAATGGGTTTACAGAATTAAGTATAATCAAAAGGGAGAACTTGAAAAGTATAAAGCACGACTTGTCGCAAAAGGTTTTGCGCAGCAGGAAGGCATTTATTATGAGGAAACTTTTTCTCCTACAGCTAAATGGAACACCATCCAATTAACACTTGCATTGGCCGCTCAGAAAGGATGGAAAATTCATCAAATGGACGTGAAAAGTTCTTTTCTCAACGGGGATTTACAGGAGGAAGTGTATATGAGCCAACCGCCAGGTTTTGAAATTGAAAAACAATAACATAAAGTCTACAAATTGATCAAGGCTTTATATGGATTAAAACAAGCTCCCCGAGCTTGGTATGCAAATATGGATGAATATCTTAAGAAAGTTGGTTTTCAATGAAGTGAATCTGATGATACTTTGTATGTGCGACAACAGGGAAAATATCTGGTAATTCTTGTTATGTATGTAGATGATTTGATCATTACTGGAAACCATGATGATCATATTGCGCAGGTGAAAAAGGAGTTACATGCAGGTTTTAAGATGACAGATTTGGGATTACTTCACTACTATCTTGGAGTTGAAGTCCTCCAATGTCCACATCATATTTTTATTTCTCAGAGTAGGTATGCAGCAGAGGTTCTTCAAAGATTTGGCATGCAAGATTGCAAGCCCGTTCTCACCCCCATGGAGCAAAACCTGAAACTTTCAAAATTTGAAGGTGGGGGGGGGGAAGGTGGACAGTAAAACTTACATATAGTTGATTGGAAGCGTGATTTATTTGAAAAATACTCATCCTGATCTATCTTATGCAGCCAATATTCTTTCACGTTTTATGCAGGAACCACGAGACAGCCACTGGAATGTAACCAAAAGAGTTCTTCAATATATCCAAGGAACAAAAGATTTTGGTCTTCTTTACACAAAGACTAAAAATTTTGTACATGGTGGATATTCTGATGCCGACTTTGCTGGGAGTATTGATGACTGAGCATCAACATCAGGTTATTTAATGAACATGGGGTCAGCAGCAGTATCTTGGAGTTGTAAGAAACAAGCTACAATGGCCACTTCTTCCGCAGAAGTAGAGTACATTTCAGCATGGGAAGCAGCATGTGAAATTGTTTGGTTGCACCAAATTTTGTAGGACTTGGGCATTTCTTAGGCAGAAGCTACATCATTATTCATTGACAGCCAGTAATCATCAAACTTGCCAAGAACCCAGTTTTTCATTCAAAGACAAATCATGTGGACACCAAGTATCATCATATCAGATCTCTCATTGCCAAAGATGTCCTCAAGCCAGTTTACTGTCCTTCCGAAGATCAGATCTCCAACATTTTCACGAAACTGCTTGGCAGAATAAAATTTACTAAATTCAGGGATGAACTTGGTATCTGTTGTAATGTATCTTTGGATCATAGAGGGGAATGTTAGATGATCCAAAAATACAATTTTATCATAGGTTATAAAATTAGAATAAAATAATTACTAATTTAAGATATTAAATTAATAATTATTATTCTAGAATGTTTAATTATTTAGAATTAGTATATTGTTGTAACTAGATATGACTCTCCAAATGTGTCGTATCTTAGGCTCTATTTTAGGAGATTTGTTAGCTAGTTGGTTTGAATAACATTTATTGTAAATGGACACTTGTTGTTTAATAAGTGATCCATAATTAGAGGTAGTTAGGACATGGAGCTATAAATAGCTCATTGCAAGAGTGTTTGGATGTTCGGGTGTAAAATCTTGCAAAATCAAATTATGTAATTATTTTTTTCTGATTAATAAAATTACGTGTATGAGGACACTTCTACCATTATTGTGGTATCAGAGCTCCAGTAATGCTGCAGTGGATTTGAGGAGGAGATTCCAGCTCTACAAGTTTTTGGAAAACTCCTTTGATTTGATCAAGCGAATGATTGGTATGAAATTTTCCAGTTTTGTGATTTTAGATTTTAATCTGCAAATTGATTTTGTTAATTCTTTGATGCTGGAACATACACCCTGGCTGGAATTTAATGCAAAGTTGGATGGTTTTTTTTTATTAAGTGTAATATTGAAAGCATTGAGGAAAGTGTAATAATGAAAGCATTGTTGGCCAAAATTCATTAACGCTCACAAACAGCATCTAGTTGATTTTTTGGACGCAGTTTGCTTCTTTTTTTTGGACGTAGTTGGTTGGAGGAAACTTTACAAGAAATAATTCTTGTAAATAAGTTGGTTTTTGCAATATTAATAATATTTAATAATATTAGTTTTGTAATAATAATAAAATAATATTAGGTTTTATAATATTCAACAATTTGGGGATGACACAAAAACCAACTTATTTACAAGAATGATTTCTTGTAAAGTTTCCTCCGACCAAATATCTATGGGATCGTAAAAATATGGATGGATAGTTGATAGAGAATGGAAGAGATTAAATGAAAGAGAGGTTGAACAACCATTAGTGTTATGCACACAAAACAAGTCATTAGCGATCTTCAGTAGAACTGAATCTTCCAAACAACTTTCAAATGTATCAATGCAATTTAGATGAGAGCTTGATCATTCTACCAAAAGATCATTTGTTAAATTAAGAGGTTGGACACATTGCATCAATGTACTCAAAAGTGATGATTCATGTTGACAATGTGCACTAGAAGGAAAAGTAAGCTGATAGATATGACCATCAAATGGAATTGGAAGATTAAGAACTCTTGATAGTCATGATTTACATATTAAGATTCTTTTTCATATTCTAGTAATGCACATCACAAATTTTCAACACTTAATTGTTCAATATGCTAACAAATGACATCTAAAAATTGAAAATGCAAGCATAAAACAAATATGAAATCAACCAAAATAAATTAAGGAAACACAATTAAAATAACTCATAATTCACACCACTGTTACAATTAAAGCTACAATATAATTGGGACTGGTTTGAAACAACTCATAAGTACAAAATGGCTTACTAAAAAAATGATTAAAATTTTCATATAAATGACCATTTTTTAGTCGGGGACCAATAGTAGCTAATTTACAGTATCTTATAACACGACCAACTTTTAGTCATATTTAGCTTAGTCGTTAATTGGGTGTCTCAAATTTATCATCTAGTATTATATTTAGTCATAAATTTGGTTGTTATAGTCGTTAATTGACACAATTAATAACGACAAAATATACTACCATATGATCGTCAGATAAAACGAATTAATGACGAAATAAATATGACCAAAATGTTGGTTGCGTTATAAGATAATGTAAATTAGCTACTAACAGTCATATATATGCAAATGTTAGTCGTTGTTTGAAACCAATTAATGACCAAAGAAATATGATTAAATTGTGGCCATGTTATAAGATATTGCAAATTAGCTACTAATAGTCGTATATATGTAAAATTTAGTCATCATTTGTAATCACAAATTTATTATTTACAGTAGTCATTTATATTTTTTTGGTAGTTTCATATTTATTATATAAACGACTGATTTAGTAATTTATATTCATTTCATTTACTTTAATTAATAATCATTATAAACAAATAATCTAGTCATATATTCATTTTATTTGTGTTCATATTTAACCAATATAAACTACTAATTTAGTAGTTTTAAATTGATTTTATGTGTTCATTATTAATCAAGATAGATTAATTAGTGTGATTTTATGACTAAATTATATAAAAAAAAAAAAAAGTCTTATAATGTGCACGCTAATATAATATGAAAACGTAAAGTTACATATGTTAATGAAAATACTAAATAATATAAAGTAAAACTACAAATAATTTCAACTACATAAATTATATTATATGAAATGTCAAGTATTACAATATGAATTTCCAACTTAATATTGGTTGGACTATAATTTACACATGAAATATTGTTTCATCACTTTGAAACATTAACATTGTGTTGCCAAGGCATTACAAGGGAATTCACCAACATTAAAGACTTGACCATCAGTCTAATCTCATGCGGGATATTGGCTTTAAAGGTGTCACTAGACTAGTTCTCTTCTCTCTCTCTTTCTACATCTGTCACTCCAATGTTATTGTTCTCCTCTTTCTTCAATTCATGCTTCTTACCATCAATACTAAGTTCCTGTTTTGAAAATGAAAGAAGATACAATTCAAATTATAAGGCATGAAAGACGATCAATACTGGAATATAAAATAAAGTATACTATAAAGGATTTATACGACATATACCTCAACGTCAGCAATGTCAATGCCATTTTTCCCCAGAAAAGAAAGAACCTAGAACAAGTTTTCTTTAGTTGGGTGATAGTGGCCATCATGTGGCTAGATGAACTGTATAAAAAAAGCAAATAAAACATCACCATAGAAAATAACGCCTTAGGAACTTAATATTTAACCTTAAATAACATCTCAACGTAAAGAAGTAACCATTTTCCTAGACACTCGTGGGCTGTGTTGTTGTACTTTGAGAGCCATTGTCATTATTGGTGGTTTTTCTCATGCCTATTAATGGTTCACACCATTGACCGGTAATATGGTGGTTTTCTATCATGTTTGACTCTGACACATCTATTCACATGGTAGAATTAGTACTTTGGATTGGATCAAGACAAAGATGAATTCCTTGGGTTTCATTTGATAAATCTAGGTTGAGTGGAGTTATTAGTTGTTCATGATTGTACACATGATTCCTTATATATGGATGGCTACAACATGCCATGGGTCCATACATGTGATCCTTTATATTCAGATGGTTGTGTCCATGTTGCGGATCCATACACATGATCCATTCTATTCGGATGTCTGCATCCATGTCATGGATTCATGTATTGTTAGATGCCTATTAAAAGATGTTTTATTAGGCATATTTACATAAGAGATGTCAAATATATTGTATCATGCTTGATTTTCAAGTCTCCTGACAGTGTTTCTCTGATTCCTTGCATTGACTTGTAAAGAATTTCACCCATCACTCCCTGTTCTTCCTTCATGCTTTAGGGGGCATTTTTTACATAGTATTTTGTCACACTTCCCGTCCCATATCTTAAAGCATCAAAATGCCAAAATATTTCAATGTACTCACCAAGAAACACATACAGAAGCATCCCTTAAAAAGAGAAGAAAAGTTTCCCTAAAAGAGTTCTAAAGAAGTTTGCCTAAAAACCTAGTTTTTAGGATCAACACTTTTTGCACCACTGCTGGCCCGTGATGATGGATTATTGCAGCATACTGACCTAGCGTTGCCATCATTGATTTTGATAGGAAAACTCACGTTGAGCCTCTCTGGCAGTTTAAAGTGGACTAGATGCTTCTCTTACTAGAAGCCTCAAGAACGACGAGCTTGATAGTGTTGAATAAGGATATGGTTGAGTTCTCCCATTTTGAGTCCTTGATCCTACCTTTAAGGATCTTCTACCTAAGATGTGGACCTTCTTCTCCCTTTTGTGGATTCATAACTCCCTCTCCTTTCCTATAAATGAAATCCCTTCTATCCCAAACTCGTTGTTCATTTCTTGGCTGCATTCATATGCTGAATCTATGCTTAAATGTTGCCCATCTTACTATGGAGAAGGAGAGCTTGAAGGTCTTGGATTGGACTTGGAAATCCACCATAAAGGAGGCTTCCAACATCAAGGCTCATATGGTTGTATGCTTCCCTCATTTTCTATTAATAAATACATCAGGTGTTTACTTTCCATAAGTGTATAAACCATTATTCATTTAGTATAATATTCCTTGATTTGTCATATAGTTTATGTTAAAATGAATTATGCTATGTATGCTCTTGTCTCTTTTGTTTGATATTCCTTGCAAGTACTCATCCATATTGGTGTAGGACTGAACATGGAAGTGATAAGATCGAGGACGACATCAACGAGCACTTAACATCAGAGTGACGTAGGTCATCTATCTTACTTTGTATTTTCCAACATGAACTAGGAAAGTCTGCATGTGTTTGTATAGTTTTTTGCTAGATCCTCTTATAGGACTAGAGAAATCACTTCTATCCTCAGAAGGGATTGTCTTCACAACACATGAGTAGGACAAGATTATTCCATTGAGGGTTGCATATCTTCAAGGAGGCTCAAATTCAACTTTCATGGACTGAGATCCTATCAGGGAATCACCTCCAAGTGTGTGAAATGGTCCTGAATTAGCTGAGTCAACCATTTTCTCGAATGCACGAATTTCGATGAAAATTTTGCGTGGTACATGACTATCAAAGAAAAATTTGCGAAGTCTTCAATTTTTTAACTTTATCAACTTTGGACCTTAGGATAAATTAAATTTTTTAAACTTCATGATGTCTTCAACTATAAAATATTCACTTGTGCATTCTATTAGACGTCTTTTAGCGTCTTTTGGATTGTGAAAATATTTGTACAATTTTCTGGTGTTAACAATTTCCCCATGATGTATGAGGTTAGGGGAAAATGTATAGAATACATCACGTTTTCTATCCTGAGGGAGAATCTGATCAACTTTTTGAGAGAGAGGATAACTTGTTATGGAGATGAGTAGGGAAACCCCTTGACTGAGTATAAAGGATAACCATGCTATGAAGAAAACCCAAAGAGTAAAAACGTGTCTATACAAGGCGAGCATGTCCTGTGTTTGTTATGATGACTAGTGATGAATTATTATAATAAGACAGGAAATGGTTCCCTCGAGTCAACGTCGTGGTGGTTGACGTGTTGATGGCTAATGATGATAATTTTTTATGCCCTCAAGGGTGTTTATATTACAAATAGACTGAATTTGGTTCCCCCATGCATAAGAAAGGTGAAGCATTGTTGAATTATGTGCTGAGGCATTCATGGGACTTTGACTTTGGGTACCTCCCCTGTATAATGAGGTAAACACTGTTGAATGAGGTGATTTGTGATGCTAGGGTCTTCAACTAAATGAGTTGCAATGGTTATTAAGTACGGTACCACCTTGACATGAAAACTTGTGTTGGTGTTGAGACATTAGTGGGAAATAGTGATTCCCATTATGCCACCCGAAGATATCCCTTCAAGGGGGGACTATTCAAGGTACTGACTTAATCCTAGAATATGAGTGTTGAAGTCGATAGGAAATAAGCGTCAACCGTCTAGCATGCTGAGTCAGGGAATCAATATAAGGTGTAAAAAGAATTTAATAGTGTGGGTCAAACAAGACATGATAATGAGAGCTAACGATATGAGTGGATATGGGCAATTGACTAGAGGTTAGAGCTATTATGCAAATGGTGGCAGTAAAAACACTTTTGCTGATAGGGATGGCCCTAGAGTCGGTAGGATTTCTAGGGTGGGTGTACATATGTTATGATTGGTGCGAAAAGGGTAAATGGCTATGGGTGATGTGTGAGCTCGTGACTAGAAACTACTGCTGGATAAAAAGACATGAAAATATGGGTGGGAATTTTTTTCCTAAAAAATGTTTATCCCCTTGCCAAAAGAATATGAAGGTGATTTGGATGTATAGACATAGCGATGGGTGCCCCATAAGAATGGTGACTTGTATGGAGGTGTGGTGTTTTTGTTGAGGACGGGGGCCCCATTGGTTGGTCTCCGTGTGAGGTTGGTGAGGATGATGAAGTGACGCAGATGGTCTATTGTAATATGGGTGAATGGTAGGGAAAATGTAGGACACAGTGTTGCATACGTCTTGATCTACCACAACATTTAAGGGGTGGCTTGGAGATGGGGCTGGTAAGAAATGAGTGAAGATAAATGAGGTTGATCTTCAAGGCATGCTAGCTAAAGTGGTTCCCAGGCCTGGATATATGGTCATGGATCCCCATATTCTGTGGGGGTCTATAACATGAGGTGATCCATGAGTGGGGAGGCTCTATCAACCAACGTGGAAGTTTACCATATGCGGGGGAGATGATGATAAATGTGGTTGAGATGATGGACCCTATGGTGCATTTCAGAGAAATGATGTCAGTATATGAAAATATTTGTGGAAAGTCTATCATGATGAGTGATGAATGATACCTGCTCTATCACTGGCCTCTATAGCGTTGATCCTAGTAGGGAGCATGTTGATGTGCCTAAAGTGGTATTATGAGTGTGTGGTGGATCCAAAAAATAAATTTTGGGTTGAAAAGGAATGGAGGGTGCCATGACGTGGTTATGATCGTTAATTATTTGACGGTTTTGAAAACGAAGATCCTGAGCTCTATATTGAGCTCGAGAAGGTGTTGAAAAGGACGATTTATAGGCAAAAGTGGGCCCAATGCCACCTCATTTTCACTTTCTATTTTGGGAGTCTAGAGTTGATCCAAGAGTTGCTTCTTTCCATTGTGGCCATCCGGTGTACCCATGTAGCACATAAGGATAGTCATGTTAGAACACTTAACTTTAACTTTGTAAATTTTATAGACTAAGTTAGGTAGGTCGTACAGGGTGCCCTATACGAGCTTTTTTAGGGTCAAGAAACGTAGACCGTGTGAGAGAATAAATGACACTCGTGCGATCTCTGCATGTTCCCAAGACATTCACGTGGAGACTTCATGGTAAAGGGCCTAACAACCGCATCATCGGTACGGCTGATGGGCTTGAAGCCGCAACGTTGTTTCTCTAGTGACATTGCGGCTCAACCTCGCTAAGCCGCACAGTTCACACTTAAGTTTTAATAACATACGCGCAGATGACGTGTCTGCTCAATGAACAGACACCAAGTCCTAGGAATGGTGACACCTCAGGTTAGGCCGTAATAAATGCACGCAATGTGCATCTGTTTGAGGAATAGATGCATGTACGACATGTTCGTGATGTCCATAAACATGTGATGGTTTGAAAATATGATTTTTAACAGCCTAGGAGGCTAATTGTTTTCTTTTGTATCCTTGATCATAGGATGGGGATGCTTTGGAGAGAGTGAGATTGGCGGTGACTGCAGTTAGCAGAGTGTCTAGGACATCCACAAAATTGTTCCAAAACTTTTAAAAGATTGCTAAAAATTTATTAAAATGTGCCTAGAGGTGATATATTCCCTTGTGTAACAAAACTTAATCTTGGGGATGAATCTTTATGCCCAAATTGGCCTTATATTAGCAAGAATTTAATTATTTTGTTGGAAAGTAGAACTGATAAGAAGATAAGGTTTATAACTTGGGCCCTATAATAGAATCCAAATTTAAAACTCTGAGATGAAAGTTTGAATGATTTAGATTAAGAATGGAAGTGCAAAATCAATGGATAGCCTATTAAGATGTCTTTGAATAGAACTTATAGGTATTCACTATAACTATTAAATATAAATAAAATAAATATGTGTTAGGTTCCTATACCAATAGTAGTCATAATTTTGAATGACTAAGGTTAAGCCTTGTAATATTGTACATACCTTTTCTTTCTGCAAATGTTTTCCATATTAAAAAATTTAAAGAGGGTATGTCCTAAAAGAATAATCAAAGGACAAAAAGAATGAAAATGGGTAAAAAAATGAAATATATGAACCCCAAAAGACAAAAAGAGACCATTAAAGTGTGCAAGTCAAAATTCCACTACTATTTACTTTTTATGCATAATAAATGATTGTGTGCAGCTTGTTACTTATGCCACAATCCATGATAGTCAAAATGCTTAAACTTGGCTATTTCATACTTTGAATTTTATGTTTATAGGTAGTGAATAAATTTTACCAAACAGTGTAATCTTGGCAGATCATTAGATAGGTAGAGTGAATAAAAGGAGCTCATCAGTCTAAGATGAGCCCTTGGATGATATGAGGTTAGAATTAGATAGTTTATTTTGTAAAGAAAAGAAAAAGATTGATAAAGGTTTCTAGCCTAAATGCACCCAAATAAAGTGAAGAAAAATGGTAGGATGAGTAAGTGGGTAAGTAGTAGAAAGGTTACAGAAATATCATGTAATTTGATACAAAAATCACTTATGTTATTGTTCCAAATGCATCATTTAAATATGCATAAGTGGTAAAAAAAAAGAAGCAATGGTTCACAATTTGGTTTACTTAACATCCCCTCATTCATTTTAACCCCTATGACACTCACTAACTTCCCTTCCATAATAAAAATATTAATACCTATAGTTTTTAAGTCAAAAAGGCTCAGAGCATTTCTCTGACTTCTGGTGGGACCGGACCCTCGGCTTGATGACTTAAGAAGGAAAGGTGTTAAATTTCATCATAATTCATTCATCCCCCTCACAAAACCCCTTTTCCTAAGGTTAAGTTCTCTTGCCTAGGAAAACCCCTTTATAAACATGTTTTATGTACAAAATCCACCAAATACATTTATCCTAAGTACTAAGTATATGGAAAGCACACAACATTTCATATACCTAAGTGCAATACCCCTTCTGCTCATTTCACTTCATATTAACTTTTTAATTAAATATATAAAATTCCCGAAAAACCCACTACCTCGTATATATTTAACTCCCTTATACAAAATAACCCCACCCCTTAGTTTAGTTATAAACTATACGACTACCCCATATCCCACAAATATTTTAAATCCCGCCCTCAGTCCTTAATCCCATGTTAAAGAGTCCCCGATGAGATTAAGCTCCAAGTTAATCTCATACTGCCGATGATTAGACCCATGGGCCCCCCGAAAAACTTTATGGGTAAATCGTTGCGTAGCTTCACCTCCCGATCACCGTATGATCTCCCTCCCCCTCATCTAATGGCTCACATCCATATCGGGTTGACCCAATGTCCACCTTTTACTCACCCGATAAGGTGGTTTTCCTCTCGGCCCCCGATGCTATGTGGCAACCGTTGAATGGAATCGGGGGACCCCTCCCGAATACCGCCCGCACCACAAAAGCGGTGCGATGGACCTCCCAAACCACTTCCCCCTTTCAACCAAAAACCGTCACTGTTCATCAATTAGTGAACCCACAAAATTTTAACCATTTTTCCTATAAAAGCCCATTTACCCCTCTTTTCACTCTTTTCACGCAATTGTTATTGAGAATTTAGAAAAGACATTGCGACCCCTACTGATCTAGAATTTATCCAGGACAAAGAATGAAAGGTATTACAGACTCATGTGCATGGATGTGCCTATGTTACTTATATAACGGAGCGATAAGATTTCTTGAATACACAGACACTGAGGAAATCAGAGAAAACATAACAGTCAAACATGCAAACAAAACAAGTTTAATAAGGAGTTCACCCAATGCTCCTGGGCTATGTCTCCTGGTCCAGCCTTTCAATGGTGGCCTCTCTATTATGTTTTCAAGCAGAGTTTTTACAACAGTGAGATCGGTTCGAGACTCACATAAATAGGATGAAGTCAGTAGGAATGGAGTGTACAGACTCTCCTTACTAAAATTCGACCTCTGAGGGTCACAGTAGTATGACAGGCCTATGCCGAGGAGTTTTCTTGAACCTATCAAGCATTCAATGGAGTACACAGGCTCTCTGACTCTCTTTGGCTCTATCTGGCTTGATGTTGCCTTCAAGTCAGCTCGGCTTCTACTCCCTGTTCTCTGCTATTAGCTTTCTACGTCTCTTCATTGTCTGCCTCTGTGTTTTCGCTCCTTTACTTCTCTCAGTTCATGGCTTTAATGCTAGTCTGTTCTTTGACTACTCGTTTCCGTTTCTCGGCCTTCTGGTTTCCTTTCCTCTATCCGTTCGAATTCCTCTGCTTTGCGTCATCATCACTGGGTAATGCCTAGCAGGGAGGTGGCCACCTGTTTGCTAACGAACTGGGTGTCAGATTCCCTGAATCATATTTGTATGGTCGTTAAATCTGTTTGCTTCAAGATCGCCCGCAAACACGAATCGTTTACCAACTCATCATCCATGTCAGACTTCAAATCCCCTATCATCTTTCTTTTTGACCTGTCAAATTCAGTCAGTCATCGGGACGTATCTCCATCGTCAATCTGGACCCCCCAGATCCTACGGTCATCCTTCATATCGGGCGAACAAGTCGCACGACGTTTACTAGTCTGAAGCGGGCAGTTTTCTCTCTCTTCCACCAGATGCGTGTTGCTGGATGTGTGGCATCGGGTGAGACTCAGTCAAAACTGCTTACCGCTTCGAAGCCTTCCGATACCCTGCCAGTTTTGGGGAATCCCATGCTACGAAACTGAAACAGTCACTTTTCCAAATTTTATAGCGATTTTGGGTCTAGGCGCTTCGGGGCTTTCCTTCATTGAGGAGGACACCCTGCGATACGCAATTAGCCTCTGTTTCCCAAATTAGCCTCCGATTTTGCCAGTTTTGTGCCATTACGCTTTACCATGGGCCAACGGTCTGTGCACTCGACCAAGGGTCCTCGTTGCTCCGCTCTAGCCACAACTGCAATCGTTATGAGGATTCCTTCTAATAGCTTCGATATTTTTTAAGACTTGAATCTTCTAGCATAATTTGAATCAGTCATGAAAACTTAGAGAGTTTTTAGGATCAAATTTGGATCACAGCCTTCCCACTGAAAAAGCTTTTGGACCACCAAAAGTTGGTTTTCTTTTAAGCATCAATCAAGTGAGGGTATTTCTTCCTTGCTTACTCAATTTCTATCCATTTCGCACTGCTTGGCTTTGAACCTTTGAGTTCAATCCTGAGGTACTCAACATCCCCTCTGCATATAGTTCTTACCTTCTTGTCCAGAACTGTATCTTCCTACAACTCATTAAGATATTCATGTAAGAGATCATCAATAGAGGGCAATTGACTCTGCTCTTCAGGATCTTCAATTAATGAAGGTTCAAACAGTCTCAAGCTGTCTGCATTAACAACTGAGTAGATTTGCATGTAAGCTAGTAGATCAAGGCGAAAAGCATTCTCACCGATTTTCTCAAGTATCTTGAAAGGTCCATACCTTATTGGCTTCAACGTCTTTCCTTCACCTTACATTCTGTCTTTGCTGATATACAGCCAGACTTGATCACCAACTTGGAAACTATGCTCCATCTTATGCTTGTCATGCCTTGCCTTGTACTTGGCTTGGCTCTTTTCCAGCTATTCCTGTACTGCCTGGTCAATCTCTTGGATTTTTTCAATGAACGTGGTTGTCTTGTCCACATCACTATGTCCATCAACTGCTATGTCTTTACCAAAGACAAAATCCAAGGGAGACCTTGGTGTGAAACCAAAACAGGTCTCAAAAGGAGATCTCTATGTAGAAGAATGTTTAGCTCGGTTGTAAGCATGTTTCACATAGCATAAATGTTCATTCCAAAATTTGGGATGCTTGCTGCAATAGCCTCTGAGAAACCGGATCACTGTCTTTTTGACCACTTCTATTTGGCCATCTGTTTTCAAGTGAAAATTTGTGCTCTTCTTCAGCCTGGTGTCCATCAATTCCCATAAACTTGACCAAAATTTCCCGACAAATCGGGTATCTCGATAAGATATTATGGAAGTGGGTAATCCAAAATGAACCCATACATGCTGAAAGAACAACTTTGCAGTTTGTTCAGTTGTAATATGTTTGTTACAAGGTATTAAAATACACATTTTGCTGAACCTAGCCACAACAACATATAAATAGTCATGACCTTTCCTAGATTTAGGCAGTCCTCCAACAAAGTCCATGGAAACACTTTCCCAGGGATGAGAAGGAACTGGTAGTGGAGCGTACAAGCCTAGTTTTCTATTGTTGGGCTTGCTTTTAGCACACATGGTACACCCTCTTACATATCTAGAAACTATCTCATCCATTTTTGGCCAATAGCAAAATCTTTGCAGTTGTGCAACTGTTTTACTTACCCCAAAGTGACCTGATATTAGAGGAGTGTGTGCTTCTCGAATTATCTTTACTCTTTCAATTTGCGAAATGCATAGCTTCCCACAATGATACAACAGTTGGTCCTTAATATGATAATCCAATTCTTCTACTTGTTTGCCTTCACTTAAAGTTGCATATGCATCTTTAAAATCTATATCTTGAGCATATTGTTCAATGTAGTTCTCATGCAATACTGAATTATGCTTAAGTATAGTAAATGCATTTATAATTGGTCTAGATAACATATCTGAAACTTTATTGTGTATGCCCTTTTTTATATCTGATGACTAAATGAAACTATTGTAGAAAACTCATCCATATATAGTGGCTTGATTGCTGCAACTTAGTTTGGGAGTGTAGATATTGAAGTGGTTGATGATTAGTATGTATAATTGTCTCTTTGCCCATTAAGTAATGTTTCCACTTTTTCACACTCTGTACTAATGCATACAATTCTTTATCATATGCGGGATAGTTAACTACTGCAGAATTAAATGTCTCAGAATGATAACATATGGGTTTACCGTGCTGCATCAACACTGATCCCATGGCATAGTCATTGGCATTTGTTTCAATCTCAAATGGTCTTTGAAGATCGGGCAGTGCTAGTACTGGTGCTGTACTAATATTTTCTTTCAAGGTGTTGAAGGCTTTTTGTTGTTTGCCTCCCCACTGAAACACCTTGTTCAATCATGTTAAAGCATGTAAGGGAGCTGCAATTAAGGAAAAGTTAGAAATAAATTTTCTCCAATATTGTGATGCTCCTAAGAAGCTTCTAACTTCTGTAGCAGATTTGGGTTTAGGCCAGTTTACAATGAATGCAACCTTAGAGGGATCTATCTTCAATTCACCACCCCCTACTATATGTGCCAAATAATTCAAAGATGTTTTGCCAAATTCACATTTTGAGAGTTTAACATAAATTTTTTCTCCTTCCAAAAAACATATAGTGTCTACTTAACATGATTTAAATGTTCTTCCCACATTTTGCTAAATATAAGAATGTCATCCAGATGTACAATAAAAAAATCATCAAGAAAAGGTTTGAGTACATCATTCATTACTCTCATGAAAGTAGCAGGAGCGTTAGTTAAGCCAAAAGGCATAACCAGCCACTCATACAATCCCTGCTTTGTTTTGAAAGCAGTCTTCCATGCATCTTGCTCTGCGACTCTGACCTGATGATAGCCGCTATGCAAGTCTAACTTGGAAAAATAAACAAATTCTTTCAACTGATCTAATAATCCATCTATGCGAGGAAGGGGATAACGATTTTTTATCGTTATCTTATTCAGTGCTCAGTAATCAATGCACATTCTCCATGAGCCATATTTCTTTTTCACCAAAACAATTGGAGACCCACATGGTGATGTGTTAGGTCTGATGAACCCCTTCTCGAGTAGCTCCTGTACCTGCTTCTTGATTTCTTCATTCTCTAAAGCGGAAAACTTGTACATTCCAATGTTAGGCAATGGAGCATCTTGCTGCAAATTAATATCATGCACTATTTCCTTTTTGGGTGGCAGACCTTTAGGTTCTTGAAACAATAAATCATATTCTGAAACAACTTTTTCTAAATCAGCTTGTGTTTAGCATCCAACCCTCAAATACGTTGGTTTTATCAGGTTTCTTTTCCTTTACAACCATCAGTAAAAATTGTTTGCATGAATTTACAATTCGTTTCATTTGCCCTGAGTTTATGAGAGTATAATTATTCTTGAGCTTATGAGCTCTTACAATATATTCAATTCCATCTTTAACGAGTAGATGCTTGTTCTCAGCTCTATAGAAATTAGCTTTTATATCATACAAGTAAGGACTTCCTAAAACAATTCCACATATATCCAAAGGAACTATATCTAACTCAACCTCATCTACAAATGCTGACCCAAAAGAAAACTTAAGTTTACATTGTCTAGCCACTTGTAGCTTTGCTTTATCACATAGCCAACCTAATGGATATGGTTTCTTGTGAGGTGCGGTCAGTAATCCCAACTTCTTTACAATTACTTCAGAAATTAAATTTACTTGTGAGCCACTATCAAACAAAGTATCAATCTTTTGATGATGGGAAATAACTCGAATATGAAAAAGCTCAGCGCTTTTTCTCTCATTTTCTTAATTATCAGTAGATTGTGCAAAATTACTAGTAGACGCTTCAGAATTTTTACCTTTTATACCTGTGGCTGTGATTATTGCTTCATCTCCTGAGTCTGACCCCAAATCCTTTTGAATAGCTATAGTAGTCTTCTTCTTCTTGCCATCGAACTTCTTAGGTTCCAGCTTCGGATGCAGAATCCAGCAGTGTTCATCATCATGCCCATCCTTCTTACATTGAGTGCATGAGGACTTGATCTTCTACTAAAGTGTTTGTCTTCCTCTCTTTCCATTTCTGTTTTCTTTTCCCCTTATTTTTTCTTGCAGTGGGTTGGATGATCCCCCAACTTCTGGGTTCCAATTCTTACCTCTATCTTCTAGATGTGTAGCCTGAATGGATACCTCATCTATGCTAGTGGGATTAAACATGAGGATAGTGTGCCTCATGTAGCTGTGTAGACCACCTATATACTTCAACAGAGTCTCAGGCGAGTCTAAAGAAATTCCTAGAATCAAATCTCTTTTCCTAAATTCTTGGGCATAACCTTGTACACTTTTCCCTTTTAGTTGTTGAAGAGTTTGCCAGCTCATCATGGCTTGCTGCATGTAGGCTAGTGGATAGAATTTCTTTTTAATTGCAGAAACAAATTCACTCTAGACAGAAAGAATCTTACCATGTTTCTTCATGTCAGCTTGTGTCCTGCCTTCCCACCATACCAAGGCAGTGCCTCCAAGGTGTAGGTTGGCCAGCTGAATCTTACTCTTGTCTAAGTCAATGCTCTGCGCTCTACAATAAACATCAATCTGTCTTATCCAATTATCCAGCTTCTCTGCATTCAACTCTCCATCATATATTGGTAAATCAAATTTAACATATAATTTAATCAAATATGTCTTCTTTTTATTTTCAAGGCTATTAGGAGGCATGAGAAATTTTTCTTCTTTCCCTTTACCTTTAGAGTGGTCATGGAGGAGAGATTCTTCTATTCCTTTGTCTTTTTTGGAGCTTGATGAATCTTCATCTCTATGTTTCTTAAAGTCCCTATACATTTCCTCCACCATGGATCTCAGGGCCATAAAACTATCCATGAACTAGGGGTCTGATTCCAAGGGATTTTCTTCTGACATTTTCCTCTTAGAATAGACTCTTCCAATTTCCAGGTTAGTTTCAGCCAATTCTCCTTCTCCTAATTTGAGCTTTGATCTAGTTAGCATTCAACAACAAAATCCAACACAAGATTGTCTAACCTTAATAACCCTAAGCTCTGATACCACTTGATCTGGAATTTATCCAGGACAAAGAATGAAAGGTATTACAGACTCATGTGCATGGATGTGCCTATGTTACTTATGCAACGGATCGATAAGATTGCTAGAATACATAGACACTGAGGCAATCAGAGAAAACATAATAGTCAAACATGTAAACAAAACAAGTTTAATAAGGAGTTAACCCAATGCTCCTAGGATACGTCTCCTGGTCCAGCCTTTCAGTGGTGGTCTCTCTATTATGTTTTCAAGTAGAGTTTTTACAACAGTGAGCTTGATTCGAGACTCACTTAAACAGGATGAATTTAGTTGGAATGGAGTGCACAGACTCTCCTTACTTAAACTCGACCTCTGAGGGTCACAGTAGTATGACAAACCTATGCTGAGGAGTCTGCTTGAACCTCTCAAGCCTTCAATGGAGTACACAGACTCTCTGACTCTCTCTGGCTCTATCTGGCTCGATGTTGCCTTCAGGTCAGCTCGACTTCTACTCTCTGTTCTTTGCTATTAGCTTTCTACGTCTCTTCGATGTCTACCTCTATGTTGGCTCTCCTCTGCTTCTATCAGTTCATGGCTTTAAAGCTAGTATGTTCTTTGACTGCTTGTTTCTGCTTCCCAACCTTCTAGTTTCCTTTCCTCTGTCTGTTCAAATTCCTCTGCTCTACGTCATCATCACTGGGTAATGCCTCACAGGGGGGTGGCCACCTGTTTTCTAACGAATTAAGTGTTAGATTCCCTGAATCATATGCGAATGGTCGTTAAATATGTTTGATTCAAGATCGCTCGCGAACACGAATCATTTTCCAACTTATCATCCACATCGGACTTCAAATCCCTTGTCATCTTTCTTTTTGACCTGTCAAATCCGATCAGTCATCGGGATGTATCTCCCTCATTGATCTGGACCACCCAGATCCTACGGTCATCCTTCATATTGAGCAGACAAGTTGCACGACGTTTACCCGTCTGATGTGGGTGGTTTTCTCTCTCTTCCGCCAGACATGTGTCGCTCGATGTGTGGCATCGGGAAGGACTCATTCAAAACTACTTACCGCCTTGAAGCCTTCCGATATCCTGCCGATTTTGGGGAATCCCGCGCTACGGAACCAAAACAGTTACTTTTCCGAATTTTATAGCAATTTCGGGTCTGGGTGCTTTGGGGCTTTCCTTTACTGAGGGGGACATCCTGTGATATGTGATTAGCGCTAGAATCCACCTCTGTTTCCCAAATTAGCCTCTGATTTTGCTAGTTTTATTCCATTGCGCTTTACCATGGGCCAAAGGTCTGCACGCTCGGCCGAGAGTCCTCGTTGCTCTGCTCTGGCCACAACTGTAATCGTTATGAGGATTCCTTCTGATAGCTTCGATCTTTTCTAAGACTTGAATCTTTTAGCATAATTTGAATCGGTCATGAAAACTTAGAGAGATTTTAGGATCCAATTCAGATCACCTGCAAACAACCAAATTTCTCACAAACCTCCGCCATTACTCCACAGACGCTGCAAACAACCCAGCTTGTTCATAAGTCCGTACCAATACCGTACGAACCTCTGCAGTCACCATCAACCACCCGTTTACAATCAATTTCACCCAAATTCCAGGTATTTAACCGTGGAATTCCAACTCCATTATCAAATTCCAAGTCAATTCACCCTCGTGACACTATTAGTTAAGTAAAAAAGATCAAATTTACTTAAATTTTAACACTGTGAGCCATAAACAACTGCAAAACCTCCATTGCCCTAAAAACTCTGAATCACCCCCCACACTCAAATCCACAAGAACTGAGTATGGCTACCCCAATTGCAATGGATGTAAGGCCCATCACTACACCTCATTTAGACCTGGACCACCTTCCTTTAGCTGATAAAGATTTCCAAATAAAAGATACCTCTACCCAAGAGTCCCCACTCAAAGTACATTGCCAAAGTAGGGACAGGTTCCTGAACCATGCTGATGAAATTGGCCTTTGGGAGTCAAATTTTCCCAAGTACCAGTTCCCCCAAGTCCACATTTTTCCTGAGATTGTTCATATGTGCTATGCTTGCTATGTCCCCAGTCATAGAACTATCATGTCTCATGACTAGAAGGTCCTTTTCACCATTGTTGCTGAGTCTATTAATGAAATGTTGCAGCTCCAACTAGGGCCAAACCTAACCCCACTCTCAATTGGAGACTTGTTGGACCTGTATCCTAAACTTAGCTCTACAAAATTGGCCCAACTATTCCAAACCTTCATCAGAGAAGAGAAACACATCCCTAAGGACTCCCCCCCATATGTAGCTGCTATTTTTTCCCCATGGGGCCAGAATATTGTAGCCATGATATCCTGCATTTTGGGGTACACCACTAGTGAATACATTGATGAGTTAATCCTTGCCTTCATGTCCATCTACACTCTAGGACAACCTCCTGCTATCATTTATGACTATGCCCAATTTATAGCTGATAGGATGCATGAGAAATTCCTTAGAATGAACAATGAAAGGGTTTTCAAGTATTCTTCAGTTTTATACCATATGTTCTTATATTACCAACCTAATAAGTTCCCATTCACCCTTCAGAAGTTGGACACCAAAGGACAGCCCAAGTCATTCATATTTTGGACCCCATTGATCCACCAATCTCATTCTCCATACTCCTATTCTGATTTTATTGATTTATTTGTACACCCAGTAATGGAAATGTTGACTGGAAGCCCTCCTCCTAGAATCAGTCCAGAAATAAAGAGATTCCTTCAATTGTCTAAGTAGACCAAAGTGGGTGAGTGGTACCTTTACCAGAAACATACATAAATCAGGATATATGGTTGCATGCTTGCACCATATAACTTGCCAAGATACCTCCCCATGAGGTTGTTTGCCCTAGAATATTATAGACAAATCATCAATTCAGATGAAGTCAACTTCTTCAATGCCAAGAAGAAGGCTTTTTTCAAGATAAAAGCCCAATTAGGCCCCTTCATATGCAACTCTAGGGAGGTAGGAAAAGAAGAAGACCTAATTCTACAGAGATTGAAATTCCAAAGAATTTTTGTTTGGAGATATGACCCTTTGGAGTTCATCATGAAGAAGAGACATTTGGTCAAGCTAGGACCTTTCATTCACCATCCCATACCTAAAATAGAAGCATATGCAAATCAAACAGAATAGGTGGAATGTACCCTAGTAGACCAAGACAACACCGGAGTAGATGTAGAGAATGCTCTAATTGATTTAGAAAAGCAGCTTGATGACAACTCTTTTTTGGGGGTGCCAAAAGGACCAGAGACTACTATGAGCAGCCCTCCAATCATGCAGACTCCTTAGAATGAGGAGAATATCCCAAAAAGAAACAGAGAAGGGGCTTCCACTTCAGGAATGGCCACCTCAAATTTGAAACAGGAATCAAGCAAGAGGCAAAGGCTAAATCTAGCCTCTAAGCAAGAGTATACTAAAGACTCAGGTGAAGTCACAAATACAGGAGTAGAAAGAAGTGGGCCTACCACTCCATCTAGAGGCATGCAAGAGCCTTCCACATCACAAACTCAGATGTTGGAAAGGAAAATTAGTGTTGAAGTGTTTCCTTTAGAATTCCTATTGACAAAGACCAAGATATCAAGGAGAGATATAAAGAAATCAAAGCTAGAAATGAGAGGATTAAGGCCCAAGCATATGCTCAATACCTGAAGCCGACTCCCACCAATCAAACAAGGCTAATGTCAACCTTTGACATTAAAGAGGGAAAGTTGTAGATGACTTTTGTTAAACCCACAGCTCAGCAACCAGAGACAACATCAGATTTCAAAAGGGTAGATTTTGAAGTGTTGGCAAGGGATATTCATCCCATAGACCAGATTGAACTACACAAAAAGGTTAGAGAGATTATATGCTACACCCTGACAGGTAAATCCATAGCTGCCCGTCAGCTACAGAACTCTCTGAACAACATTTCAGCACAATTCCATGTAGAAATTCCCACCTGTAGATCACCTGGTAATGCAATATACTAAAGCAAAACACTTGATCTACTTCTACAAAAAATTTAGCGGAAGCTTAATCGAACATAAGCAACATCAATAAGAACACATATAATTGATAAGAAGGAATCAATCACACATGACACAGAAGATATGACCCGGGGAAAGCCTCAGCCTAAAACCCCAACTCTGTATTATCATACAAGTGGAAATATAGCCAGTATTACAAAAAGAATCAACTCAAAAGCTATCCTTCTCTCTCTGCAATACCTTTGCTGCTCACAGTCAAAGGCCTCTATCCAACCTCTTTTCTACCCTCCAAGCCTCCTATTTCATTGCGCAATTTTGATTGGGGTCCAGTGCAACCACTTGTGTGAATTGGCCTCTTCACACACTCACTAACCTCTGATCCAACTACGCAGTCCTGAAGGAGATAAATCCTCATCATGGATGAGCTTCCTTTATAGGAAAAATATTCATCGAATTGATAGTACATTGTCCCTTCTTTGATCTCAACTGGGTCTCTGTCTGAACTGACATGCATGCGTTATTCATGAGAGGATTTTCAGTTATCTGAAGTGCAGCAGTTATATGCAAGCATGCATTAACTAACTGAACTTACTTAATCTAAACAAACTGTTTAAATCAAATATAACTGGACTTGACTCAGTTAACTGGGCCAACTAATTACTACTCAAATTAGAACTCATCCTTATCTCTTTAACTGATGGATAAATTCCTCAATTAATAGATAAATTGTTGCATGTCCTCACATAGACTTCATGTTTGATTTTTCACAGCTAATTAACTCATGGAGAATTAATTAATTTATTTTCAAATAGTTGTTAAGTTCAAATTCGAATTTTACTTCCTATTTTTAGTCCAGGGACTGACTAAAATAGGAATCCATCCTAAAATGCTAAAAATAGAATGTTGCTTTTAGCACTTCCATTTTTCATTCCCTGTTGTTCAATCGAGCACTGGTACCCAAACTGCTATTTATAGAAATGCTATTTTTAGCACTTATATTTTTAGCATTTCTTGTTGCCATTTTCAACACTCCCTCTCAACAAGAAAGTCATTCAACTCGAACTCGATCATGTACCTTTGGAATGTTCTGCATGCAACACTTCTACCAAGTGCGATTGCTCCATCAACTCTAGAAACAAAAAAACTCTCCACTGACCTCTCTGTTGAGCTAGAAACATACTTTGATGTTGAATCTCTACCTGCTGCTGATAAGTGCTCCCTCTCAGACCTCTAAGCTACTGCAACACTCCATGCATCTCAAACTATTGCACACCTCTCTGTGTCATCCTACACTAGTGCAACACTCCTGTGCCTCTCGCATTGTTGCAGCCTGCTAGCTCTACACAGCCGTGGGACTCCTGCACTGTAGCTCTCTCTGTCACTCCATCTGCATTTGTCTCTACCCACTCAGCCAGTCCTACTACTCCTCATTGGGGCTCCCATAGCAAAGTTGAATCAAAGAGGTTGGGTACCTCAAGGATCCTGCCCCTATTCCAGCTTTCTTGGCACTGTCACTCCACATCACCCCGCCTCCTAACTAGAGGTATGGATGCATGTGATCTCTCTGCCTACCTGGCTCGAACTTTTCCCCTACTGGATGTCTCTGCATGAGTGGATGCCTCCACTCAGTCTCCTCTTGGCCTCACTAGTTGTGGCTACTCCACAACCTCCTGAAGTTTCTTCACCAATCGTGGCTCCTCCACAATCATCTGAGACTTCTCCTATGGCTGCATGTTGAGAGGTAAGTTGCTCTCCCTCTCAACCACTAAGTATCTAACCTTTGCCTTGCTCCTCAAGTCTTTGCATGCATCTTGTACCTCAAGTGCATACAGGTTCTTGGCTAGCACACCAATCTGTTTCAATCTTTCCCAACGTCACGAAATTTTCTGGAAAAAGAGTTGATTTTAAATCAGCGATATCTCCCTCCTCCGAACTCCGATTTAGTCAATTTTTTTTTTGAATTTGGGTCTTTTTCGACAAGGAATCCAAATCTATTATTTTCTTCTAAAAATTTTGTACATAAAATTTCAGATCTGCTCTGAAAACTCTCGCCCAAAACTCAAAATTTTGAAATCTCCTCTCAGTATACGGTTCTCTCCTTTGATCACCTTTGCTCTGATACCATGTAGAAATTCCCACCTGTAGATCACTTGGTAATGCAATATACTAAAGCAAAACAATTGATCTACTTCTACAAAAAATTTAGCGGAATCTTAATTGAACATGAGCAACATCAATAAGAACACATATAACTGATAAGAAGGAATCAATCACACATAACACAGAAGATATGACCCGGGGAAAGCCTCAGCCTAAAACCCCAACTCTGTATTATCATAAAAGTGGAAATATAGCCAGTATTACAAAAAGAATCAACTCAAAAGTTATCCTGCTCTCTCTGCAATACCTTTGCTACTCATAGACAGTCAAATGCCTCTATCCAACCTCTCGTCTACCCTCCAAGCCTCCTATTTCATTGCGCAATTTTGATTGGGGTCCAGTGCAACCACTTATGTGAATTGGCCTCTTCACACACTCACTAACCTCTGATCCAACTACGCAGTCCTGAAGGAGATAAATCCTCATCATGGATGAGCTTCCTTTATAGGAAAAATATTCATCGAATTGATAGTACATTGTCCCTTCTTTGATCTCAACTGGGTCTCTGTCTGAACTGACATGCATGCGTTATTCATGAGAGGATTTTCAGTTATCTGAAGTGCAGCAGTTATATGCAAGCATGCATTAACTAACTGAACTTACTTAATCTAAACAAACTGTTTAAATCAAATATAACTGGACTTGACTCAGTTAACTGGGCCAACTAATTACTACTCAAATTAGAACTCATCCTTATCTCTTTAACTGATGGATAAATTCCTCAATTAATAGATAAATTGTTGCATGTCCTCACATAGACTTCATGTTTGATTTTTCACAGCTAATTAACTCATGGAGAATTAATTAATTTATTTTCAAATAGTTGTTAAGTTCAAATTCGAATTTTACTTCCTATTTTTAGTCCAGGGACTGACTAAAATAGGAATCCATCCTAAAATGCTAAAAATAGAATGTTGTTTTTAGCACTTCCATTTTTCATTCCCTGTTGTTCAATCGAGCACTGGTACCCAAACTGCTATTTATAGAAATGCTATTTTTAGCATTTCTTGTTGCCATTTTCAACATTCCAGTTAGAGAAGGCCTCCTCACAGGTCAAGGATACCAGGATCAAGTCCTTAGAGGACTTAGTGATTGAATTGGGACACGATCCCAAGGATATAAAAGCCAAAGAACAACGTATTAAAAAGAAGAACGATGATATAGCTTTAATGAGAAATTTTTCAGCGTAAATCACATGGAATTTTCATTTGTTGACGTGTTTCGAACCAACAAGTGTGGTTCATCGTTAGGACAAGTTAAAGAATCAGATCCAACTTTACATATTAAATAGTAAGATCAGAACATCCAATGGCTATATTTCTCAACGACTATTTTGACTAACGGCTAAATTTGACTGGGAAACGGTTAGTTGAACAGGATTAAGGGCATGACCTTTATTTTAATATTTAAGTCAATTCCAATGAATATTAAATTGATAGTTAGTCATATATTTATTAAAATAAAGGTTAAAAGGACTTAAAATAGATCAATTATAAAATAAATTAATTTAATAGTTAGTTTAAAAATTATTAAATATATAAATAATTAGTTAAATTTTTATTAAAAAGTTAAAGGGTTATTTAATAAATTAATTATAACTGCATTGAAGAAACAACTAAAAATACCTCAGCTACAACATCCACAAACATTGGAAGTCCTAGAAGCCCAGTAGGGGCATGAAGAAATAATGGACTTAGTCTTAAAGTTGAATGATCAACTAAAAGAAACAGAAAAGGAATTGGATGCTTTAATACAATTAAAACAAGAAGATGTGGCCACTTCTTCAACAAATGTTATCCCTACAATCTCCAAAGCAGTGTCATCCACACTAGTAGCATCTTTGGCACCTACAACTCCACTTGCAACAGCATTGCCAGCAACAACAGAATCTACATCAATAGCAGGTGCATCAAGAGAGAAAGCAGCAGAACTAGTCAAAGCCATGGAATAGATGTCTATCCAGGCTACTGAAATGAACAGGTTAAGAGAAAAGGTTGTAAGTTTGGAAACAGACTGCAAACTTGTCCAACTGAAGCAGAAAGAAGAAGCACAAAAATCCCAAATAATGGGCGAGAGAATCAAAATCCTAGAGAACGATTTAACACTGGAGAAACCACTTGGACAAACCAAGGAAATGTTGTGGGCCAATATCATTGACTCTGCCAATGATATTTGGCCATCAATCCAAGTTATTTTTGAACAAACAGAGTTAGTAAAGATAGCTACAGAAGCTATCTAGAAAGTGAAGGAAGAGTTGGGAGATAAGCTAGAGGATGCAAATAGACTCATCCACTTCCTCAAAAACAAGAATAGTTATGAGCTCCTTGAGCTGAATATAGAAGATAGGACTGCTAGCATTTTAGAAATAAGGAAGGTCATTTACAAAAGGACCCTTATGCTTAATTTGGAAGAAAAGTGCCACAATATGCAGGTAGCCATTGATAGGTTCATGGTTAAATTCTAGATTTTGAGGGAGAAAGTTCTGCCCAACCCTATGGTTATCAATGACAAACTCATGACACAGTTGGACTATGGTGATAGACTCAGAAAATTGGCTAAGGAACAAGCCAGTTCTTCATCCATAAAATCCCTGCCAACAGGTAAAGTGTTATATGACACATTTGAGAACTTATTTTTCCTTGAGCATGAGATAAAACATTTGCTCCTCACCAAGCCCAATTTTGCCAAGTATACTGAAGCTGATGAAATCTACAGAAGAATGATGAATGTAAAACTACCAGATGCAGAATGGTGGGAGACTATGGCTGATTTATTGTGATAAATTTACAGCTAAAAGTTACCACGCAGTAAAAATGAAGGCAGCCAGGTAAACAGGTAAAAACAGCACAACAAGGTCAAAGAGTATTAGGGTTAAATAGTATCAGTTGAAAGATGAAAGTAAAGAAGACTCCAACGTGAAACTCCACAACTGCAAGCCAGCATAAAGGGCTACAAATCCAACCATAACAGCCAGCAGTACCAAATAAAAAGGGATAACATGAAACAGTTCATTATCTGTCTCTATCTTCTTGCAAGAAGATATTTGTATTTCCTAAATGTAATCTCAAAACAGTTTGAGATATTTTGTAATAATTTTTTGTATAAATACTTCACAATTCAAAATATGTAGGGTGGATTCCAAACATTTCTATAGACTTCATGTTCTTAAGTTTGAAATTCTATTGTATTAATGACTGGATTAGTTAGCTGGATCAAGGAATAAAGATCAAATATTTCACTGGATTCTTGTGTAAAGCAAAGTTCAAATAAGTATTCTCTCCTGTTCAATGTTATTTTTCTTTATGTTTTTCCACAGTCTTACTTGTATCTCTAAAAATCTGAATGTTATAACATGGAATGATATCTCAAAAATTGCTTAACTGCACTCTGTCTTGACTGTTATGCATGTTCAATGTTTTCTTCACAAATCTAAGTTAAGGAATTCTTGATTGCTCCTTATTTTAGGTAATTTCTTGTGATCTATAGCAAAGGATCCTTAATTGCCCTTTGTTCATGATTATCCCCTATTCTTCATTTTAACCTCGGTCTAAGGATTCTTAAGTGCTCTCTCACCCTTGTTAGGATCATTTCACCCATTCGACCTACAGATTTGCACTTTACTTTGCTAACTTGCCCTGTGAACATTCCCTTTAATGAATTAATCCAATTTTGTTATCCATTTGTTGACTCCATAGCCCAATGGCTTAAAGACCTTACTCTATCCATCTATTCAGAGAATTCCACCACCCAACCTTCAATTCAAAACCAAAACCCCAATGAATATTAAAAACTAGCCTAAAATCCTATAAAAACAAAGCTAAATTATATAGAGAGAGCCCTCTCTGAGTCATAGGTTGGCTAGAGCCTATACTTACAAGATTGGTTTTTGGTTACCTCGGTTTCTTCCTTCTTTTGATAACTTCTAAGGAAAATTCTAAGTGATAACATAGTGGTGACCATACTGGGGAAAAACCCTCAGTCCTAATAAATCTTTAAGAAATTTTTAATTCTGTATTTTGAGCCTCTTAAAGTAATTTATTAGAAGTTCTTTTTCACAAAAAGAAAAAAAATTATACTAGGGCTAACCTAGATCCAAACCCAGCCCCAGTAGTTGATAAGCCCAACCTGATTTCAAGAAAAACCAAAAAAGAAGAAAGTTCAGCTAGTCACACACCCTTAGTTAAAGCTAATTCACGCCCTGATGAATGGTTGTTTTTAGAAGATCTTCCCTTTGACGAGAAATTTGATTTTTCATTATTTAAGTCAAATTCTGAAAGTGAAATTCATGATATTGTCCTAGATCCTGAGTTTATTGCAAACCTTGAAGTCCAAAAAGACAACAAATCAATTGATGAGTACATTTTGAATTCACCACAATCATCCCCTAGTACTACCAAGATCCCTGAGCTTTCTGAACAATCGTCCACTACTCTTATTTCACCCTTATTCCCTTCAACTTCTGAAGTCCATTCCCCACCTCCATTCATACCCTTACTCCCTTACCAACCTAGCACTGCTCATTTACCACTCACCAGTCCTAGTTCATCCTCCACTATTGTATCATCTTCCAGTGCCTCAACCCCACGTCTTAGCCCTTCCTAGCTTATAGCCATGGCAAATAGATATGCTACCCTTGCCTTACCTGCTCCACTTGGTGCCATGCTAGCAGACTACCAGAGTAAAATCGTCCAATATAGGACACCACACTGCACAACACCATGTTAATAAGATGAAAGACTACTTTGAACTTCATGAAATTGATATTGTGGATGTCTAAATGAGACTATGCTCAGACTTTAGTTGGTGATGTTAGGAAATGGTTTAGATCACTGCCTGATAATAGTATTGATAGTTTAGAAGTATTTCATTAGCAATTTTTGAATAGATGGGAGAAGAAAAAGAATCCTCTACAGATCCTTTAGAATATGAAAATATTAGGAGGGGACCCAATGAAATTGTTCAAGATTACTGCACCATATTTAACAATATATACAATGCAATTCCAGTCAATCTTAGACCCCCACCTGACTTAGCATTAATAAATTTCCCTGGTGGTTTTGACACAGACATGGCATTCCATCTCAGGGAAAGAAACCCCCCAACCCTAGAAGATATGCAAAGTGTAGTTGTGAGTGTAGAGGCTAATTTATTAGTTAAAAGAGCTAGGGTTAGGAATGAAAGAAGAGGAACAGCTAAAGATGAGCCTTCACCCTCTGACATTAAAATAGATAGATTAGAAAAAGGCATGGAAAAGTTAATGGATAGAATCGAGAATATAGAGGAAACCCCAGTGGGATAATCAACAAGCACCTCGAGTTAGAAACCCGAACTTTAGGAAAAACCAAAACCAAAACATTGGAAAAAATGGACCTATTCAGAATATTAGGCCTCCTTTCCAAGAAAATTATGCAGAAACATCCCATGTTGAAGACCCAAAGCAAGACACATAGATTAACCTGATGGGATTAGATGATGAAGGTGTTGTTTTTCTGACCCAAGATGATCAGGAATTGCATATGCTGCAGCAATTGCAAATCCAGTCTGGAGAGTCATTTGATTATAAACAAGGTTATGATTCTATCATCTTTGAAGTGCATAAACATTATAACCTAAGGACTAAAAAGAATTATGATATCCCTGACCAAACCAAGAAAACAGTGCCAAATCAACCCAAGAAAATCAAAGAAGCCCCAGTTTCTAAAATCCTCCAGATTCTCCCCAGACAAAACCAGAATCCTTCTATCCCCACCATTGTAGATATAACCCCTAATCAACCTTCTGATGATCAACCATCTACTTCAATTCCCCCTAAAAGCATAGTGGACACACCTCAGAACACTAGATTTGAAAACTCACAAAAAGAGGTCCCTAATAAAGGAAAAGAAGACCATCCCACTCAAATCCCTGCTGTGAAAATTCAAAACCCTCAAACAGAAAAAGCCCCTTTGCCATTAAATTTGGGAGCAGAGGTAGCTAAGTTAAAGATTTTAGTCCCTTTAACATAACTAATCAAGAATGAAACTTACAAGACACAGATAAACCAGACTCTAAACATTGCTAAAAATGAGGATTCCGTTAACCTATTTGATGACCAACCAGAACTTATATTTGGTCCAGATGTTAATGGCAAACCACTAGAAGGAGGAATACCACCTTTCTACATTAGCCTTAGCATCCATGACAAAATTCTTCACAATGCAATGTTGGATTTTGGGGCCTCCCACAACTTAATGCCCAAATCAGTAATGGAGAAATTAAACCTAGACATTACAAGGCCTTACAAGGACTTATTTTCATTTGACTCAAGTCAAGTAAAGTGTCTCGGGTTGATTAAAGACATGTGTGTTACCTTAGTTCAATATACTTCCAATAGCATCCTAATGGATATTGTGGTTGTTGACATCCCACCGAAGTATGGCATGTTGTTATCCAGATCATGGGGAGCCAAACTTCAGGGATCTTTACAATTTGATATGTCATATGCAACAATCTCTGTTTTTGTACAACCTAAGAAGCTGTACCGAGAAACTTTAATGAAATACATGGTAAGTAGCCAGGATCGGCCTCAAAATTTTCCTATCTACGCTGTGCATTCATACATTGATTCTTTTATCCTGTATAATGCTTATCAAACACAAGAAACTCTTTTAGATAGTGTTGATACAAAACCAAAAGAAATTGTAGTTTCAAAACAAGAGGAAATTGTCCAAACTTTAGAACTTTCCACTAAATAAGGTAGTCAAAATGAGGAAAAGTTTGTGACACTAGATGATGAGAATTATGAACATGAGCTATTGTGGCATCATGAGTTTGATGGGTCAGTCAATAAGTTTGGAGTAGAAGCAGGAGTTTGGATATACAATCTGGAGAATAATCACTCAGAAGGCCATGCATACAGACTAAATTTTAAATGTACTAAGAATATGGCCGAGTATGAGGCACTAATTTTAGGTCTTAAATTAGTTAGAAATATAGGAGCCAAAAGAGTCTCTGTCATGGGAGACTCTAAACTAATTATAAAACAAATTGATGTTGTATATATTACTAAGGACCCTAGGTTAAGTTGTTATAGAGGAACCATTGTAGAAATACTAAAAGCTTTCTTAGAAACCAAGATTGTTGTAATTCCTAGAAGACATAATAAGCAGGCTCATAGTTTAGCAATGTTTTCCAACACCTGCAAGTTACCCTTTCAACCTAACCATCAGTACACTGCTGAAGTTAGGCACAGACCTGCAATTCCAGATAATTTGAAGAACTAGCAAATATTTTCTGATGACAAATAGATAAACAACTTTTTAATCTCAGAAGAAGAATTTGTAAATAGTAATATAGATACTGACACATCAATAGATCCTAACATTAAAAAAAAAATAGAAAGAAATGAGATAGAAGGTGAAGAGATAGATAGATTTCATCCCACTAAATTTACAAAATTAGATGTAGAGAACCTAAAACGAGTTGAGATTGATGAAATAATTAATGAAGACACCGAAGTAATCAACCTCAAAGACAATTTCTTACCTAAGGGATTAACCCCTGTGGAAGACTTGTTTGATTCAAATGATGTTCCTAGAAAGCCATGGAACCTTTGAAATATGATATAGAGGAGTGTAATATAGGCACTGATGAAAATCCAAAATTGATTAAACTTTCGAAATCACTACCTCCAACTAAAAAGGTGAAATACATTGAGTTATTAAAATAATTTCAGGATGTTTTTGCTTGGAATTATGAGGACCTCAAGTCCTATGACACCAAAATCATACAACACACAATCCCTATAAAATAAAATAAAAAACCTTTCAGGATAAATCTTAGAAGGATAAATCTTGTCCTATTACCTTCAATTGAAAAGGAAATCCAGAGAATGTATGATGCTAAGATAATTGCACCAATCAGATTTTCTGATTGGGTTTCAAACTTGGTGCCAACTAGGAAGAAAACTGGTGAGATCAGACTCTGTGTGGACCTTAGGAACCTCAAAAAAGTATCACTTAAAGACAATTACCCTCTCCCCAAAATGGATCATATTTTGCAAATGGTAGTTGGATCAACCAGAATCTCATTATTGGATGGGTTTTCTGGTTACAATCAGATCTTAGTTCATCTTGATGACCAAGCCAAGACTACCTTCACTACTCCTTGGGGCACATTCATGTATGTGAAAATGCCTTTTGGACTAATTAATGCAGTAGCCACTTTCCAAAGGGCTATTGATATAGCCTTTGCCAAAGAAATTCATGATTTCCTTGTGATATATCTAGATGACTTATTGTGTTTTCAAAATTTGATAGTCAACATTTGGATCATCTAATGCAGGTTTTTATTAAATGCAGGAAATATGGAATTTCTTTAAACCCCAAGGAGTCTTTGTTTGGGTTAGAAGAAGGAAAGTTACTAGGTCATATAATTTAAAAATATGGTGTCTGAATAGACCCTGCAAGAATAGAAGCCATCTTATAGATACAACATCCAAGGAACATTAGGGAATTACACGGTTTCTTAGGGAAAATTAACTTTCTTAGAAGATTTATTTCTAATCTAGCAGAATTAATTAGATCACAGAACAATATGTTGAAAAAATATTTGACCATAAAATGGACTGTTGAGGCTAAGAAATCCTTTGAAGATATCAAACTAGCCTTAACTAAAACACCAATTTTGATAAGTCCAAAATTTGACAGAGATTTCATCTTATTTTCCTTTGCTTCTGAGCACACAATTGTTGCAGTTTTACTGCAGAAATTTGACCAGGGCTATGAACAACCTATTTCTTTCTTTAGCAAATCCCTAAGAGATGCCCGCTTAAAATATAACATAATGGAAAAACAAGCCTTTGCTTTGGTCAAAGCTATCAAGGATTTTAGGGTGTACATTTTATATTCTCATATGGTAACCTATGTTCCTAATTCAGTAGTCAAAGACATCCTAACTTAGGGGGGTCTAGATGGAAAGAGGGGAAAAATAATTGCTACTATTCTAGAATATGACATAGAAATGCAACCAACTAAGTTAATGAAGGGCCAATGTTTAGCCAAGCTCATGGTTGAATCAAACTGTCAGTCCCTGGATATAAAATTTATTGCACAAATAGATAATGAAGAGGAGATGGCAACTCCACTAATCAACCAAGCCTTTATTGAACCACCATGGTATGCTGATATCATTTAGGTTTTACTGAATTTACAAGCTCCTCCTAAATTATCTAAGATCAAAAGCAGATTTTTAAAGATGAAATCCTTAAAATTTTGTATATTAGACAATGCTTTGTTTTGGAGAAGACATGAAGGTATTCTTCTCAGCTGCTTATTAAAAGATGAATCTGACAAAGTATTACAAGAGTTTCATGTAGGTGATTGTGGAGAACACCTTTACTGGAAAACCATTGTTGATAAGATTCTTAGAGCAGGTTTCTACTGGCCTACCTTGTTTTCTGATGTAAAGAAATATGTGACCTCCTATCACAAATATAAAATTTTTGAGGGAAAGAAAAAGCTTCTACCTTATCCCCTCAAGCTAATCTCTGTTGAAACACATTTTCAACAATGGGGTTTAGACTTCACTGGTGAAATTCACCCACCTTCTTCTGCCCAACACAAATGGATCCTCACTGCCATAGACTATTTCACAAAATGGATAGAGGCCATACCTTCAAGGCAATGCACTGACACTGTTATCATAACCTTCCTTGAAACCAACATTCTATCAATATTTGGATGTCTAAATAAGCTCATTACTGATAATGCAACAACCTTTAAATCCAAAAGAATGATAGATTTATGTAACAAGTATCATATAACCCTGGGCCATTCCACAACCTATTATCCTCAAGGAAATGGACTGGCAAAATCCTCGAACAAAATTTTGGTGAACATCATCGAAAAGTTGTTAGAGGATAATAAGAAAACATGGAATAAAAAGCTAGTCAATGCCTTATGGGCAGATAGACTAACCACTAAGAAATCAATTGGTACCTCTCCCTACCAACTAGTTTAGAGGATGGAAACTGTTTTTCCATCCTCCTTAGGAACACCAGTGATGAACTTTCTTCAAGAAATGCAGGTAGAACCAAATAGTATCCAAAGAAGAATCAACCAACAATACATCTTCAACAAACCAGGGAGGAAGTATATATCAGGTCTCAAGTTGTGCAGGAAAGGATTAAAAATATTTTTGACAAGAGAACCAAGGCTTAAGATTTCTACCTAGTTGACAAAGTACTCAAGTGGGATTCAAGGAGGGAAGATAAAAGTAAACATGGGAAATTTGATTTCCTATGGAAAGGTCCATATGTCATTTATGCTTTCAGAGGTAATAATGCTTTCTTCTTAAGAGAAATGGATGGTACAGAAGCAGAAGGTTGACCAGTGAATGGTTGAATGCTCAAACACTGTTTTGAACCTAACTACGTATTTTTACTTCCCAATGTACATATTTCATTTTTCTTCAAAAAGTTTAGTCTGGATTGGATGGTTATTTTTGAAGTTGAAGCCCGAAGAGAAGGCCCCAAGCTTTAAGGATTCACTATCATAAGTATCAAGAATGCAGAGGCATAAAGGATAATTCTGCAAGGTAACATCAATAGCAATTCAAAGGCTACTGATCTACAAAGTTCTTGACATTTCACCAGGAAATTCCATCCCCAAGTGGAGCCACTATTAGGTTCCTATACCAATAGGAGTCATAATTTTGAATGACTAAGGTTAAGCCTTGTAATATTGTACATACCTTTGCTTTCTGCAAATGTTTTCCATATTAAAAAATTAAAAAATGTAAAGAGGGTATGTCCTAAAAGAATAATCAAAGGATAAAAAGAATGAAAATAGGTAAAAAAATGAAATATATGAACCCCAAAAGACAAAAAGAGACCATTAAAGTGTAAAAGTCAAAATGCCACTACTATTTACTTTTTATGCATAATAAATGATTGTGTGCAGCTTGTTACTTATGCAACAATCCATGATGGTCAAAATGTTTAAACTTGGTTATTTCATACTTTGAATTTTATGTTTATAGGTAGCGAATAAATCTGACCAAACAGTGTAATCTTGGCAAATCATTAGATAGGTAGAGTGAATAAAAGGAGCTCACCAGTTTAAGTTGAGCCCTTGGATGATATAAGGTTAGAATTAGATAGTTTATTTTGTAAAGAAAAGAAAAAGATTGATAAGGGTTTGCTAGCCTAAATGCACCCAAATAAAGTGAAGAAAAATGGTAGGATGAGTAAGTGGGTATGTAGTAGAAAGGTTGCAGAAATATCATGTCATTTGATACAAAAAGCACTTATTTCATTGTTCCAAATGCGTCATTTAAATATGCATAAGTGGTAAACAAAACAAAATCAATGGTTCACAATTTGGTTTACTTAACATCACCTCATTCACTTTAACCCCTATGACACTCACTAACTTCCCTTCTATAATAGAAATATTAATACCTATAGTTTTTAATTCAAAAAGGCTTAGAGCATTTCTCTGACTTCTGGTGGGACTGGACCCTCGGCTTGATGACTTAAGAAGGAAAGGTGTTAAATTTCATCATAATTCATTCATCCCCCTCACAAAACCCCTTTTCCTAAGCTTAAGTTCGCTTGCCTAGGAAAACCCCTTTATAAAGATGTTTTATGTACAAAATCCACCAAATACATTTATCCTAAGCACTAGGTATATGGAAAGCACACACCATTTCATATACCTAATTGCAATACCCCTTCCGCTCATTTCACTTCATATTAACTTTTTAATTAAATATATAAAATTCCTGAAAAACCCACTACCCCGTATATATTTAACTCCCTTATACAAAATAACCCCACCCCTTAGTTTAGTTATAAACTATACGACTACCCCATATCCCACAAATATTTTAAATCCCGCCCTCAGTCCTTAATCCCGTGTTAAACAGTCCTCGATGAGATTAAGCTCCAATTTAATCTCATATCGCCGATGATTAGACCCATGCCCCCCCCGAAAAACTTTATGGGTAAATCGTTGCGCAGCTTCACCTCCCGATCATCGTATGATCTCCCTCCCCCTCATCTAATGGCTTGCATCCATATCGGGCTGACCCGATGTCTACCTTTTACCCACCCGATAAGGTGGTTTTCCTCCCGCCCCCCAAAGCTACGTGGCAAACGCTGAATGGAATCAGGCGACCCCTCCCGAATACCGTCTGCACCACAAAAGCAATGTGATGGACCTCCCAAACCACTTACCCCTTTCAGTCAAATTTTCCCAAGTACCAGTTCCCCTAAGTCCACATTTTTCATGAGATTGTTCATATGTGTTATGCTTACTACGTCCCCAATCACAGAACTATCATGTCTCATGACCAGAAGGTCCTTTTCACCATCACTACTGAGTCTATTAATGAAATGTTGCAGCTCCAACCAGGGCCAAACCTAACCCCACTCTCAATTGGTGACTTGTTGGACCTGTATCCTAAACTTGGCTCTGCGAAATTGGCCCAACTATTCCAAACCTTCATCACAGAAGAGAAACACATCCCTAAGGACTCCCCCCCATATGTCGCTGCTATTTGTTCCCCATGGGGCAAAAATATTATAGCCCTTATATCCTGCATTTTTGGGTACACCGCTAGTGAATACATTGATGAGTTAATCCTTGGCTTCATGTCCATCTACACTCCAGGACAACCTCCTGCTATCATTTATGACTATGCCCAATTTATAGCTGATAGGATGCATGAGCAATTCCTTAGAATGAACAATGAAAGGGTTTTCAAATATTCTTTAGTTTTATACCATATGTTCTTATATTACCAACCTGATAAGTTCCCATTCACCCTTCAGAAGCTGGACACCAAAGGACAGCCCAGGTCATTCATATTTTGGACCCCATTGATCCACCGATCTCAGTCTCCATACTCTTATTCTGATTTTATTGATTTATTTGTACACCCAGTCATGGAAATGTTGACTAGAAGCCCTCCTCCTAGAATCAGTCTAGAAATAAAGAGATTCCTTCAATTGTCTAAATAGACCAAAGTGGGTGAGTAGTACCTTTCCCAGAACCATACAGAAATCAGGATATATGGTTGCATGCTTGCACCATATAAGTTGCCAATATACCTCCCCATGAGGTTGTTTGCCCTAGAATATTATAGACAAATCATCAATGCAGATGAAGTCAACTTCGTCAATGCCAAGAAGAAGGCTTATTTCAAGATAAAAGACCAACTAGGCCCCTTCACATGCAACTCTAGGGAGGCAGGCAAAGAAGCAAACCTAATTCTGCAGAGATTGAAATTCCAAAGAAGTTTTGTTTGGAGATATGACCCTTTGGAATTCATCACAAAGAAGAAACATTTGGTCAAGCTAGGACCTTTCATTCACCATCCCATACCTAAAATAGAAGCATATGCAAATCAAACAGAATGGATGGAATGTACCCTAGTAGACCAAGACAGCACCAGAGTAGACATAGAGAATGCTCTAATTGATTTAGAAAAGTAGCTTGATGACAACTCTTTTCTACAGGTACAAGAAGGACCAGAGACTACTATGAGCACCCCTCCAGTCATGCAGACTCCTCAAAATGAGGAGAAGATCCCAAAAAGAAACAGAGAAGGGCTTCCACTTCAGGAATGGCCACCTCTTATTTGAAATAGGAATCAAACAAGAGGCAAAGGCTAAATCCAGCCTCTGAGCAAGAGTATACTGAAGACTCGGTTGAGGTCACAAATACAGGAGCAGAAAGAAGTAGGCCTACCACTCCATCTGGAGGCATGCAAGAGCCTTCCACATCACAAACTCAGATGTTGGAAAGGCAACTTAGTGTTGAAGTGTCTTCCTTTAGAATGCCTATTGACAAAAACCAAGATATCAAGGAAAGATATAAAGAAATCAAAGCTAGAAATGAGAGGCTTAAGGCCAAAACATGTGCTCAACACCTGAAGCTGACTCCCACCAATCAAAAAAGTCTAATGTCAGCCTTTCACATTAAAGATGGAAAGTTGCAGATGACTTTTGTTAAACCCACAACTCAACAGCCAAAGACAGCATCAGATTTCAAAAGGGTATATTTTGAAGTGTTGGCAAGGGATATTCATCCCATAGACCAAATTGAACTACACAAACAGGCTGGAGAGATGATATACTCCACCCTGACAGGTAAAGGCATAGCTGCCCATTAGCTATAGAACTCTCTGAACAACATCTCAGCACAATTCCAGTTAGAGAAGGCCTCCTCAAAGGCCAAGGACACTAGGATCAAGTCCTTAGAGGACTTAGTGATTAAATTGGGACACGATCCCAAGGATATAAAATCCACAGAATAGCTTATTAAATAGAAGAACGATGATATAGATGCATTGAAGAAACAGCTAAAAATACCTCAGCTGCAGCATCCACAAACATTGGAACTCCTAGAAGCCCATCAGGGGCATGAAGAACTAATGGACTTAGTCTTAAAGCTGAATGAGCAACTAAAAGAAACAAAAAATGAATTGGATTCTTTAATGCAATTAAAACAAGCAGATGTGGCCACTTCTTCAACAAATGTTATCCCTACAGTCTCCACAGCAATGCCATCCACACTAGCAGCATCTTTGGCACCTACAACTCCACTTGCAACAGCCTTGCCAGCAACAACAGAATCTACATCAGCAACAGGTGCATCAGGAGAGAACGCAGCAGAACTAGTCAAAGCCATGGAAGAGATGTCTATCCAGGCTATTGAAATAAACAGGTTAAGAGAAAAGGTTTCAAGTTTGGAAACAGACTGCAAACCTTCCCAACTGAAGTAGAAAGAATAAGCACAAAAAGCCCAAAGAATGGGTGAGAGAATCAAAATCCTAGAGAAGGATTTAACATTGGAGAAACCACTTGGACAAACCAAGGAAATGCTGTGGGCCAATATCATTGACTTTGTCAATGATATTTGGCCATCAATCCAAGTTATTTTTGAACAAATAGAGTTAGTAAAGATAGCTATAGAAGCTATCCAGAAAGTGAAGGAGGAGTTGGGAGATAAGCTAGAGGATGCAAATAGACTCATCCACTTCCTCAACAGCAAGAATAGATATGAGCTCCATGAGCTAAATATAGAAGATAGGACTGCTACCATTTTAGAAATAAGGAAGGTCCTTTCCAAAAGGAACCTTATGCTTAATTTGGAAGAAAAGTCCCATAATATGCAGGTAGCCATTGACAAGTTCCATATTTTGAGGGAGAAAGTTCTGCCCAGTCCTATGGTTATCAATGACAAACTCATGACACAGTTGGACTATGGTGATAGACTCAGAAAATTGGCTAAGGAACAAGCCAGTTCTTCATCCATAAAATCCCTGCCAACAGGTAAAGTGTTATATGACACATTTGAGAAATTGTTTTTCCTTAAGCATGAGATAAAACATTTGTTCCTCACCAAGCCCAATTTTGCCAAGTATACTAAATTTGATGAAATCTACAGGAGAATGATGAATATAAAATTACCAGATGTAGAATGGTGGGATACTATGACTGATTTACTATGATAAATTTACAGCTAAAAGTTACCACATAGTAAAAATGAAGGAAACGATGTAAACAGGTAAAAACAACACAACGGGGTCAAAGAGTATCAGTTGAAATATGAAAGTAAAGAAGACTCCAACATGAAACTCCATGACTGAAAGCCAGCATAAAGGGCTACAAATCCAACCATAACAGCCAACAGTACCAAATAAAAAGGGAAAGCATGAAACAGTTCATTATTTGTCTCTATCTTCTTGCAAGAAGATATTTGTATTTCCTAAATTTAATCTCAAAATAGTTTGAGATATTTTGTAATAATTTTTTTTTATAAATACTTCACAATTCGAAGTATGTAGGGTGGATTCCAAACATTTCTATAGACTTCATGTTCTTAAGTCTGAAATTCTATTGTATCAATGACTGGATCAGCTAGCTAGATCAAGGAATAAAGATCAGATATTTCATTGGATTCTCTAAAAATATGAATGCTATAACATGGAATGATATCTCAGAAATTGCTTAGATGCACTTTGTCTTGATTGTTATGCATGTTCAATGTTCTCTTCACAAATCTAAGTTAAGGAATTCTTGATTGCTCCTTAGTTTAGGTAATTTCTTGTGATCTATAGCAAAGGATTATTAATTGCCCTATGTTCATGATTATCCCTTGTTCTTCATTTTAACCCCATCTGAGGATTTTTAAGTGCTCTCTCACCCTTGTTAGGATCATTTCACCCATTCAACCTACAGATTTGAACTTTACTTTGCTAGCCTGCCCTATGAACATTCCCTTAACTGAATTGATCCAGTTCTGCTATCCATTTGTTGACTCCATAGCCCAATGGCTTAAAGACCTTACTCTATCCATATGTTCCGAGAATTCCACCACCCAACCTTCAATTCAAAACCAAAACCCTAATGAACATTAAGAACTAGCCTAAAATCCCATAAAAACAAAGCTAAATTATATAGAGAGGGCCATGTCTGAGTCATAGGTTGGCTAGAGCCTATACTTAAAATATTGGTTTGTGGTTACCTCGGTTTCTTCCTTCTTCTGATAACTTCTAAGGAAAATTCTGAGTGATAACAATATGTAACTTGCTCAAATAAATCTTCTACGATCATACACATGCTTCCAAGAAGGAAAATGAATATGGAAAACACATAAGAGAAACAACATATACTACAATGTACCAATACATACTATAATCAGCCTGGTGACTTTTATTATAATATCCAAGGAAACCAAAATCATTACACAAGTACTCAAAATGCCAAAACTCTGAACCATTTTCTAATGGTTCTTATGCCTTTTAAATATTATATCAAAATCAGTTACAAAGGTAATTGTCAAAACGTCTATAACCACTTAACTATCCATTAATTTTACAAGGTTTCAAAATGCAATTTTCTCATTTTTGAGAAGTTTGTTGACTAGTGGAACATTCAGTTTGGGGATTGGTGCTTGGTTTAGCCATTTTAACTTCTCCTTCAATAGGAGTAAACAACCTTTCACATTTTTTCCAAATTTATTCTTCTAGGAGCTTACACTGGATCATTTTATGTAATGAAACTTTCAAATTTGAAAGCTTTGTATAATCAGGTTTTACAACAAAAAGTGTCTTCATCAGCCAAACAAGTTGGAAGTCCCTCTCCAAATAATTCACTATGTTACTTCCCTTTAGAATTACAGTCTTTCCATGTGTTGTATCTTATATGCTTTTAAAAATCACTAGTTCCTTTTCATATAGTTCCCAAGAAAATAGATTTCCTTGCTAGTCCCAAAAACTTGGTAGACATAGTCCTCTGGTCAATTTTGGAATCAAACAAAGATATTGACTCATGGACCTCCTCTAATCTATTCTTAACTTAAATACAAAGTAGGTTTCTCTCATTAATTTTACCTATTTCCATAATTACTCTAGCTTTGTCTCTGATCTCTAATGCCCTTAGTTCATTTGAAGATTTTACATTTCAATATTTGATCATCTTTTTAGCCTTCGTTGCTTCTTTTTGTACAATTTTCTTTCATGCATCAATGTTGAATTGAGACCCATTCATCAAAATATTTTGTTTAGAAAATATATGAATAGACTCCCATTTAGAATGGACCTCCTAGATGATATCATTCCAAACAATTTGTCTAGCTTCAATCAAAGAGATATTTCCCTTCAATTTTGTTTTTAACTCCTTGATCTCATCTTGTGATGCATTTTTTTTGGTGGTCAACTAATCCTTGTTTTATTTGTTGTATTTAGCTACCTCTCCTTAGTATGAATTTTTTCCTTTACTTGAGTTTGATTATCCTAAATTTTCTTTAGTTCAATCACTAAAATTCCAAGTTTTGTCATAACTTTTGTAAGCTTCTCTAAGGGGTCATTTGTCTCACTTGGGACCATAATAGTGAAAACATTGCTTTCAATTGATTATCATAAGTCTTGCATTTGTTTCTGCAAAATGAAAATTTCTTTGTTTTTGTCCACTAACTCTCTTGTCAACATTTCATTCTCTTTCTCAACCTAATCTAGTTTAGTTTTGACCATGCTCAGTACCAAGCATTTTCAACTTATTCCTTAATGACTGCATCTCATATTCTGTGTTTTGTAACAAGTTTTTTACAACTTCCTTGTCTTGTGGATCTATTCCTAGTTTAATAACTAGCTTCTTATAGTCCTCATTTTGAATATCGTGTGCTCTAGAATTTGCCTTTTCTTGCTTGAGATTATTTGAAACTTTCTCCAAAATATTTTCTACTTTACTTACTGTCAAATAAAATTTTCTTAGGTCACTATAGAACATTCCCCTTCTTGTATATGCAAATTAATATTTCAAGCAGTGGGATGTCAGCTGCATTTATGGATAGATCTAATGTTTTAAAATCAAGTCCCAAAGGAAGAGACTAAATGTTTGGATGAATGAGGGAAAATTTTAATTGGTTCCTTTATTAATACATAGTAGAGAGTAGTCTTGTTTGATAAGTTGTAGTTGCTTGTGCTGTTAGCTGAGTTGCCATGTTGCTTCTCACCTTATGAGTTATTTCTTTAATCTTTTGATAATTCCTTTGTAACACTTCTGTGGTGGGCGGAGTTTCTTCAAATAGGAATACTTCCAAATCAATGGAAAGAGAGGAGGTATAGAACTCTATGTTTCCAAACTGCATTTTAAAGCCTAGTTGATTTGAGGGTCCCTCTCTTAATTTAACTTGTACCTCTGCTTCTTCTTCTCTTTGAACCTTTCCTCTCTTTTACAATTGTGATTATTCTATCTCAACATCAATTTGTTTAGGTATATTTATCTTCAATCCCTTATCCCTCACTACAAGGGTTTGAACATCTATTCTTTATTGCATTTTGTTGCATTACCATGTTTCTTGATTTTCCATTTCTCAATTTATGGCTTGGTTTCTGTTGAGGGCCCAGAAATCGGGTCAACAACAAGGGGGATACCCACCCAGTCCGGAACCTGGTTGGCGGCTCCTTACCCGTTTGGTGTAGCGGGTCTGACTGGGGATAATGGGACCAGCTTCCCAATCTAAAGGATGTGTGTGTGTGTAGATTTTGATTATGCTGATTCTAGAAGTAGTTTAGAGCTAATTTAAATCTAACTTGTAAACTGACTCTATGCTATTGTAATATAATGAAAACAACACATCTAATCTACGCTATCCCGGGATATATCTCTTCTATTATGCGATCTAAAAAGATTTCGAACAATAACTGGTAATAAAGATCATTCAGCTATCATAAGAATATAAATCAATTAAGATGAACCATTCTGCATAAAAAGTTAGGCAAAACAGTTGTGAACAGCATATCGCATAATAAGTCATTCATATGTCAAGCACAAACAAATGATTCCACCGTACAGAAGTGCCAAATGGTAACCCAGACATTCATACATCAACATATAAACAACTAAAACTGCATATCACTCTAAGAATATAAGCAGAAATTCGTCAAGAGATAAAAGTACCATTTATGACTAATTTTCACTCACAAACTTCAAGCAATAATGATTTATCTCTACTTACTTCTAACGCCTACTAAGAGTACAGAAGTGCAACATCAGTAGCAGACATTAAAATGCAAACATAAATAAATCTCGATCCCTCCATTCATCAAAACCTCCTCTGAGGGTGCAGAAGTGCATGTTCCGAGGACAAGTTTTTGACAAATTTCTGGACCCTTCTCCAATGCAATGAGAAGGGTTAAAATACTACTTCCTAATTCTAATAATAGTATCATTACAAAATTTTAGGATACGGTTTTCAAATGACTGTCCTTTTTCTAATCTAGTAAAAAGAGAAAAAACAAAATTCTAAATGAAATCACTTATGAGCTTGGTCTTTAAAGTTGCAAGTGTCCAGCATAGGCTTGAGAAGAGTCGGCTGGCTGATTTCTGCGCTGAGCTGGGCTGCGAAAACGACATCTATGAGAGCTGGCACTAACTTCTCAGCTGCGTTAGTAATGCATTTCACCGTCATCCATTGGCTGTGTGGTTTAACCAAATACGTCCAGTAACATTCCCAATTCAGCCTAACCAATGCTTGGATTGCTTTCCCTTTTGCCTGTGCTTTCTGCCTCCATTCTGTTTCCAGTTGCAACTTGTTTGGTAGGTACCCCGGGGTGGTCTCTGCAATTAAATTTGCTCTGTGTAAATTTTCATTTACACAGTCGATAAGAATGCTTGCCTGTGTCGCTGTTGTCTCTGCTGCTTGCTCCGCCCGTGTGATTTGATCGTCCCATTTATTAAAGAGCCACTCTTTATGATTTTCATTAATCCTGGGTGCACCTGCTCTTTTCCCTTCCTCATCATCTTGCCAAGCCAAATATTTTGTCACCCTCTTGTCGTTCTGATCATAGTCACTCCGCAAATCCACCACTTGACTGGTGATTTTGTCGCTCAGTGCACAATAGTGACTCCATTGTGATATTTTACGTCCCAACTCTTCCTGTTGCTGCAGTAGTTGCTCGTTCAAGCCGATAGATTCTGAGATAAACTCTGCTAGCTTAGGCTCATCTTTATGCGTTTCTTGCAAAGTCTGCAATTGTTTTTCTTTTTCTTCGAGACTCCTTTGATAGCCTATCTGCATCTGTTGAAAGTCTTCCTGTAGCTTTTCAAGCTGTCTGGAAGCTTCAGTGTTCGCGTTGGCTTGTTGCAACTGTTGTTGTAGCAGTTGTATATGATTTTCTTGTTCCTTTAATAGTTGTTGAACTTCAGAGGCCTTATCAATAGTTGCAGAAGCATACGCTCCTGCAATCTGAGACAGCTTCGTAAGATTTTCAGTCGGATTATTATTGGGGTCTTTCCATAAGACGTCCAAATGTTCAGCCTCTTGAGACAGTGTACTTTCAAGCTTTCTTTTCTTTCTCTGTCTCCTTACAACTGCTTTGTGTTGGGGACTATAGAATACATCCATTGGGGGAATTTCTTCTACGTTAAGTAGAAGTTCTAAGGTTGGAGCGATAGGAAGGTGTTCAGCTTTTGTGGCACTACTGACTATGGTCGAAATGACTTCTTGCACCACCTGTGTATTATTCACAGGTGTTTTCGGGACTTGCCCTTCAAGATTGATCAATTCATTGAAGGTTTCCCACTCTTTATCTAGCTCTGTCGTGATAAGTGGTGCTTCGATGACAGGAGGGGGGACATCTCTTGATGGTGAGGCGATAACTTGCTACTGAGACATTGCACTCGACTGAGCTGTGTCTTTGGTTGTTTCTTCGTTTTTTCCTTGGTCGTGACCAGACTCTTTAGGATGCTCAGATACTTCTTGCGCGGCGTTGGACTTAGATCTGGAGGTGCTGGAGTTTTCACTGAGGCTGATGCTTGGAGTTGGTTCTCTAGTAGGTAGTCGCAGCCTCTCTAGTGGAATACTGGCCAGCCTTCTTTCTCTGTATAACGTGAATTTTTGGAGGTCATCTAGAGACAACCTTGACTAAGCTTCCCGCAAAATTTCTTTGAGCGAACTTTTACTTTGAAACAGATCATCAAACGGATCTTTCTTTCCAGTGAACACTCTTATCTTGACGTTCGTTGTGAATTCTTGGGCCACATCATTTGGGTCGAATGGCCTTGCTGAGAACTTAAATAATTGAAGACACGTCACATTCTCCACTTCGCCAAAAGCGTGTCCTACATCGAACAAAGAGAAGGCCCCACAAGTTACGGAAAATTGAGGCCATATGGCCTTCTTCTTGTCCTTTAGGTCTTTGGTCAGGCTGCCTTCAGAACAGGTTTGATAAGTGATTTCTCGGGCCAAAAGTTTATCAGGGACATATAGGGGTAGGACATGCGGAGGTACAGTGCTTCCAAAAACTCTAATGTAAGTAAACCATTCTTCCCCAAACCATCTCGCGATGGGGATGATGTCAATTTGGGCCTCGGGAGAGCACCTTGGGGGTCCTTATCATATATCATTCTATATAGGGGCAAAATAAGCCCATGGCAAATCTGGTAAAAGTGAGGGGTAAACTGGGAATCCCATAAGACCTTATGATAAACATGGATGGGCAATGGATCTTGGGTAGTCCATTTCCAACCCATAATAGGGAATTCAGATACAAGACAAACAGAATCCATAATATAGGCAGACAGATAAAAAGGAGGATAGACCCTTTGAGACAAGGATCTCTTAGACCGGTAATTGAGAACAGCCATGTATAGAGTATCAGAAAGGATTTTGGCCCAATCTAGGATGTCGGCATTGGTGGCAGCACCAATTAATGGCAGCCATTCGGATGAAAACTTGTTGATATCCGGCATCCCAAATAACCTATAGAGCATGGCCGCAGCAAAACAATATGGAGAGGTGAGGGAACCAGTGCTGTACATACCGTTTTTATCCTTTTTTAGCGGCTCATCCCTTCTAGACCATTCTTTAGTGGTGTCTGATAGATCTGGATTCTCCGCCGCGAACTTCTTAACAAATTGTGCATTATAGGTCGCTTGCGGTTCAGGAAGATAATACATAAGCTTCAAATCTTGCACAGCAAACGATCCCATGAGCCCATGTCCATGAACTTTGAATTGTCTATTCTTCAATTCTGCATCATCCAGTATCCACTTGATCATATCTGTGTATGGTAGAATTTTGGGTCTTGTCGTTATTCTGTGAAGGAATGAACATGCTAGGTCCTCCAATGACGCCTCAGAAGAGCGTGGTGCACCCGCAACAGTAGTCACCTTCATTATTCTGGGCTTTTCTTCCTCTAGCAGCCGGTACATGCCTTCCCATGTTGATATCCCTGCGTCTTTGTTACAGGCTGTGTCTGTGTACAGGGGCGCCATCTCCTTGGTCTTCTCCCTCGTTTCAGAGCTTTGAGCTTTATTTTTCTTTCCCATTTCTCTTTGCGTTTCTGTCTGAGTCGTCTTAGCGTTTTGTTCCTGCAGATTACGAGTGAAATGGAAATGACTGATCCAGAAAGGTGATGGGAGAGTTTTAAATGCAACAGATAAATCAAATATGCCACCTTACGTGAAGCAAATCTCTACCAAGGCACGCGTCTTTAATCCATTTAATAACTGACAACTAATTCATTTACTATCATTAAAAGCGCATGATTTCGGGTCAGATTATAGTAAGTGGCTTTTTCTTTGAATGGCGCGCCCGAAGGATTCATACCCAAGTGATTTATGATTTGCTGACGTAATCTCGCATGTCGCGCGATCGCTAATTGCATCATCGCAAATCGCATGGATGTGGCATCGCAGCGATCGCAATATCGCAGATTGCAGAAACTTGATGTTTACCAAATCTTGCCTGGCTCATTTCTGCGATATGCGATCTAGCGATCGGCGTTATCGTAGATCGGCGAATCTTTAAGTTTTTCTTTATGAGCATTACTATTCTGCGACGCGATGTCATTATTAACACGAGGATGGTGCGCATAAAAAGGGAAATGAAGGTGTTTCCTATCCTTTTGCAATGCGACCTTAAATGTTTTCTCTTTTATCATAGACTTAGGCTTAAAATATCCAAGAGGTTTTTTCTGAGCGTATGGTTGTGACTTCAAAAAGAAACTCTTCTTTTCCTAAAAATTGACTGAGGGTCCCCATTCATTCAGTATCATGGCCGATACTTAATTGAATAAGGGGGGGTGTTGCTGGCCACAACAGTTTCATAAATGTAAGGTGCATAACGGATACCCCTATTCTATTTGAAGTTATATGATGAGGGTAATATTTCCACTTCTCTCATTGATCAAATCCAAACTCCTCATCATTTCTTCAACTTGTAGGAGGGCTTGTCTGCTATTCAGGATGAATAGCCCAAAAGTTCTTTCTAACTTAAAAATATACCTTTGCGTGCAGGAACAAAATGAACTTGGTCAACATTTAGACTTTGCCTTATAAATTCAAGTGAAAATATCCTCATAGGAAAAAGGTTTGGAAAACGATATGGTACTTCATCCCCATACAATATTATCTCAGTGTAATCTTAAAAAATATACCAGTCCCCCACTTTGGTTTCCTTGCTAAGATGCAACAACTCTTTTGCTTCAAGAAAAATCCTTAGAGGCTATTGATTGTTCAAAATAGTATATAGAGTGGCTATTAATGATGAAAAGTAATAATAAAAGCCCTCATTATTTTCCTTATTCCTAACAACACTAGTCCATTCAATCACAAATTTTATTTTATTCTTTGAATCCCACATATTCAGATCCAGATGGCCAAACTTATCAACATGTACATATAATAACATATAGACCAAGATAGAGGGATATCTGAAAAGACAAAAAATATGATAGTTTTGAAAATAAAAAATGATAGACTTGGCTAGGTAGGAAGGGATACCCAAAACAATATCTCGTTGTTTTGAGAAATCAATGCAAGTAGATTAGGGTTTTATTCCTCTTACTTGATAATTAATTTTGAGTTATGTTGGATTCTTTTAATTCTTTATTATCTTATATTTCATCAAGCCATTACCATAATATGTGTGTATAAAGATCACAAAACAAAAGACACAATATATAGGCTCTATGCCAGGGAAAAACCCCTCTCGAGGGGAAAATCCAGTAAACAATTATCTTCCTTCAATAAGTTTCTTTGAGACTTTTCAACCTAGATATAGACCATACCTTCCCTCCACACCAATTCAGCCCTTCCAGATATTCGACACCTTTGCAACATTACTTCCACCCTAGAAAATTTGACTATGCAGCAACTTATGACATCAGGAAGGAACTGGCAGCAACAACACTTGAAGACTTCAATCTCCCAAACTAGGGCACGAAAGAGGAGAGAAAGAGTAGCACCAAAACTTCGATTTCTTCCTTCTCCTTGGATTTGACCCAACTCGCACTTCCTTTTCCTTCCTTGACCAACTTTGCACTTTTCCTAGCTTCATAAGAGATATCGAACTAGCTTGAGATGAGATGCTCCAAATGAATCCGATCTCCTTGTATTTATAGGCTCCAAGTGAGGTCGAATTGGTGTCCTTATGCTGACTTGATTTCCTTTAGGCTAACTTGGTGTGGAGGTTACATAAATTATATTTGACTCAATAATAAAACTTTTTACATGATTTAAAAGCCCAAGAAGGGTCTCTTTAAATGTACAATGACTCTATTGACTCAATATTAATCCTAGGAGTCCACAATGGGGAATTTAACTAATATAATGATGACCCAAGCATGAAGCCCATGCTTTAATAAGTCATTGATACAATAATAAAAATTATTTTCTTTATTCTTTTGACAATTACATTACATGATGACTCAAATACATTAATGAAGACCAAACCTAGTTACATTTTCCAACATTCCCTTTTAACTAGGTAGGTATTCGTAGTATACAAATATAGTGGAAGATCTCAAACTATATGAACCATGAAGAGTTTAAGCACCGCAATTCCATGGAATAGATTCCTGAACAAGGAAATCTATTCATTGGTATCTCAACAATTTAGGCACCGCAATGCCACAGACTAGATTCCTGACTAGGGAAATCTATCCAAGTGGGAATAAGGTGGACTCAAGCTTTCAGCCTCACTAGGTACCATCAAGCTTACTTTATAACCACCAACCTAGGGACCTAGGTGCATATCCATGGTCAAAGCTCTATGACCCATGCCACTTTCCCTACTTTGGGACCTAGACATCAACACAAAGTGTTGGCCAAATGTCCTCCCAGGAAATTCTTCACTTGCAAAGCCTCAACAAATCTCTTCCAATCTCTTATCATCAATACAATCAACAATGTTTACTAAACCAAGAATGCTTCTTAAATATTCAAACTTCTTATTAGGAAGAGACTTTATTAGTATGTTTGATATATGTTCATTTGTCGAGACATACTCCAACTTCACTATCCCATCCTGCACCAAGTTCCTAATAAAAAGGAAATTATTGTTGATATGCTTTGTTCTAGCATGAAACATGGGATCTATAGACATCTTGATATCACTTTGATTGTCACAAATAATCACAGTAGAGACAAGAGACTTCTCAATCAAATATTTGAGAATCTTTCTTAACCAAACAACCTCCTTTCCAACTTCACAAGCAGCCGCAGATTATGCCCCAACACTACTTAAAGCAACAAGATCTTACTTCCTATGCATCCATGATACCATAGCAGCTCCTAGACTAAAACATCCTCCATTAGTGCTCCTTCCATTGGTCTCACTGCCACCCCAATTAGAATCTATATAACCAATTATATTGACTTCCTTACTATCATACTTTAGGCAGTGATGTATAGTGCCACAAAGATACCTCAATATGTGTTTGGCAGTTATCCAATGATCGTGACGAGGGTCCAACTGAAACAGACTAAGAATGTTTACTGCAAATCATATATCTGGCCTAGTATTTACTAAATACATTAGGGAACCCACCAACTGGTGATAGGAGGTAGGATCCACGAGACTAGAGTCAAAGCCCCTCAACATCTTGAGATTGGTGATCATAGGAGTAGTCATCGGCTTGGAATCCATCAACCCAAATTTTCGCAACAACTTGATAATTAACTTTCCTTGCCCCAAATATATCTCCCCAGGTCTCTACCATACTTCTAGAACCAGGTGATAGTGCATCAGTCTTAGATCTTTCATTTCAAATTCAGCTACCAACATCTTCTTGCATTCTTGAATTCTTCTCTCCACACCTATAATGAATAAATCATCCACGTATAGTAGAAGAATGATGGGCTCATTATTCACGACCTTGATGCAGATATTTGGATTAGCAAAACTCTTTACAAACCTAATTCTAAGGATATATGCATCCATTCTTGCATACCATGCCCTAGGTGATTTCTTCAAACCATATAGGACCTTCTTGAGTCTACAAACATGAGATTCCTTTCTATTAACTTCAAAGCATTCAGGTTGTTTGATATACACTTCCTCATCAATAGTCTCATTTAGAAATGAAGTCTTCACATCCATTGGATGGATATTCCAACCCATTGTAGTAGCCAATGAAATTAAAGATCTAATGGTATTGTACCTTGTTGTGGGTGTAAAGGTTTCTTTATAGTCAATGCCTTTATTTTGGGAGAAACTCCTTGCAATGAATCTAGCTTTGTATTTTTCTATACTTCCATCAACAACATGTTTGATATTGTAGATCCATTTGGAAGTGACAATTGATTTGTAACTAGGTCTAGGAACGATTTCCCAAACTCCATTCTTCATAATGGATTGATATTCTTCCTGTGTCACTTTCTTCCAAACTTCTTAACAATCAGCTTCCTTGAATGTATATGGTTCAGCTTCAATTAACTTTTTCATATATGTAGCATAACTAGAATATCTCTTCGGCCTTTTACTTTCCCTTAAGGTTCCTTTCACAACTTCATGTCCTTCAACATCTTCTAATGTAGTTTTTAACCAATTTTTCCTTTTCCTTGTGGTTGGAATGACCACAGATTGAATAGGCTCATTTGGTCCTTCTTCTTCTTGATTTGTAGTAGGGTTTTCATGATGATCTTCTACTTCTTCAAATATTGGAACTTTTTCGTCATCAGAATAAATAGGAATATCCTTTGATTTCTTGTAGGCTTGATTTTCATCAATTATGACATACCTTCTTACTTCAATATGTCCTTAATGTAGATTATATATGCTTTTGATGAGAGACTATATCTATTAATATTCCCTTGATACATGTAGAATCCAACTTCTTTTGATTATCCTTTGGAACATGGATGTATGTCGAACGCCCAAAGATTCGAAGGTGATCCACACTTGGTTTCTTTCCTATGAATACTTCTTAAGGTGTTACATTATTAAGACTTCTATGATGAATTCTATTTTGAATTTAAACGGCTACCATTGTTGCTTCTCCCCATAAGAACTTTGGTAGGTCTTGATCAAGGATCATTGTTTGAATGCCTTCTTCAATTGACCTATTCTTCCTTTCGACCACTCCATTTTGTTTGGGATAACAAGCACAATGAGCTCCCTCTTAATTCTTGCTTCCTTAAAATATGCAATCAATTCCTTATAAGTGTATTCCCCACCATTGTCGGACCTTAGAGTTTTTATCTTTCTTTCTGTTAGTTTTTCCACTTCGGACCTAAACTCCTTGAAATTTTCAAATACTGCATCTTTTGTTTTGAGAATGTAGAGCCATGTCTTTCTATAATGGTTATCAATGAATGTTACATGGTAGAGATGACCTCCAATTGATTTTTCATACGTGGGCCCACACACATTAGAATGAATGAGGTCTAATATCTCTTGAGACCTAGTTTCACTATTTGGAAATGGATTTCTTGCATGATTTCCCAAAGAGCATCCCTTGCACACACCTTCATGATCTAGCTTCATATTGGGGATTCCATGAACCAATTGAATAAGAGTAGGGATGACCTTATAATGTAGATGACCATACATCCTATGCAATGGCTCAATGGGATTGATCTTCATTTGAAGCAAAGCTTGAGGAGGTGGTGTAATAACTCTATAAAGGCTTCGTGCATGAACTCCAATAACCCTAGCTTTATCAATGCTAGAGTCTTTTCCCCAAACCAATACTTTTCCATCAACAAAATCAACTCTATCCCCTTTATCTTCTAAACAAGAAATAGAAATAAAATTCTTTTTCAAACATGGAACATATAGTATGTTGTTAAGGTGCAACTTTGATCCATTTTCTAACTTCAACGATGTTGATCTCAGGCCTCTAACAAAATAGCTTTTGTTGTCACCCAATTCCACTGCATGAGAATATGGCTCCTTTGATAGTGTATGAATTTGTTTACTTTTTCCTTTCATGTGCCTTGATGCTCCACTATCCATGATCCATGCATTGTCATCACTAAGAGAACCTATAAGAGAAGCCAAGCACCCTTGACTTTTGACTTTGTTGAATAAGTAGTAGATGGCCTTTTTGATCCAGCTTCCAGCAGTGTTGATACCCATTCTCATGTAGTTTATCAAAGAGGGAGAATAAATTCCAACAAAGTGATCTTCAACTTTTCCTGACCTTACCTTTGATACCATGTTCAGAAATCAATGCCAGTAGATTAGGGTTTGATTCCTCTTACTTGAAAATTACTTGTGATTTATGTTGCATTCTTTTACTTCCTTATTATATTATCTTTCATCAAGAAATTACAATAATATATGTGTATAAAGATCACAATACAAAAGACACAATATATAGGCACTATTTCATGGAAAAATCCCTCTTGAGGGGAAAACCTAGTAAAAAATTATCTTCCTTCAATAGTATTCTTTGTAACTCTTCAACCTAGACATAGACCAGACCTTTCCTCCACACCAATTCAGCCCTTCCAGATCTTTGACCCCTTTGCAACAGTACTTCCACCCTAACAAATTTGTTTATGTAGCAACTTACAACATCAGGCAACAACTGGCAGCAGCAACACTTGGAAGACTTCGATCTCCTAAAAATGGGCACGAAACAAAGAGAGAGTAGCACCAAAACTTTGATTTCTTCCTTCTCCTTAGATTTGACCCAACTAACACTTCCTTTTCCTTCCTTGACCAACTTCGCACTTTTCCCAACTTCATAAGAGATATCGAATTAGCTTGAGATGAGATGCTCCAAATGAATTCGATCTCCTTGTATTTATAGGCTGCAAGTGAGGTCGAATTGGTGTCCGTAGGCTGAATTGATTTCCTTTAGGCCAACTTGGTGTGGGGGTTACATAAATTATATTTGACTCAAAAATAAACCTTTTTACATGATTCAAAAGCCCAATAACGGTCTCTTTAAATGTACAATGACTCTATTGACTCAATATTAATCCTATGAGTCCATAATGGGGACTTTGACTAATATAATGATGATCGAAGCATGAAACTCGTGCTTTAATAAGCCATTGATACAATAATAAAAATTCTTTTCTTTATTCTTTTGAGAAGTACAGTACATGTTGACTCAAATAAATTAATGAAGACCGAAACTAAGTACATTTTCCAACAGGTTGCAACATCAAACTCAAAAACCCTATGGATTGTTCACTTACTATCCCAGTATCATCTTCTCCCAAAAGAGACAAAATTATAACTAAGACATGTGTAGCTTCAAAAAATAAGGTTGTTGGATAATTCACAATAGGTGGAGGAATTTCAGAATTTGGTTGCAGAATGAGTCTAGATAGACCTTCCTTATTATCTTTAGAAACAAGTCTATAAGTGAGGTGTAAGGAATCGTCTAAAAGGTTCTTGGGATTCTCAACTATAGGAAAACTTAAATATTTATGTATTATCTCTTAAGTGACCTCAAAAGTATTCTCCCATGAAGAAGACATAAAAAATTGCTCTATGGGACAAAGGAAGACACTAACAAACTGACAAATTCAGTGAAATTATAGGTATGTGGAACAATTACATGATAAAGGCCGGATTGGACAACTTGAAAAGAATTATTTGATTCACTGGAATGATCAAGAATTTCATGTAGAAACTCCAAAAGGTCCAAGGAGCAACGAGAATCATATACTTTGACTTCTCTGTCCATAAGGGGTATATGAATATGAATCATAGGGATTGGAGGTTTTTTAGTTGATTTCAACATTTTCTCTAGGTTTATAATTTGAAAGACAAGACAAGGAAGAAATGTTGAATTATGAGTTACCCAGTAACTAGAGACAATGAACACTCGAATGCTGATGTAGAATCGAGAATGTACACTCTAGATGTTGGTCATCGTAACTCTGCAACAGGACGACAAAGAAAATAACAGGAAAGAGAACCTTTTATTGAAAATTTTTGATGATGTGTAAGGGCACACTCGCTTGGCTAATGGGTACATGAGTTTTCACCAACTTCTAATGCATGGTTTTCATAAAAACCATTAACCACTTATGAGGGGTGTGGTGAAGTAAAATTATAAGTGCGGACACGAACGAATTCCTCTAGCTCGATAATGGGTCTAGCCACAACAGATACATTCTATGGAAGATTTCCTTAGGTTAGAATCAATCAAGAGGGCCTATCTCTGGGTCTGCTTATCCCGCTTGATGATGTCCTCACTTGCTCACTCCAACAATCTCTCGCTTCCTTCTTCAAGCTCCTGAAACAAGTAAACAACAATAGCCAAAAAACATGATAATAGAGAAATTGCAATTCAACCTACTTAACAAGTCAAGAAACATTAAGCCATGAATATGCAATATTACAAAACACGTAGGAAATCAATCTATAGTTGTATATATTAATATCAAAGAGAGATTACAACCATTCGTCTTGAAATTGCAGTCCTCCTCTGACAAGACCACGTTCCCACACACTTCTGCTAGCATTCCATGATGGCCTCAATCAACAATAGTTTTAAGGTTCTTCCCTTTAGGCTTCACTCCAAACCAAATCACACTTCTCCCTCACACAACTAGATAGCTACAACTAGTAATAGCTTGCTTTTCGACTCCAAACCAAAATAGCATCAACACTCAACCAAAAACTATGACTGCAACTAGTTTGTGATTGGGAAGAAGGGAGGTTTATATAGGAAATATGGATGGGAGATGGATCCTCTTCTCATGGGAGAAGGACTTATCCCTTGAGGTAGTTTCGTCATTATAGGGGAAAGGAGCCCAAACTGTCTTCCTCGACCCCATCTGGCCAAACCATTTACCAGAATTTTGTTACGGTGCTTCTAGAGCTGGAAGCTTCGACTCTAATTTAAAAAAATTTCCATAATAGGACCAGTGTGACTGAAACATAGCTCAGTCGCTTCGGTCGACGCGAGGAGTAGTGATAATATTTGCACATCGATGCGGGGTAGACAAAGGCCATTAGCGTTGGTCTTGTAAACTGGGAAAAATAGAAGTTTCAGGGGAAGTGGTGCAAAAGGGAATTTATATGCTCATGAAGAGGGACACAATGGGAGTTTCTTCATGAAGGAAAAGCATGAGGGGTTCACTGCAGAGGTTCTCCAAGATCAAGGAATGGGGACTACAGGGACAGTGAAAAAATGTTGTGTAATAGATGCCACTTGAAGCGTGAAGGCTGAGCTGGAGTGAGGGATGAAATGCTTTATAAATCAATGTGGTGAATCGTAGTATACCATCGGAAAACTTGTAAGCAAGTACAAATACATATACATAGACTGAGATCTCTGTCAAATGATACGTGAATCGTGGCATGGACGCAGCCATTCATAGAATGATCATTTAAATGGATCTAGGTATGGGCGCAGCCATCCGTCAAAGAGGATCATAATGAAACCAAGGTATGGTCGCAACCATCCAATAATGAGAAGGATCACATATGATAACTCATGGTCTGGTCGTAGCCATTCATCTGAAAGAGACATGCATATCATCATAACCATGTCACATCACTTCACAACCTAGACTTCTGTGATTTGAGCCCAGGGTCTTGCGCTCCAACACGACCTGATCCAAGTAAAGATTCTAGCATGCGAATAGATGTGTTAACGTCGAACATGCTAGAAAGTCGTTTGATTACCAGTAAATGATGTAAATTGTTAACAAGCGCGAGAGAAACCACCAATAATGTCAATGGTCCTCAAGGTGCTATCAGCACAATCCACGAAATGTGAATAGAGGAACTGAAGTCTAACACCCATGAAATCACTCGATCGAAATTCACTTATGTGAACTTGTCGTTGAGTGCGAAGAACTTGCCATTAGGGCATGCAAGCTCTAAGGTACCGGAAAGGAGTCTCTTGATCAACTTACAGGATAATGAGTTGAAGTCGATGGAAAGCCACTGTGTCGAAGGAGGGCCATAATGAATCCCACATCATCGACGCAAGACGAGAGGATGCAAAATGATTTTGGATTATACAGAGAATCAGAGGTAAGTGTAACTGCAGAAGGACAACTCTTGAACATATCGGCGACACAACTAGAAGTTTGGAAGCTTTTGGATCCATAGGATCGATGGTCACGATGACGTGGCAGAGATCAAATGGAAGGCAAAAATGAACGACCCAAACCTAGGAAGGTCAATGATGCAAAGGAGGATGTCCCAACCTGACACGAAGCAAAGAGTATCATGTTCAAGAGTGAGCTGCTGACACGATTGATAGATTTCCAAATTCCCTCCCCCCCCCCCCACCCCCACTATTGCTGGCAAGTACCCCAATTATTTTTTAATCGCAAGCTTGAAGTGGATAGCATATGCTTGCACTGTAAGTTCATCCTGCGGATGAATCCGACCTAGTAAGTTTAACGAGCCCTAGGAAGGAGAAGCTCATGTTCGTCATGATGACAAATCCGATATTGTTTAATAATTTAACGAGTCCGACAAAGGTGTAACTTGGTATCTTTTTCATGTTTAGAGAGGTTGAAAAAGACACGTAAAAGAAAACTCTAAATGGTCCCTTTTCGTACATTTGTGTCTCTCGAGACTGAAAAGGTAGAAAACAATACTTGAGAGAACCGCTTGACCATTTCAGTCAAGGAGTACCTTTTCTGTAAATAGTGCCTCCCAGCCCGAAAAAGGGTTAAACTTATATTTGGCACATGATGTTTCACATCCGTTAACGAGTTTGAAATGACAAGGGCTCGATGATATTTTCGCTTTTAATGGGTTAGAAAAGAGCTGAAAGCGAACCCCCCATTTTTATTCTCTTTAACAAGTCAAAAAGGGAAAAAAAACACTCAGAAATATTTTCATATGATTTTAACGAGTCGGGAAAAGAGTTGGAACATGACTCACCCTGGAGGAATGAGTGGTATAAAGGGTAGCAATTGGTTCTATGGAGGAACTGCTCAAAACATGTAATGGTCAAAAGGCTAGCTAATAAGACCACTCATCGCTGCGGTCCCTCAGGAAAGGAAAAACAACCAAGTGAAAGCATATGATCAGCCAAAGAGATGGTGGTGATGGAAAGAAACAACCAGGCTCATTTAGTAGAAATCAGCTGATTAAAATGGAAATCATGAGATTTAAATCAAGCATGGGTTCATTTTTACACAAACTTAAACCATGGAGAACGCTGTTTGTATTTGGTTTCATGTTTACACAAGCTTGAAACAAAAAACTATGCTTGCTATAAGTTTTCATGCCCCCAGCATAATGACTCAAACGAGTTACATACATGCCTCCCAAGCTTCATTTCATTCAGCTAGGTGAATGGAATGAAGGTTCACTTTCGAGATCCAAGAAAGACTCGACTGGGATTTTACGAGATCTTAATCAAAGAATCGATTCAGAAAAGGGAGTTGTTTCATTTTTTAACGAGGTTGATACAGGAACAAACTATCCTTGGACATCTTGATTCATTTTTTAACGAGCTGACCGCAAGAAAAGGAACTATGCTCATCCCTTGTTTCATTTTTTAATGAGGTTGACACAAGACAAGGAACCATCCTCATGACTCTTGTTCATGAACCATACGAGAACATGGTTCCCAAGAGGTCTTCACTAGATGGAAGAACCATGCCCTGGGAGGAATACATATCATTTGGTACCAAAGGCAGATCGGGTTCCAATGCCCCCAGTACATAATGTACTATACCATCTATGTGATCATCAACAGATGTGGAGATGGAACGGGTAGCCACATAATTGACATGTGGCGGGGAAGGTACTACTTGCAAACAAGAGTTGATAGGGGATGATGGTTGCAAAGGAGGCACCTGGTGACCAATGAACGACAATTGATCAATGGTCACTATTCTCCCTTCGTGTGGAAAACAAACCACATGGAAAAGTGAAGAAACAAGAGCTCCCATGACATAAACATAGTCGCATCCAAGGAGAAGATTGAAATCTAACGGTCCTTGGACTACCATCACGTCTATATAGATGGTCTTCCCCCCAAAGCAATAGGGAACTTCGGAAGGATCCCTAAGGGTTTACTAGTTCCTTCGTTGAAAGCCAACAAATTATGGGTGATAGGCACAAGATATGGGGAAACCAAAGCTTGCCAAGTAGTAGAAGACATGATGCTAACAGACGCACCTTCATCTAATATAGTGCCAGGCACTACCATATTATTGGCTTGTATTATAATCTGGAAAGGCACATAAGATGGGATGCGGAAAGCAGTCAATGGACCCCAATCAAAAGAGATGACAGAACTACTTGGTGGGGGTATCATATGATTGCCCCCATGATGTACAGGAATAGGAAAATGACTCTCCTGAACAATCGGAATGGGAGGGTCACTCTTTGATTCATGGGAATCTGAGGAGATGAGAAGAACATGAGCAATATGATCACCACTCTCTTTTGGAATAGAGTGATCAACTGAAGGTGGAGACAAGTCGACACTCTTTTTGACCAATGGTTGGTCGGGAATAGAGACAAGAGAGTCATGCTCAGGAAGAGCAGGATGGGAAAGAGATGAATTCAATTCAATCTCTTTGCCAATCGGGAGAGGGTCAGAAGAAAGCCTCTGATAACCAATAGGAAGTTGGGGTTGAGGAGCTGCAAGGTTTTCTAAAACTTTGGATGCTCTATCCATAAGAGGACAAAGGTGAAGAAGATTCTCTCCTTCACATAACCTATAGGGGAATCTAATCTTTCCCTTATTCTAACCATCGCTTGCTGAAGGTGTAGCATCGACATGGTCTCCAGAGGTCGATGGGGATGGTCAATTCAAATTTCGAGACCATATCTTTAAGACTCTTGGAAGGCCAGGAAATTCTCGAAGGAGATGGTCACCCTTACACAACCTGCAAGGGAATTTTACCTTCCACAAAGGAGGCTCGGAAGGTTTGTCTACGAGAGGTGCATTTGGAGTAACAGCTGCACATTTTACCTCTAGCTTATCTGACTTCTTCTTCTTCATCTCCTTCTTCTTCTTATTAGCCTCCTGGTTACTGGATTTCAAACTTTCACCAAGCGAAGTAGAAGAGGAAGAGGAATAAATAGGGGAAGAAGGGGAGAGTTCAACCTTAGAATCAACATGATGCGATTCGAATGAAGGAGATGGCGGGGTAGGAGTTGGAACACTCGGGACCAATGAGGTTGAATGATCCAGGTGGCTCCAGACACATGCAGAAGTCCAAGAGGACTCAAAAAGGCTCAAACATAAAAGCGTTTGGATTGTTCTTGAACTAAGTTCATGTTGAATATCTCGTCGTTATGATCGCGGTGGTGCAAATGGTTCATCAAACCGAGTCCATATGCGAAAGTTAGAGTTCTTCAAAGTTTGATAAAATAGAGAAAAAGTGGGGCCCACAGCTTGCCACATGGAATCCTAGTCAACATGTGGGACCTACTAATTTTATGTGACGATTAAATGACCACTAAACCATCGACACCTGGCACACTAGCATTTGCTCCTAACCCTCCAAAAAATGACAAGAAAATAATATTAAAATCCTATAACAAATCATTTAAAAAAATATTATTATATCAAAAATCATATAAAACAAAATTAAAATATTTAATAACCAAATTCAATATATATATATATAAGAAAACAAAAGTTAATATATTAAAAAAAATTATTATATTTATGCCACAAAATTTGGGATATTAAGAGTGAGAGATATGTAACCATAGTTATTTATATGGTTATAAAAATCTGAAGGCATACAACCCAAACCATATTTAATTTAACAATTTGTTATAACCGTTGCAAAATCATAACGGTTAACAAAACTATATATTAATGCATTCTATTTTGGAGAGAGCAAGGTTTGAATTCGACCCACCTCCATGTCATCCACCAAGAGTTACCAGCGGCCCATGAGGGTCACACAATTTGATTTGCCGCCTAGCGAGTATAAAAAAACAACATTTAGTGCAGTGGAGGAGGACAGAACAACAAACAGGAGAGCGACAGAACGGAGGCGTGGCAGCACAAAGGGGATCCACCTTGGGCATGGAAATCGAGGCAGATTCCAAGAATATTCTCATGTGGATTCTTTAAGGAATCTTAAGATTCTCAGTGAGGTAAAAATTCTTTTTATCATAATGTAACCAAGTTTATAGTCAATTTTCTCAAATTTTCGCAAGTAATGCTATGGTGAGATCAGATTCACCTTTTGAGCAGCAGATTTTCAGATTTCCAGTGGAGGAGAATCTTTGAGAATCTGAAGGAATCTTCTAGATTCCTTGGAGGCTGAAATTTGTCGAGTCAGAATGCAGCCAACTTCATACTCATTTTTCTCAGAATTTTGCAAGGAACCCGATGGTGTAGTCAGTTTCCTAATCTGAGCAGCAAATTAGAGGACCCAGAGGAGGGAATCTTTAAGGAATCTAAGGGGAATCTAAAATATTCCTTGAGCCCCAGATTCTCAATTTCTCAGAATTCAAAAATTGAAAAGTTGATTTTGCACTATTCGACGCCACAAATCTGATGGTGCATTCATATTTCTCATTTGTTCATTCTATTCTTCCGACACTTTTCAAAGTGGGATGCAGGTGTCATCATTTATGTGCGAGCAACCATTTGCATGCGATTGATGCGGTGAGATCGATGGCACGAAAAGCTTCAGTAGTTTGACATCCGATTCTTCAGATGGCCCTTGTTTGTGAGGTATATTCAGTGTGCTCATGTACTTCTTTTGCTATGCATTGTGCTGCATAGGTCCCTGTTTGATGTTTGATGTGGGATCCTATCTATTACTTGTTTCATGATTCATGTTTGATGTGACGCGGAATCATCTATGTGATGTACTTGTTGTCATGATTCGTCATGTTATGTTTTGAGATCCCTTTGTGGTATGTTGTTAGGATACTCATATTTTCGTCATGTATGTTTGCATTGAGATCCCTTTTATGCCATGTCAGCGGGATGCTCATCATGCATGAGTTTGTGTCATATTGATAGGAGTCTTTTGACTTAGATTTCCTGTAGTGGAACATCTCTTGGAGCCACTCTTATGTGAGGACATTTTCCTTATATAATAGCGACATCACCTCTATGTACATCATCACTATTGATAGCACTTAATGCAGTGGCCTACACCATCTTGACACCAAGGCCCGCAGACGTAGTCCCTCTTGCACGAACTCCGTTATCAACGTCTTATGTTTTTATGTCGCTGATGATGGACATGTTCATCTTCTTTATAACATGCACATGTATTCATTTATGTTCTTTTAAAATTGAAATTTAACACATCACGAAAGTAAAAGGTCTTGGAAGGGTCATTTGTCACACTCCGACTTGGATCAAGTGGTATCAGAGTGGTCTTTGTGTTGATGTGAATTGTAGCGTGAACAATGGAACATGCAGCGATAGAGGATGAAAAAGCGATGTACGAGACCATGCTCAACATTTCCAAAAGGGTAGAAATAATGTATGAAACTCTACAGAAAGAGACAAAGGAAAAGAAACGAGTGCAGCTTCAGTTGAAAGCCACAGAAAAGGCCATGGAAGAACTAACGCAAAACAAACATAATATTCAAACAGAGAACGTTGAATTGAAGATGCATCTACATGAAGAGAAAGAGGAGAAACATAGTTTGCTACGACAGCTGTAAGCAAAGGACAAGGCCTTGGAAAAGCTGCAGCATGACCCATGTGCGATAAAATGTAATTCTTTGAATTCATGTATGTTTCCTGATGATGATTTCGTTGTTTTCAAAAATCATACCACAAGAATTGGCTCCAAACTATTGAAGAGAATGGGGTATGAAGGAAAATGCTTGGACGTCAATGGCCAAGGGATTGTCAACCCCATCAAAGTAGAAGAATTACCCTGTCGAACGGGACTTGGGTATGTCAGAAAGGAAGTTGGGGAATGCGCCGAGATAGCTAGCGAACCACCAACAATAGATGATGAGCAGCCCTCATCAATTATTTCCAAATCGACAAAGGAGGTAAAAGATGTTGATTTCCTTTCAGTTTAGTCATCACATAGTATGTTGTCTGTTGGAGATTTGGAGATCCCAATTGCAGGGACAAACATAAGGCTCCTTACAAGGACGAGGCACGAGGAGGAAGAAATACTTGGTGTTAATAACCAAGGCATAACTCAACCATTGGAGGTTGTGCAGAGACCTCAATTTGTAGGCTCGAGATACACAAAAGGAAAATGCTTGAAGGTGTCAGATTCTTCCGAGACATCGTCGAAATCGTCGAGGAAAGAGAATGATGGTAACACATCCCCATCATCCCATGGAAGTATCCATTGCAAGGAAAGAGCTGAGACAAGCTCTCATCGCCATACTTAAACCAAAGACAACAAGGAAAGGTATAACCACTTTCAACATTCGAATGTTCATTTCAATTGTAATCATGTTGTTAATGATGAATGTAAAACATGGCATCGAAAAACATGTACCTTTTGTGGATTACATAACCATACATTTTCTAAGTGTTGAAAAAGAATGACAGCACACAAAAGGATGAAGCGTGAAAGACCCTCTCAACAGCACGTAAAGAAACATGGTAAGCAGATCTAGAGGAAGAAGATGTATTGCAGTCATTGCGACAAAAATGGCCATCAAAAAGCCACTTGTTGGAGGTTCCGTCCAGAGCAATGCCTTAAAGACAAAGCGACGGTACATAAACCAGATAAAACAGTTGTTCGACAAGCAAAACTGCCACAAGGAGGTGACCCATTCACATTGATAAGTGAAAAATGGTTTCTAGATATGTTAGCATTTCATGGTCATGCTTTTGTAAATCATTTGTTGCATTTTAAAATGTAAAAGTGATGATGTGTTTTCCATCACTTGTTCAGCAACAATGATGTTTGGTTTTATTTTGTGTTGCATGATAAATGTGAAAGTGATGTCTGTTTCCATCACTTGTCAAAGCAAAAATCGTGTTTGGTCTTATTATTGTAAATCATGTGTTGCAATGATGATGTGTTTTCCATCACTTGTTGAAGCAACAACGATATGTTGGCCTTGTTTTTGTAGCTAGGGTATTGTGTCCATCTTGTTTTAAACTTGACCACTGAGTATGTGTTATAAACTCGCGGCAAGTGTGAAACGGTTGGGTTATTTTTTGGTCATGAAAGTCAAGCATGTGATTTGCAAAACAATGTACTACAAGCTGCAAAGGTTGCAGGTGTTGGCTCATCGCTTAAGGCTCCAAAGAACAAAGGTGAAGGAGATGGAAGCGAGACCTTTCAGGCTGCTTGTGATGTAGATAAGGTATAGAAAGGTTGCAGATTGTTTTTCATGCTTTTGGAGGACCAAAAGCTCCTCAGTGGGGAGGAATGATCCAGGTGGCTCCAGACACATGCAGAAACCCAAGAGGACTCAGAAAGGCTCAAACATAAAATTGTTTGGATTGTGTTAGAACTAGGTTCATGTTGATGATCTCGTCGTCATAATCGTGGTGGTGCAAACGGTTCGTCAAACCGAGTCCGTATGCGAAAGTTCGAGCTCTTCAAAGTTTGATAAGACATAGAAAAAGTGGGGCCCGCAGCGTGCCACATGGCATCCTAGTAAGCATGTGGGACCTATTAAGTTTATGTGGCGATTGAATGACCACTAAATCATCGACACAGGGCACACTAGAATTTTCTTCTAACCCTGCAAAAAATGACAATAAAATAATATTAAAATCCCATAACAAATCATTTAAAAAAATATTATTATATCAAAAATCATATAAAACAAAATTAAAACATATAATAACCAAATTCAAAATATACATAAAAAAAGAAAACAATAGTTAACATATTAAAAAAGGTTATCATATTTATGCCACAAAATTTGGGATATTAAAAGTCAGGTATATGTAACCATAGTTATTAATATGGTTATAAAAATTCGAAGGCATACAACCCAAACCATATTTAATTTAACCATTTGTTATAACCGTTGCAAAATATGGTTATAAAAATTCGAAGGCATACAACCCAAACCATATTTAATTTAACAATTTGTTATAAGCGTTGCAAAATCGTAACGGTTAACAAAATTATGCGTTAATACATTTTATTCTAGAGAGGGTGGGGTTTGAACCAGACCCACCTCCTTGTCATCCAACGAGAGTTACCAACGGCAAATAAAGATCACGCAATTTAATATGCTGCCCAGCGAGTATAAAAACACAACATTTAGTGCAGTGGAGGAGGGGGTCTGATATAGGCACGGAAATCGAGGAAGATTTTCAGAATATTCACATGCAGAGTATTTAAAGAATCTTAAGATTCTCTGTGGGGTAAAAATTATTTTTATCAGAATGTAACCAAGTTTATAGTCAGTTTTCTCAAATTTTCACAAGTTTATAGTCAATTTTCTCAGATTTTCACAGAGAATGCTATGGTGAGATCAGATTCACCTTTTGAATAGCGTATTTGTAGATTCAGTGGAGGAGAATTTTGAAGGAATCTTCCAAATTCTTTGGAGGCTGAAATTCACCAGAGTCAGAATGCAACCAACTTCATACTCATTTTTGTCATAATTTTGCAAGAAACCCGATGGCGCAGTCAGTTTCCTAATCTGAGCAGCAAATTTGCAGAGGACCCGGAGGAGGGAATCTTTAAGGAATCTAGGGGAATCTAAAATATTCCTTGAGCCCTAGATTCTTAATTTCTCAAAATTAAAGAATTGGACAGTGGATTTTGCACTATTCGATGCCACGAATCTAATGGGACATTCATATTTCTCATTTTATCATTCTATTCTTCAGCCAATTTTCTAAGTGGGATGCAGGTATCAGCATTTATGTGTGAGCAGCGATTTATATGCGATTGATGTTGTGATATCAATGGCACGAAAAACATTAGCAATTTGACATCTGATCCTTCAGATGGCCCTTGGCTGTGAGGTATATTCAGTGTGTTCATTTACCTCTTTTGCCATGCATTGTGTTGCACAGATCCCTATTTGATGTTTGATGTGGGATCCTATCTATTACTTGTTTCATGATTCCTGTTTGATGTGACGTGGAATCGTCTATGTGATGTGCTTGTTTTCATGATTTGTCATGTTATGTTTTGAGATCCTTTGTGTGGTATGTTGTTGGGATACTCATATTGTCGGCATGTATGTTTGCATTGAGATCACTTTTATGCCATGTTGGCGGGATGCTCATCATGCATGAGTTTGTGTCATACTGATAGAATTCTTTTGACTCAGAATTCTTGTAGTGGAACATCTCTTGGAGCCACTCCTGCATGAGGGAATTTTCCTTGTATGATAGCGACATCACTTCTATGTACATCATCACTATTGACAGCGCTTAATGCAGCGACCTACACCATCTTGACACCAAGGCCCGGAGACGTAGTCCCTCCTGGACAAACTTCGTTATCAACGTCTTATGTTTTTATGTTGTTGATGATTGACATGTTCCTCATCTTTACAACATGCACATGTATTCATTTATGTTCTTTTAAAATTGCAATTTAAAACATCACAAAAGTAAAAGGTCTTGGAAGGGTCCTTTGTCACACCCGGACCTGGATCATCGAAAACAACTAGACAGGTAGACCAATGGTTAACCCAGGAAGGGACAATGTCGCCATATAAGGAGCACCAGCGTTTCCAAATGAAGGAAAAGGACCAGGATTCCCATCCGAGGGAAATCTTTGATTGGTATATTCTGGAAATGTTGCCATTGGAATCGACCCTAAAGAATTAGTAAGGAAACAAGAGATTCTGGGTTCGATCCCCAGTGGATTCGCTAATTTGTGTTGAAGTAAAATCATAAGTGCGGACACGAACGAATTCCTCTAGCCCGATAATAGGTATATCCACAACAGATACATTCTATTGAAGATTTCCTTAGGTTAGAATCAATCAAGAGGGCCTACCTCTTGGTCGCTTATCCTACTTGATGATGTCCTCGCTTGCTCGCTCCAGCAATCTCTCACTTCCTTCTTCAAGCTCCTGAAACAAGTAAACAACAACATACAACAAACATGATAATAGAAAAATTGCAATTCAACCTATTAGCTCTGCTACATGTCACTGATTTTCGAGGAGGAGGAATAAGCTCGGTCCTTGGTTGTTGGCTCAGAGATGGTCTACACTATTATCCTTGCCTTTCCCTATTCTCCCACTTACTTCCTTTCACCCTCCTGCCTCTATTTTGTTCCTTTAAACTTTGCATAACCCATATTTCCTTAGCCCCTGGGCGTCGAGTTCAAGAAGTCTTATAACCGTGATCATATGACAGCGCGCTGTTCGCGGGCCCTTTCCCGTCACATCAGTCAAGATCCGTGCGATCGAGTTTCTGTCGTCCGATCATCTACCACTTGATCGAACGGTCTCCACCTTTTTCCCCGCGCATTAAACTTCGTTTGTTTCCCCCGCCGTCCGACCGTCTGTCGCGTGATCCGATAGCATTCACACCACCCGATCCCGCACGTTGCCCACTCGTTAACCCGCAGGGAAAACGGTTTTGGCCCTATCGCATCTGCCACATGTCGCAATTCTAGTGGATCGCAAGCCCATGTACGAACACCGCCGCAGCTCCATAAGCGGTGCGGGGAATACCGCCCACCACCGAAACTGTCATCCCCACGTGTTATCTCCCACGCCATTCTTCCGCACGATAGCCGTCGGATCTGCCCAACCGCGATCCGACGGCCCACGTTTTTCCGTCCATCTTTCCTCCCGATACTCCTTATCAAGCACTCCCCGCCGTCCATCTGCGCGATCCGATGGCTAATATCTGTTCCCGTCAAACTCATGCCTCTGCCATTCTGTCCACGCCCACAGCCTATCCCGTGCATCCCAAAGGACGAAGGTAACCTGTTCGCCTGTACCTGGCGCATTTCCTCTCCAACAACCACATTCAAGAAACAGAGTGGCCGAAGAACGAGAAGGACAAGCCTCGAGCAGTGAAATGTATTCATCAGTTATGGAGCTTGTTTCATATTACACTCCACTTGCTCAGGAAGGATGGCCGGGCGACAAAAAGATCAAATCCATTCATTAAAGCCAACAGATCGTAGCAGAGACTCCATCATAGAGTTAAGGTGGTTGGTGGTCCATTATGACCCCTCCACGCATAGAAAAACAAAATATCTTTGTAAACAAACTCTATATATACCCAGAACACAGATGTAATCAGGGTTGATGGTTGTAGTTTTGATGTAAGGTTCAACTTCTAGAGACTATAACTATTGTGACACTTGCAGTGTCTGATCTTCATTTTCAGCTAATACAAGCTTCTTTTGCTGTTAATTGCTCACTTTCCATTTCTACTTTGTTCTAGGTTGTGCCTGTTATGTATTTTTTATGTGCTCTTGATGTTTAGCATTAGAGGGGTTGTCATCCCACCTCTGTGTTAGAATCTAGTATGTATCATTGAATGTGCTATGCAGGTTTATGTTTACTTAGTGCCAGAGAGCTATCATCCTGTCTGTGCATTAGGAAATAGATTTGCAGACCTCTTTACTGGTTGCAGCCGGCCATCACATGGTCTTGTGCATCTGCTGGTGTGGTCAGTATTCTCCATGTTCACCTAATCCTCAAACTGTGAGTAATTGGTGGTCTAAAGCCTTGTAGTCTGGGGGTGTTCACCCATGTCTGGAGTCAAGCATAGTAGAAGTGGTTATCTGGCTTGAATATGCATCATTCGTTCCATTCATCTATCTCCAACATTTTGTTGAGTTTGTAATGTTCTCGAGCATCTCTGAGATACAACCTAGGAGAGTTTCTTGGGGTGATAACATTAATTGGCGTCGTTTTCGGGGAAGGAGATTGAAGCTCAGCTTCCCTGGGAGATGACATAGTTCCAGATTTTGATGATAGACAAGGTCTGGACACATTTCTGGTTGTAATCATCTATCTGGCAACTCCACTGGAGGGAGACCAACCTTTGGCGACTCCACAGTATAGTTTTAGTGCAGTTTGTGAGGCATGCTCGGAGAAATCCTCAGAAATCACTAGCTGACCAGTGCCTGATCCTGAGAAGATCGTTAAGCAGAAGAAAACTTTGCAGAAAGGGGCATCAAGATCAGGTAAGCCTAAGAAAACTCATGCATCTCTGAAAGATAAGGTTATAGCTAAAGATATACAGTTTGAAGATTTAGAGTCCAGCACTGTTAGTAAGGAAATCCCTTCAGAGATTAATACAGCCTCTTGTTCAGTTAGTTCCCCTTTGGATCTCAGTCCGAAGAAAGCATCCCATACAGTCCATCATATTCCTCTATTTCTGTCATCCATTACATTGCTTCATACCACTCAGTCTACTAGTATCCTTACACCTAACTCCAGTCATGGCAGGGCAACAAGCCCTCACAAAGATAGAAAGAATCCTAGCTGCTAGGTATGGACCCTTGGTCTTTCCTGTTCCTTTAAATGTCATGCCTGTAAGAGATTATCAGGAATATATGCCTAAGTTTACGGTACAGAAGGAGTAACAGCGGAAGAGCATTTAGAGTCTTTTTATTGTTATGTTGATAACCTGGATATTAATTAAGAGGATGTTTGGAGGAGGGTTTTTGTCCAAAGCCTAGATGGGGAGGCTAGAAAATGGTTTAGAGAATTACCCCCTAGGTCTATAGCAGATATTGAGGCCTTAGATGATGTGTTCCTAAAGCACTGGGGGGATAATAAAGATCTGCTCTTTTATTATACTGAATTTGGGAACTTGCAGAGGGAGAATGGTGAGCTGCTGTCTGATTTCAACAAGAGATTCAACCATATGTACAACAGAATACCAGCTGAAGTCAAACCCACCCCTACTTCTGCTATGTTTACTTATGCCAGTGCCTTCGATTCTCAGTTCTACCTGCTGTTAAAAGAAAGAAGATGTGCTTCTTTGGCTGATATGAAAAATGCAGCCTTTGAAGTAGAAGCAAACATCATTGCTGCAGAAAGACTCGAAGGTGATGCTGAAAGGAGAAGAAAGGGAGGAGAGCCCTCATCATCCTCAGATCCTGAAAATGATAAATTGGCGAGGATGATAGAGCTATTGGCCTCTAAAGTTTCCATATTGGAGGCTGAGCAGTATTCTCAAGAAGCAGGAGCTCCTGGTGCCTTTTCTCTTCCAAATCCAAATCCATATAGAGGAACACAGGATCAGTTGCAGATTTTTCAAAAAATTATAAATGAAAACGAAGAAAAAAGGGTGAAGACCCTTTTTCAGAGTATAGTCATGGAGGAAGAGCAGTCTGAAGAAGAGGAGGAGGTCCATGGTTTGGAAGATAAGGGCAGTGCCCCTTTCCTAACCAGAGCTGCCTATGAAGAAGCATTATCCAAAGGCACTGCTCATCAGTTTGTTATACCTGTAGAACAACAAGCTCATCAGCAGAAGCAAGTAGCAGTAGATCCCTTCATCCTCCAAGAATGCGAGCTCGAAGCCAACCCTTTTTTCCATGACTATGTAGATCTGCAAATTCACCAACCTGCTATTATCCCTAGCACAGTGATAAAAAAGGGAGAGGAAAGCTCCCCATCATCTTATGTTTCTCTCACTGTTCCAGTGACAATCCCTCAAAGTTGCCCCCTGAACACTGAGGCAGGACAGAATTCAATGCTCAAGGCTAATATGGATAATATCCATCTTGATATTCCAAAGCCTGCCCAGATGGCCTCCACACAGCTTGAAAGGGCAGTTTCCAGATGACAGAGGAATAGGGTGCACAGTTTTGGGACTCCTCCTTGGATGTGGACTGTTCTAAGAAAAATGAAGGAGCAGATGATGTCTCTGCGTCCCCCACACAAGAATACATTGGTTCACCATGCATATTAGTTGTGCAGGCCACAAATGACAAAGAGAAGTACACAACATTCATTGTTATCCAGCAAGTGTATAAAGGCTCCCATGAAGAACATCCGAGGATGAGAGCATACACAGAGGGGATGAAATTTGAATCATCTCTACCTGACAAGGTCAAATGTCCTAAACTCTTTGAGGTAGATGATCAAATAAATCTAGTTTTGCAGCTCTTTGATAAACCGGCCGAGAGGAAGGGAAACATTTTGATGGTCCTGCGGATGGCCAGTTTTTGAATATTTATGTTGTTTAAGGTTCTTAGGCCTTAATGATTATAAGCATGTTCTTTTACAGGTTTTAGCATAGACTTAATTAGACTCCATGCCCAATGGAATACTAGGCATATGTTTTTAAGCTTGTTTTGTATGAAGGCATTGGTCTGCAATTCTTGAGACCTCACAGGGAGGATCTCATCCCCAAAAGGAGCCAGTGTTAGCTCTGCTACATGTTGTTGATTTTCGAGGAGGAGGAATAAGCTCGGTCCTTAGTTGTTGGCTCAGAGATGGTCTACACAGGTTATCCTCGCCTTTCCCTATTCTCCCGCTTACTTCCTTTCACCCTGTTGCCTCTGTTTTGTTCCTTTAAACTCTACATAACCCATATTTCCTTAGCCCCCGGGCACCGAGTTCAAGTGGTCATATAACCGCGATCATATGACAACGCACTGTTTGCAGGCCCTTTCCCGTCACATCAGTCAAGATCCGTGCGATCGAGTTTCCGTCATCCGATCATCTACCGCTTGATCGAACGGTCTCCGCATTTTTCCCCGCACATTAAGATTTGTTTGTTTCCCCTGCCATCCGACCGTCCGTCGCGTGATCTGACGGCATTCGCACCTCTCGATCCCGCAAGCTGCCCACTCGTTAACCCGCGGGGAAAACAGTTTTGGCCTCGTCGCATCCGCCACGTGTCGCAATTCTAGTGGATCATGAGCCCATGTACGAATACCGCCACAGCTCCATAACCAGTGCGGGGAATACCGCCCGCCACCGAAACCGCTGTCCCCGCGTGTTATCTCCTATGCCATTCTTCCGCCTGATAGCTGTCGGATCTACCCGACCGCAATCCGACGACCACATTTGTCCGTCCATATTTCCTCCCGATACTCCTTATCAAGTTCTCCCCGTCGTCCATCTGCACAATACGACGGCTGATATCTGTTCCTATCGGACTCATGCCTCCGCCATTCTGTCCACACCCACAGCTTGTCCCGTGCATCCCAAAGGACGAAGGTAACCTGTTTGCCTGTACCTGGCGCATTTCCTCTCCAACAACCACATTCAAGAAACAGAGTGGCCAAAGAACGAGAAGGACAAGCCTCGAGCAGTTAAATGTATTCATCAGTTATGGAGCTTGTTTCATATTACACTCCGCTTGTTCAAGAAGGACGACCGAGCGGCAGAAAGATCAAATCCATTCATTAAAGCCAGCAAATCGTAGTAGAGACTCCATCAGAGAGTTAAGGTGGTTGGTGGTCCATTATGACCCCTCCATGCATAAAACAGCCAAATATCTTTGTAAACAAACTCTATATATACCCAGAACACAGATGTAATCAGGGTTGATGGTTGTAGTTTTGATGTAAGGTTCAACTTCTAGAGACTGTAACTACTGTGACACTTGCAGTGTCTGGTCTTCATTTTCAGCTAATACAAGCTTCTTTTGCTATTAATTGCTCACTTTCTATTTCTACTCTGTTCTAGGTTGTGCCTGTTATGTATTTTTAATGTGCTCTTGATGTTTATCATTAGAGGGGCTGTCATCCCACCTTTGTGTTAGAATCTAGAATGTATCATTGAATGTGCTATGCAGGTTTCTGTTTACTTAGTGCCAGAGAGCTATCATCCTGTCTGTGCATTAGGAAATAGATTTGCATACCTCTTTACTGGTTGCAGCCGGCCATCACATGGTCTTGTGCATCTGCTGGTGTGGTCAGTATTCTCCATGTTCACCTAATCCTCAAACTGTGAGTAATTGGTGGTCTAAAGCCTTGTAGTCTGGGGGTGTTTACCCATGTATGGAGTCAAGCATAGTAGAAGTGGTTATCTGGCTTGAATATGCATCATTCCTTCCATTCATCCATCTCCAACATTTTGTTGAGTTTGTAATGTTCCCGAGCATCTCTGAGATACAAACTAGGAGAGTTTCTTGGGGTGATAACACAACCTACTTAACAAGTCAAGAAACATTAAGCCATGAATATGTAATATTACAAAACATGTAGGAAATCAATCAATAGTTGCATATATTAATATCAAAGAGAGATTACAACCATTCGTCTTGACGTTGTAGTCCTCATCTGACAAGACCAGGTTCCCACACACTTCTGCTAGAATTCCATGATGGCATCAATCAATAATAGTTTTAAGGATCTTCCCTTTAGGCTTCACTCAAAACCAAATCACACTTCTCACTCACACAACTAGATAGCTACAACTAGTAATAGCTTGCTTATCTACTCCAAACCAAAATAGAATCAACACTCAAACAAAAACTATGACTGCAACTAGTTTGTGCTTGGGAAGAAGGGAGGTTTATATAGGAAATATGAATGGGAGATGGATCCTCTTCTCATGGGAGAAGGACTTATCCCTTGAGGTAGTTCCATCATTATAGGGGAAAAGAGCCCAAACTATCATCCTCGACCCCATCCGGCCAAACCATTTACCAGACTTCCATAACGGAGCTTTTAGAGCTGGAAGCTTCAACTCTAATTTAAAAAACTTTCCATAACAGGACCAACGCGATTGAAACACAGCTCAGTCGCTCCGGTCGAGGTGAGGAGTAGTTCTAATCTCTACACATCAACGTGGGGGAGACAAAGACCATTAGCGTCGGTCTCGTAAACTGGGAAAAATAGAAGTTTCAGGGGAAATGGTGCAAAAGGGAATTTATCTGCTCCTGAAGAGGGACACAATGGGACTTTCTTCATGAAGGCAAAGCATGCGGGGTTCATTATAGAGGCCCTCTAGGATCAAGGAACAGGGAGTCCTGGGACAGTGACAAAATGTTTTGTAACAAGGGGTCCCCATAGTGGTTTGTGAAAAGCAGGGGGGACCTATCAGAATGAATCATGGTTGTTGATTTGGAGATGGCCTATTTAGTTATCCTGTTTTCCGATGAGTCTTAATCCCATAACTTTCAATTTCATTAACATGTCAGAAAGAATTTGATTCCTCAGGTTGGTTCCAATGAGTGATGATTCGGCCCAAACTTGCGCATAGTTTAATTTTCAATTTATAAAAGTTTAGGCTTGTATAAAATATATAAATAAAACTTTTGAAAATGGATTGTTATTTAAAAAAATTCGTAGTCCCTACATCCAAAGTCTTATATATATATATATATATATATATATATATATATATATATATATATATATATATATATATATTTTTTTGTAGGAAAAGTAAAAAGTAACCTTTGACTACAACACCTTGCATTAAATAACTAGGGTCCTTGAATTCTTTACCCTTCCAACTCTTCATTCTTCTTCATTTGGGATTCCATCTGGGTAATAATGTAGATCATGGCCTTATACATACCTTCCATTTAACTGGATAGGTGTCTCATCTCCTTCCTTATCTCATGCATATTGTCACATTAACACCCTCTAGGAGGAGGATAGCTAGCCATGGCATGATTGTATCTAGGAATTTCCAAAATCCAAGACTCCAAGTATTGCTAGAATTAAGACTACCACCACACAGGAAAAAGAAAACAACAAGAGGATTGGAGGGACAAAGCCTTTTTTAGTATTTGACAAGACCAATCAACTCAACAATCACTTTAAAATCCAAATAGAAACAAAAAACTAAAATTACAAACCTATCCATACTTTCAACAGGAAAATAGGTTCATTACCATCCATAGGTGACCTATAATTAGCCATTAACCATTAACTAGTAGAGTAGTAACAATATTAATTTTATTAAGGCTAGAAGTATTTGTTGTAGATAATTTCATTTTAAAACATTTTCAACATTTTCACATTGCATTCACCCAATATCATCATAAGAAATTATGTGAAGAGAACATTAGCAATAACAATGCAACAAAACAACAATAAGTCTATCTGTTGGAAATAATATTGAGAGGGGGGGTGAATCAGTATTATAAAATCAATAATTTTTCATTTCCCAAAAAAAAATTATTTATATACACTACTTTTGTGAAGTGAACTAGCGTGTAGATGCTACTGTGATTAGTGAAAACAACGTATACCCAGAGAACTTGTGATTCAGTTAATTTATCAAGTGTTGATCTATAACCAGTGCATCAGTAACTTATTAAACGCTGCAGTAAAAGAAAAATAAACCATCACACATAATCAACACACACGAACACCAAGATTTAAGGTGGAAACCCAATGTGGGTGAAAACCACCTGCTTCTGTCGTCTCTGTCTTCTTTTAATAATAAGAAAATATGTTTACAATCTTGTACTGGTGCAGACTCATACCAGTACGCGGGCACCCACACAGAAGGATACAACCTTCTTTTGTTTTCCAGCTTCTACTAGAAGGGAGCTACAACCCCTTAGCTCTTGTACTAGCCATTGTGTTTACTAGTACATAGGTGCCAGCGTACGAAAGTCTACGACCTTCTCTCTGACTCCAAGGACCACGTTTCATAAATTTTTAGACTGGATGCTCCTAGTACACAAAAATACATATGAAGGCCTCGTTTCATCAAATTTTCATACTGGACCCATCAGAAACTTTGAAACTCAAACTGCATCAACCAAAAATCAGTTAATCTGAACAATCAGATCACTATCACCAGAAAACTGTACTAAACCCAGAAACCTGCATCATCATTCAGAACCAGCTGCAACCTCCAAAATCATGCATCAGAATGTATACGCTACTTTACTGAACCCAACCTTCATGTATACGCTACTTCCTTTAATCAAACTTGCGTATTCCTTCAAAACTACTGAAACATAAAACTTTTGAATCAAGTTTGTAACAACCAGCAATATACTAAACATCTACTGTCAATTTATAGAGCCTTACATAGGTAGTAGTAGAGATCACCCTTATCACGTATACAATCAATCAATAAGATATCAAACTCCTTATGCATTCAGTTTTAAATTCAGATCTAAGAAGACTTCATTGACAAACAACTAAAAAACAACAGTACTGATCAAATAGATCAATCATCTTTGAACAACATACTTTTCTTTTGCATACACTACTTGGAAGAGCCGAACCGGCGTGTATACACAACTTCACCAAAGCGAACCAGCGTACAGATCTGCAAATATTAACTCATAACTTCGTTGCTATTCCGGACTTTAGACAAACCCAGATCATGACATTCAAAGAATAAAACAGGTGTACACAATTAGATCTAGAGCAACCAATATCAGATCATTCAATGATAAGTCATTTCAGGTCTCATGATCCTAATCCAACATTGAATTCAAGGTGCACAAAATATTTCAGATCAAATCACCAACATAGCCCCTACAACATAAAATATACTTCAGATAGAAGTATTCTTTAGAAACCTTTTTCACTTGCACACGTTGGCCTTATGATCTTCTCCTCCTTATATAGTTTTAGGCCTTTCTCAATACCTCGGGCCAAAACCACTTAGGACCCATGGTATTCTTGGACATGATAAAATAGTCGTTACTCCGCTCAATATTGTGGGCTAATACCATGGTATTGACTCCTGGTATTGTCTCCTCTTGAATTTCCTTGATTTTCCAACATATACGTGATTTTCTTCTTGTTAAAGTGCGTGTATACGTATATGCTCTTTTTGTTCTGTGAACCAGTGTGTATATGTTTTTTTAACTAAGTGGACCTACGTATACATCTTAAACTTCTTTTCACATCCTTTACCTTCAACTTCTCCATTCTGATTAGTAGACTTTAGTTCCATCTTCCTATTCTTCTGTACGAATGCCCTGTTACATCTGAATGGATCTGTTACATTGTGGGTTGCCTTTCATCAAAGTTGAACTGACGTGTGAGTGAGTTGCCATCAAGGACAACACTTGTTTCATAATTCCAACAATCTTCCCCTTTGGACTTGAAGGGAACCATGCTGGTATTGATTACTGCAAGTTGTAGAAATTGTTAGAGATGTCAAGCACCACCAAAATACTCTCCCCCTTTGACATCAAGGGAAAAGGGTGACCAAGTTATTCTCCCCCTTTGATATACATTATATTGTCCATGCTCCCCTCAAGTACATGCCAAGTCTGCAGAGATAGGTTTCAAAAGAATAACATGACTCTATAACTCAACTAAGTGAGTATGACCTTTCTATGACCAATGACTCATACATACATCATCCACCCTGTTATCTCAAAATCAGACCCTGATAGGCTGCTGGTCAGGTTGATTCTAAGTAACTATTTCAAACCTACTTTACGCTGAGGCTTAGCCTCCTCAACCTGAGAGGGTTCTCTCTAGATGGGTTAATGATTTTGATTAAGATAAGATGGCTAACTCTTGTGAAACGACTGTAACAAATATGAATGCTGGAAACATATTAAACAACTATCCATTGGGCCTATGGAGTCAACAACACCTCAACATAACAGTGAACTCAACCTTACATAGAAGTTAGGGCACTCAGCATTTATATATTCAGAACATAATTCATATAGGATCACAGTTTATAAATGCATACAGGAAATCAGAGCACATTCAGTGAGTTCTGAGTGATTATACATCTATACCACTGTAAACAAAACTAAGGAAAGGACAACATCACACATTCTGAATATAAGAAATCCTTCATGAATCCTGAGAAGTAAAATCCAAATTATATTACTGAAATGAGTCTTTACATAAGCCAAATACAAGCTGTGTCATAAAATTTTCCAACCTTGATTACATTGTTGTTTCAGCTATATATAGAGTTTTTATTCTAACTGATCGAGATTCCTCCTCCAGCATGAGGGGAATTCGAAAACTACTTCTAATGACACCTATCAACTATTTAACTAACTAATAAATACAACAAAGTGCTGACTGAAGTTTTTTTTTAGAGTTCTAAATCAACTATGACTCTAACTCCATATTACATGCATGATGGCTTTAATTACAATGATCCTCGTTCTTTGACATCTGCTCCCCTTTAGTTTGGCTGTAATGGATGTTCAAAGCTCCATGTTTGATCTTTAATGACACATCCTTTCCAATACCCTGAAACATATGAAATTGTCCCTGTGTATTGGTCTTTAGTCTGCCTTAACATGTCCAGATCCAACGAAGTATATCCTTTATCTTTTAATTACCCCAAAATGGAGCAAACTGCCATGTCTTTGATGTGTTGTCCACCGTTTGCATACGTGAAAGCCAAAAATTTTGCAAACTGTAATTGTTTCACATATCCTGAAGTGTGATAAATATGAAATATGCTTCCTTTATGACAAAAATCCAAAGTTGGATTCGAATGCATATTATCTCCACGTGTCTTGACCTGGTTAACTATTGGATAGCTTCAGATGATGTCTTGTATTCCTTTTAGATGTTTCCCTTTCAAAATTCCCGCTTATAATTCAAAACTGCTTGATTTGCGTTAAAATCATCACCTACAGCAGTTTCGTAACGCGCTACGAAACTGCTGTGTAATTTCAAAAACACAGTCTTCCTTTCATAGCTAAATGATCGCCAGTGTTCATGGCTTAAGCACCTTACTCCCTTGATTGTTTTGAAAAGATTTGCTTGCAACGTTTCAAGAAACAGATATTTCTCTTGAGGAAAAGATGCAATGACATCAATAACACCACTGGCTGTTCCAAATATAACTGTATGAAGCTGGTTGGTACCTCACTGGCTGATTAATGGATGCATTTCCTGTTTGCCCTTCATCAGTTGCAATAGCATTTCCAGAATGACCAGCTGAATCAGGTGCTCCACAAAGAAATAGCCCATTCCTCCATGTAACACTTTCTTCAATGACATTCTGACATCAATATCATTCTCTCCAGGTCTAATCACATCAAACTCAAATCCTAACTTCTTCCCTGCCTTTTAAAATTCACTTCACACAGCTGGTGCTTTGGCCAAAGGTATGGGAACAACATCAAAAGACAATCCTATGGCCGAGAACTGAATTCCATAGGTGTCCACGAAGACTCAGCACGCATTAGATGCAGTTTTTCAACAAAAGGCTCCAGAATTTTTGCTTCTTCCACTGGGGCAAAGGCCATACAAATACTAAGCTCTTGGACGGCTTCTCCATAGCGTCTGCTATGGTATAAAAGCATGCCATGGTCTCTCCGCAATGCCCAGTTATGTGGTTGAAGAATGAGAAGCCTCTCGGATGACATAATGGACAATCTCAATTCTTGGGGGCGCAATGTTAAAGCATTTGAGTTGTCAAACTTGCTAGGATGGTCAGAAGTATGGTGCACTGGTCGAAGAGGAGAAGTTAGCAATAAGCCAGGATGGGCCCTTGATGCATGCTTCCAATAAAGCCTTTTTAAATTTTCCAAAGCAACTGCAATTATGTCTCTGTTTGATCCAAGCTCAATATCTGGAAGTGATCTGCTGTTCAAATCGAAAGCTTTTGATCCAGGATGTTTAACACAACCACCATTTACTTTAGCAAACCAGCTTTCTCCTTCAGATAGTTGAAAAAGCTCCTCAGTGTATTCAGTTTTGGGCCATATCAAAAATTCTTCCCCAACACGAGCTCCTACAATAGTAACTCCAAGTCTGTCTTCGGCAAACTTCAATATATATTATGCTTAGCATTATTCCACTTCCAGATGCAGATTTTAGCACTTGATGCAAGTATGACTGCTTTGGATTGTTAAGAAGAGATGACCTAGTAAAGCCTCGTAAATCAAAAAGAACAAAATTCACTGCCTCCAAAACTTGCAACAAATGGCACCCAATTTCTTTTGATACTAACTCTGCTTCCACTTGTTTTTCTATAATGTCAAGCTCAGACAACCGTGCTGTAATGCTTCTGCCAGCTAGCGGAAAGGCATCTAAGCTTGCCCATTCGTAGGTAACCTTTGACAGACTGGGACCTTTGACAGACTGGGAGCTTCTCGCCCCTCCTTTACAACTGCTCGAGCATCCATATCTCGATTATAAGACATAAATGCTTCATCCTCAACAGCAATCAATAACATAGCCTTTGCAAGAGAAATCTCCCTATCTTTTAGACCAAAAGAAATCTCATCACAAAACTTTTTCCGTGCATTCTTAGTTTATTGAACTTCACATATCCACACCATGACGACTAACTTTGGCCTTTATATTCCCATGTAGAAGCAGAATGGGATGCAATGAAACATGAAACTTTTTCACCTGGAGCTCTGACCACAGAAAAATTGGATACAGAGGTACCCATCTTCATCTTTACCGGAGGCTTGAGAAAATCTTCCTTATTTGTATCTACAGGCGTACAATGGACTAGCTCTGGAACATATGAAAAAAAAAATGACAAAATCATCACAAGCCAAGAAACTTTCAACTGCTTGAAATAATACTACGCTCCTTCAGAAGGGAATCCAAATTCTCTGAAACTTATCGCCAAATAAGAAACCCTTCGCTTATAAAAAGCATCGACTAAACTCGGTTTCAAATACCTTGGCTAGCGCGCAGTAGAAATTGTCCCCTACATTCACTACAAGATGAGTATCTAGATTAGGGCTTGACAAGCAAAACCAGCAGGGCTGATGTGTATTAGACACTGTGTTTCTCCTTTTCTTTCCAGCATCTGGGTCATGGCTAAATCTGTCGTCATCCCCTTTATCGCATCTACCCTTTTTGACAAAATCAAAGCATATGCGGGGCGGAAGCAAATCACTACACCTACCATCATCTGAACTATGGCGAAACTTGCACTCTGCACCTCTTTCACATTTACCCTTACTGATAAAATCGAAGCATGCACCTTCTGAGAACGGATCTTTGTTACATACAAACTGCTGAGGCTGATTGGCGAAAGCAGCTTGTTCTATTGGTTCATTTTCTTCCTTTCAGGCATGAGTCTCGAATTCTTAGTAGATATCCATCAACAGAAATAGGCAGAAGGGCACCCCAGTCAACAATGGCTTCAACGCGCTCCGGGCCACCGCATTGAGGCCCTTTCCCAGGCGGTCCAATCCGGGTATTGTTAACATTAATAATGTTATGGCCTCTGCTGCTGCAGTGTACCCATGATGGCCACATTTAGACTGCAATTCTCTTGAACCATCCTCACGGAGCTCCCATTTGTATAACTGAATCTTTTGATTGATGCCAACAAGCAACTTTCCATTAAATGCATTCAGATCGTAAACAGAACCCTTTGTCTCCTTCTCAGCAACAACTACAACATGCGCCAGTAGCAAGACACCTAACGACCTAAAACACAGCGGATTCTGATAAGTATGACAGCTGGGTGAGATTTGTTATGGATCAGCACAAAATCACCTAGACTGGGCTTCTGCGCTACGAAATCACATGAAACATGTTGCGCTGCGAAAACACCTAAAACTGACTTATGCGCTACGAAATCACTTAAGGAGCTTTGTAGCACATAATAACCTTTGAACAAAGCTGACACATGGAAATTGTGTGAATTATGAGACCAGTGGTGAATGAGGATGCATAGTGGACTCCTAAGACTCAGACTCTAAGGCAAACAAAAACTCAAAACTAGACTAGCACTGAATTTTTTTTTTTTTTACCATCAAACTAATGTGAGCAGTTTTGAAATTAGAATTCTTAAGTGATAATAGTGGCTCCACTTGGGATAGTGTGCTCCTGTAGTACACTAAGAACTCGTATGTCTAGTGCCTTATCCATTTATGACAAACAGAAATTTGCTTGACAAGCATCACTTTCAAGCTTCTTGGGCCTTCACCTCGGGCTTAAGCTTGATGATGACTATAGGAGAAAGAATCTACATCTACTGAAAAATGCTCAGTTGACCTTGAGCTTATTTTCAATTTCCTACCTACCTACCCTATCAATTTCCACTTGCAGGTCAAGCAACATGAAATTTCCAATGTAGCCAATCATTTGTCTTATCTGATATTTGAGTTTTTTGACTGCATCGGAGTTCAAAGGTCTTATAAGTTTTGAGTCAGCTCATCACAATTAGTGTCATTCTCATTTACAAACCCTTCTTCTAGTCATGGTGTTAAAGGGTCTCTAGGTCATTTCATGCTTTAAGGGTTAGGTCATAAGTTTAGAAGTCTTTTAAGATCATATCTCTTTTCCAAATAATGTTTGACAGGCTCATTCCATGTTTTAGAAGTCTTACCAGGTGTTTATAAGTCATATCTCACATCATTTTGGAGAAATTTTGAAAGTAGCTACGAAATCACTGAACTAGGCGTTTTCGTAGCGCGCTACGAAACCCCTGTAGCAGCCTGTTTCAGCAGAAAAAACTCTGTTTTCTGCGTTTACTAGTAAATTTCCAGAAGGGGTTCTGAGCAGCTGAAAACTTAATTTTGAAAACTGAAAGAGGCTTTTATTCCTAACATACCAAACTACAAAAACCTCTTTCATTTTCTTCAAATCCATTCTGAGGTGGGAGGAATTTATGATCAAACTTGCACTACGAAACTGCTGTAGGTGCAAGTTTTCCACAGGCATATTTCTCTGTTTTACACCTGTTTTTTCAAAATCAGTTTCTGGTCACATGAAAGGGTATTTTGGAATTCTGAAGGATTTTTATCTTCATCAAATCTCCTACTACAATAACCTATCTCAATTTCTTCATAAGTATTTTCAGTTGGGAGATACTAAGTTTTCATTGAGACCCTACTTTCAGAAAACGAATTTTTCCTGTTTGCCACGTGTTTTTCAAGGACAGTTTCTAGACAGCTGGAGAAATGTTTTAAAAAACCAGGAGAGGTTTTTGTTCTAGACAACATGGGCTACAAAAACCTCCTTCAGTTTCGTAAAATATGTCATGGATGAAGAGATAAAGGCTCTGTCCCACGTTCCAATTTTCAAGGATCTAAACCTAAAAACAGGGAAACATGTTCCCTAATTTCTAGGGTTTGTCATCAGCAGTTGGGTGACCACGTGGGAGGCTTCATCAAATTCGACTTCTTGAGGTTGCAAGTTGTCAAATAATTCTTTAAATGCTTAGATAAGGTTGTTGAATCATGATAAGGAGTTACACTCCTAGTTGTATTAGGTCTCTAGGACTGCTAGTTAGGTGTCATTTGCATTTAATAATTAGTTTTATGTATCAATAGGTGTCATAGTAGGATGAATTCGAATTTCCCTCATGCTGGAGGAGGAATCTCAGTTATGTAAAGAGCTCTATATATAGAAGAAGATCTAATGTAATCAGGGTTGGAAATTTTATGAAAAGCTTGTATTTGGCCTATGTAAAGACTCATTTTCAGTAATACATACTTGACTTTACTTCTCAGGATTCATGAAGGATTTGTTATGTTCAGAATATGTGATGTTGTCCTTTTCTTAATTCTTACAGTGGTATGGATGTATAATCACTCAGAATTCACTGAATGTGCTCTGACTTCCTGTATACAATTATAAACTGTGTGGTCCCATATGAGTTTATATTCTGAATGTTTAAATGCTGAATGCCCTGACTTCCATGTAAGGTTGAGTTCATTGTTATTTTGAGGTGTTGTTGACTCCATAAGCCCAATGGATGTTTACTGATCATGTTCAACCATTCATATTTTTCACTTGTTTCATAGAGTTAGCCATCTAATCTTTATCAAAATCATTAACCTTTGAGAGAGCCCTCTCAGGTTGAGGAGGCTAAGCCTCAGCCAAAAGTTGGTTTGAAATAGCTACTTGAAGTCTTCCTGGTCTGCAGCCTTCCAGGGCCTGATTTTGAGATAACATTTTGGTGCGTCTGTCGGGAGCCTGAAGTCTATTCATTCCCGAAATTTAGAGGCTAAACTTCTGAAGGTAGCAGGAGCTCAGACATCTTTTTGAGGCTGCAAAACTACCTTGGCGACTCCACACATCAAATAATAAATTGGAAGGTGACTCCACTGCTAGAAGATCAGTAGATTGATGAAGTTACAAGATGAATTCCACTGTAAGAATGAATGCCAGGTATGCTCCTATGAATCGGTCTCATATCCCTGGTTTTCCAAATCCTATGCCAAAGGTTGATTGGTTAGAGGATCTTCCAATATTCAAAGATGAAAAGAAAGACAATGTTGCTCTTCATTTGGTTAGGTTTCATATGCATGTGCGCAGTCTTAAGGTTCATTTCTCTGAAGATTGTCTCATGAAGATGTTTATGACTTCTTTAGAAGGAAAAGCATGGTCTTGGTATAAAATTTTGGAAAATGGTTCAATATATTCGCTTGCTAGTTTTCATGATGAATTCTATGAGATGTATAAAGAATGTTATCCTTCCTTATTGCTGCTTAAAGATTGCTGTAGGCATTCTTTAAGTCTTATTCAGTACTTGGAGGATTGTTATGATGATGATGAATTTATGGATGAAGAAATTTTAGAGGCTCTTCATAACAATGCATTTCAACACCAAGAAGAAAGTATAACATCTCATGAAACGCAGCGTGAAGATCAGCAGGGGTTTACTTATGAAAACCATGTTTCATCCTTTGATATGAATGAAAAGATGCAGCAGATTTGTCAGTCTTTTGATCACAATGAGTATGAAATTGATTGCAAACACCAAGAAGAAGTACCGGAAGATAGCTTTTATAACCCTCAGGCAAAGGAAAAGGTTGTTCATTTTTGTAATTCCTTGCAGCAGCTTGCATCAAAGAATGATCTTTATAATGAAGAAAATTACATTGTTTGTGGGCATCATGCAGAAAGGCAGTTGGACAGCACATCAAAGGGGTCTTGTGTGGTTGAAAATCAGTTGTCTGAAGATTTAGAGTGTTATGATGATCATCAAAATAATCATGTCTTCTTTGACCCTATAAGTGAATACATGGCAAAGTTTTGCACACCAGTATTTCATTTTCATTTGCATTATGAAGATCAGGTACATTATAAGTTGATTTGGTCATCTCACTATCATGGTTATTTTGAGGTCGAATGCAGTCAAGAGCCTCCTATATCAGAAAGGACAATTGATTGGCTTTATTGGAAGTTTCATGTTCCTTGAGTTACAAGTGGAGATTGCAGCTGATAGGGTAGGTAGGAATGTGCAAATAAGCTCAGGGTAGGTTGACTGAGCATCTGTTTCAGTAGGTGCAGTTTGAATTATTCATTCAGAAAACATAAAGGCTTAATGAGAAAATTGGGCAGAGGTTCAGAGCTTTATTCTAGAGGATGGCTAGCAGCACTGGAGCTACAAGTTCTTAGTATACCACAAGGGCACACTATCCCTAGTGGAGCCACTGTTATCACCCTAAAATCTTTGTCTCTAAGCTTTGGTAAGTTGCCTTGTTTCTAATCATAGTCTTATAAGTTTTGAGTCAGCTCATCACAATTAGTGTCATTCTCATTTACAAACCCTTCTTCTAGTCATGGTGTTAAAGGGTCTCTATGTCATTTCATGCTTTAAGGGTTAGGTCATAAGGTTAGAAGTCTTTTAAGATCATATCTCTTTTCCAAATAATGTTTGACAGCCTCATTCCATGTTTTAGAAGTCTTACCAGGTGTTTATAAGTCATATCTCACATCATTTTGGAGAAATTTTGAAAGTAGCTACGAAATCACTGAACTAGGTGTTTTCGTAGCGCGCTACGAAACCCCTGTAGCAGCCTGTTTCAGCAGAAAAAACTCTGTTTTCTGCGTTTACTAGTAAATTTCCAGAAGGGGTTATGAGCAGCTGAAAACTTAATTTTGAAAAATGAAAGAGGCTTTTATTCCTAACATACCAAACTACAAAAACCTCTTTCATTTTCTTCAAATCCATTCTGAGGTGGGAGGAATTTATGATCAAACTTGCGCTACGAAACTGCTGTAGGTGCAAGTTTTCCACAGGCATATTTCTCTGTTTTACACCTGTTTTTTCAAAATCAGTTTCTGGTCACATGAAAGGGTATTTTGTAATTCTGAAGGAGTTTTATATTCATCAACTCTCCTACTACAATAACCTATCTCAATTTATTCATAAGTGTTTTCAGTTGGGAGATACTAAGCTTTCATTGAGACCCTACTTTCAGAAAACGGATTTTTTCTGTTTGCCACGTGTTTTTCAAGGACAGTTTCTAGACAGCTGGAGAAATGTTTTAAAAAACCAGGAGAGGTTTTTGTTCTGGACAACATGGGCTACAAAAACCTCCTTCAGTTTCGTAAAATGTGTCATGGATGAAGAGATAAAGGCTCTGTCCCACGTTCCAATTTTCAAGGATCTAAACCTAAAAACAGGGAAACATGTTCCCTAATTTCTAGGGTTTGTCATCAGCAGTTGGGTGACCACGTGGGAGGCTTCATCAAATTCGACTTCTTGAGGTTGCAAGTTGTCAAATAATGCTTTAAATGCTTAGATAAGGTTGTTGAATCATGATAAGGAGTTACACTCCTAGTTGTATTAGGTCTCTAGGACTGCTAGTTAGGTGTCATTTGCATTTAATAATTAGTTTTATGTATCAATAGGTGTCATAGTAGGATGAATTCGAATTTCCCTCATGCTGGAGGAGGAATCTCAGTTATGTAAAGAGCTCTATATATAGAAGAAGATCTAATGTAACAGGGTTGGAAATTTTATGAAAAGCTTGTATTTGGCCTATGTAAAGACTCATTTTCAGTAATACATGCTTGACTTTACTTCTCAGGATTCATGAAGGATTTGTTATGTTCAGAATATGTGATGTTGTCCTTTTCTTAATTCTTACAGTGGTATGGATGTATAATCACTCAGAATTCACTGAATGTGCTCTGACTTCCTGTATACAATTATAAACTGTGTGGTCCCATATGAGTTTATATTCTGAATGTTTAAATGTTGAATGCCCTGACTTCCATGTAAGGTTGAGTTCATTGTTATTTTGAGGTGTTGTTGACTCCATAAGCCCAATGGATGTTTACTGATCATGTTCAACCATTCATATTTTTCACTTGTTTCATAGAGTTAGCCATCTAATCTTTATCAAAATCATTAACCTTTGAGAGAGCCCTCTCAGGTTGAGGAGGCTAAGCCTCAGCCAAAAGTTGGTTTGAAATAGTTACTTGAAGTCTTCCTGGTCTGCAGCCTTCCAGGGCCTGATTTTGAGATAACACACCCAATCAAGTGGGGATACACCATATTTGACTCATCCACCCAAACAAGTGGGGATATACCAATTGTTTATACATGACAGAAATACAACAATTATTACATCATCTATCCCATGCAAAGTGGGGATACAAATTACATCATATGTCCAATAGGACTCATTGAAATATAGACCATGATAGAAGAATTCATATCACAAACTAGATATTTACATGACTTATGCAACAAATGATATAAGTATATCAAGCCATAGTTGAACTCAAAAACCATGATGCCAACAATGCTGAATGTGAGTGAAGGATAATGCTCCCCCTAAACCTATGCTACCTGTGCATTGTCAACAAGTTATTCATCAACCCATCTTTGCCAGTCAGATAAAAATCAATGAACAAAGCATATCATCATATTGTAATCATCAATATCAGACATAGCACCCATATCAAAGTCTAACCCACTATTTTTCTATTTGAAAAACATATACGCTCCTTCAACCATAAAAACCTGCGTATATACGTGACTATACTTCATGAAACCTGCGTATAATAACCTTCCTCTGAAAATTGGATTTAACAGCAGAATGATGCAACAACTACTCCCAACTTTTGTCTGAGATATTCAAATGTTTCTCTGGGAAGCGGTTTAGTGAATATATCAGCAACTTGTTCTTTGGAGGGAACATACTCCAATTTAACCTTTTTTTCAAGCACTTGTTCTTGCAGAAAATGGTACTTAATGGGTATGTGCTTGGTCTTGGAGTGCATGACAGGATTTTTTGAAATACTGATGGAACTTGTATTATCACATAGAATGGAGATGGGTGGAGTACATGTGATCTGAATGTATTGCAATGTTTGCGTCATCTAATGTAGTTGTGTGCAACAAGATGTAGCAGCCACATATTCTTCTTCAGTTGTAGATAAGGCAATCGAACTTTGTTTCCTGTTGAACCATGACATTAACCGAGAACCCATATAGAATGCACCTCCACCAGTGCTCTTTCAATCATCAACATTTCCTGCCCAATCTGCATTTGTATATGCATGAAGAGTAAGGTCTATATCTTTAGGATACCATAGTCCAAATTCCTAAGTTCCTTGAAGATATTTGAAAATTATTTTGACTGCTTAAAGATGTGATTCCTTTGGATTTTCTTGGAACCTTCAAACAATTCCTACTACATGCATGATATCAGGTTTGGTACCTGTTAGATAAAGAAAACTTCCAATCATAGATCTGTAAGTTGGTTTGTTTACTGCTGGTGATTCATCATTAGAACTAAGATGACATCTTGTTACCATTGGAGTACATACTGGTTTAGAATCTTCCATTCCATACTTCTTTAAGATCTACTTGAGATGTTTGGTTTGTGAAAGAAAGATACCATCTTTTGTTTGTTGTACTTGTAGACCAAGAAAATAAGTAAGTTCACCAAGTAAGGACATTTCAAATTCTTGCTGCATTAATGAAGCAAAATTCTGACTCATGGATTCTTCATTGTTACCAAAGATGATATCATCAACATAAACAACAATAAGTAGCAGTTTATCATTTTCAACCTTTGTGTATAAAATGCTATCTGCAAAACCTTTTATGAAACCTTGTTGTTGTAGATATTTGTCAAGGTGATAATACCAACCCCTTGGAGCCTGTTTTATACCATAGAGAGCCTTTTTAAGCTTGCATATGAGTTTTGAATCATTTACAAGAATGAATCCTTCTGGTTGTTCAATATAAACTTCTTCTTCTAAATGTCCATTAAGGAAGGCTGATTTTATATCCATTTGATATACTTTGAATTGTCGAAACTAGAAAGAGCAAGAAACATCCTTATGGCTTCAAGTTTGGCAACAGGTGAAAAATTTTCTTCAAAATATATACCTTCTTGTTGAGCATACCCTTTATAAACAAGTATGGCCTTATTTCTAATAACTTCTCCATTTTCATTCATCTTGTTCTTAAATATCCATTTTGTTCCTATAACATTTTTATCATGAGGTCTAGGAACTAACTCCCAAGTATCATTCTTTTCAATTTGGTCAAGTTCTTCATCCACAGCCTTGACTCAACATTCATCTTTGCATGCTTCATTTACATTCTAAGGTTCGGTGGAGGATAGTAATGCTAGATACATTGAGGTCCCTGTAAGAGTTCTTCTTGTCTGTACACCAGCCCCCTTTTCTCCTAGAATTTGAGATTCTAGATGATTCTTCTGAACATACCTGGATGGAGTCTTTTCCCTATCTGTTGTATCTTCTTCTGGTGCTTCATTGGTTTCTTCTTCTATATCATTTTGATTTGATGCGGGAAATATTCCCCAACTTCCTCACTGTTATATTCCTCTGTTGATTTCATTTGTTCCGGATTTCTGCATGCTTCATCAATTACAACATCAATGCCTTCAACAATTTTCCGAAGTATTTTATTATAATATTTGTATCCTTTACTTCTGGATGAATAACCAAGAAGAATTCCTTTTTTTTCTTTGGGTTTGAACTTACCAAGTTTTTCATCAGTCCTTTTGATGAAACATTTGCTTCCAAACACTCTAAAGTGTTTTACAGTAGGAGGCTTACTGTACCAAAGTTCATATGGAGTTTGATTGCTATTTATCTGAACATTTGCTTTGTTGAGAATAGTCACAACAACAAATGAAGCTTCACCCCAGAAGGTTGCAGGAGTTCCATATTCATTAAGCATTTCTCGAGCCATTTGTTGAAATGTTATGTTCATTCTTTCCACCACGCCATTTTGCTGAGGAGTTCTTGTGATGGAGAATTGCCTCTTTATTCCATGTTGTTCACAAAAGTCAAAGAATTCATCTGATATGAATTCTCCCCCTCGATCAGATCTGAAGCATTTTATTTTTTGATTTGATTCATTTTCAACTGAATATTTGAAGACTTTAAACTTTTCAAATGCTTCATATTTATGCTTTAGTAGACCTATCCAACACATTCTGGAAAAATCATCAATAAATAAAATAAAGCATTCTCCTCCACTAGGTGACTTTTTCCTTGTTGGACCACATAAATTAATATGGATGAGTTCAAGAGGCTTACTTGTTGATCCTTCTTTTTCATTGAAGTGAACTCTGGTTTGTTTACCGACTTGACATGGTTTTCATATGGTATTTTTTGGGATGTTGATATCTGGAAGATCACAAGCTGCCTTGAGCTTTCATGCTTTTCTTATTTGAGAAAAGCTTAGATGTCCCAATCTTCTATGCCATAGCCAGTTTTCATTGTTTTTGCTTAGATAGCATTGTTGTTGTCCTCCTTTGAGTATGTAAAAGTTGTTTGGAGTTCTTGTTCCTTTGATCACGATCTTTCTTGTATCAAGCTCACGAACCACACATCTGTTTGATCGAAACACAACTTCATTTCCTTGATCACACATTTGACTAACACTCAACAGGTTATGCTTTAAACCATATATATACATGACATAATTTCCAGCTTTAACATTTTCTTTCAAGAAGACAGAACCTTTACCTTTAATGACAGCTAGAGTGTCATTTCCAAATGAGACATTCTTTTCTTTTTCTAAAGCATTATATGAATGAAGTTTCTCTTTATCACTTGTCATGTGTTTGGAGCATCCGCTATTCATGTACCACTGATTTTCTTGTCCTTTTGCATATAGAGCTATGCCACATCTTTCTGATTGAGATTCCTTCTTTCTCCATATCTTTAGATTTAATGATGTTTTCTCCTTTTGAAGTGATGGCCAAAATTTTCTCATGCATTCATATTCTTCATGACCAAAGTTGTTACAAATTGAACATTCTACTTCATTTTCAAGAGGAGAAAAGTTATTATAGGAACTTTTCTTGACTCTTGTTACACTCTTTTGATTTTGTGCTTCTCCATTCATGATGGTTTTGTAAGCAACACATTAAGCAGCCTTATGCCCAAAGTTATCACATGAAAAACATTTCCCATTAAAGAAGTTTTTGCGATCATAGAATCTTTTGGAGTTGTTTACCTATTGGTTGAAGCTTCTACTGATATTCATCCTTGGAGTAAATTTGGTATGATTTACCTGATGAGTAATTTTAGGCCTTTGTTGACGATTGACATACTGTTCACTAGTCTTTGCTACATCAAGATAGCTTCTGGTATAGGATGACGACTTCTGTGATTGCGATGATTCTTCAGTATATCCAAGATGTGTCTTTATCAGAGCAGAACATTGAACTTTGATGATTTCATTTAAAGTTTCAAATCCTTTAGAAAATATAAGTTTAAATGATTTTGTTTTCTCAAGTTATTTTCGTAGACCCACAATTTCACATTCTATATTTTCATTATGTTTTTCTCTTTCATTGAGTTGGTGTGTGAACATATCGATGATCATATTCTTTTCTTCTAAACAGATTTTGAGTTTAGTAATTTCTTCAAGAAAGCCTTCCTCTTTTAAGGCATTGTTGTTGGGAAAAGTATCCAATACGGAATGACCCTATCCCACTCTAAGGGTGATAGTACCTCAGCAACAATCAAAGCAAAGCTATTCGAGATTACTTCTTTATGAGATGTAAGAGAGAGGAGGAAGAGATCCACTAATCGATGTCTTCCGCTAATGATTGATCCAATCTTCTCTCTTTGCTGCTTGTTCCCAGCTCCTTGTTCTTTCACTGGCCCAGCTACACCAAGATCCTGCAAAATAACAAGAGAGGGAAACTACAAGAAGCATACATTCATAATTGATTCAAGGATTAGAATAAATCAAATACACAAGTATAACAATACACCATTGAGACACATGCATATAGAAGAACCTCAAATGCTTTATTAATGGAAGAAGTAAAGTTCAGGAAGCGATACAACCATAAAAGGCCCAATCCAGCATCACCTCCCAGCAGAAAGAAATCTCCTCTTCACCTCCTTCAAGCAAATCACCCAATAGTTCTATACTCAAACCAATAGCACTTCCTTACATTCACAAGATTCCAGCCTCCCTAGACCTCATGAGAGAGCTCTATATATAGGAGTTTTGGAGAAAGGATGAGTCAGCTTGAGCTTGGCATGGAGCTGACTAGTGTCCTCTCCCACTTCAGTTATTCTTCAGTTCTTGAGTCCACTTGGAGGTTCTTGCTTCCACTTGGAGATCTAGACCCTCTTACTCATCACTAGGCGAATTCTCTGATCCAAGTGTCATTTTGGAAGCTTCCTGGGCATTGACACCTTGAGGAATGACTGTGCCACTTGGCCAAACTCGCCCAGCGCAGGTAGCCTTCTTTGCAGTTGACATTCAGTGCAGGTACACAGTGGAGCAGTTGACATTCAACGCAGATGCTCAGTGGAGCAGTTGACATGATCTAGAATTAGCTTGTTTTTGAGTGTTTTCAGGTGGAGAACTGATATTCAGTGCTGTGGTTTGTTGACCTTGTTCCTCTAGGGGTAGGAACAACATGCTTAGGGACTTTGGATCCCTTAGATTATTGACATTTCATGCTTCATGCTGTTAGGCACAAAAATGTCTATAACAGTTGCCCCCTAAAGTATGAGGTCGTTTGTCGGGTGAAATGCTTTATTAGGAGGATCCGAAGTTCATTCAATCGCTGAGAGGTGACCTGTAATAAAATACAATACAATACATTATTTTTCATTCTGCTTTCATGATCTAGCTGAGGCGGGCATTCCCATGCTCAGCTTTATAAATTCATTTTAGTACATGGAACAGACGATCGTCTGATGGTAGACTGATAATTCTCTGCTGAAATTATCATCCTTTGAGTAGGATGATCATCTGTTGCAATGATGTACATGTCAAATGTCTTTATATTTCCTGAATATATATCGCAGCCCGGATGGATGAGACTAGATCCGGGTCTTCAAACTCGTTCGATCTTCACTCTAAGTACAAGTCGATCCATGTGAGAATTGCGCTGAAGTCGAACATGGAAAGACATCGCTTGATTACCGGTCAATGATGTAAACCGTTAACAAGTGCAAGAGGAATCACCGATAATGATAATGACCCTCAAGGTACTGCAGTACAATTCACGTGGTGTGAATATAGGACTTGGTGTCGAACACCACGCAAAATCTTCTGGTCGAAGGTCATTGATGTATACCTGTCGCCGGAAGTGAGAAACTTGCCATTGAGGCATGCAAGCTTCAAAGTACTGAGGGGGTTGTTCCTAGATCAACTTCTTGGATAATGAGCTGAAGTCGACAAGAAGCGATCCGTCAAAGGAGGGCCTTAATGAATCCCACATCAGTGACATGGAACGGAGCTAATGATTTTAGTGGAGGTGAAAACAATCTGTGACATATGATTCAGGGTGGCAATCATGGATGGATGAAGGATAATGTATGGCAGTGGATGGGACACGGTTGACTCTTTCTGAACAACATCTCTTGAACATATAACGACACTGATGTGATGGATCGGTAGCATTACCCCAAATGTGGATGGTTTGGCGAAGACCATGGTGATGAGACCGGTGAATGAAACAACCCAACCCGATGTGATACGGAGGAAAAGTGTCATGTTCAAGAGCGACTTGCTACCATTAAAGCTTTGAGGTTCTCCCAATTTTTCCCCAGTCATTTCTGACCAGTACCTCTTTATTTTTGTCAAGCTTGAGGAGGATAACATATGCTTGTTCTATAACCTACCCTTCGGGCAAGCCCATCGCTATGTTTTAACGAGCTTAGCGATAGGGAAACTCGTTCTCGTCTAAAGACAAGTTTGTCGCTATTTAATCATTTTAACGAGTCTAACGACAAGGAAAACTCGGTCCTTTTCATTTTTAGAGAGTCTGAAAAGGTACAGAAAGTTAACTCCAAAATTCCTTTTTCGTCATCTAATCCCTTAAGTCCGAAAAAGTATAAAACAATACAGAAGGGATGAGTTTTCGATAATTTTAACGAGCCGAATAAAACAAGCGCTCGACCTTTTTGTGCAATAATCCCTCAGGTCCAAAAAGATTAAAATCTAGAGGAGGGATAGCTCTTCCTGTCCTTTTAACGAGCTGGAAGGCCAAAACTCGGCAAACTTTTCATATTTTACGAGTCAAGAGAAAAGAGCTCAAAGAAGACTCGCCTTTTGAGGAACGAGTGATAAACAGGGATAGCAGTAGATTCCAGGTACAGGTTGGAATTTTCCAATCACGGCAGTGTCACAAGGATGGCTAGGTGAAATCACTCTTCGCAGCTGTTCCTCAAAATGGGTAAACAATCATATGGGGGTGAACGATCGGCCAAATGGAATGGAGGTGGCAGGTGCAAACACGACCAAGGCTTTTTATGGCTAATAAATTTACGATCACAATGGTTATTTACCGGGATGGGTTCATTTTTTATTTAACGAGCTTGAATGCGCCAAAACACTGCTCAATCTTATGTTTATTTTTTAACGAGCATGAACTATGTACTAAAACTGCTCGGATCTCGCTTTTCTATTTTTTAACGAGCATAAATTCCGTGGTAAAACTGCTCGATATACCAGTCATAAGATAAGAATGTCTCCTCTGAGATAGCCATTTTTTATGGAGCTTTATCTCACGAAGCTATGCTCCTTCTCATCCTTTCTTTATGCAAGTTTGGAAACGGCTAATCCTACGGGTTTAAAGGGTTAGACCTACAGGTTTAAAGGGAGGACCTAAAAATTTAAAAAATAAATAGTCGTCCCTCGCTTGCATTCCAAAAGGTTTGCATGCCCCCAGGTATAAAGTACAATTTCAAGGCTGCCCCTACTTATCCGTTAAAACATTTGTTTTAAAGGGTGAGGCTTGCCTCTTTCTGGTTACCCAAAGATTGTTTTGTTAACACCATCAAACGAAAACATTTCCTCGGCACTGTCTACCGAAGTAGACAATGGTGAATGACCTTTGTCAAACAAGTAACCTTATCAAAAGAATCCTATTCTAGAACAACCCCTCTTCCATCCACGGACGGGGTACGGACTAGTCATATTCTTTCGCGGAAATTCTACCTTATACCCAAGGTTTTCTCTGCCCGAAGCAGACCAGGATGCATGCCCCCTGGGTTCCAGTCCCATCTTTCCGAATCACTCGCACTCATCGGGAAGGAGGACTGGGGGTGGAGACATTTCTTGAGTGAATAGACCATTGAGGGTTGGTATGTGACTATTTGCGATGCGTGATCCCGGAAATGAAAGTTGGTCTACGAGCTTGACCATTCTTCCTTCGTGTGGAAAACACATTACTCTAAAGAGTGAGGAGACTATTGCCTCCATGCAATATATATAGTCTCGTCCAAGGAGTAGGTTATAATCCAAGGGTCCTTGAACGACCATCACGTTCATTTGAACGGTCTTCCCTTTCAATGTAACAAGCACATTGGGGAGGATCCCTAATGGTCGACTGGTTCCTTTATCAAAACCCGAGAGATTTCTTATCTCAGGCAAAAGCTTCGGGGAACCCAGTGCTTTCCAAGCAATAGAGGAAAGGATACTCACAGATGCCCCTTCATCAATGATAGTTCCGGCCATTACCATTCTATAAATTTGGACTATGATTCTGAATGGTATACTGGCTGGCAACCGGGGTCTGCCTAGTTGGTTCCAATCAAAGGACACAACCAGGTTGCTTGGTGGTGGGACCGAATACACGGCCGGATATGACCCTGACGATGTTCCTTCCTGCGATAAAGGAATGGGCGCATTGCCCTGATGCTCATCAGAGTCGGTGTTGATGAAAAGAATCTGGATGGTTTCATCCTTATTCTCTTCAGTGAGGGTGTCATTTGAAGATGAATCTTCAGTGACGGTGTCATTTGAGGATGAAACCTCTGAAGGAAGAACCGGGTCAACTGCCGTTTTGACCTTTGGACTTTCGTCCGGTCTGGATTCAGTAGGTTCATTCTCAATGACTGACGCTTCAGCTGACCACTTAAGCGGGCCAGCTGTATTTTCAACCAACGAAGGACTTGGCACGAGTTTTTTGTATCCAGGAGGAAGTCTCAACGGTGAAACCGGGCGATCTTCCAAAACTCTCTTCGCTTCGTCTAAGAAGGGACAACGGTGGATGGCGTGATCGCCTTCACACAGTCTGCAGGGGAATCTTGCTCCCCCTCTTTGTCTTGAACCTTCACTTTCGCTGGTTGACGGTAAGCATTCAACATGGCTATCAGAGGTTGATGTTCCCGAATTGTGCAACCGAGGGGACCAGTCCCTTAGTATCCGGGGAATACAGGGACAATCTCTATGGAAGTGGTCTCCTCTACATATGACACATGGCGATTTAGGCCCGGTCTGTGCTGTGTGTGGATTTTTGTCAGGTGTCTTTTGCTTGCCCCCAGTCGCCTTAGGCTCCTTCTTCTTCTTCTCCTTCTTCTCCATGGGAGCTTGGCTTTTGCCGGTTCTACCTTGCGAAGATGAAGGATTGGAGGAAGAGTTATAGGAAGTAGAAGGCTGGTGGGCAGCTCTAGACTGATCTAACTGTTGACTCGACTGTTCAGGAACCATGGTGTTCTGAACTACATTGGTTGAGAATAGCCAAATAGGCAGGCCAATTGTCAGTCCTGGAAGCGACAATGTGGCCATGTGGGGCGCACCAACTTCTCCCCAAGAGGAGAAAGGACTAGGATTTCCATCATGTGGAATTCCTTGGTTGGGGCATTCCATGTTCTCAACCTACAGATCAACGCAGGAATAGGAGGTGATTATGTTCCGTTTAAAATAAATTTTATAACGACGCTTTAGACACAACTTGCTTTTTCACTTTTTAAGAGTCGAGAAAAAGCTAAAGATGACTCTAGTCTCCTTCGATGTTTTAACGAGCCCGAAGTGACAAATGCTCGGATGGACTTTTTCAGTTATAGAGTTTGAAAAAGGCCAAAAGAAACTACTCTGGAGATCTAGCCAGAGGGTGTGCCAAACCTTTCGCAAAACCACAGAATACGTTTTACGGTACGAGTGGTCGATCTTCGTGAATGCTGTGTTCACTGCATTGCGATTAGTAGGGCGGCCGACACGGTTTCCTAAGGATAAAAGATATATGCCTATAGGGGTCTCCCAATATATATGCGACGGTACGTGGGAGCACAAGTCCGTATTGATACTTATCGCTTCACCGTGGAGGAATCACCCAACCACTCAACGCTAAGATATCACGTTTAACGACGCCGGAACACGTCTCTAGCTTAGACCTCTATGTGTTTGCGTTATGTTTCAATGCGTTGTTATGTAAATTCAATTTATTTTAAGGTTGATCTTGTTTAGCAGTTTGCCTTTATGGATCACCACGAGATGTATGGTAACACTCCTAAATGCAGTCTAAGATGATAAGCAAGCTTTTCAAGCTTTCAACTTATGAAAATCTTAACTACTGAGGGAAAAGAAAGACATCATCTTTTCACACAGATCATAGAGCACACACTAATGCACTTTTTCCTAAATCGACATGCAAACTGTCATAATGCACATGCACAATGCAAGTATTTCTTTTCTCTTTCTTAATGTTGATGTAATACAAAAAGAAAGCTGTTGTATAATTTTGAATTCAATTTCAAGTGAAAGCAAACAAGCTTGTCCAAAATCAAAAGACACCTTAAGATTTACTTGTTTCGACACTAGAAATATATAAATTCAAACCATATGACGAAAGCAAAAGCTCAATCAGCTATGAACAGCAAACAAACTAACCCTTAAGATCAAAACGACACTTATCACAGGTCTAGATCTAAGAGGCCACAGCAAGACTAGTTCACTTTCGTTATGGGAAACTGCAAATGATACAAGAAATACTCAAAGAACAAACACAGCTTCTTTATACAACCGAGGCGGAACAGTGGCAAGGAAAGTTGGTTTCAGATAGGTACATTGACTGATAACAGGCTGCAAAAACAAGGGTGAAAACAGGGCAACAAACAGGAGGGAACCCCAGTAGCACTAGGCAAAACTGGTTCAGCGCAGGTAGTAAACTGGCAGTTTGACCTTCAGCGCAGGTAGCCCCTTCGGGAACTGCGCTGAAATGCAGACTGTCTTCACAGTGCCTGCACTGAAGAGATAAACTTTCGTTTTTCTCAGTTTCCGGGTTACAGATTGCTCAAAAATTCACAGTTTTTGGCCAAATCAGAAGCTATCAATCAAGTACACACTAAGGGATGAAAAGGAGGATGAAAAGCTATCACTAAGAGCTATTCAGAGTCCTTGTGGATCAGCTCTTCAAATCATAAACATGCCCAGAAACTGAGCTAGAGTAGCTGCCCTCTACTTTGCATTTGAAAGCTCCAAATGTAGTTCGATTCGGTACTCCCTGTGTTTATGAAATGAATAGCAAAAACACAAACAACCAACAAGATACGATCCCTAGCGGAGTCGCCAATTTGTTGTTGGAAAAAGTATCCAATACGGAATGACCCTATCCCACTCTAAGGGTGATAGTACCTCAGCAACAATCAAAGCAAAGCTATTCGAGATTACTTCTTTATGAGATGTAAGAGAGAGGAGGAAGAGATCCACTAACCGATGTCTTCCGCTAATGATTGATCCAATCTTCTCTCTTTGCTGCTTGTTCCCAGCTCCTTGTTCTTTCACTGGCCCAGCTACACCAAGATCCTGCAAAATAACAAGAGAGGGAAACTACAAGAAGCATACATTCATAATTGATTCAAGGATTAGAATAAATCAAATACACAAGTATAACAATACACCATTGAGACACATGCATATAGAAGAACCTCAAATGCTTTATTAATGGAAGAAGTAAAGTTCAGGAAGCGATACAACCATAAAAGGCCCAATCCAGCATCACCTCCCAGCAGAAAGAAATCTCCTCTTCACCTCCTTCAAGCAAATCACCCAATAGTTCTATACTCAAACCAACAGCACTTCCTTACATTCACAAGATTCCAGCCTCCCTAGACCTCATGAGAGAGCTCTATATATAGGAGTTTTGGAGAAAGGATGAGTCAGCTTGAGCTTGGCATGGAGCTGACTAGTGTCCTCTCCCACTTCAGTTATTCTTCAGTTCTTGAGTCCACTTGGAGGTTCTTGCTTCCACTTGGAGATCTAGACCCTCTTACTCATCACTAGGCGAATTCTCTGATCCAAGTGTCATTTTGGAAGCTTCCTGGGCATTGACACCTTAAGGAATGACTGTGCCACTTGGCCAAACTCGCCCAGCGCAGGTAGCCTTCTTTGCAGTTGACATTCAGCGCAGGTACACAGTGGAGTAGTTGACATTCAGCGCAGATTCTCAATGGAGCAGTTGACATGATCCAGAATTAGCTTGTTTTTGAGTGTTTTCAGGTGGAGAACTGATATTCAGTGTTGTGGTTTGCTGACCTTGTTCCTCTAGGGGTAGGAACAACATGCTTAGGGACTTTGGATCCCTTAGATTATTGACATTTCATGCTTCATGCTGTTAGGCACAAAAATGTCTATAACAGACATCCAAAAAATCATTATTGTCATAAGCCATGAGTAGTCTATAATATTGGTCAAATTCATCTTCATCACTATTGGATAAGACATCACTATCTTCATGCGTATAGTAATTCCTTCTATTCACAACCTATTTTCTATTTCCTTTTGCATATTCCTTTCCTTTTTCATATTTATCTTTATGAGGACATTTGGCAGCATAATGGCTGACTCTACCACAAGCAAAGCATTGGAAAGGTAGCTTACCTTTGAATCTTCCAGAACCCCGTTTAAGCTTCTTGATAGAATTTACCTCATCTTCTTCTTCTTAAATGTGTTATGATTCATTGTGCTCTTCCTTTTATTTTCCCTTTGATGACGCTTTAAGAGTATCTTCTCTCATATTTGATGGACCTCCTTTTCTCATTTCAAAGGTTTTTAGGATTCCATGGAGTTGAGTCATAGTAATAGTTTGAAGATCCTATTTTTCTTCTATTGCGGACACTTTTGACTCAAATTTAGAAGAGAAAGATCTCAAAATTTTCTCAACTAAAGTAGCTTCCTTTATCTCTTCACCCAGATTCTTCATACAATTAACAATCTCATCTATACGTAAAAAGTAACTAGCAACACTCTCATCACTATGCATCTTAAGAGTTTCATACTGAATTTTGAGAGTTTGAAGCTTAACACATTTTACCTGAGAGTCTCCTTCGTAGCTATGAATGATTTTGTCCCATATCTCTTTGGTTGTCTTGAGCTACATGAATTTGACAAATTCTGATTCTGACAGACTTCCCAATAACGTATTGATAGCTTTGGCATTGGTTTCATATAACTTCTTACCTGCAGAGTCTATAGGAATTGCTGCTGGAAATTGATATCCTCCTTCCACAATTTCCCAAACATCGGCTCCAAGCGATTGTAGATAGGCTCTGGTTCTTATTTTCCAATATACTAAGTTGCTCCCATTGAAGATTGGTGTTCTGATGGATCCCATGCCTTCATGATTATTCATCTTGAGAGATATTCCTTCAAGCGATCAAGCTTCTTCTGAAGGATCTGGCTCTGATACCAATTATTGGAAATAATACTGAGAGGGGGAGTGAATCAGTATTATCAGATCAATAATTTTTCATTTCCCAAACAGATTTATATATGCTACTTTTGTGAAGTGAACTAGCATGTACACGCTATTGTGATTAGTGAAACCAGTGTATACCCAGAGAACTTGTGATTCAGTTAATTTATCATGCATTGATCTATAACCAATGCATCAGTAACTTATTAAACATTTCAGTAAAAACAGAATAAAACATCACACATAAGAAACACACATGAACACCAAGATTTAAGGTGGAAACCCAATGTGGGTGAAAACCACCTGTTGTTGCCGTCTTTGTCTTCTTTTAATAATAAGAAAATTGTTTACAATATTATACTGGTGCAGATACATACCAATATGCAGGCACCCACCTGCAAAAGGCTACAACCTTCTCCCATTTTCTAGCTTCTACTGGAAGGGAGCTACAACCCCCTAGCTCTTGTACTAGCCAATGTGTTTACTAGTACGTAGGCACCGGCCTACAGAAGGCTACGACCTTCTCTCTTTCTCCAGGGACCATGTTTCATAAATTTTCAGACTAGATGCTCCTGGTACATGAAAAAACATATGAAGGCTTCATTTCATAAATTTTCATACTGGACCCATCAAAAACTTTGAAACTCAAACTGCATCAACCAACAATCAGTTAATCTGAACAATCAGATCATTGTCACCAGAACATTGTGCTAAACCCATAAACTTGCATCATCATTCAGAACCAGTTGCAACCTCAGAAATCATGCATCAGAATGTATACACTACTTTAGTGAACCCAACCTACGTGTATATGCTACTTACTTTAATCAAACCTGCGAATACCTTCAAAACTACTAAAACATAAAACTTCTGAATCAAGTCCGTACCAACCAGCAATACACTGAACATCTACTATCAATTTATAGAACCTTACATAGGCAGTAGTAGAGATCACCCTTCTCACTTATACAACCAATCAATCATATATCAAATTCCTTATGCATTCAGTTTTACATTCAGTTCCAAGAAGACTTCATTGACAAACAACAGTAAAACAACAATACTGATCAAATAGATTAGTCATCTCTGAACAACATACTTTTCTTTTTCATACACTACTTGGAAGAGGCTAACCGGCGTGTATACGCAACTTCACCAAAGCGAACCAACATACGGATCTGCAAATATTAACTCATAACTTCGCTACTATTCCGGACTTTAGACAAACCCAGATCATGACATTCAAAGAATAAAACAGGTGTACACAATTAGATCTGGCCCAACCATAATCAAATCATTCAATGATAATTCATTTAAGGTCTCATGATCCTGATCCAACATGAATTCAAGGTGCACAAAATATTTCAAATCAAATCACCAACATAGCCCCTACAACATAAAATATACTTCAGATAGACGTATTCCTTAGAAACCCTTTTCACTTGCACACGTTGGCCTTATGATCTTCTCCTCTTTATATAATTTTAGGCCTTTCTCAATACCTCAGACCCAAAACCACTTAGGACCCGTGGTATTCTTGGATGAGATCAAATATTCGTTACTCTGCTCAATATTGTGGTCTAATACCATGGTATTGACCCTTGGTATTATCTCCTCTGGGATTTCCTTGATTTTCCAATATATACATGATTTTCTTCTTGTTAAAGTGTGTGTATACGTATACATTCTTTTTGTTCTGTGAACTAGCGTGTATATGTTGTGATGAGCCTAGGTATTGCAACAATAATACTGCAACTCCCACGGCTACCAGCTTTACTTATCAACCCGGGGTTCGTAAAAACTTGGAGGTGACAGTGCTATATGCACAAGTAGAAGTGAAGGTCCTGCCTGTTGTCACTATTTGTCTGGCAAGAGACCCCAGGGGTTCCAAGAAAAACTTCTATAGGGTCAGAAGAAGCTTAATTCTTTGATGGAAGGAGAGAAAACCTATTCTAAGAGAGAGCTACTCTATTGTAGTAATGAAGAAAACAGCATGAAATTCTAAATCACACCATGACCTAACTAACCAATTAAACAGTTATGCTAAGCAGAATTGCTAAATTAACACTAACCTAATGCTAATTATCTAAGTTGCAGAAGTAAAGAGCATCAAAACTAAACTAAGGTGTAACAAACAAACTTAGGCTAAATCAGGTTTCAAGTGGAAAAAGCAATCAGAGGTCAAAATCGGTGAAAGGAGGACGTGAGGGAGCAACAGTGCATAAGAACCGTTGGATCAGTCAGGTGAAAGGCAAATGAATGGCGGAGATTGTTTCGTGAGGGATTAGGTGAGTGGATGGACGAATGAGGTTAATAGGAGATGAATGGTTGAGATCTAATCATGTGGGTGAAGTCAAGAGATGGACGGATGAGGCTAATAGGAGAAATGAATGGCTAAGATCTTATCACGCGGGTGAAGTCAAGAGATGGATGGCGGAGATCATATCATGAGGAAAAGAAACGTGCGAAAATGAGGGAGTGGTTTTATAAGGTGGTAAGTAGATTCTTGCGTGCCCTTCAAGCTATATGTAGTATTTGGAAATTTCACGCGATTAGCCTTACTACATGACACATAGCACGAGAAAACCACTTTTCTCGCGTTCTCGCAGGCGGATAACATTCGTGGACTAATCTGCACGAGATTGCGTGATAGCCGTTGGATCAGGCGGGGCTGATCAATAGTGGAGATCGACCAAGCTAGTTGGAGATCGGGTGAAGTGACAATCGTGGGATCAAGCAAGGCAGATCGACGATGGGGGGTTAAAGCGCCTAAAGTGATTGGGTGACGCGATAGTCGTCGGATCAGGCAAGGCAGATCGATGGTGGGGACTTAAAGTTCATAAAGTAAGTGGTGGACTCCATGCAAGGCAGCAGTTGGAGAAAATAGTGAATCGGACGGTGATTTTGAAGGTTTGTTGGTGATTGGACAACGTGGAAGTGATGCATGAGGAACGTGTTGGAGGCGGTTTCAAAGGAAAATGATAGAGAAAACCAGTGCGGGTGAACAAATAACTACATTAAACAATGAACTCCATAGCCCATGCGAGAACCAGAAACCTGTGTTTTTGGGGCTGCTGAAGGGTCCCTTCCTCAAGTCATGGTCCCAGAGGGAGGAGATGAGGCCGAGACACCTGTGCACAACCTGATAGTGATCTTTTTCCTCTAACTAACCTTTGCACTGAAAGAAGGCATAAATGGAAGTAAATTATAGCAAATGCAACTATTAAAGTAGATTAACAGGAAAACCATGAGTAATCTACACTATATTGTTGTGATGAAAGTGCAAATACTTAAGAAAATAAACAGTGAAAACCATAAAGCTACTTAAGCAAATGAACAGAAAACCATGAAACTACTTAAGTAAATAAACATAACAGAACTCTATGCTAGCATACATGCAGTAAAGAGGAGCTCTGGCTGCTTGGGTCGGGCCCTAACCCAAGAGCTTTAGCCCTCGAAGTTAACTCAAACCTGGCTTAAACAAAACTCATTCCTATTAGAAAAATCATGGATTATAGAGCAAACTGTCACAAGTCTTTGCAGCTCAGAAATAAAACAGAGTTTTACAATAGAAGTATAAATCCTATTGAGGTCCTAAGCCTCTCTATTTATACATTTGAAGTCTCTAATGACTTCCTTCCAATTAGGAAGGCTTGGCCTCTAACTCAAGAAAAATTGGTTTCCATCCTTTTCACTTGCTTGGTTGTCTTCCAGTCTTCAAAGTGATGGTTGTTTTCACTCCGAGCTGGTGGAGGAATATTCAAATGGAGGAGTAGTAAATGAGGAGGATTTACCTCATATAGTTACTCTCCCTTGTCCCATTCTAGTTTTACCAGGGTCTTTGACATAGTTCCTTGCTTTTATCCTTTATACCTGCATTTTCCTTGCTTTTATCCTTTATTCCTACATTTCATGCACATTAGACCACAAAGCAACATATCCAACTCTAACTCATTTCATAAAAAAAAATATAATCAAAAGTATGAAATATGTTGTGAGAATATTAGTTGGTTTGACTAAGCTAGGAGGTGAATTAAGGCCAATTAAGGCCCATATAATTACGCAATGACGAGGCTCATCATCACCCCCCTACTGAAAGTGTTGCTCATCCTCTGAGAAAATTAGTCAATGTCCATGTCATTCATGGCTCTGGTAGCCTCTCTGACATCCCATGCTTCTGCTGTGGTCTCTTCTTGTTGTTGATAGAAGCCTACTTTCCTTTCTACTTCTTCCCACTACCTCTTTTCCTCTTCTTCTTTTCTCCCTTCTAACATCCCTAGGAGTGGTGGTGGACTGAGTTTTAGGCCTATTCAATTGACCTTCAACCTTTACATTGATTGCTTATACATAGGTGTCCTATTGAGTGCCCCTCTCAACCTTTGAGGGGGTGATATTCTCTGATCTTCAAGCTGTGTGGCAGTGTGTTCCATTTCCTTTAGTAGAAATGTGTATTATCATCTCTTAGCAGCCTAAACATATTTTCAAAATGTGAAATTGCTTGCTCTTGGACAACAGGATATCTAAGTTCCAGCTGAGGATCATTTGCAATTAGATTATGGATGCTAATTAGGGCCATGGGATTTGATTATTCAACTCTGATGAAAAATAGGTTCATTTTTCTCTCTGGCCAATATTGTTTTCCTCTCTGCAACCCTTGACTTCTCATGGTTCACCCATGATGCCAAGACCATTAATTGTAGATCTTCTAGCTTTGCATTAGGATCCCAAATATTTATGTATATGAGGGCCATATTGTGCAAGTAAAACTCAGCCATTTTGGCCCTATCCTCTAGTGCACTTTGATCACAAAGATCAATAAACTATCTGCAGTCCTGAAATGGCATGGTACCCCTTTGTGCTAGTGTTTTAATATGAAATTTCATCCATTGTTCTATGAGATAAAGAGCATAGGATTTAGCTAGCATCCTACACTGGATGGCCTCCAAGGAGAGGCTAGCCATATATGTTAGTTGGTCTTTCTTTTCCTGTAGTTGTCCTCTCTGTTTTTCTTATCTTTTTCCTTTTGTTGTTCTTTCACATCTCCATCAGTTTCTCCCTTTGTTTCCTCCTCCTGTTTCAGCATCATCCTCCTTGTCTTCTTTCAGCATGTTCCTTTGTATTAGTTTCTTCTTCACCCATCTCATCCCCATCTAGCTCTTTTTATTTTTCTTCTTGTTTTGCCTCCTCCTCACTGACAGAAGGACTAACATCATAGGTGAGGGTTTTGATTTCATCCTCTACTGGTAAGTTTCTAAAGACTGACCATGTTATGGGGATCTTGAAGCTTTCGAGGGCATCCTTAATGAGGATCCTGATCAACCCATGGTGAACTAACTACTGGGAATTTCTTTCCTTTACTCTGTTGCTGGAGTCTATTAGTGATTGCATCAAGAAATAGGGTATGTTGAGTCTTTAGTAAACTGGTGTTTCTACCCCAAATCTTAATTCTTCAAGCATTCTCAAATGGTTGCCATAACAAAACTGTATCTATGGACTCTTGAATTCCCTTTTGACTTATTAAAGAATTTCCTTTTTTTCCACCTTTTCACTTATAAACTAGCTACCTCTTAACCTTTACAACTTTTGATCAAATGATGCATATGAGTGAGTGAGTAGGATAATTACCTGTGGTCTTGATGCCATGCTGCAGTTGTCAGATATGAGAGGGGTTTGTTGATGGTCATTCTTCTTCCTCCTCTGATGTCTATTGATGGTTTATTAGCTTTTGCAAGTGTATGTGACTAAATATCTAATGTTGTTGTTGTTGTTGTGGAGCTCTTGGATCTAATGTTGTTGCTACTATGGCGCTCCTAGATCTGATGCTACTGTTGCTGTGGAGTTCCTGGATTACCACTTGGCAATGTTTGGTGTCTCCCTTAGAATTTCTTGATCCTGTTGCTGAATGGTGTTGTGAGGATGTTGTAATGAATGGATAGAGGGAGTAGGAGTGTGTGTGGATGCAGGGATGATGGTAATGGTTGAGGTGATTCTGTTAGAAAACACAATCTTCATCTAAATTGAAGCAATAAAGTGAAAAACAAGAGAACTGATGGAGGGATGCATGGTAAGGAGTGGAGGAGATGAATATATGTGAGGCAGGGTTCCCTCTGGATCTTCTCTTTGCTCCTTGCTTGTCTTTTTCACCCACCTGCAAATAACAATTATGTTTTTTTCTTATATACATATACACACACACACACACACACATATATATATATATATATATATATAAAGAAACACCTAGGCTTCCTCAGAGAGGTTTTCACCCTAGATATCTACCCTAGGCACCTCAAGGAAGGTTTTAACCCAGGTATCTTCTTACTCTTTTTCATTTTTCTCATCCTTGGGCTGACTTATGAGGTTTTCAACCCAAAGATGGGACTCAGAAGCCTCATGGAGGTTTTCACCTGAATCTTTATTCTTTTGTTTTTTCTTTTTTCAATGACCTGATGAGGGAGGAGCTGGAACTTGCTCTACCATCATCACTGTCTTATTGATACTGTCAATGAACTCTTGTTTTGATAAAGGCCTCTTGTACATTTTCAATCTGTGTCCATTAACTAGCAATGGAATGGCTTCTTCATCAATAGTTTTGATTTGCACTAAACCATTATCATGGCATCTTTCCACCACATAAGGTCTGAGCCATCTTGTCCTTAGCTTGCCCTTGAAGTATTTAAACCTGGAATCATATAACAATGCCCAGTCTCCTTCTTGAAATTTCTTCTCCTTGATGTGCTTTTCATGCCAGATCTTCCTTTGAAGCTAAACTATCTCTATATGTAGGAGGGCCTGCATTCTGAATTCATCCAAGCCATTCAAATGTAACAACCTTTCTTTTTGTGCATGACTGAGATCTAAATCTAGTTGGGTTGCCATCCTCAATGTGTTATATTCAAATTCAATGGATAGCACAGCCTTTTTACCATAGACCAATTCATAGGGTGTAAATCTAGTGGTGGTCTTCCATGTTGTATTATAAGCCTCGGTGGCCTCAACTAGTCTTTCTGCCCAATCCTTCCTACTACTGTTCACTACCTTGGTTAAGATGTTCTCCAGTGCCCTATTGGTCACCTCCACTTGCCCATTATCTTGTGGATGATAAGGAGTGGAGGTCCTATGCTTGATTTTGTGATGGCTGAGCAATTCTTTAATCATGCTGGAGGTAAACTGGTTGCCTTGGTCTATGACTAGCTCTCTAGGGTACCCAAATTTGTAGAATATATTCTCCCTTAGGAACTCAACCACCTTCTCTTATGTTCTTGCCTTAATTGCCTTGGTTTCAACCCACTTAGTCAAATAATCAGTGCACACAATGATGTGTTGTTTTTGCTTTGAAGGAGGGTTGATAGGCCCAATGAAGTTCATGCCCCATTTGTTAAATGGCTCGAAATTCACTTGAGGTTGTAGGGGAATTTCATCTCTTGGAGTAGGCTTTCCCATCCTCTAGCACCGATCACACTCACTAATATACCTTTTCAGATCCTGATGAAGAGTAGGCCAATAATAGCCTATTTGCAACACTTTGAATGTTGTCCTTTTTGTTGCAAAGTGACCTCCACAAGGCCCATCATGACAGGTCAAAACGATTTCAAAGACTTCCTCTTCCCTTACACATCTTCTGAAGATTTGGTCTAGGCTAAGTTTGAACAGATTGCCCCCAATCCAAGTGAAGGGGGTGCTCTTTCTGACTATCTTGCTCTTTTCTTTGGAGGGCAAGTTTGGTGGGAACTGTGCTGATACCAGATATTTTGCTATATTAGCAAACCATGGGGAGAGAATTGAAATAGAAAACAAATGCTCATCTGGTAACTATTCATCCACCATTCCTTCTTCACATGTAGGCAGATTCATTCTAGATAGAAAGTCAACAACAACATTTTCCTTCCAGGCTTATCAACAATAGTTAGATCAAACTATTGTAATAGAAGCAACCATATTATGATTCTAGCATTCACATCTGGTTTGTTCATTAAATATTTGATTGCATCATGATCAATATGAAAAAATGTTTGATAGCCTGTAATGTAATGCCTAAATTTGTTCAATGAATGCACAACAGCCAGGAGTTCATTTTCGGTCACAGTATAGTATAGATCAACCTTTGATAGGTTCTTACTGATAAAATAGATGGCATAGGGAAATTTATCCTCTTTCTGACCTAAGGTTGCTCCTATCGCTTTGTGTGAGGCATCAACATGAATATGAATAGGGAGGGCCCAGTTTGGGCCTCTAAGGATTGGTGCAGCGGTTAACTTACCCTTTAGAATGTCTAAGGCCTCTTGACAACTCTTTGACCATATAAACTCAGAATCTCTGGCCAACAATCCAAATAAAGGAGAGGCCAACTTGCTGAAGTCCTTTATGAATCTTCGGTAGTATCTAGCCAATCCTAAGAAAATTCTGACATCTCTCTACTTTTGTGGAGGTGGGACCCTTTGGATGATTGCTATTTTGTTTGGGTCCACCTGTAGTCCTTGCTGAGATATTGAATGACCTAGCACAGTCCCTTCAGTCATTAAGAATTCACACTTTTTGGACTAAGAGACAGATTCATTTCAATGCATTTGTGTAATACTTTGCCTAGGTTAGTTAGGGCTTCTTGGAAATCACAACCATAAGGTGTAAAATTATCCATATAGATTTCCACAACATCATGTACTAATTCAAAAAAAATAGTTAAGACTTCTCTCTGGAAAGTGGCAGGAGCATTGCATAGGCCAAAAGGGATGACCCTATAGGCAAAAGTATCCCAAGGATAGGTAAAGGTGGTCTTATCCTGGTCTTCTGGGTAGATTTGGATTTGGTTGTACCCACTGAATCCATCTAGGAAAGAAAAGAACTTCTTCCCTGCCAGGCCATCTAGCACTTGGTCATTGAAGGGTAGGGGAAAATGATCCTTCTATGTGGATTTGTTCAACTCCATATAATCAACACAAATCCTCCACTTCCCATTTTTATTGGGAACTAAAACTAAAGGAGAGACCCACTCACTGTCTAAGATAGGGTAAATGAATCCTGCATCTAGCAGTTTTTGCAGTTCTTCTTTGACTATGTCTTTGAGAGCTGGATTCATCCTCCTTTGTGGTTGCCTAACTGGCCTACAACCTTCTTTGATGTATATGTGGTGAGTACACACTAAGGGGTGTACTCCCTTCATTTCTTTATAACTCCAAGCGAAGGCTTCTAGGTTCTCTCTCAACATGTGGCATAGCTTTTCCTCTTCTAAAGCAGAAAGAGATGGGTTAATGTTCAAAGTCTTCTCTGGGCCAAATTCTATGGTTTTGACACGGAGTGGGTTGGAATTAGCCAAGCATAAGTCAATTGGATGATTGTTCTTGGTTTCCCTTACTTCTTCTTCTAATGGCAGTGAACTAGGAGTTGGACTTTGGAGCAAGTTTTCAATTAAATCATCCTCGTCTTGTTGTCCTCCTCCTATGATTTCTTCCAAAGTATAAAGTTGGGCAGAATAAACCTCATCCTCTTCCTCCTCCTCAAACCATAAAGGTAAATCATGCTCTAGGGTAGGTTGATCAGGAGGGTATAGGACTAATTATTTGGACATATGCCCATTCTTGATGGTCATATTCCCAGCTCTGTAGCTAATGTAAGCATCAGTTGTGGCCAACCATGGCCTCCCAAGGATGAGAGGGTAGCCGGTAAGCTTAGCCTTAGGCTGTAGAACTAGTAAATTTGCAAGGTACTCCCAGGAGTCAATGGAGACCATCACATCCTCAATAATTCCCTCAGGGGTGACTGTGGAATGGTCTGCAAGTTGCAGAACTATTGTGGTCTTCCTTAATGACCCTTAAAGGTTGAGCTTGAGCATGGTGTCCTTGGTCATCACATTAATGGAAACCCCAAGATCAATCAAAGTGTGTGGAACAATGGTGCCATTGATGTGCACATCTACCACAGGGCTTCCATGGTCTAAATATTTTGGACATATTACCTGCCCCAGCATTAAGTCAGACAACTGCCCAATGACATTGATGGTAGGGGCATCCCTTTTTCTTCTTCCTGGATGCTTGAAGAACTTTTCCTTTATCAACTTATTATAAATGGGAACATCTTTAATTGCTTGGAGAAGGGGGATCTTTACACATAGATTCTTCAATTCTCCTAGAAGTTCAGTTTCTTTTGGGGTAGGCTGGAGTGGTTGGGTTAATCTCTCAAGAAAGGGTGGATTTATTTTAAGGTTGCTTTCCTCTTTTTCTTCCTCAACCTCCCTATGTGGAGAGGGAGGTTGGTTATCAGGGAGAATTCTCCCTGATCTTAGGTTGATCTCCTAGATTTCTACAGCATAAGTTGGGTATGATGTCTCTCCACTGTATGCTTGTTGAGCTTGCCTATTGTTTGGGTTCAGATTTGGCTGGGCAGGCATCTGGGGTTGCGTAGGTGGAGTAGTGTGCAAGAGTTGTGGATAGGTAAGTGATGGAGGCAATAGGGCTGGAACATTGTTGAATTAGGGCCTCCACCCCTGAGGTGGGGTATTCCACTGATGTTGTGGTTGAACATAAGGTTGAAATGACTGGCTGGCTGGCTGGGATTGATACTAAGATGCATAGGACCAAGGAGGGGGTGTAGACCAGGAAGGATGAGCATGGGGTCCCCAAGAAGGTATAGATGTGGTTTGGTTTGGGTTGTAATATGCATGGGATGGCCCTTGCATACCCTGCTGGTATGGTTTAGGCCCAGGAGGTCTCCTTTGGTTGATGTAGCAAAGCTGCTCAGTGACCCCTTCAGCTCCTTGATATACAACTTTGAGTCCAGGTAAAGAAGTGCACTTGTCTACAGAGTAGTTTTCTTCACAGACTAAGCAAATCTTAATACAATTCAATGGACATTCATCCCTAGGATTCCTCCTGGTGCATCTAGGACAAAAGATGGCCAAGCCTCTCTCTGCTTCCTCTTGCTTCCTTTTGATGTTCATGGTGTCCAATTGCAAGGAAAGGGTTTGGATCATGTCACTTTTCAAATCTTCCAGCATATTTCCAATTTCACCCTTGATGGGTAAGTTAGAGGATGATGTACTGGCCATAGGTTGACTACCCCTACCCTTTTTCCTGGCTGCCCTAGAATGGTTTCTAAAGATAGTCTTAATATCCTCATAGGGTAATTGGTAGACATATCCTCCTACTATCATATTTAAGGTATCCAGAAGATCTTCCCTTACTCCTCTAAGAAAGACCAGCTTTAGTGACTCAGGGTCAAGTGTGCACCTGGCCCTTTTGTAACTAAGCTGGAATCTTTCTTCATAGTCTTCTAGGGATTCATCCTGGCCTATGGTCATCCTAAAAATCTCTTCTTTAGTGTCCTTTGACCTACAATAGTCCCTATATTTGTTGTTAAAAGTCTGTTGCATCTGATCCCAAGTTGTGATGCTATCTCCATGTAAACCCATGAACCAACGTAATGCTGCATCCTTGAGGGTAGATGGGAATAGTTTTAACTTTTGCTCATCATCTGTATAGTCATAGGTTCAGCATATAACAACAAATTCAAATAGGAAAGTGTCAGGGTCCTCTGTGGTCAGGCCATGGAAATGAGGTAGAGCAGAGGGGCTTATATTCTTCATCTTGGTGTCCCCATTGGTTTCCCTGATGGGGAAGGCACTCTCAATTATCTTTCTATCTCTCCTGTCATTTTGGTTTCCAGCCATTGGTTCAGTAAGAATGGGTTCTTCCTCTTCTTCTTCTTTTGTAGGTTCCTCAAAGAGGTAAGGTTGCTCACGTAAAGGGTCTTCCAATTCACTGTCACTGAAGAAGAGATAAGGTTGCATGTAGGATGCAGTGGGGGTATTTGACAAGAATTTCCCTGAAGTGTCCTTAATCCTACGAGGCATGAAAGAAAATGTTTTTGGGTTGGTTTTTGTGAGATTTTGTTAAAGCTAGAAAGTACTTGCAGAATGGAAAGGAAAGCAAGTAATGACAACTGAAAGAAAGAAAGAAACTAGACTACTTTTGCAAAAATAAACTAATGGAAGAAAGTTGAAGACTAGAAGTAGAAGAAAAGAAAGTTTGGAGACTAGAAATAGAAGAAAGTAGTAATTACTTCTACTCAGACACCTGCCCGGAAATGGTGCCAAAAAGTGATGAGCCTAGGTATTGCAACAATAATGCTGCAACTCCCAGGGCTACTAGCTTTACTTATCAACCTGGGGTTTGTAGGAACTTGGAGGTGACAGTGCTATATGCACAAGTAGAAGTGAAGGTCCTACCTGTTGTCATTGTTTATCTGGAAAGAGACCCTAGGGGTTCCAAGCAAACTTCTATAGGGTCAAAAAAATCTTAATTCTTTGATGGAAGGAGAGAAAACCTATTCTAAGAGAGAGCTACTCTACTGCAGTAATGAAGAAAATAGCATGAAATGCTAAATCAAACCATGACCTAACTAACCAATTAAATAGTTATGCTAAGCAGAATTGCTAAATTAACACTAACCTAATGCTAATTATCTAAGTTGCAGAAGTAAAGTGCATCTAAACTAAACTAAGGTGTAACAAAGAGACTTACGCTAAATCGGGTTTCAATCGGAAAAAGCAATCAGAGGTCGAAATCGGTGAAAGGAGGACGTGAGGGAGAAACAATGCATAAGAACTGTTGGATCAGTCGGGTGAAAGGTAAATGAACGGCGGAGATTGTGTCGTGAGGGATTAGGTGAGTGGATGGACGAACAAGGTTAACAAGAGATGAATGGCCGAGATCTAATCACGTGGTTGAAGTCAAGAGATGGACGAATGAAGCTAATAGGAGCGATGAATGGCTAAGATCTTATCGCGCGGGTGAAGTCAAGAGATGGGCGACAGAGATCATATCGCGGGGAAAAGAAACGTGCGGAAATGAGGGAGCGGGTTCCTAAGGCGGTAAGTAGTTTCTCGCTCACCCTTCAGGCTGTAAGCAGTGTTCAGAAATTTCACGTGATTAGCCTTACTGCGCGACACATAGCATGAGAAAACCACTATTCTCACGTACTCTTAGGCGGATAACGTTCGTTCACTAATCCGCGTGAGATTGCGCGATAGTCGTTGGATCAGGCAGGGCTGATCAACGGTGGAGATCAACCAAGCTAGTTGGCGATTGGGTGAAGCGACAACTGTCAGATCAGGCAAGGCAAATCGACGGTGGGGGGTTAAAGCGCCTAAAGTGATCAGGTGACGCAATAGCCGTCAGATCAGGTGAGGCAGATCAACGGTGGGGACTTAAAGTTCGTAAAGTAAGTGGTGGACTCCACACGAGGCAGCAGTTGGAGAAAATAGTGAATCGGACTGTGATTGTGAAGGTTTGTTGGTCATCGAACGATGAGGAAGCGATGCATGAGGAACGTGCTGGAGGCGGTTTCAAATGAAAATGGCAGAGAAAACCAGTGCGGGTGAACAAATAACTGCATTAAACAGCAAACTCCATAACGCATGCAAGAACCAAAAAATTATGTTTTTGGGGTTGTTGAAGGGTCCCTTCCTCAAGTCATGGTCCCAGAGGGAGGAGATGAGGCCGAGACACCTGCACACAACCTAATAGTGATCTTTTTCCTCTAACTAACCAGTGAATTGAAAGAAGGCATAAATGGAAGAAACTACAGCAAATTCCTCTACTGAAGCAGATGAACATGAAAACCATGAGTAATCTATGTTATATTGTTTTAATGAAAGTGCAACTAATTAAGCAAATAAACAGTGAAAACCATAAGGCTACTTAAGCAAATGAACAGAAAACCATGAAACTATTTTGAGAAGAATCTTCGACGAAAAATCACATAGAGATATTTTAGTAGATGCATTTCGAACCAACCAGTGTGGTTCATCGTCAGGACAAGTTGAATGAGAAGAACTTGCTATGCATTATAAATAGATCATGCAGAATATCCCATGACCAAATTTCCAGATCAGGTAATGGCTAAAATGATAACCGCTAGATTTGACCAAGAAATGGCTAGCTTGACTATGAAGGGCATAATTTATCTAAATAAGTAAAATCAATTATTAATTTCCTTATTAAAATAAACATAAATGGACAATTTTATAATTACAAATATATGTTAGAATAAGCGAGTTAATATATTATAATCATAAAATAATTCAAGTAATAGAAATTATTTATTTATTTATTAATTTATTTTAAATCAAATATAAGTTAAAATGACATTTAATTCTTAATTTAAATTAAGTAAATAAATGAATAAATTAATTAATTATCAAATAGTTTATAAATATCAGTTAGTTGTACAAGTTAAAAACAGAATAATCTATAAATAGTTAATTCTATTTTAAATATAAGCTAAAAGGACATATTTATGAATATATATTAAAATAAGTGGATTAGTTTCAAATTCATAGTCAAAGAGTAACCCTATATAAAAATATTAGAGAAATTACAATATTAATTAATAGTTTATTAAGGGTAAAAAATAGTTATTAAAAAAAACATATATATATATATATATATATATATAAAAATAGAAATAGAAATAGTGAAAAAGTTTAAATAAATAAATATTAGCGAATTCAAGTATTAGAAAAAAATTACAAAATAAATAAATACAAATATTAATTTTAAATTAAAATTAAAATTAAAATTAAAATTTTAATTTTAAATTAAATTTTTTATTTTTTATTTTTATTTTTTAAATTTTTTCTAATACTTGAATTCGCTAATATTTACTTATTTAAACTCTTTGACTATTTCTATTTTATTTTATTATATATGTTTTTTTTTAATAACTATTTTTTACCCTTAATAAACTATTAATTAATATTGTAATTTCTCTAATATTTTTACATAGGGTTACTCTTTGACTATGAATTTGAAACTAATCCATTTATTTTAATATATATTCATAAATATATGTCTTTTAGCTTATATTTAAAATAGAATTAACTATTTATAGATTATTCTATTTTTAACTTATACAGCTAACTAATATTTATAAACTATTTAATAACTAATTTATTTATTTATTTATTTATTTACTTAATTTAAATTAAGAATTAAATGTCCCTTTAACTTATATTTGATTATAATATATATATATATATATATATATATATATATATATATATATATATACTATTACTTGAATTATTTTATGATTATAATATATTAACTCACTTATTCTAACATATATTTGTAATTATAAAATTGTCCATTTATGTTTATTTTAATAAGGAAATTAATAATTGATTTTACTTATTTAGATAAATTATGCCCTTCATAGTCAAGCTAGCCGTTTCCTGGTCAAATCTAGCTGTTATCATTTTAGCCGTTACTTGATCTGGAAATTTGGTCATGGGATATTCTGCCCGATCTATTTATAATGCATAGCAAGTTCTACTCATTCATCTTGTCCTGATGATGAACGACACTGGTTGGTTCGAAATGCATCGACTAAAATATCTCTATGTGATTTTTCGCCAAAGATTCTTCTCAAAATTGATATGGATCACAGAAGCCTAAATTCATTAATTGAACCATGAAACTACTTAAGTAAATAAACAAACCAGAACTCTATGCTAGCATACATGTATAGTAAAGAGGAGTTGTGGCTGCTTGGGTCAGGCCCTAACCCAAGAGCTTCAGCCCTCGAAGTTAACTCAAAGCTAGCTTAAACATAACTCATTCATGTTAGAAAAACCATGGATTACAGAGCAAACTGTCACAAGTCTTTGCAGCTCAGAAATACAACAGAGTTTTAAAATAGAAGTCCGAATGCTACTGAGGTCCTAAGCCTCTCTGTTTATACATTTGAAGTCTCTAATGACTTCCTTCCCATTAGGAAGGCTTGGCCTCTAACTCAAGTAAAACGGGTTTCTGTCCTTTTCACTTGCTCAGTTGTCTTCTAGTCTTCAAAGTGATGGTTGTTTACACTCCGAGCTGGTGGAGGAATATTCAAATGGAGGGGTATTAAATGAGGAGGATTTACCTCCTATAATTACTCTCCCTTGTCCCATTCTAGTTATACCAAGGTCTTTGCCATAGTTCCTTGCTTTTATCCTTTATACATGCATTTTCTTTGCTTTTATCCTTTATTCCTGCATTTCATGCACATTAGACCACAAGGCAACATATCCAACTCTAACTCATTTCATAAACAAAATATAATCAAAAGTATGCAATAAGTTGTGAGAATAGTTGGTTTGACTAAGCAAGGAAGTGTATTAAGGCCCATATAATTACTCAATGATGAGGCTCATCAAATAGCACATTGAGTTGTATCATTTTGACAAGTAAAATTTTGAATTATATCATTTGAACGGATATAATCTGGGTGTGCATTATGTGTAGCTAGTCACGGACTAGCAACTTTGTTTATTAATAATATAAAAATACAGGTTATAGTTTAAAAAAATATTTATCTTGTTATTTTATTCCAATGTTATGGTGTGGTTTGTAACTATAAGAAACTTGAAAGAGCTATGCTATGGAAATCTCTATGATGTTAATTTGGGCCTGGGTTATCTGTAGCTAGTCACAACTAACAATTTTGTTTATTAATAATATAAAAATATTGATTATAGTTTAAAAAACATTGTTGTTAGTTTGTATGGATGTCTATTTCCTTAAAAATTCTTTATAGATGGTATGATATAAAATATTTCAAATGCAATATGAATTACTCTATAATAATATAAGTTATTTAAGATGTACATTATAATTAAATAATTTAATTGAAATAAAAAAATATTAAATTAATAAATGGAAGTTATAAAGAAAGAATCATGTGTTGTTAAAATGGAAGCAGAATGTGGCTTTAAAATGGAAGTAAAATTCGACATTAAATTGGAAGCCATACTTGGAGCTATTACTGGCTATAAATAGGATGCTAAATTGGTTGCTTAACAAGAAGAAAAATTGGATTCATAAGCAAATCCAAACACTAAAAGGTGGTCCTAAAAAGAAGCAAGCCCTGGCGCTAAACAAGAAGCAAACCATGAGGTAACAGGGAATCAATTTTGGAAGCAAAAAAAGAAGCAACAATGGAATCCAAACTAGAAGCACATCAAAATAAATCTTGGAAGAAAAACTTGGCATTACCTAAGAAGCAACAAAAGAAGCAATTTAAATAGCAATCCAAGAAGTAATAATGGAAGCAATACTAGCATCCAAACTTGGCATTACCTGAAAAGCAAAAACATAAGCAATTGAGTTAGCAAACAAAGAAGTAATTATGGAAGAAATATTGGATGCCAAACTTGGCATTATCTGAGAAGCAAAGACAAAAGCAATTCAGGTAGAAAACAAAGAAGTAATAATGGAAGCAATATTAGAAGCTAAACTTGGTGTTCCTGAAGAAGCAAACAAAGAATCCATTTAGGTAGCAAACCAAGAAGCAATATTAGAAGCAACAAAAAACACTATAATGGAAGCCATATTAGAAGCTAAAGAAGATGCCATAATGGAAGAAAAGCTAGATGCAACAAGTGGTACCATATTGGAAGCAAAACTTGATGTTATGATGGAAGCATAACTTGGTGTTAATTAGGAAGCCAAAAAAGAAGATATTTTTGATGCCATACCAGAAGAAAAACAAGAAGCACAACTGGGAACAAAACTAGAAGTACAAATAGATGCAACAATGTAAGCAGGAATGGAAGAAATAGTTCTTGACGCTATTCCTGGCGATATTCCTGGCACCCATGTGAAGATGCCATTTTCCACTTGATTTTGCAATGTTGCTTGATGCCAATTCGCATGCTCGAAAACACTGGATTCCGAAGCTAATGGATTGTTTTTTTGTAGTGTATATCTTCAGTTTTCTTGCCTAAAATTAAAAAGGGACTTTTCTCATTGGTTGAGAAGAAGGCCCACATTCTAAAAGTTTAGGAAGAAAGGTGGTGCTTGAAAAGTTCATGCTATCTGGATCAAGGAGGACGATGGGAACAATAAGTTTTTTCATAAATATGCACCCCATCAAAGGAATAAGAATGTTATTTAGGATAAATTGGATTGTGATGGAAATTGGGTGAGCTCTCAATGAGATTTGGAAAAGGTTGCCCGAGGACACTTTTCTGGGTTATTTAAAGATATGGAAGATGTTAATATATAAGAGAAACTGAAGGTTCTAAAGTGTTTTCCTGGGTTTTTCTTTATGAAGGACGTGTCAAAGATTGGTTAACATGTTTTTATGGATGACATCAAAATGGTCCTCAACTCATTTTCGAAGGATAGAAGTCTTGGGCTGGACAGTAAAATTGTTTAGTTCTATTTATCTTTATTTGACCTGATTGGGTCAGATCTTCTAAAATTTGTTGAAGAGGCTCGAACTATTGGTAAGGTTACATGGGTGATCAATGCTACCCTTTTAGGCCTTGTCCCTAAATGCTCCAAGCTTGGTTCATTTGATGATTTTCACCCAATTTCTTTATGCAACCTGATTTATATGGTTATTACCAAGGTGGTGTATATTAAGATGAGGATTATGCTCCCTACCACCATCTCTCCAAAATAATTATCCATGATGTTACTGGGGTGGCATAGGAGGCCATCCACTCCATCAAAACAAAAAGTGCAATGCCATTATCCTTATGGTGGAGTTGGTAAAAGCATATGACAGGGTGAATTGAGGTTTCCTAAGATTTATCCTATTACATATTAGCTTGGATCTACAGGTAACTAATTGGATAATGGGATGTATTTCCTCCGCATATTTGCAATCCTTATAAATGGATTGCCTTCATCTTTCTTTTCGGCCTATTGAGGCCTGCTTCAGGGTTTCCCCCTATAACCGTTGTTATTTATTCTTATTATTGAGGGTTTAAGCATGATGATTTCTAAGGAAAAGTATGAAGGCTCCTTAAAGGGTGTTAAGGTATCGATGAACACCTTTCTCACACACTTTCTCTTTGTGGATGATGTCCTAATCTTTATGGAAAGATTTGTTGGAGAATGGAAGGTTTTTTAGTGCCATTTTCAATTCTTTTTGTGCAACCACTGGAATATTTATTAGTCAAGGTAAGTCCTCTTTTTTCTTGCACATTACTCCTAAGGAGATTATTGATGTGATCACCTCTTTTCTCCCATACTTGGAGCAATGTCTCACTTATTTAGGCTATCGCCTTAAGCCTAGTTATTACTTGGTTGAGGAATGACCATGGCTCCTTAAATGCATTGATAATTGGTGGTTCAAGTGGTTGTCGATTAGAGGAAGGATGACTATGGTAAAATCAGTGTTAGAAAACATCCTGGTGCATTGAATTTCTCCGTCGAAGGTCCCAAAATCTGCTATTAATAGAATCAGACAATCCATGTTCAACTTTCTTTGGGAGGGTAAGAAGGGTTGGGTTGACTATCACCTAGTTAAGTGGGAGACATTGTCCCAACCAAAATGATGTGGAGGGTGGGGCTTAAAGAACCTTCACTAGTTCGGCTTAGCCCTGGAAATGAAAAACTTATGGTGAGTGATAAATGACACTAGTATTTGGAGTACAATAATTGTTGATAAGTATTTGAAGAATCACCCCTTCTCAGATTGGGTTTGGTCAACACAACCTTCGAACTACAAAGTGGGGCCTAATATATAGAGGGCCTTGGTGACAACAATGTCATGGATCACTAGATGGTTGGCGTGGAACATCAGTAATGGTAATAGTATCAAGTTGGGGATTGAGCCATTCATTAGGGGCTCAACTTTTTACAAACTATCGTCGAATCTTATCAATCAAATCTACGCATGTGGTATCTCCAAGCTTGGTCAAGCCTTTCTACCAGGTTCCCATGCAGGATATAATGGTATATGGATGTTATCGACTCATTTGGGATTACAGGCTTGTTTGGCTCTTGAGTGGGGTGGTTTCATTCTTAAATTGTCTCATAGTGGTATTTTTCTTAATGACAAAGAGGATGGCATTCTCTGGCAATGGAATTAAGAATTCGACCAAATCTCAACTAGTCTAGCATATGAAGTGATCAGGACTGATATTATTTCCCCTAAGGTGAAATGGTGGAGCCAGAAAATATGGAAGTGGTCAATTCCACCAAAAATCAGGTGTTTTATATGGTTGGCGCTATAAAACAAGATCTTCATGCGGGACAATTTGACTCGTCGTGGATTCAAGGGACCGAATGTTTGTGTTCTTTGCAAGTGGGGTCCAAAACCAACAGAGGACCTCTTCTACCTATGTGATTTTTCAGTAGCTCTATGGCAAGAAGCCTTATCTGCTCTAAACATTCAGGATTCTGGTTCGACTAGTTATCTAGAAACATGTATTTTCTGGTGGGATCAAAACATCGGGAATTTTAAATCCCTTCCTATTTATGTGGCTTGGGGAATTTGGAAAGCTTGAAACAAGTTGATCTTTGAAGGTTTTCCTATCAGCATCCACTAGATTATGCCATAAATTTTGGGTTTTTTCTATGATTACTTGACTCATATGAACCCAAGAAACATTGCCTCATCACTTTTCCTGTGCCATACTACTCGATAAGCTCTGGCTGTTTTGATGAGGCACAACTGAATGGAGTTTGTGGCAATGGTGTTTTCGTCCTTCTCCCTAGAAATATCGTTGTGATATTTGACTGAATCTAAGGCTAGGCTCTAATACAAAAGAAGAGATTGGCACCTGATGGGCCCTTCTTCTTGTTGTAATGTCCAACAAGGTTGATTCCCTACAAGTATATGGAGATTCATAGTGTGTGATTGGGTGGCTAAATGGAATCAATCAACTTCATGCAATTGACCTACTACGCTGGAAGGTGTTGTGCTTGTCAGCAACCCCCCCATTTATTAGTATTAGTAATAACATTAATAAATGGGGACCCTTCCAAAAAATCAAATCTTAGCATTTAATCATGCCTTTCTTATTTTTAGAATAAAATAAAAATGTCAAATTAGAACTTGCTAAAACATAGAAAATTTACCTTTTCACACTTTAAGCACATAAAACTTTATAAACTATGAGTTTCTTATAAAAGCGCTACATGATAAAAAGCCTTAGAATAACTTTATAATGGAAAGTCATGAACATAAAGAGAAACCTTGAAAAACCCGCTTTAGAAAAGATTATTCTTACATCGCAAAAGGTTATGGCGGACATCCCTTATAAAAGTTACCCCTTGAAATGCGATCCGCGAGAATGCGAGATCATGAATCCTATAACCTTATCACATCGCAAATTTCAATATCGCGACGCTACTTGATGAAACATAAGCAAATATCACGAAATGTGATAGCATCTCGCAAATTGCATATCGCAGCAACTCATGTGGCGGTGGTTTTTAACGAAAATATATTTGCGATATAACGATCTGCGATATTGCGAAGCAAATCCCAAAAATCACTTTTATCGCAATTCAAAGGGCTCAGGGTTCTAGGAGAGTACTTTCTGGCATTCAATGCAAAGTTATGAACATTAGAGTTTAGCATAACAGTTCATTAGTGGTCATTTATTAAAAACAATTAGGATCAATGTAAAGGACCATTTGACGCAAGCTGATATCTTTTGATATGATTTAGAATTAAAGACCCTCTGTCACCTTATTTTGGCCCTTCTATTGACTATTCATGTATTCGCAATCATCTTTATCATATTTTTTGCTCTCTGTTTTCAATTTTCTGGAAGAACACACAGAGCGTAATACACGAAGAAATGGTGAAGAAAGGCAAGGCTCCCATGTCTAAGAAGTCAGAAATGACCCCATTATTCACAGACATTACCTGTAATCGGGATGCAGGGACATCTACGTGGGAACCTATGTATTAGTTGTTTGAAGAGCAGCATTCGAGAATTATGGAAGTAATAGTTACAACGGATGGATGCGGCTCTTCTGATGCATCCCTAACTGAACTTACATTCTCGTTTCTACACTGCATAGCTGCAAGGCCGAAGATACTCCCCTACACTGACATTGTGAAATGGATTATAGATGACGTAGACATATATGACAGAGAGTTCAAGACAGAAAGCTAGGAGGTCATGGGGTCATTTACTCCAGACATTCTGAGGCTTATGTACCACTTGCCAGAACCCCAAACCATATATAACAATTAATTTGTCGAGAAGTTTGCCAAAGAAAATGAAGACTTGGCGGTATGCACAAGGAATTGGTCTGCCAATGAGGAAAGACTGAAGAAAGATAAAAACGGTATGTACGTCACTGGTTCTCTTTGTTCTCCTTACTGTTTTGCCACCACAATGTTATGTAGACTGTTTGGTAAAACAGACATCAACAAATTTTCATCAGAATGGTTACCCCTAATGGATGCTGCTGTCAATGCCATGATAATGAATTGGGCCCAAATCCTATTAGATAATTTAGCCACTACAATTTTAGAATACAAAAGAAACATAAGATTGCTTCGAAGGTTTACCCTCCATTTTTTATGAGTGCCTATGTTATGGATGCTATTTGTTTTGTTTCCAAATTTCCTGTTATGGGATGGAAGTGGACAGTTCAGAATCCACTTCCCATTCAAATTTATCACAAAGCCATGTGGGAATCAAATTTTGTGCCACATTTCTTCAAAATTTGTCACGGAGTTATACTCCCGATCCATAAAAAGATCTACAACAGAGATGCCCCAAGGTTTTCCCAAGAAGCTGAGGTGGATATTCTCCCCGTGGCAAGATGGTTTGGGGAAGAATTGTTCATGTATATCAGAGTGTTTGGCAGCATTGTTGCACCCCATGTGCTACCTTTTTACGTCCCCGACAAACTGATGGCTAGGGAGATAGCCTATCAGACCTGCGGCGTGAGGGGAATGAGAAAAGTACTGAAAGATTCCAAGAAGGCCATTTGGCCCCAATTTCTTGTAATATGTAGAGCATTTGCATTGCATGACTTAGGTCATGCTTTCAAAGAAGTTACTAATATATTATCTTTACAACTACCAAAGTTCCCGGGAAGGCAATATGATCCCTTTGGTGTTGTAAGTGATTTTACTACAATGGTTAAAATAAAAGTATTTTCCCATGAAGAAGATCCTTTTGATGATGTTTTTCTGCAGAAGAACACCTTCAAAGAGGTTCAGCATGCAACACGAATTCTTTTTTACCAAGAAATTCTCCAAAATTTTGACAATTACAAAAAATAGAGGTTATCTAAGGTCCCATTGGACCAATTACTTATCAAACCAATAAGAGAACCTACTCCCAGCATTAGCATAAGTGAGGATTCAAAAGAGAAGTCCAAAACGATTTCTGAAAAAGAATCAGCTGAAATGTCTGGCGATCAATCCAAGAATGAACACAGTAAAAGCGAGGAGTCAATAAAAGACACATCTCAGTCTATAGCAAAGTTTGATCAATAGGCTTTGTCTGCAAAGCAAGCTAAAGTTCCCACTCCTCTTACAAAGCAAACAAAGCCACTCGTAATTAATCCAGAAGGGGAATGGAAAAATTTTAATAAGATAATTAACACAGAAGAACAGAGCGCAGAGCCACCAACAAATCTAAAAGAGACAACCACAGAAATGGTAATAGAAAGGGTTGTTAATACTCAGGAAATGGAGCACATTCCTATTGCTCCCTCATCTGAGATTGTACTAAGAATAGAGGAAATTCCTCCTCTAGATGTATTCTATAGCCCTCGACATAGGGCTGTCGTCAGAAGGCAAAGGAAGAAAAGAAAGTTGGATTCTGTGCTCACTCCCGAGGATAAACCTTTGGATGTTCTTTGGAAAGACCCCTCTACAGACCCATCGGCAAATCTAACTAGGCTCTCACAAGTCGCTGGTGCATACTCTTCGGCAACTATTGAAAAGGAAGTAGAGGTTCAATTGCTACTTAAAGAAAAATAAGATAGGATTTTGTTTTTGGAACAACAGTTACAACAAGTTAGCATCAATCAACAAGCGGAAACACAGTTGGCAAACCTTCAGCAAGACTTCCAGCAAATGCAATTGGCACATCAAAACAATTTGGTTAGTAAACAAGGACAGTTACAAGGTATAATAGAACTGCATAAAAATGATCCCAAAATTGGGGAGTTTATCACAGAGGCACTTGGTCTCAATTCCCAGCTCTTGCAACAGAAAGAACTACTATGCCAGAAGATTTCGCAATGGAATTCCCATTGCGAAATGAGCGATAATATTACAAATCAAGTCGTAGAATTACGACTTGAATATGATTCAATTTTTAAGAAGGTCTTAGACTTCTTAAACTGGAAGAAATCTGAAGAAGGGAAAAGAGCAGACATGCCCAAATTTGATGAATTGCACAAAGAGATTTTATTTGCGAAATGGGATTCTCGGCTAAAGGAAGTAGAACAGGCAATGGAAGATGTAGCGGCAGCAACAAACAGTGTCATCGAATGCGTAAATGAAAATCTACAAAAGGCAAATTTGGTGGCAGAAACAACCCCTGGTTTTCTTCCAAAGGCACAACAGCTGCAAGCAGTGTGGAAACAAGCAGCAGAGGAAAGGGCAGATGAGATTAAACAGGTAAAAAGATTGAACTGGGAAGCATACTAGTAGTACCTGGTGAAACCACATAACCAATGGATGACCCTGAAGTGCCTGATGACTTCTACTGAGAAGATAGTGCCAGCTCTTACCAATGTCATATTTTCAGGACAGTTGAAAGCCTAAGTCAGCCAACCGACACTCTTAAAACTGATGTTGGATATTTGCGATCTAAAGAATCAGACGCAGGATTAGTCATAGATATAGTTTATTTTTGCTTAAAATGAGGCAGGTCGTTTAAACCTCCTCATCTATTTTTGTAATATTTATTTTTAGATTTCATAGAGTAGTATTTAAACCCCTCTCATGCATTTAGAGAGGGGTCCAGAGTTTTATCAAAAACATTCTTCAGAATGTGCAACTTGCCCCCCACTAAGGAGGTTTTGATAAAATTAATGGAACGAGATTTATTTTCTATATGAGTTTAATATCTGCTACTGAAATTGCACTTTTGTACTCTTAGTGAATGTTAAGTGATTTAAAGATAGATCTATATTACTACAGCTCATGACTATGACATATTACAAATGGTATTTTTATCTCCTAATACTTTTTACTTATGTGTCAAGCAATAAATCATTTTCAGCTATTTATATATGAAAGCTTGAATGTTTAGTTATCATTATTGCACTTCTGTATGGTGATGACTTACTCTTTATGCTGAATATGTGAATGACTCTTATGAAATATATTTCTCATATTGTTTTGGCTAACCTTTTATAGGAAACAATCATTTTTAAATGGATTCTATTCTCATTGTGATTGAAAGATCTTCATTATAAATTGCTTTTAGAAATTATTTTAGATCACATAAATAAACATTACTCCCAGGATAGTTTTAAAATTAGATGTTTTCTTTGATTATGATAGATTGCATATGATAGTTAGAAGATAGATTAGATTTAGAACAAGTATTCACATCATAAAACCCCAAAAAGAAAAACATCATCCCGTTAGCACACACATCATAAACGGATTGGGAAACTGGTCTCATCATCCCCAGTCGGAGCCACTATTCCAAACGGAAAAGGAGCTGCATTAAGGTCTGGACCGGGTGGTTATCCCCCTTGTTGGAGTCCTGATTTTTTGATCCTTCAACATATTTCGCGCTAGAAGGAGGGCTTGACTACGAATGGTAAGTAAATCTACATCTTCACGCCATTTTAAGAGTAAAACGCCCTCACCATCACCCTCAAATTCTTGTTCGCATTCCAAATCTTCCATCGCTGAACCAGAAGCTGAAAAGAAAAATACAGAGCACATTACTAAAATCCCAAACAAGCCATATCATTCTTCTTCAGATCCCCCTGAGTTGCAAACTTTAATTCATAAGTTACATGGGATTTCTATATCTCAAGAAGAATATGAGTTATCCCAAGGTAGTGTCACTTCCCATTTGACGCCATCTCAACAACTGACTAGAGCACAAAGCGAAAAGTTAGGAATCCCACTAGTTGAGTTTCCTTTACCGAGTCGTAAGAAAGCTAGAAAAACACCAGCATAATCTCAGAGCGAGGTTCTATCATCATTTTCATCTACCATCCCATCCATATTGTCACAAGGTCATTCATCCATCCCTTAACTCCAGATCGTGGTTCACACAGGTGTAGGAGAAACATCCTCCTCTACCCAATCACCTTCAAATACTGCCACACCTCCTCCTACTCATATTCCAACGATGGCAAGAAATCCACCACCAAGGCCATGGGCCAATCCAGGAGCTGTAAGAATGCCTGCACCTTTATCGCAATTACCAGCTCATCCTGAGAAATGGTTGCCCAAGTTCAACCCTGACAATGGCCAACTGGCTGAGGAACACATAAATAATTTTATGCTATCCATTAATTTGAATGGAGTAACAGAAGAGGACACAGTTGTAAGATTATTTCCCTATACTTTACAAGGAGCAGCAAGATCGTAGTATTTTTCTTTACCAGCAGGCTCTAATAACTCGGATACATTTCAAGATCAGTTTTTAACAAAATTTGGGGATGGTAGGTCAACAACAACCTTAAAAAAAGACCTCTCCAATTTAAAAGCCAAACCAAAGGAACCAATTAAGGATTTCAACTCTCACTTCAATAAATTGTTGAAAAAAATACCAACAACGTCTAAGCCTAATGATGAAGTCCAAAACAAGTGGTATATTTTTTCTTTACCATCAAATTCAGCTATCTTTGTAGATAGAGCTGCCAAGCCAACGTTAGCAGAAAACATGAAAGAAGTAATAGCTGTAGAAAAGTGTATCCTAGCTGTAGAAAAGAAAAACGTTGTAGATGAAAGAAAGTCTAAAAAGTGTCTTTTTAGAGATGGTCCTAAGAAAAAACAACCAAAGGACCCATTCGACCTGGAAGGGTGAAAGTATTGAATACCATGTCAAATGAAATGGCTGATATAAAGAAACAAATAGCAGAAACCTCTTCCAAGAAACCTTTTAAACCCTTTAGAAGAAATCCTTCAACTGATCCTAAACCTCCAAATGCTATAACAAACACAGAATCAGAAGGGGAAGAGGAAGAAGTTTCAAATGAGGAACAAACTGATGATGATGAAGTCGTAGAACTACAAGGAATGGGGGACTTCATTCTTCCAGATGAGGAAGATAAGGATGCATTACCTTTTGCTACTAGAAGCAGAAATCAACTTGATCCTCCACAATCCAGTGCTAAACAGAAGAGCCCAAGCCCGACTCCCAAGGATACAATCATAGGTAAGAAATCCTCACCAAAGTCTACTCAGACAAAACCCAATCCAATCTGATTCAACAACTCCATCTAAAACGCTTATCATCTCAGATTAAATGGAGTATAACATTGTTGAAGATATGGAGAAAACCAGGGCAAACATCACTTTTCATGAGCTCAGCAAATTAAAACATCAACAGAAATTACTCTTGAAAGAGTTAAACGTAGTACCTACTACGCCTCTCCCTGCCGCTGTAATTTCAAAAGCCACACATGAAATGGGAAGGCCTCTGACTGGCATTTCAAATCAAGTTGATACAAATGACATTGCTTTGATTAGGGGAAGATAAAAATCTCATACTCTGCCATTTCTCCTTACCTTTGAAGTTTTCAATAAAAAATTGCATAATTGTCTGGTAGATTCTGGTGCCTCATCTAACATTTTACCTAAAACAGTTTGCACAAAGTTAAATGTCCAACCTCAGAAATTTGCAGTACGAATAGTACAACTGGATCAGTCTCAAGTAGAGGTCATCAGTGAACTTAATCAAGTGACCATAAGGCTTTCATCAAACCCAAAGGTATGTCAAGTTATTGATATACTTTTCGCAGATATCCCTGAATTTTATGGACTAATCCTTAGTAGGGATTGGTCAGAAAAACTTCACGGTTACTTTGTGACTGACTGGTCTCATATGTGGCTCCCTTACAACAGCAAACCAAATCAGATCAAGGTTGAACGAGAAAGACACCAAAAGTATATAGTGACGGAGTTAGAAGGAGAAAACGAGCCCGTAGCATACAACAACAACATGATTGGAAACTATTATGTTGATTCATTCTTAGGAAATTTCAACGCTCATACTTCACCTTTTTTGGAAAATTCTATTTTATCTCAGATAGGAAATTTCTCTCAAACGAACACTTATAGATGCATCAATTTTCTAGATAAACCTGTAAAAAAAACTTTGTTTTGGAAATTATTTTTTGATGGTTCTAAATTTAATGATGGAGTAGGAGTGGGTTGTATATTAGTCAGTCGAAAAGGAGAAAAAACCATGTTAACATGTAGACTCAAGTTTGATTGCAAAAACAACACTGTTGAATACGAAGCATTAGTTCAAGGGTTATACAAAGCAATCAGGCTTAATATCAAATACCTGCAAGTATTTGAAGACTCTGAGATTGTTATTAAACAGGTAAGAAATACTATACATTATCTGTCAGGACACTTGAAACACTATCAAACTTTAGTACAAGACTTGATCTCACACTTTACAGCATTCAATATTTCATCCATTCTGAGGCTCCAAAACGCTAGTGCTGATCTCCTTGCTAATGTAGCCTCCAAACTTATTCCATCAAAGGACTATAACCCAAACAGATTTTCGATTGAATTAATCTTTAGACCCTCTATCCCTAATAACATTACCAACTGGAGAGTTTTCAACAATGAACCTGATATTGTGAGTTTTCTAACTTCAGAAGGCTCTTACAATAATCAGATAATTGATGAAGACCAACATGACAAACAGCTGGAACAAGAAAGTAGCAATAACGCTATACCAAAATCCGTAGTCAAGTCAGAGGACCTATATGACTTAAAGGACAGATTTAAACGATCCACCAATTCAAAACTTCAGAGTTCAAATTTGAGATATGAATTAGTGAATTTGGGGACCGACATGAAACCACAGAACATCAACTTGGGTCTTGGCCTGACATCCGAGTAAAAATCAACTTTCATTCGACTATTGAAACAATACAAGAGTGTCTTTTCCTGGAATTACGATGATCTCAAAACCTATGACACTTCGATTATACAACATACAATTCCGATGATCTCTGATGAAAAGCCTGTTCAGCAGAAATTGAGGAAAATACATCCTAATTTGGAAAGCCAGATTAAATCTGAGTTGAACAAATTATTAAGAGCCAAGATTATTTTTCTCGTTAGGCATTCCAAATGGGTCTCCAATCTCGTCCCAATCAGAAAGAAAAACAATGATATCCGGATTTGTATTGACTTTTGAAATCTCAATAAAACTTGCCAAAAGGATAATTTTCCACTGCCCCCTATGGAACAGATATTACAATCAGTCGCAGGGTCTGAATTAATGTCCTTTTTAGATGGATTTTCGGGGTATATTCAAATCTTGGTCCACCCGGATGATCAATTGAAAACCACATTTAGAATAAAATGGGTCACTTACGCGTATCAAAAGATGCCATTTGGGCTGATCAATGTCAGTGCCACATTTCAAAGGGCCATGGACATTGCGTTTAAAGGATTAGTGAACAAGTCAGTGGTGATTTACTTAGATGATATAACAATATATTCTAAAAAATGCAGTAATCATCTCAGAGACTTAAAATAGGTCTTCCAATGTTGTCAAAAATATGGAATCTCGCTTAATCCCAAAAAATCCTTTTTTGTGTTAAGTGAAGGAAAACTTCTTGGATTCATAATATCCAAATCAGGAATCCATATTGACCTAGATAGGATCAAGGAAATTTCTGAGATATCCTTGCCCCATAATAAAAAAGCAATGCAGTCTTTCCTTGGTCAGACCAATTTTGTTAAGAGATTTATCCCTGACTTCTCAAGAATCGTGTCAAGCCATGATAAAGAAAAACTCTCTCTTCAAATTGGGTCATGCGGAACATGAAGTGTTTAGCTTGATAAAACAAGCAATTATAAATGCCCCATCTTTAGTGACTCCAAACTTTTCCAATCCTTTCACTTTATATACATTCGCGTCTGAGAAATTGTATGCTGCCATACTCACACAAGCGAATCAAGATAAAGCTGAAGCCCCAATTGCCTTTTTCAATTCAAACTTGCAAGGAGCTGAATTAAATTACTCCGATGTTGAGAAATAGGCTTATGCTGTATTCAAAGCAATCAAACACTTTAGACCCTTCCTTCTCAAGACTCATACCAAAATAATAGTACCATTTCCAGTGGTAAGAAATCTTTTGGTACAGAAAGATGTGGGTGAAAAGAGGGAAAATTGGGTCACAACCCTGCAAGAATATGACGCTGAAATTAAACCAGCAAATATTGTAAAAGGTCAAGGTTTTTGTAGGATGTTGGCAAGAGCATCGCACATATCAGAAACGCAGTCTCCAGACAGTGAAGTACAAGTGTATGAGGTAAGCCTAAACGACTCTGAATCAAGGTATGCTAATATCATGTTCTACTTAAGAAATTGATATGCTCCTCCACATTTGAATCACACAAAGAAAAGGGCCTTGAGGTTAAAAGCTAAAAAATATCAAATTGTCAATGATGTACTCTTTAGGATGAATTATGATTCTGTTCTCCTTAGATGCCTTGAGAAATCTGAAGTAGAAAAATTATTGCAGGAACTTCATGACAGACCAGCGGGCAGACACTATGCAGGAGATGCAACAACACATAAAATCCTACGCGCAGGCTACGGCTGGCCAACTTTATTTAAAGATGCACATAGCTATGTAAGGAGATGTGAGATTTGCTAGACTGGTGCTGGAAGACGGAAGAAACCATTGTTTCCATTACATCCGGTCAACATCGATCAACCATTTGAACAATGGGGATTAGATATAATAGGTGAGATTGTTCCTCATTATTCTAAACATCATAAATACATCCTTATAGCTACAGACTACTTTACCAAATGGGTAGAATTAGTTCCACTCAAGACAACCAAATCTGATAGTATCATTGAATTTATAGATCAATTCATAATCACCAGGTTTGGCTTACCTTCTGCTTTAATGTTTGATAATTCATCATATTTCTCAGGTAATGGTATGACATATTTTTCTCTTAAAAGAGATTTTAAACTCAAATATTATGCTAATTATTATCCGCAAGGAAATGAGTTGGCTGAATCAACAAACAAAAACCTTATTAGAATCATTAAATGGACTATTGATCAAAATCATAGAAACTGGCATAAGTCTTTAATTTATGCTATTATTTCGAAATTTTTTCCCTGTTCTTTTGTTTCAAATAATCTAAAGTTTTGGTTAGAACCAACCTTAGGAAGAATTTTCCTTACATCAGTCACAAAAGGTATCAATAACAAAACAAAGATTCTTTGTGGAAAAGCTATTTTTAAACTCTGCAATTGTCGTCGAGGAGAATTCTTAAGGAACCAATGACTTTCCCCCCATTCAAGGAAATTGCAAGATTCAAAAAGTAATCCAACTATACACTTTAAACTTAAAGAATAAGAGGTCTAATCAAGAGCCGACTTATCATGATTATAAAGATTATAACTAAGTGACATTGTCATACTGCATATCAAAACAAGGTAATGGCTGGAGATTGTTTCAATCGAAAGACAAGGGGTCTCATCACAAGCCAGCTTGTTCAGTTAAGTTATAAATCAAGTGAATGGCACTGTCAATTTTGGCCACCAAACCAAGACATTGTTCTTTAAGAATTAAAAGAGAAATAAGAAAAGAAAAAGCAATAAGTGTATATGAGGATTTATCTTTGAAAATTGCATGTTTCTCAAGTGGGACACTGGATCATTGCTGGGTAACAGGTAACCCTATCGAGGCTATGAACGCCTGCTGGCAGTAGAGGCTCTACCTACGACAAATGAGTACACCTAAACTGATCTAAAGAGATGTCTTTGTTTTTATCTTTACAACCAAGTAATGACTGATGTGAGTAAAATGACTAACTCTGGGAAGAAGATAATCAAAATAAAGATAGTTAGAACAAGATGTTGTTATTAATAAATAGCACTATTTACCTTATATTTCGTATAATGAAGTTTCATTTTCAAAACCATTTCTATTTTGGAAGTTTTAGAAAATTCAGAAACCCTCAGAGGTAACTGGTTCTTCCAAGTGAGTCGCCAATTGTTGTGCTTGTCAACAACCCCCCCATTTATTAGTATTAGTAATAACATTAATAAATGGGGACCCTTCCAAAAAATCAAATCTTAGCATTTAATCATGCCTTTCTTATTTTTAGAATAAAATAAAAATGTCAAATTAGAACTTGCTAAAACATGGAAATTTACCTTTTCACACTTTAAGCGCATAAAAATTTATAAACTATGAGTTTCTTATAAAAAGCGCTATATGATAAAAAGCCTTAGAATGACTTTATAACGGAAAGTCATGAACATAAAGAAAAACCTTGAAAAACCCGCTTTAGAAAAGATTATTCTCTCATCGCAAAAGGTTACAGCGGACATCCCTTATAAAAGTCACCCCTTGAAAATGCGATCCACGAGAATGCGAGATCATGAATCCTATAACCTTATCGCATCACAAATTTCAATATTGCGATGCTACTTGATGAAATATAAGCAAATATCGCAAAATGTGATAGCATCTCGCAAATTGCATATCGCAGCAACTCATGTGGCAGTGGTTTTTAACGAAAATAGATTTGCGATATAGTGATCTGCGATATTGCGAAGCAAATCACAAAAATCGCTTTTATCGCAATTTGAAGGGCTTAGGGTTCTAGGAGAGTACTTTCCAGCGTTCGATGCAAATTTATGAACATTAAAGTTTAGCATAACGGTTCATTAGTGGTGATTTATTAAAACTATTAAGATTAGTGTAAAGGACCATTTGAAGCAAGTTGATATCTTTTAATATGATTTAGAATTAAATACCTTCCGTCACCTTATTTTCGTCCTTCTATTGACTATTCCTGTATTCACTATCATCTTTATCATATTTTTTTCTCTCTGCTTGCAATTTTTAGGAAGAACACACAGAGCGTAATACACGAAGAAATGGTGAAGAAAGGCAAGGCTCCCATGTCTAAGAAGTCCGAAATGACCCCATTATTCACAGACACTACCTGTAGTCGAGATGCAAGGACATCTACATGGGAAGCTATCTATCAGCTATTGGAAGAGGAGCAACCGAAAATTATGGAAGTAACAGTTACAACGGATGGACAGGGCTCTTCTGATGCATCCCTAACTGAACTTGCATGCTCATTTCTACACCACATAGCTGCAATGCCGAAGATACTCCCCTACACTGACATGGTGAAATGGATTATAGATGACACAGACATATCCGACAGAGAGTTCAAGACAGCAAGCCAGGAGGTCATGGGGGCATTTACCCCAGACAATCTGAGGCTTGAATTGAGGCTTCTGTGATCCATGTCAAGATTAATAGAATTCTTCGGCTAAAATCAAATGATAGAATATTTGTCACAAATCATGTGATTTTAGTCGAAGAATTCTATTAATATGAGGCTTATGTACCACTTGCCAGAATCCCAAGCCATCTATAACAAGTGTCAGGCCAGGTTAGCTCAGATATTAATGAGCGCAAAACAACTGAATGAGTTTATTCATTAGACTATTAATATTTATACATATACAAAAACGGATCAGTTCATCTTCTAGATGACTGTCCAACTTCACCTCATCCGTTTCGGATTAGGTGTCAACATTCCCCCCCTTAATCTGAAGGGATGTTGGTGAGTCCAAGCATCGTTCTGAATCTTTCAAGCTTTTCTCTTCCAAGCGCTTTGGTGAAGATGTCTGCAATTTGCTCGTTTGTGGAACAATGACGGAGATGGATTGTTTTGGCCTCAACATGATGTCGGATCAGATGATATTTAGTATTGATGTGCTTAGTACGATCATGGAACTTTGGGTTCTTGGCCAACTTTATTGCAGATGTGTTATCAATCATGAGTGGAGTTGATTGTATTTGTTTTACCTGCAAATCTTCAAGAATTTTCCTGAGCCACACAATTTCTTTCGTTGCTTCAGCTGCTGCCACGTATTCTGCTTCTGTTGTGGAATCTGCTGGTACTGATTGTTTGCGTGATCTCCAGGAGACAGCTCCAGATCCAAGACTCATAGCATATCCTGAAGTAGATACCCCAGTTTCTTTGTCTCCATCGAAGTCTGAATCAGAGTATCCAATCAAGTTGAAGTCGTCCACCTGTGTATACTTGATTCCAAGGTCTTGAGTTCCCTTCAAGTACCTTAGGACTCTTTTTGCAGCAGACCAATGTCCCTCACAAGGCCTTTGCATAAACCTGGAGAGGATTCCAACAGCAAATGAAATGTCTGGTCTGGTAGTAGTGAGGTAGATGAGACTTCCTACAAGCTGTCTATACTTAGTTGCATCCTCAAATTCCTTTCCTTCAGTAGATGTGAGCTTCAAGTTTTGTTCCATTGGAGTAGAAAGGGGATTGCACTCTGTCATGCCAAATCTGTATAACAAATCTCCAATGTATTTCTTTTGAGAAAGAAATATGGACTTATGGGTGTTGGGTTACTTCAATGCCAAGATAGTAATGAACATAGCCCAAATCAGTCATTTCAAAAAAATTTCCTAATTCTTTCTTTATGGATGCAATATAGCTTTCATTGTTCCCTGTCATTAAAAGATCATCTACATATACCACAAGATATACAACTGTTTTGCCAACTTTCTTGACAAATAGAGTTGCATCATCAAGATCAAAATGATTGAAGTTGAGTTTCAGAAGATGCTCAGTTAGTTTTTCATACCAGGCTCGTGGTGCTTGTTTGAGGCCATACAAGGACTTCACAAGTTTGCATACTTTGTGTTCATGTCCTTTCACAGCAAATCCTTCAGGCTGGGACATAAAAACATTCTCTTTTAGATCTCCATTCAAGAATGCAGTTTTTACATCCATTTGATGGACTTTCCAACTGTTCTGAGCAGCTAGTGCAAAGAGTGTCCAGATGGTGGCCCATTTTGCTGTGGGAGCAAAAGTTTCCTCATAATCGACCCCTTCCTTCTGTGCAAAACCTTTTGCCACAAGCCTAGCTTTGTGCTTGTCAAGTGAGCCATCAACTTTGTACTTGTTCTTGTAGACCCACTTGCAGCCAATTGGTTTGGTTCCAAATGGAGGATCAACCAGCTTCCAAGTGCCATTCTTTATGAGGGCATCATACTCCTTCTGCATCGCTTCTTTCCATTCATCATGAGAAGCAGCTTCTTTGAAGGAAGTTGGTTCAAAATCTGTAGACAAGTTCAATTCACAATCATAAGTAACATCCATATCAACAGGTGAATTAGAGTTATCTACATCACCTCCATCTTGTCGGTTTGAATTTCTGGTTCCTGTTTTTCCAATTTCATCAGGATGAACACTTTCAAGTGTCTTTGTCAGCCACTTTGGGGGACCTTTCTGAGATGGTCCAGGCTGTTCTGTTGATTGAGTTGGGTCTGAATCAAGATTGAGTCTCCCAATTCTATCAATTACATCACTTAAAGCATCATCCGTTGTTGGAGTGTCATGCAGGGGAGATTGTTCTTCAGAAGGAGATTCCACATGTTGATCTAGTATAGGAATCCCCCCTTCAAGATGTGGAATCTGATTATCAAACTCTTGGAATGATTTCGGTTTTGTGAATCTATCCAAGCGATCAAGTTGCCGCTCAACAACACTGTCAGATTTGGATGATTCAAGAAAAATGACATCTCTAGATAAAACAAACTTTTTATTTACTTCATCATAAAGGCGGTATGCTTTAGATGTGTTTGAATACCCCAGGAAGATGCACTTACGACTTCTAGCACCAAGTTTGTTTCTATGTACCTTTGGTATTAAAGCATAACAGGTGGAACCAAAAATCCTGAGATGTTTTACCGAAGGAACATGTCCATACCACAATTCATAAGGAGTCTTGTTTCTTATAGCACTAGATGTACATCTATTCTTTATATATGCAGCACATAGAACAGCATCAGCCCAAAACATTGTCTTTACATTTTTGAAGAAAAGCATGGATCGTACCATATTCAAAATTGTTCTGTTCATTCTTTTGGCTACACCATTTTGTTGAGGATTATAAGGCACATTTGTTTGATGTTTAATCCCATGTTGGCGAAGATAGTGTTCAAATTCATTTGATGTATATTCTTTTCCATTATCAGTGCGAATAGACCCAATATGAGATTGTGCATCATTTTCAATCCATTTATGAAAATTCTTGAATGTTTGAAAAGCATCAGATTTGTTCTTCAATAAGTAAACCCAACACATTCTGGTGTAATCATCAATAAATGTCATGATATACTTATTTCCATTTGCAGAAGGAACAGGCATTGGACCACATAAATCTGAATGAATAAGTTCAAGCTTCCTATGTGCTCTTGAATGTGAATCATGAAAAGACTGTTTGCTATGCTTTCCTAGAATGCAAGCATCACATTGTTTATGTTTTCTAGGAATTGTAGGCAAACCAGCAACACCATTTTTCTTCAACAAGCAGAGACTATCATAGTTTAAATGTCCAAATCTAGCATGCCATAATAAACTTGATGGAAGTGTACCTTCATCATGATGAGAAATATATGAAAAATGTTGTGCATGAGCAGAGGTTCCTTGCAGTTTAAGGAGTCTTTCTTCTTCTATACCCCTCATGACAAGTGAGTGGTCAGATGCCTTTCTTACCTCAAGCTTGCCATCAAACATGTGAATGGAGTGACCTTGCTGGCGGATGTGGACCAGGGACAGCAAGTTTCTCTTCAGCTGTGGGAGATATAGAACATGATCCAGAAGAAAGTCTGGAAGACCAGGCAGTTTAAGCCTGATTGTGCCAAGCCCTGATGGCTTGATTTTTGACTGATTTGCAAAGTATACTGCTCCATCAACATTGTCAGTGAAATCTTCAAAGAAATCTCTCCTATAAGTCATATGACAGGTTGCTCCTGAATCAAGCAACCAGTCATTTTTCGAAGAAGTAAGTGAAGCATTAAACAGATCTTCATTTACTCCAATGTTACATTGTGCCTCAATATAGTGAGCGGATTCAGGTGCTTTACCTTTGTCTGAATCATCATTTTTACCTTTCTGCTGATTTCTTCTCTGCTCAATCTTTTCCCATGGTAGTTTGCATGTAGAAGCATCATGAGATCCTTTTTGTTTGCAGCGAATGCAATGTAAGTCTGCCTTTTCTTCTTGAGGGTGTCTGCCCCCCCTGCCTCTGAAGTATCTTCTTCTTTCTCTTGAATGCATACTGTAATAAAATATCTCTGCCAAAAACTTCTGTAAACAAAATCCTTCTAAAAAAAATATCTCTGCCAAAAACTTCTGTAAAAATATCCTTATATGATTGCCTTATGCATTATATATATCACTGCTCACATATATATATCATTGTTCAAAAAATCAAAGGGCGCGCTCAAATACTGCTCACATATATCACAATATCACTGTTTAACAAAAAAATGAGGGCGCTCAATATATCACAGTTCATGCAGTCACCAATATATATTCACCATATACCATTGCATATATTCAAGGCTAATGTCAAATTCTGCAGCCATTTTGGTTTATATTGCAAATTACAACGCATTGTGGCATCTATTGGTATGAATGCACAAATGTATTTGTGGTTCTCAATCAACAATTGAAGTGTCACAATTCCATCGAACGCTCACTTCATTGAACGCTCGCCTCACTTCATACAATCAATAGCACCGTTAGAATACCAAAAACGTTGTAAGAATGCGTTGTAAGTTGATACCAAAAATGTTAAATGTTTTCCAGAATAACGCTCCGAACACAGTGAACACAGTGAACATTCAATATATATATCACATGAAAAAACGCTGTCACCATACTTGCAGTCACATTTCCTTAAGACCGTGCTCAAAAAAAGACGCAGTCTCAGCTTGCATCATTAAAAACGCAGTCTTCTATTCAGTTCTTATGTCATCAATGCAACGCAATCTATCAACGCAGTCGCAGTCTTCAAAACAATACCACGCATGCTTGCATCCATTCTTCAATATACCACAGACTTTAACACAATACAACCCAGCATTTCCATATAATACAATACAACATAGTTTCAATACAACGCTGATGTACAATACCACACTTCCGCTGCGGAACTTTGTTCTTATCACAGTTTACAAATAACGCAGCATCAAATACATTAACGCAGCACCAATTCATTAATGCAGCATCAATACATTAACGCAGCATCAAATACATTTGTATTCTGCTCATACAGCAATTCCATGCAAACGCAGCGATACCAATAGACCTTAACCATAGTTCTTACAAAAATAGAGCGATACCAACCACAGTGCAGCGTAACGCAGTCTATACCACAGTCTTTACAATCAAAAGAAAACGATACCTCAGTTTTCAACAGCGCATTCCACGCATCCAGGGGTCAGAGGCGCTCAGATCACCGCCAGAAGCACGCAGTCTCAGGACAGAGGTAGGTTTCATGAGGCAGTAGAAACCTGGCAGAGGCAGGAGCTATTTCTGGGACCTGTGCTCTGATACCATGTCAGGCCAGGTTAGCTCAGATATTAATGAGCGCAAAACAACTGAATGAGTTTATTCATTAGACTATTAATATTTATACATATACAAAAACGGATCAGTTCATCTTCTAGATGACTGTCCAACTTCACCTCATCCGTTTCGGATTAGGTGTCAACAACAAGCAATAGTTTTCCAAAGAAAACGAAGACTTGGCGGAATGCACAAAGAATTGGTCTACCAATAAGGAAAGACTGAAGAAAGATAAAAATGGTATGTACGCCACTGGTTCTCTTTGTTCTCCTTACTGTTTTGTTGCCTCAATGTTATGTAGACTATTTGGTAAACTAGACATCAACAAATTTTCATTAGAATGTTTACTAGCAAAGTACTGAAAGATTCCAAGAAGGCCATTTGGCCCCAATTTCCTATAATATGTGGAGCATTTGCATTGCATGACTTAGGTCATGCTTTCAAAGAAGTTAATAATGTATTATCTTTACAACTACCAAAGTTCCCGGGAAGGAAATATGATCCCTTTGGTGTTGTAAGTGATTTTACTACAATGGTTAAAATAAAAGTATTTCTCATGAAGAAGATCCATTTGATGATGTTTTTCTGCAGAAAAAGACCTTCAAAGAGGTTCAACATACAACACGAATTCTTTTTTACCAAGAAAGTCTCCAAAATTTTGACAATTACAGAAAACAGAGGTTATCTGAGGTCCCATTGGACCAATTACTTATCGAACCAATAAGAGAACCTACTCCCAGCGTTATCATAAGTGAGGATCCAAAAGAGAAGTCCAAAACAAGTTCTGAAAAAGAATCAGCTGATAAGTCTAGCGATCAATCCAAGAATGAACACAGTAAAATTGAGGAGTCAATAAAAGACACAGCTTAGTCTACAGCAAAGTCTGATCAACAGGCTTTGTCTGCAAAGCAAGCTGAAGTTCCCACTCCTCTTACAAAGCAAACAAAGCCACTCGTAATTGATCTCGAAGGGGAACACGAAAATTTTAATGGGATACTTAACACAGAAGAATAGAGCGCAGAGCCACCAACAAATCTAAAAGAGACAACCACAGAAATGGTAATAGAAAGGGTTGTTAATACTCAGGAAATGGAGCACATTCCTATTGCTCTCTCATTTGAGATTGTACTAAGAATAAAGGAAATTCCTCCTATAGATGTATTATATAGCCCTCGACATAAGGCTGTTGTGTCAGAAGGAAAAGGAAGAGAAGAAAGTTGGATTTTGTGCTCGCTCCCGAGGATGAACCTCTGGATGTTCTTTAGAAAGACCCCTCTACAGACCCATCGACAAATCTAACTAGGCTTTCATAGGTCGCAGGTGCATACGCTTCGGCAACTATTGATAAGGCAGTAGAGGTTCAATTTCTACTTAAAGAAAAAGAATATAGGATTTTGTTTTTGGAACAACAGTTACAACAAGTCAGCATCAACCAATAAGCAGAAACACAGTTGGCAAAACTTCAGCAAGACTTCCAGCAAATGAAATTGGCACATCAAAGCAGTTTGGCTAGTAAAAAAGGACAGTTACAAGGTATAATAGAACTGTATAGAAATGATCCCAAAATTGGAGAGTTTATCACAGAGGCACTTAGTCTCAATTGCCAGCTCTTGCAACAGAAAGAACTACTATGCCAGAAGATTTTGCAATGGAATTCCCATTGCGAAATGAGTGATAACATTACAAATCAAGTGGTATACTTACGACTTGGATATGATTCAATTTTTAAGAAGGTCTCAGACTTCTTAAAGTGGCAGAAATCTGAAGAAGGGATAAGAGAAGACATGCCCAAAATTGATGAATCACACAAAGAGATTTTATTTGTGAAATGGGATTCTTGGCTAAAGGAAGTAGAACAGGCAATGGAAGAGGCAGCGACAATAGAAAACGGTGTCATCGAATGCGTAAATGAAATCTACACAAGGCAAATTTGGTGGCAGAAACAACCCTTGGTTTTCTTCCAAAAGCACAGCAGCTGCAAGCAGTGTGGAAACAAGCAGCAGAGGAAAGGGTAAAGGTGATTAAATAGGTAAAAATATTGAACTGGGAAGGATACTGGCAATACCTGGTGAAACCACATAGCCAATGGATGAACCTGAAGTGCCTGATGACTTCTGCCGAGAAGATAGTGCCAGCTCTTACCAATGCTGTATTTGCAGAACAGTTGAAAGCTGAAGTCGGCCAACCGACACTCTTAAAACTGATGCTGGATATTTGCGATCTAAAGAATCAGACGCAAGATTAGTCATAGATATAGTTTATTTATGCTTAAAATGAGGCAGGTCGTTTAAACCTCCTTATATATTTTTTTAATATTTATTTTTAAATTTCATAGAGTAGTATTTAAACCCCTCTCATGCATTTAGAGAGGGGTCCAGAGTTTTATCAAAAACATTCTTTAGAACGTGCATCTTGCCCCCCACTGAGGAGGTTTTGATAAAATTAATGGAACGAGATTTATTTTCTATATGAGTTTAATATCTGCTACTGAAATTGCACTTTTGTACTCTTAGTGGATGTTAAGTGATTTGAAGATAGATCTATATTGCTACAGCTCATGAGTAGGACGTATTACAAATGGTATTTTTATCTCCTAATACTTTTTACTTATGTGTCAAGCAATAAATCATTTTTAGTTATTTATATATGAAAGTTTGAATGTTTAGTTATCATTATTGCACTTCTGTATGGTGATGACTTACTCTTTATGCTGAATATGTGAATGACTCTTATGCGATATATTTCTCATATTGTTTCGGCTAACTTTTTATACGAAACAATCATTTTTAAATGGATTCTATTCTCATTGTGATTGAATGATCTTCATTATCAATTGCTTTTAGAAATTATTTTAGATCACATAAATAAAGGTTACTCCCGGGATAGTTTTAAAATTAGATGTTTTCTTTGATTATGATAGTTCGAAGATAGATTAGATTTAGAACAAGTATTCACCCCATAAAACCCCAAAAAGAAAAACATCATCCTGTTAGCACACACATCATAAATAGATTGGTAAATTGGTCCCATCATCCCCAGTTGGAGCCACTATTCCAAATGGAAAAGGAGTTGCATTAAGGTCCGGACCGGGTGGTTATCCCCCTTGTTGGAGTCTCGATTTTTTGAGCCTTCAACAAAAGGAGAGAATTATCTCCTTGAAAGACCTGTTCTAATATCTCTCTTTTCAACATGTTTATAGGGAACTAAACTATTGGGCAGATTCTCTCTCTAAAAGAGGTCGTCTTGTGCAGGAAGGTGAAATCAACATTAAAACACATCAGGGTAATTGACTACTGTCGAGAGGGTGACTCCAATTTCCTTCCAGTCATCAACCCCTGCCTTTCTAGCTTCCTTAAATCCTATAAGGTTTTTCAAATAGATTTTTGTGAGGTCTTTGTCTACCTTTTCGTTATCTAAATGTTGGCAGTTCTACAACATTGTTTTTTAGTAAATGTTGTTTTATCGGAAGCTCAAAAATTTTTGGATCGATATCTGCAATATAGTTAATATGGTGTTTGTGCTCGATTTTTTTCGAGGTGTTTTTATGGCTTAGCTCATGTATGTATATTGTTGTACCTATGAGATAGTAGTAGGTCAGCTACAATTTCCAGAGCATCTAAAATAATTGTTTTGGAGTTTTTGGTTTAAGTTTTTGGAAGACCAATGAATGAAGACAGATGTAGAATTAAAGTAATTAATCCTTTGGGTTATATTAATACTTCAGCAAAGGGCTGCTATAAAGCATTACACAGTGATATCGATCAAAAATAGTGGTGAGTAGAAGACAACAAAAAATATGAATATCACAGTTTCCAGACTATAAAACAGAACAATCATAAGTTGGAAAACCTTCTAAACTATGTTCCAAAGGTTCAAGGCAGTATACTTAATGCTTACACAAGATGCTAATGATTTATTAATTAGAGGGGATTAGCTACAATGACAGTTGCATTAATCCAATCTCTTAATAGATGATCACTTTAGGAGCTTATAGGAATCAATTGAAACAAAAATTAGTCCTACCTAGATATCTCTATAAGTCATAAGCATATGAAGAAAAACATGATGATTGAAAACTTGAAAAGCTTACAGGATAACATGAAACTGTGTAAAACCAGATTCAGAATCCTCTGCTTTGTATTAAGGTTCTAGAAAGACTGAGTACATCAAGTGTCTGCAAAAGCTTCCTTCAAAGGTGGCTTCCAGGTTCAAAGTAGTATTAATAGTCAAGACTTTACAAGCAATGAACTATGAATCTTGAACTCCGAACCCATAACATCTTGAGAAGAGAGTTATTTATACAATAATAAACTTAAGAAATATCCTAAAACTGATTAAGATTTATTCTAGGAAAGGAAAAGATCTTCATGCAAGAAGATAGGGGCAACTATTGAACTGCTTCTTGTTGTCCCCTTTTATTCAGGTTGTGCTGGCTTTATTTGTATGATATTTTTGCCCTTTAGGCTGCTTGATTGTTTGTATTCTTCACACTGATAGATTGCTTCATTTAACATTTTTACCTGATACTGCTTTAAACTCTGTTTAATATGCTTTGACCTGGCTTAGTGACCTTTACTGCGTTCTTTCTACCTTTACTGTGCATTCCAGGTTTTACTGTGTTTTTCAACAGTAAAATCCTTAGATTTATCTTCAAATTGTTACGTAGGCTTTTTGTTTACAAACCTGGAACAACCGTCTTTACCTGAAAAACACATAAACTTATTAAGAAAAACATGGTGACATAGGAGGTCATTCATGGCTTTGTTGAGCTTTAAAAGGCTATCGGAAGGAGTCCAGGTGTATTCTAAAGACAAAATGATGGTTTTTTGGCCACAGAGGCTTATGCAGGCTTCAATGTGAAAATAGGCACAACAAAGGAAAAATGGTCATTTTGGCATTTAAACGGGAAAATAGTTTTCCTTTGAAATATGACGCGATAGTGAGCAGTAACCATTTTGTCATTTTGTGAAAGGCGGTTTTCATCGCACCGCTTATAAGGCGTGGGCGGTTTTGGGAAGAGGTCACCCAAAATGATCCAAGCTTGACATTTAGCAAGGGAGGATGGTGGAATACCACTTTTCGGGTGTGTAATGCCCGTATAGAAAGTCAACCCGAGATTTGCCGAGGGCCGTTGGATTTGGATGGATTAGATTGGACGGTGGTGGAGTGAAGGAGCATCACGGAGGGTTCCAGCAGTTAATTATGGCTAAATGAGCTTTATCATGGTTAAAACAGAGATTTGCAGTTTAAATGAAGGTTAAGGTTAATTCTTTATTAAAATCATAAAAATGATTTAACAAAGAAAACCTTCGCAAAAACATATATGACGGACTTGAAACTTTATAAATTCGGGTGGATATTGGCATCGAGTCCGGGCTTATCGCTTATCTCAATCAGGGTTGGTTCTTCGTTAAAAATCATAAAAATATTTTAATGAAGAAATCCTTCGCAAAACAATGTATGGCAGATTTGAAATTATATGTATGTGGCTGGATAATGATATCGAGTCTGGGCTAATATTGCATATCGCAATTGGAGTTAGGCGGGGTAGGCCCATCGCAAACGAATGCGATAGGGGCCAAATGCGATATAGCGGTGAACTGTAATATATATATGGGTCGGGTCCGTCGCGCATCGCATATTGCAATGGCGGAGGGGAATGCTATTAGTGGGACTTGCGATGGATGCGGATGTGATATGGGATTAGATTGTGATATATATAGCGTCGAGTCTGAGCTTCCCATCGCATATCGCAATCGAAGTTTCGCAATGCGGGGAGTAATGCTTGCATGTTATAAAGTTTGCGACCCGCCGATGCGATATATTATATATCATAGTTTTATTATAAAACTTATGGTTTTTGGGGTATTATAATAAAGGAGTTAATATTTATATGGGAAAGGGAAATCTTAAGGGTTTAATACATAAGTTAGTGTTAATATGGAATATAGGGGAAAAGGGGAAATATATGCGAAAAGGGGAAAACACTAAGTATTATGCTTCTTATGAGTTTATTTGCTTTTCATAATATGCATCAATACTTAGGGTAAACACCTTTTTGTGGGCTTTTCAGGTAAAAGGGGATTTACATGGGATTTTCACTTTTCTTAGGAAAAAAGGGTTTTAACCTTAGGAAAAGGGGTTATTAGTGGAAAATTAATGAATATGAATGTATGAAGGTAGGAAGGGGAAATTAGTGAATATAGGGATGAATAAGGATGAATGAGAAGTTAATTAATAGATCTAGTAGACCTTCATTTGTCTTGTGTAATTGCCTCATGGACATAAAAACATGATAAATTTACTTTTTGTTCAATGAATAATCAAACTTTTGCAACCTTTCTCTACTTACCCTTTGCTTATCCTATCATTTTTTCTTCACTTAATGGGTGCATTTAAGCTAGCAAACCCTTTTCCTTTCTTTTTATTTTACAAAATCAAACTATCTAAATCTACCCTTATAACCTCCAAGGGCTCATATTAAACCGATGAGCACCTTATTATTCTCTACCTAACTACTGATCTGAGAAGATTAAACAGTTTGGCCAGATCTTTATTCTCTAACTATAACATCAAATTTAAAGCATGAAGCAGTCAAGATTAAACTATTTGACTGTCATGAGTTGTGGCATTTAACACAAGCTGCACACAACCATTATTTTGTAGAAACATAGTAGTGGCATTTAGACTTGCTCACTTTCAGAGTTTATTTGTTTCCTTTTCTTTCTAACCTAACATTTTCTCTTTTTCTTTATTTTTTAGGACATCTAACCTAACATTTTCTTTGATATGGACATAATCATCAAGATATTTTCTTTTACTAACATTTTATTCACTATTGCTATGTCTTTTACTAACATTTTATTCACTATTGTTATGTCCATATCCTAACTTAACATTTTTCGAATATTCTTTCTTATCAAAATCAAAAAATGCTACTACATTGGCTCCAATTAGGGACTGCTTTCTCCTGTAGAATGCAGAGAACCTACAGATCCATGTGCCTTCTCCTCGGGCTATCGAGTCCTTCCTGTAAGAAAATCACATTGACATCTTGCAAGGTAAAAGAAAACCGGAGTATTTACAATGAAACTATGTCAACTTAGCACTGAATGTAATGTTTGAGAAACCTTCCATTTACAGGATAAGTGGAGTATAGCCCCTCAAGATTCTGCAACACAAAAGTTTTGTTACCCTTCACTGCAGCAATCGTTAAAGGCCCAAACCATAGATTGTCAAATTTGCCATGCTTTCCTTTCTCTTCTCTCTTGGCATCCCATATTAGAACTAGATCACCTTCCTTAAAGTCCCTTTCCCTGGCTCTTTTGTCAAACAGGGTCTTCATCTTGTTCTGATATTTCATCAATTTGTATTGAACTTCATCTCTATTCTCATTAAGTTCAATAATATGATTTATCCTTCTTGATAAATCATCAGGTTCATCTGTTGAATCCTGCGGGAATTTTAAAACAGGGAAAGCCAAATTGGTAGGGAAGATTGCATCTTTCCCATAGACTAACTGAAATGGATATTTACCAGTTGATCTCTTTGGAGTAATTCTGTTTTCCCATACTGCATAAATCAAATGTGAATCCCAGCTCTTCTTATGATCAGCTAGAGTCTTTTTTATTACCTTTACTAGGTTTTTGTTGGACGATTCTGCAAGGCCATTACCTTGAGGGTAGTATGGAGTTGAATGATGTAACAGAATTTGATATTTTTGGAAAAAGTCAATCATTTTAACACTAGCAAAAGTTGTTGTGTTATCAGTGACAATTTGAGTTGGGCAACCAAATCTAGATAAGATATTCTCCTCAATAAACTTAATTACTACTGTATCATTTCTGACTGGAATTGCTTCCACCCATTTAGTAAAGTATTATGTTGCAGTGAGAATTCATCTATGCTGATTACTTGAAGTGGGGTGAATTTCTCGAATAAAATCTAATCCCCATTGAGAAAAAGGTTCTGAAACTATTGATGGAACGAGTGGAAGAGCTGTTAATTTTTGTTTACCAGCAAACATTTGGCATGGAACACAACCTCTGACCTTTGCTCCTATTTGTAAGAACAATGTGGGCCAGTAAAATCCTCCCCTCAGAATCTTGTATGCTATTGCTCTCCAAGCATAATGTCCCCCACAAAATCTTGTATGAAACTGATCAATGATTCCTTCAGTTTCTGATTCTGTTAAACATAATAACACAATATTTAGTGGATCTTTCCAGTATAAATTTGCATTTATAATGCAATACTTGACTGATTTCAACTTAAGGGTTTTACACTGGGTTTTGGATAATGATGCTGGACACTCAAAATGAATCAAGAAATTTACAATATCTTGATACCAGTTTGACAACAAGAAATTTTCGTCAATGTGTATAGGACTGATCTGCTCTGAAGGTAGAGGTTGTTGTGGATTCTCCCCTTTAAGAGGAAAGGAAGGTTCTTGTGGATTCTCCCCTTCTGCAAGGAGAGAAGGTTCTTGTGTATTCTTCCCTTGAGGATGAAGGGAAGGTTCTTGTGGATTCTTCCCTTGTATTTCCAAAACAGAATTAATTCCAAGTACTTTACAGTTGGATTTAGCTAGAAGCTTGGCTAAACCTTGACCTTTTACTAGCTTGGTAGTCTTGATAGTTAGATCAAACTCCAGAATTTGAGTGATCCATCTACCTCTTTTCCCATCAGTGTCTGGTTGGGTTAGGAAAATTTTGATAGCACTGTTAGGGACATAAGCAGTGATAAGTAAATGTAAGACATACATCGTGAATGATTTCAGGGCTTGAATGAGGGCATAGGCTTACTTATCAATGATCTCATACTTAAGCTCAACATCTCTCATAACCTTGCCGAAAAATGCTATGGGTTGGTCATGGGAATCTTCATTTTTCTGTAATAGAACAACAACAAGGGTTGTTTCAGAGGCAAAAGAGAAAATACTAAATGTCTTAGTATAATCAGGGCTGGCTAAGGTGGGAGTTTCAGAGATAGCCTTTTTTATTTGTTCAAATGCATGCCTAGAAGTGGGAGTCCATTTGACTTCATGGTCCTTTCAGAGCATGTCAATTATGTCTTTCACAATCTTTGCATAATTTGGAATAAACCTCCTTAAAAAATTGATCTTGCCTAGAAAAGCTTGAATCTCCTTCTTGTTTCTAGGTAAGGTCAATGATTCAATGGCAGATACTCGTTTGGGATTAATTACTATTCCCTCCTTTGAAATACTATGGCCCAACAATTTTCCTTCTTTGACAACAGACAAGGACTTCTTAGGGTTCAATGATATTCCAAATTTTCTACACCTGTCAAAAACCTTCATCAAGTGCTTTAGATGTTTCTGATTAGATATAGAAAAAACAATTATTTCATCAAGATAAATAGCCACAAATTTATTTACCTGACCCATAAAGGCTATGTCCATGGCTCTCTGAAATGTTGCTCCAGCGTTGGTTAAGCCAAATGGCATCCTAGTGTATATGAATGTACCCCAGGGTGTAGTAAAGGTTGTCTTCTCTCCGTTTGCTATATCAACATTTACCTGGTTGTAACCTGAAAAACCATCAAGCATAGAAAGTATTTGTGCTCCAGAAACCATTTGAAGTAACTGATCCATTTTGGGCAGAGGATAATTATCTTTTAATGATGCCTTATTCAGATTTCTAAAATCCACGCAGAGTCTTATTTCTCCATTTTTCTTTCTAACCGGAACTAGATTTGCAACCTAATTAGAATATCTAAGAGGGAGGATGATCTGTGCATCTAGCATTTTCTTAATCTCCCTTTCTACAGTTGGTAGAAGGGTTGGATTTATCCTTCTAAGTTTCTGTTGATAAGGTTTTGCTTCTAGCTTCAAAGGAATCTTATGTTGTATTAATGTGGTATCATAGGTCTTTAGATCAGCATAAGTCCAAGCAAAAACATCTTTATAATTCTGCAGTAACTTGAGGTATTGAGCTTTGATCTCAGGGTCTAAAGATGCACATATTTTGATGTTTTTGATATCTTCATTAGTTCCAATGTTAATCTCTTCTATGTCATCTTCTGAAGAAATGGACTGAGGGTTTCAGAGGACATCATTTTGATCAAACAACCTTTCTAAAGGAATGAGTCCTTTTGGAATAAAATTATTTGATAATTGAATAATGTCATGATTAGCAATTTGGGTTTTAAAATCTGAAGTATCATGTCCATCTACATTTTCATTTATTTCAGTTCTATCTTTATCAAGTTGTAGAAATTAAAAATCACCTATTACTTGCAGAATGATTTCAACTGTTTATCATCTTCAAATATTTTCCAATGTTTCAGATTATCTGAGATAGATGGCCTATATTTGACTTGTATCTGATAGAGAACATCAGTATGATTAGGGATTTTAAAAGAACTAGCAGAGGCAACTAAGGCATCTGCATGAATATTCTGATATCTAGGAATATGAGTCAAATTAAAAGCATCAAAGAAGTTTTCAACTGAATCCCATACTTCATTTCGGTAGGACCTAAGTCTAGGATGCCTGGTTTGGCAAGCATTTCTTACTTGCTTAACAATAAGTTCTAAATCAATAAAAACACTTAAGTTTTGAACTTTTAAGCTTTTAGCTAATTGCAATCCTAAAAGGAAAGCTTCATATTCAACAACATTATTAGTAACTTCAAAATCTAATTTACATGATTGTGTTATATATATATATATATATATATATATATATATATATATATATATATATGGCTGAAATTAAAACTACTCCAACTCCTGCCCCATCTTTCGTGCAAGAACCATCAAAGAACAGTTTCCAAATATCGGTTTGGTTAGGTTTAGGATTTTCAACTATCTCTTCAATTTTGACTTGAGTTTTATGTTGATTTGAAGTGAGTTGAAAATAACCAAAGTCTTGATATATTGCATAAATTGGATGGTTCTTTGGTTGGTCAGTTTTATAAACAATATGTACAAATATTACTCTCTATATAATCTCAATTGCTCTCCTCCATAAACATGAATAGTATCATATGACATATCCATCTGTAGAGTTCCCCCTAATTTGGCACAGCAAGACCTAGAAAGGAGCATTCCAAATTTGGGAGGGATATCTGTGACAACAATGTCAAGTACTACACTTTTCACTGGAATTTGGGCAAGGGTAACCATTAGATCCTTGATCAATCCTAAACAGGGCACCCTCTTAGAATCAAAGGTATACAGGTCATGGTAGGATTCAGTTATGTCGAGCTTCAAATGGTCCATGATAGATTTAGGCACAAGGTTGTGTGGTGCTCCTGAATCAAGCATACAATTGTATAACATGGAATCATTTGTTTTAAGAGTTACATAGAAAGGAGGCACTATCTCATCTATCATGTCTGAACTAGGGCCAAAAACTACTGTTGGTTTTTCATCTTGCAGACTTATGACATCACCTTCAGCATCAACTGAGGTATTTTGTATCCATTTTGTGACTTGGATTTTGTAACCAGGGTTTTTGGAAAGTTCTGACAGTGGAATTGGGCTCTTAACCCTCTCTAATTATTTTTCAACATTAAATGTATTCAAAATGTTTTTACCAATTTGGGTAGTATCAACTGACAAATCTAAGGGTTGAATAAGAGTTGTTTGAGTTTTAGCAGTTTTGGTACGTGTTTCAATGTTGGGAGTTTCCTTTAGAGGTCTCCCAGGACCAGGCCTAGGCCTAAGATCATACCTCTTGTTTAATTCTGCAATTAAAAATTCAGAGAAAGCATGATATTTTGAGACTTGTGAAGCTTCGTGATCTTCTTGAACCTGATTTTGTTGTGAGAGAGGAATGATGGTTGTTTGATTGGAAGAATAATCCATACTATTAATATCTTCAATAATTGTCATAGTATTATCATCAGATTGTTGGTCATCTATTAACAGAGGAGTAGGAACCTGTTGATCATTGCTAGGTCTCTAAAGAATTTGTAGTGGTTGGTTTCTATTATACTGACCTTGATTTAGGTTTTGAGGTCTAGTAACTGTTTTTTGTATTGTTTTAGGTTGAGTCTCAATCTTTGAAATCCTATTTGATAGGTTTCTAAGAAGAGATGTTATTCCATCTATTTTTGAGTCTTCTAATTTAGTCTTAGAGGAACTAGAGGTTTCTTGAACAGTTTTGAGTTTTCTTTGCGCCTTTTCTTCCTTAAGTTTTAAAGAAGTTGAAGCTGCTCTATTTGCTTCTACTTCTATAACATTTGTTTGCATATCTTCAAGATTTCTTGAAGTTCTCTCTCGTAGCGTAACAACAAAGTCATCATCAAAATCTTTAGAAAATCTAGACTTAGCTGTTGTTACAGGGGGCTTACAATCAGTAGGCATTTTGTGATAGAGTTTATTAAATCTTTTGATAAAATCTGATACTGGTTCACCAAAGTTCCTTTTAAGCTCTTCAAATTCTGTAAGGAAATAAAGGGGATCCTTTTTTACACCCCGTTGATTTTTAAATATGTTTGTAAGCTCTTCCCAATTTCTAATGGTAGCTATTGGTAATTGCCTAAACCAAATCCTCACATTTCCTTCAAGTCACTGTACAAAAAATCTCATACAAAAATTTTCTTGTTCAATATTCATATTGTCTGAAAAGTCTAGGAAAGCTTGAAGATGGTCCTCAGCTGAGGGACCAGTTTCTCCATTATACTTGGGAAGGTATTTTAAATATCCAGGTGGGAATGTGTCAAGGTTATTAGGTAAGACTAAGGCAACATATCTAGCCTGAACAATAGGTTGGAAAGCCATGACAACAGGTGGTGTACGAGGTGCTTGAGGTGTATGAGGTGCTTGAGGTTGTCTAGGTGGAGTATGAGGTGTTTGTGTGGATGCAGAAGATGAAGAAGAAGTAGAGGAAGATGATGATGATTAAGGGGTTGATGGACTAGTTGGAGGTGAAGGAGGAGATCTTCTGAAAGACTTCAAAGGAATCCTAAGAACTAACTTTGGGACCTGTAAAGGAAAACCTTCTTTTTTTTTCAAAGAGAGGATTGGAATATATAGAAAAGGTCTCCTCAGATTGTTTGGAAGAAGAAGCTTCAGGTCGGTTAAAAATGGAAGGAAAATGATAGGTGGTAGGGGATATAAAATCTGTGGGTTTATGTTTTTGTAGATTGACACCCAAATTAGATTTAGTTTTAGGTGACCCTAATGGTAGTGTGGGTATTGGATGAGATTCTAATGAATGCATAAGATAGGCTGACTTAAAATCAACTCCTTTATCTAGAAGTTCAACAACCCTAGGTGATAAATGGGAGTAATAAGGATCAACTGGGATATTACTATAAGGGTCAAATGATTCTAATTCTTCATACTGCAGGACTGAAGAGGAAGAAGAAGATGGTTGGTGTCCCATTTTAGAACTGGCTTTTCTCAGAAGCCTTTTAGGATCTAACAGAGGTTTAACTATGTTAACTTCTGAACGAGTTCTGGTGTGTTTATAAGGTGCCAGCTTGGGAGTGTGGAGTCGCCTAGGTGAATGATTTTAACCTTTCTAAATCCTTTAATCACCTTTAAAGGAAAATAATGAATGAATATCGTTGTCCCAAGGGAAACTTAAATGAAATTCGAATCCCCGCCAATGACGCCAGTCTGATGTTGTGCCTCTGAGATAGTAGTAGGTTAGCTACCAATGCCATAGCATCTAAAATAATTGTTTTGGGGTTTTTGGTTTAAGTTTTTTGAAGACCAATGAATGAAGACAGATGTAGAATTAAAGTAATTAATCCTTTGGGTTATATTAATACTTCAACAAAGGGCTACTATAAAGCATTACACATTGATATAAATCATAAATAGTGGTGAGATGAAGACAACAAAAAATATGATTATCACAGTTTCCAGATTGTAAAATAGAACAATCATAAGTTGGAAAACCTTCTTAATTACGTTCCAAAGGTTCAAGGTATTATACTTAATGCTTACACAAGATGTTGATGATTTATTGATTAGAGGGGATTAGCTACACAGACAGTTGCATTAATCCAATCTCTTAATAGATGATCACTTCAGGAACTTATAAGAATCAATTGAAACACAAATTGTTCCTACCTAGATATCTCTGTAAGTCATAAGCATATGAAGAAAAACATGATGATTGAAAACTAGAAAAACTTACAGGATAACACAAAACTGTGTAAAACTAGATTCAAAATCCTCTGCTTTGTATTAAGGTTCCAGTAAGACTGAGTACATCAAGTATCTGCAAAAACTTCCTTCAAAGGTGGCTTCTAGGTTCAAAGTAGTATTAACAGTCAAGACTTTACAAGTAATGAACTATGAATCTTGAACTCCGAACCCATAATATCTCGAGAAGAGAGTTATTTATACAATAATAAACTTAAGAAATATCCTAAAACTGATTAAGATTTATTCTAGAAAATGAAAAGATCTTCATGCAAGAAGATAGGGGCAGCTATTGAACTGCTTCTCGTTGTCCCCTTTTATTCAGGTTGTGTTTGCTTTGTTTGTATGATATTTTCGCCCTTTAGGCTACTTGGTTGTTTGTATTCTTCACGCTGACAGATTGCTTCATTTAACCTTTTTACCTGATACTGCTTTAAACTTTGTTTAATATGCTTTGACCTGGCCAAGTGACTTTTATTGCGTTCTTTCTACCTTTACTGCGCATTCCAGTTTTTACTGTGTTTTTCAACAGTAAAATCCTCAGATTTATTTTCAAACTGTTACGCAGGCTTTTTGTTTACAAATCTGGAACAACGGTCTTTACCTGCAAAACACAGAAACTTATTAAGAAAAACATGGTGACAGAGGAGGTCGTTCATGGCTTTGCTGAGCTTTAAAAGGCTATTGTAAGGAGTCCAGGGCGTATTCGGAAGGCAAAATAATGGTTTTCTGGCCACAAAGGCTTATGCAGGTTTCATTGTGAAAACAAACACAACAAAGGAAAAATGGTCATTTTGGCGTTTAAACAGGAAAAACAGTTTTCCTTTGAAATATGGCGCGATAATGAACAATAACCATTTTGTCATTTTGTGGAAGGTGGTTTTCATCGCACTGCTTATAAGGCATAGGCGGTTTTGGGAAGAGGTCACCCGAAATGATCTGAGCTTGACACGTAGCAAGGGAGGACGATGGAATACCACTTTTCGAGTGTGTAAGAGATTTGCCGAGGGCCGTTGGATTTGGATGGATTAGATTGGATGGTGGTGGCGTGAAGGAGCAGCACAGAGGGTTCCAATGGTTAATTATAGCTAAATGAGCTTTATCATGGTTAAAACAGAGATTTGCAGTTTAAATGAAGGTTAAGGTTAATTCTTTGTTAAAATCATAAAAAAGATTTAACAAAGAAAACCTTCACAAAAACATATATGACGGACTTGAAACTTTATAAATTCGGGTGGATATCGGCATTGGGTTCGGGCTTATCGCTTATCGCAATTGGGGTTGGTTCTTCGTTAAAATCATAAAAATATTTTAACGAAGAAATCCTTCGCAAAACAATGTATGGCGGATTTGAAATTATATGTATGTGGGTGGATAATGATATTGGGTCCGGGCTAATATCGCATATCACAATCGAAGTTAGGCGGGGGTAGGCCCATCTCAAAGGAATGCGATAGGGGCTGGATGCGATATAGCGCTGAACTGTAATATATATATGAGTCGGGTCCGTCGCACATTACATATCACAACGACGGAGGGGAATGTTATTAGCGGGACTTGCGATGGATGCGGATGCGATATATATATATATATATATATATATATATATATATATATATAGTGTCGGGTCTGGACTTCCCATTGCATATCGCAATGCGGGGAGTAATGCTTGCATGTTATAAAGTTTGCGGCCCGCCGATGCAATATATTATATATCATAGTTTTACTACAAAACTTATGGCTTTTGGGTATATTAATAAAGGAGTTAATAATTATATGGGAAAGGGAAATCTTAAGGGTTTAATACATAAGTTAGTGTTAATATGGAATATAGCGGAAAAGGGGAAATATATGTGAAAAGGGGAAAACACTAAGTATTATGTTCTTTATGAGTTTATTTGTTTTTTATATATATGCATCAATACTTAGGGTAAACACCTTTTTGTGGGTTTTTCGGGTAAAAAGGGATTTACATGGGATTTTCATTTTTCTTAGGAAAAAAGGGTTTTAACCTTAGGAAAAGGAATTCTTAGTGGAAAATGAATGAATATGAATGTATGAAGGTAGGAAGGGGAAATTAGTGAATATATGGATGAATAAGGATGAGTGGGAAGTTAATTAATCAATCTAGTAGACCTTCTTTGCCTTGGGTAATTGCCTCATGGATCTAGACATGATAAATGTACTTTTTGTTCAATGAATAATCAAACTTCTGCAACCTTTTTCTACTTACCCTTTGCTTAACTTATCATTTTTTCTTCACTTAATGGGTGCATTTAAGCTAGCAAACCCTTTTCCTTTTTTTTATTTTTATTTTACAAAAACAAACTATCTAAATCTACCCTTATAACCTCCAAGGGCTCAGATTAAACTGATGAGCACCTTATTATTCTCTACTTAACTACTGATCTGCCAAGATTAAACAATTTGGCCAGATCTTAACTCTCTAGCTATAACATCAAATTTAAAGCATGAAGCAGTCAAGATTAAACTATTTGACTGTCACGGGTTATGGCATTTAACACAAGCTGCACACAACCATTATTTTGCAGAAACAAAGTAGTGACATTTAGACTTGCTCACTTTCAGAGTTTATTTGTTTCATTTTCTTTCGAACCTAACATTTTCTCTTTGTCTTTATTTTTTAGGACATCTAACCTAACATTTTCTTTGATATAAACATCATCATCAAAATATTTTGTTTTACTAACATTTTATTCACTATTGTTATGTCCATATCCTAACTTAACATTTTTTCGAATATTCTATCCTATCAAAACCAAAAAAACTACAACATATATAACTATAATGTTTCAAAAAATCAATATGATGTTTATGCTTAGTTTTTGCCGAAGTGTTTTTGTCTCAGCTCATGTATATATATAACTATAGTGTTCCAAAAAGTCTTTGCAAACTACTTATTACGTATGTAAACAACGATTGTATTCATTATCATATTTAATGAAATGATGATACCTCTCTTCTCGAAAAAGAAAAAAGAGAAAGTAAGCAAGGTCTATGCACTTTAAACCCTAAATATATACAAATATTTATAGTCTTCCATTGAGAAAATTAATCTTGCCATTAAAAACCCCTGTTTCAATTTACAAATTTGATAAAAATGTAATAAAATTTTCCTAAGTATCAAATCTTCAGTGTAAATAAAGAGTACATCACATTTTCATTTCATATAACTGTACTTTTCCCTGATCTATAGAAACTCTGATATATTGCGTGCAGCCCATAATTCCAATCATGCAAAGATTTTTTTTGTTTGTTTTCTTATAAGATGACATCTAGAAACCAGTGCATAAACCTTGTGGGTAGTGAAAGGGCAACACTGGTCTTGAAACAGATGGCCTAAGTTGGAGTTTTTGCTTGACCTCAGTGATTCATCTTGTCTTGTCTGTAAAGTTAGCCCAAAAGTTCGCTTGATGGAGTTTGGACACAAACGATGGCACGCGCGCACCCGTCTCCCTTCTTCTGGACTGGGAAGACGGAGAAGATGCAGCAACTACTTGTATTTCCCAATTTCTCTTTCAGCACTAACTTTAATACTAACAAGGAAAGATCACACGGGAAAGCCAATTCCAATAGAGATGTGGCAGAGGGGAAATTAGAGCATGCACGCATCATTCAGACTGGGCAATGGCAGTGGGTGACCAAACTTGTGATCATGTATGCCAAATGTGGAAGGCTGTTGGCTGCTCGCAAATTATTCTTTGATCAAATGCCTCAACATCAACATAACGTGGTCTCTTGGACTGTGATGATTGCAGCTTATGCTAGATGTGGGAATTCCCCAGAGGCCTTACGTTTATTTTGCCAGATGAAGAAGCAAAATGGCATCTGGCCGAATCAGTTTACTTTTGCTAGCGTCGTGTCTGCCTGTGCCAACTTGGCAACTCTGGAAAACGGGAGGGAGCTCCACGGACAATTATTGAGAAGTGGGTTTCATTCTAATGTGTTTGTGGGAAACGCCCTTCTGGATATGTATTCTAAATGTGGACACATAGAGGATGCACGCCAAATATTTGAAGAAATACCGCAACGAGATGTGGTATCATGGAATGCCATGACTGCTGCATATGCCCAAAATGGGCGTTTGCATGAAGCGCTGGAACTCTTTCGCAAAATGCCCGAGCGAGAGCGAAATGTCGTCACATGGAATGGGTTGACTGCAGGACTTGCACAGAATGGGTTTATTAACGATGCCTTCAAGCTCTTTGAGGAAATGCCAGTAAGGAATGTCATCTCATGGACTGCAATGATTGCAGGATGTGCGAAAAATGGGCTTGTTGATAGGGCTTTGGAGCTCTTTCAGAAAATGTCAGAACGAAATGCTATCTCTTGGACTGCTATGATTGCGGGATTAGCGCAGAATGGGCATGTTTCTGAATCCCTCAAGCTCTTTCGCAAAATGCCCGAAAGAGATGTAGTATCCTGGAATGCTATGATTTCAGGGTTGGCACGGAATGGTGATTGTGATGAGGCGTTGAAGCTCTTTAGACAAATGCAAACGTCAGGAGGAATGCAACCAAATGCAGGCTCCTATACTATTGTTCTCGCGGCGTGTGCAGATATAGCATCTCTGAGGCATGGTGAGGAAGTCCATGAAGACATAATTAGAAATCGATTTCTTCCATCTGATACTTGCATTGGGAATGCCCTCGTAGATATGTATGCCAAATGTGGAAACATAGAAGATGCATCCAAAGTGTTTGATGAAATGCCTAGACGAAATGTGATTTCGTGGACTACTGTAATAGTGGGACATGCACTGCATGGGTGTGGCGAGCAGGTCATCCGACTGTTTGAACAAATGGAGCATGCCGGTATCACTCCTAACCCGATCACTTTTGTTGGAGTTCTATCGGCGTGTTGCCATGCAGGCCTACTAGATTATGGCTGGCGATACTTCAATGGGATGAGGGAGATTTATCGCCTCTCTCCTACAATGGAGCACTATTGCTGTATGGTTCATCTTCTTGGCCGTGCAGGACACCTTGAAGACGCATGGGAATTTATCCAAAACATGCCAATGAAACCTGATGCTTCTGTGTGGCGCTCACTGCTGAGTGCCTGCAGAATTCATGCCAATGTGGAGATAGGTGAACGTGTAGCAGAGTACCTTCTTCAGTGGGACCCGCAAAATGTTGCGGCATATCTGCTGCTTTCGAACATATATGCGGCTGCAAATGGCAAGTGGGACAGAGTCTCGCAGTTGCGAAACATGATGAAAGAAAGGAGGGTAAAATGGAAGCCTGGTTGTAGTTGGATTGAAGTCAATAAACTTGTTTATGCATTTGTTGCAGGAGAGTCCACTCTCACTATTATTCCAGACACCCATACATACACACAATGAATTTTCTCACCCACACATACACACGATGAATTTTCCCTTTGCAGAGCATTAATATGGCAGATCAAATGTATGTCCATCTCAACATTAATATGGCAGAGCACGTCTATAAGATAGATGAATGGTGACTCTGGCAAAAATGTTGCCGAAGAGAAAGATGTATGCATGCTGTGGCTGCATCATGTGACTTAGTAGATAAGGAATACCGTGAGATGAAGTCGATAGTTGATGCTTAGCAGACGGAGGAATACAACGAGATGAAGTTGATTGATTGTGCTCATTATTCTTAATACTCCCTGTTTAATACCTGCATCTAATGCTGTTCACTTTTCCATTGTATTCATATACTTAGTGAATTGGAGTAAATGCTAAGAAGCAACATAAATGAGCTTGCTTGTTAACAAGTAGTGAGGTGAGCTTGCGATTATTTCTTCATTCTAAAATGCTGGGAGGCGTTTCGTTAAAAAAACAAAATTATAGTAGGCCCTGGACATCTTTAGTTTTACCCAACCAGGAAACTAAAATAGCCAGCCCTTCAAACTGAACTTTTGTTATGCAGATGACAGTGGCAGCATGTACATTTTGTAACTCAAAACATGACTGTTCGTTGTAACTTGTACAGGCATCACAGCAATTAAATTTGTTACAAAACCCCATTTCAAGTTCAAAGGTATACATGTGCATATTTTCTTATTCAATCAACAGGTTAGATTCTAAAAATTGATTTACCATTTATAATTTAGTATTCAAGTTAGTCTTAAGAGTTGGCTCAATTGGTTGGTGTCAATGATGTCAAGACATTGTCAATAATTCAAAATACCTTGCAGGCCCCTGTTCCAATTCCCCATGGGTCAGGAGCACTGAGCCTATGCCTGGAAATTGATTTACCATTTGTAATTTATTATTCAAGTTAGTCTCAAGAGTTGGTGTCATTGATGTCAAGACATTATCAATAATCCAAAATGCTTTGCAGGTTCCCTGTTCTAATTCCCATGGGTTAAGAGCACGAAGCCTATGCCTGGAAGTTATTCTTATGAAATATAGGAAAATCAATCCTCTTAGTCAGTACTATATTTGATTTTTCCGGCAAGAATATTTACAAAATTCGCTTTTTTGGTCGACAAAAGTGTTTCTATATAACTTTTGAATAGTAACAAGATCTTAAAGAAGACACTTTTTTTTTCAGTGTTCGGTTCATTGGCTTCAATAACGTGTTTTGGCCTGTAGATATAAGATTGCAATTATGACGTTTGAGAATTTTGCAATTTCGCATGATAAATCTAACCAATGTGGCTGGCTTATTACTTGGCATTTCCTTTCCTTATTGAAAAAACACCCACGAAAAGAGTACCATTGAAGTCTGAGAAAGGTGGGGTCAAAATCTTTAAGCTATGCTACTATACTGTGAGAGGCCTTGTTTTTGAAAGGGGTAATACTTTGGAGGACCTCTGAAATGCCATTGGCAGCTCTTGCATCTGTCTTCAAGATAGCAACATACCATATAATGCGTTCATTGCAGATTGTGGCAAAGGCATTTTTCTGTTTCCTCAGGTACAGTGCAGTAGCATATAGTTTTTGCTTCCTCGAATGTAGTGGTGTCAGAGATATTCTTGTTTCCTTTGGTAACGTTTAAAATTTCTCGGTATATTTCTGAAAACCTCGAGTGGCTTTTTTAACCAGTGCTATGCAGAAAACAGGATTTTGGAGAAGTGGATCAAGAGATATTAGACACTCAAGTGAATCTTGCTATGTGGGAAAGTAGTGGACACATTGTTTTGAAGAGAAGGCAAGACTTTGACAGGGCTTCTGAGCACTATGCATGGAAATTAGTTGCTGAAGTCTCTGTCAGAAGAAAAATTTGAAGAAGTTAAAGCTTATATTTTGGAAGCAGTAGCTAGTGGTAAGGTGCAGACTAAAGAAGTGGAAGAAGCTGCTATTCTGGAAGATGAAGATCCTCTTCATCATTCCTTGAAGAATAACCATGATTCCCCTTTGATTTTGAATGAAGGATGCCTCGTGCTCCTGTGATCGAACTATTTTCTTCTTGTTTTCATTCCTTGAAGAATAACCATAATGCTCTGTGCATATGGATGAAGGACGCCCGATGTTCTTGTGATCAAATTAATTATTTTGTTTTTTAAAACTATTATCTGAGCAGTACCTATCTATATGCTATATATTGCATATAAAATGGTGGCTGGACATAAAATCTCTGTATTCACATGTTTTCTGCTTGTTATTTTTATGCATAAGGGTACATCAATTCAATACTTTTTGTTGTTTTATATTCTTGTTGGAAAATTAAACTATTTGCAATGCTGCCACGTTTAATTAAATTTCTCAAGTATCTTTTGTTAAGGGTATGGAAATTTAGTATTTTTCTATCATTTTAAAAAATATATTAGACTTGAAATTTAGTATTTTTTCTGTTATTTCAAAAATATATTTAGATTTGTATATTAATATTTTTGTTATTATTTTTAATATATATTAGTACTTGATCTTTACCTTTCTTACTATGGAGTCCTTTGCAACTCGACATATTTTTCAACGATTAATGTTTATTGGTTTTATTTTCAACTATAAAAATTTTGGACTCTTTAACTTTTTGTTGGAAATTATGATAGCTTCTTTTAAAGTGGACAAGGAGGCTCCTAGTTTCCTTCCATTCTTAGCGATTTGAGTATGATTTCTGGGAATTCTCAAAACGACAGAGAAAACCACATATCCTTCTATTCTTAGCGATTTGACTATGATTTCTGGGAATTTTCAAAATGATAGAGGAAACTACATATCCTTCGATTTGGCTTCCAAGTATATCACTATAGCTCATGTGCACATCATTTTTTTTTTCAAATGCACAATATCCTGCTATTCATTAACTGAATCAAAGATATTTACATAGGACCAGTTCTGCAACAAAAAGTCTGATCTGAAAGCTGATTGAAGCTATAGCAGCCCATCAGAGAACACATTGCATATACAATTAAACATGACACCGACAAAACCCAAATCAGAGAACTGACTGAGTTCTACTGAAAACAAAACAATACACCTGAAAGCCCAGAAAAATCAGACAAAAACTAATAGATAAGAGTGCTGCCAAAACATTGGCAAAAATCTACAAGTGCGGCTATACTGACAAAACAAGAGACTGCTGGATACCAATAAACTTCCAGCTACAGAGGGTCAGAGAAACTGATAAAGGCCTGAGTGGAGATTGGTTGCAGCATCTGATTCTTCCAACATGATAGTTCCAGGCTGCAATTGAAGACCTTTCTTGGAAAGCACATCAGCTTTTTGATTATACTCTCTGTAAGCACGAAAGAAGGAGATGTGGAGTTCTTCTTCACCTTGGATTTCCTACTCTCTGTAAGCACGAAAGAAGGAGACGTGGAATTCTTCTTCACCTTGGATCTCCAATGATAGAGATCCAGAACTTGGAGTTTTGACTTCCCTGTGAGCCAGTCTATGATAATCCTGGAGTCCCCTCCAACCATCAAGTCAGATATTGATAAAGATTTGGCAATAACAATGGCAGCCCATGCAGCCATGAGCTCAGCTCTCATATTCGTGCCTGTTCCAAAACACATACTAGCTTTGATGATATGATACCTGTCAAGGAGAATCGTGAAACCACCTGCACAATTACCCTGTTGGGCAGCGCCATCGAAGAAAGCAACAGGATACTTAATGTTTACTGACAGGCTGGAGGGAATGCGATTGCCATTATACTTAGATTTGGAAGGATACTCCTTCCAAAGAGCAAAAACCTTAGCTGCCGTCAATATCACATCTGGACTAGAATTTTCAAATATCAATTTGTTTCTCATCCCCCAGATTTATTAATAACCGGGAGAGAGTAGAAGTTTCTTATGTTGTGATTCCAAAAGTAAAGGCCTGATTCCAATCAAGTCTAGAACCAAGTTCCAGAGGCTTTTAGCCACTTCACATCCAATAAAAAGGTGATCAATATTTTCCTCATCTTTCCTGCAGAGAGCACATGAATTTGGTCCTTGAACGCCCCTTTTCTGTAGGTTGTCCCACATTAAGACTCTGTTTCTCAAGACCAGCCAAACGAAGGTTTTGAGTTTCATAAGAAGGTTCCATTTCCAAATGGACGAGTACCACCAAATGACATTTTCTTGACAGTAGCTTGACAGTAGAAATTTGCTACAGCAGAATATATTAGCTCATATGCACATCATTATATGGTGTCTAGGCTGACACCTCAAAGGATACTTGCAAGGAAAAAAAATATGTTGGTGGACATTTTCCATTATATTATCATATGTTTTGTGAAGACTCAGAATTATTAAGCCCTCACTAAAGAAATTATCATGCTACATATGTGATTTATTTATCAACCAACTCGAGCTAGACTCAATTGTGAAGTCTATCAACAGACTAAGTGCCCAAGCTTTCGATGGCATCTTTCAAAATTACCCTTCATCTATTGCTTACAACATAATTGAATACAATTTGAATGACAATTTTGAAAGATGCACCATATGTAACATTATAAACAACAATGATGTCTACAACTAAAGAGGGGTGTGCACCTTTCCACCTGACCATAGGCTCAGCTGGCCTACCTTGCCTACATCTAGCCATCAAGCCACCCCCTAGCAAAGCCATGATACCAATCGGGTAAATAACTAAGGCTTTCAAGGAAATTTTATTGACTATGAAGGCCCCTCTCCCCTCCACAGGTGGTTGTTATTGCACAAGGGAGACCCTACTTTGCCAATGCAGTCCATCAATGACCTCCCTTCTCAGTGCTAATTCTTCAACCCAACTCACATCAAACTTTGTGTTACTATTTTCCTGCTTAATTTTGGGCTTCCTTGCCCCAAATTTGTAATCAAAATTAAGATTTAACCAGTCCAAATAGTCTAGAAAGGTTCCCCTTCAAATTCAATTCATCTAGACATGAAATTCACTTGCTCTAAAGAGTTTTAACTGCTAGAAAATATCAGCAAAAACCCACTTGCGACTCTGCTCAATTCTCAGTCATGGGTATTCTTTTCTCCCTGCTCATTGCAGGCCCTCAATACCCTCCCAATTCTCAGTCATGGGTATTCTTTTCTCCCTGCTCATTGCAGGCCCTCAATACCCTCCCAACACTTTGGTAAAACATATCCATCCACTCCTCTCTTTCATCACTCTATTCTAGCTGAGGGAAAACTGACGCTTTTCTGAGCTCTAACCAGGGATTTCATGGGTCAACTTTCAGAACTGGATTTCATGGGTCAACTTTTAGAACTCTAAATGGGTACTAGTTGTACTAATCTCTAACCATTTTTAGTTGCCCAATCCATCCTCGTGTTTCCATAACTATGGGGACTTGGTTTCTTAGTTACCCAACTCCCTTCATTAACTGCTTGTTGGGGGAATGGAGAAGGCTAGAAGAATTTTCAAATTCAAAATTTGACATTACCACAAAATGGGTTTTTGGCTATGGTTATGTTTTTATGGTTATGTTTTTAATAAATGAGGTTTTGGCTATGGTTATGTTTTTAATAAATGAGGTGATTTCCCAAGCCCTCGCTGATTCCCACTCGTCGTATAATGATGCATACCGGTGCTCCACCCTCCAGTTAGTTGGTCGGCGGTTTTTCATTACTTGAAATATTTTACACAGTTAAACATTTGTCAACAACAACTCGAAAATTCACTAGAACGTGTCCGCTACAATTCCAACGATCCTAAGTCATAATTTAAGATTACAAAATGGGAGAAAATGAGGCATTACAAAGACATTGCCTGAACTAAATTACTCCATAAAGTGGGCACTTAGCACGGCTAATAATATCCAAAGGATGGGGTTACCATTTAGTATTTTTCTAGTTTTAAAAAGTCCAAACTATTGTTGTTGTAGGTAGTTGACTTAAAAAAAAAATATCAACCATCTAGGTGGGATTTTCACTTACATAATGTGTAAATGGGGAGAGACTCTTCTTCACTTTCACAATATTAAAAAAATCATATAAATATTATCAACTAAATATTTATTTCTAAATATTTATCTCACTGTGTTTGGAGTTGTTAAAGTGTGTTTGGAGTTGTTAAAGTGTTTCTTTTTATAGAAGTCAATATCAATTATTTATTGATGTTAATCAATATGAAAACAATTTTGTTAATTAACTTTATGATTAATTTACCAATGACATGATGTTTGGTTATATTTATGTCAATTTTGTTAATCAACTTTATGATTAATTTATCAATAATATGATGTTTGGTTACATTTATGTCAATTTTGTTAATCAACTTTATGATTAATTTACGAATGACATGATGTTTGGTTATATTTATGTTTTATTGTTTTTTCAAGGGTAAAAATTCCATAATTTTATTTATATAAAATAAAATTACATTTCCATATGCCTTAAGGTATTCAAAATTAAATGTGTTGTAGTCAGAGGGAGCAACAACTTTGCATACCCTCCTTTAAAGAAAATTAATTACATTTTTTAAAATCAATATACTGGCTTCAACAATATGCAATATCTGATTAGTCAATCCACGACTCTTTCCTATTGTCAATTCAAATTGATTACAATGGATATGTCTGCTTTCAAATAATTGGACACAACAATATGCAATATCTGATTAGCCAATCCATGACTCTTTCCTATTGTCAATTCAAATTGATTACAATGGATATGACTGCTTTCAGATAATTAGACAAGATTAGATATAAGATACAATAACTATTATGAATATTTGTCAACTAAACTAAGAGGTGGGGCCTTTGAACTAAGAAGTAGACAAAGGGAAACTTCCTACAACTATGTTAAATTCTTGGAAACCATTATTTTAATATGACCAAAAACAACTTGCACATATACTTGTTTTATTAAGCTCGTGTTCATAGTTCATAAGAACAATTAATCTAGCCTTCGCAATAATTATGAAAAAAATCCTTCTCGTCAACTTACTATTCCAAAAATACAAAATTTCTATTTATTCATGACACAAACCCCAACCACATTTGCTACATGCAACTCTTGTTTACTTATTTATGGGTTCTTGTTTATTTATTTATGAGTTTGACCATTAGAGCTCAAATTTTTTTATGCTTCAATGACTTTTAAATTCATTAAAAATCATCAAAAATCAAGAGAGAGATTGAGAGTATATAATATATTTAAAAGCCTTTATGTTTTGTCTCGTCGGTTTAATCTATCGAAATATAAAACATAATAAAAAAGTCATTTCATGACTTTTGTAATAGTGTTATTTAGAGATTTACATTAATAAGAATCTCATATTATTAGTAATATATTTTGTAAAAGAGAGAATAAAAAATAATTTAATTGATTTATTTCAAGTTAGTAATATATGTCCATGACGGTAACTCAATTTTCAATTGACGATTGCCATGATATGAAGTACTATGTAAACACTGCAATTCAAGGTTCAAATCATTGTGGTTCAAGTCAACCAGAAAAGGTTTAGTAATATATGAAAATGAAAGAATAATAAAACAATTTTAAATTATATATAGAAGTGTGATCTTCTTCTTTTTTTCCGAAGAAAATAGAGTTCGTAATTTCTATTAAAGAGAAATAATAGAGATTACATGCTGTTGATGCCAAGGCATATGTAGTAGTGTGGCTTTGCCACTGTTCAAATATTTACATATAAGTAGTCACTGAGGATACGGTGGGTCTGTATCCGACAAAAATTGTACCAGTAAATCACTAAAAAACCATAAATAGTGCAGAGTTGAGGTATATAGCCCTCATGCAGTAAAATATCTATATATCGCCAATCAGAGCTGTGCTGATTATATACAAAAAATTAGACATGTAGATACAAAAATCAGATGGGGAGGATGTCCCCCTCTTGTAGGCCGTCAATATATGGACGATGATAGAATCTGTGCATCCCCTCTGGATTGTATTCTTCAATCGTCCAGTCTCCTAGAGGACGATCCGCCGCTTCTTTCGAGAGCCGGTCAGCAGTTGCATTTCTTTCCCTGTAGATATGAGAAACAGTGATCCGGTCAAAATGTGTTTTTAAAAAAACAATTTCTTCCAAGATGTGTTTCAAAGAATAAGCATGACAGATAGATTTATTATTTGCCCAGTCAATCACAATCTTTGAGTCCCCAAAGATTTGTATTTGTCGACAATTTTTGGATAGAGCAAAATATAAAAGATGTCTCAGTGTGATAAGCTCAGCATGATTATTGGTACCCGGACCGAGTCCCAATCTCAGGTGAAAATAATGTGTTTCTGTTAGATGAAGTAAAATACCCCCTCCACAACCCTGCGCCGGAGCTGCCCCGTCGAAATATGCCCAAGGCATATCCCTGTTAATGATTTCGGGGATGATATTTCTTGGTGGATTAATTTTGTTTTCAAATGGAATTTCTGCGTATGCCGCGCAAATGGATGGCGGAATTAGCTGCCAATTAATCCTGCCGTCCTCAAAGATAATGTTATTGCGATTGTTCCATATGAACCAGGACACCACAAGCGGTAAGTTCCTGGCCTTTTCCGTCGCCACCGCAGTCCACCACTGTTCCCAGGCTGTGGGTATATCTGCAGCGTGCCATGCCGTGGTAATATTGAGGGCCTGTTTGACCTGCTTCCATATATCCAATGTGACTTCGCAGTTGAGGAATAGATGGGGCGTTGATTCCTCCTCTTTTCTGCAGAGTACGCACCAGGTAGGTCCAGCAAATGCCCGGTTTTTAAGTATAGTGCCTGTAGGAAGCTTGTCAGCTAAAATGTTCCACATTAGAAGTCTGGCCCTTGGCTGTGCTTGTAGATGCCATATATCTTTCCACCAGTTTTTTTGTATATCAGGTTTCTTGGCCTCGATGATCTTTAAGTAGCCGAGCTTAGGTGCATATATACCAGATTTAGTCGGCGCCCATATTAGTTCATCATCCTTTTCTTGTAGCTTGATGTGTGATTCAGAGAGTGCCTGTATGTATCTTTGCCAATGTTCATTCCATTCATCTGTCAGGTGCCACTATTGATCCATAACCCATGCCTGTGAAAATATGGTAGATCGATGAGGGTCACCAATCTGTGCCAGATATTTAATGCCCCCGTTATTAAGATGTCGGATCAGACCATCCGGCAGGAGGTGAGCGTTTCCTGAACCAGGCCAAGGGTCTAAGCCAATACGGACCTGTGCCCCATTGCCAATTCTCCATAAAAGGTTATCTCAGATGAGTGGCATGGCTTTTAGTGTGGCCCTCCAGATCGCGGATATGCCTTGTTGGTTCCAAGAGGGTCTGCGAAGCCATTCAATGATATTGGAAGGCCAAATATATTTTTGGTGTATTACTTCTGCCCATAGGTTGTCCATCTTGAGGAGAGACCAGCCCTGTTTCGCTGTTAAAGCTTGTGCGAATTCAGAAAGGGATTTGAGCCCCCATCCACCCCATCTCTTTGGCATGGAGACGAGAGACCATCTTGTCCAAGCAAAAATCTGTCCCTTTTTATTGCCATTCCACAGGAACCTGCTGCAGATTTGTTGTATTTTTTGTAGGATGCCTTTAGGAATCCATGTGAGGGACATCCAGTAGACTGGGGTGGCCTCAAGTACTGATTTGATCAGCAGTAATCTACCAGCTTTTGACAGTAGTCGGTGCTACCAGCAGATGATCCTTTTTTCAATTTTGTTAATAAGCCAAGTCCAGTGTTCAGATTTATATCCATCCGGCCTTAATCTGAAGCCAAGATATTTGATTCCCTCCAGTAAGTTATTTTCCAGGAAAGGGAAGTATTGGATTGCCAGCTGAGTTTCCTGTTGAGTACATCTCATCATAGATCTGGTGGATTTGTCGCTGTTGATTTCCATGCCCGTGGCTTTACATAAGAGTAGAAGAATATCATTTAATGCAATAATGTCTCGGACACTACCATTGAGAAAGATTAGTATATCATCGACAAACAGTAGATGGGTAAGAGAGTACTGGTCAGTGATTTTGAGACCACTAAGTTCACCATTCCTTTTTGCATCTTCAATGAGCCTACTCAGTCCCTCCATAACAATAAGAAATAGTAGAGGGGAGAGTGGGCAGCCTTGCCTGATTCCCCTGTTGATGTAAAAACGGGCAGAGGCTGCACCATTTATAAGAATGGCAAAGGAGACAGAAGAAACACAGCCCATAATCCAGTTAATAAACAGATGGGGGAATCCCAGATGGGTAAGAATCATCTTAAGATAGAGCCAGTTAACCTTATCAAAAGCCTTTGCAAGATCAATCTTTAGTGACACACCTTTGAGGTTCTTCACCTTTATGGAGTGTAAAGCTTCCTGGGCAGTGCCTATGGCCTCTTGGATGTGGCGATTTTGGAGGAAGGCAAATTGTTCTGCAGATATATGTGTGGACAGGATAGGTTTAATGCGATTGGCTATGATTTTGGCAATGATTTTGTAGAGGCAATTACAGAGAGAGATAGGGCGAAAATCATTGAAGGATGTGGGGTCGTCGGATTTGGGGATCAAGGCAATGAAGGTCTGGTTCATAGGCGGATGGATGTGCCCCGAGATCCTGCTCTCCTCAACTACTTCCAATAGGTCTCCACCCAGGATATCATAAAATGCCAGGTAGAATTCCACTGGCCAGCCATCTGGCCCCGGGCTCTTGTCTTTCTTAAACCATTTGAGTGTACTTTCCAGCTCTTGAATAGTGACCGGATTATTGAGGTCTTCAGTATCTTCCTGTCCAACAAACCGAGGGAACTTTTCTGCAAGTCTGATGATATCAGGTAGATTTACAATATTCGGCGCCGTGAATAGACACTTGAAGTGTGCTACTCCCAAGCTAGCAAGCTGCTGGTGTGTGGTAGCCCATCCGTCTGGTTCCCTTGGTAATCTCCAAATGGTATTTGATGCCTTTCTGCCATTGGCTAGGTTGTGAAAGTATTTTGTATTGCTGTCCCCAGCTTTGAGCCAAATGGCTCTGCTTTTAAGTCTCCATAGCTCCTCCTTTTCTTGTAAAATATTTGCTTTTTGCCCTAGCAACTGGTTTAGATGTGTTTTGGAAGTATCGGAATGATAGCCAGTGCCTCTCTCATCAGTCAATAGAGCAATCTGAGCTTCAGTGTACTTCAGAATCTGTTCGTCTCTGTTCCTCTTTGTTCGCGCCCAGGCCTCGGTCATTACTTTGAGCATCTTAAGTCTATCACAAAAGTCCATAGCTTTCCTCTGTTCCCTCAGTGGGGGCTGTGTTGTCCAGAAATCCGTGACCATCTTGATGTATTCCGGCTCTTGTAGAAAGCCAGCAAAGAATTTAAAGGGAGAACGCGACTTTGTTTTTTTGTCACTGATCTAAAGTAGTATCGGGTGGTGATCCGATAGCCCCCCAGAGCTGACCCATTGTCTGTATAAGGGAAACAACTGTATCAGATCCTCATGCATCATATATCTGTCCAGTCGCCGCCCCAGTGCGGCCTCTCCTGTGCGCTGATTGTGCCAAGTAGGAAGCTTCTTGTTCATCGGGATATCCACGAGGTGGTGTGCATCTAATAGCATATGCATTTGATCCGCGATATGATCACACTGAGCATGATGACCCTAGGATTCTCCAACCCCCAATGAGAAATTGAAGTCTCCCCCTATCACTGTATTCTGAGTAATATGATTGCCATTTAGGAAGTCTTGCCAAAATGGTAGTCTATTCTGATTAGGCCCATAAATATTGATAAATCTGATTGGAATGCCCAGGTCACCCATGACTATGTCCATGCCTAGGAACCCTCTACCCCCCCAGACAGAGAGTGGCCTACTTTTCCTTGGGTTTATTCCAATAAGCAGTCCGCCAGATCGACCACACGCATCCAATCCATGTAAAACCCATCCAGGGAGCATAGCTTGTAGGCATCTCACCGCCACCTCGGAAGTACACAGTGTTTCTTGAAGGAGAATGATATCACATCTAGCTTCATGCAAGAGTCTTTTCAGAGCCAGACGTTTTTTGGGGTTGGCTAGTCCCCTGCAGTTGTAGGAGAGCCAGATCATGGGGCACCGCAGGTCATGGGCTCAATAGCTCTAAGTGCCCGTTCAATAGTAGACTGTCGCCCCATGGCAACATCCGCAACAGCATGTAGCTTTGCTGAAGAAATTTGTGAAGGTCGGCCTCGCTTTTGTTTACGGTGTCGGCCAGGGGATGATCCCAGGCCTAGAATTCTAGACCGTGCACAAGGTCTCAGGTGATAATGATGGGAGCCGGATCCGACCGGAGAGGATGGTGAGTCAGGACAGTCCAATATCTGGTTGTGAGAAGGAGGAGTGGTAGAAAAAGTGGGAGGGGGAGGGGCAATGGTGCAGAGGATGGAGGGAAGGGAGACAAACTCAGAGTGGGATGCTTGCAAAGGAGAGTTTACAAATGATTGCAAATCATTAGAGAAAGATTGAGAAAAAGTGGGGGTGGAATCATTACCCAGGTGTATAGGAGTAGCCTCCGCCGGTTTTGGAGCAGCCTCAGCAGTCTTTGAGCGAGTACGTGGCGGTCCTGGTGTAGCCGATGCCTTCCGTCGTGCGTTCTTTTTAGCGCTATCCCCAACCTTCTTGGATGGAGTCTCCTGTTGTGCCTGCTCACCATCCATTGGTATATTATCTCCAGCATTTTGTTCCACAGTGGTCTGCTGACGAGGTCCTTTGGTGTCCTCAGATGTCCCCCCCACAATCAGTGGGCAATCCTTGTAAAGATGGCCAATTTTATGGCACCTGCGACATCGGAATGGAACGCCTTCATAATCTAGTGGCTGTTTGCGCGAGACATGATTGTGGTGCAGAGTGATTTTTTCCTCTAATCCTGGCCTGGTGTCCAAGTGGACTAGAATTTGAGCCATTGACCTGGTGCCCGTTTTCTCATAAGATCTGTCGTGCTCCAGGTAAGTACCTAGAGTGTCCCCAATTCTTTTAAATGTATACTGGTTCCAAAATTGCCATGGCAGACCAGGAAGGCGAACCCAAATGGGTCCAGCCCCCAATTGTTCTCGTTCCGGGTCGAAAAGAGGATCCCACCGTTTGAGCATGACTGGTGCGAGCTCAATGTGCCAGTATTTGGAGAGGACCCACTGAGTGTATTCGGGCCGGTGGAAATATAGAGCGAACCAACCCCTCGTGAGGACCATAATATCTGGAAGTTCTTTAAAAAATGATCCCCAAATTTCCTCTACCCAGAGCTTGAGTCGCTCCGCAGTGTATGTTCGGCCACAGACCCTACCAACCAGGACCTTTCGAGCAGCATCCATCACGTCCAGTAGCAGTGCTTCAGGCCCGAAAATTATGTTGAAATCTGAATCAATTGCCTGGAGGCATCTGCCTTTTGTCACCTTCTCGGAGCGTTTGCCAAAGGGAAACTCCTTTAGAAGTTTACGGCATGGGTCGGTAGAGCTATGCTGAGCGGAACCCACTGAACGAACCGGTAGCGGCGGGGTAGTGAAGCATCCCGAGCGAATCGGTGTACGAGGGGTCGAGGTGCTAGTTCCAGGGAGAGGGGATACGGAGGGGCGGGGAGAGGGCTGATGGGCCTGCGGCATAAATGAAACAGAGGGTGAATGTGAGCTAGATGGAGGCGGAGGCGGTGGGGGCGGAGGTAATGCAGGGCGGAACTGGTACTGGAGAGGAGCGTCAAGAAAAGGCGAGTTCTGAAAACATGAACCCAATAACTGAGCCGTCGCAGGGGAGAGGGGCGGGCAGTCGAGAGGCGAAGAGTCCGCTGGAGGGAAGGCTGGAGATTTGTTTTTCCCCGTATTCGCCAAGTGCGGCTGCAGAGACGAAGCACCTGTCTCAAAGCCCAGAGCAACACTCCGCGGGATCATTTGAGGTCTCTTTGTATGAGCCCATATGTGCTGGTGAGGCGTGGGGTCCGCCTCATAGTCAACCAAATCTTCATCGCCCATGTTGTCTGTCGGTGAGAAGGCCAGAACGGGATTTGAACGGGGGACCAGTCTGCCGAATGTAAGGAGGGGTCAGTGCAGCAGATAAACCAGGAGGGGACCGCCAAGAATAAAACAAAACTCCGAAAACCCCGAAGCCGTTTTCGCGGTTCAAGCCGATAGAGCGCCCGTGACCCGATAGCCCAAGCTGTTAGCCGCTATGGGTGTGAGTTCTGTAACAAACACCAGGCTAGGGTTCAACCATTGTTCCAGGCCTGAGCTCTAGATATTTTGCTTGTGATTGATTTCGGTTTAGAGATTTCGAAGTGTGATCTTCTTATTTCTATGTATTGGGTATTTGAGGCTCTTTGAAATTAAATTTAGACAAAAATTACCAACATGTTCCATATATATTTTCAAGGGTTATGTTAATTTGGGTTATCTTAGGTGGTTGTGCAAAATGGTTGTTATCTCTTCCACCCAGGTTCAATTCCATGTGAGTGACATGACGATGAGAGATATGTTATAATTGTTGTGTGCTTATGAATATTGTTGTATTGACCTTCACTCTCACCTTCGGACTCAAGGAGAGGATGATTTCCCTTGAAAAAAATATCTTCAAGGGTTAGGTCAGGGTGATTTATTTCCTCAAGTTATGCTATCAATGAGGAGGTCATAAAGCATATGTTCTATTGATTCCATGTGCTTCAAGGTTAGTAAGCATTATTATGGTTGGAGGCTGAGCCTCCCTCCATCTACATATTCTAAGGATGACGAGGGGATCTCACAAGCTTTTCCTTGGAAATATGTGTGTGTGTGATCTCTAATAAATTGGTCAATATGAATTAGTGCATTTCACCTAGGAGGATTTCAACTAAGCACTTGTTGGGATACAACTATCAAAATGCTCGACAATATTAGCAATAATTGATTGAATTGATTGGACAAAAAAGGTTTCTCCAATCAATCCTAGGAGATAAAATTTGTTTTTTATTGATATAAATATATTTATCCAAAAAGATGAGAATGCCTATTCATACAAAATACAATTTATAACTTATCACCAAAATTATCATTACAAGGTAACCAAATTTTTATTTACACATTAAATATTAATCATACTAATGACTTCTTGTAGTCTTTATTTAATATAATTGGCCTCGTAAAAATGACGTTGTAAAATGGCTTAATCATCTAGTAATGTGACATATTGTTGGTTGTAAGTTTCTAATTTTTTCAACAATATTTTTAATATTCTTTGAATCACTAAATTAAACTAAATTTCAAGTAATCAATAAATTAAAGTAAACTTCATGTGCAACAAAATAAGCACAATTAAATAGTAAAAGATAATTAAAATGTACCATAAAAAAAACACATGAAATATATAATGATGTTGGAATTTATATAGAATTGTATATTTAATATAAAAGAAATTGGTTGTGAGCTTATATATCCAACAATTTTAACCCTATATGTATAAAGTGGTGTATGAGAAACCTAAATTCTCATTGTGACCATAATTCATAAATACACATGAAGAAAGAAAACATGTTCTAACATAGTTAAATAATGTCTAGTAGTGATGGACACATGTTAAAAGTCATGCTTACATTAGTTAAGGAAAGTTTTTAAAAAATCTATTGTTCAGGGTACACTAACATTTGGATAGTTAAATTGCCATTGAAATGATTTGGTAATAACAATTTTTCAAAGTTAAAATTTACAAGTCAAAGTGCTTAAAAAGTTGCACGTATTTAAATGAAGAGTGGGTAATGTTTTTGGATATCATATGACGACCAGTAGTGAATACTAATTGAATGAAATATTTTTTGTCATGTTCTTTTTGAAGAGAGTGATAGGGATGAGTGTCAAATTTTTGTGTATAATTGAATTAGCATTAATCATATACACATTATTGACACTTGATATTATTTATCACTTAAACAAATATTCATCCTTGAAGCTTCCTCATTTTCCCCTTGTAAGTGTTGGGAGGCATATGACAAGCAAGGAGAAGCATGTAGAAGTCTATAATCAATAACTAGAATGTAGGACATGTGAGCATAGGGGACTTTAACGAATATTATAATCAAATTAATCAAATAGCTACTCTAAGAAATTTTCTACTCTACAATTATGAAAAATTGAATCTCTTGAAGGCAAATTTTTTAGATATGTGGAATTTCAGCAATTTTAATGAAATATGTGCTTTATTTTCCGTTTGAACATGTTGTTAAAGTTATGGCTTCTACTAAACAACCCTCTTATAACCCAAGGAGGATTTCAAAACCTCCACCCTAATGCCATTTATAATGTCTCTAAAGTAAAAGGTAGTCACTAATACTAAAATTTATTATATTATATTTCTAAAAAAGATAACAAAAAGTAGATAATAGCATATATACCCAAAGGAACTATATTATTTGATCGCATAACCTACGCACACATAAATTGATTAAAAATCACCCACATGTATCTCCTTTTTCTAGTTGAAAGGATTGGATCCAAAGATGATCGATGAGGACTTTTCCACTAGTGGGTAAGGTTAATTTTGTACGATAGCTTTTCATGGAACCATGGTGTTACCTTGAGGTGTGGTAAAATCTGTGGTTGCAACCAAATGGATTGTATCAGATGATTATGTGACTCATGCACACAAAATGGATCAAAATGAAACCCTATGTTTCTCATTTTAAAGCTTTAGGAGTGAAGAGTATTTAGAGAATGATCACTATATATGGTTTATGTAAAAATCCGCTGCACAAAAAAATTATAGATATCTTTATGGAAGATTTTATTAGGGACCCCACTAAAACATATTCAAGTGTATCATTATTTTGGAAGGAAATGGTGATGTCTTTTCCACTTGCAAGCAGGACATGGGAAGGTTGTAAATGATGTTACAAGGGTCATGTTCGATCTATAATATACCCAATTAGAGCATTTTAAGTAATTAAGAAAAGTGATCGTTATTGTATATATCGAAGCTTATGTAGTGTCATGACGCAATTCATTGTGTGCTTAATAAGTGTGTCTATTCTCTACTGTACCAATGTTTTAAATTTAAGAATCAATAGATTTTATAATATGTAATTGATTCCTTCCAAGTGGTATCAGAGCCACTAGTTTTATTTCATAAATTGTAACCAAAGGAGGTGGGAAGGTGGGGTTTATTTCATGTAAAATTCTACTTGGTTATTGATGTTAAAACTTAGGTCTCCACATAAGTGATTGGGTCAATGTATATATGCATCCTTTGCTTAGTTCACAAACTATACATATTTTTTATTTCCACTATTCACCCAATCTACATTATAGCATTGTGTTCTCAACTATTCAACTTAGTTTGTGACATTATTTGGCTCAAATTATCTCACCCCATATAGGCCCCGACAACATATTCCATGGAGGGAATTTTGTGGCAAAGAATAATATGGATGGAAAGTGGGAAGTCTGTTGAAATGTGTAACTAGGTCCAGTTTTCATAAATATGAAATGTACTTTTGATTCTTGTATATTGTACAAAGAAAGAAAAAATATTATTATTATTTTTGTAACATGGTTTCATTCTCAAGGACATTTTATTTAGAGGTCAAGCACCCATTGAGTACTTGTAGGGTTTATCCTAGCGTCAAGAAGTCAATAGAGTCATTGTCATATGAAGAAGACCCCATTGGGCACAATGTAACATGTCAAAAGAATTATTTTTGTATTTAAAAGTGTCAAAATACGCCCCAAGGCCCAATTCATCCTGGCAGCTAAGAAGTTGTCCTCATTAGGGCATGTCATTCTCCTTAGAAGCCTATATATAGGAGGGAATTCAACCTCCTATGGACACTCACTCACTTCTCTTCCTCTAAGTGAAGGAGAAGCAAAATAAAGGCAAGTGAAGAAGGATATAGGGACATAGGACAAATTTCTTGGGTTATTTCTCTCTCTCTCTCCCACACATGTGAAAGGAAGGCCAGGGTTTTGCAGCTACACTGTTGAAATTTTGGAAGTTGCAGAAAGAAGTTTAAAGAAGGGACTCTTAGGTAACCTACAAGCCCTAGAAGGAGAAGGGACACAAGCGAAGGTCAAAGGAAGCCTTGGAAGCCCTGAAATTACTCACACGTGTGGAAGCAGTAACTATTGCATTGGCCGAAAACTTCGGACCTACAGTGGAGGCCGAAATTTTGTAGATGGGGGTCGAGGTTGTGCAGTTGGAAGAGATTTGGCTGGGTTTGACTTGGATAGATGAAGCACATCATCAAGAAGGTATGACTTGGTCTTGGAAGGGTATTGGTCTTGGTCTAGAGGTTTTGGAATTCATCATTTGGAGAATCTATAAGAAGAGAAGGGATTTGTGGGTTTTCCTCTCAAGTGGAGAGGTTTTGGCCTTGACTTGTAGCCCACATTACATGTTCTTGTGAATTGTTGATATTCTTGTTTTTTGTATATGTTTGATGATAAGAACACAATAATAATAAGAGAAGAAGTTCATAAGTAAGAAAAAGTAAAAATACACCACAAGCACTTATCAAGTATAGCATAAATCATCCTAATTGTAGCCCTCTAGATTTCTCAACATGGTATCAAAGCTAAGGTTGACTAAGGGCATGATGAAGATCACTACATCATTGAAGAAGTCATTGAAACAATTTTCTATGGTGGCAAGTCATCTCAAGTAAGGCATCAAAGCATTTTGGAATCTCCTATTATCTATCAAGAATCGTATGACCAAGACTTATACAAATGAAAAAGGGTTATTCTCAACATTTACAAGTACATTTGAAGATGGAAATATATGGTTAATTGATAGTGGAGCATCCAAACATATGACATGAGTGCACAAAAAAATAAAGACCTTATCAAGAGGAAAATCTTCCTACTCTGTTGAACTTCGTGACAGGAAGAGATATCTTGTAAGAGGAATTGGATCAACCTCACTGGAGCTAGAGAATGGAGGAAACATTCATCTCAACAACATTCTATTCATTCCAGGTTTGCAAAAGAATTTACTTTATATTTCATGTCTAGAAGATAAGGGAGATAAAGTCTCTTTCATAAATGAAAAAGTTGTGGTATGGGATAAAGGCTCTAGAATCAACAATGAAAAAGGCACTGGGATTCATGAAGGAAGACTCTACAGGTTACTGACACCTCTCTCTCAAGCATTGGTTCACATTGAAGTAAGTCCATGTGAAATTTGGCATCAAAAGTTTGAACACCTTCACTACAAAATCTTACCAACTCTAAATTCAATGGTGAATAACATCCCTGAACTCAAAGAGGATCGTGAGGGAGCATGTAAGGGATGTGCATTAGGGAAAATTGTTAAGAAACCATTTAGAAGCAGTGCTTCAAGATCAAAAGAAATCATGTATCTCATTTACTCCGATGTTTTTGGTCCTATGTCTACAAAGTCTCTTGGTGGTCATCTATATTATGTAATGTTCATTTATGACCACTCAAGGGAAACTTGGATATATTTGTTGAAATCCAAGGATGAAGTATTCAAAAAAATTCAAAAATTCAGAGCAGAGGTAGAAAATCTTACAGAAAGAAAGATAAAGATACTAATATTTGATAATGGAGGAGAATACACTTCAAAGGAGCTCATAGATTTCTCTAAGGAGGTTGGAATTAAGAGGGAGCTAATAGTTCCTTATAATCCAAAAAAAATGGAATAGCAGAATGAAAGAACCACTCTATTGAGGAAAGTGTTAGGGCCATGTTACATGATCAAGAGTTGCCTAAATTCCTGTGGGGTGAAGCAAAAAAAATGTTGTCTACATTCAAAATCAAAGTCCTCACAGATCACTAGACAACATGACTCCGAAAGAAGCATTCACTGGGAAGAAACCAAGTGTAAACCATCTTCGAATATTTGGTTGTCCTATCTACATTCATAGTCTGAAAGATAAGAGAAAGAAGTTAGATCCTAAAAGCATGAAGGGAATATTTGTTGGCTATAGTAACATTTCAAAGGCATATAGGATCTACATAAAGGATGGACACTGAATATAAGTAAGCCAAGATGTGATCTTTGATGAAAGTATTGCATAAATTCTGACTGTAGATTAACTTGAAGTATGAGATGAATTCGATTTGTACGTGCAATCCCGAAATTCAAACTTCGAATTCTCTTCTCCGTATACTGTTCATAGCTCTGATAACCTTTGCTCTGATACCATGTGGAAATTCTGACTGTAGATTAATCTGATAATGCAATATAACTAAAGCAAAATACTTTAATCTACTTCTACAATCAAACTTTTGGAAGCTTAATAGGTTTGAGAAAGATCAAGCTGAAAACATATAACCAGAAGAAGAATCAATGCACATGAAACACAAAAGAATACTCTGGGGAAAGCCTCAGCTAAAAACCCCGCTATCTGTATTATCATACAAGTGGAAATATATCAGGATTACACAAAGCCTTAGCTCTCACAGCTAGCCAACTCTCAGTACAATCCCTCACTGATGCTCACAGACAAAATAGACTGCTCATATGCCTTCTCCTCTACCCTCCAAGCTCCTATTTCCTTGCGCAGTTTCTCTTGGGTGATCCAGCTGTTACCAAGTGTAACAATGATCACTCACACTGATCTTACACCATTTAAAACTACGCAAATATAAAGGAATGAATTCCTTCTGCATGCATGAGTTTTCCTTATAGGAAAATTCTTGCAACTGATAGTACACTGTCCCTATCTTTAATCTCAACTGGGTATTTATCTGAATAGACATGCATGAGTTATTTATGAGAGAATCTTCAGTTATCTCGAGTACACTAGTTTGATGCATGCATGCATTAACTGGCTGAACTCACAATTAGTTCCTCAAACTGTTTGGAACTAATTGAACTGGACATAACTCAGTTAACTGAGCTAACTAATTACAACTCAATTATAACTCATCCTTATCTCCTTAATTAAGGGATAACTTTTGCATGACTTCACAAAGACTTCTAGCTTGAATTTCTCCAACTAATTAACTCAAGATGAATTAATTTATTATTTTTCAAGTAGCTGGTGAGACTAAATTCGAATTTAATTTTCAATTTTAATTCAAGGACAAATTAAAATTGTAATATTCTTGTTGCCACATTTCAACAAGTATTGCATTTAAGAAATTGAAGGATCTTCTGATTGACCCTGATGATGAAGAACTTCTAATATTTGAAAAATGCACTAGGGAGGAATAGGATACAAATCATGAAGAAGAAGGTCCCAATGAACATGTGAAACAAGTCATCATCCCTGAAAGTAGAAAAATACCTAATTGGTTGAAGTCTACTCTTCTAGATGTGGAAGGACATGGAGTAGTCAAAACTACATTAAGGGAAAGTAAGAAGCCCAAAAGATATTCAGGGTATGCAACCTATATGACAAATTTAATTGAGGTAGAACCATCCACCTTTGAAGATGTTGTCATAAATCAAGAATGGAAAGATGTTATGAATGAAGAATATCAATCGATAATGGAGTTTGGTAAATCATTCCTAGGCCTGAATACAAATCTGTGGTAACTTCCAAGTGGCTCTACAAGATTAAACATGCAGCATATGGAAGTATTGATAAATATAAGGCAATATTTGTGGCTAGGAAGTTTTCCCAATAAGAAGGCGTTGATTGTGAAGAGAAATTTGCACCTACAACTAGGTATACAATGATATGCTTGTTGGTCTCTTTGGCAACATCAATGGGATTTAACATCCATAAAATGGCTGTCAAGACAACATTCCTGAATGTTACTATTGATGAAGAAGTCTATATAGAAAAACCCTTTGGATTTGAAGTGAATTATAGAGAAACTCATGTCTGCAGGCTGAAGAAGGAAATTTATGGCCTTAATCAAGCACCAAGGGCTTGGTATGCTAGAATGGACACATATTTGCAAATATTAGGCTTCTAAAAAATTTATGTTGACCTGAATCTCTATGTCAAGGTTGTAAATAATGAATCTGCAATCATTCTTAATACATGGATGATCTTCTCATGATAGGTGTCAAAGGTCATATTCAAGAATGCAAGAAGCAATTGGCAACAAAATTCGATATGAAGGATATTGGGCTGATGCACTATTATTTGGGGTTGGAAGTTTGGAAAGGACTTGATGAGATATATTTAGGTCAAGGAAAATATGTGATTGAGATGCTGAAAAGGTTTGACATGATGGATTACAAACCTATGACAACCCCTATGATCACAAATTTGAAGAGGCAAAGAATTTTTGATTCAAGCTCTATGGATCCAACAAGGTATAGACAGTTGGTTGGCTCTCTGATGTATTTGGTGAATACTCAACCAAATATTTATTTTTTTGTGAATACTCTCAGTTAATTCTAGGTAGAGCCCAAGAATGGCCATTGGATAGAAGCCAATCATATACTAAGATATCTGTGAGTAATAACCCATTACTACCTGAAGTATGATAGAAGGAATGATGTCCACTTGATTAGATATACAAATTATGACTGGGGAGGTAGTGAGATGGATGGGAGAAGCACTATTGGAGGATGTTTTAGTTTAATATCCTCTATGATATCCTGGATGAGAAGAAAGAAAGAATCAATTGCTTTGAGTAGTGTTAAGGTTGAATACATTGTAACCTGTGAAGTAAGCAAAGAAGCTGTCTGGTTGAGGAAGCTAATGTTTGACTTGTTTGAAGGCCTGATGGACCCTACGGTGATACACCGCAAGAACACCAGCTATATAAGGTTGTCTGAAGACCCAGTGTTCCATGGAAAGACAAAGAACATAAATAAAAAGTATCTTACATATGAAAGTTGGTGCAAGAAGGAGTGTTGCAACTACAATATATCTCCACTGATGAGCAAGTATCTGACATTTTGAAAAAATACCTTCCTAATAAGAAGCTTGTATATTTGAGATAAACGCTTGGATTGTTTGATACATCCTCCCTAGTTAAGAGGGAGAGATAGACACATCATTCTTGTCTTCACTTCATGAAGAAAGAATGGAAGATTGGGTAAACATCTAGTTTCTGATACTCTTTGAGGATGAGGTAGGGCATCCAATAGGTAAGAGTAGTAGAAGAGGAAATTCCTTAAGGTTGTGTTATTCCAAGATAGGAATTGTCCTAAAAGGACATACCCTATGAACACTTAGGTTGGGTATGTGCCTTAAGAGACTATGATGATGGTGCCTATTGATCATTGATATCGCCAACATTGTGCTTTGATATTGTGAAGAGATAGATATATTAGTCAAGACCTTTTTATGTGACAATGCTGATTGGTATGATACAAAGAGATAAGCTAGAATAATAACTTATGAGATGGCTTACCAATCTGACTCTTCTTATGATATCTCTTCAATTTAGAAATGTCCATGTACCATTATGAATATCTCCCTAGTTAAGAGGGAGCATTGAAATCTGTAACTAGGTTCAGTATTCATAAATATGAAATGTACTTTTGGTTCTTGTATATTGTAAAAAAAAAAGAAAAAATAATATTGTTATTTTTGTAGCATGGGTTTCATGCTCAAGACCATTTTATTTAGAGGCCAAACACCCATAGAGTGCTTCTAGGGTTTGTCCCAGTGTCAATAAGTCAATAAAGTCATTGTCATATGAAGAAGACCCCATTAGGCACATTGTAACATGCCAAAAGAATTGTTTTTGTATTTAAAAGTGTCAAAATACCCTCCAAGGCAAAGTCGGGCTGACAACTAAGAATTCAGCCTCATTAGGGCATGTCATCCTCCTTAGAAGTATATATATATGATGGAACTCGACCTCCTATAAAAACTCACTCACTTCTCATCATCTAAGAGAAGGAGAAGCAGAAGAAAGGAAAGTGAAGAAGGATAGAAGGATGAAGGAAATATTTCTTGGGTTATTTAGTTCTCTCTCTCTCTCTCACATGTGAAAGGAAGGCTCGTGTTTTGCAGCTATATGGTCAAAGTTTTGGAAGTTGTAGAAAGAAGGACAAAGAAGGGACTCTTAGGTCACCTGCAAGACCTAAAAGGATAAGAACACAAATTAAGGTAAAAGGAAGCCTTGGAAGCTCTGAAATTACTCACACGTGTGGAAACAATAACTGTTGTAGTGGCCGAAAATTTCAGATCTGTAGTGGAGGCCAAAATTCTATAACTGGGGGTCGAATTTCTGCAGTTTGTAGAGATTTGATCGGGTTTGACTTGGATAGAAGAAGCACATCATCAAGAAGGGTTGGCTTGGTATTGGTATTGGTCTAGAGGTCTTGGAATTCATCATTTGAAGAATCTATATGAAGAGAAGATATTTGTGGGTTCTCCACTCAAGTGGAGAGGATTTTGGCCCTGGCTTGCAGCCTACATTCTTTGTTCTTGTGTATTGTTGATCTTGTTGTTTTCGGTAGATGTTTGATGGTAAGAACAATATAATAATAAGAGAAGAAGTTAATAAGTAAGAAAATTTTAAAATACATCACAAGTAGTTATCAAGTATAAGAGAAATCATCCTAATTATAGCCCTCTAGATTTCTCAACAAAGTATAACATAGTTTAATAGGTATGGAATAAAAAAAAGGAAATGGGTTTTGTGTGCAATGAACCTTCCAATACAAAATTAAGTGATGCACAAAAATGGTTGAGGTCAAACTCTTTCACAAAGTTTCCTTCATCGTAGTTTAAAATCTACAAAAAGAGTAAGGATGTGGATCTTAGAGAGACAAAATGCGACATGCACCATAAATTGCTCAAGATAATGGAAAATAAATTCAAGTAGTAAATGGTATAAAATCCCACACATCATCCTTGCCACTATCCCACACATCATTTTCACCACCAAACATTCATTCAACATGATTTATTTTATTGGTTTTACACATAAGATAAAAATTAATGTACCAAAATTTGATGAAAGTATGATTGGAAGGTATAAGACAGATTAATAAATTATTGAATTAAGGTTTCTGTGATCCATATCAAGTTTTTGAGACATGTTTATGACAATAATCACATAAAAATTCATTTGTCGACGCGTTTTGAACCAACAAGTGTGGTTCATTGTCAGGACAAGATGTGATTATCACCGAAAACATGTCTAAAAAAAATGGATTAATAAACTTGAACACAATTTTGAGGTATATCAAATACATGGAGATGAAGAGGAAATTAATGTTTTGTTAATGAATATAGAGAGATTAGTTTGTGACTGGTTTTTATGGTGGAATGAAAAATATCAAGCATTATCCAGAGATTGTGATATATTTGAAAAGTTTTTTTTTCAAAATAATTCAAGATACAAACGAGAAGGAAATTTTCACCAAATTCACTTAATTGCAATAGTTTGGCAAAGTGGAGGAGTATTTATTTGGTTTTAATATACTAACCACTTCCATGAAGGACATATCATATGAGTTCTTACTATATATTCCATATCATGGTTGAAAGAAAAAATATATAAAAAGGTGAAATAATTAGATATGGAAAATGAAGAGAAAGTGTGACGAAAATTCAAAATCGTTGAAGAGAAACATATTCCCTACCAATAACCCTCTTTTCCCATTTGAAAAACAAGTTCAAAATATATTCCTCCCCACAAAATAATTGTGCCATCAAACACGAAGAAGAAACAAATTGGTGTTTTTAATGTCATGCACCGTATTGTAGGCCAAGCCATAAATGTAAGGACAAAATGATCTACCATTATGAAATAAATAACAAAAACATCGATAAGGATGAAGAAACATGTGATGCTTATACATATACCACACAAATTGAAAATGAAAACCTTAGTAGTCAAAATACCATCCCGACTCCCTTTATTGTTTCACTGAGAGATATTTCTCAAGCCCATACTCTTAAATATTTTGGTTACATTAATAAAACAAAAGTGAAACTTCTCATAAATAATGGTAATTTTCATAAATTCATAGATACAAGAATAGAAAAACAATTAAATATGTTCATCTACCCAAACTCCAATTTTCAATTTGCAATACCAAGATATAAAACTACTCCATGCAATGAGAAGTGTTGTAAGCTAGAATTATCTATTAAAGTTTACACATAAATCTCCAACATATTCCAAGGTCATTGGGGGAGTAGTAGTTGTGCTAGGATCCCAATGGTTGGCCCCTAATCGTATTGTAAGGTTAAACCTACAAAAACAATTGTTGAGATTTTATGAAAATGGAAAAAATACAAATTTCATGGAATCAAGAGTCCACTCTGCCCCAATCCCACCAAATAGTATCGTCAAATAGAATGGAGAAATGGTTACCTATGTTTTACTTTTTTATTCAATTGTAAGGATCTCTATACTCTATATTTAATTGAGAATCCAAAAGGATTAGGTGCTAGTCTTGGGAAATATAATACCATTTTCCAAGACCTACCTCATGGGCTACCTCCAAAATGATCTGAAGATCTCATTATAGAACTATGCTTGGATCAACCATAATTAGGAGGAATTCTTATAGTCAATCTTACAAACAAACACACAAAAACTGAATGCCTTGTTCAAGAATTAATAGAATGTGGTGTAATAAATTGAAGCAAGAGTCCATATTCATCCCCAGTCACGTTTGTAAGGAAAAAGGATGGTTCCTCTAGACTATGTATAAACTATCAAGCCTTAAATAAAATTACTATTGAATGTAAAATTCTCATTCTATTTGTGGATTAACTATTGGATAAGCTTCATGGTGCTAAGTGTTTCTCAAATATTAGTATGAACTTAGGCCATTACTAAATAAGAATTTGTCAGGAGGATATTCCTAAAACTACCTTCTATACTCGTGAAGGCCTATGTGAATTATGTATCATGCCCTTGACTATTTAATGCCCCAACTACTTTCCAAGTAGTTAATAACGATTTATTTTGTCCATACCTACAAAATTGTGTAATTATGTCCTTTGATGATAAATTAGTCTACAATAAAAATAGGAGCTCACATATCAAGTATATAGAGGTGGTGTTGAAACCATTAGAAGAACATAAGTTATGTGCAAACAAATCCATATGCATTTTTGGAAGGGAAGAAATATAATTTCTAGACCATGTGGTGTCAATTGAAGGAGTCAAGCTAGACCCAAATAATATTTCGATGATTATTGATTCACTTATCCACAAAAATTATCACATGATTATGGCGATTCCTATGTCTTATAAGTTATTATAGAATATTTGTAAAGATATATGTAGAGATTGTAGCCTTTCTAACAACACTATTAAAAAATGATTCCTTTAGATGGGATGATTCAATAGAATCTTGTTTTAATAACATCCACTCCTATTTTAGTTACCCTAGATTTCACAAAACCATTGTTCCTCAAGTGTAATGTTTCAAGGGAAATAATAGGAACTATCCTCATGTAAGAAATCCATCCAATTACCTTTAAAAGTTGAAGATTAAACCCAAGATAGGAAGCAAAATCAATAGATGACAAACAAACGTTTGCAATCATTCACACCTTGCTAAATTGGAAACAATATTTGTTTGGTGTGAAATAGTTGGTCAAAATTACCACAATAGCTAGAAATATTTCCTAAACCAAAAGAACTTATCATCATAACAATAAATATGGGTAATAAAATATACAAGTTTTTGAATTTTGAGATTCTCTATAAGAAGGGCAAGGAAAATAAAGTTATATATACCTTATCAAAGAAAGAAGAGGGATACACTACACCATAAGCAATGTTAATAGTAATCCCTAAATGGATCTCAATTGTTTAAGCAAAGTATGCAAAAAGTTTGGAAATCAAAATATTAATTAAGAAGGTTGAATGGAAAAATGCATTGAGCTCAGGATTTTCTTAGAAAAATTATATACTCTAGTATAAAGGAAGAATTTATTTACCCAACCTTTCCAAATTCAAGGTACAAGTATTTAAACATAATCATGATTCCTTGATTATAGGCCACATTAGGTTTTTCAAAACATGCTACAACATTTGACAATCATTTTGGAAGGGAATGAAGGTTGATATTCATAAATATGTGTTTGAATGTGACACTTGTCGGTGCCAAAGGCTTGAATATGTTGTGCCTCCTAGTCTATTGCAACCCCCTCATATTCCATATAAAAAATAGAATAAAATACCCATTGATTTCATCACAAGTTTCTCTACCTTAGAGGGGAGGGATATAATATTTGTAATCATATATTGATTAACAAAATATTCTCACTTATTTGGTGTATCATTGAAAGGTAAATCTAGTTGAATCACTAATTTCTATTTTAAAAATATCTATAAACTCTATGGATTTCAAAAATTTAATATCAGAGATAGGGACCCAAAATTCACCAACAATTGTTAGGGATTGTTTCAGAAAGTGGGAATTGCATTAACCATGAGAATTTTATACATAACAACCCCATATTGATAGTCAGACAAAAGCAATAAATAAATTCCTTGAAGGAGACCTAGGGAATTTTATAAATGACCATTAGTAACTTGTGGTCACACAAATGGCGACACCTCACAAAATGATAATGCAATATTTCCTACCACACTTAAATAAAAGTGACTCCCTTTGAATTTTTATATGTGAAAAACTATCGATAAAAGGGTATGTTACTCCCAATTTCAAGTCACTTGTAAAAAACTACCTAGCTGCTTTTGGCAAAATCCTTTGTATCACAAAGAATCATCTTGAGAAATTAAGGAAATGAATCAAGAAACAAGCTTATTTTAAGGGAATTGATTATGAATTTGAATTAGGATATTTGGTGTTTATATCTATCTATGATCCAATCGGGATATCGATGGCCATCCAAATACTCCACTGGCTCAAAGCACAATTCTCCATATCGACAAATTTTCTACAATTTTTATGGCCCTAATCTTTCAGGGCCACTTTGAGGCCCTAAATGATGTTTTTTTAACATGGCGGGGGCCAGTCGAAATGTGTAATTCTTGGCTAGATCTTTCCAATGGGCTATTGAGCATACCTAACATATATTGTATGCAAAATTTATGGCCCTAGGAAGTTGATGTACCAACTAACCCTAGTGGGGCCCACAAGCTTCTTGGATTTTCATCTCTTAGGGTTAGGTTTTTTGGATGTTTAGAGTTTCCTCATTGATTTTGATGTTTAAAAGGGCCTTTCAGCCTCATTGCAACTCACTTTAGTGAAGGCACATAACTATCACATCTTTTGTCATGGATAAGCTACCATCATTTGAGTTAGTTTGTTTCATTCTCCATTTTTACAATTTCAACACTTTCCATGTATTAATAGAAGTCAAGCTTTACTACATCTTTATGTTTTAGTTATAAATATGTATTTCATTCAATTCCCTTCATAAATATGGATCAAACTCCAATCATTTAAGAAAAACTCACTTAAGAATTACAAAATCATAAACTTATTCCCAAGTTATATGGTCCTTACCAAATCCAAAAGATAATAGACCAGGTAGGATTTGCATTGTATATCCCAAACAAGGGGAAGTTAAATGTGTTTTTAGTGTTTCATTTTTGAAGAAAAAATTGGGTTGAATAACATTTATACAAGAAAAGTTACCTTTTTTGGATGAATAATGTAAATTGGGATTGGATCTCTAGGCTATTTGATGATTTGAAACAAAAATCTTCATTTTAAAGGATGTAAACAAGTACCTTTATAAAGTGGAGGAACCTATCGAAAGATGAGAATACCTAGGAAAATGAAGTAGTCAAATTGTTACCAATGATTCAAGGAAGAAGCAATTCAGGAGGGTATGACACTGTTGATGGTGTTGGACCTGCCAACATTTAGGGGATCTCCCCGACATGAAGTCCCAATCAGAACTCACACCACTTGGTGTAGGAGTCCCATCTGGTATAAAGGCCTGATTGACAATTCCTTAAAGATTTTCCTTGGCTTTAGCTGTCAGCACAAGAGAGTGATGTAATGGTGTCTTCAAAAGAAAGGGGAGTGTTCCTAGTGAGTGTGCAGTGAAACTGTGTTGAGGTTCTTCTACTGCAAAGGGGAAGAGAAAAGTGAGCCTCTAAGTGAGAGGTAATAGTACCACCTACGAAGAGACACACATGAACCGGGAGGACCCTTCTAACATGCAACGAATAGTCCACAACGAATGTGACATTTGTTACAACCAACAAACTAGGAAAGATATGTAAAGTATCCCGTGGAATAGTCTACAAGGATGGGACATCGATAACAACCATTACAACACATCCTCAATAAGAAAAGCACTAAAATAACCAAACTAGTTCAATTATCTTAGTACATGTGAAAGAAAACATGAAATACAAACGTCCACCGAATAGTCTTACAAACATTCATAGTCCATGCATGAAGAACGTGTTGGCCTTAAAAGGATCATGTTACTAAGAAAAATTTCCAAGACACATGTTAACAATGTACATCACTAGCCCTAGTAGTGGGACATTGGAGCCACTCCTTTCTCCTCAAAGAAATAATTGATCTCTCTAATGCCTTGAGGGAGGGGCCAAGTTTTAAAGTCTTTTGCTCATAAAATGAGGGGGTATATATAACCAAGGCGTGATGCTCCCCCCTAGTGACTCTTTGACTACCCTCATGACTATTCAACTTCCTATGGCTTTTCAACTTACATGACTCTTCATATTCATGGATGTCCTTTAGAATTCCACTTTACATTACATTTGATTAAAATATAAATGGTCCACAATAGTGATGTGGCATATGAAAACTCATGACATGACTTGACATGACACTGCTGACATGGAATCACTTGATGATGTGGCAATGTCAAGTCACTATTGCTGCTGAGTGCTAGATGCCTTCTTGGATATGCTTTCTCTTCTCCTCTACATAACTTGGTGATGCATGGTCTTCAATGATCTTAAGTCTTGGATGGTAGTTGAAAACTTGTGTCCCTTTCCTTCCTCTTTATAGATTCACTTGTAAGTTTAGCTACAAGAGAGTATTTAGGCATGCTTCCCTCCTCCTTATCCTTCTTCATAATCTCACCATGACTTGATAGTGTATCTGTTCCTACAATTCACTCATGATGGGACGAAATCAATCCAAAAACTCCCTAGTCTAAGACGATGCATTATTATTCATGAACTGAGCCTAGGACAAGTCATAGACTGGGAGAGAGGGCCTAGTGAATACACATTATACAGTTCCAGTAGACATAGAGAGAGCTTGATCAATGAGAGCATAGTGCGTAACTCAGGCTAGACTAGGGGATATTTTTGCACAGTCCTCACTAAGGAGAAAAATTGTGCAGTGCCCATTGAAGTAAAAAATTGTTTAAATCGAGCAGGAAGTGGACGCTGCGGGATGGAGTCCTGGGAAGACAGAATGCACATTTTCAAGAGGCAAGGGGGACTGGGTAGCTTGGAGGCTTGGAGAACATAACTGTCCAGTTTCTGGAAGAAGTTAGCTTTGACTGAGGGAAGGAAACTAAATGAAGCATCTGCATAGATTTGGAGGCCAAGGGAGGCTGGGATTTCTGTGCTATGCATAGTTCTAGTAGGAAAGGAAAAGGCTAGAGGGTTGAAGATATGAAGTGTGTAGTTCAAGGCAAACTAGAAGGAAAAACTACACAATTTTGGAGGTCAAGGGAGGCTAATGGACTCAAAAATTGTGCATAACAATAAACATGAAGGACAGGGACTTCATACTGCACAGTTCCAAGTAGCAAGGTCACATCCAAGAGGGCTAAGACTGTCCAGTACGCAGTTTAGTCGAGGCTCGGTGAAGCTAAGTTGCCCAGTTAAGAATATTTTCTAAAAATGTCTATGTGGTAAGGGACATGGACTTGTGATGAACTTGAACTGCGATCACACACTTAACATACTTTGAGGACATGACAACATAGATCAGCGAAACACACAAGCAAAGCATTCCCCTCTATGTGACTGCCTCATGACAAGATGCGATAAGTGCGACACTCAAGATAGACTTTAGGATGACCACGACGACACTTGTGCAACAACACTCAAGACTTTGTGTATGAATGCAACGAATGTTTACATGGTTGGGACAACTCATATACACAAATACCGACCTTTGAAACCACCAAAAAAGGCTCACAAAACATTATATAACAATCAAACATGCCAAAAGAAGAGAATTAATCCAACAAGAAAAAGGGGCCAAAAAACTTCAAGAAAGATCATGAGATGAGCTTGAGTGTTTGCAACAATCAAGGAAAATACGAAGGAAGGCTCCAAAATTTGAGGGAAAGCCAAAATTTTGGAGGTTATTGCAACAACTACAACACTTGGCGACACACTGGTTAAACTCCAACTTCTCTATCTTGGTCAGTTTCTTCTATTCAGGGCCTTGGGTCCTCAGGGAGTATTGATTCATCGTGTAGATCACTTTGGCCTTCCCACTTATCCCATGGGAATACATGGTCCCCCCATACCTTCTCAGTTGAACAAAACATAAGATTCAACATAATCACAATGTTTCGAGTACGGAAGGTTAGTTTAGATTGTGAGCTTAAGATTTTCAGAGTATACTTTTTTCATCTCTGGTGTTGCTCTGTTTCCAGCAGGCCTAGATAGTACCCCGATGGAGTCACATTGGAACACAAACATTGTTCCGCTAGCGAGCCTAGAAAGTACCTCGACGAAGTTTCCTCCTTCACCTATTTATGTAGGAAGCCTTTCTCTTCTTTTGCCTTTATTTATTTGTTTAAATAGAGTTGTGCATCAACACTTATTTATTTTAGGGCGGAAGAGGGATCCCGACTTATTGAGAGCCAAAGAGGTTGTTGCTTCAAAGAAGCATATAGAGACCTCTGATTTTGGTTTGCTCGTTTAGATTTTTCCCCTTCTCTGTTTCTACTAATTGGATAAGCTTGAGAAAACCAACAAAAAAACCAAGTATAGGGACGAGGTTTCCAGACTAGCCATGGGTTCATGGTTGGACCAAAACTCTCCTAACGAACGAATCGTATTTTCCATTGGAACTTCTTTGGCCAAAAGATGTAACCAACACAAGGAAGATGAACAAAGGGCTAGCCAAATGCTGAAGTGTTATAAGCCTCTTTACAGCTCAACCACACACACACTTAGAAGCCACAATACAATCATGCTCAAAACTTATTCACATAACAAAATGAAAACAAAATTCAAGCAAAGAAACAAATATCAAACAACAAAAGACTATGTCCATAGTGCGAGGCACAACCCGAGAGTTTCAATGAAAATAATTTTTTAAGTCTTGGCCATTGATAGGGAGAGAGTCAATCTTCCCATCATGTGATTGAAGATGATATGTGTGCTGGCCAAGCTTTTCATGTACCATGTATGGTAAAATCCACAGGGACTGAAACTTAGTGTGTTTTCCTTTGTCCTTGTAGTCTTTATCCCACTTTAAGACTAAGTCACCCACACTAAAGCTATTTTTCCTAGTAGACTTCCTGTTAAACCACCTCTTGATACGGCTTTGGTGAAGTAAATTTTTTTCTTTAGATTTCAACCTTTCTTCTTGTAGCTTGTGCAAAGTTTCCATCCTATGCTAAACTAACATGCATGGCTTGCCTTGGGACTCTTGTGACAGTTGGAGAGTAGGCAAGTAGATGTTCAGCTGGAGGATGGATTCTTTTCTGTACACCAGGAAGTAAGGGGAGGTGTTCAGGAAATGTTTTGATATGACTTGACCAGCCCATAAGGCATTCACCAAAGAAGAGTGTCAGTTTTGCTATTCAAAGAATATAGTCTTTTTATGATGCGAATAAGGTTCTTGTTTGTGGATTCAACAAGACCATTCCCATATAGATAGTAATTAGCTGAATACTTCAAGATAATACCATTTTACAATGTGAAATCATAAATACTTAATGATGAAAAGTATGTTGCTTTGTAAAAAACAAGTGAAGTAGGAACACTGAACTTGGAAATGATGTTATGTTGCAGAAAGCTAATCATTTCATGATTGTTCACATGTTTTAGTAGAACTACCTCAGTCCACCGTGTGAAATACTCTGTAACAGTTAAAATATAGCGATGCTTCTTTGAAGAGTGTGGGAAAATTTCCTCAATGATGTCCAAGCCCCACTGTTGAAAGGGTTCTTCCACATCAATGGGCTGCAGTGGGGCTGCTGACCTCTCATTTCTTCCAGCACAACTTTGACATATCAGACACTTGAGGAAGTAGCAGAAGCAATAAACTCAAAAGAGGAAGAAGAATAATTTTCTTATAACTTGGTCATCCAGTTCACCCTCCTTTCACCCAGCTCTTGTTGAACAAGCAGTGACCTAACTGCTGGGTGTGGGATAAAGATAACACAACGATTCTTTAACAGATAGGGTCTGAAGTGCTTTACCACCTTGTACATTGCATAAGCCTATTTTTCCATGATGGGGTAATTAATATCTGGTCCTTGTAGACTCGCGCTCATGAAGGAGATAGGTCATTCATTGTTCAATTCATCCTTTTGAGTGATAACAACAACAAGATAGGTATCAAAAGCAAAAGTGTAGAGAAATAAGTCTTTATCGAATTCTAGGATGTACAATGCGAGTGTTTCTACTATAGCTTGTTTTGATATGGGTAAATGTGTCCTTTTCCCTTTTATCCCATTTATAAAATGCGTCCTTCTTCACCATCTCTTGTATCGATTTGAAAATCTGGGCATAGTCAGAGATGAACTTACGGAGGAAGTTGATCTTCCCCAAGAAAGACTGCATGGCTTTCTTATTCACTAGGAAGGGAATCTGCGTGATAGTCCTGACCTTGTCTGGGTCTACCTTGATCCCACTTTTAGCAATGATGTGTCCCAAGAGATTACCATCGGACATTGCAAAGATACTCTTCTTAGGATTCAAGGATATCCCGTACTTGTGGCATCACTCAAAAATATTCTTCAAGTGATGCAAGTGGTATGAAATTTGTTTTGAGAATAATGTTACATCGTCAAGATAGACCACTACACTCTGGCCAATGAGCTCGCAGAAGGTGATGTCTATTGCACGTTGAAATGTTTCACTAGCATTGATTAGCCCAGATGGAATTCATCAAAACGCGAACGTGCCCCACTTTATTCGGAATGTAGTTTTAAGTCTGTTAGGCTCTGCAACCAGAACCTAGTTATATCCCGAATATCCTTCAAGCAAAGAAAACATTTTAGACCCCGATATGGTTTGCAGTATTCTCTCCATGGATGACACTAGGTAGTTTTCCTTGTCTAAGGTGTAATTGAGATTCCATAAATCTAAACACAAGCGGATCCCCCCGAACTTCTTCCTCATAGGAACCAAATTTGACACCCACGTCAAGTGTCGCACCTTGTATATAATCCAACCATCCAGAAATTTTCTCAACTCCTTCTGTATGAGAGGATCAAGCATTGGATGAACTTTCCTCATCTTCTGTTGAAATGGATTGGCCCCTTCCTTGATTGGTATTACATGCTAAATGATTCACATGTCATATGTTTTGAGTTCATCGTAATTCCACATGAATACATCATGGTACTGCTTGAATAAGATGATGAAGGTTTGGTGCTCTTGTGGTGTGAAACAAGTACCAAGATTGACATATTTTAGATACTTCTCAGTTCCCAAATTGATCTGCTCATGCGATAGAGTGGAATTGTGAGTCTTGGCATTGACGGGTCCCCGAAAGCGGTTCTATAGATCATACAATTTTTCTAATGATACCACACCCTTGGGGATGAGGTTCCCTTTACATGCATTGGCTGCATCCTGAAGTGCCTTTTCATGCTCGTCCTCATCGATCGTTGCGTCTTTGAATACATCATTGTTTATCATAAAATACAGTATCCATTGGTTTTCATAAAAAACGCGTAAGTTAGTGATATTATGCAAGATGGAAGGGTTATAAATAATTTCAATAGAAAATCCATCCCTTAATGGTGACATTCTAGTAGTAGCATTTTCCATGGCTTCCACAACTGCATTACACATTCTTGGAACGAAAATAATATTAAAATCTTGGAAATGTGAGAAAATATGCCATACCTCTTGTTGATAAATTTTAAGATGAGTTGACACACAATTTATGGTGTTACGTACTTGTTGCACCATGATTTCTGAGTCACCTACCACTTTCAGAATGGCAAAGTTGAGGTCAATGGCCTTCCAGAAGCCCAAGATGAGCACTTTTTACTCTACAGTGTTATTCATGCACTTGAATTCCAAGAAGTTAGAGATAAAATGTTTTATCTATAGTGAGTCTATTAAAACAAAACCAGCTCCAGATCCCTCTTGCATTTTGGGACCATCGAAATACATAGTCAAAAAATCGTATGTACAAGGACTATGAATTGAACTAGTAGTAGTAGTACTATTAATAAATGTACAACACTCATTATCACCAATTGGACAATGAAGGAGACCCAACTGTGTGTCTGGTGGAACTGGGGAGGGCTCTGCAAGATGACACCCCAACCGAGTTTCTAGAAAGTAATTTCCAAATAATATTTATGCAAAAGCCATTGGATTATTCTGTCCTTTCAAGGGAGTAACCATGTGTTTCATATATCTCTCTGACTCTACCTGGATCTAATTATTTCTGCCCTTATACAGAAGCCATAAGTGTGACCAGTCTGTGGCAAAGTAGCCTTGAAGCTTGCTAGACCAGTCTCTACTTAGTAACACACCGTATGTTTTCGAAATGTCCACAATCACTATGTTGATACATTGGTGGACTTGTTCGTCAGATGATAAAAAGATGATGACATTGCTGAGTTCACCAATTGTCTGGACATGATTTTTGTCCAGATGAATAATATGTGCATCTATCCTTTCCCATTTAGCGTTGATTTTCTTGGCAATAGATACTGGCATGAAATTCACCGATGCACCCGAATCAACCAAGAAAATGTGTTGGGCATGGAATCCCCCCAAGGCATGTTTTGGGGCTCAAAGCCCAAGTTTTGACTGAATTTTGTTGTAAAGTTCCGCAAATTGCGGGTGCAAAATTATGTTAGAGTCACAGTGTTGTCCGCCCTAGTTTTGTAATGTAATGTTGGCCTACCCATGGCCCGCAGACCATGGGATTGTATAAATAGAGTGAGGCTCTAAGTGTAAGAAAAAAGAAGTAGTAGAGAGAAGAAAGAGTCTAAGCGACTAAGTAAGGTGTGTCTTTGGGTCATAGAGTAGGAGAAGGCTCTGCAGCTGAGTGCGCGGACCCCTGCAGCTAAGTGCACAAGGCGAAGTCGAGTCTGTAACCGAGGAAAGAATTAATAAAGAGAAATTTTATCATAATTCTGTGTAAATGTTCTTGAGTTAATGCATGGTTGATATAATTTGCAAATATACTATTTATTTACTGCGCGGACCTGTATGAATGGTTTATATTGTTAAGTATAACTTAAAGCTTGCAAGTAGGCTAAGCTAATCAATTAACAGTGGAATATCAGTAAGTTCTTGGGTAATAAGAACATTCGGCCCCCGAGTAGGGCTGAGTGAAGGCAGTATCTCATGCTGCGAGGTACGGGATCATGCACGTAGGGTTGAACCGCGGACCACTTGAACTCATTAGACATCTCCAGGGTGTAGAAACCTGGTTCTAGCACCCTCCCATACTACTTCGGGTGAGACCTCAGTCCATGGACTGTTGTCGAAAGGGCTAGTAGTACTGGGATTTGTTTGGTTAAATAAACTCTGAACCCGGGTCAGGCCCAAATAAGCCAACAAATGGTTTCGTTGCCGGGATTGGGATCTGCATAAGAGATTTCTGATGTCGTGTCACTGGAATTCGAAAAAGAAAGAAATTGAAGAGTGGTTGGACAAAAATATTCACGAGTTCGCGGCGCAGGAAAACATGAATCCGCGAGTATTGAAGGAAGAGTGGTTAGAGCACTACTTATATACGGAAATCCACGAAATTTTCTTTGCATCTTTCCCCTCCGAGTTGTACGAGTGGATCACGAAGCTAGCAGACAATTAGGGAAGGTGTAGGCTCGAAAAACCTATTGTGTGGACTCCAGAGTTGGTGCACAGAATGGAAGTATCAGAAGATAAGATCACGCGTGCTATGGACCGTTGGCTCGATCGAATTATGAGAGGGTTTATCACTGAGTTCGTGGTAGATACTTCAGTCAGCTATAGAAAGGTGGAATGACGCTTCCTCAAAGGACCGCGAGGTAAGTACGTTAAATATTTGAACACTTGGATTAAAATGATACTGTGTGAACAACGGGTTATGTGAATAAATTGATGTTTGGGGCTACGCAAAGTGGGAAGATCTACAAAAACGAAGGTAGCGCAAAATTAGATACTAATCCCTTGATTTCACCTCCATGGGAGAGCGAGGAAGAGCTCGTGAAAGTTTCACCAAGAAGTGCGATTAGTCTGATAAGACATCGAATTCCGCGCATACCACCCCCACCTACACCACCACCAGTTTCACCATCTTCACCCCGATCTTCGCGCACACCACCTCTGCCACCACCATAGTTCAATATGGAGAGCGCTATAAAGTTTCCGGTGTTCAAAGGATTAGGGAATGAATATCTGGACCAATTTTGGTTCATGGTAAAGGCTGTATGGGAAGCACAGGGAGTCATGGATGACAACATAAAAAAGAAACACTGGTCAGCACCCTGCAGGATCACGCACTGACGTGGTACATTAAGCATTCCAATGACAATCCAAACGCAAGGATTGTGGATATCTAAGCTGCAATAAATAGGGAATTTAGCAGGACAAAATTAGAGATACAACCAATTATTGGATTTAAGGATACCAAGATGCTTCTAGGCGAGACCCCTTGGGAGCTAGATTAGAGACTGAAGTGTATGATTTGTGAAGCCAACATGACCTTGGTGGATGGGAAACACCACACATGGTTTGTAGCATCCCTAATGCCCCATCTAAGGAACACGCTGTCACAACAGAAGCTGTCAACTCAGGCCAATGCCTTGGAGATTGCAATGGGACTACATGAGACCACGATACAACATCCTAACCTGGGAGTCCAACAGATCCAGGCATAGTTGAAAAACTTGCGTCTTGAGATGCAAAGTTTGAAACAAGATAGAACAACTCGCACAGAGGCACACAAGGAGGTATGGTGCATAAAGTGCAAAGTCCAGGGACATGACAAGGACCATTGTCCAGTCTTCACTAACTACCTAGTGGGAGGAGGGCTAATTCCATTGAGACTAGAGGCACAAGCAGGACCAAGCACGACACCTGCATTATGGTGTGCGATTTGTCAGATAGGAGGGAAGCATGCTACAGATAACTGCCATCTATTACAGAAGTATACACATACGTCCCAACAGTTGTTCTGTAATTTCTGTAGGTCAGTAGGCCATGATGAGCACACCTGTAGAAGTTATGAACTGATGATGGATCAGACTCCTACCTACAGAGTTCAAACCCAAACAGGAGCCCTCGATAAAAAATGCAGGGATGGCGTGCACTGGATTTTAGGGGTGCAGATGAGGTCAATGTGGAATGGGGCCAGGAAGGGGTCACAGATAGCTGATTTGTTACAATTGCGGAGGGCCAAGGAATTATGCCCGCGATTGTACAAATCTGACGAGGACATCATGCTTATACTATACCCAGTTTGATCATGAGATGAAGGATTATCCCACGCTGATAGTGAGGTTGCGCGATAAAGGAGCACTCCAACCTCCCCCGACTCAGAACCTGCAAATGATGAGGTCTGAGTCGTGCAAGGAAGAACCAAATGTAAATATCGTGCTCCGAAGTGGTATTACAACAGGAGATGACAAAGGTAAGCAACCTAAAGAGAGTGCCTGGGTTCATAAGGCTCCAACAAAGGAAACAAAATTTGATTTGGAGTGCGCTAAGGAGACATTCATGGAAGCTAAGAAGAGCTTCACGGAGGCCTCCACTTCAGGTAGTAAAGACAAGATGGAACTGGAGATGGACCCATCAATGCTCAGTAACTTTCTAAAGACATGCATGAAGTTGCTGCGTGACAGAAAAGCGGTGAAGGGGCTGCAAGAAATCATCACTAGATGTGCTAGACCAGGAGAACTGCGCGTAATCTAGAAGCTTAGAAAGCATGCAATGCGAGCAGGAAGGGAGATGAGATTTGTTAGAGTTGGTCTAGTCAGTCCTCTGTTAGGGATCAAAACTCTTTATGCATTTCATTTTTAGGTGTCCCGCTCCATTCATTCAGCTGCATTCTGCTAGGGGCATGCCATGATCTGACGAAGAAAGTCATGCTAGTCATTTCCCCTCATGTCTCGCTCCTGCTGGCTTATGTCTTTGTGTCAAATAATCAAAAAGTCCATAACAGTCAAGGTCTGGTCCTTTAATGGACAAAAGTCATTTTTGGTCATTAGGTCTAGGGATTGATTAGTTTGGTCTTTAAATATGTCCAGTAAAGCCATGTAGGCCAGAGTGATGCTCTTGCAAAGTAATGATCCGCAGATTTCATCATCTTATTGATAAAATTCGACAGTTCATCAAAATTCTGTTTTGAAGAAAAGTCAAACAGTGCTATTGGTGACAAAATTTTCAAAAAAGGGTCAACAATTGATTTCTTCAGGTGCAGTCATGGTTTCCGCGTCCAAATTATCTATCATGCTATCCTTGCAAAAAGTGTCGAAAATTTCATCGGTTGAGCCCAAAATTCAGAGAAAAAGTGAAAATCAGGGTTATATTAAAGTCAGTGAAAAAAAAAAGTGTTGAACAGGACATTAGAAAAGTGGGTTTTTTAAAAAGTAAATTTAAAACATGACCTCCAAGCCTATATACACAAGTTTCCATCACAAAACAAACTCATTGTGCAATCAAGGCATTGGGAGAATGTTGCAAGGTAGTGAGGTGAGTAATTGAGCGATTTGGAGCAATTGGAGGGAGTTTCAGGGTGCGCAGAGCACACAGGCAAGAGTGCAGCGCACACACCGGGTGCGGTGCACACAGAGCCGCCCGCAGTGTTAAATCATAACCAGCGCGGTGCACACAGAGTGCGTGGCGCACTGGGCTTTGCGCGCAACGCACAGGGACAAAACGCCCAGAACTTTACCAAATCACCTGAAATCTTTTGTGGAGCTCATCTATTTGCAAGGTAGGCTCGAAACATAACTTGTGCATCAAATTTTTATGGGTGATATAAGGGTTTTTATGCTTGTAATTAAATGCAAAAAATTTTCATAAATCAAACACAAGAAGACATCAAAGAAAAACTATTCTGCTAGGGTTTGTGCCACAGGGTTGTTGCTGCCAAGGTTATTTTTCCTACCCTACCCCTGTTCCTTATTTCCCTATTGAATTCTTCCTACTATCACTACCCTAAACACTACCAAACTCCTCATTCCCTTACCCCTCCTCCTATCACTCAATAAAAACCCTAAAACCATACCTTGCCAAAAAACCAAACCCTACCCTATCAAAATACCCCAAAGCCCCCTACATATCCCTAAACAAAATTCTCCTATAACCCCTATTCCCATTATATTATCCCCCTCCTAATACTCCCTTGTTTCATTTTCCCTTGGTGGCAGATTATCAAAACAACATAGCTTTCATCATCATCAAAGGGGCAGCCTAAATTTAGTTTATAAAACAGCAGGCATGGCATCCGAGGTTTCATTAGAGTATGAGGAGGAAACGCACAGTGACACAACTTCAGGAGAACAGGCCCCCAGGAGACATCACTGGAGTGGCAAACATGTTAGAGATGAGCCAAACACCCTCACCAAGTTGCAGATATGCCATCTTGCTATGTCATGTTTCCAGCATTTAGCATGTCTTGAATTTTGTCAAAGGGTGGCAAATGTCAGAGTTCATCATGAGTTGGCCCGTCTTTTTGCACTTCACCTACATGGAGGTCAGTCTATCTTGGTTGGGGTCACTTTCACATTGACACCCGAAACCGTATCAGTGGAAATAGGCATACCAAACATTGGAGAACAATGGCATAAGAAGAAGAAGGTGGAGAGGCATCATTATGAGCCTTACATTAAGGCCAGTTGTTTGAGTCAACTCACAAGAGTTTTCCCATTCAGATTTTTGAGAGATGAGTATGCTCGCTCATGAAATTGATCATGAAGTACTTCAGTTGTGAGGGGAGGTTTTCTTGCCTTTATTCCTATCACATCAGGTTGCTCATGCACTTTACCCAGTTGCGGATGATGAACCTCCCATTTTTCATTTGTGGGAACATAGAGGGGATGAAAAATTTCATGCAGCACAAGACCCCTCAACAATAGCTCAACAATGTTTATCACTTTGCTCTTATCCGGATTTTGGTGGATCATTAGTTGGGATTGCAGGGTATTGCTTGGGAGGACTTCATCTCCCATGACTTCTTCAGCGCTCCACAGGTAGTATTAGAGGTAGAGCATGAGATAGGTGGGCCATCTCATTAGTATGAGCAACATGAGACTGCTACTATGCAAGTATACATCACCTATCAGAAAGGCAGTAGACCTTTGTTTGCAGCAGCAAAGCGAGTGTTATCTCCACCCGGGGTGGAAGGGGCCTCTTTTCCGACATTGGCATCACATGAGTAGGGCAGAGGTAAGGAGCCAGTGCAGGAGGAAGGGCCATCAGGTGAACGAGGGACCGAATTCGTTCTCCTCAATGATGATGAGACGGATACAGAACCAACAAATGCAGAGCTTACAGAGATCATCCAGGAGCAACAATCAGTGATTGAGGCCTTATCCCTTGACTTGGAGAGGGCCAAGTGGAACATGAAGTACCTGGAGCAGAGAAACAAGTAGCTTGAGGGCTAGCGAGCGATTATGGAGCTGCAAGACATTCGTGAGCATCGCCAAGCTGCTCAAAGGAGAAGAGCTGAGCTCACATCATTGGAGCAAGAAATCAATGAGGATCGGGAGGCCAACCTCGAGAGGGTCAACATGCACTTGGAGCGGCTACTGGACAAGGCCGATTACGACCTTGCCTTGGTGAGACACATGGCTTATCAGTACAGGACATGAAATATGAGTGCAAAGGCCCGGATAAGGAGTTTGAAGGCGAAATTGAGGAAAGCAACAAGAAAAGAAAAAGAGGCAAAAGAGAAAGATCGGCTTCAATCTTTGCTGAGGCTTCCTTGGCACATCATAGCACTCCATAGAGAACCTCCAGCCCAAATTTCAAGGAATTTGGGGAATTTTTGGTCACATGACAAATTTTTGGGCAAAACATAGGATTTTTCTCCCAGTGGCACGACGCTAAAAATCTAGGGCTTCAAATGAGGAATGGTTTGCATTTTTGGATTCATCATGGAAAATCACGACTACTGGTGCCCGGACAAGAAATTTGGGCAAGATATGAGTCTCCAGGAGGTCAAAAACACCCAAAAAATGGCCTCTCTGCCCCTTTTTTGACACACAGGAAGCAGTCTTGGGAGAATGAAGATTTGGAGGGGAAAATGAGCACTAAATTCAAAAATTCCAGTGGGGTTAGAAAGTAGACAGGACAGGATTTCCAACAAGCCCACTTGGGTGCATTTTGGACACCTTCAAGTGCCCCAAAACAGGCCCCAAAGTAGCATGATGCACAGAGAAAATGGCGTGGCGCACAGAGGAAAAATTACCAAATTTGCTTCCATTTCGCGAATTTTCGATTCGCGACTTCTCCAAGTGGGCCCGCTCATCTACACTTCAGTTTTTTTGGCACCAAATGCGGCATTTAAAGCATTCTCTTTCCAGATGGACTTCTATCCAAGTGGCGAAGGAAGGAAAACAGTCACCCAAGTCAAATGTCATGTTTGTAGCGCTGCACCTGTAGCTGATGGTTGGCTCTTCATCTCCATTTTGTAATGATTCGAGTAACTCCCCAACCCTTGGGCGTTCTATCTCTTCATGGCACATTCTATATATTGTATGTAAGCTATTTGCAAAGGGTTGGTTGGTTTGTAACTTCTGGGAGACTGTGGGAAAGAAACTTTGTTTCTTCACTGTGTATTTTTAACAGAGAATTAATGAAAGGCAACAGCTCTGTTTCATGAGATTCTTGTGGTTGTGAGTGTAGCAAATGTGTCTCTTATGTTTTCATATGTATTTCGTTATGTTTCATAATTCAATTCATGTTCATTTCCAGTGAAATTTTCTGAGTGAGATTAGGTAGAATTCAATTTTATTGCTCTGCCTGTGGGAAAATTTCATGTTCAGTGTTCTTCTTCTGTTGAAAAGGATTCATGTTCCTATGCCCTTTTCACACTCCTCAACAATCTCTCTGTTCCGCGTTATTCCAAACTAAATTGCTACACTTTCCACCTGCCTTGCCTCACGAAGTAATCTGTGCCTTTGTATTAAATTCTCTGTTCTTTGCTGACCGTTGGTCCCATACCATCCCAGAAGCTCGGTCATTCATAAAAATTGTTTCTTGTATCCATATTCACTTACTAGCCTAAGATCAATATTTCATTGTAAGTCATCTCAGACTATTTTTTTCTTACCTATGCACTGAGCGTGACTCGGAGAGAGCCCTCTCCTGTTCTAGTAGGGCTAGCTACCAGACTAAGCGTGGTTTGTGGTTACCCTGAATTTTGCTTTCCTTCAGCCTAGGGCATATTTAGGTGCTAACATAGTGGCGACTCCACTAGGGAACAAAACTGAAATCAAATGCCCTTGTTTCAAAATAATTCTAAGCTTCTGGATGATGAGCTTAGGATTGGATAAGCTGAGTAAGTTGGTTGTGTCTTGTGAGTTTCCTCAATAGCATGCTGGCTTCGAGACGATATACCAGAGCCAATCCAGACCCAGATCCTCCTCACATCTACGAAAACCCAAATTTGATTCCAAGGCTCCTTCGTCAGGAAAGCACCATAACTCCCGTGTTCAAATCCCATTCATGTCCCGACATTTTTGAGTATCTTGAAGAGCTTGAGTTTGACGAACGGTTTGAGATATCATTGTTTGAGTCTAAATCCAAAAGGGTTGTTGATTATACTGTCCCCAATCCATAATTTCTTGTAGACTTAGAAAAAGAAAGAGCTAACCAATTGATCGATAATTATGTTGCGGCACAACCCCAAACTCTAATTTCTAGCCCCTTACAAACAGTGCACACCCCTCCAACACCTCCAAGGCCAAATCCACTGAGAGTGATGGCTGCCCGTTTCGCACCCCTTGTTCTGCCCCAAGTTCTAGGTGATATGCCCTCAGATTATCAAAGTAAAATCCTGTTTTTTGATGGCACTCCTAACAGTATTATTGCTCAGCAACATGTAGACAAAATGGCAGACTTCTATGAACTCCATGAGATCGATGCAGAGAATGTGGCAATGAGACTCTTTGTACAGACATTTGCAGGTGAAGTGAGGAAATGGTTCAGAGGTTTGCTGGCAGCACGTATCGCTACCTTGGATGAACTACAAAGACAATTTTTAAACCGATGGGAAGTGAAAAAGAATCCCCTTCAAATTCTGGCTGAATATGAACAAATCAAACTGGTGAGTCGGTCCAAGATTATTGTGTTAGGTTCAATACAGTTTATAACGAAATTCCAGATCATCTAAAGCCACATGTGGGACTAGCTATGATGAAATTTCTAGATGGTTTTGATGCTGACATGGCCTACCAATTAAGGGAGAGAGAATCGGCCACAATGGAAGATATGCAGAAAATTGCGGTCAGTGTTGAAGCAAATCTGCTGTCTAAAAGAGCTAGAGCGAAAGTAGAAAAGAAAGTCACTGTTAAGGAAGAGTCTTATTCAATGGATCAACTACTCAAAAAGGTAGAGCAGATGCTTGAAAGGGTGAAGCTCGATAAGCCTGAGCCACAAGTTAGAAATCCTAACTTCCGTGGCCAGCAGCAGCCACAATATAGAATATGACAAAGAGATCAGCGAACCTAAGAGCAGATAGCACAACAGCTGGTACAGACACCTTTACAACAGAATTTTGTGCATGGACTGGAGTCGGATGAGGACGGGAATATAATAGGCGATGAAAACCACCTCTTTACTCTAGATGAGCTGCCTACTTACATTACCGAAGAAGAAGAGTGTGCGGTGAGTTCAGTTGCACACAAAGACACAGATTTCATTTTGGCTAGTGACACTGTTTTGGAAGAAGAATCAGAGGAATATCAAAGGGGATATATGAATTCTCTGTCCGCACAGTAGCAACAATATTCACTTAGAAACAGAGATGTGCCAGCCAAACCAATTCAGAAAAAGAAGGATGTTGAAGCATCAAAGAATGATTCATCAGCTACACAAAGAAAAGGAAAGGAGGCGGTTGGTCCGAAGAGCATCAAATCAAAATCAGCAGAACAATCACAGCAGCAAGCAACATTAAAGGAAAAAGAAAAGAAAGAAATCCCAGTCAAAGAGGTAGAAAAGACTTCCACCTTTAGCTTAGAGAATGAGATTTCTAAGTTAAAGGTATCCATCCCCTTGACTGAAATAATGAAGAACAACGGTTATAGAGGAAAAATATCTAAGATGTTGAATTTGGACCCAATGTTCGACATGGTGAATGTTGAAGACGATCAGCCTGAAATGATTTTTGGGCCAGCATCGAATGGTGAGTCTCCTGATAGCGATGTGCCACCCTTTTATATTAGTTTACGATTGCATGATTTTGTGTTACATAATGCCATGTTCGATTCCAGAGCTTCTCACAATCTCATGCCCAAGGCTATCATGGATAAGCTTGGTATGGACATCACTCGGTAATACCATGATCTATATTCATTTGATTCCAGAGTGAGGTGTATAGGACTCATCAAAGACTTGGTTGTGAGTCTGGATCATCTCCCAATGAAAAATGTTTTGATGGATGTGGTGGTAGCAGATATTCCTCCAAGGTTTGGGATGCTTCTTTCCAGGTCTTAGGTAGCGAAATTGAAAGGGACACTACAACGAGATTTCTCCTATGCAACGATTCCGGTGTTTGGACAAATGAGGAAATTATATCGGGAACAAAAAATGAAATATATGATCACCAACAAGGAGAAACCAATAAATCATCCAATTAACTATGTACATACAGATTTAGAGTCTTTGGTTTTGTTTTCAGATAGTTTAAATGATATAGATAGTTAGTTAGTAGAAGCAGATGATATTCCGGAAATAACAGAAAATTTCAGAGAAATTTTAAAGAAAGAAGAACAAGAACAGCAGAACAATGTTGGGCAATCAGCTGAAAGTAATGGACAACAAGCAGACAAGGCACAACAAATAGATCTCCAGCACTTACAAGAGGAGGAAGAAGGTTTGTGGACCATGGATTTTGATGGAGCAGTGGGAAATGATGGCGCCGGAATTGGAATTTGGGTACGCAGTCCTTTCTCCGCCCCAAACAAAGTGCCTAGTAACGTGAGGGTTTTCTCTTACAAGTTGGCTTTTGAGTGTTCAAACAATGAAGCTGAATATGAAGCTTTGATTGCTGGCCTGAAGATTTTAAGAAAGCTGAATGCTAAAAGGATTTTGGCATATGGCGACTCCGAATTGGTAATAAAGCAGGTCAGAGGTGAGTATCAAGCAAAGCACCCTAGGATGTGGGCCTACCGTAATGCAGTTTTAGACATCTTAAAATTATTTTCAGAATACACCTTGACATGTGTGCCTTGTATACAAAATAGTATTGCTGACGCTCTTGCCAAGGCAACAAGTAGTTTGAAAATCCCAATGAACTCCAGCAATAAATTTGAAATCCATGTCAAGCATCGTCCAACCATTCCAGACAATCAGAGATATTGGCAAGTGTTTCAAGATGATGAGGAAATTAATGATTTTCTGCAAAACAAAGGAAATTTCAATGAAACCTCAATCGATGTAGAAAATGACGATGGCGAAGGGAATGGTACAGATGAAGTGCAGATCAATGAAATGGACGTGTTGCAGCTGAAGAATAACATTATTCCTAAAGGCCTGATACCTCTAGAAGAAATTTTTGATCAAGATGATGTAGCCCGCAAGCCAACATTGCAGCCAATAGAGAAGGGTGTAGAAGAGGTCAACATAGGAACAACTGCCAATCCTAAGTTGGTAAAATTGTCCAAAGCATTGCCGCCAAAGATCAAGGACAAATATATCAGTTTGATGGCTTCATTTGCAGATGTGTTTGCTTGGGACTATTCTGATTTAAAGACCTATGATACCAATATAATTCAGCACACGATACCCATCAAGCCCAATCAAAAACCATTCAGACAGAAGCTGAGAAGGATAAATCCAAAGTTGCTGCCATCTATTGAAAAGGAGGTAAACAGGTTGTACAAGTCAGGTATCATTGTGCCCATCAGATTTTCAGATTGGATATCTAACTTGGTGCCCATACGAAAGAAGACAGGTGAGATCCGCTTATGCATTGATTTCAGAAATCTCAATAAAGTCTCATTGAAGGACAACTATACACTTCCCAAAATGGACCATATACTTTAGAGAGTAGTGGGGGCATCTCGTATGTCACTACTTGATGGTTATTCCGGATATAACCAAATTTCTATCCATGAGGATGACCGAGACAAGACATCATTCACCACTCCATGGGGAACCTTTCATTATGCCAAAATGCCTTTCGGTTTAAAGAATGCAGGCGCCAAATTTCAGCGTGCAATGGACTTGGATTTTGCAAATGAGAAGGATGTGTTTTTGGTGTTGTACCTGGATGATTTGACAGTGTTTTCCAAATCTGATGAAGAACACATGCACTATCTAAAAACTGTCTTTCAAAAGTGCAGAAAATATGGTTTATCGCTGAATCCTAAGAAGAGCTTGTTCGCCATGGAGGAAGGCAAATTGCTTGGGCACATTATTTCAAAGGATGGCATTCGTATTGACCTAGCACGTGTGCAAGCAATTCAACAAATCGATCTGCCCCAGAATAAAAAAGAGATACAATCATTTAATGGTAAGATGAATTTTTTGCGTCACTTTGTGCCCAATCTTGCTGAACACTTAAGAGAGATGACCAACATGCTCAAGAAGGACAGCCAAGTGAAATGGACAGAGGAGGCTGTAAAATCTTTCAATTTGGTCAAATTGGCCCTTTCTTCAACTCCAGTTCTAGTCAGCCCGGACTACACTCAGGATTTCACATTGTTTTCATTTGCTTCAGAGCACACTATGGCAGCAGTATTATTGCAGAAAAGAGATGATCACGAAAGACCCATAGCATTCTTCAGCAGGGCTATAAGAGATGCAGCTTTAAAGTACAACATCATTGAGAAGCAAGCCCTGGCATTGGTGAAGGCATTGAAGGATTTCTGGGTATATATTCTACATTCTCACATTTTGGCCTATGTTCCTAACGCTGCTGTAAAGGATGTTTTAGTGCAGACCGATCCGGAAGGAAGAAGAGGCAAATGGATTGCAGCCTTGCTGGAATATGATTTGGAAATAAAGCCCACAAAGCTTGTCAAAGGACAGGGGTTGGCGAAGTTAATAGCCGAATCAAACTTGCATGCATTGGACATAAATCTGATCGCTGCTATGTCTGATGAGAATGAGGAAATATCATCCATTCAGGTATCTGAAATGTTTGCTCTGTCCCCATGGTATTTAGATATAATATATGTGCTAAAAAATCTATCACCACCACCCGGCATGACTAGAAATAAAGCGAGAACACTCAAGTTGAAGGCTGCCAAGTTTTGCATTCTAAATTCTGCGCTGTACTGGAAAGATCCCAATGGCATTTTGTTGAATTTTTTGGTGGAAGAGGAGGCAAAGAAAGTCATGGAGGATTTCCACGGAGGAGAGTGCGTGGTCACCTTTTTTGGAAGTCAACAACAAATAAAATTTTGAGAGCAGGGTACTATTAGCCTACATTGTTTGCTGATGTGTACAAGATGGTCAAGCGCTGTCATAAATGTCAAATTTTTGAAGGAAAACAGAAATTACAACCTTTGCCACTTAAGCCCATTGAGGTGAGCGCTCCTTTCCAGCAGTGGGGGTTGGATTTCATTGGTGAAATTCATCCCGCTTCTTCTAGATGCTATCCCTGCAAAAAGTGTCGAAAATTTCATCGTTTGAGCCCAAAATTCAGAGAAAAAGTGAAAGTCAGGGTTATATTAAAGTCAGTGAAAAAAAAAGTGTTGAACAGGACATTAGAAAAGTGGGTTTTTTAAAAAGTAAATTTAAAACATGACCTCCAAGCCTATATACACAAGTTTACATCACAAAACAAACTCATTGTGCAATCAAGGCACTGGGAGAACGTTGCAAGGTAGTGAGGTGAGGAATTGAGCGATTTGGAGCAATTGGAGGGAGTTTCAGGGTGCACAACGCACATAGGCAGGAGCGCGGCGCACACACCAGGTGCGGCGCACACACCAGGTGCGACGCACACAGAGCCCGCCCACAGTGTTAAATCATAACCAGCACGGTGCACACAAAGCGCGCGACGCACTGGGCTTTGCACGCGACGCACAGGGACAAAACGCCTAGAACTTTACCAAATCACCTAAAATCTTTTGTGGAGCTCATCTATTTGCAAGGTAGGCTCGAAACATAACTTGTGCATCAAATTTTTATGGGTGATATAAGGGTTTTTATGCTTGTAATTAAATGCAAAAAATTTTCATAAAGCAAACACAAGAAGACATCAAAGAAAAACTATTCTGCTAGGGTTTGTGCCACAGTGTTGTTGCTCCCAAGGTTATTTTTCCTACCCTACCCCTGTTCCTTATTCCCCTATTGCATTCTTCCTACTATCACTACCCTAAACCACCAAACTCCTTATTCCTTTACCTCTCCTCCTATCACTCAATACAAACCCTAAAACCCTACCTTGCCAAAAAACCAAACCCTACCATATCAAAATACCCCAAAGCCCCCTACATATCCCTAAACAAAATTCTCCTATAACCCCTATTCCCATTATATTATCCCCATCCTAGTACTCCCTTGTTTCATTGTCCCCTTGGTGGTAGATTATCAAAACAACATAGCTTTCATCATCATCAAAGGGGCAGCCTAAATTCAGTTTATAAAACAATAGTCATGGAATCCGAGGTTTCATTAGAGTATGAGGAGGAAACCCACAGTGACACAACTTCAGGAGAACAGGCCCCCAGGAGACATCACTGGAGTGGCAAACATGTTAGAGATGAGCCAAACACCCTCACCGAGTTGCAGACATGCCATCTTGCTATGTCATGTTTCCAGCATTTAGCATGTCTTGAATTTTGTCAAAGGGTGGCAAATGTCAGAGTTCATCATGAGTTGGCCCGTCTTTTTGCACTTCACCTACATGGAGGTCAGTCTATCTTGGTTGGGGTCACTTTCACATTGACACCCGAAACCGTATCAGTGGAAACAGGCATACCAAACATTGGGGAACAATGGCATAAGAAGAAGAAGGTGGAGAGGCATCATTATGAGCCTTACATTAAGGCCAGTTGTTTGAGTCAGCTCACGCGAGTTTTCCCATTCATATTTTTGAGAGATGAGTATGCTCCGCTCATGAAATTGATCATGAAGTACTTCAGTTGTGAGGGGAGGTTTTTTCGCCTTTATGCCTATCACATTAGATTGCTCATGCACTTTACCAGGGTGCGGATGATGAACCTCCCATTTTTCATTTGCGGGAACATAGAGAGGATGAAAAATTTCATGCAGCACAAGGCCCCTCAACAGCAGCTCAACAGTGTTTATCACTTTGCTCTTATCCAGATTTTGGTGGATCATTAGTTGGGATTGTAGGGTATTGCTTGGGAGGACTTCATCTCCCGTGACTTCTTCAGCGCTCCACAGATAGTATCAGAGGTAGAGCATGAGATAGGTGGCCCATTTCATTAGTATGAGCGACATGAGACTGCTACTATGCCAGTATACATCACCTATCAGAAAGGCAGTAGACCTTTGTTTGCAGCAGCAAAGCGAGTGTTATCTCCACCCGGGGTGGAAGGGGCCTTGCTTCTGACATTGGCATCACATGAGTAGGGCAGAGGTAAGGAGCCAGTGCAGGAGGAAGGGCCATCAAGTGAATGAGAGACCGAATTCGTTCTCCTCAATGATGATGAGATAGATATAGAACCAACAAATGCAGAGCTTACAGAGATCATCCAAGAGCAACAATCAGTGATTGAGGCCTTATCCCTTGACTTGGAGAGGGCCAAGTGGAACATGAAGTACCTGGAGCAGAGAAACAAGCAGCTTGAGGACCAGCGGGCGATTATGGAGCTACAAAACATTCGTGAGCATCGCCAAGCTGCTCAAAGGAGAAGAGCTGAGCTCACATCATTGGAGCAAGGAATCAATGAGGATCGGGAGGCCAAACTTGAGAGGGTCAACATACACTTGGAGAGGCTGTTGGACAAGGCCGATCAAGACCTTCCCTTGCTGAGACACATGGCTTATCATTACAAGACACGAAATATGAGTGCAAAGGCCCGGATAAGGAGTTTGAAGGCGAAATTGAGGAAAGCAACAAGAAAAGCAAAAGAGGCAAAAGAGAAATATCGGCTTTGAATCTTGGCTGAGGCTTCCTTGGCACATCATAGCACTCCATAGAGAATCTCCAACCCAAATTTCAAGGAATTTGGGGAATTTTTGGTCACATGACAAATTTTTGGGCAAAACACAGGGTTTTTCTCCCAGTGGCCGACGTTAAAAATCTAGAGCTCCAAATGAGGAATGGTTTGCATTTTTGGATTCATCATGGAAAATCATGACTACTGGTGCTTGGAAAAGAAATTTGGGCAAGACCTAAGTCTCCAGGAGGTCAAAAACACCCAAAAAATGGCCTCTCTGCCCCTTTTTGACACACAGGAAGCAGTCTTGGGAGAATGAATATTTGGAGGGGCAAATTAGCACCAAATTCAAAAATTCCAATGGGGTTAGAAAGTAGACAGGATAGGATTTCCAAAAAGCCCACTTGGGCACATTTTGGACACCTGCAAGTGCCCCAAAACAGGCCCCAAATTAGCGAGGTGCATAGAGAAAATGGCGCGGCGCACGGAGGAAAAATTGCCAAATTTGCTCCTGTTTCGCGAATTTTCGATTCGCGACTTCTCCAAGTGGGCCCGCTCATCTACACTTTGGTTTTTTTTGGCACCAAAGGTGGCATTTAAAACATTTTCTTTCCAGATGGACTTATATCCAAGTGGAGAAGGAAGGCAAACGATCACCCAAGCCAAATGTCATGTTTGTAGCGCTACACCTGTAGCTGATGGTTGGCTCTTCATCTCCGTTTTGTAACGATTCGAGTAACTCCCCAACCCATTGGGCGTTCTATCTCTTCATGTCACATTCTATATATTGTATGTAAGCTATTTGCAAAGGGTTGGTTGGTTTGTAACTTTTGGGAGACTGTGGGAAAGAAACTTTGTTTCTTCATTGTTATTTTTGACAGAGAATTAATGAAAGGCAGTGACTCTGTTTCATGAGATTCTTGTGGTTGTGAGTGTAGCAAATGTGTCTCTTATTTTTTCATATGTATTTCGTTATGTTTCATAATTCAATTAATGTTCATTTCCAGTGAAATTTTCTGAGTGAGATTAGGTAGAATTCAATTTTATTACTCTGCCTATGGGAAAATTTCATGTTCAGTGTTCTTCTTCTGTTGAAAAGGATTCATGTTCCTATGCCCTTTTCACACTCCTCAACAATCTCTCCATTCCGCGTTATTCCAAACTAAATTGCTACACTTTCCGCCTGCCTTGCCTCACGAAGTAATCTGTGCCTTTGTATTAAATTCTCTATTCTTTGCTGACCGTTGGTCCCATACCATCCCAGAAGCTCGGTCATTCATACAAATTGTTTCTTGTATCCATATTCACTTACTAGCCTAAGATCAATATTTCATTGTAAGTCATCTCAGACCGTTTTTTGCTTAACTATTCACTGGGTGTGACTCGGAGAGAGCCCTCTCCTGTTCTGGTAAGGCTAGCTACCAGACTGAGCGTGGTTTGTGGTTACCCTGAATTTTTCCTTCCTTCGGCCTAGGGAAGATTTAGGTGCGAACAAGATTGATTGTGAAAATCAGGGAATATGAGATGGATCAAGTGATTTTGGATCTAGGATCGGATGTGAACATCCTGCCAAAACAAACATGGCAGTGCATGGGCAGGCACGCATTACAATGGTCTCCTATTCAATTGCAAATGGCGAACCAACTAAAGATCCTACCTATGGGAATATTGCAAGGAATAATGATAGATATTGGAGGTGCGAGCGCACTTGCAAATTTCAAAGTGATAGAGATTGTTGATGACAACGATCCCTATCCTGTGCTATTAGGAATAGATTGGGCCGCTGACATGAATGGAGTGATAGATCTAAAGAAGTGCAAGATGATTTCTGAGAAAAATTCACTGCGCGTAGTGGTACCTTTAGACCCCATGGAAGGATCGTGCTACACAGAGCCGGTGCACGACTACGACATCGAAAACGATCTAGACTGTATCTACAAGATAACTACGCAAGAGTAGCACTGGGTGAATCCAACAACGGATGGCAGGATTTCATGGGAGCGCGAAAGATCCTACACTTCAAATTCAGAAGAGGAGATAGAACGATGGTAGAACCAGTTACATGAGGTAACCATGCTCAACTGCAACATGATGATAAGTTCACTATGCTGCATGGAAACAGAGGTAAGAGATCTACCTATGTATGAGGGGTTGACAATGGTGGATTATTTCTTGAACAAATTTGAAAGAGAAGTTAAAAAACAACAACGTTTCGATGCTCTGAAATGGGCACTGCGCGCAACGCTTGCAAGATGGTGGGGTATGCATCAAAGAAGTTTTGAGGACTGGCGCGAATGCAGAAGGATGATGCTCATTGTAGGAATTTACAGGGTAAGTTCCATAGAAAGAATACCAAAAGGACACCGCTCACAACCAGATCTCAAATGAATACACCAGTATTTTTGACGTGGTTAAAACCCTCAGAGTGCAAGGAGGGAAACAGTCCACGGCCTGTCCCAATGTGGGTACTACAGGCAATTTATTAATCAAAGAATGAAAATTTACATAAGGTTCTCTCATGCACGGATTACCCGAACAATGACCCTCCATGCGCTTTAAATAGAACTCATGGACCAATCGGGTGTCAAGCCACGGATCAAGTGTCGGTAATACCGAGGTGAGAGTGAACCGTCGGATCACTACATATCGTGACCGTCGGATTGTAAGTTACAAAATGTACAACGGTAAAGAAACACACTTTACCTAACTCTAACCTAACTCTATACTAGACCAAGTTGAACTTAACTATATCCTATGTGTCGGAATATCCTAACATCCCCCCTTAAGAACAACTTGGGATAGGATTGAAGGATTTAAAAATATGACACAATAGGAGAAGGAAGGAGGCACTAGAGCCTATCCCCCCTTAGTGACAACTTCCTGAACTCCAAGCATATATCGAAGTTTAGTGAACTTCGCCTCTGTGAGAGCCTTTGTGAAGATGTCTGCAACCTGATCATCTGTTGGACAATATTGCACTTCAAGAACATGGTCATGAATGAGCTTTCTGATGAAGTGCATGTGTAGTTCAATGTGTTTGCTGCGCTGATGCTGGACTGGATCTTTGCATAGCTGAATGGCACTTTGATTATCACACCAAAGTGTGGTTGGATGCTGCTGCTCAAAGCCAAACTCTGATAGGATCTGACGAAGCCACAAGGCTTCCTTACTAGCTTCCACGGCACCACGATACTCTGCTTCTGCTGACGAAAGAGAAATGGCGGCCTGTTTCTTACAAGCCCATGTAATAGGTCCTGAACCAAGAGTGAAGACATAACCGGCAGTAGACTTCCGATCATCAGGGTCACCAACCCAATCAGAATCAGTGAAACCAACTAACAGAGGAGCTGCTTTGGCACTGTAATGAATCCCAAACTGTACTGTACCTCGAACATAACGAAGTATTCTTTTAGCTGCTTTCCAATGACTTTCACGGGGGTTTTTCATAAAACGAGCAACAAGGCCAACAACAAAGGAAAGATCAGGACGAGTATGGGTTAAATACAAGAGTTTTCCGACAAGTTGACGGTATAAGGTAGCATCAACTTCAGGAGAAGTACAAGAGACTGAAAGTTTGACTCCAGACTGAAAGGGAGAAGGGGCTGGCTTACAGTCTTCCATGTGAAAATGACGAAGAATATCACAAGAATACTTGGACTGGGAAAGGAAAATACCCTCTTGGGATTGCAAGACTTGAAGACCGAGAAAATAGTGTAAGTGTCCTAAGTCTGTCATTTCAAATTTCCTTTTAAGGCTGGACTTCACATGGTTTATAAGGTTGGGATCACTACCAGTAAGAATAAGATCATCAACATAAAGAACAAGGATGATAAGAGAGTTGCCCACTTTCTTGGTGTAGACAGTATTGTCAGAATGACACCTAGAAAAGCCAGATTCTAAAAGAAAGCTATCCATTTTGGCATACCAAGCCCGAGGAGCTTGCTTGAGGCCATAAAGGGATTTCTTAAGTCGACAAACAAGGTTGGAGTCTGTTTGTATGAAGCCAATGGGTTGTTCCATATAGATTTCTTCCTGCAAGTCCCCATGCAAGAAGGCAGATTTAACATCCATCTGATGGACTTCCCATTTTAAAGAGGCAGCAAGGGAAAGAACAAGGCGGATAGAGTTCATTTTGGCAACAGGGGAGAAGGTTTCAGTGTAGTCAATGCCTTCGACCTGTGAAAAACCCTTAGCAACGAGACGAGCTTTATGTTTATCAACTTTCCCATCTGGTCCATACTTGGTTCTGTAAACCCATTTACATCTAACAAGTTTGCGTCCCTTTGGTAGAGGAACAAGATCCCATGTATCATTTGTCATTAATGAATGATATTCTTCATTCATAGCTGCTTCCCAATGTGGATGGCCTGAAGCTTCTGCAAAAGTGTCAGGATCATGATTTACTGGAGCTTGAGCCAGTAAAGAAGAGGCTCTTTCAAACTGAGAACGTGTACGTCGCTGATCTGTAGGATCACCGGCAAGATCACCTGCTGCATCCCGAGTAGCACAGACCCATCTTGGAAGTTGAGGATCCTGAGAAGGTGGGGGAGGATTATCATCCTCGCTTTCATCATCTGAAGAAGAAATTTTTTCAAAAATAGAAGAGATAGGAAGAGGTGGCACATCCGCCGGACTAGGCTCGCAGGCCGATTTATTTTCATCAAATTTTACATCTCTTCTAATGATAACATTTTTGGACTTAAATGGAATAAGTCTATAACCTTTTACATCTTCAGAATATCCAACAAAAGTACATTTCTCACTCTTAGGTTCTAAAGCTTTATGCTTTTCATCTGGAATATGGGCCCATGCTTCACTTCCAAACACACGAAAGTGACTTACATCTGGTTTAATGGAACTCCAAGCTTCTTCTGGAGTGATATTCTCTAGAACCTTAGTAGGAGTGCGATTGATTATATAATTTGCACAATTAATTGCTTCGGCCCAAAAACTAAGACTGAGTCCTTTAGATTGAAGCATACAATTAGCCATTTCCTTTAAGGTGCGATTTTTCCTTTCAGCTACACCATTTTGTTGTGGAGTGTATGGAACAGTATGTTGCATTTGAATTCCATTTTCGGTGCAAAAGTTGATGAATGTGTTTTTAACATATTCTCCACCATTATCAGTTCTTAGCTTAAGAATTTGATGTCCAGATTGTTTTTCAACAAAGGCTTTGAAGGCCAAAAAAGTGTTAAATACTTCGCTCTTGAGTTTTAAGAAGTATACCCAAGTGCGTCTGGAGAAATCATCAATGAAAGTTAAGAAGTACTTGCAGCCATTGAATGAAGCAACAGGAAGAGGACCACATAAATCACTGTGCACAAGCTGTAAAGGGGCTGAGGCGTGCCAAGAGGCACGTTTGTCAAAACTGTCCCGATGATGTTTTCCGAGTACACATCTGGAACAAACACCATCTCTGCAAGATACCATAGGAAGACCTGTCACCATATTTTCTTTACATAGATGCTGAAGGGAGCGATAGTTTAAGTGACCAAATCGCTCATGCCAAAGTTTGCTCACTTCATCATTATGAGCAAAAAATACTGAGGGAAGATTGGATGACCCAAAGTTGTGAAACTTATACAACCTTTTGGAATCATCAGCAAGACCAGTAGCTAGAATCTGTTTAGGATCTTTTAGATCCTTGATTACAACATCATGAGGTGAAAATTCAACAATTTTACCTTCACCTGAATGAGTTATCTGATAGACAGATAGAAGGTTGCAGGATAAGGTTGGAACACATAATACATCATTAAACTGACCATTGTCTAGATGGACAGTTCCAGTCCCTACAACATTAAGAGATCTATCATCACCAATATATATATTTTTGGTGTTACAATCATTTAAAGAAGAAAACATGGCTTGGTTTTTGGCCATGTGACAAGAGGCTCCAGAATCAATGAGCCACTCATGAGAATGAGAAGAAGAAGAAGATACATTTAATGCATAACCAGACTGAGATGATTGACAATGACATGCAGAAAGTGCCATTCCGGAAGTTGAAGTTGAAGTAGGCTCCACATGGATGTTATGTTTCTTCATTGCGGCTTCCAAGGCTTCCATCTTCTTAAAGCATTTAGATTCTAAGTGGCCATCTCGATTACAAAAGTTACAATGTCTATCAGTTTTCTTCCATTTGTTTTTATTGGTCTTATCATTTTGCTGAAATGATCTTTCATTTTGAGGCTGAGATGGTTTAGGACCATTCTTTTGAGGATATGACTTCTTAGGATTCTTTGAATTTGGTTGCTGTTGGGCGGCTAACGCTTTCGTGGAAGAGTTTCCAAGATTAAGAAGACCAAGGTGTAAGAGTTTTTCTTGTTCTCTTATTAAGGAATCACAAAAGGAGTCAAAGGAAGGGGCCTTGTAGTCTTGTCCTTGACAAATGAAAGCTTCCCTTGTAGAATGGAAAGTGGAAACAAATACAGAGTAGGCTGGTCCCAACTTAGTAAGGATGGAATAAATAAGGTTACCATCTTCTTTCTTAACTTTAACACCTTCCAAGAGATATCTAAGGGTCTTGAATTTGGACAAGAAATCTTCAATGCAAGAAAAATTATTAGGATCCAAAGTAAGCAGCTCATTTTCAAGTTGATGGGCTCTAATTTCATTTTTAATCCCAAAAACTTTAGCAAGTTTTTCTAATGCTTCATGAGGAGTCTCAAGTCCTGCAATGTGGAATCTAAGATCAGGAGAAATAGACATCCCTATCAAACCACGTGCTTGATCTTGTCTATTTTCCCATTTTGCCGCCTTGTCTTCATCTTGTGGTTTCTTCTCTTGGTCTGTGGCTATTCTGAAGAGACCTTTACTTCTAAGTAAATCTTCCATGTAGTCTACCCATTGGAAGTAGTTAGTGCTGTCAAGAATGACTTGGCATGGACTTTCCATTTTTAAAAAAAAACTGAAGCTGAAGATGCTGAAAGTAAGTGTTCCAACGGATAGATCTCGAAAAAATAGGCGGTTTTAAAAAAACGGCTCTGAAAAAGGCTTCCGGATGAAGAAGTTATGGCTTTTTGAAAAAAAAATTGTTGACGTTGCCGGCAAAGTGCGCGAATGTGCGGGAATGAAAAAATCCGCCTCCACAAAATGAAGACTTGAACCCAAGGCCTCTACTCTCTTAAAATAGCTTTGAACCAATTGATCTATACAAAAAATTTGAGAGAGAGAGAGAGAGAGAGAGAGAGAGAGAGAGGGGGGGGGCCTTGGTTTGCGTGCTTGCCTTGAGAAAACTCTTTTTCCCTACAAAACACAAAACACAAAACCCAACACGAATATGCAAAGAAAAACGAACCTTGCGGCTCGAAGTTAGCTTTAGCCAAAAAACTAGAAATTTTAAAAAAAAATCTCAAAGTTAGCTTTACCCGAAAAACTAAATATTTTTCTCAATGTTTCTGATTTTCTGAGATCACACTAAGGTGCAGGGAAAAGAGCATACGCATGAGAAAAATCCTTCCTTTCTGTTTCTGATTTGCCCAGATCGCACAGAGTCGCAGGGCAAAGAGCATATGCAGAAATGAAAGGTATAGATCCGGTTAAAAAAAAGGCTAAATAAACTGAGACCGAAATAAGCAGAGAGAAAATAACAGTAAACTGCAAAAAAAAAACACTGTATACCTCCCGATCTGAAAAATGACGCAGCTAGGGCTACCGGAAACCTTTTCGCGTGAAACGAAAGGGGTTCCTCATTGGAACAGATGCTCCGAACGCAACAGAGCAGTCCTCTCGGCCCGAAAGCAGTCAGAAATAGCAGATCTAGGAAACGACAGCCGCATGCAGTTCTACCGGCTTCAGATTTGGATCACCAACGGACGCGGCCCTCAAATAGCTCTGATACCATGTAGGAATTTACAGGGTAAGTTCCACAGAAAGAATACCAAAAGGACACCGCTCACAACCAGATCTCAAATCAATACACCAGTATTTTTGACGTGGTTAAAACCCTCAGAGTGCAAGGAGGGAAACAGTCCACGGCCTGTCCCAACGTGGGTACTACAGGCAATTTATTAATCAAAGAATGAAAATTTACATAAGGTTCTCTCATGCACGGATTACCCGAACAATGACCCTCCATGCGCTTTAAATAGAACTCATGGACCAATCGGGTGTCAAGCCACGGATCAAGTGTCAGTAATACCGAGGTGAGAGTGAACTGTCGGATCACTACATATCGTGACCGTCGGATTGTAAGTTACAAAATGTACAACGGTAAAGAAACACACTTTACCTAACTCTAACCTAACTCTATACTAGACCAAGTTGAACTTAACTATATCCTATGTGTCGGAATATCCTAACACTCATGTGGTTTGGAAAGCCTCAGATGCGGATGAAAGCTGGGTATGATGGACGAAATAGCCTATTCGCCCACCTCTCCCGATGGGTACAGGCATATGGTACGCAACCTGCATGAATGCACATCATCCTCGCGATAGGAAACAAGACCAATAAGAAGGATTGGGCAAGACGATGGCGCAAACAACAAAGTATGATAAGACCAAGTGCACCGAAGATTATCCACGTGCAAGCCTTTGAAAAAGTATGCGAAGTATTGAACGTGGTCCACCATGTGAGACACACTGACTAGGACCTGCGCATACCAACAGTTCTATGGGCTTATAGGACCATGTGAAAAACCCTGACCGTGCGGGCACTTCCTACACTAAAGTATGAAGTAGATACTGTAATCCATATGGAGCATGCAAAGCCTAGTCCGCGCATAGTATCACTCGTAGACACGACGGTTCGTGAAGCCTGGAAAGAAGGAATCACACAACCGCAAGAAAGAGAACACATGGGACTTGAAGAAGAAATCCAACAGGAAAACCTTAGACTCCGTGAACTTGAAAAAGAAAGGGTATGGTTAAGGAAGAAAATCACTTTGATGGACGCAGAGGTCAAGAAGTTGGAGGATGAGATAAAGGAAGAGTTTCTTGCCGAAAAAACTAGGATGGTAAGGCAAGGTGCGTACGATCATAATGAAAAGTTTGAGAACTATTGCCGTGAATTGGTTAGTCTAATGCCTCAGCTTGGACCGCATATCGCCAAGTGTAGTGACTAGGGTAGCGCATTGCAAATGGTGAAGTGCATGATGCCGACCAAAACAATAGAAGGTGGGGATTCTCTAACAACCCTAATGGAGAACAGAATGGAGCTCTATAGGGGTGGTGCGACCACCTGACTAGCTAGGGGAAGGACAGTCTTAGCACTCCAGGAAGTTAGAAGGGAGCCTGGGACTATAAACATATGCAGCAGATACTAGTACAGATGTATGGAAGTAGTTTGGACACAGAGGTCTCGAGACAACGTATGCAACAGATTTAGCAAGTAGCAGCTCCGTGTGCTGCTGACCTTTGCAGAGTTAGAGAACAGTTGGAAGGACTCCATGCCAAGTTCATCGCACTAACAGAGTGACTCGAGGGCGAGTCACAATGTTTGTTTTAGGGGCCTATTGGGCATGGAATCCCCCCAAGGTATGTTTTGGGGCTCAAAGCCCAAGTTTTGACCGAATTGTGTTGTAAAGTTCTGTGAATTGCGGGTGCGAAAGTATGTTAGAGTCACAGGGTTGTCTGCCCTAGTTTTGTAATGTAATGTCGTCCTACCCATAGTCCGCGGACCATGGGATTGTATAAATAGAGCGAGGCTTTAAGTGTAAGAAAAAAGAAGTAGTTGAGAGAAGAAAGAGTCTAAGCGACTAAGTAAGGTGTTTCTTTAGGTCGTAGAGTAGGAGAAGGCTTTGCAGCTGAGTGCGCAGAGGCCTAGTAGTCCGCAACTGAGTGCACGGACCCCTGCAACTGAGTGCGCAGGGTGGAGTCGAGTCTGTAACTGAGGAAAGAATTAATAAAGAGAAGTTTTATCATAATTCTGTGTATCTGTTCTTGAGTTAATGCATGGTTGATATAATTTGCGAATATACTGTTTATTTATTGCGCGCACCTGTATGAATGGTTTATATTGTTAAGTATAACTTAAAGAATGCAAGTAGGCTAAGCTAATCAATTAACAATAGAATATCAGTAAGGTCTTGGGTAATAACAACATTCAGCCCCCAAGTAGGGCTGCATGAAGGCAATATCTCAGGTCGTGAGGTACGGGAACGTGCGCGAAGCGACTTGAGTGCAGGGTCGAACAGTGGACCAATTGAACTCATCAGACATCTCTAGGGTGCGGAAACCTGGTTCTAGCACCCTCCCATACTACTTCGGGTGAGGCCTCAGTCCGTGCATCGTGGACTGTTGCTGAAAGGGCTAGTAGTACTAGGATTTGTTGGGCCAAATCAACTCTGAACCTGGGTCAAGCCCCAATAAGCCAACAAAATGTGTACATTGAAATTGAATATTTCAAATGTTAACAAGAACGATAGGCAAAGTGTGTTTTCATCCATCATGAGTGCATTAAGTATAAATGCAATAGTATCATGAGACTTACTAGATCCCTTTTCCCAAGAGGTAGCATTACATGAAGAGGTTTTCCCAAGTGCCCGTAAAAGGATGTCCCATTGGCTCATGATCTTTGTGAGTTCGAACATGGAGATGTTTTCACAAACCTTCTTCATATGATCCAAAATTTTATAGTCCACAATGAGAATACTAACCAAAGTGTCCAGGGATGGAACTTGGTTTGTCATTTCCAGAGCGATGGTTCTGTCCTTACTGCTGTCGGAAACGATTTTTGTTGAAACTGCTTTCCCAGAATTTCTTTGAGTGTTATGTGCTGAGTTAGCTAGTGGGTTGATTTTCCTTAATAGGTTTTCTTTGAATTTATACTTCAGCAACTCAATTATGGTGGTCAGACCTTGGATTCTTAGGTCGTATTGGTTTTTCTTCTTCTGGGACAGATCGCCACTCAGAGGATGCTTATCGGAAATACTCTTTTGGTCTATAAGGATATAGTTAAACATGTTGACTGCATGCCCAACAATTGGAGCTTCATCAACTATAGTAGCTTCTTCCTTCTCTTCATTAGGCTTAGTCTACTCCTTAGCCATGCCTGAATCAACACATTGCACAACCATCTTGATCATGAGTTGGTTCCACTGTGGGCACACCTTTTCTAAATGATGCTCTTGATGAAACGTGTAATATGAATCCATGCCTATTTTCTCAATATTCAGGATAGTATTGGAACTCTGCGCAAAATTTTTCGGCTGGATACTGCTACTGCCAGAAGTTGTACTCCTTTTGAATAGGTTACTTGAGGGGCTTGCTTCTCACTATAGTGTCACTTATTCTTTGTTTGAGTTTAGCCACTTTAGTGGTCAGAGAATTGATGAGACGAGTAAGGCTTTCAAGATAATTTGGTTCTTTCTCCTTAGCCTTGCTCACAGAGGCCTGAGACCTCTTACCCGTGTCCTTGGAGTCCTTTGCTGCTTCATCATATGAGATGACTCCAATAACGTGCAAGTACTTCTCAACAATGATAATCTCTTTGTAATTTTCTGTCAATGTTTGCTTCACAATTTTATTTACAAAATGTGCAATAGTTGCTAGCAAGACAAAAGTGTAGTAATTTATGGTGATGGAGTCATGAGGTTTTGTATTTTCCAAGAATTTGTTCAAAATGTGATTGAACCTTTGGTTTAAATATTTTAATTTTTCCTATTGCTCCATCTTAAGATTACCTAGCTCCTTTAATAACATGGCAGGGGTCTTATCTTCGACAAAATTTTCAAGAAAAGTCTTCTTGAAACCCCTCCAATTCTGAATGGAGTTTGGAGGAAGGTTGTGATACCATACAAATTATTATTATCCGAGGTACATGGAAAAATTCTGCATGCAACATCATCGTAACGTACCTCAAGTGTTTTCATATGTAGGTAAAATTTATCTAGATGGTCTTCAACCTTCATTGTCTTATCAGGGTCATACTTTGTTAAGAGATTCTCTGAATGCCTTGGCATATTGTGTAGGACACTCAAAAGTGCTAGTGGGCCCTGAATCTTCCAATCCAGATTTTGATATGCCATGTCTTCCTCTTCGTTGTTCTCCTCTTCATTTCCCAAAAATTTGATGCTTTTTCTACCTCTCTGCCCATCCCGCCAATTGTTGATCTCGAGAGTAAGGTGTTGCCTCCATTAACATCGTGAAAGAGTGGAGTCTCTTCTTCCCATTCCACAAAATTTTCTAATTCTTCAAGAGTGGTAAGAACCACTTCTTCAACGGACGAGACTACTATCCCCATGGAAGTGGTCTTGTTCTTATTTGGAGAATATGGAAGACTGATTACTCTAGGAATCAATCAAACACCTTCTACAAACTGCCATGTGATGGGGAAGATGGCCCGAAGCTGATCATACACAATTTTACGTTTAGGTCTGGGCTAGGAAGAGTTACCAAATTCAGAAGCATGATTAGGGGAGGTGGAGTGAATGTTGTTTCCTTGACCAGAAGATGGAATGATGGGGTTGGTGGGTCTATTAGCCATAAAATACCAGCGTCCCTACTTCTAGCCCCATAAATGTTTACGGTGCTAGACCTGCCAACATTCAGGGGATCTCGCCGATATGAAGTCCCAATCAGACCTCATGCCATTTGATGTAGGAGTCCCATCCGGTATAAAGGCTTGGTTTCCAAATCTTAAAATATTTGCCTTGGCTCTAGCTATTAGCATAAGAGAGTGATTCAATGGTGTCTTTGAAAAGCAAGGGAAGTGTGCCTAGTGAGTGTGCAGTGCAACTGTATCGAGGTTATTCTACTAGAAAGGGGAAGAGAAAAGTGAGCCTCTAAGTGAGAGGTAATAATATCACCCAGGAAGAGACTCAAATGAACTAGAAGGACCCATAAAAAATCCATCGGAATAGTCCACAACAGATGTGATGATCATTACAACCAACAAAAGAGGAAATATATGTCTAGTCTCACAGAATAGTCCACAAGGATGGGACAATGGTAACAACCATTACAACACACTCTCGATAAGATAAGCAGTAAAATAACCAAAATAGTTCAACTATATTAGTACATGTGAAATAAAACATGAAATACAAATGTCCACAGAATAGTATTGCAAACATTCATAGTCTCTTCATGAAGAACATGCTAGCCTTAAAAGGATTTTATTATAAATAAAATGTTCCAAGACACATGTTTACAATGTACATCACTAGCCCTAGTATTGGGACATTGGAGCCACTCCTTGCTCCTCAAAGAACTAGTTGATCTCTCTAATGCCTTCTGGGAGGGTCCAAGGTGAAAAGTATTTTGCTCATACAATCATGGGGTATATATAACCAAGGGGTGATGCTCCCCCCAGTGACTCTTTGACTACCCTCATGACTGTTCAACTTCCTATGACTTTTCAACTTACATGACTCTTCATATTCATGTGTGTCATTTGGACTTCCACTTTACAGTACATTTGATTACAATATACATGGTCCACAATAGTGATGTGGCATATGACAACTCATGAAACGACTTGACATGACACTAATGACATGGAATGGCTTGATGATGTGCCAATGTTAAGTTACCATTGTTGTTGAGTGCTAGATGTATTCTTGGATATGCTTTCTCTTCTCCTCTGCATAACTTGGTGATGCAACGTCTTCAATGATCTTAAGTCTTGGATGGTAGTTGTAAACTTGTATCCCTTTGCTTCCTCTTGATAGATTCACTTGTAATTTTAGCTACAAGAGAGTCTTTAGGCATGCTTCCCTCCTCCTTCTCCTTCTTCATCACCATTCCATGAATTAATAGTGTACATGTTCCTGCAATTCACTCATGAAGGGATGACATCAATCAAAAAACTACCTAGTCCAAGATGATACATTATTATCCATGAACTGAGCCTGGGAGAATTCAGAGACTGGGAGAAAGGATCGAGTGATTGTGCATTGTGTAGTTCCAGCAGATAGGGAAAGAGATTGATCACTGAGGCTGCATAGTGTGTAGCTAAGGCTAGACTAAGGGATATTTCTGCATAGTCCTCACTGAGGACAAAAATTGCATAGTGCCCACTGAGGGACAAAATTTCGTAGATCAAGTAGGAAGTGGAGGTTGTGGGATGGAGCCCTTCAAGAGGCAAGGGGGATTGGGAAGCTGGGAGGCTTGGAGAATAGAACTGCCTAGTTTCTGGAAGCAGTGAGCTTCAGCTAAGGGAAGGACACTAGAGGAAGCATTTGCATTGTTTTGGAGGCCAAGGGAGGCTGGTATTTCTTCACACTGCATAGTTCTAGAAGGAAAGGAAAATTCTTGAGGGTTGAATATGTGAAGCATGCAATTCAAGGAAAACTAGAAGGCACAACTACGCAACTCTGGAGGTCAAGTGAGGCTACTTGAATCAAGAATTATACAGAAAAACAAGCCTGAAGGACAGGGACTATGCACTGCACAGTTATGAGAAGCAAGATCACATCCAAGAGGGCTAAGATTGTGCAATGCGTAGTTCAGTCGAGGCCCGGTGAAGCTAAGTTTCCCGGTCGAGAAGATTTTCTGAAAATGGCTAAGTGTGGGAAGGGATATGGACTTTTGATGAACTTGAATAGTGATCACACACTTAGCATACTTTGATGACATGAAAACATAGATCATCAGAAAATACAAGCAAAGCATTCCCCTCTTTGTGACTGCCTCATGATAAGATCCGACAAGTGTGACACTCGAGATAGACTTTAGGACGACCGTGATGACACTTGTGCGACAACGCTCAAGACTTTGTGTATGATTGTGATAAATGTTTACATGGTTGGGACAACTCATATACACAAAGACCAACCTTTGAAACCACCAGAAAAGGCTTGAAAACATTATACAATAGTTAAACATGCCAAAAGATGACAATTAATCTAACAATCAAAAGGGGCCAAAGAAATCCAAGAAAGCTCATGAGATGAGCTTGAGTGTTTTCAACAATCAAGGGAAAGACCAAGGAAGGCACCGAAATTTGAGTGCAAGACAAAATTTTGGAGGGTGTTGCAGAAGCTACTATAGACTCATAACATATCTATTTAGAATAGTTTAGGTAATTAGATCAAAGTCATAATTATGTTGTATATGGAATTGCTTATGTAGATTCACAAATATATTCATCGTCCCCATGCTCAATTGTACCAATGATTTTGAATTAATGATAAATATATTCTATAATATACAATATGTTCCTTCCAAGGTCCCAAACCATGGGGAGGGGATGAAACACACATGTTTTTAGAAGCCTTGAGGAACAACTAGGAAAAGTGGGTTGTTATTTCTTGGTAGATGTATACTTTACCCAATAGGGAACTATTTGGATCATGGGATGGAAGTTAGATATCACTAGGATTTGGAGGATGACTTACAAAGGAATTAAGGGATATAAAGAAAGCAAGATTTGGTAAATGCATCAATAAGATTTATATGTGAAGAAGATTCCTTGGTATAAGAAGTGAACCTTTGGTGTATAACTACATAGTAAGATTAGTATATGCAATAATATTCCCTCAATTGAATGAATTCAAAGGGTGTTGGTGGTGAAAGGAGGTTTTGAAACAAAAATTTCCTATTAAAACACCCATCTTCCTTTTTCTTGCACTTGCTAAAGGGTATTAACATGGGTTAGCTTACAAAAATGTACATGGTAAAGTCTTGGCAGTTATTTCACATGTAGGAAGAGTAAGAAAATATTGCATTTATTCCTTCATTTTTGTTTCACAAAAAATGTATGTGATGCATGAAGGCCTATTTCCAGGGGAAAAGGAAATTACTAAAATGGGGAACTTTAGGAAGAACAATTGAAAGATGGTTCGATAATAAGGAGTTATGCAATGATTCTTCCCTTTCAACAATAGTAATATGGGTTATTTGGTGTGCTAGAAACAATCATAAGGTCTTCACTATGTGGACCTATGAAATAAAACCTACATTGTGTTATATTAAATAATACCCCTAATTTCCATAGATATGGATAAATACCTCTATAAATCCTTTTGTTAAACCCCCTTCCCAATACATATTTACACTAAAATTAACCCTTATTTCTATTAGATACCTATTTTAATACTCTAGAATACCTATAAACACCCCAATAACTTGCACCTCCCCCCAAATACTTACAATTTATTGTATTTATTTTCCATAATTTAAAAACCCCCTTTTATGAATGCATGTGATAAGAAATTCGTCAATAAGGTGAAGCAATGCCATTTTCCAAAACATTGTATTTTCATTGATTCATGTACCATATATGATAATATATGTTGAGATATCCAACAATTTTCAAGGGTAATGAAGAAAATATGGGTTGGTGACATTCTTATGGATATATCCCTCCCATGGGGATTTTTCAACAGAGCACCAAGAAGAAATCCCGGGGTCTAATTTAATTTTGGACTTGGGAGAGGGAAAAATCAATTGGGATGAATTGAATATAGTATTCATTCCTCTCACAATGACAATGAAAAAAGGAATTACTGACATCCAAATATTTAGGGACTCAAGGATAATATGGAACAATTGAATGATGTATCCTTAAATAACAACATTTTCTTGCAAAACACAATCTCGTAGGTAATAGAGTTACAATCATCTCTCAATAATTTTTCATTCAAACACATCTTTCAAGAAAGTAATGCTAGTGTAGATGAATTGGTTAATAAGGTTGTAGATCCTCAAGTATATGGGGGGTGAGATCATTTTTATCTTGTCCCATAAATTATCTGCATAAGTCATGTTTTTGGTTTCCATGTCCATGGTGGAAAATCCCATATCTTTAGATGTTATTGTTGGGAGTTGTAAGGTAGTCACTAGATATTGTAGAGAGTATGTGATTTAATTTTAATATTACTATGAAATTTTATGGGTTTTTTGGGTTAAATGTAGTGCATATTTCATGAAGTAGTCCTTTGTTGAACACATAATCTTGAAAACTTTAGTTTTTTATGACTTTCTCTATCCACTGAGATGCTTCCAAAATGTTAATTATGTCTTTCTACTTCAAATAAAAAAGTTCCATGAATTTTTTCTCATGTATTTTTCCATGCAATATATCTTTGTGGAAACTCCCAAGCTCTTCTACTCATTTCGAAGATGCTACCTAAGGTAAACCCTAGACTCTTCAGGGTATAAGGATAGGTTAGAAAACTCATCAAAAAATGGTTCACTAAGAGGAAACATGTCATAAAGGGAAATTTCAACCTAGGTGGGGAGGGTAATAAATTTCCCTCACAACCACTCGAGCTATACTCAATTGGCATGTGTGTGTGTGTTTGTGTGAGTGTGTTGAAAAATAACAAAAGACATATGAGTATTGGGGCCACATGCACAACCAAAAGTTGATTACAATTGCAAATTTGAATCGACGCAAGAAGGATGATCCAATCAATCTAAGCTAATATTAGAGATTGAATTAGATTTGAATATTCAATAAGGGCTTGTTGTTTGGTAAGGTGGTAAATGTTCAAATCCCTCCCATAGATATGTTCACCCGTTATGGATTGGTGTACCTATTTAAACAAGTTGCTCGTGGTTTGGGCTAAGAGCTAGTCCTAAGTAATTTTGGCAAAATATGCTCCCACCCCATACCTCCACCTTTAATTATGGAATAAAAAATATATTGCATTTACTTGTATTGATCACAATAACTATAAAAATATGAAAATTGTAATTGATACCAGATAATGAAAAATTTCTCATATATATAAAAAGAGAATAAATCCCTAAATTGTGACATAAAATATTTTTGTAAAAAATAAACTTTTATTTAATATAATTATTCTTCAACATACTAATTCAAGGTCGTATTCCTTGCACCAAGATTCAAGAGATAATGAACACCTCATTTTGTAGCTAGCTCACTTCTAGTCTCCCAAATTTTGTAATGGTTAGCATTTTCTTCATCCAATTGGCACAATGGTGTGTATTCTATGCACCAAAATTCACGAGATAATGAATACCTCATTTTGTAGCTTGCCCACTTCTCATATCCCAATGGGTAGCATTTTCTTCATCAGGGTGACACAATGCTTTATTGTAGATATCTCTTCACCTTTTTATCTTTTCACTTCTACTTTTTTCTTTTTAGTTTTAAATATATAAATTCAAAATTGATTTTTGTTGTTTTAAAATAACTAATGAAGGAATGTTATTTTTATTATAATTTATTAGCCTATTTTTGAAGTGAGGAAGGAAATGCTAGATAAAATATATAGTATAGTATATATGTTGGAAAAAAATGTTGTTTTATTATTATTATTTTTATTATTATTATTATTCACTTTGTTTTTGGGTTCATGGATGTAAGTTTACATATACATATACATAACTCCTCTTAAGCATAAAAATATAGCAACAATCAAATCATTTCATAGGTGATGAAAAGATGTGAAATTATTTTTTCCTAGAAACAATGCTTATTTGACATGGTTCAATGATAAATCCATACAATCTCTTGTAGTTAAACATACACCCTGTTATTAAAAAAAAATATTACCAAGAGAAATTAACTGAGAAATACAAATTAACACACATATATGCACAATGTTTATCCTAGAAAACCCCAATTCAAAGAAAAATCAATTAACATAATATTCTATTAGTGTCTCTTAGCCAAACCTAGCAAAGTGAGCCTTTGCTATTCACATCCCTAGCACATTGCAATGAAGTATTCCAAATAATTTTAAAGGATTTATTACACATAATCAATGGGAATGAAACCACAGGAAAACATAACCATGTGCAACACCATGTGTCCAAAACCACCATTGTTTAACCACACAATTTTTATTTTTTCACTGAGTCAAGTTTACCTAACAATCCCCCCTTAAAACTTGATTTGAGATTTGCTTGAACAAATTCAACCAATGTAAAGCTCTTTTTCATTGCACCCATATATGTAAATACAACTATGTGAATATTGGATATGTGTAAATTTATGTGAAAATAAATTGGTGGTTAGTTGAAGGGAGGGACATACTGATCAAAACCTCTAAGGAGAAGGTTATTGCATGCTTGTTGGAGTACTTGAGGTGTGTTTTTTTGGTTGCCTATGGTGTTCTGTAAGAAGGCCCATACGAACCTCATTTAATTTTGGTAAATACCACCTGACTCGAGGATCGACATGTGCTGAAAAACATTAAAGTTTTGGAGTGGGAAGCATGAAAGAAGGACAACACCCATCCCTATCCCCTTCCTCGTGGAACATGGTTGCGAGAATGGAAACTATGGGAAAAAATAACTGAGAATCAACAAGAAGAGGGAGATCAAATAAATGAAGTGTGAAGGAGGAGACAGTTCGTGTGGTGCAAAGAGAAATAAGATTGGCACAAAAGAGAACAAACAACATGTATAATGTTGGAGGACACCATTAAACAAGGAACAAAACGAAGTGTTATGTAGAATCATTAGAGAGGAACTATGCATCAAGAAACTAGTGTGAAAACAAGTAAGAGAAATGTTTGGCTTAATTGAATCATGTGCTCCATGAATTGGGAAAGTAATCCCTATAGTCATGTTGAGGCCCTAGATTGTGTGCCTAAGCTTGATGGCCAGTGGGAGGCTCAGAGGAGGACTGAACCACTTAGTGCTCGTTGAGTAAGATGATAAACCACTTAGTGCTTGCTGGATAATATGATAAACTACTTAGTGCTTGTTGGATAATATGATAAACCACTTAGTGCTTGCTGGATAATATGATAAACCACTAATTTCTTGCTAAATAAGTTGATAAACCATATAGTTCGTGTTGAATACGTTTATAATCCACTAAGTTATTTATAAATACATTGATAAACCACTCGGGTGCTTGATGTGTGGTTGATAAACCACTTGACAGGGAAGTTAATTTACTATGGTGCTTACTTGAAGAAATATTAAACCACCTCAATAGTGGACTACATGCCCCTACAATGCTTTCCATGAAAACACAATTGATAAACAACCTAGATAGTGGATTCAAACTCATGGAATTAAGTAATACCCTAGTTGGTCCTTGGGTGAATCCCTATGATTAAGCTTAGCGTGTAAGAGAGTCATTGTGGTGCTTACTGTCGAAAACGATTTGTTAAACCACCTGGACAATGGACTCTTCCTAGGTATTAGACTAAGCCTTGGGTGTGAACTTCCTTGATTACACATCTACTTAAATTTTGGATCTTGTTTGGGGGTGGTCAGCTGCAAGAAAGAATGCAATGTAGCTCGCCTATGGTTTGGTGGAGAGTTGAAGTCCCTCATTTAGTTTCCAACTAAATTTATTCACACAGATACGTGATAATAGATTATATAATTGGATTTAAGGAAATTATGTGATCATTCTTATTATATGGTGCATGGTATGATACTTTGAATGATTATGGACATGTTGAATGCCTGAGCTGAAAGGATTTATTTTACGTTCATGATTGGAATGTCTTCCTGTGTGTTCATGAATTTTAATGCATACATGAAAATGCTATTCTTTATTATGTTTACATAGACTAAGAAAAATTGTGCATTTATGTGCATTAAGATTTGTCTCTAATATCTTTGAATGAAATTTTTATATATTTTAACCTATTTCCTTCACTAGTTGGTAGTATCATGCCTTGGGCCACAAATCCCAGAAATTGGTAGTATATGCCACCCCCTTGTGACCATACAACCACATAAATGAAGCTTCAAGGTTTGAGGTCTTAGGCGATATATTACACTCTATTTATGTCCATGCCATCAAGACCAATAGGAAGTAGGAGAGCTTAACCTTAATTGTATACAATTAGAGTTGAACACTAAGCTGGTGTTGGTGGAATCTTAACTCGACAAAACTGTGCCATAGAGGTCGACATCTACCATCGGTCGCAACTTGAGCATTTAAAACTTAGGCGAGACCGATACAATGGAAAAATACCAATAAATGTACATGGAAGGTTAGAGAGTGTGGTCCAGGTGGACTTGTGGAGTGTTAGAACGTTATCCATACCCACCAGTTTCCACCCATCACTGAGACTTTCACACCTTACAATGTACAGAGAGCGTCGGTGGAGGCTCAATCAACCTAGCTAGGGTTCCATCATTAAACCTTACTTCTTCCTTTACCACTTAGCGCCTACTTCATTTTCTCTATATGAAGCATTAAAATGTCATGGGTGGCAATATAAGAGGCCGACATGATGATGAATTGATCCAGTAGGTCCTCTTATGTTGAATTGTTAGGGACACATGGAGGTCATGTGGAAAACTCAATGACATGACCTTTGTTAATAGGCTATAACTTCAAATGGGTGTAACTAATTTCAATCCGGGGATCACATCAAAGGTAAATTTGGTACCGTTGGAAGGCTCTTGGTGAGTTGAACATAATGATAAATGAGGATATTTTCTAACACCATCTTCATAACATACCTTGGAGATTGGATTAATTGAAATGAAACATATTCCTTGGCCCAAGAATCCTTAAGGGTGTAGGAGGGAAGGGTGTTTATAGAGTGGTATCAAGGAAAAGGTCCCATAATGGACCTTCGGGATGAAATTTAAAGCTCTGATTTAGAGTGATCTTAGAGTGAAGGCTCCATAGTGGACCTTTGGGGATGAACTTTGAAGTTCTAATATAGAGTGGTATCAAAGAAAAGGTTCAACACTATATCTTTGGAGATAAAATTTGGAGCTCTGATACAAAGTGTTATTAGAGTGCTTAGGTTCAACACTTGACTGGATGAGACTTAAAAGAGAATGTTTAAAAGCTCTGTCAAAAAGTAATGATAAAGCTAAGGTTCAACACTAGACCTAAAGAGGATCACACACACAAAGGATAAACCTTTGAACCGATAATTAATTTTTATATACACGTGTACTAATTTTGAAATTATAACTGATATGACTATGGGTTTGATAGATTTTCGATTTTTTGATTTCTTACCTGCATATTAATATGGGATTTGGATTTTTCAAAGAGTTTTATATCAACATGACTATTGAAAACATGCCAAGGTGATGATTAAATTTAGTTATTTATGTTTTATTTAGCTAACATTCATGAGTGTGCAATGACACACACACACATACACACACACAGAAATAAGAAGTTACAAAGTCTAGAAATAAGTAAAGAAATGAGAAGAATAATGGTAGAGTACAACATGCTTAGATTTTATTTGCAATATACTCTTGGACATGGAGATTTTCCAATCCCAGAAATGATGACTAGATGTATGTATAAACTCTGGATTTTGTACTAGTACTAAATATAAGCCAATGTTTTTTTCTTCTGAAATAAAAGAGATAGTACAACATGTGTGGATCCTATCATCATCAGGAAGGGGAATCAGTGGGAAATAGGTAACAGAAAAATTCCCCTAATTGGATGGATACCCTAAAGAGTTTGAGAGCTAAATTGAAAATTTTCAAAGAAAACAATGAGAGGATTAACTAATAAAAAGAAAGAAAAGTTGAGGTGAATGCATTAATCTTGCAGAGTTTTTTAGATCTACAAAAGAAAAAGAAACATGAGATTGGTGCCAACTATCTAAGTAGGCACAAATCCAAGCATAGTCATTCTGAAATTTGAAAGCGAGGATTGGAATCCAATAGAGTTGAAGGCAAGAAGTCAAGGAAGAGGCACAAGAAAGCTAGTGAAAAAATAGTGAGGGGAGAAACACCACTCAATACTCCATGAATGAGAGTGAAATAGCCATAATCGGTTGTCTAGTGCAACAATCAAGAGACACCATCAACAAAGGAGGAGTGAGAAGAGCTAAATGTTAGAAGAGTTCAATAAATCCGAACCTCTTACCTTTGATGGAGAAAATAATATGGATGAAGAGGCAAAAACCAAGATGTTGGGAATGAATAAATATTTTAGTCCATGAAAACTTTGAAAATATGAAGTCTAGAGTGGCTATTTTTAGCTTAAAGGAAAAATTGACATATGGTGGGAGGATTTGAGAAATTTCAAGGGGATTAGAGAAAAATAATTATTATGGAGAAAGTTTGAAGATTATTTTTGTGAGAAGTACTTGTCCGAGAGGTGCTATGATAGTAAGGTTAAAGAGTTCCACAAGCATAATATAAGGAAAGATACCATGGATGAATACACCAACATATTATTATAATTTTTGAGGCATGTTCTATACATCAGGGATGAGAAAGTGAAGATTCAAAGGTACCTTAGTGGGTTACCAAAAGCTTATCGAGATAAGATTGAGTTTGGCGAGACAAGAATGTTAGAGGATACCATCCAAAATGCTAAGTATTATTACCACCAATCCAAGCATAAGGTTGAATTATGCTCAGATTGTAAGAGGAAGAACAATTTTTTTTTAAGGGGAAATGATAGAAACTGTTAGGACACAAACAAGAAGGGAAAGTTTTAAAGTTCACCCCTCCGAAATTGAATTTTGTAGCTATTGTTGGTCTTCATAATTTTTTTTTTCATTGATGTATTTGTAAAGCATATTTCCAAAAGAAGAAAATGTATGACATGTTCTTTATGTTGGTTTTTGAAAAGAGAAAATTGACTTTTTGGCTCCAAAATACCCAATTCAATCATCCTCCTAGTCTAGTCGACCCCAATATAGACACACCCATTCAGATAGCTAGTCTACTATATATATGAGGTATTAGACCCCTCTCTAAGTGCACAATTATGATATTTTTTTTAAACAAGTAATTCGAATCTCCTGAGGAATCAAGATAATATGAGTCCAAGGAAAATAGAAAGGACCTTTTCTAAGGCAATGACGTAACTGATCTAAGGACCGAATTTTAGAGGGTTCCCAGATCGAGTTTTCAGAGGGTTGTAGGACCAAATTTCATAAAATTGCAGGACCGAATTTAAGAGAGTTGTAGGATTAAATTGCAAAATTTTTCAGGACTGAATTTCAGAGGGTTGAAGGACTGAATTTCAGAGGCATGTTACATGACTGAATTTACTGACGAAAGTACAACACTAATTTTATGAATGGGAAGACTCATGACTTCACTAGCAGGAAGTGGAACATGTTTTACCTAGATATATGGTTGGTCTATTTGACCTTGTATTTTACTAATGTATCTCTATTGAACTTAATGATTTCTCTAAAGAAAATGTTGTTGGGTTGTTCCCCCATGTGGGTTTCATAGGGTAAAATGTTTTTGATCTTGATTTGGATTTCTTTACGATCCTAATGTCTATGGTTGAATATATTTTGTGTAATCAATTTATGATTAGATTCTATGAATGAGAAATTAAATTAAGAAATCATACAAAGTAATTATCATATAAGAATATCCCTAAAATCTAACATGGTATCAAAGCATGGGTAAAAGAAACCTTAAGAGAAGCTTGTCTACTTCAAAGTTATCTTGTAGGCTTTTTTTGGTCACTAACCCTAGAAACCCCTAGATCCATTCTGATCGTAAGAAGGATGAAAAATATTTATCTACCTAGTTGGTCCAGGAAAAGATTAATTATCTCTAAAGTTGTAAAGGTAAAAATCCTAGTCAAATCTCAGTAGAATGAAATAATGCTGAAGAAATATTGGCATAAGTCAATGTCTTTGGCCTAAAAGTCTCAATTCAGTTTTAGGATCTCAGAATATTAGCGTAGTCCAAGAAATATCTCAGAGTTTATCTCAGTAGGTCGAATAGCCTCAGTCATGACCTTAGTCCAAAATATCTAAGAAGTATGAATTTCTCAAAGGCCTAATATGGTTGTAAGAGGCCAAATATGGTTGCAGAACTTGTTTTAATATGAAAACCTCAAATAAAAAATTTAGAAGGTCGAGGAAATGTCTAAGTTCCATTACAATTAGGGAAAGAAAATTTAGGAGATCCAAGGAACTTCATCCAATTGTCTCATCTATTGGAAAATCCATGATCTTTAATGTATACATTGTTCATCATTTAAAAGTCTTGGAGCATAAGCCAATATACAAAAAAATGTTTAAATTTTTGGTGCATGGAAAAACAATAAAAGAAGGGAAAATATATCAATAAAAAATTTAAGATGTTGTGAATATATCCTAGCTACTAAGATCATAAGAATACTATTATGAGAAGCCATTAATGCAAATACAAGTAAGAACTACTCTTCTATCATATCTTTGTGAAAATTTGTTGGAAGGCCCATTTGAATCTCCAGGGCCAAAGACCTAGTTTAAGATCAATATATCAGATCTAATATTCATTTCTTTATTTGATCAAGTTATCTTAGAATTGAAGAATACCCTTATACTAATTGTTATTGTGGTTCTAATATTGAAAATCTTGAGAAACATAAAATCTCTTAGAATATGGTTGATTTCTAATTCTTGTTTTTCATCTGTCTCACTTTGGAGGAAGTAGCTAAAAGGAAGTCTTATAATGTCTCTAAAGATATACCAAAAAAAGAAGGATTGATGTTTATGAGTCTACACAAATTACAATAAGAAATATTCAAGGACTGTAGTTGTGTTTTTGTTGCTATGGGGTACCAAAAGACACCTTCTTAGCAGTTAGTTGTTCCTTGAAAATAAAATATATATATTTGGTTGTTGTTAGTAGACAAACATGAATAAAAAAAGAAATATAAATAGTAGGAAGAATGCATACATAAGAAGAAACCAAAAACTAGAAGATAAACATGTAAACAATGCTTAATGAAGCAAACAAGTCAATAAAGTAATGGAAAAGGGCTCCCTTTATTGGCTGTTGAATGTAGAAGAGGTACAATAGATGAATACTAAAACACTTGGAGAGAATTCTTTAAGAAATTGTGCTTAAAAATCCTCAACAAGTAGGTTACTTTCCTTAATATCCTTGAACGCTTCTTCTCTCTGTCAAAGAAGTATGAAGACTCTCTCAATGGTGAAATCCTCTTCCACTAGAATGTTGGATTGTTGAGGAGAAATTTTTCCAGCATAACAATTCTCTACTTATTCTTGTTTTTGGTTCTAGAATGGCTTGTTTATATATAATTTTTAATTCCTCTTCCTTCTCCTGGTCCATTAATGAGAAAATTACTTATGAGTAGGACAAGAGGATCCCTTGGGGGCTGCATATCTCTAGGTCAAATCAAAATAAGCTATTCTTGACTTGGTACATGTTAGGGAATCCCATATTCCAAGTGTGTGAAGTGGTCCTGGATTGTTGAGTCAGTATTTCATTTGAACATGTGACAATCAAAAGAAAATCTGTGCCGTCGCTATTTTTGGCCTTTGGATGGGCTGTGCGGGTAAATTTTATAATTGAAACCTTTGGAGAAGATTTGATTTTTGTACTTCATGATGTTCTTAGTTGGAAAGTATTCAACCCTACCTTCTGTTGCATGACTTTGGATGTCATATGGATTTTTCAAATGTGTGTACAATGTTTCTATGTTAACAATTGCCTCTTGATGTATGAGGTTACGTGCAAATGTATAACTGAAATACGTCACATTTTTCTTTTCTAAATGAGAGTCTGATCAACTTCTTGAGAGAAAAAATAACTTGTTGGGGAGATGAGTAGGGAAAAACCTTGACTCAAGATGAAATATAACCATACTCTAAAGGAATGTTGATAAAAAAGCATCTATACGAGGCAGGCATGTCCCATGCTCGTTATGGTGACTAGTGACAAAGTATTACAAGCATACAGGAAATATTCCTATTAATTCAATGTTGTGGTGGATAACATGCTAATGGTTGATGATGATAATTGCTTATGCCCTCAAGGGTGCTTATGAAAAATAGAATAAATTAGGTGCCACCATGCATCAAAAGTGAAGCATTGTTGAGTGAGGTGCTCATGGACACATGGGTCTTGGACTCTGGGTACCTCCCATGCACCAAAATGTAAGAACTACTAAATGAGGTGCTAAGTGATGCATGGGTCTATGACTAAATGAGGGAACTGTGACGATTACAATGTACGATACTACCTTGAAATGAAAAACTCATGCTGGTGTTGAATGTCAAGGATATCGATGACATGAATGGGTGATAGTGATTCCAACTATGACACCCTAGGATGTTCCTTAAGGGGGGAACCACCCAAGGTACTGCTTTGATCCTGGAAGATCGGTGTTGAGGTTGATAGGAAAGAAGCACCAACTGCCAAAAATGCTGATTTGGGGATTCAAGGTGAAAGATAAAAATGACTATAATATGGTGGGTCAAAAAGGCATGATAATGAAAGATGACAATATGAATGGATATGGGAAACTACTCGAGGTTGGAACTGTAATGCGAATGGCGGAAGTCGAAACAATTATTTTGTGGGGAATGTCCCTAGAGTCGGTGGACATCAAGGGTTTGTGTAAGCATTTTTTGACTAGCGTAATTAATGATCAATGAATGGTATGGTGATCGACAAGATCTAACCAAGGGCAACTAGGGATTGTTAATGGGTGAGAACCCTTTTCCTAAAAAAAAATTGTACAATTGCCAAAATAATGTAAAGTTGGTTTCAGATGTACATACACAGAGAGAGGTGACCCATGAAAAATGGTGACCTAAGTAATGATGGATGTAAGGTTTTGCAGAGGGAGGGGGTCCCATTGGTTGGTCTCGGTGTGAGTTTGATGAGGCAGATGAAGTGACACAAATGAGCTATTCCATATGGAGGGATGATAAGCCAAATGTAGAATGTGAGAGTGCATTCAACTTAATCTGACAAAAATAAAAGAGATGACTTGAGAGTAGGTTTGGTAACCAGTATGTATGGAAGAGGAGAATGAGGTCGATCTTCAAGATGTGTGAATGAAATGGCTCCCATGCCTGAGTGTATGGTCATGGGTCCCACTAGTGTGTGGGGATATATAAAATATGGTGATCCATGAATGGGAAGGTACTATTAATCAACATGGATGTTTACCATGTGTAAGGGAAGGTGGTGGTAAACGTGGTTGAGATGATGGACTCTATGGCGCATTTAAGAGAAATGATGTCAAGATATGCAAATATTTGTAGGAAGCCTATCATGCTAGGTGGAAGGGAACTGATTTTGATGGGAAACTCGTGGTATACCTGCAACTTTGAAAACCAATACCCCAAGTGAAAACACACACACACACACACACACACACACACATATAAGATGCAATATGCTAAACAAGAAGAATTGAAGAACATGGGAAGGTGCACCTGAAGTGGTACTTTGAATGTGAGATAGGTCCAAAAATGATTCTGTAGTCAAAATGGAATGAAGGGTACCATGATGGAGATGATGTCATGTTGATCCTTGCGTCACTGAATGTTTTAAAAATGGAGGTCATGAGCTACTGAACATGGCTCTAGAAGATGAAAAAGAGGGCAATATATAGGGAAAAGTGGGCCATATGCCACCCTCATTTGTACTTGTTGACTTGGAGTGAAGAGTTAGGTCTGGGAGCTCTTTTTTCCATAGTAGTCAATGTGTGCACCAGGGAAGCGCGCATGGACAGGTAGGTAAGAGGACTTGACTTAAGCTTCGTGATTTTGGTAGGATAGGGTAGGTAGGCCATACAGGGTGGTCTGTATAGTCCTATTTTTATGGAAATGACTTGACCCGTGCAGGCGACTATGAAATAGTACTATGATCACCATGGATCAAGACTAGAATACAACCGCGTAATTGGTCCGATGGTGGAGAAAACATTTGTGGGGTCATCTATGAGACGACCTTGTGTCTTTTGGTTTAACAAATGCACAAGTAGCAATACTGTTCAAGAAATAGTCACGCAACTTGTGCATCTGTGAGTGAAACTGATGCACGACCATTGAGCCGACATCCTCGTGACTGAAGGGATAGAAAATGCACTGATTGCACGTCTGTATGGATGAATTTCATGTAGTATCACACATCTATTAGAGAGACAGATACACGACCATGCATATGTTATTAAGATAGGCACACGAGCTTAGATAAATATATTTTTTCAAGCATATGAGGCTAATTTTTGGTTTTCTTCATCATTTTTGGCAGGATGGGGATGACATGGATAGACAGTGATCTGGAGCCTATCCAGATAACAATTTATAAAAACGCTAGCTAGATAGGGATTGTTGAAGTTCATTCAAAACCACTTGCTTAGGTCGTAGGATGAGTTCATGCATTTGTGATACAGAGATGGGAGTCAGATTGCGAGATGTTTAGGATCTAGGATAGAGACTTGAAATTCACTACTACAGTGGATGTCTACTTTGTTACAAGACTGGTGCCTCGTGGAGAGGTATTACCAATGTCGCTTCCACATATTAGGGCGTAACTACCAGCGTGTATGAGGGTTCATAGGAAGCCCAATTCTATTGATCGAGGATGTGTCCAGGTTGAAAGTATATTGGATTTAGCTGAGTGAGCCACTTTAGCGATGATTGTGCACCTTGCTAGGTCAGCCTCCACTCACCGCATTTATGGACCGAAGATTTCTGTCCTTTAGAGAATTTAGGAGGCTCACATTTATGACTGGTTTGACTTTGTATATAGGAGGATGATAACGTATCTTACAAAGGTGCACAAAGGTCATTCGCATAGTTTTTGTTATGCCAACATACTTTGCAGCATCCTCTATGAGAGGATAATGATGCCACATCCAATAAAAGTGGTGCCACCAGGGCCTCAGAGAGATCCACATATATGGAGGTGGGCCCCTATAATGCCTCATGCAGGCAAAGTAGAGGTGGGGAAATACTGGAACCCCACAGTAGAGGGTTGGTTTATATCCAACCCTCAGATGAATCTAGAGTACCCATATTGTGATGTGGATTTTAGGGAAGATCCAGATCTGGGCTTACCCCCTAGTGATGCTTGGGGTCCATTAGGTATGTGATTTGTGTTTTCTACATTTTTGCTTAAATTTCATGTATTTATGAATATAATGATAACATGTATGTTTTCTTGTAGATGTTGGTCCTCGTTGTCGTCCATTGGCCTACTTGGTGGGAAATGATCCTCAGCGACTGGGCATAGCCAGTGTGGTATATGTGCCATGGTGGGAGAGAGGTGACAAGGTTCAAGAGTACCCTAAAAGACTGGCTCAACATCAATGCTTTTAGATAGGTGGTCCCTCTAGTCAGGGAGGTAGTTCTCCAACCACTCTAAGATGATGAAACTTTGAGAGCGTGTAGAGGCTACAGAGCCTCTACAGAAGCTGCAGAGGCACAATTGAGGGAGGCTGAGAATACGTGGGGTCGTGCGAACACCTTGCTTAGGGGGATGCCTAAGGAGGATTGGGCAGTGCTGGGGAAGGACATGGTGGAGAGGGTTATGGCTCATGATAGAGCGAGACGTCTTATCCTTCGTTGTCTTATGATGGCAGTGGGGACTGCTCTTCCTATCCTGGATCCAACACCAAATGAGGTTGGGGGGCCTTAGGGTGGGGTTGTAGGGGGTGATGGTACTCAGTCCTAGATGTATTTTGGGAGTATCTACTAAGGGAAAGCATCCATTATGAGGATGCTTCCTTGTTGATGACTTCTTTTTCTGGCTAGTGCTAGTGGATGTATATTATTTGGATATATATATATATAGATCTATCTGAGATGGTGATTTTTGGGGCTTCCATGATTTGTTTCTATGTGCATGCTTCTATACATGTGATGTATCTATGCACTTATTTGATGGATATGGTGTTCATGATTTATGTGTCTTGATGAAGATATATATGTGATACCTACGAGTCTAGGATTTGATTAGCTATGCGATCGACAATATGATTTTGATCTCTTAATATATGTAAAAATGTGATATGATAAAAAATACGAGTTAACCTTTGTGCATGCAGGTATTTCCGAAAAAGGCATGTATAACGTACTTTGAAGGTTTTGTTCAAATGCGATCAACAAGCTAGGAATCAAGGAACACATGCAGGTGACTGATACCTAGATGGGAGGCATTAGCTGAAAGGACTATGACGACATCGTATTCTTCTTGATTGTTTATGGTTGATCCGGTTAATATCCCATATGGTGAGAGGGTGTCAGGTTAGGAGAGTATATTGTCTAGGTTGATGCACAGAGGTTTTACGACCATCAAGAAGCACCATTAGCAAACCCGAGGTGATAGGATGACAGATGATCCATCTGTGACACATGATGAGAGAGTGATTTTAATGTACATTCATGATGAGGTGGTCATCATAAAAATAAGTCATCATGCATACATTTTCATTATAGGGCTGATTTAAATGTTATGGATGGAATTTTTTGAGGTAGAGTTCATTAACGAGATATTTGAGGCAAGTCCCATCCGGATATGTATGCTCCCTTGAGGAGACAATGTTTAATAATGTATGGGCCTTTCCATAATGCCTCAAACTTCCCCGGTGCTAAGGCTTCTTTGGAAACAATGTAGCAAAGGAAAAACTCGTCTTTAGTGAATGATCGAGGGGTGACATTTCAGTCGAAAGAGGCTTTAGTCTGATTTTTGCGTGCTTCATTATGGTGAAGAGGTTGCTGCGAACTTCTGTCAATGTGTTCTATTTGTACCAACCTTTCCTCTAAAGGTGTGGTATTAGAGAGAAGTTCGATGGCCGAGTGTAGGGTAGGGATCTCGCACTTGATGGGAAGAACAAATTTGACCCCATAGACTAATTGGAAGGTTTGTGAATCTAGTAGATGCTTTGATCGTGGTGCGATATGCTCATAAGGCTGAAAATACCATGTGGTGCCAATCGGTTTTATGGTTGTTCACCATACACTGCAACATTGTTTTGAGAACCTTTTTTCTTAGCTTCTACGTGGAATTTGGACTGAGGGTAGTATGGGGAATAAAACTCATGAGAGAAACAAAGGTGTTGGGTTAACTACTGAAATATCATGTTCTCAAAATGTTTTCCATGATCAGAGACCAAATCATTGGGAACAATGAACCATATTTTGACATGGTTAAATAAAAACTATGAAACAATGTTGGCGGTGTTATTATATATGGGCATGGTTTTTGCCCATTTGGTGAAGTAATTTACAACAACCACAATATACTTATGGACACCTGCAGATGGAGGGTTGCAGATCACGAAGTCTATGCCCCATTTATAGAAGGGGCCAATGATGATGACCGATTATAGGGGAGCTAGGGTAGCACACATCTTATGAGCGTATCTTTGGAACCACTAACATCTCTTGAATACTTGAATACAATCACAGAATAGGGTGGGCCAAAAATAACCAGCATGGAGTATTTTATGTACAATATCCATCCCTGAGAGGTGGTCACCGCAAGCTCTATTGTAGCAATCATTTAAGACCTACTCAACTTATTTAGAGTAAGGCATCAACGAAGGATGGTGTGGATGCCTCGATGATAGAGGAAATCCTCCATAAGGAGGTAACATGGGGCTTGGTGGTGAATGTGCCTCTAGTCGTCACGAGTGAGATGAATTTTGAACTTTTGAGTTTGTAGAAAGAGGAGGATGTTGCCATACCAAGGGTCATCTATTGATACAAAGAACATGTGTTTGTCAAGGAAAGCATCATTAACGAGGGACCCTTGGGTCTCTGTAGGGATATTTGTGATGAAATCAGTAAGGATAAGCACATTGTTTCTCTTGGGCGAGGCAAACTATAGATCGAATTCCTACAAAATAACTACCCATCGAGCATATTTGTGGTTGATCATAAGACGAGTGAGAATATATCTCATGGGGTTGATATTTTCTATTATGGTGGTGGTCCACAAGATGATATAATGCCGAAGCTTCTATATGGGGTGTACTGGGGCTAAGGTCGTATTTTCAGCTGGCTCATACTTCAAGGTAGGCCCGAAGATGTTTTTACTGATGTAATAAATTACGGGTTCTCTATTATCAGGGCCTTCTTATACTAATACCCCTGTGATTGGTACATCAGATGTTGATAGTTAAAGGGTATAGTCCTTATTATGGTAAGGAGGGCTAATTAATGGAGCTTGAGATAATGCATCTTTTAGCGCTTCAAATGATTTTTGTGCCTGCTCATCTTAGTGGAAGGGAATATGTTGACGAAGAAGGCACAAGAAGTTGTGTGTACAAGTGGCGTAGTCAGGGACAAAGCAATGTAAGAAGTTGGCCTTACCCTGTAATATTAACTACATTAATGTTTTTGGAGGTGGTATTTCCTAGATGGCGTGAACATTCAGAGGGTCAAATCTAATAGCTTGCAGGGAAGCAATGAATCCTAGTAGTCTTCCTGCATTGACGCAAAAGACACACTTGAGAGGGTTCAAGCATAGGTTGTATTTTTGACATCTCTAGAATACTAGGCAAAGATACTCCAAATGGTCTAAGCTCTTTTTAGATCGTATTGTAAGGTCATACAAATAGGCTAGTATGAGATGAGCCAGATCGTGGGAGATATAATTCATGGCCCGTTGGAAGGTAGTGCCAAAAGTTTTAATACCAAAGGTCATGAATCGATATGCAAATGTGCCCCATGGGGTTGTGAAGGTTGTTTTATACTAGTCCGTGTGGTGAATCTGGATATGATTATACACAAAGAACCCATCCATGAAGGATAGGGATTTGTGAACAATGCAAACATCGATAACTTGGTCAATGAATGGTGTAGGGTAATTATCCTTAGGACAAGATTTGTTCAGATCTCGAAAATCAGTAAAGACGTGAACGATACCCTATTTTTTCATGACGCGTACAAGGTTGGAAACCCAATAAGTGTATGCGATAAAATAAACGAAACCAACTTTGTGGAGATTATCAATTTCTTGCTTGATCACTTTTTTCTTAGAGGGATGAAGCTGACGCTGATTTTTCCTAATGGGATGGGCATCAGGCCAGGGGTCAATATGGTGATCTATGATGGTGGGACTAATTATAGGAATTTCAAAGTAATCCCATGAAAATATATCCCTATATTATTGGAGCAGGGTTGCGTATGAGGCCACCTCGTATGGGAATCATGCTTTCCCTAGTGATACCTCTTCAAATATGTCATCGAGTTTATTTGAAATATCGACCTTAATGGTAGGTGAGATATTTTACATGTTCCCCTCCTTGAATGCATCAAGTTCCGGGATGGGATTTTGAAACCAATGTACCTATCCTAGCGGTAGGAAATCCTTTGATTCTATTGTGCAAATATTATGGCTTGGTGAATCAATAGGTACACATGCTTTTTTCAGGTAGAAATAATGAATGATGATGCATGGCATCCCATGGAAATTTGGGTTTTGTCATGGCCTCTAGAGTATCTTTGTCTAAGTGAAAAATATTATTTAATGTTAGATTGGGTTGTGTGAGGCCATGAGGGTGGAGTTCAGGCCTAACTGTGCTAGTAGACAAGAAAGAATATGATTTGGTGGTTGATTCCATAGAACCAAGAAAAGTTGACAATGTGAAAATGGGATGGTTATGCACTGTCGGTGATGGTACCAATGTTGTGGTGGGTTTAGCAGTCTGGACAAAAAAAAATGATGAGAAAACAACACAAATCAAGGTTCATACAAAAGAGGAAATGAATCGTATGTGATGTTGTGTGTCATCAACATCAGGTGGTGGTAAAATCCTCGTAATGGCAGATTGATAATGAGTGGAGGAAGTTCTCGCGACCTCGTTTGCTTCCTAGGAAACAAAGCATCTTCCTCCATGTGAGGTTGGTGTTCAGGGATATGGTGAACTTGCGGGTGCCAAATCCTAAGTTGTCTAAATGTTTGTAACATAGGACATGTCTCAAAAATATGAGATTTTTTGGTGCAAATATTGCATGCAGAACAAGTGCTAACATGATAAATGTTGTGGATGTCAGCATTACCTATAACGTAAGATAACAATGCATGGTTGGGGTCATGAGATGGGGCATTTTTGGGTGTTGGCCGCCTCTAGATCTTATTATCAGCATGTTGTGTTTCCCCAATGTTATTTTGTCCCAATGCTTCTCTTGCTGGTCAAAAACATGGAAGGTATTGGAAATTCCACATACGATGTGCTTGGGAGTAGATGTGACAATGATTGCGTGAGCGTCTAGCTTTATTTGAGCAATTAAGTCAAGGAATATTGACAAAAAAATGAATAAATCTCTAATCTTTCCCAATTCCTGACATTGGTTGACTAGATGGTCGGGTTTGTCGCATAGGGCACATGTGTGGGGCAATTTTGACAATACTGCCAAAGGCTATTTTTCCATCCTTCTAGATCTTGACCAAGGGTAGGAGGTAACATGGTGATGGATGGCTAGATGAATCATAGCAATGATTTTTCCTCAAACATGCATAATATGGTCCTAGATCCTTCGTCCCTCATTGGTGTGGTGTTATCTGGGAATTAGGTATCTGTTTGGATAAATGCTTAGTTCTCAACAATGAATTAGCACATAAAACCCAATGTTTCGCGGAATCGAGGAAGGGTTGGGAAAAATTGAGAATGATGGTTTTTGTTGCTAGGGAAAACTTGGGCGATTGGGTACCATTTCCTAAGTTCCTCTAACTCAGGACATTGGTTAACCAGATGTTCTAGTCCATCACATAAGGCACATGTGAAGGTAAGTTGAGGTGTCACTAATTCTGGCTGCCTCCTCGTGTATTGGGAGGTTGCGTGACCATGGGTGTGAGAGGAATATGAGCATGAAGCTTCTTCCTAAAAAACACAAAAGATGGTTTTGGATCCATCATCTACCACTAATGTGGCATGAAGTGATGGAGCCATGGTATTGGCTTGAGCGAGTGCACTCAATGCATATTGATATCAAAGGCTTTCATGGCAACGATGAGTTTAATTATCTTACTCTACGCATATAGCGCATGCATGGTTAGTGCACAATCCTTTCTGGCATGCTGGTGTGGCCTTATCTATAGCAGGTGGAGGTGGGGTTGCTAGCATTTTTGGAGCATGCAAAAGAGATTTTAACTCCTCTAACTTGGGGCACATATTGGTGGGGTGCTTGACTACTTCGCAAAAAACATAAGGTGGAGGTACCCATGGTGAGGAGGAGTTTGAGGCTTCCACCTTGTATCTTTTTTGCTTATCCCTCTTGCTGGTACCGACTGGTGTCAATGCAAGCGTTGCTCATTTTGGTGTGGTTTCCTGAGGAGGGGTTACAGGAATGATGCCTTTTGAGGTGACACCTAAATTTGCTGACATGGCCCGAGGGGCCAGATACTAGATCTGTATCGCGAGATCCATATTTTGAAGCATGAGTGTTTCCATGACTTGGTGCGAGACAAAACTAAGTGGAGGGTATAAAAGAGTGTTTCGGTGATAGTATATGGTAGGAATGTAGAAAAAGTAGTTGCAACATTAATGGTGTCTGGAAATGTGTTGGGTGTGGGATCCCCCAAGGAAAGTTTTGGGGCTTAAAGCCCAGATTTTGATCAAATCCAAAGTAAAGACACTACGTTTTGTGGGCGCAGAGCGTGAAGATTGTAAATGAGTCATAGGGTTGTCCGCCCTCATTTTTGTAATGTAATGTCAGCTTCAGAAATCTACCCATGGTTTGCGGACCATGGGATTGTATAAATAGAGCGAGGCTCTAAGTTGTAAATCACCGAAGTAAAGTAAGATCTAATGATGAATAATTGAGTCTTATTTAAGTGTAGAGTCGAGTATTGGGTCATAGAGTAGGACAAGGCTCTATAGTTGAGTGGGTAGAGGCCTAGTAGTCCATAGTTGAGTGCATGGACCCCTGCAGTTCAGTGCGTAGGGTAGGTCAAGTATGTAACCTTTGGAGAAGTAATAAAGAGAAGTTTTACATCATTTCTGTGTATATTTTTCTTGTTTTGTGCATTGAATGTATCAGATATAAATTTCAATTCCATTTTTTATATGACGCGTGAACTTATATGAATGTGTTGATAAAGTGAATATAAGATAAAGTATTTGTTTACGTGAAGATAGCTAATTGTTATAAGAAGATAAGTAAGTTATGTAGTGTAACTTGGAGAAGTAGCACAGATCGCCACTAGGGCAGTGCGAAATCACCTCAGCCCTTGGTTAGGGTTGTGCGAAGGTGATTATAAAAGATCGCAAAGGTCTCGTAGGTCAGGATAGTGCACGAAGTGACATGCGTAAAGGTATTTATAGTTGGAATAAATTGAACCCTCAGACATCTCAAGGGTGCGGAAACTTGGTTCCAGCATCCCCCCATACTGCTTCGGATGAGACCTCAGTCCGTGCTCTGCAGGCTGTTGCCGAAAGGGCCAGTAGTACAGGGATTTGTTTGGCTAATTAACTCTAAACCTAGGTCAGGTCCCCTCAAGCCAACAAATGGTCCCGTTGCCGGGACCAGAATCTGCATAGAGATGTCTGATGTCGTATCATTGGAATCCAACTAAGAAGGAAATTGAAGGTTGGTTGGACAGGAGGATTCACGAGTTCATGGCATAATAGAATAGGAATACACGACTAACAAAAGAAGAGTGGTTAGACTGCTACCTATACACAAAGATCCACGAAATCTTTTTCGCATCTTTCCCTACTGAGCTGTATGAGTGGATCGCGAAGCTAGTATATAGGCAAGGAAGGTGGAAAATTGACAATACTATTATGTGGACCCCAGAGTTGGTGCGCAGATCAGAGGATAATATCACACACACTGTTGATTACTGGCTTGATCGGATTATAGGAGAATTCATTACTGAGTTCGCGGTAGATAATTTAGCCAACTATAGCAAAGCGGAGTGACGTTTTCTCAAAGGATTGCAAGGTAATTTTGTAAAGTCTCTGAATACTTGGATTAAAATGCTATTGTGTGAAAATAGGGTTATGCAATTACCTTGATGTCTGGAGCTACGCGAAGTGGAAAAACCTACAGAAACGAAGAAAGTAAGGGACGAGAGAATAACCCTTTGATTTCACCTTCGCGAGGGGACGAGGAAGAGCTTGCGAAGGTCTCACCGTGAAGTACGATCAATTTGATAAGGTAGATGATTCCGCGCATACCACCCCCACCCACACCACCACCAGCTTCACCCCCTTCACCTCCATCTTCACTCGTACCACCTCCACCACCACCACGAGTCAATATGGAAAGCGCGATAAAGTTGCGTGTGTTCAAGGGAGTAGGAAATGAAGATCCAGACCAGTTTTGGTTCGTGATAAGAGCCGTATGGGAAGCACAGGGAGTTACAAATGATAATATAAAGAAAGTGACACTGGTTAGTGATGAGCCCCAATTTTTGGTAACAAATTGGGCTCATTTGGCCTACTTACCTTGCTCAACCCTTCATCTTTGATCACTTATGCATTCATTTCTTGGTATATTCGTGTTATTTGTAGGAAGAAGGGCAGGAATAATATCTATGTGGCTAATACATGATGATTTCAGGTTTTTTGGCATTAAAGGGAGCAAAGACCACGCAGAAGGAGACAAGGAGACAACCAAGGTGGCATTGCAGGTTTATAGGGAGGTTGTCTATAGCCTTAAATAACCTCCCTCGTGATCTCCACCCTAACTCCGAGCTCCAACAACTCTCCCCACCGAGCTTAAAGGCAGCCAACATGTTCTACAGGGACAACAGTTTACAGCAGTTTAACTCTTAGTTGGACAGCCGAGCTCCATTAATTGAGGAAGCCAGCTTGATCCTCATCTTGTATAAATATTAAGGCCGTAGCCTTTGATAGGGTATTTTTGAACTTTTGAACTACTGTTGCAATTTCTAAGCACGAGCTACAGCTCGGCTTTTGCTCTTTGTAAGCCAGTTTTGGCATGGCATTAGACTCATGATTATTCAATAAAGACAGGCATCTTTTGATCCAATTATGAGTTTCTAAGGGAGCTATAGCTCTCAGGTTAGGGCCCAACCTAAGAGCAATAGACCTCCTCTTCTTTGTTTTGTTACTTGTTTCCTTGCAGCACTTTATTTCCTCTGTTTTGACATGCATTTAGAATTTACAGTCTGCTGATTTGATTTCTTGTATGTGATTGAGTAAGGATTAGTTTACAGTTCAAGTGCTTTCAGTTGCTTAGATTAGAGTAGGAGGATTGTAATTCATTAGAGCTCCAAAAAAAGGTTGATAGTGCACTCGCTGCCATCTCTGTCTAGAGATTGGGGGTGTGGGCTGTACCAACCACCAAAAACGCAGTCTTATGCTTTCATGCAAGCTGCCACACAGTCATTGCAATCGTAGATAGATCCCATGCATTTTTCTCTTGAGCACTACTGCTTCGTTCCAACACCATGCACGATTTTTCTCCACACTTTACATTGCTTTTCATTGGTTTAATAACACAGTTAGAATAGGTTGATGGAATTCTCGGTTTTGTGCAAGATATAGAGGATTTGTTTCTTTTACACTGCATAGCATCACGTTATCGTGTTCTTCTTCTTCTCAACCATGCCTAAAGCCACCTGCTCGACCTCTGTTCAGCTCGTTAGCCTTCCAACCCTTCTACTTCTCACGTAGCTCCATCTTTTTAACTTTTCCTTGCTTCCACCCTTCTATTCACCAACCAACTGTACTCACTCTTTCCTCACCTCAGATCTCTGTCCCTGAGCCACCACAAACTCCTCCTTCACCTTACCCATTCACTCATACCACTCCTCCACTCCTCCATCACCCAGAACTCCCACTACAGCACATCCTGTAGAAGTTAGCAGACTTCCTGTAGAAATCCCAAGCTTCCTGTAGGATCCCCTGCAGACATCCTGTAGAAACCTGTAACCTCGGTTGCCGAGCACCTGAACATTGTGGACTTCTATGGAATGATGTTTTGGATCCTCTGGAACCTCTCCTAGCCCTCCTGACCTTTCCCAAGCTTTCTTTCCTTCGAACCACCTCTGCACAGCCAATCCATAATAAGAAACAAAATCATAATCACTCCATCCACTTAAGCAATAATACAAAAACAATGTTCTTTTCAATGGAAGTAGTTTGAGTTCATGAATTTCACATCACTAGAAGTAATGGCATCATTTTTAGACATTTGCACTCTCACTATTGCATCATAGAGGTTAAACTAGTCAGATTAGGGTTTACTAGGGTTTCCATGTTTTGGTTGGCTTTCAGTTCATTTCTGCAAAGTAGATTAATTTCCTTTGAGATAGCCTTCGTCCATCATTTAGAAAGCTTCTTCTAAGAACATATAGAAGTTGGCTTGAGCCCGAGCGGACTTGTGCCAGCTGACCAAGTGACAGCTGCGACAAGAGCTAGTACTTGTGCATACAACACCGTCGCTTCCAAGTTTGTACGAACTACCGGGTTGATAAAATTAGAGATAGGAAGCTCCAGGAGTTGTAGCATTATTGCTACAATACTGGAGCCCACCATCCTTTTTGGCGCTGTTGCCGGGGAAGCGTCAGAGTATTAGAAATTGTTGCTTTTCTTCTATTTTCTTACTCTTGCCTTCTGCTAAGTAGTTTATTTCATTTCCATTCTGCAAAAGTAGCATAGACATTTCCTGCTTTCATAGATTAGCATTTCCTACTTTCATAGATTAGCATTTCCTGCTTTCATAGATTAGCATTTCCTGCTTTCATAGATTAGCATTTCATTTCTGCAAGCGTAGATTAGTGTTTCAATTCTGCAAGCGTAGACTAGCATTTCCATTCCTGCAATTTCATTTGAGCAAAGTAGATTAGTTCTTTCCTGCCTTCAGTTTAATTCTGCATCTTTATAGTTAGTTGTAGATCAATCTGTTTCAGTTTTGCAGGTACCGCAGAAAAACAAAAGCAATCAAAAAAGTCTTTCCATTTCATGCCTCGTAGGAATCGAGATAAACCAGGCAAATTCTTACCCAACACCCCCACCACATCACTGAGTCACCCTTCTCTCTTCTTCGGTGATAGTGATCCAGAAGAACCTATAGGTGAACCTCCTGAGATATACGAAGATCCTATAGTAGAAGAAGAATTAGAAACCATCCCATATGAAGCTATGGCTGACAATAGAAGAGAAGATGAGAGAATAGAAGGTGCCTTCCCCATCCGAGAGACCAATGGAGAGATGAAAATGAAGAACATTAGCCCCTCTGCCTTACCTCACTTCCATGGACTGACTACTAAAGATCCTGATACCTTCCTGTTCAAGTTTGCTGTCCTTTGTAGAACCTATGACTATACTGAAGATGAGCAGAAGCTGAAACTCTTCCCTTCCACTCTTAAGGATGCAGCATTACGCTGGTTCATGGGCTTACCTGGGAATAGTATCACCACTTGGGCTCAGATGCAGCAAGCTTTCAATACCAAGTACAGTGATTACTGTAGGTCCAAGGAAACCAAGGGGGAAATCTTTCGGATGACCATGGGAAATGATGAGTCCCTAGAGGATTATGAGGAGAGGTTCCAACTTAGCTATAAGCGGGCCAGGTGCACACTTGACCCTGAATCCCTCAAGTTGGTCCTGCTCCGAGGAGTCCCTAAAGACCTCTTAGATACCCTTCACATGTTAGCTGGGGGGGACATTTACCAACTGCCTTATGAGGACATCAAGACTGTGTTTAGAAACCACTCCAGGGCAGCTCGGAAACGAGGTAGAGGAAACCTCCTCTCAACTGGTGTCCCTTTCTCCAAACATGAGTTTTCAAATCAATCGGAAGATCTTAAGAGTGAGGTGAGACAGACCATTGCCATGCAGCTGGACACATTCAGGATCCAGCAAAAGAAGGAAGAGGCTGAGAGAGCCTTGGCTATCTTCTGCCCTAGATGTACCAGGAGGCACCCTAAGAACGAATGTCCATTGCATTCGGTTGAAGTGTGTTTCGTTTGTGAGGAGGACCATCCCACAAACCAATGTCCAACCTTACCTGGATTTAAAGCCATGTACCAAGGGACAGAAGCTCCCACTGAACCTCTCTATTACCTCAACCAAAGGAGGCCACAAGGACCTAGAACTTACCAGCAGGGGATGCAAGGGGCACCTCAAGCTTATTACAACCCCAACCAATCGACTCCTATGCCTTCCTGGGGTCCCCCTGCTCATCCTTCCTGGTCTATGCCTCCTCCATGGTCTTATCCACCTCAGTACCCTACTCCACCCACTACTCATTCTTATCACTCACAGGCCCAGCCACAGCCTCAGTGGAATGCACCTCAGTCGGGGTGGAGGCCCCAATACAACACTCCGCCTGCCATTTTGCCTCTACCACCAGTTCAACCTCAACCATTACCTCCTGCTCCTCCAAGGCAACCCTAAATACCTGCTCAACCGAACCCGAACCCCAACAATAGACAGGCCCAACAGGTATACACTGGGGAAACATCATGCCCTACTTATGCTGTGGACATCCAGGAGATCAATCTTCGATCTGGCAAGACTCTTCCAGATCGCCAACCTCCTCCCCAGAGGATGAGGAAGATAAACAGGAAAGTGAACCAAAGGCTATTCCACCCTTTCCTGAGAGACTAACAGCCACCACACAACCCAACCCAGAGGAGGATGAGCTTCTGGGTGAGCTCAAGCAGTTGTGTGTAAAAATACCACTTCTCCAAGCCATCAAGGATGTGCCAATATACAACAAACTGGTTAAGGAAAAGTGTTTCAAACACCCAGGCAGGCGAAAGAGAGATGCTTCAACCATCAATGTCTTAGGACAACTGTCTGACCTTATGTTAGGACAAGTCATCTGCCCAAAGTATCTAGATCCTGGGAGTCCTGTAGTGGATGTCCACATCAATGGCATCATCATACCTCACACTTTGATTGATTTGGGGGCTGCCATTAATGTGATGACCAGGGACACCATGCTCAAGCTCAATCTTCAGGGTTCCTTGAGGAAGACCTCGACAGTTCTGCAACTTGCAGATCGCTCCACTGTGACTCTCGAAGGGATTGTAGAGGATGTCTTGGTCTCGGTCGACTCTTGGAAATACCCTGCAGATTTCTTGGTTCTGCAACCCAAGGCAAAGCTTACTGGATATCCTCTTATTTTGGGAAGGCCTTGGTTAGCCACTGCAGATGCTTACATAAGTTGTCGTGCAGGAAATATGACCATCAAAAATGGTCCTATGTCCAAGCAGCTAGTCCTATACCCTCCTGCCCAACCTTCCTTAGAGCATGACTTACCACTTTGGTTGGAGGAAGGGGATGAGGATGAAGTGTACTCAGCACCTTTGTGCACCCTAGATACCACCAGAAGAGACCCCCCAACCGAGGATGACTTGATTGAGACCTTGATCCAGAATCCACCTTCCAGTGCACTATCCTTAGAGAAATTGGTGGAGGATGCCCAAGCCAGCACCCTAGTGGATCTTTGTACGACCAACCCTGTCACTCCCAGAGTCAAGAATGTGGAGTTCGGCCCTGAGAGAACGTTAAAGATCAGCTCCTCCATATCTCCTTCCCAGGAAAAGGAGCTGTGCAACCTGTTGGCCAGTCACCTAGATGCTTTTGCTTGGAGCTATAAGGAGATGAAAGGAGTCCATCCCTCGGTCTGTACCCATCACATATACATCAAGGAGGGTTGTAAACCGGTTAGGCAACCTCAGAGGGGAATGAATCCAGCCCTTAAGTACATTGTCAAGGAAGAACTGCAAAAACTGTTGGATGCCGGATTCATTTACCCCATCTCAGATAGTGAATGGGTGTCCCCTCTGGTGTTGGTTCCCAAGAAGAATGGGAAGTGGAGAATCTGTGTGGACTACCGAGAACTGAACAAAGCTACCAAGAAATACCATTTCCCTCTACCTTTCATAGATCAGGTGTTGGATGGGCTGGCAGGAAAGAAGTTCTTCTCTTTCCTGGATGGGTTTAGCGGGTACAACCAGATTCAAATCAGCCCGGAAGACCAAGATAAGACCACCTTCACTTGCCCTTGGGGTACCTTTGCCTATCGAGTTCTTCCCTTTGGGCTATGCAATGCTCCTGCTACCTTCCAGAGAGCTGTCTTGAGCATCTTCTTGGAGCTGGTCCATGATGTAGTGGAAATCTATATGGATGACTTCACTCCCTATGGGGCCAATTTCCAGGAAGCATTGTCCAATCTGGGAAAATTCCTAACCAAATGCATTGAGATGAACCTGTCCCTTAGTCCTGAAAAATGTGAATTCCTGATGACTGAAGGGACCGTGTTAGGCCATACCATTTCTTGCCAGGGGTTACAGGTGGATCCTAACAAAATTGCTCTCATCAAGAAGGTTCCACCTCCTCAAAAGGTAAGGGATGTTCGGAGTTTCTTAGGATTAGCAGGGTATTACAGGAGATTCATTAAGGACTTCAGCAAGCTAGCCTCGCCATTGTTTGGCCTGTTGGCAAAAGATGTGGAATTTAAGTGGACTGATGATTGTCAGAGGGCTTTGAATGAATTAAAGGACAAGTTGGTGTCAGCCCCAATCCTGAGAGGTCCAAACTGGGCCCTACCTTTCCACATCCACACTGATGCCTCGAACAAAGGCATAGGCACAGCTTTAGGACAAATCGAACAAAAATTTCCATATGCCATTTACTTTGTTAGTAAAAACTTGTCCAAAGCTGAGCTGAATTACACTGTAACTGAGAAGGAGTTTTTGGCTGTGGTCCATGCACTGAACAAGTTCCGACACTATATCACTGGCTATCAAACATTTGTACATACAGACCATGCTGCCATTAGATATTTAATGAATAAACCAGATGTGAATGCTCGTATTATTAGATGGTTACTTTTGTTGCAGCAGTTTGATTTGACCATTGTTGACAAACCAGGTAAAGAAAATGTTGTTGCTGACTTTTTATCTAGATTGGATTTGTCTGCAGATGAGGATGGAACGGTGGATGACCAGATGCCTGATGAACATCTGTTTGCTATCTCAGCACTCTCTCCATGGTTTGCTGATATAGCAAACTACCTTGTTTCAGCACAGTTCCCTCTGCACCTATCTTCAAGAGAGAAGAGCAGAATCATCAGAAAAAGTGCCTCATTTACTTGGATCGGGGGAAATCTGTTCAAGCTTGGCCCCGATCAGATCTTAAGGCGTTGTGTAAGGGAGGAGGAAATATTTGATATCCTCCTCACCTGTCATGATGGGCCTTGTGGAGGACATTTTGCAGCAAAGAGGACTGCCTTCAAGATCCTGTAGGCAGGCTACTATTGGGCCACACCTCATCAAGATGTCAGAAGATATATCAGCCAATGTGACCAATGCCAAAGAATGGGGAAACCGACTCAAAGGGATGAGATGCCTCTCCAACCTCAAGTGACTCTTGAGCCATTTGAGAAGTGGGGCATGGACTTTGTGGGTCCTATCAACCCTCCTTCGAGGCAAAGGTCTTACATCATTGTGTGTACTGACTACCTGACAAAGTGGGCAGAGATTAAAGCAATCAAAGCAGCAACAGAAGAAAATGTGGCCGAGTTCTTAAGAGAAAACATCTTCTACAAGTTTGGCTACCCAAGAGAGCTGGTCACCGATCAAGGGAGCCAGTTCACATCCAACTTAGTTGAAGATCTACTAGCTCATCACAAGATCAAGCATAGGACTTCCACCCCCTATCACCCTCAAGCAAATGGGCAGGTGGAAGTCACCAATAGAGCATTAAAAGGGATCTTGACTAAGGTGGTGAGCAGCAGCAGAAGGGATTGGGAAGATCGCCTGGTTGAGGCCACATGGGCTTACAACACCACCTGGAAGACCACCACTGGCTTCACACCTTATGAGCTGGTCTATGGGAAGAAAGCTTTGCTGTCCATTGAGTTTGAATACAACACTTTGAGGATGGCATCTCAGCTAGATCTAGATCTCAGCCATGCACAACAAGAAAGGTTATTGCAGCTGAATGGACTGGATGAGCACCGAATGCAGGCCCTCCTTCACTCAGAAGTGGTTCAACTTCAGAGAAAGGTGTGGCATGACCAACATCTCCATGACAAGCAATTCTAGCCTGGAGATTGGGCTTTGTTGTATGACTCCAGATACAAAGATTTCAAGGGGAAACTGAGAACCAAATGGCTAGGACCATATACAGTGGAAAAATGTCATGACAATGGATCTGTGCTTATTCGGACCATTGATGAGGAAGCCATCCCCATGCTTGTCAATGGGCATAGATTGAAGATCTATAGGAAGCCTCTCTCAAGACAAGAGTTCATCAAAACTATGGAGAAATCAGTATTAGTCATAGAGAAGGGTTCTGCCTCTCCTTTGGGCATACCCTGAAAGATCTAAAAAAAAAAGGAAAAAAAGAAAAAAAGAAAAAAAAAGAAAAAATAATAATAAAGATCCTTTGGTGAAAACCTCTCTGAGGAACCCAAGGCAGGTGGTAGGGGTGAAAACCTCATTGAGGTGCCCCTATTGTCTTTCAAAAAAAAAAAAAGAGATTGGAAAAAGATCCTTGAGTGAAAACCTCTTTGAGGCGCTTAAGGCAGATGGCAAGGGTGAAAACCTCAATGAGGCGCCCCTGTTATCTTTCAAAAAAAAAAAGAGAGAAAAAAAGAAAAAGAAAAAAAAAGAAAAAAAAGAAAGAAAAAAAACAAGGTCAGCGGATTCATTATGTAAAATTGCATGCAGGTTGCAGGTGTTCTATGGAGGAGAGGAAGCCTCTCAACTCAGAGCTCAGGATCCTTATCATGCTGTCAGGAGACCTCACCACCACCTCCTCCAAGAATACTCATTTTCTCCAAGGTATGTGCAATTTTATTACAGCTTGAGTCTTCTATAGGAAGACGCAGATTTTCTACAGGAAGATGCAGATTTTCTACAGGAAGGTGCAGACTCTCTACAGGAAACGCAACCTTTCTACAGGAAGCTCTGTATTTCTACAGGAAACTTCCTGTAGAAGCCCAGGACGGTCCAGAATCCATGTTATGTGAAGATCTAACGACTAAGGGTCGGTTTGGACGCATGCAAGCTATTGTTATCTCCCTTGCACATTGTTGTCACCTCGTCCTGCCATCCTTGTCGACATGCAACGAAGTTACCTGCACCAGCAAAGCAGATCGATGAGTTCTCAGAAAAAGCAAGTTTTAAATGAAAAAACTCTGAGATCTCATACCATATCCGTCCTAGTCATCTAGAAGCCCTGGGAGCGTAATTGGGAGGCCAGATCCTTCGTCGTGCAGCATGCACCCAAGGAGGAAGAACTGTTACAAGACATCCCGCGGGAGTCCTGTAACAGTTAAGCCCGCTAGAGTGTATACTATTCACAGCGCTGGTCATATACAATGAACGCGGACGCATGCAGCCAAGCATCAACTCCATCGTCAGCAGCCTGTAAACGTGAACCTCCAGGCCTGTGCAAATTCACCAGCAGCAGGTAGATCCATTCATCATCATCCAAAACCCGAGAAATCGTGTTTAGCCGCGCAGGTAAGTGTCTCAACCCTTTCTTCCGTCAGATCGCATGAATTTTACTTTGAATTGTTTGCAAAGTGTAAAGTGAATGGGTTGAGTGGCTGTATGGCCAGTTGACTGGCCATGTCAACCGGTTAATGGTCCAGTCAGATGTTTGGGTGGCGGCCGTGACAAAAGGAATGATCCGCACACACGTGAGGACAATCCCCGTCGGTAAAAACGGATTTAGCAGAAGAAACAACGACGAATCTGCTGGATGGATGATGCGGTAGTAAGTGAATGCGCAGTCAAATGATGGGACGACGTCATCCAATGGTCCGGCGGGGACAGCTCACCCCCCGCGCCACAAATTTCGCCGATTCAAATCTAATCGGCTAGATTGGCCGCATGCATTTATCATTCGCTGTTCGAACCTCGAGTGCACATTCAGATCTCTCTGCAGTTTGAAACTCCAAGCCTTTGGCTACCAAAACGGCTGTGAAGCACCACCGAGAACGCAGACCAAATGCAGTCTTCCCTAGGGATCACGCGTTGCTCCTACAGGAAAGCTGCTCCTACAGGAAAGATGTTTCTACAGGAAGGCGGGTTCCTCACGTAAAAAGGTGGCAGATAAAAAGGTAACCCTGAACTCTCCATGCAATTGGTTTTTAAAGGTGGCAGGATCGTCATCTACAGTCTGGTTGTAGGAAATGGTTGAAATTGTTGTCTGCTGTGCATATACTGTCGTTCTACAGGATGTCAGTGAATTAAACTGTGTAAGTTCCTCAGGGATAAGTTGTGAATTATTTGCACAACAGAAGCGTAATTCCATGCTCTGTCTCCGTAAGCTAAACTTCTTCCGCATTCGCCACCTCTAGCACAGTTTTTATCATGCCGGGTGGGTTTATTAGACGGGAACCCACTGATTCATCAAAATTAAGAGAAAACCCGGAGGTGGTAGAGCTCTTCACACGGGCACAATGGATATCCTTTTGTGACAAGTTGCAGGGTCATGACGACGAAGTGGCAGAAGAATTTTTACAAGCCTTGAGGCCGAAATCCAAAACACTGGCCACCGTGAACTTCAGGGGCCTAAGCCTCAAGCTCACCCCACAGTATATCAGTCAAATTACTGAACTTCCAATGGGTTTGCCATGGGATAAGGAAGAAAGGAAGTTGAGCCAGCAGGCAAAGAAAGAATTCTTTCCACCTGAGGAGGAATTCACGGAGGACAAAAATGGGGTGCGAAGAACCAGCTTGCTGCCACCATGGAATGAAGTTAGCCTACAAATCATGAAGTATATAACCTGTGAAGGCCGTTTTAGCATCGTGTACGCGTATCACTTCAAGTTGCTCACTGAATTGAGACACCAGATTGATCTTCCTGTAGAAAATAAACTGAGCATTCCTTATTTCCTGCTACAGTCTCTAATTGAGTGTGCCACAAAGTTAAAAGAAGGCATACCAGATCAGGTAGCCCACCATGGGTTAATCAAAATTCTTGTGGAGGATGTGCTTCATTCATATAAGGTTCCCCTCTCATGGGAATCATTCAGGAATTTGACAAGAGATGGAGATATAAGGATGTTGACTGAAGAAACGGGTTCCTCCAGCAGTGAGGAAAAAGAAGCAGTGGCCGCGGAAAAGAAAGAAACAGGCCAGAAGACCCCGACCACAGTGCAGAAGAAAGAACAAAGGAGGAAGCACGAGAAAAAGGATGCTGAGGAAAAAGGTGACACACCCATTTTGTCAGCAAGAGAGAAAAGGTTGCAGAGCAGAACGGACAAAGCTGAGAAGGTCCACATCAGCCCAAGTACCTCATCAGCACCCGCAACCAAACCAAAAAGCAAAACCCATGCAGCAAAGCAAGCCAAGGTGGCGACACCTGTGTCTACAGGAAAGCAGAAACAGGCTTCTACAGGAAGCCCGAAAACAGAAAAAGGGTCTTCTACAGGAAGCCCGAAAATCATTGAAAAAGGGGCTTCTACAGGAAGCCCGAAAATTACCAAAACAGGGGCTTCTACAGGAAGCCCGAAATTGGCTAAAACAGGGTCTTCTACAGGAAGCCCTGAAAAGGTGAAACCCAAGGAGAAGAAGGCGAACATTCTAGCAAGGGAGGCAGCAACTGTACTAGCTGGCCTCAGCACGCCACCTAAGCCAAAAGAAAAGAGGAAGAGGGAGACCCCTCTATACTTCGAAGTTTGAAGAAGTTCGAGGATAAAGACGGTCAAGCCACAACCCCCATCCAACAGCCAAGTCACTACAGGGGATGCCCCTACTTCACCCAGTGAGAGGTCCCCCTCGAAGACATCGGTTACCTACGAGAAGGGGAGCCCAAAAGCAACTACTTGGAAAAGAAGGATAGACCAATCGCCTTCAAAAGCCCGGCTCAAGGTCAAGGAAACAAAGAAGAGGGAAGGAGCGGCACCCTCATCGCCACCAAGGGCAGAACAGGCAGAGCCACCAAGAGTAGGGAAGAAAGAGCGTATTCTGGAGCCTAGTTCTCGGCCAAGGACAAGGAGCTGGGGCAAAATTGCTCAAGGATGAGCAAATATTTTAGCTGGGGGGTGATGATGAGCCCCAATTTTTGGTAACAAATTGGGCTCATTTGGCCTACTTACCTTGCTGAACCCTTCATCTTTTATCACTTATGCATTCATTTCTTGGTATATTCATGTTATTTGTAGGAAGAAGGGCAGGCATTATATCTATGTGGCTAATACATGATGATTTCAGGGTTTTTGGCATTAAAGGGAGCAAAGACCACGCAGAAGGAGACAAGGAGACAGCCAAGGTGGCATTGCAGGTTTATAGGGAGGTTGTCTACAGCCTTAAATAACCTCCCTCGTGATCTCCACCCTAACTCCGAGCTCCAACAACTCTCCCCACCGAGCTTAAAGGCAGCCAACATGTTCTACAGGGACAACAGTTTACAGCAGTTTAACTCTTAGTTGGACAGCCGAGCTCCATTAATTGAGGAAGCCAGCTTGATCCTCATCTTGTATAAATATTAAGGTCGTAGCCTTTGATAGGGGCTTTTTGAACTTTTGAACTACTGTTGCAATTTCTAAGCACGAGCTACAGCTCGGTTTTTGCTCTTTGTAAGCCAGTTTTGGCATGGCATTAGACTCATGATTATTCAATAAAGACAGGCAGCTTTTGATCCAATTCTGAGTTTCTAAGGGAGCTATAGCTCTCAGGTTAGGGCCCAACCTGAGAGCAATAGACCTCCTCTTCTTTGTATTGTTACTTGTTTCCTTGCAGCACTTTATTTCCTCTGTTTTGACATGCATTTAGAATTTACAGTCTGCTGATTTGATTTCTTGTATGTGATTGAGTAGGATTAGTTTACAGTTCAAGTGCTTTCAGTTGCTTAGATTAGAGTAGGAGGATTGTAATTCATTAGAGCTCCAAAAAAGGTTGATAGTGCACTCGCTGCCATCTCTGTCTAGAGATTGGGGGTGTGGGCTGTACCAACCACCAAAAACGCAGTCTTATGCTTTCATGCAAGCTGCCACACAGTCATTGCAATCGTAGATCCATCCATGCATTTTGCTCTTGAGAACTACTGCTTCGTTCCAACACCATGCACGATTTTTCTCCACACTTTACATTGCTGTTCATTGGTTTAATAACACAGTTAGAATAGGTTGATGGAATTCTCGGTTTTGTGCAAGATATAGAGGATTTGTTTCTTTTACACCGCATAGCATCACGTTATCGTGTTCTTCTTCTTCTCAACCACGCCTAAAGCCACTTGCTCGACCTCTGTTCAGCTCGTTAGCCTTCCAACCCTTCTACTTCTCACGTAGCGCCATCTTTTTAACTTTTCCTTGCTTCCACCCTTCTATTCACCAACCAACTGTACTCACTCTTTCCTCACCTCAGATCTCTGTCCCTGAGCCACCACAAACTCCTCCTTCACCTTACCCATTCACTCATACCACTCCTCCACTCCTCCATCACCCAGAACTCCCACTACAGCACATCCTGTAGAAGTTAGCAGACTTCTTGTAGAAATCCCAAGCTTCCTGTAGGATCCCCTGCAGACATCCTGTAGAAACCTGTAACCTTGGTTGCCGAGCACATGAACATTGTGGACTTCTATGGAATGATGTTTTGGATCCTCTGGAACCTCTCCTAGCCCTCCTGACCTTTCCCAAGCTTTCTTTCCTTCGAACCACCTCTGCACAGCCAAACCCTAATAAGAAACAAAATCATAATCACTCCATCCACTTAAGCAAAAATACAAAAACAATGTTCTTTTCAATGGAAGTAGTTTGAGTTCATGCATTTCACATCACTAGAAGTAATGGCATCATTTTTAGACATTTGCACTCTCACTATTGCATCATAGAGGTTAAACTAGTCAGATTAGGGTTTACTAGGGTTTCCATGTTTTGGTTGGCTTTCAGTTCATTTCTGCAAAGTAGATTAATTTCCTTTGAGATAGCCTTCGTCCATCATTTAGAAAGCTTCTTCTGAGAACATATAGAAGTTGGCTTGAGCCCTAGCGGACTTGTGCCAGCTGACCAAGTGACAGCTGCGACAAGAGCTAGTACTTGTGCATACAGCACCGTTGCTTCCAAGTTTGTACGAACTACCGGGTTGATAAAATTAGAGATAGGAAGCTCCAGGAGTTGTAGCATTATTGCTACAATACTGGAGCCCACCAGTTAGCACTCTACAGGATCGTGCACTAACCTAGTATATTAAGAATTCTAATGACAATCCAAATTCGTGAATCACGGATATCCAAATTGTGCTAAATAGAGAATTTAATAGGCCGAATTTAGAAGCACAGTCGATCATTAGATTCAAAGAGATCAAAATGCTACTAGGAAAGACTCCTTGGGAGCTAGATCAAAGACTGAAGTGTATGATTCACGAAGCTAATATGACTTTGACGGATAGACAACACCACGAATGGTTTGTAGCATCGCTAATGCCGCATTTGTGGAACGCGCTATTGCAACAAAGGTTAATGACTTAGGCAGAGGCCCTAGAAATCATGATGAGGCTGCATGAAAGCCTAATGCAGGATCCTAGCTTGGGAGTTTAGCAGATCCATGCACAATTGAAAAACTTATGCCTTGAGATGCAGAGTCTGAAACAGGATAGGACAACTGGACCAGAAGTGTGTGAAGAGGTGTGGTGCGTAAAATGTAAGGGTCAGGGTCATGATAAGATCCACTGCCTTGTGTTCGCGAATTACCTCGCAGGAGGAGGACTGATGCTGTTAAGGCCGGAAGCGCAAGCACGAACTAGCGCAACACTTGCTTTGTGGTGCACGATTTGTCAAATAGGACGAAAACATGCTACAGACAACTACCATTTGTTACATAAGTACACGCAGAATTCACAACAGTTGTTCTATAATTTTTGTAGTTCGGTTGGATATGATGAGTGCACTTATAGAATCTATGAGTTGATGATGGATAAAACTCCCACCTATAGAGTTCAGGCCAAAATGTGGCCCCTAGACCAGAATGTAGGAGTGGTGCAAACCAGATTTCAGGGACACAGACAAGGCCGAGGTGGAGGAGGACTTGGAAGAGGTCACAGATAGCTGATATGCTACAATTATGGAGGGCTAGGACATTATGCTCACGATTGTACAAATCCAATGTTCCCATCATGTCTATATTATACCTTTTTTGATCATGAGACGAAGGATTGTCCTACGCTGATAGCTAGGATTCGTGACAAGGGAGCACTACCACCTCCCCTGACTCAGAACCTGCAGATGACGAGGTCTGAGCTGCGCGAGGAAGATACAAATGTGAACATTGTGCTCTAAAATGGAATCACGATGGGAGATGATAATGGAAAACAACCTGAAGATAGTACTTGGGTTCACAAGGCTCTGACGAAAGAAGCAGAGTTTGATTTGGAGCGTGCTAAGGAAACCTTCATGGAAGATAAGAAGAGCTTGGCTGATGCCTCCACTTCAAGAAGCAAAGATAGACTGGAGCTGAAAATTTACCCATCTATGCTTATGACGTTCTTGGAAACATGCATGAAGCTACTTTGCGATAGTAAGACTGTAAAAGGATTGTAGGAACTCATTAACAGATGCACTGGGACCGCTCTAGGAGAACCGTGCGTAGTCCGGAAGATTGGAAAACATAAGACTAGAATAGGAAGAAAAATGAGGCCAACGACGCAGATTGGAGAATATGAGATGGACCAAGTAATTCTAGACTTAGGATCGGATGTGAACGTTCTGCTGAAGCAGACATAGGAGCGCATGGGGAGGCCTACGTTGCAATGGTCTCCTATTCAACTGCAAATGGTGAACTAGTAGAAGATAATACCCATGGGATGATTGCAGGGAATCACCGTGGATATTGAGGGAGCGAGAACACTAGCAGACTTTGAAGTGATAGAGATTGTTGATGACAGCAATCCCTACCTTGTGCTCTTAGGAATTGATTTGCCACTGACATGAACGGGGTGATTAATCTGAAGAAGTGCAAGATGACTTTTGAGAAGAAGTCCCTGCGCATAGTTATACCCTTGGATCCTGCAGAAGGATCACACTACACTGCGCCTGTGCGCGACGACGATTTGGACTGCATCTACAAGATAACTGCACGAGAGCAAGACTGGGTAAATCCAACCGCGAATGGACGGATCTCATGGGAGCACGAAAGCTCCTGTATTTCAGATTTTGATGAGGAGATAGAGCGATGGCAGAACCGGTTGCACGAGGTAACCATGTTGAACTGTAATATGATGAAAAGATCGCTACGCTGCATATCGACAGAAGTGAGGTATCTACCTACTTATGTCAGGTTAAGTGAGGTACATACTTTCCTAGATAATTTTGAAAGGGAGGTTCTAGAAAAGCAATGTTTATAGACCTTGAATTGGGTACTGTGCGCCATGCTCGCAAGGTGGTGGGGTATGCACAAAGGAAGAATGATGTGCAAACGGTTTGGGAAACCTATAGTGCGATCGTCAGATAAATAAAATGGACGGGATGGTACACGCGCGCATATGTCTAAGTGGGTACAAGCATATGGTAAACAACCTACGCATATGCACATGAGATTCACGTTGGGAAATACAGTCAATAAGCCTGTGTTGGAGGGGAAAATGTGCGAATGGTTCCTCAAGTTGGAATGATAGGGTGTGGAGAGAACGAGCACACATAAGGTTATCCACACGGAAGCATTCAACGAGGTGTGCAGAGCACTGAACAAGGTATCTAGTGCGCAACGAAGTGATTGGGACTTGCGCGTTCCAACAGTCTGATGGGCTTATAGGACAACATGCAAGAAAATGACGGAACATATGCCTTCTTGGCTGGCCTATGGAGCGAATGCTGTAATGCCGATAGAGTATATCATGCCTAGTCCACGCATAGCAGCGCCCGTGGATATGACGGATCGCAAAGCCTTGGAAGAAGGGATCACGCAGTTAGAAGAACTCAAAGAAGAATGTTGGGGACCTGATGAGGAGATTCAACACAGTGATCTTAGGCTCCAAGAACTCATGAATGAACGATTTCGGTGTAGGGAGAAAATCACCATGGTAGAAGCAGAAGTCAAGAAGTTTGAGGAAGGAATACGGAAGGACTTTCTTGAAAAGAAAATCATGGTGATAAAACACGATGTGCACAAATACGTTGATGATTTTGGGGACTAACACTGAGAGTTGATTAGTTTGATGCCTTGGATTGGACCATATGTTACTCAGGGGATCGCTGATGGTGGCGCAATGCAGATGGTAAAGTGCGCGATGCAGATAATAAAGTTAAAAAGCGAACTTTTCCCAGTAAAAGTGATTGATGGTCGGTTGAAGCCATATATAGGTGGCCCGACCACCTGACTACTCATGGGAAGCATAGTATTAGCACTCCAGGCAGTTGAAAGGAGGCGCAGGACTATAAACTACCCTGCCCAAGAGCTGCGCGGTGGTAGGAATGTGAGCAAGAGCGAAGTATCACAAGGTTCGTGACAGTGCAAGGGTAGTTGTGCTGCCACGCGGGTTTGTTGGAAAGTGACTGTTATAGTCACTATTCACGATGTGATGCTTGGTTTGAGACCAAATGGAGCGGGTGGCAGACATTTAAGGCAGGCTTTATGGGGTATATTTTGGAAAATCTACTGCCAAGGGAGCATTAATGAATCGGATTTGGGGGGAACGGTCAAATTTGAATTCAAAAGGCACTATAAATTGCAAAGGGCTACCCAGGAAACAACACTTGGCCATTTGAGAATTGTGCTATTGAGCACCCAAAAATCTATGAACCCATATCTTTTTGATGTTTTGAAGTCAAAGGCATTGTTTGAGCACTTACCTGAGCCATTGAGAGATTTGTGGAACATCAGTATGACCACACTAGAGGAAGCCATGGATATTGGTGAAATGACCGTTGAAGAGGCCGCACATGCCATAACTATAGGACATTCCCCTAAGAGCACCACGATAGTCGCAGAAATCCATAAATCACCACACACGCCGAGACCCAAGAAATATAAGTAGCCCATGGTTCCGGTGCGCGTGTCCCCTAGAAACCCACTGCGAACTAAGCTAACCATGGAAGAAAAGGGGAAAGCGGTTAATCTAGAAACTAATGAAGAGGAAGAAGACCTTGAGGAAATCCTTGTCGAAGAGGAGGAGGATGAAGACATGGAGGTGGAAATCGAGGACGTAGACACTCTAACCAGGCCGCCTGTGTATGTTCCTCAGTGGAAAGGAAAGGTAAGAGTGCCCAAGGACCTAGATGAGAGTAAGAGCTCTTTGCAAACTCCGCTGCTACCTAATGATATCGTTTTTGAATGAGCACACTTGGGACGGGTGCCAAGTCTAAAGTTTTAAGACTGGGATCTTACGGACCATGAAAAGTTCCCATACTTGGCAACCATGCAGCTCATGAAGCCGAAGAAAAACACTGCGGTGGGAGTTGTAGAATTGGAGCCACACAAGTGGTTGCGCGGGGTAGAGAAAGTAGGGTTGTTGAACCTGCTCTGGGTGCCGCATTAACATCACGTCCCAGTAACTATGTTTGTCATCATGAAGCTACTCTTCTTGATGCATGATGGGTGCTTGTGGCTGGAGGAACCGATCCCCATCACAGACTACATGATTCATATAATTACCCGACTCCCTTGCAAGGGGGAGGAGCCAATAGATATTTCAGACGGTAAGAGCACCGACTTGGCCATCGCGGAGGCCATGAAGGAAAAATTCAAGCTGGAGAAGAAGAAGAGAGGGTATGCAATCTCCAGTATCAACAATAAGGCAGTCAAAGTTGTGACCTAGATATTGGCTGGCAAGGTTATGCGGAAGTGCCGTGTGTTAGTGTCAGTCTTTCCAGCCTTCCTCCAGTGATCAAATATGCTCTTACAAAGTGGTCTCAGAGTGTCAAGGTCAAATTTTGTCATTTCAAAGAGTTTTCAAGCAAAATTTGGTCACTAGGCATTAGGTCTAGGGTTTGCTCCCACTCTTTTCAAAGTTGCCCAAATGCCCATCTATGTCACTATTCAGCTGAGTCTATCATCATTCATAGGGTTTTCATTATCATCTCAGTGTCTAATGAGTCATTTTACACCTTGTTCATGCTTCAGTTGCGCCTAGATAAGGTCATTTCCCTCTCCTAGGGTTTTGAAGGTGATTTCTCGTGGACGGTCAAATCATTGGCAAAACTTGTATCCAGATGTTCATACACCTTCCCCTATCCTTAATGTACCTTATCAAACACTTTCCATCACTGAGATCCCCAAAATTCCTCATTTTTGCACAAACCCTAGTTTCTAGCTACAACCTGGCAATTTTCTAGGTTTGGCCTGTGTTTTGCCCTTTTGGACCCCTTCCCCTCGCTCAATCTCTGAGATTCCACTTTCCCTGCTTCCTAACATCCCTCCCCACTCCCAAAAATTTCCCCAAGAATTTAGAAGCCCCCTATCCCCTTCATTTCGCTCCATTTCGACAAAATTCCTTGTTTCACACATCGGGACAAGTCGCACTCAAATGATGTTCCAGAGCAATAAAAGATGAATTTTGGAAACCTGAGAGAGGTTTTTTTCCATAACATGCCAAAGAATAAAAACCTCCTTCACTTTTTGCACAGGTGTCATGGTTTTAGAGAAATGTCAAAATTGCAATCGCCAAATCCAAGGAGGTTGGCCAAGGCACTAAAACGACGGAAAAGGCCCGATCCACTCAAAATTTTGGCCAAAGCCTCTTTGACTGAGCATGGCACTAAATAGCTCAGCCCCAACACAAATTCCAAGAAATTTTGAGCATTTTGGGTGATTTTTGGTTTTTAAAGCAAAAAACAGGTTTTTCCGCTTGACGGGTCTCACCCCCCGCGCGACCCTTTCACTTGGAAACTCTATTTTCAAAAAACTCAGCATTTTTGGATTTGGCATGAAAATTTACACATTCTCACCCATTTGCAAGATATTTTATGAAGTTTTGGGCCTCCTAAAAGTCAAAAAACAAGAAAAAATTGACTTTCTGCCACATTTTTGACACACAGAAAGCAGTCTTGGGAGATTGCAATTTTGGAGGGGCAAATGACAACCAAATTCCGAAATTCTAGTTGGGTTGGAAATTAGACTCACAGACCTTTCCAACAAGCCTACTCTTGCCTCATTTGGACACCTGGAAGTGCCCCAAACGTGCTCTCAAAGGCGCGTGACCCGTCAGGATTTGGCGCGCAACCCATCAGGCAAATTTCATAATTTTTCACTTACAGCTCATGGATTCGCCCAGCTATTACTAGTTTTGAATTTTGATGGGGTTTTCACCCTATTTGATGTAATTTATGTATTTTCATGTTGATGTGACACTTATTTACCTATTCTAGAAGATTCATTCATGAAATAGCTTGTATTTAATGAATGAATTGGTTTCCTAGCTTATAGAGGCAAGTTGTTTTGACTGCCTAGTTTTCAGTGCTTAGTTTAGAATTGGTTGAAACAGCTCCTAGGATAGTGAGCTCGATCCCTAGAGGCAGGGAAAGATGTTAGATGATCTATATTATGTACTCTCTTGCTCATTTTCATGGTTGGACTCTTGAGGGAGAAGCTATCATTGTATTATTCACTGTATCTCTGCAATTTTTGGCTAAGGAAGACCAGGGTTTTGCAGTCCTTTTTGGGATTCTTGGGGTTACATGTATTGATGGTGTGTTTCTCTATGTACTTGTAAGTGTGTTATGTGAATCATTTCCTTTCTTTTCCTTCTGCACATTAAGCAAATGAAGTGTTAAAGTAGAACTCATGACTGTCATGCTCTGCTTTTAAGTTTGTTTAATTTCAATGTTTTCTACTGTTTAAGGAGAATTCAAAGTTATTGTTTGCTCTCCTTAACTCCTCATCTGTCATTCTTAATCATACACCTCAATCAAAGGCATCAATACTGTCTCCTACCTCGCCCCAAAGAACCCCCTGCAGAAACTGTGTCCAATCCCCTCACCCAAAATCGCCACCTCCTCAATTTGCCACCAAAAACCCTAAAAATCCCAAATCAACCCTTTGATCAGTTTACTAGCCTAAAATCACTGTTACCCTATTGGTTATCTCACGCATTGAAGATCTTTATTGAGATAGACCGGAGAGAGCCCTCTCCTGCCCCGTAGGGCTAGCTACGAGGCTATGTGGTTTGATGTTGCCTTGAGGTTTACCTTTCTCAGCCTGAGGTGAAATTTCAAGCGCTAACACCGTGCAAATGAGGTGCCCGCGCCGGTGGTAGCACTTACCGTGTAGTGTGCAGAGGGCATCCAGTTTAACTGGTCAGAGTACCTGTGCAAGGAGTTCCTGGAGAATTTTTGCGAGGCACGGGAAAAGGGGAAGAGTCTCTACTATGCATGGCTTCTGCTGTCCATAGTGCTGGTAGCTTGGGAGTTGCCTGAGGACAACCAGTTCCCCGCAATTGCATGTGATCTTCTGGACGTAGCGAAGTATGCTTCGCTGTGGGCCACTAAAGGCGTGTAAAGGATTTGAAACAATAAGATATTTTGGGTGTTCATAGGGATGAACATTAGAATGGGGATTAATCGTAGGCTGTGGTTATTGCCCACTGTCTACAGTAGCCTACAAAGCTTCGTGGAGTTCAAGGCAGACTTCCATAATGTGTACATCAGGGCACGCAAGGACCCCATGAAGAAGTGGAATGAACTGTCATATCTGACCACGGACGATGTTATATTCACCGTGCTTGAGTCATGGCTGCCAAGGTGGCACACTCCAACCCTCTCCATGATGGAAACTGAACATTCTACTGCACAATGGAAGAAGGAGGAGGAAAAACTATGGATGGCGCAGTTGGAAAAGAAGAGAAGAAATGAGGTAGCAACAGATGAACAACAACAGCTGAGCAACAATAGGTAGCAGAGAAGGAATGCAAGGGCCATAAGTCACCCTCGACTGAGGAAGAGCCTGAGACAGAGGAAGGTGGCGCAAACCCAGAAGAAACATATACATAGTTGAAGCACCAGCACCCGAGAGAGCAGGTGGGGTTGCTAAAGAAGTCGAAAGCTTCTAAGACTTCTTTGGACCTGATCACCGTCACTGAAGGAGATCTCCATGATATAGGGGAGATGGTGCACGATGTCATCATGGAGGCCCTCCACCAACTCGCAGAGGAGAATCATATTGTGTTGGGGGCCCTCCGGGCATAGATACAGGAGCTGTCAGTGTGCACTCCTCAGGCTAGTACTCTCTCGACCAACCTTGCAGTAGGAACGACTGTGACTGAGGAAATGCTGCGTGCCAGCATGACCAACACCATAGTGCTGCTAGAGGGGGCACTGGTTATAGAGAATGAGGCCGACAGGCCTATGGTCAGTACGTTGAAGGGAGTAGGGATCAACATGGTTGCGCTCCCTCGGGAGACACTCTATGCCCTACAGGACGAAGTGACTGCAGAACTGCGGGCTAGGGAGGGCCGCACACTACAGGTGTTGAATGAGAAGAAAATTAATATGTAACAACTGATCCTACAACGCGACTAGGTAGTGGTGTAGAATTGGAAGATGGTGTAGGTGGTTGAGGAGGCATACTAGATGGTCCCTGAGTTGGCCATCCTAGCAGAGGCACGCATCTAGAGGTTAGCATCAGGGGTACATGAGGTGCAAGAAGAGATGGCTAAGGTTCAGCTATAGCTGAACCTTCAGAGAGCAGAGCTCTGGTTGAAGGCACAACCTTCAACTCCTCCTGACGTAAGGGAACAATGCGCTAACACCATTACATCGGAGATGGAGGAGATCAACAGTGTAGTGAAAGACTACACCAAAATGTTGGAAGAGTCATTTGAGTTCCTCACCACTCTGCAGGAGGACCCAAACACACAACGATTAGAAACAAAGGTTCATGAACTGTAGCAATGGTATGATGATATAAAAGGGACCGCGCAGATGGTGACCCTTACATAGAGGCTCGCACGGATGCAATAGGCCAAAGTCTTAAGGAGCAGGTAGATGCAATGCGACATAAAGAAGTGGTTTTGAAAGCATGTGTATAGCCTTGGATCGAGGAGGCATTTGTCATTACAACCTCAATCGAAGCCAAGCTCACGCAGATGTAGTGAACAACACGTGCATGAGATACAATAGGCAAATTCTTAGTGCGCTTCCGATCCTGCAACAATTCAAACAGAGTTGGGAGGTCTCTGTGTGAAGATCTCCACACCGATAGAGTGACTCGAGGGAAAGTCATGATGTTTGTGTTGGGGGCCTGTTGGCCGCGAGATCCCCCAAGGAAAGTTTTGGGACTTAAAGCCTAGATTTTGACCAAATCTGATGTAAAGACTCCGCATTTTGTGGGTGCAGAGCGCGAAGATTGTAAATGAGTCATAGGGTTGTTTGCCCTCAATTTTGTAATGTAATGTCTGCTTTAGAAATCTACCCATGGTTCACGGACCATGGGATTTTATAAATAGAGTGAGGCTCTATGTTGTAAATCACCGAAGTAAAGTAATATCTAATGATGAAGAATTGAGTCTTATCTAAGTGTAGAGTCAAGTCTTTGGGTCGTAAAGTAGGAGAAGGTTCTGCAGCTGAGTGCGCATAGGCCTAGTAGTCCGCAGTTGAGTGCGCGGACCCCTGCAGCTGAGTGCGTAGGGCGGGTCGAGTCTCTAACCTTTGGAGAAGTAATAAAGAGAAGTTTTACATCATTTATGTGTATCTTTTTCCTGTTTTTTGCATTGAATGTATCAGATATAAATTGTATTTCCATTGTTTATATGACGCCCGAACTTATATGAATGTGTTGATAAAGTGAATATAAGATAAAGTATCTATTTACGCGAAGATAACTAACTGTCATAAGAAGATAAGTAAGCGACGCGGTGTAACTTGGAGAAGTAGCACAAATCGCTGCTAGGGTAGTGCGAAATCACCTCAGCCCATGGTTAGGGATGTGCGAAGGCGATTATAACAGATTGTGAAGGCCTCGCAAGTCAGGATAGTGCGCGAAGTGACCTACGCGAAGGTATTTATAGTTGGACTAAACTGACCCCTTAGACATCTCAAGGGTGTGGAAATTTGGTTCCAGCATCCCCCCATACTGCTTCGGGTGAGACCTCATTCCGTGCTCCGCGGGCTGTTGCCGAAAGGGCTAGTTGTATAGGAATTTGTTTGGATAATTAACTCCGAACTTGGGTCAGGCCCCCTCAAGCTAACAAAATGGTTCCTAACTATGGGGTGGTGTTTGATGAACTCATCATGCACACTAGAGCTCTTGTGGCTACAGGAATGTCCTTCAACAAAGGGGGGTCTCCATGGTATGTACTGAGGACCGTTGATGGTTTAAATTGTCTAGGTGAAGGTTGTGATCAACTCTAGGGAATATCCTACAAAAGGTAGCACACCATCAAGGGTGGTGGAAATATTTTTCTCATAGTATGTGATTCTATCAACCGTAAATTTTTTTCCATCATGATGGAACATCATTATCCTAAAGACAGAAGATGCTACTGTAGTCATTGCATACATGTAACTTTGGCCAAGAAGGATATTGTAATCCAATTGTGTCTAGGAATTCTATATCAATGTTCACAATTTTACCGACAAGTTGCACCGACACGTCTTGGAATAGGCCTAGAAGGGAAGAAGGGTGCCCGTCATATGATTTGAGAGTGATGTTAGATGGTTTTAGTTTGAGAGATCCAAGTTTTTTCCAAATTGTTTTGGACATAATACATGTAGATGCACCTTCATGAATTATGCAGTGGTGGATGTTGATATTTTTGATTGTGACTGGAATTTGGAAGGAAACTATTGATGGAAGTCGCAGGGAAGCATTATCCAAGTCGAAAGACATTAAACGATATTTGGAAGGGTAAATTACACCTAATGCAAAAAGTAAGGATTTATGTTGGGTTTGGCATGTTTGCAAGATCACTTCCAATGCCAACATCGCTGATGGGGATTGGGCTAAGTCATCGACTATGTTGTAGCTATGAGAAACCTTTAAGTTATGTCTTGTTCGATGTAAAGGCCCTTTGACCATTTTTGGGATGGGTTCTATATGATGTTGAGGGATTTTCAAAGGCGATATAGGTGCTGCAGTGGTTGAGGTGGATGGGTTGGTTTCTATTGGAGTTTTGTAATCCTAGTTCCGCGTCTGTAGGAGAATGTCTTCCCCTGCCATGTAAATGTCACAACTTGAGGTATTTTGGGAAATTCCTCCAGGAGGATTCTAGTATTATTGCCGGGAGGGTTACTACTGAGTATTTACCACTCCCTGATGGGGGAAGGGATTTTTCATTACTGCAAGCTATTGATTTTTCCTCTCCTTCCCCCTATTAACTTTCATCCTTTTTAACTCTGAGAGTTGAAGGCAGTAATGGGTGTATTGACCATATTCCCTGCAGATGGCACAAGCATGATTAGTTCGTAGATCGAGGTTTTTTTTTTTTTTCCTTCGTGGGTTATTATTGGTCTTTCCCTGGTTTGGATTCTGATTGGGGTTGCTCCCAGTCGGTGCCCACAGAGGTTGTTGTTGATTGTTGCCCCCCTATTAGGCTCCACCTTTGGCTTGTTCTTTCCTTTTTTATTATTAGCGTTAGGTGGTTTAGCCATGTTTATTTTTTCAAACGAGCTGCTATTGAGGGAGAGAAGGTTGCACTAAATTAACCCCTATATTATCCCGTGTTGGTGGGTTTTTCTGTTGGGGTGTTGGGAAAGGGAAATATTGATTCCCTTGTCCTTGGCTGACATATGTGTTCTGGGAAGTTGAAACCACTTCTACATTCCTATGGGGGGTACTAATTTCCTTGTGTGGGAGGATATAGGCCACCCTACATGGGAGGGTATTGGCCACCCTACATGGGATGGTATTGATTGACATGAATAGAAGGATTCTACATAGGTGTAGGTTGACAAGGGTAATATCCTATGTTTTATGGTGATGGTGCTGTAGTCTTGGTGCCGAATGGTTGGAAAATCTACATATTTCTAGGGTACTGGAAGGTCATGCTAGGTTGATTTTGGGCTATGCTCTTGATAAATCCATCGATGAAACTGAATGCGCCTAGTAACTTAGGTTAAAATTTTGCAGGCTGGTGCATCTCGAAGGACATGGTAGAGGTATCCCGATTGTGTATATATGAGCTCTAATTGCTGAGCTTTGTTGATACCCTATTCCTCATTTTGTGGGGAGGAATTTTCCATATATTTTAAGATTTCCGACGTGAGGGATCTCAAAAATAAGTCAAGGAGAAGTTTTGCTTCCATATGGGCTTTCTACAAGCTACAATTTTTTTTCTATTCATGGATGTGGTCTAAGATGTGCATGGAAGATGTTTGCTTGAAATGAGTTAGAAGTTCTAGTCCCGAGTCTTGATATACGAGGAGTTGAAAAGAGGTGAGGAATGTTGTGGCTAAAGAACCAAAGTCCCCATGTGACCCAGAGGGTTGGCCTGTGTACCATTTTGTTGCAAGCCCTATGAGGGTGCATTGAAATAGTCACACGATAATATTATCTTCTATGATACTGTTATATGAACACCAAAAGTGAAATGTCATAACATGTTTCCCTAGATATTCTCCTTATTTCCCTTTTAATTTTGGCACATCCGAAGGTATCTTAGTTCACATAGGTGGCCAATTATGGTCATGAGCGATGGGGTCATTAGTTAACTGGATTAAATTGGGTAGATTCAAGGAAGCTAAAAAAAGGGACTTGGAAGTTGCTTTCCATAGATAAATGATTTTGGACAACTATATGTAAAGGGGTTTCTTGCAGGGAAGTGTGAGAGGGGTTACCTTCGTGGGTACCGTGTGAAATCTCCGGAGGGATGATGTGTACGCTCCCAAAAGGGGTAGTATGTGGAGTCCCTTGAGGGTTAGTTAAAGGAGTGCTTTTATGGGGGGGGTCCCAAGCAAATTTTTGCCGATAAAGGATGATCCTATAACATTGGTTGTGTGGTGTCTTCTACACCTAAATGGAGAGAGACCAGGTACACCTCTCGGTAACGGGGGGAGGTTTTGGAAGCATTTAGAGCGATAGGGAGACATGGGCTCCCCTATGGTATCGAGTAGAGTGTGTGTCACTTAGTGTGATGAGGGAAGGACATAAGCATCAAAGCAAGTAAATAACATAAATAAAACAAAGCAAAAAAATAAAATCATTACTTTCCCTTTTAGATTATGTTATGTGATCAATGGAAAACAAAATTTGGTTTTCATTTATTTTTGCATATGATAAAAGATCCTATGAAGATGTGTTTGTCCTTACCACTCTTAAAGTAACCGGGCCTTATGGAGATATCTTTTGACAGGTGTTGGGGCAACACCTCGAGAGAATAGGTGACGCTTTTTAGCAGCCAAAGAATCAACTAAGGTAACGAATGAGGCTTTCGTGATTCCTGCACCTCCACCTATAGATAAAGGATGCCCCAATTTTGGCCACTAAGATACCTTTGTCCCTCGTGAGCAGTCGAGTATTTAGCTTCTTGGTAGTCATTTACCAGTACCGAGCACTAGACAGATTGTGTAGCCCCAAATAATACCACACACACTGGACCTAAGCTGAAACCCCTTTAAATTGGGTCTCTAACGTGCTCGGGTAGTCTTTTCCATGGGATGATGAAGGATTTGAAGCACCCTAAAATTCAAATTCTATGTGTCAAAGATGTAACATGATCATGGCATCTTATGGGATGCTTACCCCTAATGGTCTTAACCTGAACTATAAATTATTTTGTGGCCCCTATGGGGAGATTTAGTTGGTTTAGGTTATGGTTAATTTTAGGAGTCTTGCTTCACTTATGTTGTGATAATATAAGCCAAAATAAACTAAGCACAAAAAACCCCAGAAACTAGATGCCCTTTTATACAAATCTTATGGAAGCTTAGTGTGTGACGTGTAATGTGTGTGCAAGTGGAAAAGTGAACATACAAAGTGTGATAATATGTGGATAAATGATGATCCTTTACAATACGCTCTAATTGCACTAAGTTTTGATTGTTCCTTGTATGAAATAGAAATAATGTGTGGATAATGGGCCACTTACTCTTTTCCTATTCCGCTATGTGTGCCTAAAGGGAGTTGGAAAACTCAAGTGCTCTAAGAAAGTTTTCATATGCAAGCCCAGGTTCATCTAAAAGACGTAAGGAAAGTAGAGATTACTTAATTTTTGTAGTAACACTCGTTCCTAGTCCCAAAAACTAATGAAATAAAAATTCTTTTCTTGGTAACAAGATATGTGGATAATGGGCCACTTACTCCTTTACTAATTAAGCTACGTGATTTGTGAAAAATAGCAAAATGAATTGAAAAGTATATGTGGAATTCGACCACTTAATTTTCCCCTTGATTAATCTATGTGTGGAATTCAAATAAAAAGAAAATATAATCTAATTACTCTACTAATAGTGATTAGTAAAGAAACTGGGCAATATGAACTAATTGGAATTTATTTTTGGAGAGGTGAAGGAAATTCACTAAAGGCTTCCAATCACCTAGGAAAGGAATTATAATTTTTTTTATGCGCTCTCTAAACCATATGGGTTTTTCCATGCATAGACGTGCGTGTGCATCTGTCTTGACAAAATCCACGCAACTGGTAGGAAAAATTTAAAAGTCGGGCTTTCTGGCAGAAAACAGGTCTAGGAGGTCCTACAAAAATTCCAGAGAGGTGATGAATGCACCAAGCAATGATAATGCAGAAAGAAGCTCATGCAAAAACAACCATTAGTGTAAAGAAAAGAAACCAATAGAATTTCCAAATCTATAGTTGTGTTTTTGTTTCTATGGGGTACAAAAAGACACCTTCTTAGCATTTGGTTTCTCCCTACAAAGAAAATATAGATAATTGGTTGTTGTTAGTGGAGAAACATGAGTAAACAAAGCATTATAAATGGTGAGAACAATCAATACATAAGTAGAAACTAAAAACTAGAATATAAAAACGTAAACAATGTTTAATGAAGAAAACAAGTCAACAAAGTAATGGAAAAGGGCTCCCTTTATTGACTGCTGAATGTAGAATAGATACAATAGATGAATACTAAAACACTTGGAGAGAATTATTTGAGCTAGGTGCTTAAAAATCCTTAACTAGGAGGTTCCTTTCATCAATCTCTTTGCAAGATTCTTCTCTCTCTCAAAAAGGTATGAAGACTCTCTCAACGGTGAAATCATCTTCAACTAGAATGCTAGATTATGGAGGAGCAATTTTTCCAGCATAAAAATGATCTACTTCTTCTTGTTTTTGGTTCTCCAATGGATTGTTTATATAGAATTTTGAATTCCTCTTCCCTCTCTTAGTCCATTAATGAGAAAATGACTTATGAGTAGGATAATAAGATCCCTTGGGGGCTGCATATCTCTAGGTCGACTTGAAATTGGATATCCTTGACTTGGTACATGTTAAGGAATCCCATCTTCCAAGTGTGTGAAGTGGTCTTAGAATGTTGAGTTGAACTTTTGTTTGACCCCCAACTATTGAAGTAAAAGTTGTTTGGTCACTAATTTTTTATTTTGATTTTTGTACTTCATGATGTTCTCAGCTGGAAAGTCTTCAATTGTACATTATGCCAGACAACTTTGGGCATCATCTGGATTGTACAAATGTGTTTACAATTTTTTGGTGTTAACAAGGACAACTATGAATGTTGAAGGAGTTAATTGACCTTTCACACTCATCGTGAGAATGTTGTTTAAGAGTTATCTTGATATAGCAAGAATAAATGATGATTATGGCTCGAAGAAACACTTGGCCACATAAAGGAACTTGTGGTCATTGAAGATGATTCATATTCAAAAGCAAGATATGTTATACACGATGTATTAACTGATATTTGAAGAATGGTATTACAGATGTTCAATCTTGAAGTATATTCTTTGTAAATCAACATGAGAAATAGAAGGGATCACTGTCACTAGCACTCTATTGAATAAAAAATACTTTGATAAAGGAAAAGAGGTTGATTCCCTCTTCAAGGTTAAAGGTCAAATATCTCTTTATAGATCCAATACTGTTATGTCACATAAATTTCTTGGTGTAAAATTATTGGAAAAATCTATGTCACTAAGACCTAAGATTCCAAAAGGTAACAATTTTAAACTAATATGGGTATTTGATAGCTAAGATGCTCAGCCCAAAATAATAAAGGCTACACGTTTCATATTAAATTGAAGGACATGTCTCCAATGGAAAGATATTGTTGATGCTACAATGTTTGTGAGGAAGCTGAATTAATTGGATGAAACATTGTTTTGATTGGTTGATGAGAAAGATGGATTTCATATTACATATAAAAAGAATATTGATTCCAAGGTTTTTGGATATGAGCTTATTGGAAATATAGGTTTTTCAAACCCTAGCTGAACAAAATGGTTTGAATAAGGAAGCCTATGGTTTATTGGAAAAAACTCTAGATTTGAACCTAGATTAATGTTTACGTTGAAAGAAGAAACCCCAGTTCATGTAAGGAAGGAATGACATCATGATGATCATGTGGAGAAGGATGATAAATTTGTAAGATGAATGCAAGAAGGCTAATAACAAGAGGGAACTTCCATTCCCTGTCCTTCTCAAATGATTACACCTTTCTTCCTTGATTATTATTGTTGTTTTACTATCAGTTAGTCTCTTGTATTTGTATCATTTTCTTGGTTATATCTGTTCTTCCATGGCCTCCTAGTGAGGATTACAAGTACATATTGAAGGCTTACAAAGCTCTAGCAACAAATCATAGTCATGGAAGAATGAAGCAAAGTGTGTCAAGCATAAATGATTTGTGACATTGTACTACATGAGATCTGAGTTTAGAGGGAGCAATCATATCAAAAATATTGAAGTATACCTTGATTATGCTGAAAGATCTAGCTTGTAGTAAATGGAAACACATACAAGTGCAAATCGAAAGTTGAATAGAAGGTTCTCCCAGAAATAGGGAGGGGATCCTGAAAATACGTTTTGCTCCAACTATGAGGTACACTTCTATTAGAACTATTATTATTTCTTTGAAATTGCATTAGGTGTAGATCGTTTTTCTCAATGAAATAATTGTAGAGAAAGAAGTGTACATAGATCTACCTCAAGGATTTGAGGTACACGAGCAAGAACTCTCATGATTGAAGAAGGATTTCTATGATCACAAGAAGACACGTTGGGATTGATGTTCTTGGATTAATGAATATTTGAAAAGTCTTGATAGATATTATATTATATGATTTATCCTTGACAAAAGAAAAAAGACTCATGTGTCAAAGGGAGAAGCTGTGGAAAAATGATTCTTACAAAGGAAATAATCATAGAACCCTATTTTATCTTCCAAGGGAGTTGACTTCTAAGTTCAAGATGATGGAATGTCACTGATATTGTTAGACTAGATAAATGATATGTTGGAAGAAAAACAATGGAAAAGAGAGCAACTAGAATTACCATAATAGGATATGTTTTAGTGTGAGAGGGAGCACCCAATAAGGGTGACAAGAAAGTAGATGTGGTGATGAATTCAGTGAAGGAAGCATATCAGGTTATTGTTGAGCCAAAGCATGTTTCGCAATGTGGGTTGGAGTACCATCATGGTACAATTGGTCATGGAAAAAATAGTTATGGTTTGATGTTTGTATCAAATAGTGACTACAACTACAAATTTTGATTGGGAAGAGAGTGTTGAAGAAAAAAAGAGTTCATCTAGATATTGCTTCAGTTTGGGCTCTGTTATAATTTCTTGGATGAGAAAGAAGCAAACATATGTTGCACTCAATATTCCAGTGCTATGTATATTGTAGATGGATTAGAAAGTTGACACAGGAAAGACCTACGAATACCCACAGTATGCATATGAAATGCATAAACCTATTTTCCCTAGGAATTTCAATGACCCGTTGGGTCAAATCTTCATTAACTAAGGTTCAAGGCCCCCTTATGTAAAATACCATGTGGAAACAATTCATAAACTAACTATAGTTCAACCCTTAATCAATCCTTTCATCATCAGGACTTAATCGCCTTCATAAACCTTCATTAAACTTTATGCCCGCACATATAAACCAAACCCCATAAAACCTTTATACTTTGGGTCATACACGGACTTAAACTACAAAACCATCTTTCGGAGCTTTATTTATATTATAAACCTTTTATAATAGAAATCACATAAAACATGTGTAAACTTACCTTTTCCGCATTTCCTCTGCCTTGCACATTTTCCAATGCTCCCTTTATCGCTATCGCAATTCTTCACATCACACTAACACATGATTCTTTATCTCATATGATATGCGATAACACAACCCAGATTCCAAATACAGTAAACTGCGTCCATACCTTATTGGGTCCACTCACATCACACATCACACTTTCGCATATCGCAATTTTTAAGGGCACGGTACATTACCATGGAATGTTGCGATGTAATCTAACTGCCAATCTCATCGGATATCGCATGTCACACTTCCTTAAAGCTCAAGGTCCATTCACTCACCATTGAAATGTTGCGATGTGGGGTTTATCGCGATCCTCCATCGTTGATCAAAGCACTGATCCAACGGTTAGCAATGATATCACTCATCGCAATCGCAATCGCTTAAGGCCGGGGTTCATTACTACTATGATATGTTGCGATGCGATTTAAATTAGCAAATCTCCACTGTTCATTTCTTGGCTCCATCTTATGCGACTTAATCCAGGCTTCTTGTCATGAACCAATCTCATCTGTTGATCGTCTAGATCCAATGGCTACTGTGCATCAAATCTTCACTTCTTGTTGTTCTCTTTACTTAGGTTTTTACACAAATATTCAATGTTTTTCTATGGTTTTTGGGTTTCTTCGGGGTTTCTCGTCCTTCGTTATTCTGCTATGCAATTCCTCCTGAGCTTAAGTTTGCATGTTCTTTAATTACTGTCCCTCTAGAGCTCTCACTTTGATCCTTTGATTGGTTCAACGATCCATTATGAACCTCTACATTATTCTTCTCCTCTTTATATTCTGTCGAACTCTTCCTGCAACCTTTGTTACATAGAATGCTCTGATTCACTCATAATTTATTTGTCAATGCTCAAAACGCACATTTATGCAGTTTTGGAATTAAATATCTATTTATGTATATACAAACAAATGATTACATAATAAGACTCTCTGTCTCTCTTTGGCCTGATCTTCTAATTAGTGGCCTCTGTTTCATAATCTGCCCGTAGACTTACAGTCACACTCTCCAGTTAGCTAACCTGCTAAATATCTAACCATATAACCTCTGTGTATGCCTTTTAGGATTACATTTATACAAAAGGATTCTACAACCAATTCCTAGTTTAGATCCATAAGTTTCTCAACAAAATCCTAAAATATCTTCTTTATCTCTAAGGATCCTCTCTAATCCAAAAAATCATGAAATAACTCCTAATCTAATATTTACAATTAATTCTCAAATCTCTCAATCTCTCAACTATCTTAAATCTCTCATATTCTCCTACATTCGAGAATATTTAGAAATATGCCTCACTATATTTAATTAAATCCTATTCTAGCTTCTCTCATTAAAATCACTCAAAACCCTTAATAATTACATTAATTCAACACTTATGAAACCAACTTCCTTGAAACTCAAGACCGACTATGTCTACTAAAATACAATGATATTTCTTGAGCTGAATGCTCCCGCATCAGACTTCCCAGGTAAGAAAATTTATGACCTTATGGTCATAAGTCTGGATAATTGATTCCTCCTGGATCCCAGACTTTATTTTGTAATTTGTCTTTGCTTGTCAATTGTTCTATTGCTGCTCTTGTTTGCTTCTATTCTCCAGGTCTCCATACCTTATGCTGCAATGCTCCACTTGCCATGATTTCATAATCTTCTGTTGTCTTCCTCTTGTTGTTGCTTCTTTTCTTTCTCATTGTTGTCTTCTTCTGAGACACTTTCATCATTAACCTTCTTATCAACTCAATTTCTTTGTCCAATATATCCTCTGTCTGCTGATTGTCTTCAACTCTTAATTGCTGAATTTTCATTACTACTGCCACCCTTTTATCTTTACTCTCTTTTTCACTATTTTCTTGCACTTTTTCAGCTGCTGCCATATTATCTTTCAAGAAAATTTTATGCTTCTTCTTTCTGTACTTGTCAACTTCTTCTTGATTGTAATTTATGACAATTTCTTTGTCATCCTTCATCAATAATTTATCTTGAACATTTATCCTCTACTTTTCTAACTTTCTTCTTTGAAGGTCTAACTCTCTATATAACTCAATGATTTTACTTGGAGTAAATTTTGGAAATTTTACACAATCTCCCATTTATTCATTTGCTATTGACCCATTAGCACATGGTCCTTCTTCCTCTGCTAAATATTCCTTAACATCCTTTAATAGATGTTCTTTCTCTTCTTCTTTCATTTGGCTGTCCACCTGTGCCAAATATGTTCCAGTTTCTGCAACAAAATATTCAATCATAAGACAATTATCAAAATAAAAAATATAAGGCTTTTGTACCTCTTCTTCCTCTAGAAACCTTTCAATATGTTGCTGTGATCTTTCCTTTAACTCCTCTGTCAGCACATTAGTATGCCGATTCAAACTCGAAGAATTCTTGAGACTATTAGCAAGTCTCTTTTCCACACCATATGTTTTAATGATGCCTCTCTGCACTTGTCCACTGTAGTGAAATGTTTCTTTTCCAGTCTCATTGTCATACTCTGCTTCAAAATTTTCATCTTCTGAAAAAAGGTATTCTTCCATGTTTTTGACAGCTTTAAAAGATTACCTATCTTCTTCTAAACCTGCAACCATACACAAATTATCAGTTTTAAATCACAAGACCTTATGGTCTCATTTGATGCTTCAGTCATCAAGTATTCTGGCTGCTCTGAATCAGTCATATGATTCAACTCCTCTATCTCTTCATCACTTTCGAAAAGTAATGGTCCATGTTCTAGTTCACATACCAAAACTTCAACACCTTCTTCATCATTTCCCTTTTGCTGTAGCTCAACTCTTTCGAGCTTCTCTGTCTCCAATTTGACATCTATAATCTGTTCAAGTTCCATCAGCTCCTTTATTAACTGCATATTTTCTTGCTGATTCCTCTTCTCTTGTAGCCTCTGCCACTTCACTTTCTTTCTCATGACATAACCACATTTCTAGTCCATCTCATTTCTCTGCAACATTTCCATTAATACTTCAAGCTGAACTGCTATCTCAGCCATTTATCTATCATATTCTTCGCCACTCATTCTCATGTCATTTGCCTTAGCATCTTTATTCTTTTGTCCTCTGCTGTGATCTCTTTCAGAACCTCTGTTATGACTGTGATTAGTCATCATCCTTTCCATCTCTATGATTTCCTTTCAATTCACTATGAGATGCGCAAGCCTCTGCAACAACAAGTCCTCCCTGCTTCCACTTACCTCACCAAGCTCTCCTTTGTACTTGGTCTTTTTGAAAGAACTTGGTTCTCTATCTCTGGAACCTCCTTTGAGAACTTCTCTCTGCTCCTTCTAGGATTCAACTCATCTGCACCTCTTAAGAACACAACTGTCCTCTTTATCCAACCTCTGTTGGAATTCCTCCAAGGTTTTTCTACATTATGCTTTCATTCAGAAACTTTAACTAGCTTCCTTCATTCCCTAGTAGTTCTACCCACATCCTCTGTGGAATTGCTTTTGTGAGTTGCAACAATACCTCTGTAGTAACAAGTATCCTTCTTGCCACATATGCCTTACTAAGCATCTCTCCTTTGAGCTTAGTCTGTTATCATTTCTTGGGTTCTTTCCTCGAACCTCTTGCTGACTAACAATTCTACCCAACACTCCTTTTGCTGGAATTTTTATCTCTAATACAACTCTACCCACAATCGCAACTGTGGAGCTGTCTCAACAACTTCTACCCAATCGCAGTTGTAAGCTGTTCTCAGCTTCTCTTGAGCACTCCTTGCCCAAGGTTGCTGCAATCTTCTCACCTTCTTATGTTGTTACCTGTGCATCAATATAAATACCACAAACTCTCCAATCTTCAAATCAAATTAAAATAAAAAAATATTATCTCAGCTTCGAGATGTCTGACTGATATTGTCCCCCCATTCACCTGCACTTTGAATGGACTGTTCTTTTCTCCAGCCTTCAATTGTATCTTCAAACTATGATACTTCAAGAACTTGAAAATGTCCCTCTTATAGTTTAACTACTGTAATCTTGCTCTAAAATTTCACTCATTAAATTTCTACTAATCATTAGACAAATTTTCATACCTTCACCTGTCTTCAAGATCTCACCACTTATGCAAATCTGTTTCAACAAATCTTCATGCTTCCACTGCGCAAATTTTCAACATTCAGTTATTGTCAATCAGATTTAGAATCTGACTCTTTCTTTCAATCTCCCAGCTTTATCTTGGTGAAACCTAACTGTCGGTAACAATTTGTACTTTGCTGAGTTTTCTTTCATTGGTTCGTTCTTTCTCTGAGTTCTTCAAAAACATTTACCTGTTCAAGCTATGATACCACTTTGACGCAAGAAAGACCTGTGAATTCCCACAGTATGTATATGAAATGCATAAACTTGTTTTCCCCAGGAATTTCAATGACCTACCAGGTCAAATCTTCATTAACTAAAGTTCAGGGCCCCCATATGTAAAATCCCATGTGGAAACAATTTCATAAACTAACTACAGTTCAGCCCTTAATCAATCCTTTCATCATCGGGACTTAATCACCTTCGTAAACCTTCATTAAAATTTATGCCCGCACATATAAACCAAACCCCATAGAACCTTTATACTTTGGGTCATACACGGACTTAAACCACAAAACCATCTATCGACACTTTATTTCTTATAAACCTTTTATAATAGACATCACATAAAACATGTGTAAACTTACCTTTTTCACATTTCCTCCACCTTGCACATTTTCCAATGCTCCCTTTATCGCTATCGTAATTCTTTGCATCACACCAACACATGATTCTTTATCGCATCCTATATGTGATTACACAACCTGGATTCCAAATATAGTAAACTGCGTCCATACCTTATCGGGTCTGCACACATCACACATCGCACTTTCGCATATCGCAATTGTTCAGGGAATGATACATTACCATGGAATGTTGCGATACGATATAATCATTTATGACATCGGATATCGCATATTGCACTTCCTTAAAGCTCAAGGTCCATTCTCTCACCATTGAAATGTTGCGATGTGGGGTTTATCGCGATCCTCCACTGTTGATCAAAGCACTGATCCAATGGTTAGCAATGATATCGCTCATCGCAATCACAATCACTTTAGGTTGGGGTTCATTAATCCTGTGATATGTTTCAATGTGATTTAATTAACGAATCTCCACCATTCATTTCATGGCTCTATCTTATGTGACTTAATCCAGACCACTTGTCACGAACCAATCTCATCCATTGATCGTCTAGATCCAATGGCTATTGTGCATCAACTCTTCACTTTTGTTCTTCTCTTTACTTATGTTTTTACGCCATTCTTCAATGTTTTTCTATGGTTTTCGGGCTACTTCGGGGTTTCTCGTCCTTTGCTATTCTACTGTGAAATTCCTCTTGAGATTAAGTCTGCGTGTTCATTAATCACTGTCCCTCCAGAGCTCTCACTTTGATCCTTCGATCGGTTCAACGATCCATTATGAACCTCTGTATTATTATTCTCCTCTGTATATTCTGTCGAACTCCGCCTGCAACCTTTGTTACACAGAATACTCTGATTCACTCATAATTTATCAGTCAATGCTCAAAATGCACATTTATATAGTTTTGGAATTAAATCTCTGTTTATGTATATACAAACAAATGATAACATAATAAGACTCTCTGTCTCTCTTTGGCTTGATCTTCTAATTAGTGACCTCTATTTCATAATCTGCCCGTAGGCTTACATTCACACTCTCCAATTCGCTAACCTGCTAACTATCTAACCTCTATCTATGCCTTTTAGGCTTACATTTATACAAAAGGATTCTACAACCAATTCCTGTTTTAGATCCATAAGTTTCTCAACAAAATCCTAAAATCTCTTCTTTATCTCTAAGGATCCTCTCTAATCCACAAAATCATGAACTAAATCCTAATATAATATTTACAATTAATTCTCAAATCTCTCAATTTCTGAACTATCTTAAGTCTCTCATATTCTCCTACATTCAAAAATATTTTCAAATATGCCTCACTATATTTAATTAAATCCCATTCTAGCTTCTCTCATTAAAATCACTTAGAACCCTTAATAATTACATTAATTCAACACTTAGGAAACCAACTTCCTTGAAACACAAGACCCCCTATGTCTACTAAAATACAATGATGTTTCTTGAGCTGAATGCTCCTACATCAAAAGTTGAGAAGCAGTATGGATTTAAAGGCTTATTGTAGGATTGAGCAGGTGACGACCATGATGATAAGTCAAAGCACAATGAGATATAGTACCAAGATATGGTACAAAAGGAAGAAATATAGCTTTAATATTATTCTATAGCATAGCAGATTGTTGGAAAAGCATCTGCCCCTGGATGAAGTCTATATATATACTTCAAGAACAATATTGGAATTGTTGAGAATACCTCTTTCATTGAGAGGGAGTGTTGATGAGATAACAATGTTGACTAAAATTCTCCCAATGTCAAATATGACCATAATTAGGGAGAATGGTCTGACAGAGGAAATACATTCTTCGCATGTTAAGTATACTGACCAGAATTAGGAAGAATGATCCTAGAGGCTTGGAGTTACTAAGATAGAGTGTGGCCTTACATCATCAAGTTCATTAGCACCAAGACCAAAATTACTCAGATGGAGTGTGGACTTTGGGAATTTACCATGTGTAAGGTACCAACCAGAATAATGGTGAACCAAGAATAGTTTATATATTGTATGACATATAGACCAAATCTATGGTGACTAGTTGATGCTAGTGATGTTCCATGTTTCAAAGGTACCAACCATAATTATGGTAGCCTATTGATGTTTTTGATTTACTTTGTATCTGAAGTACTAACTTGAATTATGGTGGAGATATACCATAGGTCTGAAGTATTGACTCAATTATGGCAATTTATTAAAACATGAGAACATCTTAGAGAAAGTTGTCAACATGAGAACATCCAGATAGTCATTATGAATACTTCCTGCGCTAAGAGGGAGTGTTGAATTTTTGTAGCTATGGTCGGTCTTCATAATTTTTTTTTGTCATTGATGTATTTGTAAAGCATATTTTCTAAATAAGAAAATGTATGACATGTTCTTCATGTCGATTTTTTAAAAGAGAAAATTCAAATTTTTGAAAAATGATTTTTTGGCTCCAAAATAGCCAAGTTAGTCAGCCTCCTAATCAAGCTGGCCCCAATATAGACACACCCATTTAGATAGATAATATACTATATATATGAGGCATTAGACCTCCCTCCAAATACACAATTTGGATCTCTTTTTCAAGCAATTAATGTGAATCTCCTGAGGTAGAAAGATAAGACGAGTATGAGGAAACTAGAAAGGACATTTTTTGAGGCAATGAAGTAGCTGATCTATAGTCTGAATTTTAGATGGTTTCATGACTGACTTTCAAAGGGTTATATGAAAAAATTTCAGAGTGTTGCAGGACTAAATTACAAAAGGTTGCAGGACCAAATTTTAGAGGGTTGGAGGACTGAATTTCAGAGGCATGTTGCAGGATTGAATACTGAGGAGAGTATATGACTGGAATTTTTTGAATGGGAAGACTCATGACTTGACTAGGAGGTAGTGGACCAGGTGTCACCTAACTATATGGTTGGTATGTTTGACCTTGTATTTGGTTGACGTATATTTATTAAAATTAATGATTTGATGTATATTTATTTGGTTGATGTATTTGGATTTTCACCCATGTGGGTTTCCAAGGGTAAAATGATTTTTTTCTTGATTTGGATTTCTTTATGATACTAATGTTTACGGTTGAAGATATTTTATGTAATTTCATTATGATGAAATTGAATGAATGAAGAATTAAAGTAAGAAATAATGCGAAGTAATTATTAGATAATAATATCCCTAAAATATCAACACCACTAAGGGTGAATTCAACAAAATTCCATTACTGCCAATAGATATCCGACTCCTACATCAATCAAAGAGGAAGCTAGAAAGTTCAAGAGAGGACCCCTCTAATGTTGGACATGTTGAGAGAACAACTTGTGGAAGGACTATCCTCACAATGTAGCCGAGAGTGTGCCTTGAATTTATGCATCATTGGATAGCAGGTGAGTATATAATCAAGCCTCGATGATAAAAATGGAAGGCATGGTCATTAAAAAACTTGTTTCAATTTTAATTTACTCGAGTTCTAATTTCAGCTATATCAACATGAAGATCATAGAAAAAATGTGTTTTGCAAAGGAAGACTGATGAAAAACCATGGTTGGTCCAACTATCCATGGGAGATAAAAATGAGTGATAAACTTAGTGGAATCTTTCCCCATGGAGATAAGTTCCATGTCCACTACAACTGCCCTCAATATTTTGTTTTTGGGCCTGTATGATGTCCTAATCGACATGGATTGGTTGGTATCCCATAGGACCAAAGTGGATTACTACAACAATTCGTTGGAGTGCCCAAGATATGAAGGTGAGGAAATGATGCTTCAGGGAATAAGGATGTATCTATCTGGAAGATATCAACATTACAAGTAATAATATGTAGCATAAAAGTGTGTACCCTATATGTGGTCAAAGTGAACAATGAGCCATAGAGTAGTGAGGCTAGAATGGAAGCTCACCCGGTCTTAAAGAAATTCAACAATGCATTTCCAAAGGAAATTATGGGACTTCCACCTAGGAGAGAATTGGTTTCTCGATTGAGTTTCTTCTTGTATAAGTTCCATTCTCAAAAGCCCCATATCATATGAGCTTGCTAGATCTAGTGGAGGTGAAAATACAATTGAAGAAAATGTTGGATAAGGGATATATCAAGCCCAACATGTTTCCTTGGGGAGCCCTAGTATTATTTGTAAAGAAAAAGGATGGCACGCTGCAGTTGTCCATTCATTATATACAATATAATAAAGCAACAACGAAGAAAAATTACCTATTATGTAGAGTTGATGACTCATTTTATCAGTTGATAGGGGCTGCGATGTTTTCAAAAATAAACTTGAGATCTAGTTATCATCAAGTTCAAATTAATGTAAATATATTCATAATATACTTGTTTGACTAGCCAAATTTAAATGTTAGACAAGCTCAGTGGTTTTCTTTGATCAGAGAATTATATTTTGAAATAAAGCAAATTAAAGGTAAGGAAAACAAAGTAGTAGATGCTCTTAGTAGAAGTATACAATTGCCTCACTTGGAACCCATGCACACATGTGAATTTAATATCAAGGAAAAGATCAAGGAGGCATTGATACAAGATGAACAATTTCAACATGTGAAAGAGTTCTTGCAGCAGGAGACAAAGGGGCCATTGAGTAAGAATTATACACTCACTAATGATGGAATGTTGAAGTTCAAAGGTAGATGATATCTACGTTGTATGGGTGACTTGAAGAAACTATTCTTGGATGAGTTTCACAAAAGAATTTATTCATGCCATCCTGATTATCAGAAAATGATATATCCATAAACAAAATGTTTTATTGGTCAGGCATGAAAAATGAAGTTGTTCAATACATTTACAAGTGCTTGAAGTGTCAACAAGCCAATTAGAATGCATACACCCAACAATATTTCTACAACCAATTATCATTCTTGAGTGGAAGTGGGAATTCACATCTATGGACTTTATCACAGGATTTCCAAGAAAATGCAAGTAGGATGATGTCATTATGGTGGTAGTGGAAAAGTTGAGTAAGACATCTCATTTCATAATTGTTAAGTACACTCACAAGGCCATTGGCATAGCTCATATTTTCATGAAGGAAGTATTTTGATTGCATGGCATACCTAAGAATATCATTTTAGATCGAGATGCCAAGTTGACTTCCAATTTTGGAAGGCGTTGTTTATTGGTTTTGAAACCTAACAATCTTTTAATACATCATATCATCCTCATAATAATGGCCAAACTGAGAGAGTGGACATAATTTTAGAGGACATGTTGAGGATGTATGTCATGCATAAGCCAAAGAGGTGGGAAGAATTCCTGCCACTAGTTGAATTAACATACAATAATGGGTACCATGGGTCACTAAGGATGAGCCCTTTTGAGGCTTTGTATGGCAGAAAATGTAACACTCCCACTACTTAGTATGATCCAATGAACATGGTGGTTCTTGGACCAGATATGCTAAAGAAAATGGAACAAAAATTGCTCCATATCATGTAGAAATTGAAGACAACCCAATATAGGCAGAATGATTATGTATATCAATAAAGAATGCACAAATAATTCCAAGTGAGAGAGAATTTACACCTCTGCATTAGACCAAGAAAGAGCTAATTTGAAGTGGGATCCTGTGTTAAGTTGGAACCAATATTTTGTTGACCCTTTCAGATTTTGGAAAGAGTTGGGCTAGTGACTTATAGCTTGGCCTTACCACCCATATTGAAGGAAAATAATATTTTTTCATTTATTTGCTTAAGAAATATGTACATGATCCTAATCATGATGTTGATTGGTCTTTGATACAGGTGGAACTTGAGGGAGATTTCCAAATAGAACCATTGTGCATCTTGGACTAGAGGTAGACTATTCTCTCGAATCAAGTAATAGAGTAGGTGAAGGTCCAATGGAAGCACATTGGAACAAATGAATCAACATGGGAAATGGAAGATCAAATGAGGGTATCTTACCCAATTTTGTTTACTTCATAAAGAAATGTAAAAGATGTAAATATAAATCTCAACAATTAATTTTATGTCACATTTATAGAACACAGAGGATGGTGTTCCCTTAATGGGGTAGGGTATATAAAATTCCTTTTTCATTGCAACTTGTGTATGTAAATAAAACTATGTGAATCTTGGACATATGTAAATTTGTGTGAAAATAAATTAGTGGTTAGTTTAAGGGAAGAACATATGGATCCAAATATATGAGGGGAAGGTTGTTGTGTTCCTATTGGAGTACTCGTTGCATGCTTGTTTGGTTTCCTATGGTGTGTCATGAGTAGGACCACACCAACCTCATTTAATTCCATTTAATTTCTATGAATACCACCTAATCCAAGGAATGGCATGCGCTTATAGACATTATATTTTTGGAGTGGGAGGGATGGGTAGAAGAAATTCCCAACCCTGTCACCTTCCTCATGGAACATGGTTGTGAGAACCAAAGTTGCAAGAAAAAATATCTTAGAGTCAATTGGAAGAGGGGTGATCAAAGAAATGAAGGAAGAGATGGTTTGTGTGGTGCAAAGAGAAATAAAACTGGCATAGAAGGGGACAAAGAGCACACAAGACACTATAGGACACCAATAAACACAAAATAGGGAGTTCTTTGCATAAATATTGGAGAGGAACTCAACAAAAAGAAACTAGAATGAAACAAGCAGGAGCAATTTTGGGCTTAACTAAACCCTATGTTCTAATAATTGGGAAAGTAATCCCTATGACTATGTTGAGGCCTTAGATTATGTGCCTAAGCCTAATGGCTAATAAGAGGGTCAAAGGAGGATTGAACTACATAGTTATTTATACGTATGATAAACCAGTTAGTGCTTGTTGAGTAAGCTGATAAACCACTAAGTTCGTATTGAATAAGCTAATAAAACACTCCAGTGTTATTTGTATGGCTAATAAACTGCTTTAAAGGGAAGAGGAGCCACTGTGGTGCTTGCTGTAAGATTTTTTAATCCACTTGGATAGTGGTTTGCAAGCCCCTATAATGATTTCAATGAAAACATAGCTAATAAACCGCCAAGACAATGGATTCAGACTCCTAGAATTGAGAAATACCCACAGTTGGGCCTTGGGTGAATCCCTGTGATTGAGATCAGAGAGTAAGAGAGTAATCGTGATGCTTACTACAAGGAAGAAATTGTTAAACCACCTGGACAATGGAATCCTTCTCCTGGGTATGAGACTAAACCTTGGGTGTGAACTTCCCTAATTATAAATCCCCTTAGTATTTGGATATAGCTCATGGGTGTTCAGTTGCAAGAAATACAATAGTGTAGCTGGTGTGTGGTTGGGTGGAGAGTTTTATGGAATGTGATGATTCTTGTTACATGGTGCATGGTGCGAGATTTTGAATGTTTATGAATGTGTCCAATTCCTAAACCACAATTCTTACTATTATGTTCATGATTGGAATGTCTTCTTGTGTATTCATGAATTTTAATGCATACCTAAAATTGTTGTTCTTTATTACGTTCACACAAACTCTGATAAATTGTGCACTTGTTTGCATTCGAATTCGTCTCTAAGATATGTGAATGCAATTTATATATATTCTAACTTATTCCTTGCATAAATTATTCTATCCAAATTAGGAGGAAAACTAGCATCAGGCCTTGGGCCACAAATCCCATATTTTGGTGGTCTAGGATGACCCCTTATTACCATATAACCACAAAAATGAAGCTATGAGGCTTCAATTTTCATGCCATTTATTACACTCTATCTATGTCCATGTCATCAAAACTGGCATGAGGTAAGAGAGATTAACCTTAATCATATGTGGGTGGGTTGACACTGAGAAGGTGTTGGTGGAACCTTTTATCAGTGGAACCATGTTGTGGAGGCTAGTCATTGGCCATTCGCTGTAACTTGTGCATTCAAAACATAGGTGATATTGATAAAATGGTAAAGTACCAATCAACATAGATGCAATGGAAAGGAGTGGGGTAGGCGATATTGATACAATGATTAAGTACCAATCAACATAGATGCAATTGAAAGGAGTGGGGTCTATGTGGAAATGGGAGCATTCGAACATTATCCACCACCCATATTTTACTTGTTGTTGCTGAGATTTTTGCACCTTAAATGTGGCAAGAGTGATAGTGGAGGCTTGTCTGACATGACCAAGGTTCCATCATGTAACCTTTCTTGTCTTTACTGCTCTTTGCCTACCACCTTTTCTCCATATGAAGCATTAAAATTCCCCGTGAAAAGATATAAAAGACCAACATGATAAGGAATTCACCTAGTTAAAATCATTACACCGAGTCGTTAGGGACATGTCGAGGCCACATGCGCGCCACATGGCTAGTTCAATGACATGGCCTCTGTTAATAGCTTTAGCTTCAAATGGGTGTAACTTCTAATCTAGAGTTCTCATTAATGTAAATTTGATACCATCGGTCGAAGGATCACGATAAGATGAACACAATGATGGAATCATATGTTAATTTCATATTATTTCTATTGTAGTGGCTGCAACACCCTCCAAAATTTTGGCTTGCATACAAATTTCAAAGCCTTCCTTGGTTTTTCCTTTGGTGGTTGCAAACAATCGAGCTCACCCCATGAGCTCTTGTGAAGTCTTTTCACCTTTTTTCTTGTTTGACCAATGGTCGTCTTTCGACATGTTGATTGCTTTTCCATGCTTGTGATCTAATTTTGGTGAGTTTGAAGGTCTGTCTTTGTGTGTTTGGGTTTTCTTCATTATGTAAACATCTGTCATACTCACACACAAATTTGTAAATGATGTCACGCAAGTGTCATCACGGCCGTCCGAAGGTCTATTACAAGTGTCACACTTGTCACTCTAAAATCCAAGATAGTTTCACTGAGGGCATGTTTTGTTTTGTTGTCATGGTGGTTTATGTTGTCTCGTCATCAAGTATGCTAAGTGCATGTTCACAATGTCAGTTTGCACAAGTTTTCTTGCTTTCAACACTTAGCCATTTTCCTGAAAATCTACCCGATTGGACAAAATTCTTCCACCAGACCCCGACTGAGCTACACTGGGTATTCTCAGCCATTAATGACCCTGCTCTACGGCATAGAACTGTGCAGTGATTGAAGTTGTCCTCTAGGTCAGCTGTACTATGCAATCTGGAGGTGAGAAGCTTGTTTTTTCCCAGAATTGCGCAGAAACTACCTCTGTGTCCAACTGAATTATGCATTTCTCAAGAACAGTCATCAACCCTCCTCTTTTCCTGTCAGTAGCCTACAATACTCTAAGACTCGGGTCTACATTGTTCCCCAAAATTGCACAAACATGCCCAACTAGTCATCTACTGTCTTGCTCTATACTATTCCCCAAAATTGTGCAGAGCTTCCCAGATGACCCCTTTCTACCTTGCTCTACCTTGCCTCCAGAAATTGTGCAGGGATGTTTGGGAATTCCCCTGTTGATTGTCCTGCACTTTTCCCAGAGATTGCGTAGTCATTTTTAGCAAGTCCCTCTACAGTTCTGCTCTATCTTCCCTTTGAAAATTGTAAAGAACTAATTAGAAGTCCCTATGCAGCCCACTTTATCTTCCCTTTGAAAACTACGTAGAGGATGCCTCCCTTAGGGCCCCACCTTGCAGCTGGCACCATTGACTCTCACTGCACAATCTTGCCTCCTAGTGATCGCTGCACAGTTTTTCCTGCAAGTCCAGGTTGTCCACCCTGAATGCCTCATTCCAGCTTGAGTTGTGCTCCGCGCTGTCTTAGTGAATTGTCCTCCCTCCCGCACACCTATAACACAACAACAATGCATCATGCTAGACTAGGAGGTCATGAGTGAATTGCAGGAATAGGTACACTGGTAGATCATGGTGAGACGATGAACATGATGAATAAGGAGCACACATGCTAGAAGACTACTTACAATTGGATGGATGTACTAAGCATATCAAGCAACTAGCGAAAGGAACACATGTATTGAACCATCAAGCAAGACTAAGACCATCGAAGGCCCTGAAGCACTATGCCTTGCAGATGAGAAGAGAAATCACACCATGAGTAAATCCATCACTTAGCAGCGCAACAACTTGACATGGACACCACAGTCAACCAGTACATGTTAGTAGTTTCATGTCGAGTTGTGTCATGAGTTGTCTTGGCCACATCACCATTATGGGCCATATCTGTTGTAATTGAATGTAATGTAAAGTGAAGTCCAATGGACGCACACAAGAAGTCGAAGAGTCATTTCAATTGAAAAGCCACGGGGAGTTGAACAATCATGAAGGTAGTCCAAGAGTCACATAGGTCAAGCATCACCCTTGGCTATATATACCCCTCTCATTATATGAGTAAAGGACTTTTCACCTTGGCTCCTCCCACATAGACTTAAGAGTCTGTAGTTTTTTCTTGAGGAGCGAGGAGTGGCTCCAATGTCCCACTACTGGGACTACTGATGTATGGTGTACAAATGTGTCTTGGGACTTTTTCTTAATTCAGAAGCTTGTTCAAGCCAACACATTTTCACACATGTTTTGTATATGTTTGTAAGACTATTCTTCAAACATTGGTAATGCATGTTTTCTTAACCTATACTAAGATAGTTGAACTAATTTGGTTATTTTAGTACTTACATTGTTGAAGATGTGTTTTATTGTTTATCATTGTTGTCTCGTCCGTGTGGACTACTCTGCAGGACATTAGATGGACCATTCTTGTTTTCATAGTTATAACAACTGTCACCTCTGTGTGGACTACTATGATGGATGGTGTACATGTTTTCCCTTTCACTTTGGTTTTAATGATTGTCGCATCTACTATGGATTACTTCGCTGGATGCTGGTCAAACCTTTTTTTTTTTGCGTATTTCTCTCCCTGGTTGGTACTACTACCTCTCATCTAGAGGCTCACTTTTACTCTCTCCCTTTACAATAAGAGAACACAGACACAAGTTACATTATGCACTCACCAGGCATACTCACCTCGCTTTTTGAAGATACAAGAATAACACACTCATGTGCTAAACAATAAGAGCTAAGGAAAATATCTGAGATAATGGAAACCGGGCCATCGTACTGGATGGGACTCCTACACCAAATGGCATGAGGTCTAGTTGGGACTTCATACTGGGGAGATCCCCTTAATGTTGGTGGGTCCAACGCCGTCAACATTTTTGTCACTAGAAGGAGGGTCGCCAACAATTTATGGTTGAATGCCCTACCAACCCCACTTATCTATCATCTGGTCAAGGTAGTAACACGAACTCGCTCTCTCCCATGCGCAACTCTGAAGTTGGTTATTCATCACCTCCCAGACCCAAACACGAAATTTCATATCATCACATCCATGATGTCTATCCCATCACACGTTAGTTTGCTAAAGTTACTCGATTCATTCCAGGAGTACTGCACACTCTTCCCTATTGGTAGGCCGAAATGCCCCATTTTTATCCCCTTCCTATCACAAAACCACAATTATTAACCTCTTTTTTTTCTACATAAACCTCCTCATTCCTGCACTAGTCCAAGAATATTGTCTATTCCTACATAAACTTCATATTTTATGTTTAAGGTTTATTAGGCGCTTAATTAATCATTTTAAATAGATTTTGTGCCTTTAAATATTTCTTGTAACTTATATTTGCTTTCCTAAAGTATTTGATAAGCTAAAGTATTAATCGTTATGCTAGCTTGTGCAGGTAGATTCCTGCACCGCCAACAACTATCTGTTCCGTGATCTCCATAACAGTTCGATCATTTCATGCAGGGATCTTGGTCCACGTCACCCAGTTCGGTTGTGGTCATCCGGAATTGAACTCAAAGCGGAGGAAAATCATGGATATGGCAGAGGATCAGTCTACGGCCACAAATAGTTCACACCTTATTATAGCCATTGACTTAATTTTGTAATTTCGGTTGTTATTTTGTTTAGCCAGAAGGCTTGATTTGGAATGATTGTAATTTTTGGTTACGGCCACAGGCCGAAGGGTTGTATAAAATTTATATTTAAGATAGAACTAAGCTAGCAAGCGATAGCGATAGCAGATCATTGTAATTTATGGTTTATTTGTAATTTCATTGTTGCCCTTGTTCTGGGCTGGACTCGAGCTCAAATGTATATTTGCTGATCAGAATTAATATGATCCAGGTGGATGTTGGTGGCCACCCAACTATCCCATTTGGACCCCCACAATTGTCTCTTTCAGCTTTTTCAGTTTCCTAAATTGTAGCACAGTTTACTATTTTTAGCATTTTTTCGGGTCCTGAACGTCCGGAGCCGTTTTGAGGCCCTAAACGACGTTTTTTTGGGAATCTAGTGCAACATGGGTCCATGGACCCATGTTGCCTCCCAAAGTGGTAGTACTCGGATAGATCTTTCTAATGAGCTATCGTACGCGTCAAACGAAGATCGTATGCCAAAGTTATGACCCCGGGAAATTGATGTACCAATTTACCCGAACGGGGCCCACAATTTGGCGTTTCATCTTCTAGGGTTAGGTTTCGGGATGTGAAGGGTTTTCCATTGTTTCTCAACAATAAATAGGCCTTCGAGCCTCATTGTAACACAGTTCAGAGGCATGTAGCTGCACATCTCTTCTCAGAGATAAGCTACCATCGCCCTAGCTGGTTTATTTCCATTTCTGGTTGTAAGCATATTTCAGTATTTTATAGTAATGAAATGAAGTATTATTTCCGCTGCATCTTTGTGTTTATGGTTATCTCTATATTTTATTGCGTTCCTGTTTAAATCCGGATCATAATACCAGGAATTGTGCCATGATTTTCTCATTCTGCATTATAATCATTCATTGATGTGTTTATAACGTGCTAGAGGTTTTCATTTCCCAAAATGAGAAACAAGCTGGTTGGCTAGGGCCCAGTCAACCCCGCTCATTTACCCTCTTACTTTGTTATCTTAAAGGTGTGTTAACTTTATTTATTTACAAAAGCGTGGTTTGAATCTTGATTTCGTGCTTGCCTATGAATTTTGATTTATTTCATTAAAACAATCAGGTGCGAATGGATCCATTGTGTGAAAGTTAAATTAAATTGCTCCATATAATTTTTTTGCTAGTTTGATTCGACTTGGATAGTGCAGATGAGATCCTTCCTGCAATAGTGCATATAGGATCTTGCACCCTGGTTTGCTAGTTCATTTACAACAAATGTTTCATTCTTTTCCTTTTACATGATTTAATCCATTTCTGTGAAGCAAGCGTTTGTCATCTGAAGAAGGCATCTCTAATACTAAAATTCAAATTCTTAAAGATTAAGGATAACTTCAGGAAATAGAAAAGGACGTTGTTGCATATCTCAGTTTGTATTTGCACTTCACGAATTAAGGAAAAAGACTAGAAGTAATTTGGAATATTACAGTGAACCATTTCGAGTTATATTTTTTTACATGAAAAACCCTGTTGACTGAAGAAAGTTTTCTTTAATTTCATCTTAAGAGTTTATTTCTGTTTTTGAGATTTAGTCGTTTAAAGCATTGCTTTCGTGTGCAAGATTATTTCAGATTCTACTCGCACTTGTAATTCTTTTTATAGTTAACATGCTCTTTTATTTTCCCAAAATAAAATTGGAATATTTGGTGTAGGAAGCTCTGTTCCGTTACAAGGACTAGTGTCTTGTTATAGGAACATAGTGCTCCAAGCATTGAGGCTTAGAGCCCCTAAAGGAAAATATAAGTCTTCAGTATAAGTGCAAGTTATACTTCTCACATAGGTTTTGTACCTGCACTAGTGCAAGCAGATTGCAAGAGTACAAGAATGACTGCTTAGTGTGAGAGGGAAAATCATTTAGAAGGTAGATCTTTACAAGGGCCCACTTGTTAAACTGTCATTGACTATACTGAGGATAAACATAGAGTTTCACTTCAACAACTAAGATTGTTTAATGCAGTGTGAAAGTTCCTTTATTTGATTTCTTCACAAATTCATTCTTTTACATTCCAGTGCTAGAATTACTTTGGTGTTAATTGCCTTTGAGATTTTTCTATTTAATTTTGCAAAGTTTTAGTTGAGAAGTAGGAATAGAAATAGGAAAAGTTCATACCACTTCTGGCATTACCTATGCTTCATCTCTAAGTTTACGAAACCCCCAGGTTGACAATTAAGTGTTGAAGGAGCTTGCTTAAGTGCAATTCCTACACCCAACATTTTGGCACCGTTTCCGGGGAGGCGATTTGAATTGGTAAGAATTTTCCATTTTTGCAATAGGGGTAAGTCTGCTATTATTTTTTCCTGCAGTGTGCTTCTATTGCTTGAAGGAATTTCTAGGTGTTTAGTTATTTTTTGAATTGCAACATTTTATTGGAATTTTGTTTTGTCATTTTTTGAAATGAATGCCTAAAAGAGGTAGGGGTCCGAAGCCCACTAGGGGCCAAAGAAATACTGATAAATCTGAAAGAAAATATCATATTGGGCCTTCTTTTGTAGGTAGAAAGTCCAAACAAACCCAGACTCATCATGTAGGAACAATCTACTTGGGCTCTGGTAGCAGCGGTCCAGGTGTGACACAACCCACAAAGGGGAAGAAGGGGACTATTGAAACCCATAGTCAGCCTTCTCAATCTGTTGAGAGTAGTTCGTGTGGAGGAGCAACAATGGTAGATCAGGAAGATCATGTAGAAAGAACTGGTGAAAATCAAGTAAGTGAGGAACAATCCACTTTTGGGTTCCCAATTGTGGATCTTGATACACAAGTGCAAATGAAAAATATTTCACCAATAGCTCTTCCTCATTTCTATGGAAAGATACATGAAGACCCACACTCCTTCTTATTTGAGTTTGATATTTTGTGTAGAAGTTATGATTATACATTTGATGTCCAGAAGTTAAAGTTGTTTCCCACAACTCTCAAGGACGCAGCACTCCGCTGGTTCATGGGACTAGGAGAAAACACTATATCTTCTTGGGAACAAATGAAGAGAGTGTTCTTGTCAAAATATCATGAATATTGTAAAAATAGATATAATCAAGATGAAAACTTTACTATTGTGAAAAATGATGATGAAACTCTAGAGGACTACTTGGAGAGATTCATGTACACCCTCCAAAGGTCAAAGAAAAAATTTGATCTAAGTACCATTAGAACCTTGTTCTTGCGTGGGCTTACTGATGATGCTAGGAATAATATAAATCTTTTAGGACAAGGGGATATTTCTCAAAAATATTTTGATCAAATCTATGACTTATTCAGGAAATTCTCGAGGAACCAATCTAGATCTGGAAAAGGAATTCAGAATAGAAATAAGAAAACTGAATCTACTGATGCTATGATTATTGGATTAGAAAAAAAATGGACAATATGAAAATTGAAATAATGAATACTTTTAGTAAACATATAGACTCTTTGAAGTTTCAACAAAAACTGGTAGAAGAACAAGAGTCATTGTCTATTTTTTGTCCAAAATGTAGAAAAAAGCATATTTTAAGAGAATTTCCTCTCGATGTTAAAGGAAATAATAAATGTGTAATTTGTATAGAGAACCATGCCACGGAAAAATGTCCCTCCATACCTGGGCTGAAAGCTGTACTTGAAGGAGGACAACTTGAAGTCAAATCATTGCATGCTATGGGAGCACAAAGAAATTGGCCTCAGGTAAGTGCAGTTATGGCTCTTGAACCTCCACCACATTTTTTTGGTTATAATGCACATCCATATTCCTATCCTAACACTAGTCACTCTCAACATTGGCAGCGTGGGAACCAATATCATTATGGACAACCCTCCCAGCCTTAGAAACAAGTATGGAGAGGGCTAAACCATTCACACCATTCCTATCCTACACCTATGTAGCCATACCCACCTACATATGCACCTTACCCAATGCCACAACCATCATTACCTTGGTTGAGTCAGCCAATGCCACCATTGCCTTTACCTCCACCATTTCAACCTCCTCAGCTTCCTTCCCAAACTTTACCCAACCCCAATAACAAAGTGGTACAAATGATCCACTCTGTAAACTCGCTTTCCTCATCTAGATATTAGTCCATGCCAGTTGGAGTCAATGATCTCCAATTGAGATCAGGGAAGATAGTAACCTTAGAAAATCAAAAGCAACCTAAAGTGATTATCAACAAGAAGGGTGAGGAGGAAACTCCTGACCATTCTAAAAAATATGTCACCATTCAGCCTATCCTTGTACCTTCTGAGCCTTTTCCATATTCTTCCAACCAACCTCCCTATTCGGAGAGGTTAGTTGTGGAGAAGAATGACCCCATTCCTGAGTCTAGCCTGGCCTCTGAGCTTAGAAACCTTTTCATAAAGGTACCTTTGCTCCAAGATATTAAAGAGATCCCCATTTGCACAAAAATTATTAGGGAACTTTGTCTCAAGAAGCCAGGAAGGAGAAGATTAGAACTGCAAACCATTCAATTTGTTGGTAGAGCAGCAGAGTTAATGATGGGATGTATGCACATGGAGAAATATACCGACCCCGGAAACCCTGTTGTCTCTGTTTAGATAGGTGATGTCCTTGTCTCCAATGTACTTATAGACCTAGGGGCGGCCATTAATGTTATGACCAAGCAAACCATGGATCAACTTGGATTGGTCCATATTCGTCCTACTCCCACTGTGCTTGAACTAGAACATAGATATAAAATCAAGATGGAAGGGGTGTTGGATGATGTGGTCATTTCTTTAGACTCTTGGGAATACCCCGCAGACTTCATTATGCTTCAGCCAAAGAATCTAGTGGGAGGACATCCCTTGATATCGGGACGACCATGGCTTGCTACAACTAATGCTTATATCAGATTCCATTCTAGGGACATGTATATTTCCCATGGAGATTATAGGAAGAAGGTCACCTTGTATCCACCCGCTAGATCCCTTCAGGAGCTCCGAGACACTTTATGGTTAGAATACAATAATGATGAGGAGACTCAAACTATTTCCTTGATACATCAGAATGCTGAGTTCTCACAGGAGGATTAGATTCAAGACTTCTCGAACAATCTAGACACCATGCCCAATTTTGAGTCATTGAGTCAGAAGTATAGAATTTCAGGAAATTCATGACTCTCTAGCCCACTCACCACCATCTCTAGCAACATGTCTGTGTACTCTTGAGCCTGATACCACTCTTGTTGAGAATAGTCTAGGGAAATCCTTGCATATTAGTTCAGATTTGGATTCATCCCAGCAAGAGCAACTTGAGAATTTGTGGCGAAACCATCTTGATGCCTTTGCATGGGGCTATAAAGATATGAAAGGCATCCCTCCTGAAACTTGTACCCACCATATCTATATTCAAGATGGATCCTAACCTGTCTGACAACCCCAAAAGCGTATGAACCCAACTCTAAGAGATGTTGTAAAGGAATAATTGCAAAAACTCTTGGATGTTGATTTTATCTATCCTATTTCTAACAGCCAGCGGGTCTCTCCATTGGTATTAGTCATGAAAAAATATGGGAGATGGCGCAATTGTATTGACTATAGAGAATTGAACAAAGCCACTCTCAAGGATTACTTCCCCATTCCTTTAATCGACTAGGTACTTGATACCCTTACTGGTAAGAAGTAATTTTCTTTTCTAGATGGCTTTAGCGGTTATAACTAGATATAGATTGCACCCAAGGATCAAGAAAAAACAACTTTTACATGTCCATGGGGTACGTTTGCTTACTGGGTGCTTCCCTTTGGGTTATGTAATGCCCTGACTACCTTTCAAAGGGTAGTCTTGGCCATTTTTGCTGACCTTAAGTGTGTGGAAATCTATATGGATGACTTTTCCATGTTTGGTGATTCATTTTGGTGAAAAAGTGCTTCTTCGCTGCCAGGAAGATCATCTTGCCTTGAGTGACAAAAAATGAAGATTAATGTGTAAGGCAGGAGTGGTTCTTGGCCATATTATTTCTGACAAAGGTATCCAGGTTGACCTTGCAAAAATAGAAATTATTTTGATTCTTCTTGTACCCAAAACTCAAAGGAAGTGAGAGGTTTTCTAGGACATGCGGGCTACTATAGGAGATTCATTGAGAATTTCTCAAGGATAGATAACCCCCTTTTCCGACTTTTGGCTAAAGATAGTGAGTTTTCTTGGTCCATAGATTGCCAACAATCCTTTGAGACATTGAAGGAAAAACTAGTTTAGGCACCAGTTTTGAGAGGACCAAACTGGTCCCGCCATTTCATATTTCCTCTGCTGCCTTAGATATTGCTATTAGCACAGCTTTAGGACAAGAAGAAGACAAACAATCTTATTCTATTTATTTCATTAGTAAAAAATTGTCACCCATTGAACTAAATTATACGGTTACTAAGAAAGAGTTTTTAGCTGTAATTTTTTTTCCATTAATAAATTCAGACATTATATTACAGGATATGAAGCCTTTGTGAATACTGACCATTCCAGAATAAGATATTTTATGAATAAACCATTGAATAGTGGTAGAGTGACTAGGTGGTTATTATTGTTATAGGGATTTGATATTACCATTATTGATAGACCTGGAAAATCTAATGTAGTATAAGATTATCTTTCAAGATTAGATAATCTTGGTGAAGTAATTCATGTTGATGATGATTTTCCTGATGAACATATTTTTTTTGTGTCTACAAAATCTCTGTGGTTTTCTGACATAGTCACTGGAAAATTACCACCTCACTTATCCGCTCGTGAAAAGCAAAATAACATACAGAAAAGTGTTGCATATTCCTGGATTCAAGGAGACCTCTTTTACATTGGAGTAGATCTTATTATCCGTAGATGTGTAAGAGAGGAAGAAGTGTTTGATATTTTAAAATATACCCATGATGAACCTTGTAGATTTCACTTCGTCGATAAGCGAACTGCATACAAAGTGTTATGAGCTGGCTATTTTTGGCCCTCATTTAAGGATGCCAAACAGTTTGTCAAGCGATGTGACAGATGAATCAAACCAATGAAATGCCTTTATGTCTTCAGGTTATGATTGAGCCTTTTGAAAAATGGGCCATTGATTTTGTAGGACCAATAAATCCAACATCATTAAATAAAAAGCATATTTTGGTTTGTACATATTTCATTACAAAATGGGTAGAAGCTAAACCTGTTTCTTTTGCTATTGAAAGAGTTGTTGTTGATTTTATTTTTACTGAAATATTTACTAGATTTGGTGTGCCTAGAGAATTTGTTTCTGAAAATGGACTAAAATTTATTTCTAATCTAGTACAGGGTGTGATGGAGTAGTACAAAATTCGGCACAGGAAATCTACATCGTATCATCTGCAAGAAAATGGTTAGGTGGAGTGCACAAACAAGGTGATTGAGTCCATCCTCATAAAGACATTAAATATTCATAGAAAGGATTGGGCTGACAAATTACTGGAAGCCTTGTGGGCATACCAAACCACTTGGAGGAACAAAAAAGGACACACACCATATGAGATGGTGTACGAGAAACAAGTACTCCTCCCGATAGAATTCCAGATCAAGACTTTTAGGACTGCAGTCCAATTGGGGCTAGATATCTCTGAAGCACAACAACAATGTCTTCTAGAGTTGAATGAGTTAGATGAATTCTTAAGGGATGTTTTTTAGTAGAACATATTGGTTCAATAATAGCGCAAGAAGTGGCATGACAAGTATATCCAGAAGAAGAAATTCCAACTAGGTGATTGTGTACTCCTTTACGATTCTAGATTCAAATATTTTAAAGGGAAATTCCATACATGCTGGATGAGACCTTATGAGGTGGTAAAAGTGTTTGAAAATGGAGTGGTAGAAATTAAAACTATTGATGGATGGAAATCTATGTTCCTGGTAAATGGGCATAGATTGAAGGTGTATTTTCAGCCCCTTACTAAAGGAGATTTTATGCAGCAAGTCCAACAACAATATGAAAAGGAGTTGGTAGGTGGCAACACCAACCTGTTGAAGATTTGATTCTTTCTTTCTTTTCCTCATTGGATAAAAATAAATAAAAATGACAAAAATAAAAAGTATAATTTTTTTTCTTGTAATTATGAAAATCAGTTGACTGACATGATTGCAGAAGGATCAACCTGAAAACCAGCATGCTCGCAGGAAGATCAAAATTTCAATAAAAAGGGAATGTTACTTGATTTTTAGATATGCTGGCTGTCACCAAGAAGAAGCAGGTTCAAGGAACCCAACCCTTACCCAAGTTTGGGGTAACTAGCATGGAAATTTTTACCCAAGGAACACTTAATTCCCGCTGCAATTACTTTTTTCGGCACCAGTGCAGGCAGATCTTGAAGATAAAATTCCGCCTTTATTCTATTTCCCCATTTTGTAATTCATGCTATTTTTATTTTCTAAATCCCATAATGAATTACCCTCCTTTTTCTTCTAAGAGAATTATCCCTATCCGATTTCATAAAATCCCTCTTTTCCCCTCGAATTTTTTTCCCACATCCCATTCTCGTTTATCCCCCTTGGTAGTATTATTCTTGGAATCCCTGTTATGACATTCCTTCCCATTCTGAAAATTACCCCTTCCCACTTCTTTGTTCCCTCATGGATCGATTGCAGGATCTGATACAGTCAGATCAAAAGGCATGCTCAAGAAACACCAAAGAATGGCGAATAAAACTTCTCTTGTATATTAAGGGAATTTTAAAAAAAGTCCAGCCAAAGAACTGAGTTTTATCAGAATTTTTTATTATTATCCCCTCTTTCTTCGATGCTACAGAAATCCTGGTGCAAGAATACGCATGATTGGTGTAGGCAGGTTCAATGCAAGCATGCTACAGTGCAAGCAGGCTCAGTGCAAGCACGTTGCAGTGTAAGCAAGATCAGTCCAAGCACGATTAGTGTAGGCACACAAACACAGTGCAAAGAATTGTTTAAACACAGTACAAAAGCACTTGATGCAGAACGTTTATTGAGAAATTTACATTTTTATTCCTTCCGATGAATAACTACCACAATGATAGATCATAGCATTGTATTATTTAAATTTTGGTTAAAACTTTGTTTTATCATTTACTAATTTAGGGAGAAATCATTTAAGTGCAAGATATTTTAGGTTCTGAAGTCTAATCTTTTTAATGAGTACCAAAGTACACCTTATGTGAATTATGAAGCAACCAGGGATAGTATAGACCCACTAGAAAACCTACACTCACCTTCGTTGAAATATCCTCCATCACTCACTCATGATAGCCTTACTTCATAATCTGATCCCCCACAATCGTTACACCGCCACCGCAAAAATTTCAGCGTCCTCCAATTATCATTGCCTACCGTAGCAGATTGATACATGTGTGTATCTGTCCCGAAGGGGATATTTTAATGACAGAATGTGATTGGATGGAAGCGATCAACAAGACAGTGGAATTTCTAGATCTCCATCATAAAATTCTCGGCAACTCCCTTGCACTCTGCAGTGTGAAATATTTCTAAGGTTGTGACAGAGAATTGAGGTGAATTCAACAAAGAGATGTCATGTGTGAGACATGAACCATCATCTTTGAAGGACATAGAGTAGACGACCGAGTATCAAGGGAGTCTTGCACTATTGCAAGAATCAGGATTTCTCCCATTTTTGCAGAAATTTGACAGGTTAGATACGGTCATGGCTCTGGGATTTGCAAGGAAATTTGAGGAAGGCCAAGCTAAAGTAGGCTCACTAGAATTTGAGGTCACAGAGGAATCTATAGCGCGAGCTACAGGCTTTTCAACCACGGGTGAAAAATGGTTCAAAAAGGAGAGGATCGAAAGGAAAAGATGGCACCGATTTGTGGTCGATCGAGAGCTCAAAGTTGACTGGAAGAAAGGGCTTCCATAGAGCACCATGATTGGAAAATGGTGAGACCTCCTATACATATTACATAAATTTTTGACCTGCGAGGGATGTTACACATTAAATTTTGTGTACCATATCAAGTTGTTGCTGCATTTTGAATAAGGGAAACACATCAATTTCCCTTATTACCTGCTCCGAAGTTTAGAGAAAATGGCGAAAGGAGTGCAGAACGGGAGTGCCAGCTGGGTTGTAGATAAACTGTACCATCACGGGCTCATTGCAATCCTGGTCAAGAAGGAGCTGGAGGCTAAGGGAATAACCTGGGAGGCGTTCTTGAAAGAATTTCGGGAAATACGTGTAGGGGAGTCAGCTAGAAAAAGTGTAGGCAAGAAGAGAAAAGTTGAGATGAAAAGTAAGGACAAAAGGGTGCAAGTAGAGGAGAAATTTGTTGAAGAAACCCCGTCCTTAGCAAAAAGAAGAATGACTAGGACCTCGATGAGGAGAAGGATTGTCTCTTTGGGGACAAGTTAGGCTTGGTCGAGCTCCCTGATTTTGATTGACAAGACACCCCAGGCTTCACCTAGAGATCATAACCTCTCAGTTCTTGTAGATGCAGTAGCCCACACAGTGGGGAATGAAGAAGATGCAGAGAAGGAGGATGACATACCCTTCATTCATAAATTGAAGAAGAAAATAATGACAACAAGTGCAAGTAAAAACCCGAGAGAGGGTGAGGTAGATGATGAGGCGCAACACATAGAAGCCCTCGATAATTTTGATGAACAGGGTACTGAAACTCTCGAAAATTTTGATAAACAGGTAACTGAAGCCCTTGACAAATTGAAGGAATAGGGTACTGAAGCCCCTGACAAAGCAAAGGATTAGGGTACTAAAGCCCTTGATGAGGTGAAGGAATAGGGTACTAAATCCCCTGCGGAGTTGGAAGTCCAGGGTATTGAAACCCCTGATGAGTTAGGCACATTGGGGGATGAAACCCTCGGTGACCTAGAAGCCCCTTGGCACTAAAACCCTTGGTGATATTATGATGTAGACACTAGATGGCCAAGATGAATTTGATCTTGGCAATGATGGTACGTGTTTCGAATCAGTTACAGAGAAAGTGCTAGCACTAGATGAGCTGAAAACAGAGACCTCTACCCTCTACCTGAATAACTAGATTGTAGAGCTTGAGCAACAAATTGACAAATTGGAGGCATTAAACCAAGTCATGAAGGAGCAGACTTAGCAGAAGCAAGGTGAGATAGAGTTGGCATAAGAGGTCAAAAAACAGAAACAATAAGTGAAAATATGGAAGTTTCAGGCTTCTAAATTCTACAAGTGCCTCAAGAAGGTGACCAAACAACTTAAGAAAGCCCGAGGAAAGAAGACGAAGGTAGTGAAGGCAGGAATCAATATCCAAGTGCAGGATTGAAAGATGGCTTCCTATGTGAATATTTTTGTAGCAGGTAAAGGTTGTGTGAGGACACACAACAACTTAGGGATGGGAGGATGTTGGTAGGCCGAAATGCCCCATTTTTATCCCCTTCCTATCACAAAACCACAATCATTAACCTCTGTTTTTCTACATAAACCTCCTCATTCCTACACTAGTCCAAGAATACTGTCTATTCCTACATAAACTTCATATTTCATGTTTAAGGTTTATTAGGCACTTAATTAATCATTTTAAATAGATTTCGTGCCTTTAAATATTTCTTGTAACTTATATTTACTTTCCTAAAGTATTTGATAAGCTAAAGTATTAATTGTTATGCTAGCTTGATCTAGTGCAGGTAGATTCCTGCACCGCCAACAACTATCTGTTCCGTGATCTCCGTAACAGTTCAATCACTTCACGCGAGGATCTTGGTCCACATCACCTAGTTCGATTGTGGTCATTCGGAGTTGAACTCAAAGCGGAGGACAATCAGGGATATGGCTGAGGATCAGTCTACGACCACGAATAGTTCACACCTTATTATAGCCATTGACTTAATTTTGTAATTTTGGTTGTTATTTTGTTTCATCCAGAAGGCTTGATTTGGAACGACTGTAATTTTTGGTTACATCCACAGGCTGAAGGGTTGTATAAAATATAGATTTAAAATAGAACTAAGCTAGCAAGTGATAACGATAACAGATCATTGTAATTTCTAGTTTATTTGTAATTTCGTTGTCACCCTCATTCTGGGCTAGGCTCGAGCTCAAATGTATATTTGCTGATCGGAATTCATACAAGGAACTACGCCATGATTTTATCATTTTGTGTTATAATCCTTCATTGATGTGTTGATAACGTGCCGAAGGATTTCGTTTCCTAAAACAAGAAATGAGCTGGTTGGCTAGGGCCTAACCAACCCAGCTCGTTTACCCTCTTACTTTGTTATCTGAAAGGTGTGTTAAATTTATTTATTTATAGAATTGTGGTTTGAATCTTGATTTCATGCTTGCCTATGAATTTTTATTTATTTCATTAAAACAGTCAAGTGTGAATGGATCCGTTGTGTGAAAGTTAAATTAAATTGCTTCATATAATTTTTCTATTGGTTTGCTTTCACTTGGATTGTGCAGATGAGATCCTTCTTGCACTAGTGCATGCAAGATCTTACACCTAGTTCGCTAGTTCATTTACAAAAAATGTTTCATTCTTTTCCTTTTACATGATTTAATCCATTTCTGTGAAGCAAGCGTTTGTCATCTGAAGAAGGCATCTCTAATACTAAAAGTCAAATTCTTAAATATTAAGGATAACTTCAGGAAATAGAAAAGGACGTTGTTGCATATCTCAGTTTGTATTTGCACTTCACGAATTAAGGAAAAATACTAGAAGTAATCTGGAATATTACAATGAACCATTTTGAGTTATATTTGTTTACATGCAAAACCCCGTTGACTAGAGAAAGTTTTCTTTACTTTCATCTTTAGAGTTTATTTATGTTTTTGAGATTCATTCGATTAAAGCATTCTTTTCGCATGAAAGATTATTTCAGATTCTACTCACACTTGCAATTCTTTTTATAGTTAACATGCTCTTTTATTTTCCCAAAAGAAACTTGGAATACTTGGTGTAGGAAGCTATGTTCTAGTACAAGGACTAGTGTCTTGTTACAGGAACAGAGTGCTCCAAGCCTTGAGTCTTAGAGCCCCTACAGGAAAATATAAGTCTTCAGTATAAGTGCAAGTTATACTTCTCACATAAGCTATGTACCTGCAATAGTGCAAGCAAATTGCAAGAGTATAGGAATGACCACTTAGTGTGAGAGGGAAAATCATTTAGAAGGCATATCTTTACAAGGGCCCACTTAAACTGGCTTCACCTATATTGAGGATAAGTTTCAATTTAGCAATTAAGATTGCTTACAATAGTGTGAAAGTTCCTTTATTTGATTTCTTCAAAAATACATTATTTTACATTCCAACACTAGAATTACTTTGGTGTCAATTGCCTTTGAGATTTTTCTGTTTAATTCCGAAAAGTTTCAGTTGAGAAGTAGGAATAGAAATAGGTAAAGTTCATACCACTTCTGGAATTACCTGTGCTTCGTCTCTAAGTTTACGAAACCCACGGGTTGACAATTAAGTGTTGAAGGAGCTTGCTTAAGTGCAATTTCTACACCCAACATTCCTTACTTGCATAGGAAGCAAAATACTACTCCCAGAGGAGAGGTAGTCCCATCTGTGGAAAAACAATCCTCACCACTCTTGAAGAGCTGGGAGAAGCTATTGAAAATGAAGAGGAACCTCCTGTTTTCCTAGAAGGAGAAGAAGATAACCTCTTACTCTTGGGCTCAGGTTCTGGTGGAGGCAGTGGAGAGGAAGGCAGTGGAGGATGCAGAGGCGGAGACGAACCAATAGATTCATAGGTTAAACCGTCAGCTTCAGAAGAAGAGGAGGAGGAAGAAGAAGAGGAAAATGTGGCTGACCAAAATCTAGAATGGATGACACAGGGCCCATTGGCACTCTCGGGTGTCTTGCACAAGATGCCAAGACACATAGAGAAATTGTTAACAAAGTATGACCCTGACAAAGTAGTGAAGGCGGAAGATCATCTAGACACATTCTACCTACATCTGCAGACACTCAAGGTATGTTATGATGATGTTTCATGTAGACTGTTTCCATGTACCTTGGATGGCAGAGCAGATGTATGGTACCATAGCCTTCCTGTCAACTCCATTCAAAACTAGGGGGTGTTCAAGAGAATTTTCCTTGAGAATTTTGTTGAAGAAAAAACCCCCGCCATGTTGCTAAAAGAGTTGGGTAGTCTCAAGATGGAGCAGAAAGAAAAGGTAAAGTACTTTAACCAGAGGTTTAACCATATCTTGAACAAGTTCACTGCAGACACCAAACCTCATGACTCCATAACAGTTGAATTTTACACGTCTGCACTATCAATCAACATTGCGAAATTCATTAAGCGAGTTATGAAACCAACAATTTTAGAAAATTTCCAAGAGGAAATTGATGTGAAGAAAGACCTGCGTGCTATTGGAGTCATTGTAGATGAAAAATCAACTAAGGACACCAAAGACATGAGCAGGAGGTCTCAGACTACTGTGAGTAAGGAAAAGGAAAAGGAAGCAAGTGAAATTGAAAGCCTTACCCATTTCATCAAGTCCTTGACAACCAAAGTTTCTGAACTTAAGCAACGGACGTGAGAGACAACCGTGAATAATAGGCCTCCCAGATTTGTGCAGAAAAAGAACTCAGCTTTAGACAAAAATAATAGTCACCGGGCCAAAATTTTGCAGAGCTCTAACCTTGTGTTCAATCCGGATTAGATCGCAACAAATCATTACTGCAAGTTCCATAGAGAACGACATTCAGAGAGGAATTTTGAAGGATGGAACCAATGAATGAGTTCCCTGGCTACACAATTGACTAACCAATTTATTGCCAGTGACCAAGCTGAGCCTGAGGATGAAGACGAAGAAGAAGATGTTGCATCTGACGAAGCTCCAAGTGTTGGGAATGTAATCAACATGTATCAATGTGCTAATGCTGCCCAGAATACAACCATCGAGAATGAGCCTCCAAGTGATCGTCTGGCCCCAAAGAAAAACAATCAATACAATTTGAGGAGTCAAGGGGCCCCCACTATTTTTGAGATACCAAGAGAAAAAGTAAGAGAACGTCTGCTCGGAACAGTTGATCTGCCGGTCAGATCAACATAAAAACACAAGGCAAGTCCAGAAAAATAGCTACAACTAAAAGTACGACTTCAAAATATCGGAGAAGGAAGAAAAGGACATATATGACCACGTCAAAGCGTACCAGCAAACCTGGTTTGAGAATTTATTCTAATTATCGAGAAATTCCAAAAGTTCTAGGTGGAATGGGGATCGTAATTCTTTCTACTTCCCAAGGAATTTTGACGGATCGAGAAGCTCGACAGAAAAAAATTGGAGGAGAAATTTTATGTTATGTATGGTAATTAATCCAAATGTTGTCCAAAAATATTTATTCTGTAAGATATCCCCATAGTATGAAAAGTCGTAGCAAGTCGAGACACCATTCATCTTCATCCAAGCACGTTAGTCAAGTTTTTGCGCATGAGAAACAAACACAAATAAGCCCACCAGACAACACGAATAAAAGTCTACCCCCAGATATCTCGGCGAGTCTTCCCGCTCTGGATTACAACATTGTTGAAGACATGAAAAAGACCCATACAAACATCTCTCTTTATGAGTTAACGAATATCACGGGTCAATGTGATATTATTTTGTGCGCACTAGGGAAAAAATCCACAAACAATGTTACCTCTTCCAGCAAGGGACCAAGCAAGTCTCCCGACTCACTCACATCCGAGCTCAACACGCTTCACATGGAGGAAGCGAACTCACTCTTCCCATTGTTTTTGTTGTCATTTGAAATATTCAACTTCAATCTTCACAACTGTTTGGTTGATTTTGGTGTGTCAGTCAATGTCATGCCACTCTCTATTGCTAAGCAGATCTATTGTGAAGATAAATCCCCTCTGTGAATAGAGGAAATCTCTCTAGCCCAATGAGCGGGTCTGGCAACAAACTAAACAAACTAACATACACTTTCCTAGCTTATGTTTAATAAATGTAGAGAGAGAGTGGCCTACCTCACTCTAATGCTAATCGCTCAATCCTTTGAATATGACTTTGATTCATTCATTTCCAGGCTCACTTTATACTTGTTCTTCACGTCCGAGTACCTGAAAGAAAGATCAAAGAGAAATACAAGGTATAAGATCATATATGGCATACATCAAACATAAACTACTTAATTGATCAAGGAGTATTAAGCTGAAAGAATAAATATTTACAAAATTATGGAAACCGAACATCTGATGTATATATTAATAAGCTAAAAAGGGAAGCATACAACCTATGCCTTGATGTTGGAGACTTCCTTTTGGTGGATTTCCAAGTCCAAGCAAAGAATCTTCAAGCACTCCTTCTCCAAGTAAGAATGGGCAGCATTTGGGCAATCTCAGTATAGGAATGCAGGAAGTCAACGACCAACAATTTGGGGATGGAAATGAGTTGACTTATAGGAAGGGAGAGGGAGTTAAGGATATACAAAAGTGGGAGGAAGGTCCACATATCAAGGGGAAGGACCTTAAAGGTAGGATCAAGAGCTCAAAATGGGAGAGCTTGACCATATCTACAACCAACAACATCCATCTCGTTGTTTGTCAAAGTTTCTAGCATACAAAGCTTCTACCCCATTTTTGGAAATCTTGCCAGAAGAGGTTCAGCGCGAGTTTTCATATCAAAACTCGCGCTGACAGTGCTAGGTCAAAGAACTGCAACCTACCGTCAACATGGATAGGCAGTGGAGCAAAGAGCGATGGTCCTGAAACTTAGAGTTTTAGTCAACTTTCATCAAAATTGACTCATGGCAGTTTTCCTTTGGCTCTTTAAGGATGTTTTTGTCTATGTGTCATGATGGATACACTTCATAGTTGTCAACATTTTTGCACTTCGATATGTGGAACAGGGAGTGAATAGTAGGTATGACAAATTTTTGTGTAATAGATGCCCCCTAAAGCATGAAGGTAGAACATGGAGTGATGGATGAAATACTTTACAAGTGAAGGAAAGTACGAGAACAACACCGTCAAGAGACCTACAAATCAAGCATATACATATACATATACATATACATATACATATATGACATCCTTGATATAAAAATGCCTAATGATACATGAATAGGCATCTACCAATACATGAATCCATGACATAGGCACAACCATACGACTAGAAAGGATCATATGTATGGATGCACGACATGGACGCAACCATCCGTATGAAAGGATCATATGTATACAATCATGAAAAATGTATTAACTACACGCATCCTGGATTTTAGTAGATATAATCTAGGGTCTTTTGCTCCCTCTTGACCTGATCAATTTGCGAATTCTAACATGTGAATAAATGTGTCGAAATTGAACATGATAGAAAACCATCTGATTACCGGTCAATGATGTAAATTGTTAATAGGCACGAGTGAAACCACCAATAATGGAAATGGATCTCAAGGTACAATCAACACAATCCATGAATTTGAATAATGAAGCTAAAGTCGAAAACCCATGGAATCATCTAATCGAAGTTTAATTATGTAAACATGTCATCAAATGCGAAGAGATTTCCGTTGAGGCATGCAAGCTCTAAGGTACTGGAAGGGAGTTCCTAGATCATCTTCTTGGATAATGAGTTGAAGTCGATAGGAATCAATCCGTCGAAGGAGGTCCATAATGCATCCCACATAATTGAAAAGAAACATAAGGATGTAGTAGAGTAGAGAAGTGTGATCCAGGACTATGGCAGAAAGTCAAACAATATATAAGTGGTAAATAACTACAAATAGGACTTCTCTTGAACATATCAATGACATGACTATGAAGTTTGGTATCATTTGACTCAACATAGGATCAGAGGTCATGATGATGAAGTGGTATAATCATATGAGAGGAAAAATGGATTTCCCAAACCCATGAAGGCAAGTTACTAAGGGAGGATGTCCCAAACCCAACACAAGCAACATATGAGTGTCATGTTCAAGAGTGACATGCTGCCTTTACAAAATACAAGAGATGATTTCTTTCACTCCCCCCCCCACCATTTCTAGTGAGTACCCCATTATTTTTTATCGCAAGATTGAAGGGAATAACATATTATTTCCATATAAGTTCATCCTTCGGATGAATCCATCCTAGTAAGTTTTATGAGCCCTAGGAAGGAGAAACACAGTCTCTTCATGGTGACAAGTCCTACGTCGTTTATGTCTTATGAGTTCGATGAAGGGGAAACTTAACATCTTATTTATGTTTAGAGAGTTTGAAAAAGAAGCGGAAAAGAAAATGCCAAAGGTCCCTTTTCGTAAATCGTCTCTTGAACCCAGAAAGGTAGAAAACAATATCCAAGAGAACCTCTTAGCCATGTTAAACTAAGGTATTCCTTTTTTGTACAATAGTCTATTTGAGTCCGAAAAAGGGTTAAACTTATACTGAGTAGATGTCATTTGATTTACTTTAACGAGTTCGAAACAACAAGTACTTGACAATATTTTCATGTTTAGAGAGTCAGAAAAGAGCTTAAAGATGACTCCTCTTGGAGGAACGAGTGGTATAAAAGGATAACAACTGGTTATGCTTATGATGGAACTGCTTAAAACATGTAAAGGTAAAGAGGTTGGCTAATACGACCACTCATCGTAGGTGTTCCTCAGGCAAGGGTAAAAAAACCAAGTGAAAGCGTATGATCAACCAAAGAGATGGTGATGATGGAATGAAAAAACCAAGGCTTATCTAGCAAAAACAGGCTGATAAAAATGGCAATAACGAGAGGTAAAATGGGAATGGTTTCACTTTTACACAAGCTTGAAACATGAGAAACTATGCTTGAGTATACTTGAAGATGGTTTCATTTTTTCACAAGCTTGAAACAAAGATAAACTATGCTTGAGATAAGTTTGTATGCCCCCAACATAATGAATCAATTCGAGGTACATGCCCCCAAAGCTACATTTTATTCACCTAAGTATACTACTGGTTACCAATAGGTGGATGGAATGAATGTTACTTATGATATCAAGTGAAAGATTCGACTGGATTTTAAAATATCTAATCAAAGACTCGAATTGGAAGGGTATTTGTTTCATTTTTTAATGATATTGACACAGGAAAAGAACCATGCTTATGACACGTTGCTTCATTTTTTACTGAGATGGACACAAGAAAATAACTATGCACATGGAGACTTATTTCACTTTTTAATGAGGTTGACATAGTAAAAGAACTATCATCATGGTCCTTGTTTCATTTTTTAATGAGCTTGACATAAGACAAGGGACTCTACTCCAAACCCTTGATCATAGAAAAAAAGAGGCCATGGCTTCCAAGAGGTTCTCATTATATGGGAGAACAATGCTCTGGAAGGGATACATGTCTATGGATCCAAATGAAAAATCGGGCTCCAATGCCCCTAGTATATGGCGTACTACATCACCTACTAAATCATCAGTATATGTGTGCATGGAACAGGTGGCCACGTAATTAAGCTATGGCGGGGGTGATACCTCTTGCAAATAAGAAACACTTAGGGATTATGGTTGATTGGGAGTTCATTCAGGACCAATGAATGTAAGCTGATCAATGATCACAATGATTCCTTCATGCAGGAAACACATCACTCAGAGAAGAAACAAGAGCTCCCATGACGTAAACATAGTCATGACCAAGGAGTAGATTAAAATACAATTGGCATTGGACAACCATCATGTCTATATAGATAGTATTTCCACCTAAAGTAATAGGTAACTTAGGAAGGATCCCTAACAGCTAATTGGTTCCTCTGTTAAAAGCTAACAAATTCTGGGTGATGTTAGAAAATTATATATTATGGAGCAATGGAACACATAAAATATTGCAGAAATATAAACACAGAAAACACATAAAACAAGAGAGACACAGATATACGTGGTTCACCCAGTTTGGACTACATCCACGGAGAAACAACCCGTCCTTCTTTTATTATATTATACAGCAAACTGAAGAGATACAACCTACAGTAGATCCGTTGTAACACCCTCTTCGCTCTCATTCTCCTCTCTCTTCCTCACTCAGAATACATATCTACATAGACGCAATAAAATTCCCTCATATATAGTGAGGGGTTTCCTTCTAGGGCAAAAAACCCTAAATTAAGCATAACTTCTACCATCAGATCATCTGCCTAATGAACGGCCCATATTGACTAGAAATTACTAGACTTTTACACGGCAATTTTACATCTATTTTTAGCTTCGGGGGCGCTGCCCCCGAACCCTCGCAGGGGGGACAAGTCCCCCCTGTACCCCCCTGTGTGGAGGGGTGTACAGTCTTCCTGGGGTATACATCCAGCTGAAACCTTTGAATACAGAAGATAATCAGGCTCCACACCCAACAATCTCCCACTTGGAGACTGATTATAGCAATTCCACTGCTGCTTCATTTGCTAGACAATGACTCCACTTTGGACCTGGCCATTTCTCATCTTCTTCATCATACTTTAAGACCAATTGAAACTGAGCAAATTCTCAGTTTCTCCCTGGTTACAACTTTTGTTAGCATATCTGTAGGATTCTAGCTAGTGTGTATCTTTGCTAGCTTCAAATGTCCATCTTCCAATGTTGACCATATGAAATGGTACTTGAGCTGTATATGTTTAGTCTTGGAATGAAATGCAGATTTCTCTGCAAGATGTACGACACTTTGGCTGTCACTATATAACCTGCCCAACTCTTGCTTCTTGCCCAATTCATCCAGAAACCTTTGTAACCAAATCATTTCTTTACTAGCCTCTGTAGCAGCAACATACTCTGCTTCTACTGTTGAAAGTGCAACAACACTTTGGATTTTTGAAACCCAACCGACAGCTATTCCACCTACAATAAATACATATCCTGTAGTGCTCCTCTTGTTATCTCTGTCACCTGTCATATCTGCATCAACATATCCCTTTAGAGCATTGTTTGAACCACCAAAGCATAATGCTTGATTTGTGGTACCTCTCAAATACCTGAGAATCCACTTCACTGCCATCCAATGTTATTTTCCTGGATTGCTCATGTACCTGCTTACAACTCCCACTGCATGTGAAATATCAGGCCTTGTGCAAACCATTGCATACATTAAGCTTCCAACTGCTGATGCATATGGAACTTTAGACATATGAGCCATTTCTTCCCGAGTCTTGGGAAATGCCTCCTTACTTAATTTGAAATGGCTAGCCAAAGGTATACTAACTAGTTTTGCATTCTGCATATTAAACCTTTTCAACACCTTTTTTATGTACTCACTGTGAGACAATGTTAATTTGCGATTCTTCATGTCTCTAGTTATTCTCATACCAAGGATTTGTTTTGCAACACCCAAATCCTTCATTGCAAAAGAGTTTTCCAATTTCCTTTTGAGCACATTTATTTCCTGCATGTTAGAACCTGCAACAAGCATATCATCTACATACAATAAAAATATAATATAGCTGCCATCATTTTGCCTTTTGAGATAAACATAATGATCAGAGTGACATCTAGTATAACCTTGTTCAGACATAAACCTGTCAAATTTTAGATACCACTATCTTGGAGCCTGTTTTAAGCCATGCAAGCGCTTCTTCAACTTGCACACTAGTTTCTCCTTCCCTTTTACTTCATATCCTTTTGGTTGCTACATATATATCTTTTCCTCCAAATCCCCATGGAGAAAGGCTGTCTTTACACCTAACTGCTCAAGATGAAAATCTTCAACTACTACTAGACTTAAAATAGTTCTGATTGAAGTCATTTTAACAATAGGAGAAAATATTTCATCAAAAATCAATACCTTTCTTCTATGAAAACACCTTCACCACAAGTCTAGCTTTGTACCTATGTTTTCCTCCATCTTCTTCCTTCAGCTTGTAAAGCCCATTTATTCTGCAATGCTGCTTTACCTGCAGGAAACCTAACTAAGTCCCAAGTCTGGTTATGTGCTAAGGAGTCCATCTCTTCTTTCATGGCTTGCTCCCACTTCTTCCTGGTTTCTATCTGCACTGCTTCTTCATAACATTCTGGTTCACTAGAATCAATCAATAATACATAATATAATGAAGGACAATATCGTTCAGGGGGTCTACTTATCCTGGTAGATCTTCTAACACCACTTTCAAGTGTTTGAGGTGCTTATTGCTATTGTGGTTGTTGTTATAGCTGTTGATCATTATGATTTTCAAGCACCATCACTTTTCCTGTGATATCGTCAAGCACTGTGTATTCTCTATTTTCCTTTTTCCTGTTTCTTTTCCTGCAAATGATTCTTATACAAGACCTTTTCATTGAATATTACATCTCTACTCCTAATGATTTTGTGATTTTCATAATCATATAAGCAATAACCAAAATCATTAATACCATACCCAATAAAGGTACATTTCTTTGATTTTGCCTCAAGCTTTGTTCTATTTTCTTTGTTAATGTGGACAAAGGCTTCACAACCAAAAGTCTTTAAAAATGAGTAGTTTACCTTTTTACCTGTCCATGCCTCCTCTGGAATACCACCATCCAAGGAACTTGAAGGCCCTCTATTTATTATATAAACAACAGTACCTACAACATTTGCCCAAAATTGTAAAGGCAATCCTGCATGCAATCTCATGCACCTTGCACGCTCCATGATTGTCCTATTCATCCTTTCTGACACACCATTTTCTTGTGGTGTTCCTGGAACTGTCTTCTCTTTGCGAATTCCATTCTCTGAACAGTACCTATCAAACTCTTTATTGCAATATTCACCTCCATTATCTGATCTGAGACACTTCAACCTTTTCCCTGTCTTATTTTCAACCAAAGCTTTCCATTTCTTGAAAGTATCAAATACATCATAATTATTTCGAATACAATAAATCCAGGTTTTTCTGGTTGCAGCATCAATAAAAGTAACATAATAATGAGAGCCACCAAGAGATGATACCTGACCAGTTCCCCATACATCTGTATGCACAAGCTCTAATTTTTCACTCTTCTTTTCTTTCCCAACTCTAAGGAAACTGACTCTTCTATTTTCCATAAACACAATTCTCACAGAATTTTAAATCAATATGCTTCAAACCAGGCAATAAATTTCTTGAGTGAGGAATCTGCATCCCCTTCTCACTCATGTGCTCGAGCCTGTGATGCCACAATGCTGTATCTTCTCCTATAGAGGTTAAAGCATTAACAAAATTAGAAATACCATTGCATAAATACAATGTACCAACCTTTTCTCCTTTCGCTATTACCAGGGATCCTTTAGTGACCTTCCAGGTTTTATCTGTGAAAGTACTTACGCAACCTTCACCTCCCAACTTCCCTGTTGAAATCAGATTTTTCTTCAGATCTGGAATATGGCTTACCTCCTTTAATAGCCATTGATTTCCATTCTGTCGTTTTATGAAAACTGTACCCATTCCAATGATTTTACAGGGTTTATCATCAGCCAATCGAACCTGTCCAAAATCTCCTTGAACATAATCATGAAAATGTTTCCTATTAGGTGTGGCATGGAATGAGGCCCCTGAATCTACCACCCAGGCATCAATAATATTTTATAATGAAAGAGTCAAAGCATCTTGCAACACATCACCTATTACATTCGCTTCGTGATTGTTTTCTTGCTGTGTGTCTCCTTATTTTCCCTTCTAAGACTTGCAGTCTTTCTTCAGGTGTCCTTTCTTCCTGCATTTCTAGCACACTATCCCCGATCTGGACTTGGATCTGCCTTTTCTTGACTTACTGCGATATCCTAGGGCTCTTTCCTCTTTCCATTTTTCTTCCCCTAGTCTCTGCAGTCAAAGCATTACCTGATGTCTCACCTGAGCTTTTCTGTCGCATTTCCTTGCTAAGGATTGCACCGAAAACATCATCAAACTTTAAAGTACTAGATCTAGAGACAGAATTACTAATGGCCATAACTAAACCATTCCAACTTTCTGTCAATGAGCACAGAAATAACAGAGCCCTAACTTCATCATCAAAATTTACCCCTATAGAACTTAACTGTCTTATAATTGTATTAAAATAATTTAAATGGTCTGCAACAGATCCACCTTCTGACATCTTCATATTAAATAAACACTTCATAAGAAATACCTTATTTGAGGCCAAGGGTTTTTCATATAGTTTGGCGAATGCCAACATTAAACCCTGTGTTGTCGTTCCTTTGAAATATTAAACGCTACTGACGCCGCTAGGCACAGCCGTATTGTTCCAAGTGCCTTTCTGTCGAGAATATCCCATTCTGTGTCTGTCATACTCATCGGCTTCTTTGTATTTCCGCTCAATGGTAGGTACAGATCTCTCTGATAGAGATAATATTCCATTTGCATCTTCCACAGCTGGTAGTTTTTGCCGTTGAATGTTTCGACCTTAAACCTACCATCTTCCACCATTGCTCCCACTCGAACAAGGAACCCTTATCTCCTGCGAATTTATTAGCCAAATAGACCTTCAGTTGTGATACCAGTTGTTAGAAAATTATATATTACAGAGCAATGGAAAACATAAAATATTGCAAAAATATAAACAAAGAAAACGCATAAAACAAGAGAGACATAGATATACGTGGTTCACCCAGTTTGGGCTACATCCATGGAGAAACAACCAGTCCTTATTTTATTATATTATCCAGCAAACTGAAGAGATACAACCTATAGCAAATCCGCTGTAACACCCTCTTCGCTCTCAATCTCCTCTCTCTTCCTCACTCAGAATACAGACCTACATAGACGCAATACAATTCCCTCATATATAGTGAGGGGTTTCCTTCTAGGGCAAAAAACCCTAAATTAAACATAACTTCTACTGTCAAATCATCTGCCTAATGAATGGCCCAGATTGACTAGAAATTACTAGACTTTTACAAGGCAATTTTACATCTATTTTTAGCTTTGGGGGCGCTACCCCCAAACTGCTGCCGGGGGACCGCTGGCCATCGGACCCCCCTAGCCAGGGGGGATTTACCCCTGCAGCGGGGGGGGGGGGACAAGTCCTCCCTACGTGGAGGGGTGTACAGTCTTCCTGCGGTATACATCTGGCTGAAACCTTTGAATACAGGAGATAATCAGGCTCCACACCCAACAGGTGACGGAGAAAAGCCAAAGAACCTAAAGCTTGCCCAGTAGTTGAGGATAGAATACTAACAGATTAACCCTCGTCTATGACTATGCTAGGTATGACCATATTATAAGCATGTATTGTAATATGGAAAGGCACATAAGATGGAAGGTAATATCCTGCCAGTCGACTCCAATCAACAGAAGTGACTAAACTACACGGAGGGGGTATCATAGGAATGGGATAGCTACCTTCTTGTGCTATGGGAATAGGATAATTTCTCTCATGCACATCAAGGATGGGAGGATTTCCCTCGAGTTCATTCGAAACTGAAGAAACCAAATGAGCTTGAGTGATATGAGGTTCACTCTCTACCTAAAAGGCATGGTTAAATGAAGGTGGAGTCAGGTATACCATTTTATAACCCAATGGTTGGTCGAGAACGGACTCACAAGACTCACTTTCAGGGAGACTAGGGTTGACCAAATATGACTTTTGATCAATCACTGGATCAACTAGTGGAGGATGAGAGGAACGTTTTCGATAACCAGTCGAAAGACGAGGCTGGGAAGCAGTACGATTTTCCAACTCTTTGGAAGCTTCATCCATAAGAGGACAAAGGTGAATGGGATGATTACCTTCACACAACATACAGGGAAATTTGAATTTTTCCATTTTTCCCATGGGATTTATTGTTACTAGTTGAGGGTTTGTCACCAACATGAACTCCAGACGCTGATGACAAAGGTTGATGTGAACTTGTGGACCATGCTACTAATACTTTGGGAATACCAGGAAAATTTCTAAGAAGGTGGTCACCCTTACATAAAATGCAAGGGAATTTCACTTTCCGGGGTTGATTGGAAGATTTTTCTACATCAGTTGCATTCGTAGCAATGGCTGTTTGGTTTCCCCCTTGCTTATTTTGCTTCTTCTTCTTCTTCATCCTCTTCTTCTTCTTAGCTTCCTGGTTACTAGAATCTATACATTCACCAAGAAAAGAGGAAGACTAGGGTGAAGAAACAGGAAAAGAAGATGAGGGGTCAACTTTAGGATCAACATGAGGTTGATGTTGTTTAGGTGGAGGAGAACTTGGTTGAAAAGCAGTTTTGACATTTGGAATTACCGAGGCCGAAAATAACCAAATTGACAGAACAATGGTCAATCCAGGAAGGGACAACGTTGCCATATAAGGAGCACCAGTATTTCCAAAAGAAGGAAAAGAACTAGGATTCCCATCAAAGGGGTTTCCTTGACTCGTATATTCAGGCAATGTTGCCATCAATATCATCCTAAGATCTACTAAGGATTATTTCCATAGGAAGGATGTTGTTCTGTGGTCAATTAATTGATTTTCAAAATTAACAAAACAAAATAAAAGAGGGGTAATCTAGGCAAGAGGTTTTACCAAGTATCCGTGAACCGCTATATACACCTTAGCGGAAACCAAGGACTTAACATACGACGACCAATCTCGACGAATGCTCTGTTCAATTTATTACGTCTACAAGGCATTTGACTCAGTTAATTGTGGCTAAAGGATGGAAACCTAATGGGGTCTCCCAATATATACATGACCATATAGGGAGAACAAGTCCGTGTTAGCATTGTCTAATGCATAACCATTCAATGAGAGTGTTCCAATATACTTTCCATACTGGAGTGCCTCCAATATACCCGAGATTACTAGAGAACCTCCTATATACTTCTGTATGTGAAACGAGATTTCACCCCTGGGATACAATGATGGCAGATAATGACAACTGTTAGGTTTATAAACGTCGGAACACATCTCTAGCCTAGACCTCTAAATGTTCGCGTTAAGTTCCAAATGCCCCTTTGGTTAATTAAGTAAATTTTCATGTTGTTCTTGAATTATGTTTCAATTTTTGGGCTCAAAAGATGTCACCTGAATCCTAAAATAAAACTATATTGGAAAAGGAAAATTTTCACTTTGATGAATGCTATACTAACAAGGGAAGAGAATTCAATCATTTAATGCATCAAACATGAGAACGCATCAAAGAACATGCCTCCACTAACTTTTATTCTCCAAATGCAATATTCAAAATAAAAAACTAAACTTCACTTTTACTATGCAATATGGAATCTATCGAAAGCAAAACTATTTTTACTTTACTAAGATGCACTTTATCTAAATGATGTTCTCTTTGATTTTCCAGATGCTCTAATGCAAACGATGCACCAATCAAAGAAACACCAATCAAATCCAAAAGCACTTAATGAAAATGTCTTTCAATTTTCTCTTTTGAATAGATAAACAAATGCACTCTTTTCAGTTTGTAAACCAAGCAATGTAATCTATGCTTGATGAATAACAAAGATGAATCTCAAATGCAAGATGACCTAACACAATTGAAAAGAAACTTTGTAAAAGACAAACCGAAACTAATGCAAACCAATGTTTTGAATGATTTTAATAGATAACTAGATCTAACCAATCAACAAACCACAAACTCAGTGACACTTATAAGCGGAAAGTGACAATAAAATGACCTATAAAACCTAAAATCAATCCAATTTCACTCAAACACTTGAAATCTAAAAAAGACAATAATTCACTAATCAAATCAGATAATCAGAAAAAACATCAATAAATTCAATAACACAGGATAAAGAAAATACCTCAGGGGCTCAGATACACTAGATTTTGATAGAGAAACCCTAAATTTTTGCAAATATTTGATATTAGTGTAGCTTTAATGGCTAAACTAGCACTGAACAAGGGGATCAATGTGATTGTTTCGAAGGAAAACGCACTAGAAGTGTGACTGTTAGAGAAAAAAACGTGTTGGGCGAGGAAAAAGGCAAAAAATAAAAAGGATATACACAAACACTCTAGACTTAACACTCTAAGGTAGCAATCAGTGATTGCGAAAACCTATATAGAATCAAACTAACTGAGAACTCTACGGTTGGTCAAATTGATCAAGAGATTAGATGAGAAAATAGATTGAAGAGGCAATAGATTCTCCAACATAGTCTCCATTTTGTTGTGAATATAAATCCCCTATGCAGACAAAGGCGATCTCTCTATCCCAATGAGTGGGTCTAGCAACAAACTAAACAAACTAACATACACTTTCCTAGCTTATGTTTAATAAATGCAGAGAGAGAGTGGCCTAACTCACTCTGATGCTAATCACTCAATCCTTTGAAGATGACTTTGATTCCCTTTCTTCCAGGCTCACTCTGTAATTGTTCTTCATGTCTGAGTACCTCTAAGAAATATCAAAGAGAAATACAAGGTACAAGAGCATATATGGCATACATCAAACATAAAATACTTAATAGATCAAGGAGTATTAAGATAAAAGCATGAACATTTACACAATTATGGAAAGTGAACATCATATGTATATATTAATAAGATAAAAAGGAAAGCATACAACCTATTCCTTGATGTTAGAGACCTCCTTTTGGTGGATGTCCAAGTCCAAGCAAAGACTCTTCAAGCACTCCTTCTCCCAGTTAGAATGGGTATCATTTAGTCATATTCTCAGTATAGGAATGTAGGCAATCAATGACCAACCATTTGGGGATGGAAGGGAGTTGATTTATAGGAAGGGAGAGGAAGTTAGGGATCCATAAAAGAGGGAGGAAGGTCCACGTCTCAAGGGGAAGGCCCTTAAAGATAGGATCAAGATATCCAAATGGGAGAACTTGACCATATCTACAACCAACAACATCCAACTCATTGTTTCTCAAAGTTTCTAGCATATGAAGCTTCTCCCCTATTTTAGCAAGTCCTGCTAGAAGAGGTTCAACATGGGTTTTCATATCAAAACCTGCGCTGGAAACGCTAGGTCAAAGAATTTCAACCTTGTAGAATTATCTTGTAGATTCAGGAGATCATACAATGTGCTAAAGCTTAGGACACAAATCTACTTCTACTTTCAACAAGTGGAAGCTAATAAACTGATGAAAACAATATGAACAAGAAGAAGATAAATCAGTGGCACATAACACAAGATATATCTGGGGAATGCCATTTCTCAAAACCCCACTATCTGTATTGCATATATAAGAAACATGAGTGAATATACAAAGATTTTTCTCACGATAACAATTTCACGCATGTATTGTCAATTCTCTCAGCTCACAAGCTAGCTCTAGGTCAACACTTACCCAATTTTGCATCTCTCCAAGCCCCTAATATCTTGCGTAATTCATAGGATGAATAACCCATATTTAAATGGAATTCATGCTTCCAAAACTGCACAATCCAAACATAGGATCAATCTCTGATGCATGCATGATTTGTACAACTCTAAAATCATACAACTGATAGTACATTGTCCCTGTAATCTAGTATCAAATGGATCTTTCTCAGAATCTGCATGCATGAGTTTTTGATGAGGGAATCTTCAGTTAAATAGAGTGACACTTGTGGATGCACTAGTGCATCAACTGATTGATAATTCTCTATTAGTTCCTCAAACATTTTGGAACTAATTTAACTGAACTTAACTCAGTAAACTGTGATCTAATTTGCAACTCAATTTAAACTCATACTAGACGCCTAAAACTTTGGAGAACATATACATGGCTTCAGAAAGACTTCAAACTCAAAATTACTAATATAATTAATTTAATTAAAATTAATTAAATATTTACAAGTTGCTATGAGAATAGAATTAGATTTTAATTCTCAGTTTAATTCAAGGACAAATTAAGCTGGAATTTCTTGTTGCCATCTCTCAACAAACCTAACATCAACATGGGAAGGTAGTGGAGAAAAGAGTGCTGGTCATGAAAATTAGGGTTTCAATCAACTTTCTTCAGAATTGACTCAAGGAAGTTTTCCTTTGGTTCTTCAGGGGTGTTTTTGTTTGTGTGTCACGATGGATACACTTCACAATTTTCAACATTTTGGCACTTCGAGATGTGGAACATGAAGTAAAAAGTAGGTGTGGAAAAATACTTTGTAACAATATCAATGCTCAATGGAGTAGTACAACTGCAAAGATCATCCAACTCGACAAAACATGTGTGCCAACCATTGGTGAACTCAAGGATGTGATCATCCGGTTATCGTCTGACGGACGAGTTCATCAATGTATTAACATTGTGACTGTGGACATCTTGAAAGCATATGGCTTATTTCTTAGCAGGGATTGGTCCAACAAGCTACAATGATACTTTTCTATGGATTGGTCACACTTATGGCTTTTGCACAAGGGAAGAACAACCAGATTCGGGTGTTTTTAGAAGGATACATGAAGCATAACGTTACTCCCTATTACACAACATTTTGTCACTGTCCTTGTACTCCCCGTTCCTTGATCCTGGAGGACCTCTACAGTGAACCATGCATGCTTTCCCTTCATGAAGAAACTCCCATTGTGTCCCTCTTCATGAGTAGAACAATTCCCTTTTGCACCATTTCCCCAAAATCTTCTGTTTTTCCTAGTTTACAAGGTCAGTGCTAATGACCCTTGTCATCCTTGCACCGACATGCAAGGATTAACACTGTCCCTAGCACCGACCAGAGTGACTGAGATTTTTTCCATTCGCGTTGATCCTCTTATGGAAAGTTTTTTAAATAAGGAGCCAAAGCTTCCAACTCTAGAAGCTTCGTAACGGAAGTCTAGTAAAGGGTTTGGCCGAATGGGGTCGAGGATGTCAGTTTGGGCTCCTTTTCTCTATAAGAATGGAACTACCTCAAGATATAAGACCTTCTCCCATGAGAAGAGGAACCATTTCCATCCATTCATGCTATATAAACCTTCATTTTTCCCAAGCACAAGCTAGTGTTAATGTTGGTGTGCTAGTGCTAATTAAGTTTGGAGTAAAAAACAAGCTATTCACATATGTAGCTCTCTAGGTGTGTGAGGGAGAAGTGTGAATTTGGTTTAGTGTGAAACCTAAAGGGAATAGCCTTAAAACTATCATTGTTGAGGCCATCATGGAATGCTAACGAAAGTGTGTGGGTGCCTGGTTTTGTCGGAGGAGAACAACAATATCAAGACAATGGTTGTAATCTCTTCTTGATTCAATATATATGCAACTATCAATTGATTTCCTACATAATGTGCCATCTTACATGTTTATGGATTAATGCTTCTTGACTTGTTCAGTAGGTTGAATTACAATTTGTCTATTATCACGGTTGTTGTTTGCTGTTGTTTACTTGTTTCAGGTGTTTGAAGAAGGAAACGAGAATAGCTGGAGCAAGCAAGTGAGGTCGTCATCCAATGGGATAAGTGTACTAAGAGGTAGGCCCTCTTAATTGTATCTAACCTAAGGAAATCTGCCACAGAATGTATCCATTGTGGCTAGACCCATTATCGGGCTAGAGGAATTGTTTGTGTCCACACTCATAATTTTACTTCACCGCACTCCCTTGGATGGTCAAAATGAACATTGGCTTTCGCAGAACTTATGTTTAGAAATTTCTTTCTGGAAATGTAGCTAGGGTGTTATCTCACACAACCATCCCCAACTCCACCAGACACATAGTTGGGTCTTCTTCCTTGCCCAAATGGTGAAAATGAAACTTGTACCATAGATTGTAACAATAATAGCAGTAGTGACAATAGTACTAGCGTGGGAAGTGGTCCTTGTACAAATAATATGTGGCCCCTATATTTTGACGGATCCAAGACACTGGAGAGCTCTGGATCTGGTTGTGTTTTGACAGACCCGTTGCAAAGGAAACATTTAGTCTCAAGTCGCTTGGAGTTCAAGTGCATGAACAACACCGCCAAGTATGAAGCACTCGTTTTGGGCTTATAGAAAGCCATCAGCCTCAACGTTGTTGTGCTTAAAGTGGTAGGTGATTCAGAGATCGTGGTATGTCAAGTACGTAACATCGTACACTGTGTTTCACCCCATCTTAAGAGTTACCAACAAGAGATATGGTGACTTATCTCTAACTTACAAGCTTTCAATTTCATTTCTGTACCAGGAATGTGTAATGCATCTACAGATGATCTGGAAAATGCAACTACTAGGATGACAATGCTTAGGGATATATTTTCTGTTGAAATTTTGTATAAGCCATCTATACCTGATAACATCACTAAACGTGTTTTTTATGATGATCAACAAACATTGCATTTCATGGCCAACACTGACATCTTCAAGGATGCAGCGATAGATGGAGACAGGAACGAATAGTATCTGTGAAGAGAAGCTGATGATAGTAAAGGAAACCTCATCCCCAAGGGTGTGGTATCACTCGAGAAGATGTATGACTTGTAGAACCACTTTTAGGGGCCGATGAATGCCAACACCCATAGTTCCACAATGTTGTACGAACAAATCAACTTGGGAACATGCAAAGATCTGGAGTTCGTAAATCTTGATACATGTTGCACACCAGAAGGGTGAAAAATTTTTCTCTGCCTGTTCAAACAATACATGATGTGTTTTCGTGGACATACGATGACTTGAAAACATATGACACATGAATAATCCAACACGTTATTCCAATCAAAGAAAGGGCCAAGTCATTCCAACATAAGCTAAGAAAAGTGCATCCATCACTTGAGCCCCTCATTAAAAAGAATTCACTAAGTTGTGGGATGGTTGTGGAGGTAAATCCCCTCTGCAGACAGAGGCGATCCCTACTAGCCCAAATGGGGTCTAGCAACAATCAAACAACGCTAACACGCAGGTTCCTAATTTCAAATCAAAGACCGATGATGAAGGCCTACCTGGATTCCAACGCTAGTGCTTGTAGAAGAGTCGTCGCTCCCGTTCCTTTGCTCCGGCCGGTCACAATCCCCACGATCTTCGTGAACGGACACCTGCACATGCAAAGAACGACACAAATACAAGCATAAAATCCAATAGGTGCAACTATATATCAGTCAGAAAGGATATAACTCAATCATCATTACAAAGACAATAAGAGTGGAACCATAACGATAGTCATCTATTATTGATAAACAAAGAAGAATACAACCATAGTTCGGACGTCAAATCCTCTTTTGGCTGGGTGATCAGAAGCACATGCCTTGCAAATCTTGTTGGGAATGGGGAACAAGCCTCTCTCTCCTTGGTTACTTGGATAAGAATCTCCTCACTTAAGATTTAGCCTCATGGGAATGAATAAGGCTCCTTGTAGCATGAACTTGGCAATTCTCAGACTTTGAGACTTAGAATTTTGGAACTTGGAGACTAACTTGTCAAAGGCAAAAGGACAAGCTGTCAGGTGGAAAGAGTCGATAGTGCGGACACAACCAACCTCCCTAGGAGCCTAAGACTCTCTAGTGACAAACAAGACAAACAAGAGCAATCCTTCTCTAAACATGCATTTACTATACGAGAAATCAAGTGTTTAGATCCTACCTGTAGTCCCACGCTGTTGTAGCAGTCCAGCCTCGCTGATCCGGATGAGCTCCTCCTTCACTTTGAAACCTGCATCCACTAACAATCAAACGATTAAATAGCACTTGATAATCTCATAAAATAAAACATATTTAACACATAGACCAAGGAGTACATGAAACAACTCATAAATAACAAGTTATTGAGAAGAATGGACTCATTTGCATTAATAGGAAACAAAAGGAACAATTACAGCCTGAGCCTTGGTGTTGTGCAAGTCCCTCCCAGGGTCCATCAAGAGTTCTCCTTTACTTTGACAAAGCTCACCCACTTCCAAATAGAACAAGCAAAGATGGCAATCTCTCCTCACAAGCTTCTAAATGGGAGTCCTAATTCCAGCAACATCTACCCTTAGAAATGTTTAGCTTCCAACCTCCCCTCCTTCTGGCCCAATGCCTGTATTTATAGTGCTCTAGAGGAAGTTATTCAGGTCCACCATCAATGGGATAATCCCCTCTTTGGATGGGATAGCTCCCTCATTGATGGGATAAGTTCCTCTTTGGTAGGGGTACATGAACCATCTGGAGGCGCTCAATACACGTCGAACAACCTTCTAGAATGCTCTAGAAATGACCACAAGTAACTTTTTGAAGATGAAACTTGCGCATTTTGACCTTTACAGGGGTACGCACCTGCCCCTTTACATACAGAGCGTACAAGTACGCAGCTTTTGTGAAAATTGGGTGCGTACCCGCAGGTAAGGTTGAGAGAACCTGCATTCCCAGAGATAAATACATTTATAAAGACTTTCTCTCTTTTTGGAGTTTGACATGGAAAGCAGAGGCATAAGACTTGCCTAAGAGGATAGCATGACTGTTGATAGAGCCATACTAACTGTAAATAGTCATGGTGACATTTTTTAGTGTAACAGATTGCCCCCTAAAGTGCGAAGCCTGTAATAGATTAGGGTTTTGTATTATCTAGGAAGGGTGAAGCGCTTTATCATTTCAAGGATTATCTCGTGGAGAGCCTGGTCAGAACCTGCAATTTTCAACACAAAATACATGTATGAGATTATATCATCACTGAGGTAGGAATTCCCATACTCAGATCAAAACTTTAACTAACAGACTAACTACTCTGATACAGGAATGATCTTGCAGTACATCATAATCATAGACTTTTGTAGACACAGTATGGGCGCAGCCATCTGTTTATGATTAGTCTACTTAGATAATGAATACAAAACTCCTCGCAGCCTGGATGGTGGAAACTAGATCCAGGGTCTTCATTTCTGCTTCCCGAATTGGTACGATTCTAGCCATGCGAATAAATGAGCTGATGTCGAACATGGTAGAAACCACTTGATTACCAGCCGATGATGTAAACTGTTAACAAGTGTGAGAGAGACCACCAGTAATGTCAATGGTTCTCAAAGTACCCAGTACAATCCATGAGATGTGAATGAATGAGTTGATGTCGAACATTTCACGGAATCCTTCGATCGAGAGTCAATGATGTAAACTGACGTCAAAGGCGAGAAACCTGCCATTGATGCATGCAGACTTCAAGGTACTGACGATTTCTAAGTCATCTCTCTAGATAATGTGTTGATGTCGATAGAAAGCGACCCATTGAAGGGAAGCCTACAACACGAAATCATAGTTCAAGTTGAAGAAATGTTGCTGTAAGGACTGACTCAGGGATGGTCAAATGGATGACAAGTATTTTGCAGATGAAAGTTTTGCTTGCAGACCTCTTGAACACATAACGACACGACAGATGGCTTGGTGATAAACGACTCAAAGTTAATCCCCGGAACCCGGCTGAAGACTTTCAAAGTGGTTTGATCAACTGTGAGGTAAAGGATTTCCCAACCCAGGTGAATGAAAAGTGTCGTGTCCAAGAGTGGTAATAAAGTTTCTTCTGAGACAAAAGATAACAAATAGGCTCATTCTTCTCTCTTTTCCCCCACCATTTCTGGCAAGTACCTCTTTATTTTTTAAAAGCTTGAGGAGGATAACATATGCTTGATTATAAGCTCATCCTTCGGATGAGTCCAACCTAGTTTTGATTCGAACCCTAGGAAGGAGTGGTTCGTTCCTGTTTGTAATTGAACAGGTCCTTTACTGTGAAATTTTAACGAGTCCAGTATAGGAGAAACTCGGCGTTTTTCAATTTTAGAGAGTCTGAAAAACTTAAGAAGACTCCAAGTTGAACTTTTTCGTAAATTTGTGTCCCCCAAGCCCGAAAAAGTATAAAATAATACCTGGGAGAACCGCTTGATCTTGCGACCAAGGAGTACTTTCATGATTAGTGTCTCTGACCTAAAAAGTAAAAAGCGATCAAGGACACGTCGTTTTATTTCCGTATCGAGTTTGAAACGACAAAAACCCGGCAATCTTTTCCTGATTTTACGGTCAGAAAAGAGCTATAAGGGGACCGTCTTTTAATTCCGTTTTAACGAGTGTAAAAGAAACGCTCGGAAATATTTTCATATTTTAGGAGTCAGAAAAGGGCTTAAAAGATGACTCTGATATTTTGGTTCGTGAAAAATGAAAATTTTCCCTCTAAATCCCTTTGTCCTGCACAAAAACGACACATTACTCATACCTGTTTAAGATAGGCAAAAATACATTGAAAAATGTCCTTCCATGGTGAAAAATAAACAAACCTAGCATTCATTCATCCAAAAAACCTATAAAAAGACTTTTTACCATGTCATTTTTACCATTTTACTGTTGAGGTTGAGAAAAGGGCTTTTGGCAAGAAACTTCCCGTGGTCATTGCGGAGAATTCGACCGTCAGAATCGAACGCCGTCTCTTCCAGGTATTTCACAACATCCTCCTTTTCAATTTCATCCGATTAAAATTTTGTTTTAGGTTTTAGTTTTGGTTTTTGGGGGGTTTTAGGTTTTAAAAACCGCTCTGCGGGGTACGCAGGTGCCCTAAGGGTGACCTGCGTACCCCGACCTTTTCCCACACAGGAAAAAGGTCGGGGTACGCAGCCCACCTTCAGGCCAGCTGCGTACCGGCACTCTGTGTCCTAAACGCGGGGTGCGTACCCCGCGAAGGGCGGAATTTGAAACCCCAAACCCCAAAAATAACCATTTAAATTTTCCCAAATTAATTCTAATCTTTATTTCTTGGAGTGTAGGGCACTCACCATGTTGGATTGGAGAGAAAGAGAGCACGAGGACGTTGATTTAGCCGCAATTAATCACCAACCTTCCATTGATGCCCTAAAAGCATGCGGACTATATAAATACTGGGCCATACCTGGCATGAGGGCTCAGGTGAGATTCTTGGAGTGGCTGGTTGAGAGATGGAACATTCATGAGCAATGCTTTTACATCGGAGGGCACCAGCTCGAGATAGAGCCCTCTGACATATACTTTCTCACTGGCTTGCCAAATAGGGGCGAACAACTCAATCTAGCCGGGACTAGGCCGGGTGGCCAATCCCTTGCTAGTCTCCGGGTAGACTGGTGCATACCCAATCAAAACCATGCGAAAGGAGTAGAAATCAAATACATCTCTCGGCGTGAACTCATGGTTATAGCTTTCACGGTTACCAGAATTTGCGGCGCAGCCGCTTTACATATTGCCACCGGATCCCAAATGCGGATGGCGATTGACTGTTTCCGAGGCACCATCTTCAACTGGTACGATGCTGTGTCGGCCAATATGAAGGGCCAACTGACTAGGGCAAAGAACGGACAACTGAAGACCTTTGGATATGGGCCTCTAGTTGTGAGCTTTGCCTTAGAGAGAGTTCTGATGCTGATCCCTCAGCATCTCAATGTTGATATCTTGGGTCCTCGGGAGCCAAAGCTGATACGATGGGTTACGGTGATGGCCCAGCATCCTGACGAGGGCGTGGCAGTGGTTATTTTCGCTGGTTATTTTCACTGGTTAGAGGACCAGGTCTTTGCTATTCAGGACTTTCCTTATGCCGGAATGGATTTTCGGAATGATCCGGACATGGTTCTTCCACAGGGAGAACAGTGGGACGACAGAGGTATTTTTCACGAGTTTTCAAATTATATATATATATTTTTTGTTTTTATATATATCGCCTCAAACTGACAGTACAAATTTTCAAAATGCAGATGTAGGTCCACGGCGTCCAGCCAACCTCCGGGCTTTTGAGAGGAGAGCACCAGCTGTACCAGCACCAGCCCCACAGGATGCGGCCGCAGAGACCTTGGCCGAGCTGGAACAGGATCTAGAGCGTCTGACGGCGGATATACCAGAGACCACCATAGATGACATTCCCATTCGACTTCAGCGCTATGTGGTCGCAGTCCCAGGACCTTTTAGGAGGTTCTTGTGTAGGGTAGCGCGGGCAGTGGTCTCGTATAGAGAGCACCACCAGTGATTGGCTAGTCACTTTTGTAGACACATATGACATTTTTGGCTTTTTGTACTTATCATTTTGCCGATCATAAGGTGTTTTTCAACCTATGATCGAAGACGATGTATATTTTTTGACACACTCCTATCTATATATATATATCATTATTACCGGCTTATCTTGTTTAACATATGTGATGAAATGTTTTTAAATTTACTTGCATGATTATCGTAAATGTCTGTCCAACATTCGAGAAGCAATTGCATCTGCTAATGTATTTAAAGACCTTGGAATATGCTGATATTCAATGTAATCAAATTCACGTTCCAAGAGACGCACTCTCAAAAACAACCTTAATAACACAGGATTTCTAATGGCATATACTCTATTAAGCTGTAATACAACAAGTTCAAAATCTAACCTCACTATCAAACGTCGAATTCCAAATGAAATAGATTCAGATAATAATTCAACCACTGCACTGTATTCTGCAATGTTGTTCGTCGTTTGAACGAGGCTTACCCCATGCATAGAAACTAACTCGTCAGAGGGCGAATAGATAACCCAAGCTGCGGAAGAGATATTCCGTGTACTACGACAAGCACCATCAGCAAATCCGATGTATGTTTGGAGAGGCGTCGACATCTGCAATATCAAGAGTAAAACCAAGATAAGCCAGAATAACGACGAAAAACACACTTTCTAAGCTAAGCACACTAACTAAACTAACAAACATACTAGCTAGAAAGAAAACCTAACCTAACTAAAAATTCTCCATACCCAGCATTTAAGCATAATACCTCTTTAGGTGAAGCCCATTTCTGGGTTTACCCAAAGAGTCCCCATCAAAATCTACCAGCTCATAAGCCCCTTTTGCTAGCTTTCGCTTTACAATGTAGGGTCCATGCCACATAGGAACGAATTTTCCAGCACCTAGCTTATCGTTAGCTTGATCATATAATAGCACTAGGTCTCCCTCCGAAAAACTTCGAGGGGTCACATTTCTATCATACTGAGCTTTCATTCGCTTCGCGTGAGTTTCGATTGCCAATGCAGCGTCACGTCGAGTCTCATCTAATTTAGCTAAGTATAATAAACACTTCTCCTCTTCGGAAGTAGCTGGAAGTAATTCGACAGCCATTTGAAGTGATGGGATTTCGCATTCAATGGGTAACACAGCTTCCAAGCCATAAACTAGCTGGAAAGGAGTGAACCCTGTTGAAGTTTTCACTGAGGTTCGGTATGCCCATAGTGCTGAAAATAACATGTTGTGCCAATTCAACCGATGAATACCAATGGTTCGTCGGATCATGATAACCAGAACTTTGTTGATAGACTCAACCAAACCGTTGGCTTGCGGATAATAAGGAGTAGAGCTATCGTGGCGCAAACCAAGCTGGCTTGTAAGCTCAGTCATCATGATGTTTCGAAAATGGCTCCCATGGTCAGTGATGATTGCTTGTGGGACACCAAACCTAGTTATAATATGATTGAATACGAAAACTGCAGCTGTTTTGCCGCTTGCGTCGAATGTAGGCATCGCCTCGGCCCATTTAGTAAAATAATCAACCACAAGGATGATATATGCATGCCCCCCGGCCGAGTGAGGGTTACAAGTAATAAAATCGATACCCCATTTGGCGAATGGACCAATGGCAATTATAGGATGGAGAGGAGCAGGTGGTGCGCGCATCTTGTGATCAAACACTTGACAGTTGTGGCACTTCCGGACCGCAATGATACAATCTTTAAACATAGACGGCCAGAAATAGCCAGCGCGCAACACCTTCTGAGCTGTGGCATACCCAGACATATGACTGCCACATGCTCCAGAGTGACAATCATTCAAAACCCTCTCAGCCTCTTCGTGAGTTAAACAACGTTGAAAAACTAAGTCTGCCCCTCGGCGATAAAGTGTATCTCCAATAATCTTGTATTGCTGGGATTGAAACCGAATTTTTCGACGTTCCGACTTTGAAGCTTCAGGCCAAAAGGTTTGGGTTTGGAGATAGATGATTATATCCCCGTACCATGGATCTAAAGTACTGATAAGAAACAAAGATTCATCCGCAATGGACTCCTCTGCCACAGTTTCTGTGTCAGCATGCGGGAAATCACACATCAATTCCGCAAAAACTAAGGATTTCTTAGACTTGGACTTTTCAAACTCCAAGTCGAACTCTTGCAGGATAACGATCCATTTAGAGTACTTGCCCCCTAGCAGTTGTTTTGTCAAAATATAAATCATAGGGTTGCAATCTGAAATAACTGTAGTTTTACGGAGAAGAATGTAGTGACGAAAACGCTGGACAGCTTGAACGGCTGCCAGGGCCAATTTCTCCACATGCGAATATTTTAGCTCAGTGGGGTTTAATGTCCTACTAAGATAATATATCACATGTTCCGCTCCGAATTCATCTTCTTGAACTAACACCATTCCAATGGTAGAATGCGAAGCTGCGAGGTATAAGAAGTAGTCCTGGTTGTAGTTGGGAGGATGCAACAACGGTGCATGGGTCAACGCGTGTTTAAGTGCATCAAAAGATTGTTGGGCAATCTCATCCCAAAAGAATTGAGCGTTCTGTTTCAACAACCATGTAAAACCTTTAGTGACCTCGGCGTAGTTTGGAATGAATCGGTGTAAAAAGTTCGCTTTCCCTTGCAAACTTTGGAGTTGGCGAAAACTCGAAGGAGGAGGCAATTTGATGATAGCTTCGACCTTCAAGGGATCGACGCGAATGCCGGCTTTTGAAACAACAAATCCCAGCAATCGACCTGTCTCTATACAGAAAACACACTTGTGGGGATTCAACCGAATTCGATAATGCCGACACCTCATAAAGATTGCTCGTAAGTGGACAAGGTGATCAGCTCGGTGTAAAGAATGAGCAGGCAAATCATCGAGGTACGGTTGCACAATGTGCTTGATGTCATGAAATGCATAAGACATCGCCCGTTGGAAAGTGGCCCCGGCATTCTTAAGCCCAAAAGGTAATTTGCAATAAGCAAATGTCCCCCATGGACAAATGAATGCCGTTTTTGGTTGGTCGGCAGGTAGAATATTGATTTGATTATAGCCCGAAAAACCATCCATGATGGAAAACATTTCACTTCCGGCACAATCATCAATAATTTGATTGATATAAGGCGTAGGGTAGTTGTCTTTTGGACAAGCTCGATTTATATCCCTATAGTCGATACAGATTCTTATTGTTCCTTGTTTCTTGTTGACCGAAACAATATTCGATACCCAATCCGTTAACGGGATTGGATATATGAAACCTGCTTTCAACAGCTTTAATCGCAGCCGCTTTCTGAGGGTGAATCTGATGCAACCGTTGCCGGACGGGTTTAGCATCCGGATAGGTCTTTATTTCATGAACAACAATGGCAGGATCGATTCCCGGCATTTCCTCGTAAGACTAGGCAAACACATCTCGGAATTCTTGGAATAGGGCCTTGTAAGTTTGAATTTCATCTTCTGTACATGAGGCACCTATATGAATCTTTTCCTCAATTCTGGGCTTTGCTGAAATATCAATGGGAATAGTGCGAGAAATATTCCCTAAATTCAACTCTGAATCAGAATGTTTCGTTGGATTCTGAGCGTCTTTGACATATTTAGCGGTAAAGATAGATGAAAAATCATTTTCAAAAACATCATCCTTAGGTAAAAACGAAGATCTGTGATGGAGATCTTCCCATGGTAGATCGTCTACACTTAGGATTTCGCGAAGTTGTTCATCAGATGACACGACTTCGGGAAACGCTATCCGTTCTAAGGTTGATGTGAAAAGTGATTCTTCACTGACCACATTCATTTGGTCGATCTCGGTTGAACGCGAGTCGGTAAAAGACATGATGACTTCATAAGCAATTTCATATGGACTCAAAGGCATAGCATCACCGAATGAGTCTATCTCAGATTCAGATGGGACGATCCAAGGATCATCATAAATAATGTTTTCTGATGTAATCATATGAATTGATGCAAATGAAGGGTCTACGTTGATTGGAGGGAAAGGAAAAGTTCCCAGTAAACCGGAATCTTTAACTAAACCTACGCCAACGTCCCTATAAGGGATTGTCGTCTTACCGACATGCTGGATACTCTCTGAAGAGGCTGGGTCGGATGAAAAGTATGTCAGCTGATCAATCGTCCTGATCTTACCGTTATGTGGAAACTTAATTACTCTGAAGACCGATGAAACGACCGCTGTCATAGCATATGACCAACTTCGACCCAAAAGAAGGTTGTAGTCTAGAGGGGCATCAACCACCTCCACATCCAGACTAACGGTTTTACCTTCTACCTCTATAGGCAATTCCTGTAGAATACCAAATGGACGGAACCCACGGTCATCAAAGGCCTTAAGGATGGTCGGGGATTGGTTCAACGAAGGAGAACCAAGCGATCTCCAACATTGAATCGACATAATACACGTAGAAGCTCCCTCATCAATCACAGGCCGATGAATAGACCTGTTTTTTACTATCACTGGAATTTGGAAAGCCATTTGATGGGGTAGACGCGGTGTACTATTTTCTAGATCGAAGATTATCAGGTTCGGGTCCTGAACATCAACAGCTCCGATAGCCGACAAAAGTAATTTTCGTTGTGCTAAGCATGATTTCAGCACTTCTAACGCCGACATTGCTGAGGGTGAAACAGCTAAGTCCTCAACAATGTTGTAATTCTGGGCCGCTCTCGCATGTGGATTGAAAGCAGACCTTCGAAGTACACCCTTGGCGGGCGGTTTAATTACTAAGTCTGGGTTAGGTTTTTCGATCTGTAGTGGATCGGAACCAGGAGCTGAGGTTGATGGATTAGAATGAGAAGATTCTGCTTCTTTACCATCAACAGGATTCTTACTACCATAATCTTGCGATCGAGTCGCAATCCTCACATGAGACATCATCAAAATGGGTTCTTCACTGGCAGTCGAGGAAGAACCTATCATCTTATTCTCCTGCTCTGGAAATGGATTTTTTAACACAGCAGGAGTGGGAGAACCTTTGACTATTTTCACAACCTCGGCCCGATGAGGGCAATCTCTTGTAAAATGATCCTCTTCACAAATAAGACAAGGATATCGAGGTTTGCACTTTTCATCATTGGTTTCCGACTTTTCTGTTTTCTCCTTCGGAGCCTTGTCTGCTTTAGCCTTCTTCTTTCCTTTCTTCTTTCCACCGTTTTTTGATTTGGCCGTAGATGATTCTACAGCGTGAATATCGGCGGAAAGTTCAGGAGAAGACTCTCCTGTCGGGGAATCAGGCAAAGTGATTATAGGAGTAGTAGAAGTCTTGGAGGATTTCTTCTTGCTCTTTGTATTCACGATGCCAATCATACCATCAGCGGCATGAGATCCCGAAGGAGCAGCAACGATTTGATTCGATTTTGGAAGATCTGGAATCTTCTCGTGTAACGTACCCGACTGAGTGTAAACTAAGTCAAGGTACTGCGCCTGAGCAATGACTTGCTCCTCAGTAACTACTACGGCCTTAGCTACATCTTCAGTAATCTTCGGTAATAATGATTTAACAAACCATTCAGCTAAAATTTGGTCCGGAATAAAAACATTCACTAGCCTTCTTCGACGTCTCCACTCATGAATGTGATCAGAAATATACGTGGACGTCGATTGTTTTAGTGAAGTTAATAACTCCGTTCCGTTAACGTATCTGACCAGCAACTGAAAATGAGTTAAGAACGAGGTAGCTAACTGGCTGAAATTGTAAAAAGAGGCCCGTGGTAACTCAATGTACCACTTGGCCGCGAGACCAATGAGTGTACGCTGGAAAAGACGTAAGCGGATCGAATCATCCGAGATAGAATTTGAAGCACACCAGAGGTGGTAAGTCATCACATGATTGGACGGATCCTCTCCAGACTTACCTTCGAACTTGGGTATATCACTGGGCAACTTATTTGGCATTGGCGGCCAGAACGGAAGATATTGAATTGGATCGTTCGTTAGGCGCGTCAAGTCTGGTAAATCCAAAGTTGCGATAAACGGTAACTGCCGGTTAGGATCTCTAAAACTCTGGGTCACAAGACCAGTCCCAGGAGGAGGATATCCAGGATAACTAGGAACAGGAGTCGCATTAGGGATATTATATCCTCCTGGAAAACCAGGATTAACCGGACCGTACTGGGGTTGTTGAGGTTGTTGATAAGTGTACCCAGGATACGGTTGATACTGGTAAACCGGCTGTTGGACAACTTGCCCATGTTGGTACTGTCCCTGGTACGGTTGATGAACAAATTGAGGTTGAGTAGTGACAACCGTGCTTATACCAGGCTGACCTGTAGGCATCTGGACCGTGGTTTGAATCGTAGATCCAGACAACGGTAAAGATGTCTGAGGAGTGGTTGCAGAGACAGTAGAATCCGGAGCTGTCGATACTCCAGAAGTAAGTGTGGCAGATGTAGCGGTAGTTGCAGCAGCTGTTTGAGATGGAGTACTAGGTGCAATTGGTGGCTGAGTAACTACCGAAGTTACAGAAGTTTGAACATTTGACTGGACAGGTTGCGGTTGCTGGGGTGGACCAGAAACTACGGGTTGTCCAGCTTGAGGTACCAACTGTATACTTGGCTGCAACACCTGTTGACCCTGTGATGGATCCCATACTAACATTCCGGGGTATTGACCCGTAACAGGTTGAGGATACTGAGATCCATAACCGGATTGAGGATAGGATTGATAATTGAAAGGTGCAGTTCCCATACCTTGAACATATGACTGACCTTGAGGTGGTTGATAACCTTGACCCGAGTATTGACCTTGAGGTTGATAACCTTGAGGTAAATACGGATACTGGGGTTGACCTTGACCTTGAGGTTGATACCCTTGGGTTGATACCCTTGAGGTTGCCATCCTTGGGGTTGATACCCTTGAGGTTGATACTGAGGTTGACCCTGGGGTACATATTGAGGCTGGGGTTGACCTTGAGGCATGTATTGCACCATAGGTACATACTGACCTTGAGGTTGCCCCCCAGACACGATTTGTGTACCTTGAGGTTGCCCCCCAGGCGTTAACTGAGGCTGCCCCCCAGGCGGTAATTGGCCACCTTGAGGTTGGGAAACGGGAACTGAACCTGACATCATGTAAATGTCTCCTACACCCAATGGTATATTACCATTGTTTCCAGCTAATAACCCATGATCAATGGGTTGAGGAGATGCCCCCGCAAAGGTACCAGAAAGTGATTGATACCCGGTGGGAACAGAAGGACCGCCGTGTAAGAAAGATTCAGGAGTTTGAGTAAACACGGACGACTGACCAGACATATTGACAGGAGTATAAATACCTCTAGGTGGAAAGGGAGTACGAGGTGTAGAAAAACCTACCCCTGAGTTGTCTAAATAATTGGTTAATGAAAGGTACCAAGTAGTACTTCTAGGAGGACTGTAAAAGATAGATTCACGCTCCCTGAGCTCAATAGTAAGTTGATCTTCAAGGTTAGAGACGCCTATTTCTTCCTCTGGAGCAAGTTCTTCGATAGCAATCAGACCAGTAAGAAGATTTTCGGTGATAACTCGTTCTACTCTTGGTGAATCCGGAACACTAGAAGTCGGAGTAACAGGTTCAAATATTTCAGGTTCTTCGCCTGTATCACTAGTAGACGAAAAACTACCAACAAGCTCAGAAACTGTAACAGCTTCGGGATTATAACCTGTCTCTAGACCTTGGTAATCTGAATGGACTACCAAGGAAGATTCCCCTTCTTCAGGTGAACCTACTCTACTGCCACTAGGAGGAGTTACAAGGACCTTCAAACCTTCTAGATTACTGGGGTCGTCTCGAGGAGGTTCACCCCTAAGTCTACGGGATCTTCTCAACAATTCGGCCACAGAAACAACTTCAGGAGACTGGCCCTGAAGTCTACGGGACTGTCTCGGTAATTCCGCCATAGCTAAAAACTTTTAACTACTACACACGAAAACAAAGTAAAATCTCAAATCAAACCACCTAAAGTCTCTAAAGAACCAAACAAATTTGAATCACACGCCTAAAGAATCTAGGGCGTCAAACCAAGCACAAACAGTAGCCTTCCAGACCGAAAACGCTAGTTGGATATGAAACCCAACATCACCGGATTCAGTACAGAAGTGGCGGGTGGAACAGTTACCCCGACAACCTGCTTAATGAATAGACCGGCACAAGTTCCTCCACTTTAACCGTCTCGAGTGAAGTGAACCCCCCGGAAAATCCAAGTGAGTCTAGCCGAAGTCTGCTCCAGGTACAGGGGGATCTTCCCTCCACCGTCACCTCGGTAGAATCCTAAAGATAATGGTCACTAAGGTTACCAACCGCAACAAATGCACCTGGGGGAACAGTCTACACTCCGACAGCACGCAAGGGCAGAGTATCAAGCTCAATCCACTTGCCGGTTCCTTGACAATAATCCAAGGTTTACCGACAAGTGACCCCTGGCTCCTCGACAATGGTTAATCCGAGGTTTACCGTTTGTAATACGTGCGTGTCTGGCGTCGTTCCCAACGAGGGGGGATTGATCCCCTCACTGGTTCGGACACGAGATCGTGCTTCTCCTTTAAGAGGAGCTTTCCCAGAGTACAAATGAGACAATTGGATTTATTCTATCACAAGATAAGCTACTTGTTTGGTTTTGTTGTCTTGGAGAGTTAATTACTCTCCTACTCCAAGACACTAGCCTGATCTAAATTGGTGTTTCAGAGCCCTAGTAAATAAAAGTTACTACGTTGATTTTACTTTAGGCGTTAATTTTATGGTTTTTCTTAAAGACAAAGGGTAGCGGAAGTGAAACCAATGGTGTGTAGACTCGACTCAAACCACTACAAAGATGCACCTAGGATGATTTACGCTACTTTTCTCTTTCAATGAAATTCCTAACTAAGAGAGTTGAGAAATGCAAATTTTATAGAAAACAACTTTCTTAGTAAAGACAATCAAAGAAACAATTCTCTTTGTCTTTCCAAGCATACAAACATGACCACTCCCTACTGCACGAAAAACTCTTTTTCTTTCAAAACTCTTCAAAGCTACTTGAAACAAAACTTTTCAAAGGTGATGTTTTTGTATTTTCCCTTATTTAATAAAGCATATAAATCTATTTTAACAAAAATCAATCTCAAAAGTTATAAAATCTATGAAAACTTGACTCACAAGCAAATCAAAAAGAAATTTACTCTAAGAAAACCTAACGAGGCAAAAGCCTATAAGGATGATTCTAGGTTGTTTTACTTGACCACAATCAAGTCAAGGACCAGCTAATGCAGAATCAAAAGACCAGTCAAAACAAAACTCAAATATTTTTGTTCTTTTTGTAAAAATGGAATTCAATACTCAATCAACAAGCACTTCGAAATTTGCCAAAGAGATAACTCAAAGGTAAGTTACTCTCACAGGTAGACTTTATGACAGGTCCGACTTCTAAGAAGGCTGACAAAACCAGAGAGATCTAAGGCTTGACAAATTCTACCGCAAAAGTCACTACAAGACCTACTCAAAAATCAAACCCTAGGGCTTAAACTTCTATGAAATCCACTAAAACACTCAATGCTATCGAAACAAGTTCAGGTGAAAATCTTTGACAAGAGACTAATGGATCTGGGCAGTAAAAACTAATAAAAAGAAAAATCCAAGAGAAAAAATTCAAAAAATGGAAATTTCTTAATTTTTAGCAGGGTACGCAGGCAACCGGTTAAGCCAGGTGCGGGCTCGCTCTGTGCATACAGCAACAGTGCGTACAAGTACGCACTGTGCAATACTCAGAGGGTGCGTCCTACTGAAAAAACCAAGAAAAGCTAAATTCAATCTAATCCTAAGCTAACCCACCCAAAAACAAAGTCACAGAGCCAAAAACCAGAAAATAAATGACTTTTCTCAGATCAAAGTTGCATACAAAGGAAAAGACTTTCACATCAATGGATTCCCCAGTGGAGTCGCCATTTTGTCAGGCGGAAAGAGTCGATAGTGCGGACACAACCAACCTCCCTAGGAGCCTAAGACTCTCTAGTGACAAACAAGACAAACAAGAGCAATCCTTCTCTAAACATGCATTTACTATACGAGAAATCAAGTGTTTAGATCCTACCTATAGTCCCACGCTGTTGTAGCAGTCCAGCCTCGCTGATCCGGATGAGCTCCTCCTTCACTTTGAAACCTGCATCCACTAGCAATCAAACGATTAAATAACACTTGATAATCTCATAAAATAAAACATATTTAACACATAGACCAAGGAGTACATGAAACAACTCATAAATAACAAGTTATTGAGAAGAATGGACTCATTTGCATTAATAGGAAACAAAAGGAACAACTACAACCTGAGCCTTGGTGTTGTGCAAGTCCCTCCCAGGGTCCATCAAGAGTTCTCCTTTACTTTGACAAAGCTCACCCACTTCCAAATAGAACAAGCAAAGATGGCAATCTCTCCTCACAAGCTTCTAAATGGGAGCCCTAATTCCAACATCATCTACCCTTAGAAATGTTTAGCTTCCAACCTCCCCTCCTTCTGGCCCAATGCCTGTATTTATAGTGCTCTAGAGGAAGTTATTCAGGTCCACCATCAATGGGATAATCCCCTCTTTGGATGGGATAGCTCCCTCATTGATGGGATAAGTTCCTCTTTGGTAGGGGTACATGAACCATCTGGAGGCGCTCAATACATGTCGAACAACCTTCTAGAATGCTCTAGAAATGACCACAAGTAACTTTTTGAAGATGAAACTTGCGCATTTTGACCTTTACAGGGGTACGCACCTGCCCCTTTACATACAGAGCGTACAAGTACGCAGCTTTTGTGAACATTGAGTGCGTACCCGCAGGTAAGGTTGAGAGAACCTGCGTACCCAGAGATAAATACATTTATAAAGACTTTCTCTCTTTTTGGAGTTTGACATGGAGAGCAGAGGCATAAGACTTGCCTAAGAGGATAGCATGACTGTTGATAGAGCCATACTAACTGTAAATAGTCATGGTGACATTTTTTAGTGTAACACAAGATTTTATATATAGAGGAGAAGGAGTGAGGGTCATCCACAAGATTCATGGGATTGGCTTTATCACTAAGAAGCTTCCATGAGAGGTGGAGAACTACTTCCCTTCTATGGAGATTCGAAGCCAAACTGACGCAACTCAATATAGATTCAGTTCATGAGTGGGTTAGGAAGAACCTTCGTAAGTTTGTTTGTTAAAACTTTACCCAACTGGGCTAGCACGAGTGCGACTCTGAGACAGAGCGCCAGCTGGCGCACCCTCTTTGGAGGATTTCCCCCATTGGCGCGAGTGATACACAGTGGAACCGCGCCAATCGAAAAAGGGTTATTTTTATGGGTATTTTGCAGAAGGTGTCTTCAGGGCATATGAAGTACATACTCAAGGGGATACAATGCAAGTGTTTTCAGGTTATGTCACTTCTCATAGGTCCCGGAATAAGTCCTCCAATGTGCGGGAAAAGGGGTAATAGGGACGGTGACAAATTACTGTGTAACAGGATGCTTGGATCATTTACAAGGTTCTTCATTCCACGTGGGTTTCAAATTTAGTCCCTTCCAGAAAGAAGTCCGAGGAGATCTGCCAGTGCGTTGATTTATGAAATCTTAACCATGCCTTGAACAAAGATAACTACCTAGTGCCATCTATGGAGCACATAATACACAATATATAGAGCAGAAATGATCTCTTTGCTAGATGGTTTCTCAGGATACAATCTGGTTTTGGCAGCAGAGCCTGACATACTGAAAACAACATTCCATACCAAGTGGGGTACATTCACTTACCGTAGAATTAAATTTGGGTTGGTAAACTCAGGTGCTACATTTCAGTGCACAATGGACATCACTTTATGTAGGCTCATCGGACATAGCATAGTGGTCTACCTTGATGATGTGACAATATTCTCTAGACATTGGTCAGACCACCTATGCCATCTCAAGAAAATATTTGAGCGATGTCGGAAGTACGGGATATCCTTGAATCCAAAGAAGAGTGTCTTCACAGTGTTGGAGGGTAATCTCCTTGGCCACATTATTGCCAAGAGTGGGATCAAGGTAGATCCAGGCAAAGTCCAGACCATCACGCAGATTCCTCATCCCATGAACAAGAAAGCTATGCACTCCTTCTGGGGGAAGATCAACTTCCTCAGGAAGTTCATCTCGGATTATGCGCAGATTCTCAAACCCATTAAAGAGATGACCAAGAAGGACACAGTGTATAATTGGGGAAAGAAGGAAAAATATGTGTTTTCTTGGATTAAGCAAGCTATAATAGAGGCACCCACACGGTACAACCAAAATTCAACAAAGATTTCTTTCTCTACATGTTTTCTTCCGATACTTCACTTGCTGTTGTTCTCACTCAGAAAGACGAGTTGAACAATGAACGACCCATCTCTTTTATGAGCACAAGCTTGCAAGGACCTAAATTGAACTACCCCACCATGGAAAAATAATGCTCGAAAGAACCCGATCATTACGATCGAGGAGTACTTTTCATGAGTAGTGATTTCGACCTGAAAAAGTAAAAAAGCGATCGAAACCACGTCGCTTCGTGACCGTTAACGAACCTGAAATGATATGGGTCCGACGATCTTTTCGTTTTTACATGGTCGGAAAAGAGTTTAAAGACGATTGCCTCTCATTTACATTTAACGAGTCAAGAGGAATAACTCGGCATTCTTTTCACGTTTAGCGAGTCAGAAAAGAGCAAAAAGGTGACTCCAGGGTGACTTTTTCGTGTATTTACCGAGTCTGAAAAAGTATAAAATACAACTCGTTTCATTGCCTAAGCCGCACAAACACCTGTCGCTGCACAGAAACCCAGTGTAAGATCCATTTTCCACACAAATATATATTAAAATATTCGTAAAATGACTTTTAAAACCTATTTGAGGGTCAAAAAGTTATAAAATGGGTGAAAATGGTAAAACAAAAAATTACTTTTCACTTTTACCTTTGGAGAGCGACATTAGGGCTTTTGGTGTGTGATCTTTAAGCGTTGATTTCGACAGATCCAGTTGACCATTCGGAGCACCGCCAGTGTCAGGTAAGAGGTCTCTCCCTTTGCTCCATTTTTGTCCATTTCAAATTTGTTTTAAATTGCTTTTTCATTCTTTATGAGAGGACTTTAAAAAATGAGGGTTGCGCCCATTGGCATGGGTTCCGAGCACGGACCCACGCCAATGGGTCAACTTTCCCAAAAGGCACGTGCCCATTGGCGTGACTGTTTTAGAAACAGTCGCGCCAACGGCCGCGCGGGTTTTTTGCTCAAATTTTAACCATTTAAAGCAATTTTCGCTGCATTTTAAAATTTTCCAAGGATCTAATTCAGTGTTTTAACCTTGTGAACGTAGAGAAACGATCAAAATGGCAATCCAGTGGAAGGAAAGGGAACATGACCAGGTAGACGAATTGGCCGTGGCAGATGAGGGTTGCATGGAAGCTCTCAGAGCTTGCGGGCTCAAGAAATTTTTCCTAGTGTCCTATTTACGAGCTCAGCTAGAGCTCTTGCAGTACTTGATTAACTTATGGGATGAATAGGAACAGGTGTTCCGAATACGGGACAAACATTGGAATTAGATGTATCTGATGTCTACTTCCTTACTGGATTGTTGCGACGAGGGCCGGTGCCCCGTTTGACTGGTAGTAGGCCATCTGGAGAGAAGATGGAAGAGGTGAAGGCCCGAGTTTGCCCAACTGCAAAATATGGGTTGGGCAGCGCGAAAGTGGATATCCCCACTGTTGAGGACCTGACACTAAGAGCTTTACTATTCACCATTACACGAGCTGCGGGGGCACAGGCACCCCACGAAGCTACGAAGAACCATCTGATCTCGGCGACATAATGCCTTAGTCCGACGATCTTCAATTGGGTATGGCTCCATCTTGGTGGCGTTCTTCTTGGAACGTGTGCCACTCTTCCAGGGCCAAGGGGCCCTTGTTTCTGACCTGGCACCTCGAGAGCCGAGGCTGGCTTGTTGGGCGGCACTGATGCCGAGAGGGGGAGGTGGTCAGCAGATGTCATTCAGACCCAAGTATTTTGTGTGGCTTCGCCACCAATTGATTGTGGTGGAGGACCAGCCGTATGCAGGGACAACCTTCATCGATGACCCTGAACTCCCACTGTCAGAGGGGGAGGACTAGGACAAGGAGATAGGTATGACCTCATTTTGGTTTTGTGTTTTATGGTTTTTTGTTAATACATGTCCGTTCTAACAACATTTATATGTGTATGCAGATGTTGGCCCAGCACGCCCAGCTGGCATGTCTCCTATCGCGCGGAGAAACCAGCCTGCAGCTGACCTTCAGCTAGAGGGTGTCGAGGGAGGAGATTTGATCCAGAACCTCGATGGGCTAGCCCGGGGGATTCCAAACTATGCCCGGCTGGCAGATGTCCCACCGGCGTACCAGAGATATACAGTGGGAGTGCCCACTCGCATCCACCGTCTCTTGAAGCACCTAGTGCGTGCGGTGACGTGTTATCATGAGCACCACAGGGATTAGACATCTAGGGTTTATTTTCATGCATATTTTTTGAGAGACATGTCGTCTCTGGATATATTAAGACGAACATGTATATTTTTTTGAGCTATGTGATGCACGCTGTGCAAACATTTCGACACATACATACATACATATACATATATATATATATATATATATATATATATATATATGCCTATTTTGGATGGATCTTTTACATGTGATGATGTTTTTATATGCTATGCAGATGTCTAACACAAATGTAATCTAATGTATCAGTTGCATAACAAACGACCCAATGCGAAATGTATTTAATCACATATTTTATTTTTACGCAAGCTTAAAAGCACACATGACAACACATATGCAAACTATGCTTGGAAATGGATTTTATTTTTATGCAAGCTTAAAATCACACACACACAACACACCTACTAGAAGCACACGTATGTACAAAAAATAGAGTGTATGCATTATACTTGTTCAAGTCAAGCCCATTTCGGGACTTACCCTATTGCATCGTTGTGTGACCGGCCTAGATAGTGTAGGCGTCGTCTCGGCCTGTTTTGTAAAATGATCAACGACACCGATGATCTGCCCATGCCCCCCGGCCGAGCGAGGGTTACCGGCTAGATAATCAATGCCCCCCTTTTCAAAGGGGCCGAGGGTAGCGACAGTGTGCAATGGGGAATCAGAACGAGCAGAAATCAAACCGATCGAGGCAAGATTCGGAGGTGGGAGTGAGAAGACACCCATGAGGGCAGGGTCTTTAAAGATCCCAGCTCCCACATTCTCTACGAGAATGGAGGTATGCTCCACAAAAGGCACGTTACCTTCGAAAGAGGAAGCGAAGAAGGAGAGCTGGTCTACCGTGACAATTTTCCCCTGATGAGGGAAACGAATGACATGAAAGAGGGAGGAAGCCACGACACGCATGGCATATTTCCAGCTCCGGCCCAAAAGGAGGTTGTAAGTAATGTTAGCATTGACAACTTTGGCTTCCACTTCAACGGTCTTCCCTTCCAAAGTAATCGGCAATCATTGGAGGATACCGTAAGGGCAATATTCTCTCCCGTCAAAGGCTTCCAGTGTCGTTGGAGACTGACTCAAAGTCGGAGACCCAATAGCCTTCCAACAAGCAACAAACATAATGCAAGTTGACGCGCCTTCATCAATAACGGTACGATGAATTTTTTTTGAATTAATGATGACCTAAATGAGGAAGGCAATCTGGTGAGGCAATCTCGGTACATGGATCTCGAGATCAAACGTGATCAAATCCGAGTCGGCCGGGTCTATGCCACCGATGGACGATAGCAAGTACTTCCTCTGGGGGGGGTAGCTCTGGAGAAATTCTAAAGCAGACATAGCTAACGGAGCCTGAGCTAAGTCCTCAACAATGTTGTAGTGCTGGGCAGCACGAGCATTAGGGTTGTAAGATGATCTCCAGAGTACACCTTTAGGAGGGGGTCGAATAGGTGTCTCAGTGCTAGGTCTCTTGATATGGAACGGACCAGAACTGGACGGAGGAGCGCTTGAGGGGACCTCAGGCTCCTTCCCGACGGATGACGGATATTCCTTTGCTTGAGTCGTAATATGAATGGGAATCATTCCAGCCATGAACACTTGGGAACCAAAGGGAGAAGAAGACGAGGATGGGTCAGCCACCATTTGCGTTTGCTATGAGGGGAAAGGTTCTTTGAGCACAGCAGGAGTCCCGGGAGCACCTTTCAACAATCGACTAACTTCAGAACGCCTGGGGTAGTCTTTGGTATAATGATCCTTGTCACAAATGAGACAAGGATACCTTGGTTTACGTTTGGCTCCTTCTTCGGGTTTAGGGGAGTCCTGTCTAGGTTGCTCAGATTTATCCTTTGCTTTCCCCTTCTTTTTTCCTTTCGAGGTTTTATCCGCCGTGGTGGATTGGATGGCGTTGACCTCAAAAGTACTTTCGGAATGAGATACACCCTGAGAAGTGTTTTCACTTGAAGCATTCGATTTTTGATTCCTAGGGTTCGCGGATGATTTCTTCGAAGACGTATTTACAGAGCCAATAACACCGTCAACAGATGGCTTTGGCGGAGCTTTGGATGTTCCGGGTCTCGGGGCATCAGGCAAATAATCATATAAGGTACCTGACTGAGAATAAACTAAGTCGAGGTACTGAGCACGCGCGATAGCTTGCTCTTCAGTTACACAAGCTCCCATAGCAATGTCTCGTGCGATTGCAGGGACAAAGGAGGTTGTAAACCAATCGGTCAGGAGCTGATCAAGAATCCAGAACTTGATCAAACGACGACGCCGTCTCCATTCATGTATATGATCGGATATGTGCGTGGTCGTGTCTTGTTTAAGAGACTGAGGAGATGCATTCCCATCTCATACCGAATGGGCAACTGAAAGTGAGTTAGAAATGCCATTGCCAACGAGTTGAAATCTTGAAAGGATCGGCGATTCAACTCAATGTACCACTTAGCAGCTGCGCCAATGAGAGTCCTTTCGAAAAGGCGGAGCCGGATAGAATCATCAAGCCATGAATTTGAAGAACACCAAAGGTGGTAAGTCATAACGTGGGCTTGAGGGTCTTCTCCATCTTTGCCATCGAATTTAGGACAATCACCGGGTATCTTGGTTGGAACTGGTGGCCAGAATGGATTATGAAGGATAGGATCATTAGTCAATTTGGACACATCCGACAGTTCCAATGTTGCTAAGAAAGGTAACTGAGGATTGAAGGACATCTGTGGCCATGGATAAGGAATAACACCAGGGTTCCAACCAGTTGTTGGTTGGCCCCATTGACTTTGTCCAGACGGGCCTGGCCCATAAGGGTTCTGTCCGTAGGGATTCTGTCCATAGGGGTTGTAGCCATAACCGGACGGTTGACTCTGGATTTTCCCCCCAGCACCCCATTGATTACCAACTTGGCCTGCAGGAGCAACATACTGTTGCTGGTAATTCTGGTAAGGAGAGACCTGCATTTGTTGATAATTTTGGTACGGGGCCAACTGAGCTTGCCCCTGGTGTTGTTGGTAACCATACGGTTGCTGAGCTCCATACTGAGCCTAGGGACCAGGCTGCGCTTGGTAAGAAGGTTGGGATTGAAACCCACCTTGCATATGAAGACCAGTTTGGGTCTGGGGCCCAGCCTGGGGCTGGAAACCAGGTTGAGCTTGAGAAGCAACCACCATTTGAGTGCCTGGTTGAGCAGGCCCAGAAGGATGTCCTTAAGGGGATGGAGATTGGGCCACCTGGCTGGAAGGTTGCCCTGGTTGAGTTTGGGATGGACCCACTTGCCCAGAAGGTTGAGCTTGCTGGGTGTTACGTTTTCCTTTTACAACCGAGGGTTGTCCTTGTGGAACAGATGGCTGAGAGGGCTAGACGGTTGGTTGACCCTAAGGTTGACCAACTTGTCCAGATGGTTGACTAGGCTGGGCAGTGGGTTGGCCTTGCTGCACGTAAGGCTGACCACCCTGCCCAGAAGGGTACCCTTGCTAGATTCCAGGTTGTCCTTGTTGCATATAAGGTTGTCCTGGATTCCCATAGGGTTGACCGGAAGGGTATCCCTGCTGGACTCCAGGTTGTCCTTGTTGCATATAAGGTTGTCCCGGATTTCCAGAGGGTTGCCCAAGATAAGTGAAAGACGGACCACCATAGGCCGAAGGTTGTCCCTGGAAGGGTTGTCCTTGTGGGCCTCCAGGCTGCCCTGGATAGGATTGACCGTAATACTGCTGCCCATAAGAAGGCTGCGTGTAAGACGGCTGACCCTGATACGATGGTCCTTGGTAAGGCTGTCCTTGATCCGGACGGGGCGCTTGGCCACCACCATAACCAGTGGTACCCCAAGCGACGCTTAATGGAACTGAGACCTCAACCGCAGGCTGAGATGGCAAGGAAGTATACAAATGATGCCCTATAGGGTCATAATAAGGATTTGGACCTTGCGCGCCCAGATTCTGGACGGCATGCGAATACTGATCATGTGCCCCCCTGTTGGAATGGAACCAGAAGAAGGTGGGGCACTAAGTGCAGGATGAACAAATCTGGGTGTCTGTGCCAGCTGGCCACTATTTACCGGGCCGTGAGGCAGACCAGCAACAGTAGTTACAGTGGAAGATGTCGTTATGGCACTAACAACCGGTGTTGAATATGCTACACAAATAGTCGGAACAGTCGGGACTGAAGTGACGGGTGTATTGTGAACTTGTGGAATAAAAGATCCCGTAGTGGGAGTGATGTGGTGATCCCACATGGTACCTGAAGAGGGGTTCCTAGCACCCATATTATCCCTCAAAGACTTATAGCGTGAGGGTACCAGGGATGTGGCCGGGATAGGAGTTTCGATACTTGACAAAACGGGTGTCTCACTCGCTATAGGAGATGTGTCATCCATGTTAGAGGAAGACATTGGGATCGAAACACCAGTAGGAGTAACAGGAATATCCTCTTCGTAAGGCTCCCAAATAGGGTTCCAAAATAGATCGTGGAGATCGTCTTCTGGAGCGCGAGAGTTAATCGGTTGGATACTCGGAACAATAGGGAGAGTATCACTCACAACCGGTACCTCAGGAGCAACAGAAGAAGGAGACCCTTGGTCACTTGGGACGGGAGACGGGATCGGTGATTCCGCCAGGATGACAACTTGAAAAAATCCTAGGAAAACTAACGAGAAAGGACCCTACTCAAGCTAACGCAAACAAGATCTAACCAGGTAAATGTGAATCGTGGCCGAATAAATTTTAAGACGCAAGGACATAACTTGACCTTTTCATTTTTTAAGAGTCGAGAAAAGGACAAAAAGATGACTCTAGTCGCCTTCGAATGTTTAATGAGCCTGAAGTGACAAGTGCTCAGATGGACCTTTTCTTTTAGGGAGTCCGAAAAGGAATGAAAGTGACTACTCTAGAGAGCTAGGCAAAAGGGTTTACCAAACAAATCCGTAAAACTACATATACACCTTGGCAGTCATATGAAAACCAAGGACTTTCCGTACCGCAATCAATCTTCCCGAATGCTATGTTCGGTGCGTTACGGCCTGTAAGGCGGCAGACATGACTTCCTATGGATAAAGGATGATAACCTAGTGGGGTCTCCCCATATACTCGATGGTACGTGGGAGCTCAAATCCGCACTAGACCACTATCACGTCATGGAAGGAGGAATCACCCAACCTTGAGTGAAACAAGAGTGACTAGGTTTAACAACGCCGGAGCACGTCTCTAGCCTAGACGTCTAAAAAGTGTGCGTTATGTTCCAATGCATTTTTAGATTTATTCAGTTCATTTTAAAGTTGATCTTGCATTAGGTTTCAGTTTTCAGGCCTTACCGTATGTAATCTCTCAAAATTTCCCTAAATGCAAACTATATGCCAAAATATGTCATTTCATTCGATGAATGCTAGTTACGAGAGGGTTTGAGAGCTTTCACGCAAACGAAATGATCACAAAACAACAAAGAACTTCCCTAATGCAGCTAATGGAAATTAACAAACTCTTCTTTAAGATCACTAATCACTAATCAAAATGAAAAGTTCTAATTCTCATTAACTAATACAAAGCAAAAGAGATTTTTTCTTTTGTTGATGGCAAAGTGCATTAAACAAACTTTGAGAAACGATGACAAACAAATTCTATTCAATACAAGCACATTCAGTTCCCTAAATCACAAATCAAAACTCCAAAGAACCAGAAAGATCCCAAAGACACCAATGAGCCGTGTAATCTAGGCTCAAAGTGAGACGAAGCGAAATTCAAGCGAAGACAAAGCAAGTCACCCAAATAACGCAACAAAATGATTTACAACCACCAAACAAGTGCAATGGAGCAATCAAAGAATCGACTAGACCACTAGAAGATCAAAACACCTAAGGAAGGCTCGACACACAAAGCCACTAGATGCCCTAGGGCTAGAAATGTGAAATCGATGGAAAAAGGCAAACACCCAAAGGGTAAAGATCAAATCCAGTCAAATCACACTCCAACACACTCAAGTAGTCTAAAAAAGGTACCCAGAACAAAAACCAAGCTCAGAGGGCTCACAGCTAAGAAAACTTCAAAAGTTCCCAGGCCTGGCGCGACTGTCAGGCCAAAAAGAGTGCCTTTCAGGGATTGGCGCGGGTTGTCAATGAGCAACTTGCACCAATTGGCGCGACTGTAACACTATAAAAAAGCGCCAGCCAAGTTTGCTATGGAAAAATAAAAAATAAACGAGCCAAAGCTAAGTCAACAGTACCCAGGTACACCAAGCGGCAAGAAGCAACACAGGGATTCAACCCAGAAGCTAATCAAGTAGGAGAAACCAAGAAACAACCAAGAAACAAGGCAAGTTCCAAGCCATTCAGCTCGTAAACCAAACCGGAGATGGACTAAAGTGGTGTTGATCTACTTTGCTAATGCAGAGTAATAGCGTTTTGAAGGCTATCTGGCTGTACTTTAGACTCCGTCTAAAGTTTACAAATCAAACAACAAGACAAAACAAAGAACAAGACAAAAAGCCAACTCCCCAGCCGAGTCGCCAAATTGTTGTGGAGGTAAATCCCCTCTGCGGATAGAGGTGATCCCTACTAGTCCAAATGGGGTCTAGCAACAATCAAACAATGCTAACACGCAGGTTCCTAATTGCAAATCAAAGACCGATGATGAGGGCATACCTAGATTCCAACGCTAGTGCTTGTAGAAGAGTCGTCGCTCCCGTTCCTTTGCTCCGGCCGGTCACAATCCCCACGATCCTCGTGAACGGACACCTGCACATGCAAAGAATGACACAAATACAAGCATAAAATCTAATAGGTGCAACTATATATCAGTCAGAAAGGATATAGCTCAATCATCATTACAAAGACAATAAGTGTGGAACCATAATGATAGTTGTCTATTATTGATAAACAAAGAAGAATACAACCATAGTTCTGACGTCAAATCCTCCTTTGGCTGGGTGATCAGCAGCACATGCCTTGCAAAGCTTATTGGGAATGGGGAATAAGCCTCTCTCTCCTTGGTTACTTGGATAAGAATCTCCTCACTTAAGATTTAGCCTCATGGGAATGAATAAGGCTCCTTGTAGCATGAACTTGGCAATTCTCAGACTTTGAGACTTAGAATTTTGGAACTTGGAGACTAACTTGTCAAAGCCAAAAGGACAAGCTTTTATAGATAGAGGAGAAGGATTTAGGGTCATCCACAAGATTCATGGGATTGGCTTTATCACTAAGAAGCTTCCATGAGAGGTGGAGAACTACTTCCCTTCTATGGAGATTCGAAGCCAAATTGACCCAACTCAATATAGATTCAGTTCATGAGTGGGTTAGGAAGAACCTCCGTAAGTTTGTTTGTTAAAAACTTTACCTAACTGGGCTGGCACGAGTGCGACTCTGAGACAGAGTGCCAGCTGGCGCACCCTCTTTAGAGGATTTCCCCCATTGGCGCGAGTGATACACAGTGAAACCGTGCCAATGGAAAAAGGGCTATTTTTATGGGTATTTTGCAGAAGGTGTCTTCAGAGCATATGAAGTACATACTCAAGGGGATACAATGCAATTGTTTTCAGGTTATGTCACTTCTCGCAGGTCCCAGAATAAGTCCTCCAATGTGCGGGAAAAGGGGTAACAGGGACGGTGACAAATTACTGTGTAACAAGATGCTTGGATCATTTACAAGGTTCTTCATTCCACGTGGGTTTCAAATTTAGTCCCTATCAGAAAGAAGTCCGAGGAGATCTGCCAGTGCATTGATTTATGAAATATTAACCATGCCTTGAATAAAGATAAATACCTACTGCCATCTATGGAGCACATAATACACAATATATAGAGCAGAAATGATCTCTTTGCTAGATGGTTTCTCAGGATACAATCTGGTTTTGGTGGCAGAGCCTGACATACTGAAAACAACATTCCATACCAAGTGGGGTACATTCACTTACTGTAGAATTACATTTGGGTTGGTAAATTCAGGTGCTAAATTTTAGTGCACAATGGACATCACTTTCTGTAGGTTCATTGGACATAGCATAGTGGTCTACCTTGATGATGTGACAATATTCTCTAGACATTGGTCAGACCACCTATGCCATCTCAAGAAAATATTTGATCGATGTCGGAAGTACGGGATATCCTTGAATCCAAAGAAGAGTGTCTTCACAGTGTCGGAGGGTAATCTCCTTGGCCACATTATTGCCAAGAGTGGGATCAAGGTAGATCCAGACAAAGTCCAGACCATCACGCAGATTCCTCATCCCGTGAACAAGAAAGCTATGCACTCCTTCTGGGGGAAGGTCAACTTCCTCAGGAAGTTCATCTCAGATTATGCACAGATTCTCAAACCCATTAAAGAGATGACCAAGAAAGACGCAGTGTATAATTGGGGAAAGAAGGAAAAATATGTGTTTTCTTGGATTAAGCAAGCTATAACAGAGGCACCTACACTGTACAACCAAAACTCAACAAAGATTTCTTTCTCTACACGTTTTCTTCCGATACTTCATTTGCTATTGTTCTCACTTAGAAAGACGAGTTGAACAATGAACGACCCATCTCTTTTATGAGCACAAGCTTGCAAGGACCTGAATTGAACTACCCCACCATGGAAAAACAAGCATACGATGTATACAAGGTGGTTAAAAATTTCAGACCCTACCTCTTGAAAAAGCACTGCATTGTCTTTGTGCCACACCCAACAGTCAGATCACTACTTGTTCATCAAGAGTTGGGTGAGAGACGAGCGAACTGGATGATAAGATTGCAACATTATGATCTTGACATCAAGCCACTTCACACCATAAGGGGTCATGCTCTTTGCAGATTAGTGAAGCAGTACATGCGTAAGAGGAAGAAGTAGAGATCGTCGACTGGGAGCAAGAAATTGAAATATATAATGTTGAGAAATCCCCCCCACTTCAGAGGGAAACTCTTGGTACGGAGACATGCGCTAGCGCCTTGAGCATGGAACCATGCCCTCTCACTTCTCTATGTGACAGAAGAGGGTACTCCGACTAAAAGCTTTATCTTACCAGTTCGTGCATGGAGTTATTTACAAAAAACATCACAACGATGTTTTTCTTAGGTGCCTTGAGGCACAAGATTTAGAAAGGGTGTTATGTGATCTCCATGACGGACCAGGCAAGGGTCACTTCATGGGAAAAAACAATGCACAAGATCATGTGGGTTGGTTTCTACTGGCCTACATTATTTAAAGATTCACATTCCTATGCCTGCAAGTGTCCTGTCTTTTAGATATGTGCCGACAAAAAACGAAGGTCAGCAGCCCCACTGCAACCTGTTGCAATGGATGAACCATTCCAACAGTGGGGCTTGGAAATCATTTGGGATATTTTCCCACATTCGTCAAAGAAACACCACTACACCTTAACTGCTACATATTACTTCACGTAGTTGATAGAAGCAGTTCCGCTGAAACAAGTGAATGACCAAGAAGTCATCAGCTTCCTAAGACATAACATCATCTTGAGGTTTGGCATTCCTGTATCACTTGTTTTTGAAAATGAAGCATACTTCTCTTCATTAAATCTTTATGAAAATTCATTTCAAAATGGTATTGTGTTAAAGCATTCAAATAACTACTACCTGCAGGGAAATTGTCTTTCCGAGTCTACAAACAAAAATCTTATCCATATCATAAAAAAGGCCATTTACTATGAACAATGAAACTGACATTCCGATCTGGTGAATTCTCTATGGGTTGACTGAGTCACACCCAAACCCTCTCTGAATACCTACCCCTACTTCCTGGTATATGGAAAAGAAGCCATCCTCCCACCAAATATCTACTTTCCTACTCTCTAGTTATCCCAAGAATCCTAGTGCAAGCCGTGTCTATTGGTCCAGCGTAGGATGAACACATTACACAAGCTGCATGAAGAAAGGGTGAAAGCAAAAGAAAAGTTCATACTTCATCAGAACTGTATCAAGAGATGATTTGACAAGAAATTTGAAGGTATTACTAGCTTCGATGTGGGTGACTTAGACTTGTGGTGGGATAAACCCCATGAAGACAAAGGAAAACACACAAAGTTTTAGTCCCTCTGGATTGGCCCATTCATAGTTCACGAGAATATTGGCCAACACATGTATTGTTTACAATCACTTGATGGGAAGATTGACACTCTCCTTGACAATGGCCAAGACTTAAAATGTTATTTTTAATCATCTAGGGCCGCACTCCGTACCGTGTACATGCTTCTTTCATTGTTGTTATGTTATTTGCTTTGATTTTTCTACTTTGCTTTATTGATTTATTCTTTGCTTTTCTAATTTTCTTGGCTTTTTTGTTCAGTTGTTGGTTTTGTAAATAAGTGTTGTCCCACACTGCGTTCTGGCTTTTGAATGTGCATGTGGTTGAATTTAAAAGAGTCTTGTGACACTGCAATGCTTGGATAGTCCTGTATCCATCTTCTTTGTTCTTGGTTGAAACTTTTGGCCAATGAAGTTTTGACAGAAAATATGATCTGTATATGAGGAATTTTTTGGTCAAACCATGAATGCATGTCCAGTCTGGGGAACCTCATATCTATATTCATTTTTTTGCTCTATGTGTTCAATCTTATCCAACTAGTATAAACAGAGAAGGGAAAAATCTAAATGGGAAAATCTAAATCAAAGGTCTTAAATTCTTCTATGAAGGAACAACCTCTTCTGCTCTCAATAAGTCGATATCCCTCTTTCGCTCCAAAAATAAATCAGTGGCTATGCACAATCATCTTTCAAAAATAACAAAGGTGAAAGAAGAGAAAGGGTTCCTACACAGAGTGGTGAAGAAAGCAACTCCACCGAGGTTCTGTCTAGGCTCGCTGACAATGGATAAATGTTTATGTTCCTACATGACTCTGCCGGGGTATTTTCCAAGCTTGGTGGTAGTGGAGCAACACCAGAGATGAAAAGTTATACTCTAAAAATCTTAAGCTCGCGAGCCAAATTACCCTTCCCTCTTTGAAACACTGTGATCTGGCTGAATTTTTGTGTTGTGTTCAACTGAGTCAGCACAAGGTGAGCCGTGTCTGTCCGCGGAGTAAGTGGGGAAGAAAAAGTGATCTGCATAATGAATCAATACTTACCAAAAGGCCAAGGCCTTGCACTGAAAATGAACTAAAATAGAGAAGCTGGTATTCAACCAACGTGTCACAAAGTGTTGTAGAAACTACAAAACCCTCTAAAATTTTGGCTTGCACCCAAATTTCAGAGCCTTCCTTGGTTTTTCCTTTGGTGGTTGCAAACACTTGAGCTCACCCCATGAGCTCTTGTGAAGTTTTTTCAACTTTTTTCTTGTTTCACCAATGGTCATTGTTGGCTTGTTGGGGCCTGACCCAGGTTTGGAGTTAATTAGCCAAACAAGTCCCTGTACTACTAGCCCTTTTGGCAATAGTCCGAAGAGCATGGACTGAGGTCTCACTTGAAGCAGTATGGGGGAATGCTAGAACTAGGTTTCCGCACCCTTGAGATGTCTGAGGGGTTGATTTAGTCCAACTGTGAAGACTTTCATGCAGGTTACTTCGCACACTTTCTTGGCCTACGAGGCCTTCACAACCTTGTTATATTCGTCTTTGCGCAGCCCTAACCAAGGGCTGTGGGGCCTTCGCACTATTGGAGCAGCGATCTGTGCTACGCCGCAGATCTTACTTATCTTCTTATAAAAGTTAGTTACCTTTGTGTAAACATATACCTTATATTATATTCACTTATTCATCATATTCATATAAGTTCACACAGCCAATAAACAATAAACTTACAATTCATACTCAATATACTTCAATGAATAAAACAGGAAAAGATACACACAAATATTGTAAAACTTCTCTTTATTAATGCTTCGATCGGTTACAGACTCAAATTTCCCTGTGCAATCAGCTTTAGGGGTCCGCACACTTAGCTGCGGACTACTAGGCGTCTGTGCACTCAGCTGGAGAGCCTTCTCCTACTCTACGACCCAAAGACACGACTCTACACTTAGATTCAATGCTTCCTTCTTAGAACTTCCATCGAATGATTCCTATATGATTATCTTTACACTTAGAACCTCACTCTATTTATACAATCCCATGGTCTACGGACCATGGGTAGATCTCTCAAACCGACATACATTACAAAAAGGAGGGTGGGCAACCCTCTAACTCATTTACCATCTTTGCACTCCGCATCCACAAATCGCAAAGTCTTTACATCGGACTTAGTCAAAACTTGGGCTTTTAGCCCCAAAACTTGCCTTAGGGGGATCCCACACCCAATAGGCCCCTAACACAAACATCATGACTTGCCCTTGAGTCACTTTGTCGGTGCGGAGATCTTTGCGTGGAGACCTCCCAACTCTACTTGGAATGTTGCAAGGTTGGTAGCACAATGAGTGGCTGCTTGCTGTATCTCCTGTACGCGTTGTTCCGAGACCATGGTGTCAGAAATTCTCCCTTATATTTGTTCCTGTGCCCCCTGCATCTATGTAAGCTTGCCTTCAATTGTTGCGGTGATTACGAAGGCCTCATTGATTTAAGGTTGAACATGCGCCTTCAAAACAACTTCTCTGTGTCACGCTGTGTCTACTTGCTCCTTAAGTGCTTTGGCCTGTTGCATATGCACGAGCCTCTGTGTGAGGACCACTGTCTGCGCGGTCCCTTTGACGTTGTCATACTGCTACTATAGCTCAGGTGCCTCTGTTTCTAAGCGTTGTATGTTTAGGTATTCCTGCAGATTAGTGAGGACATCGAACGATTCTTCCAACATTTTGGTGCAGTCCCTCATTGCACTGCTGATCTCCTCCATCCCTGATGTAATGGCACTGAAGTGTTGTTACCTTACCTCTAGAGGAGTTGAAGGATGCACCTTCAATTGCAACTCTACTATCTGAAGGTTCAGCTCCAGCTGAACCTTGGCCATTTCTTCTGGCGCCTCACGCACCCCTACTAATAATCTCTAGATGTGTGCCTCTGTTGGTGCTTCTGGTGGGATGGACAACTCAGGGACCATTTGGTAGGCTTCTTTAATTACTTGTACCATCTGCCTGTTCTGAGGCACGACCTCATCATGCTACAAGCTCAACTACTCCATGTTGATCCTTTGTTCACTCAACACCTGCAGTGTGCGGTTCTCCCTAGCTCGCGGTTCTGCAGTAATCCCATCTATAGAACATAGAGTGTCTCCCGAGGTAGTGTAGCCATGTTGATCCCTAATCCTTTCAATGCACTGATCGTAGGCCTGTCGGCCTCATTTTCTGTAACTAGTTCCCCTTCTGGCAACATTATTGTGTTGGTCATACGAGCGCGCAACATTTCCTCTACTACGGCTATTCCTACTGCGAGGCTGGTCAAGAGAGTATCAACCTGAGGAGTGTGCACCTGCAACTCCTGAATCTATGCTCGGAGGGCCCCCAACACAAATTGATTCTCCTCCACAAAGTTCTGGAGGGCCTCTGTGGTGACGCATGCACCATCTCTCCTATATTGTGTAGATCCCCCTCAGTAAGGGTGATCAGGTTGATAGACAACTTAGACGCTTTTACCTTCTTGTGTGACCCCATCTGCTCTCTTAGGCATTGGCGCTTCAATTTTGTTGATGCTATCTGTGGATCTGCACCACCCTCCTCTATCTCTATTTCCATTTCTTGCTCCTGCTAAGGCGAAGGCGACTTCCAACCCTCACACTCTGTTGCTACTACCTTCTGTGCTTCTGCTGCGGTCTTCTACTGTTCTGCTGCTGTCTACACAGTGTCGCGTGCCTCCTGTGCCTTTGCTGTTGCTGCTTCTTTCCTTCTATTTTTCGCTAACTTTTCCACACACAGTTTTGTCTCCTCCTTATTTTTTTGCGCTGCAGACTTTTCCACCACAGAGATGTCTAGAGCGCGCCATTCCGACGGCCACGTCTTAAGTACGTCGAAGATCGCATCATCTGTGGCTATATAGGGTAGTTCGTTCCACTTCTTTGCAGGGTCCTTGCGTGCCCTGAGGTTCAATCAATTCCTAATGGCTATTCTTAAATTCCTTCTGCCAACTCCGTTTGGTCTCAAGTCAAGTATCACATCGTGAATAGTGACTACAACGGTCTCTTTCCAGCCAACCTGCGTGGCAGCATAGCCCCCCTTGCATGGTCGCGGACCTTGTGACACTTTGCTCCTGTGCGTAGCCCCAACATCATATAGCTCTTGGGCAGAGTAGTTTATAGTCCCATGCCTCCTTTCAACTACCTGGAGTGCTAATATTGGACTTCCCATGGCTTGTCAGGTGGTTGTGCCACCTGTATAGGGTTTCAACTGGTCATCCATCACTTTTCCTGGAAAAAATCTGCCTTTTATTTTTACTATCTACGTCGTGCACTTTACCATCTGCATCGTGCCACCATGGGTGATCCCTCTAGTAATATACGGTCCAATCCAAGGCATCAAGCTGATCAAATCTCGACGGTAGTCCCCAAATTTGTCAATGTAATCGTGCGCACCCTGTTTTATCACCCCAGTTTTCTTATTGAGAAAATCCTTCTTTATTTCTTCCTCAAGCTTCTTGACTTCTGCTTCCACCAGAGTGCTTTTCTCCCTTAACCACACTCTTTCTTTCATGAGTTCTTGGAGCCTAAGATCACCCTGTCAGATTTCTTCCTCAGGTCCCAAGCATTCTTCTTCATTTAGCTACATTATCCCTTCTTCCAAGGCTCTGCAAACCGTAATATCTACTGACGCTGTTATGCACAGAAAAGGCATATTATACTCTATTGAAACTACAACGTTTGCTCTATAGGCTAGCCTAGAAGGCATCTGTCTTGTCAGTTTCTTGCACGTTGTCCTATAAGCCCACAGAACTACTGGTACACTCAGGTCCAAATCACTCCATTGCACATTATATACCTTGTTCAGTGCTTCGCACACTTCGTTAAAGGCTTCTGCATGGGTAACCTTCTGCACACTCATTCTTTCCACACTTCGTCATCCCAAATGGAGGGACTGTTCGCGCAATTTCCTCGCCAACACATGCTTATTGACCGTGTTCCTGAACGTGAAGTCCATGTGCATCTGTGCAGGTTGTTTACCATATGTCTGTACCCACCTGGACAGATGCACGCATGAACCATCTCGTACATTATATTTGTCTTTTAGATGCATCTGAGGCTTCCCAAAATGCATGCGCATAATCCTCCTACATTTGCGCCAATCCTCAAATCTTCCTTGGTGCATACCCCACCACTTCATGGGCATAGCACGTAGTACCCATTTCAAAGCCTTGAAACGTTGCTGTTCTGGCACCTCGTTTTTAAATCTGTTCAAGAAAGCATCTACCTCACTTAACCCATCATAAGTACACAGATCCCTTACTTCTGTTGATACACAGTGCAACCATCTTGTCATCATGTTGCAGTTCAGTGTGGTTACCTCGTGTAACCAGTTCTTCCATCACTCTATCTCTTCATCTGAATTTATGTACAGGAGCCTTCGTGCACCCATGAGATTCGTCCATCCGGGGTGGGATTTACCCAATCTTTCTCTCGTGCGGTTCTTGTAGATGTAGTCTAAGTTGTAGTCGCTTCCATAGTCACGCATTGGCTCAGTGTAGCACGATCCCTTAGCAGGGTCCAAAGGTGTTGGAAATAATGCTGAGAGGGGGTGAATTAGTATTATCAGATCAATAATTTAATTTCCCAAACAGATTTGTATACGCTACTTCAGCTAAGTGAACTAGCGTGTACACGCAACTGTACTTAAAGCAACTAGCGTATATGCAGATAACTTTTGATTTAGACAGTTTATCATGTATTGAACTTTAACCAGTATATCAAATATTTATTAGACAATGTAGTAAAAGCAGAATAAATCATTACACATGAGCAACACACATAAACACCAAGATATAAGGTGGAAACCCAATGTGGGTAAAAACCACTTGCTGTTGTCGTCTCTATCTTCTTTTAATAATAAGAAAAAAACTATTTACAATCTTGTACTAGTGTAGACTCATACCAGTACGCAGGCACCCACCTGCAGAAGACTACAACCTTCTCTCATTCTCCAGCTACTACTAGAAGGGAGCTACAACCCCCTAGCTCTTGTACTAGCCAATATGTTTACTAGTACGTAGGTGCTAGCCTACAGAAAAACTCCACTCTTCTACCAGGGACCACGTTTCATGAATTTTCATACTGGATACTCTTGGAACACAACACCATAATTTGAAGGCCACATTTCATTCAATTTTCATACTGGACCCATCAAAAACATCATAACTGCAATACAATCATCAAGTACATCAACCAATCACTGAAACTCAATCATCATAACTTGAATCTGATCATTTAAAACACTGTCACCAGAATATAGTTACCAGAACCCAAAGTAGAACCCAGAACTCTGCAACAATAAACAGAAGCTACTGAAACATACTTCATAAGGTATTTGCTACTTTCATGTGTTGAACCTGCGTGTATACATGATTTTATCAAAGCCAACCAGCATATACATCTGTAAATATTAATTCGTAATTTTGTAGCTATTCCAGACTTCAGTTATACCCAGAACACAACATTTATAGAATAACATATGCATCAATATTCAGATCTAGACTATACATGATCAAACCATATAATGATAATTCATTTCAAGCCTTAAGATCCTGATCCAATCATTAGGTCTTATCCCTCATCAACCGCTAAGGTTCATCCTTGGTTCATATCAAGAAAAGCACCATAAGCCAATAACTTGCATACTAGATCTCACAATTCATCAGATATTCAATACTTGCACACCATGGCCTAATGATCTTCTCCTCCTTATATAGTTTTAGGCCTTTCTCAATACCATGGATCAAAACCTCTTAGGGCCAATATGACCAAATACCTAGGGTCAATACCTCGGACCAAATACCTTGGACCAATACCATGGATCAAAATACCTTGGACCAAATACCTCAGACCAAAAACTTAGTTTTCCAACATATACGCACTTTTCCTTCTGTGAAAGTGCATGTGTACGTATACGCTACTTGTGTTCAGTGAACCTCCATGTATACACACCTTGGTCAAGGTGAACCTGCGTATACCTCTCTTTCTTCATTCTTTGTAGTCTGATCTATAATTCTTTGTTGTTGACATGTTGCACCGTGATCTTTCATCTGAGTGAGTTTCCCTCAAGGACAACACCTGTATCATAATGCTAACAATCCCCCCCTTTAAACTTGATGGAAACAACAACACCAAGTTACTCTCCCCCTTTGACATCAAGGGCAAAGAATGGACCTAGATAATTTCTCCCTTTGTCATACATTATGCTGGTCATGCTCCCCCTGAGTACATGCTGAATTATTTGATTGAACTCCCCTTGTGTGCATGTTGAGATGTACTGAAACCGTCCATGCTCCCCCTGAGCACAAGTAAAGTCTGCAAAAAGATTTTCTAAAAGAATAACATGACTCTATAACTCAACTATGTGAGGATGACCTTCCTATCACCAATGACTCATACATACATCCATCTCCCAACCAAGTGGGGATATACCAAATTTGACTCATCCACCCAACCAAGTGGGGATATACCAATTGTTTATACATGACAAAAACAATAAATATTACATCATCCATCCCATGTAAAGTGGGGATAAAAATTACATCATTTGTCCAAGAGGACTCATTCAAATGTATGAGAAGACATATCACACCCTAGAATTTTACATGACTTGAGCAACAAATGGTATAAATATCTGAAGCCATAGCTAGACTCAGCAACCATAATGTCAACAATGTTGAATGTATGTGAAGGCTAATGCTCCCCCTAAACCGGTTCTACCTGTGCATTGTTAACAGGTCAATGATCAAGGCATCTTTGTCAGTTAGATAAAATTAATGAACAGAGCATATTAATCATCAATATTAGGCAGAGCACCCATATTAGAGTCTTCCCCACTATTTGTTTTATTTGAAAAACATACATGCTCCTTGACCCACAGAAACCTGTGTGTGTACGTGACTATACTTCATGAAACTCGTGTATAATAACCTTTCTATGAAAATTTTGATTTAACAGCAGGATGATGCAACAACTACTCCCCGCTTTTGTCTGAGATATTCAAATGTCTCTCTGGGCAGTGGTTTAGTGAATATATTGGCAACCTATTCTTTGGAGGGAACATATTCCAATTTGACCTTTTTTTCAAGCACTTGTTCATGTAGAAAATGGTATTTGATGGGTATGTGCTTGGTCTTGGAGTGCATGACTGGATTCTTTGAAATACTAATGGCACTTGTATTATCACATAGAATGGAGATGGGTGGAGTACATGTGATCTAAATGTCTTGCAATGTTTGCATCATCCAAAGTAGTTGTGTGCAGCAAGATGCAGCAACCACATATTCTGCTTCAGTTGTAGATAACACAATTGAACTTTATTTCTTGTTGAACCAAGAGACTAACTTGGAACCCATATAGAATGCACCACCACTAGTGCTTTTTCTGTCATCAACACTTCCTACCCAATCTACATCTATATATGCATGAAGAGTAAGATTTGTATCTCTAGGATACCATAAAACAAAGTTCTGTGTTCCTTGAAGATATTTGAAAATTCTTTTGACTGCCTAAAGGTGTGATTCTTTTGGATTTTCTTGGAATCTTCCAACTATTCCTATTGCATGCATAATGTTAGGTCGGTACCTATTAGATAAATCAGAATGCCAATCATGGATCTATAAGTTGGTTGATGTACTGTTTATGATTCATCATTTGAGCTGAGACTGCATATTGTTACCATTGGGGTACATATAGGTTTAGAATCTTCCATGTCGTACCTTTTCAAGATCTGTTTGAGATATTTGGTTTGTGAAAGAAAAATACCATCTTTATTTTGTTGAACTTGTAGACCAAGAAAATAGGTAAGTTCACCAAGCAAGGACATTTCAGATTCTTGTTGCATTACTGAAGCAAAATTCTGACTCATGGATTCTTCATTGCTAACAAAAATGATATCATCAACATAAACAACAATTATTAGCAATTTATCAGTGTCAATATTTGTATATAGATTGATATCTGTTGACCCTTTTAAAAAACCCTGTTGGTGTATATATTTGTCAAGGCAGTAATACCAGGCCCTTGGAGCCTGTTTCAGACCATAGAGAGCCTTTTTGAGTCTGCATGCAAGTTTTGCATCATTTCCAAGAATGAATCCTTCTGGTTGTTCAATATAAACTTCTTCTTCTAGATCTCCATTAAGGAAAGCAGATTTTACATCCATTTAGTATAATTTGAATTTCTGAAAGCTAGAAAGAGAAAGAAACATCCTTATGGCTTCAAGTCTAGAAATAGGTGCAAAATTTTCTTCAAAATCTATACCTTATTGTTGAGCATACCCTTTACAAACAAGTCTGGCCTTATTTCTAATGACTTGTCCATTTTCATTCAGTTTTTTTTTGAATATCCATTTAGTTCTATAATATTTTTATCATGAGGTCTAGGAACTAATTCCCAAGTATTATTATTTTCAATTTCCTCAAGTTCTTCATTCATGGCCTTGACCCAACATTCATCTTTGCATGCTTCATTTACATTTTCAAGTTCGGTGGAGGATAGTAATGCTAGATAGCTTGAGGTTTCTGTAATAGTTCTTCTTGTCTGTACACCTACCTCTTTTCCCCCTAAAATTTGAGTTTCTATTTGATTTTTCTGAACATACCTGGACGAAGTATTTTCTTCTACCATTATCTCTTCTTCTGGTGATTCATTGGTTTCTTTTTCAATATCATCGTAATTTGATGTGGGAAAATACTCCCCATATTCTTCATTGTCATGATCTTCTGTTTTTGTTTGTTTTGGATTTTTGCATGCTTCATCAACTACAACATCAATACTTTCAACAATTTTCCCAAGTCTTTTATTATAAAATTTATATCCTTTACTTCGGGAAGAGTAACCAAGAAGAATACCTTCATCTGCTTTTGGCTCAAACTTACCAATTTTTTCATCAGTCCTTTTGATATAACATTTGCTTCCAAAAAATTTAACGTATTTTATAGTAGGAGTCTTACCATACCAAAGTTCATGTGGAGTTTGAATGATATTTACCTGAACATTTGCTTGGTTTAGAATAGTTACAGCGGCAAATGCAGCTTCACCCCAAAAGGTTGCAAGAGTTCTAGATTCATCCAGTATAGCTTGAGCCATTTGTTGAACAGTTCTGTTCATTCTTTCTACCACTCCATTTTTTCGAGGAGTCCTTGTGGTGGAGAATTGTCTTTTTATTCCATGTTGTTCACAAAATTCAAAGAATTCATCCAAGGTAAATTCCCCTCCTCGATCAGAGCTGACGCATTTGATTTTTCAATCCGATTCATTTTCAACCAAGGCTTTGAAGGCTTGGAACTTTTCAAATGCTTCATATTTATGCTTTAGCAGACCTATCCAACACATTCTGGAAAAATCATCAATGAAAAAAATAAAGTATTCTTCTACACGAGGTGACTTTTTCCTTGATGGTCCACATAAATCAGTATGAACAAGTTCAAGAGGCTTACTAGCTGATCCTTCTTTTTCAATGAAGTGAGCTCTAGTTTTCTTACCGGATTGACATGGTTTGCATATCGTATTTTCAGGTATGCTGATATCTGGAAGATCACAAACAATCTTGAATCTGCATGCTTTTATTATTTGAGAAAAGCTTAGATGTCCCAATATTCTATGCCACAGCCAGTTTTCATCATTTTTGCTTTGATAACATTGTTTTTGTCCTCCCTTGAGTATGTATAAGTTGTTTGGAGTTCTTGTACCTTTGATCACAGTCTCTCCTGTATCAAGTTCACGAACAACACATCCGTTTGATCGAAACACCACTTCATTTCCTTGATCACACATTTGATTGACACTCAATAGGTTATAATTTAAATCATCTACATACATAACCTTTCCAGCTTTAACCTTTTCTTTCAAGAAAATAGATCCTTTAATTTTTATGACAACAGGAGTGTCATTTCCAAATGATACATTCTTTTCATTTTCTAAGGCATTATATGAGTGAAGTTTATCTTTGTCACTTGTCATTTGTTTTGAGCATCCACTGTCGATGCACCACTGATTTTCTTGTCCTTCTGCATACAAGGCTATACCACATCTTTCTGTTTGAGATTCTTTCCTTCTCCATATCTTGGGATTTAATGGAGTTTTCTCCTTTTGAGATGATTGTTGAAATTTTCTCCTGCATTCAGATTTTTCATGATCAAAGTTGTTACGGATTGAGCATTCTATTTCATTTTCAAGAAGAGAAAATTTATTATAGGAAATTTTCTTGAACCCTATTACATCCCTTTGATTTCATGCTTTTCTAGTCATGATGGTTTTGTAAGAAACACATTGAGCAACTTTGTGTCCAAAATTATGACATGAAAAACATTTCCCATTAAAGAAGTTCCTGCGACTATTGAATCTATTGACCTGGCGATTGTAGCTTCTATTGATATTCATCTTTGGAGAAAATTGAGTATGATTTACTTGAGATTGGTTGTAGCTTCTATTCATCCTTGGAATAAATTGAGTGTGATTTACCTGGTGATTTGCTTTATGCCTTTGTTGAAGATTGTCATACTGTTCACTGCTCTTTGCTGCATCAAGATATCTTCTAGTGGAGGTTGACGGCTTCTGTGATTGAGATGCTTCTTCAGTATATCCAAGACCTGTCTTTATCAGAGGAGAATGCTGCACTTTGATAATTCCATCTAAGGTTTCTGATCTTTTAGCAAATCTAAGATTGAGAGATTTCGTTTTCTCAAGATCCTTTCTTATACCCACAATTTCACATTCTAGTTTTTCATTGTGTTTTTCTTTTTCAGCAAATTGATATGTCAAGGTATCTATAATCATATTCTTTTCTTATAAATAGATTTTGAGTTTAGAAATTTCTTCATGAAGGTTGTCTTCTTCTAAAGCATCCCAAAAATTATCATTGTCATAAGCCATCAGAAGTCTATAGTCATTACTATTTTCATCTTCATCACTATTTGATAAACCATCGCTATCTTCATGAGTATAGTAACTTCTTTTATTTACAAATTGTTTTCTATTCCATTTTGCATTGTCCTTCCCTTTTTCATATTTATCTTTATGAGGACATTTGGCAGCATAATGACCAAATCTGCCACAGGCAAAGCATTTGAAGGGTAGCTTACCTCTAAATCTTCCGGAACCCCGTTGAAGCTTAAAGTTTACCTCATCTTCTTCTTCTGAAATATGTCTTGATTCATTGTGTTCTTCATTTCCTTTTGCTGAAGCTTTAAATGCAACTTCTCTCATATCTGATGGACCTCCTTTTTTCATCTCAAAGGAAGTTAAGATTCTGTGAATCTGTGTCATAGTGATAGTCCGCAGATCCTATTTTTCTTCTATGGCAGACACTTTTGATTCAAATTTAGCAAACAAGGATCTCAAAAATTTCTCAACTAAGGTAACTTCCTTTATATCTTCACCTAGATTCTTCATACAATTAACAACCTCATATATACGTAAGAAGTAACTAGCTATACTTTCATCATCGTGCATCTTAAGAGTTTCATACTGAATTCTGAGAGTTTGAAGTTTAACACGTTTTACCTGAGAGTCTCCTTCGTAGCTCAGAACGATTTTGTCCCATATTTCTTTGGCTGATTTGAGCTGCATGACTTTGACAAACTCTGATTGTGACAGACTTCCCAATAAGGTATTGACAACTCTGACATTGGTTTCATATTGCTTCTTACCTGCCGTATCTGTAGGAATTGCTGTTGGAAATGTATATCCTCCTTCCACAATTTCCCTGACATCCATTCCAAGTGATTGTAGATAGGTTGTGGTTCTTATTTTCCAATAAACAAAGTTCCGTCCATCAAAGATTGGCGGTCTGATGGATCCCACACTTTCTTGATTACTCATGATGATGGATCTCCCTTCAAGCGATCAAGCTTCTTCTAAAGGACCTGCCCTGATACCAATTATTGGAAATAATACTGAGAGGGGGGTGAATCAGTATTATCAGATCAATAATTTAATTTTCCAAATAGATTTGTATACGCTACTTTAGCTAAGTAAACTAGCGTGTACAAGTGAATGTACTTAAAGCAACCAGTGTATATGTAGAGAACTTTTGATTTAGACATTTTATCATGTATTGAACTTTAACCAGTATATCAGAGATTTATTAGATAGTGCGGTAAAGGAAGAATAAAGCATCACTCATGAGCAACACACGTAAACACCAAGATATAGGGTGGAAACCCAATGTGGGTAAAAACCACCTGTTGTTGTCGTCTCTGTCTTCTTTTAATAATAAGAAAAAAATTGTTTACAATCTTGTACTGGTGCAGACTCATACCAGTATGCAAGAACCCACCTTTAGAAGGCTACAACCTTCTATCATTCTCCAAATAGTACTGGAAGGGAGCTACAACCCCCTAGCTCTTGTACTAGCCAATATGTTTACTAGGACGTAGGTGCCAGCCTACAGAAAAACTCCACTCTTTTACCAGGGACCACGTTTCATGAATTTTCAGACGGGATACTCCTGGAACACAACACCACAATCTGAAGGCCACGTTTCATTCAATTTTCATACTGGACCCATCAACAATATCATAACTGCAATACAATCATTAAGTACATCAACCAATCACTGAAACTCAATCATCATAACCTGAATTTGATCATTCAGAACGGTGTCACTAGAATACAGTTACCAGAACCCAAAGCATAACCTAGAACTCTGTAACAACAAACAAAAGCTACTGAAACATACTTCATAAGGTATACACTACTTCCATGTGTCGAACCTGCGTGTATATGCGCTTTTATCAAAGCCAACCAACGTATACATCTATAAATATTAATTCATAATTTTGCAGCTATTCCAGACTTCAGTTATACCTAGAACAAAACATTTACATAATAAGCTATGCATCAGTATTCATATCTAGACTATACATGATCAAACCATATAATGATAATTCATTTCAAGCCTTAAGATATCGATCCAATCATTATATCTTATCCCTCATCAACCGCTAAGGTTCATCCTTGGTTTAGATCAAGCAAAGCACCATAAGCCAATAACCTGCATACTAGATCTCACAATTCATCATAGATTCGATACTTGCACACCTTGGCCTAATGATCTTCTCCTCCTTTTATAGTTTTAGGCCTTTCTCAATACCATGGATCAAAACCTCTTAGACCAATACCTTGGACCAAATACCTAGGGTCAATACCTTGGACCAATACCATGCATCAAAATACCTTGGACCAAATACCTCAGACCAGAAACTTAGTTTTCCAACATATACGCACTTTTCCTTCTGTGAAAGTGCATGTGTACATATACGCTACTTGTGTTCAGTGAACCTGCGTATACCTCTCTTTCTTCATTCTTTGTAGTATGATTTGTAATTCTTTGCTGTTGACATGCTGCACCATGATATTTCATATGAGTGAGTTTCCATCAAGGAAAACACCTGTACCATAATGCCAATAAAAGGTATGACTACATGCAGAGACTTTTTCTCAAAAATAATCTTGCGCTTCTTCTGATTTATCACCCCGTTCATGTCAGTGCCCCAATCGATTCCTAATAGCACGGGGTAGGGATTGTTTTCATCAATAATCTCTATCACTTCAAAGTCGGCTAGTGTGCTTGCCCCTTCAATATCCGCGGTGATTCCCTACAATCTCCCCACAGTTATGATCTTTTACTGGTTCACCATTCGTAACTGGATAGGATATTATTGTAGTGTAGGCCTTCCCATGCGCTCCCATGTCTGGTTCGGCAGAACGTTTGCATCTGACCCTAGGTCTAGAATTACCTGGTTCATCTCATATTCTCCAATCTATGCAGTCAACCTAATTTCTCTTCCTATCCTCGGTGCATTCTTTCCAATCTTCTGGACTACGTGCGTTTCTCCTGGCGCAGTCCCAGCGCATCTGTTAATCAGTTCCTGTAATCCCTTCATAGCCTTACTGTCACGCAGTAGATTCATGCATGTTTCTAGGAACGTCATGAACATCAATGGGTCCATTTTTGGCTCTGGTGTGTCTTTGCTTCCTAAAGTGGAGGCATCAGCAAAGCTCTTCCTAGCTTCCATGAAGGTTTCCTTAGCATGCTCCAAATCAAACTCTGGTTCTTTCGTCGGAGCCTTGTGAACCTAAGTACTATCTTTAGGCTATTTACCTTTATCATCCCTTGTTGTAATTTCAATTTGGAGCATAATGTTTACATTAGGGTCTTCCTCGCATGGCTCAGACCTCATCATCTGCAGGTTCTGATTCGGGGGAGGTTGGAGCGCTCCCTTGTCGCGCAACATAGTTATCAATGTGGGACAATCCTTTGTCTCATGATCAAACACGGTATGATACAGACATGATGGACACATTGGATTCGTACAATCACGAGTATAATGTCTTGGCCCCCCGCAATTGTAACATATCAGCTGTTCGTGACCTCTTCTAGGTCCTCCTCCACCTCGGCCTCATCCGCGCCATTCCTGCATTCTAGTCAAGGGGCCGCGTTTCAGCCTGAACCCTGTAGGTGGGAGTCCTATACATTGTCAAATCATAGATTCTACAGGTACGCTCATCATGTCCCATTGATCTACAGAAATTAAAGAACAACTGTTGCGATTTCTATGTGTACTTTTGCAACAAATGGCAGTTGTCCGTAGCATGCTTTCCTCCTATTTGAAAAATCGTGCACCACAAAGTAGGAACTGCGCTAGGTCCTGCTTGGGCCTTTGATCTTAATGACATTGGTCCTCCTCCCGCGAGGTAGTTCGCGAACATCGGGCAGTGGTCCTTGTCATGTCCCTGACCCTTGCATTTTATTCACCATACTTCTTCACGCACTTCCAGGCGAGCTGTCCTGTCCTATTTTAGACTCTACATCTCAAGGCATAAGTTTTTCAACTACACGTGGATTTGCTGAACTCCTAGGTTAGGATTCTATATCGGGGTCTCATGCAGCCTCATTGCAATCTCCAAGGCCTCTGCCTGAGTTGTTAACCTCTATTGCGACAACGCATTCCTTAGATGTAGCGTTAGCGATGCTACAACCATTCGCAGTGCTGTCCATCCATCAAAGTCATATTAGCTTCACAAATTGTGAACTTCAGTCTCTGATCCAATTCCCAAGGGGTCTCACCTGGTAGCATTGTGATCTCTTTGAATCCAATGATCGACTGCGCCTCTGACTTCGGCCTACTAAATTCTCTGTTCAATGTAATTTGGATATCCGCGATCCCCACATTCGGATTGTCATTAGAATTCTTGATATACCAGGTCAGCGTGCGATCCTGCAAAGCACTGACCAACGTTGCTTTCTTTTATGTTATCATCTGTAACTCCCTCCGCTTCCCATACACCTTTTATCATGAACTAAAACTGGTCCAGACCTTCATTTCCTACTCCCTTGAACACCGGCAACTTTATCGTGCTTGCGATATTGCTTCGCGGTGGTGGTGGAGGTGGTACAGGGGAAGATGGGGGTGAAGGCGGTTTAGCTGGTGGTGGTGTGGGTGGGGGTGGTATGCGCGGAATCCTCTACCTTATAAAATTGATCACACTTCTTGATGAGACCTTCACGAGCTCTTCCTCGTCCCCTCGGGGAGGTGAAATCGAGGGGCTAGTTTCTAGTTCTGCACTACCTTTGTTTCTATAAAATCGCCCACTTCACATAGCCCCAAACATCAATTTATTCGCATAATTCGCTTTTCACACAATAACATTTTAATCCAAGTGTTCAGAGACTTAACGTACTTACCTCGCGGTGCTTTGAGAAAGCGTCGCTCAGCCTCGCTGTAGCTTACCGTAGTGTCTACTGTGAACTCAGTAATGAATCCTCCTATAATCCGATCGAGCCAGTGATCAATAGTGCATGCGATATAATCCTCCGATGCTTCCAATATGTGCACTAATTCTGGGTTCCAGATAATAGGATTGTCGAGCTTGCACCTTCCTTGGCTATCTGCTAGTTTCGCAATCCACTTGTACATCTCAGTAGGGAAGATGTGAAGAAAATTTCATGGATCTCTGTGTACAGATAGTAGTCTAACCACTCTTCTTTTGATAGTCGTGGATTCCTATTATCCTGCGCCGCGAATTCATGAATTCTTCTGTCCAACCAACCTTAAATTTCTTTCTTAGTTGGATTCCAATGATAAAACATCAGACATCTCTATGCAGATTCTGGTCCCAGCAACGAAACCATTTGTTGGCTTGTTGGGGCCTAACCTAGGTTCGGAGTTAATTAGCTAAACAAATCCCTGTACTACTGGCCCTTTTGGCAATAGTCCGCAGAGCGTGGACTGAGGTCTCATTGGAAGCAGTGTGGGGGGATGTTGGAACCAGGTTTCTGCACCCTTGAGATGTCTGAGGGGTTGATTTAGTCCAACTATGAATACTTTCACTTAGGTTACTTCGCACACTTTCCTAGCCTATGATGCCTTTGCACCCTTGTTATATTCATCTTCGCACAACCTTAACTAGGGGTTGTGGGGCCTTCACGCTGCTAGAGCAGCGATCTGCAATATGCCATAGATCTTACTTATCTTTGTGTAAACAGATACCTTATATTATATTCACTTATTCAACATATTCATATAAGTTCGCGCAGCCAATAAACAATAAACTTGCAATTCATACTCAATATACTTCAATGCATAAAACAGGAAAAGACACACAAAAATATTGTAAAACTTCTCTTTATTAATGCTTTGATCGGTTACAGACTCAACATGCCCTGCGCACTCAGCTGCAAGGGTCCGTGCACTTAGCTGCAGACTACTAGGCCTCTGTGCACTCAGCTGTAGAGCCTTCTCCTACTCTACAACCCAAAGGCATGACTCTACACTTAGACTCAATGCTTCCTTCTTAGATCTTCCATTGATTGGTTCCTATATGATTATCTTTACACTTAGAGCCTTTCTCTATTTATAAAATCCCATGGTTTGTGGACCATGGGTAGATCTCTCAAACTGAAATTACATTACAAAAAGGAGGGCAGAAAACCCTCTGACTCATTTACCATCTTCGCACTTCGCGCCCACAAATCACGAAGTTTACATCAGACTTAGTCAAAACTTGGGCTTTTAGCCCCAAAAATTGCCTTGGGGGTATCCCATGCCCAACGGTCATCTCTCGGCATGTTGATTTCTTTGCCATGCTTATGATATAATTCTGGTGAGTTTGAAGGTCTATATTTTTGTTTTTAGGTGGTCTTCGCTATGTAAAGATTCATCATACTCACACTCAAAGTTGTAATTGATGTCACACAAGTGTTGTCATGGTTGTCTGAATGTCTATCACAAGTTTCACACTTGTCTCTCTCAACTCCAAGACAATTTCACTGAGGGCATGTTTTATCCTATTTTGATGGGAAAACACTGTTCATCCCAACCAATCTCAACACCCCATTTTCATCGTCCTCTAGCAAACAATTTTTAACCACGTGGCGGTGGTCACAATGATCCATTTCTACTATGGTACTTGGATCTTTTACGTCCACTTCCGTCAAGCTAAGTCCCATGACGTCCTGTCTCGCTTTGAGTTTATCCCTCTCCTCGATTGGAAGCATGTTCCACACTCTTTTCCAAGTGTAGATTGTCTCTATGAGCTTGTAGTTGTGAGTAATAGAGAATAACAACTCTTCAATTTTCAGCGACGTAGCAGCTGTGGAGGAGACCCGACGGTTAAGATTTCAACCAAACAAAGTAAAGGTTTTCTCATGTTGTAAGCTAAAGACTTCGAAAGAAATTTTTCCATTCAAATTATTGTTTTCAATCACACTATTTAACATAGCAAAGGGGATAGAAAAACCAATGAGTTTTACAAATATAAAGATATTATTTTAAACCTATATTTACAAATAATAATAATAAAGGCCATAACTGGCCATATATTTGTAACCCGACATTTTAATTACTCTCTAAACATTAAATAACTTGAACTTACATTGTGGTCAAATATCCTAAACTAGGCTAGGAAATTGGATATCTTGAATAAATCGTTACTTAGGTCCTTGACAATAGAATATATTATACACCTGATCATTGTAAGTCTTTTGGTGATAAAATGATTAGATGGATAAGTCAAGAATATAATTGTGGAGCTTATTCTTTGATAGACACCTGAAAAAATGCACAAAATCATGAGTACATACTTTTCTTTAATCCTAAACTAGAACATTTTTCAACAGTTGCATTACAATCCAAGGTTGACCTTACAATTCATTATTTCGTCCCAATTATCCGATGTTGGTTGATATTGCAACATAAAGTGATTTTTTTTATCAAGCCTCCTATCAATCATGACAATATTTTTTTTTTTCTAAATTAAGACTAAATCTATTAAGTGAAAATATTGTACAAGAGGGTACATCTCAAAGAAGCAAGAAATCGACAACCGGAAATGACAGACCTATCAACCTCGGTTCCGGAGAAGGAGCTATGCAAACAAGGAGCTACAACAAGACACTAGAAGATGAGAGAAACAAAGTGAACTACCCTGCGAGGGTAGAGGTTTCAACTCGAGGCTTTTTCCCTTTTCGTTTTTTGACTGCAACCCAACCATTTTGAGGTGGATGAGCGATTACAACTTGAAGATTGGGATCCCCCGCCGGGGTTCCCTCCTTGGGGAAGCTCTCCTTTTCTGAATCTGAGGAGGAGGACAAATGGACACGTTTCTGAGCACTGGCTGAGTCAGAGGAAGGCGCCAAACCATCGGTGGCGGGGGCCACGGGCGATGGGACCTGTTCCAATTCTTCATCGTTGTCTTCATCTTCAGAGCTGGAGGAACCAGGATCCACCACTGGAGGAGGAGAGCAGGGAGTCCAGCGTTTGGGCTTGGGCTTGGAGGCATTGGCTTTGCTCTTTTTTGCCGGTCGAGATGGACATGTATTTTGCAAATGCCCAGATTGATGGCAATGGCGGCACCGAAAAGCTGTATTCTCGTAGTCCAGAGTCTAGGTCCAGACAAGGTCGTTTATCTTAAGGTTGATTTGTTCTGGAAGACCTTTGCTCAGGTCTAACTACGCACATATTCTTGCATATGAGTAGAGACCTTTAGATTCTCGCCATAAGTCTCCATAGAGGAAGCTGCCCAAGGTGTCTCCTATAACTCTAAAGACACGAGTATTCCATAGGTGGGCAGGAAAGTTTGGAAGCCGGATCCATACCGGAGTCTTGGTGATGGTTGCAGTAGCTGGATCGAAGTCTGGGAACCAAGGAGTCAAGAATAGCCCTGCATTTCCCATGAACCAAGGGCCCTCTTCTAAGGCCTTTTCATAGTGCTTACTGTCATTGAATAAAACAATGAAATAGCCTTTCGAGCAGAAAAAAATCTTACAGTGATGTGTCCAGTTTGCATGTATCCATGCATAGAGATCCTGAGAACGCGGCCACAAACCATTAAATCTGCAGATGATGGCTCTTTCAGCAAACTCTTGTTGCTGGGAAGCCAGGTCTTCATGAATGAATTCAACAAAGGGAACCTCTTCGATCTTGTCAACCAGGAAAACCTTGGATTTAGGGGCTTCCAGTGGTTTGGGGTTCTCAGAGTGGACTGCATCCTTGTATGAGAAAGGGCGGGTAGAGGAAGATTGCCCCCCTGCACCTCCTCTTAAACGAAGGTTCGCCACCACCACGCTGTTTCTGGAAATGCTGTAAGCAGAGAGAGGAAGATGGTCTTCAAGTTGTTTACCTTGAGAGAGAAGTCGCAGAAGGCTGGATGGAATCCCCAATCTGCATTCTAGCTGCAGTTTGAGTTCCTGCACCAGATCTGAAGGGCTCACCCATTGCATGCTGGTTCTGCCTGAAGGCTGAGAAATAAGAATCTGAAAGGGGTCAGATATAGGCCTTGATCCCATGTCAAAATGATTACAGATCTCTGGATCTGGCCAGAGCATGGCTTGCTCTGCCTGCTGGGTGACCAGATCTGGCCCATCGCTGTCAGATCTGAGGCTGCGAATGCCTTTCTGAGAGTGGTTGTTCGCCCCAGAACCAAGTGGAGACCATGCGAGTGATGAGGTCCACTGCTCTGGTTCATGGCAAAAGCCCTCAGTTATTTGACAGACCGCGACCCTAATGGCAGGAGCAAATCTTCCGTGAAGGCGTGGGGAACTCGGGCTATGCTTGCTGCAGCCGTCCTGAGCTCTGGGCCGCTTTGTGTGAAGGATGGCTGTAATAGCCCGCGCTGCCGAAGGTGGAGATCGAAGCCCCCGTTTGAGTTTAGGCTGAGCAGGATCTACCTCGTCAACGACAGAGGACCGAAGCAAAACGGAGGCCGAGGGCGCTGAGTCGGCGGCGGCTGAAGAATGCAACTTCAAGAGCAGCGATCTCTGTATTGATCTCGCATTATCGTTTGCTGCAGGGCGGAGCAAGGGCCAGGCGGCGTCCGGAACAGGGGAGGCGGCCGCGACTTGGCTAGGGTTCATCGTCGGCCCGCAGAAACTCTCCATTCCAGCGTTCCGTTCTCCACTTTCCAAGGTATTCTTCATCTACAAAACAATAAACAAAAAAATTAAGTGTAAAAAACATCCATCAATCATGACAATATTTTGATGATTACATGTTTTGAGAATTATTATAAATAATTTAAGACTGAATAAACTAAATAAATATCATATGGGAAACCACACAAATGCTAATGTTGATAAATTTCGAACAGAATACCCATAATAATAGTGGCCCTACTGATTAAAATATGCTTTGACGGAAATAATTTCATATGAATTGAATTCAATTAATTACTTATGGTACATACACATGTTTTAAGGTCATATTTTTGTGGAAAATCGTTGGTGGAATTAGTCCACTTAATTTATTTTTACTAAAGTTCTTGAACAGACAACATGCCACCATGTTAGTGGAATTAACAATGTATAAAATTCATACACGCTCAATAAAATATAATAATACTCACAAGTGACTATTAACTAGCCCCTTCAGCTCTAGATCTCCCTCTTACAATAGCCCTTCATATGTCGTGGCTTTTTCTGCACTCATGGGAACTATTTTTGTCCCATTGACGAGATCCTGGATGAGTACAAGGGTGGGCTTCTGGTTGGTTTTGCATAGAGTGTCCATGAAGAGGCAATAATTGGTAAACTTAAAACACAATCTTGGGGTTATAGTGATTAAATTGAACATCCATAGTTTGAGTGTCAAGTCACTTGTTGATCGTGTTGAGAATTTCCCCTTCCATTGGAATTTCAAAATCAATTTCATAAATGTCAAGAATGATGGGAACTTATTGATGATGTTGGAAGTGACAATAAGTGAGGGGGTCTCCCTGGTATGAAGTCCCAATTATACCTCACGTCATTTGGGATAGGAGCCCTATTCAGATTATTGGCCTGACTGCCATGAAAGTGATCCTTAAGGATATGCCTTGGTTGCAATAAACAACACAAGAGATCATAAACATAACATTGAGGTTAGAAAGTGTATAAGAATTGTGAGACACCAATTGTAATGTATAAAAGGGGCTTTCACGAAAGATAAAGAAAAGTGAGCCTCTAGTAAAAAAGTAATAGTAATATCCTAAAATGACGCATGAGAGCTAGAAAGGACTCATTATGTTGGGTTGTGTTATATTCTTTCCACAACTAGGGTAGAAAATGGGTGTTCAAGAAGAAGATAAATGCAAAAGGAAAGGTGGAGAAATACAAAGCTCGGCTGGTAGCAAAAGGTTATTCCCAGGTGTCAGGAATTGATTTTGGCGATATTTTTTCTCCTGTAGCCAAGGTAGCTTCTGTTAGATTACTTTTATCTGTTGCTGCTGCTTTTGATTTTGAGGTAGAACAGATGGATGTGAAGACAACATTTCTTCATGGGGATCTGGAAGAAGAGATATACATGAAGCAACTTGAAGGCTTTGCGGTGAAGGGTAAGAAAGAACTGGTATGCAAGTTCAAAAGTCTTTGTATGGGTTAAAGCAGTCACCAAGGATGTGGTATCATAAATTTGATACATTTATACGAGGACTTGGCCTCACCAAAATAAAACTAGATCATTGTGTATATTTTAAATTAATTGGTGACTCTTTTATTTATCTGGCCTTGTATGTAGATGATATGTTGTTGGTTGGAAATGAAAAAGAAATTATCCAGGATTTGAAGACCCATTTGTCCTCCAAATTTGACATGAAAGATCTTGGTGCTACAAACTATATTTTGGGCATGGAAATTAAATGAGATTAGGCAAAAAGGAAGCTCTAGTTAAACCAAAGGAAGCATGTTGAGACAATATTGTAGAGGTTCAATATGCATGATAGTAAACCAGTGAAGTTTCCTATTCCTGTAGGTGTAAATTTATTTGTTGAACATTGTCCCAAGACACAAGAAGAGGAAGAGGACACGTCCCGTGTTCCCTATGCAAGTGCAATCGGTAGTATGATGTATGCGTTGGTTTGTACTAGACCAGACATTGCACATGCAGTGGGAGTATTAAGCAGGTTTATGTCAAAATTAGGGAAGGAGAATTGGACAACAGTGAAGCTTCAGGTATTTACATGGCACTAGTGATTATGGTTTGTGCTACCAAGGAAGACCAGGATTGGACAAAGTTTTGGACATCCATGGCTTTGTTGATGCAGACTGGGCTGGAGATATGGATCAGAAAAGATATACAAGTGGGTATGTGTTTAACCTATTTGGAGGTGAAGTCATTTAGATGAGTAAGAGACAATTTGTAGTGGCACTGTCAACTATAGAGGCATAATACATGGCAACCACTCATGAAAGCAAGGAAGCAATTTGCTTTCAGAGATTGTGTTCAAGTATGGGGTTAGTAAAACAAGCTATAAGGATAGACTGTGACAACCAAAGTGAAATTTTCTTGGCAAAGAACCCTGCATATCATTCAAAGACAAAGCACATTGATGTTCAGTATCACTTTGTGAGGGATATGGTAGAAGACAAAAAGGTGTTGCTAGTAAAGGTGGACACTTTGAAGAATACTACAGATGCATTGACAAAGTTTGTGAGCACTGAGAAGTTCTCTTGGTGTAGAGAAACAATAGGCGTTGCAGGGACGGATTAATGACTAAGCTCTCCTGTGGCCCCCTATGAAAAGAAAACAACAAGTGGGAGAATGTTGGGTTGTGTTATATTCTTTCCACGACTAGCCCCTTCGTTGCACCGGGCACAGTGGGGTGGTCACAGGGGGGTAGTAGCCCCCCCTATTGGGAGCTTTCAAGGGGGCGGTAGACCTCCTTTATGGGTTCTAGGGCAGCGGCCCAGGAAATTTTTTTTGGACCCTATATTAGGTGGGTGGGCATACCTATGGTTTTGTGCATGGATTTCGCACATGGTTTTGGGCGCGATGGTTTTCGGTCCATGGTATTTTGTAGATCTGTTCAAGGGAACTACTATTATGTTCCAATCTAGAGTTAATGGATTGGGGTTTATGGATGCTTCGACATGTATATATATGTATTGTAACATTAAAAGGGACATAATGAAAATTCAATCTAGTAGTCCCAGTTTTGGGATCCAGGGAAAAATATCTGTGTATATTTGTTTTATGTGTTATCTTCTCGCCATTGTTTATTTTTTATTTTTTAGCATTCGTATGCAAGTAATTTCTGTACAGGGTTAAACCTACACATTAGTTAACCTGCAAAATAGTTCACAAGGTAACAATGATAATTAAAACATATAACAATACACATTCAACAAGATAAATACCAAAGCTAACAAAATAGTTCATTCTCTTTAGTATAAACAAACATAAACATATACCATTACAATAATAATCTTACAAAATCCATGATACATGCATGAAAGTGTGTTGGCTTTAAGAGCTTCAAATGATTAAGTGAAAGTTCCATGTACACAAATACAATGATGAAGCACTAACCCCAATATTTATCACTTTCTTCTCCAAATAATGATCCTCACTCCTATGCTAGACTAGAGAAGCCAAGGCTCACTCTCCCCAAAAGTCCTTACTCTTGAGTTATGAGGGTTTATTTATAACAAGCGAGGTGACCTTTCACCTCCCCTTGTGACTCTTGAGCTCCCTCATGACTCTTGACTTTCTATTTTGTCTTTTAGCTTCTAATGACTCTTCATATTCCCCGTGTGTCTTGGACTCACACTTTTACACATTTACATTTCTTATTATTTTTTAAATGAAAAATTACAATAATAGAAAATGTGGCTCTTAGACATAAGATAAAAATACTACTTTATGCATAACTTATTGAAAATGTAACTTGGTGATAGAAACGTGTAATTGTAGAGTAAGATATTGATGCCAAGCTTTGTATTTTGCTGCTATCTACTCAACCTTCACTATTACATCTAGATTATATTTGAGTTTACTCTCCAGTGCATTTAGATATATGGTCTTAGAGTCTATTTGAATGCTACTTAGAAACATGATCAACTTCATGTGTATCTTAGCTAGATCAATCACACACTCCATAATAATTTATTTGGTCACTTCAAGTTCATCTTGAATGACTGCCTATATGATATTGTTCAAGAAAGATTTTATTTATTTTGCAATAATACTTCTGCTCTTTAACTCCATAAATGTACTGATAAAAGGGATTCCAATCCATTATATCATTGATCCATTATAACTGTTTATTCACGACTACATAATGGATTGGAATCTTTAACTTCCATAACCACTTATTTAACTTGACCTTCATGCAGGGTACCTCATGTTAAAAAATCATCTTATAGAGCTTTACAAAGAATTTTTCAGCTAGCTTATCATACATTCATCTGTAACTGTACCCTGAGAGTAGCTTTCAATACACATTGACAAGGAAAGGTTAAAGTCGAGTCCAATTCACGTTTAGACTTGGAAACACATTTCTTATGCAGATCCCATCAAGCAGGTATGCAGACATGAAAAAACGAGTTTTCCCACTTTCAACATCCTTATTCACCTTAGATACATTGATATGCAATCGTTGAGCAAGTATATATGCCTAGTTAAAGACATTTCCTTTAGTCACAATTAGATAGAGCATGTAAATACAATAAACAGTGCTCTCCCATCCATATAACCTACAACATGTTGCCATGAGTTATTGATATACCTTCCTTAGTGATCTTATCCTGTGAATCCCCTATAGCTTTTGGTGAAACTTGGCAGGTTCTTTCCACCATGATTTCATCATATCCTTGGTATTCAAGTGAGCCCATACTACAGAATATTATTAATTGAGAAAAAAAATTGGTCTTAGTAGTTTATAGTATGTATTAAGATCACGTGGCTGGTATGTTGCAAGAATTTGTCCACTTACACTACTCAGGATCAAATTCTTAGTGTCTAGACCCCGCAAGGTCCATCTCAGTGTTTCAGCACATGGGATCACCATATACCTACAGGAAACTTTATGGAATCTAGATCTCTTAATCCTAATGTATATTTCATTGTCCTATAGATTCTTCGGGAACTCCTTATATCTCTTATGGTTAGCCATGATAAACAAGTGCCCTTATCTACCAAAAACCTAGTACCTACAATGACAGGTGCTCTTGAACTTTCCCTAACATATTCAATATTAATTTTTGTAACTTCCTTAGCTAGTGCTTGTCTTGTGACAAGTGATGAGCCTAGGTATTGCAACAATAATGCTGCAACTACTAGGGCTACCAGCTTTACTTATCAACCCAGGGTTTGTACAAACTTGGAGGTGAAAGTGCTATATGCACAAGTAGAAGTGAAATTCTTGCCTATTGTCACTGTTTGCCTGGCAAGAGACCCTAGGGGCTCCAAGCCAAACTTCTATAGAGTCAGAAGAAGATTAATTCTTTCATGGAAGGGGAGCAAACTTATTCTAAGAGAGAGCTACTCTACTGTAGTAATGAAGGAAACAACATGACATGCTAAACTTACACCATAACCTAACTAACCAATTAAACAATTATGCTAAGAAGAATTGCTAAATCACACTAACCTAATACTAATTATCTAAGCTACAGAAGTAAAGAGCATCAAAACTAGACTAAGGTGTAATAAAGAAACTTAGGCTAAATCTGGTGGAAAAAGCAATCAGAGGTCAAAATTAGTGAAAGGAGGATGTGAAGAGCAACAATGAATAGGAACTATTGGATCAGTCGGGTGAAAGGCAAATGAATGACAAAGATTGGATCGCAGGAGGTTACGTAGATAGATGGGCGGACAGGCTTAACTAACAGGATGAACGATGGAGATCATATCGCGGCGGTTGAGTGAATAGATGAACGAACATGGTTAACTGGAGATGGAAAACTGGGATTATATCATGGAGGCTAAGTCAAGAGATGGATGGACAAGATTAATCGACATATGGATGGAGGAGATTAGATCGTGGGCAAAAGAAATGTGTGGAAATGACAGAGTGAGTTTAGAGGCCGGTAAGCTATTTATCGTGTGCCATGAAAGCTGTAAGTGGTTTTCTAAAATTTTGCGCGATTAGCCTAACTGGACGACACGTAGCATGGAGAAACCACTCTCATCGCATGCCCTCAGGCAGATAACGATCGAATATAATCCACGTGATATGGCGCGATAGCCGTCGGATCTAGTGAGGAAGATCAACAGTGGAGATTTGATCGAGATAGTTGGCGAGTGGGTGCACGATAGCCATCGTATCTGGAAAGGCTGATCGACAGTGGGGATTTAAAGTGCAAAAGGTCAGCGTTAAAAGTGAATCAGGCAGTGATTGGGAAGTTTTTTTGGTGATCAAATGACGAGAAAGTGATGTAAGAGGAATGTGATGGAGGTGGTTTCAAATGAAAATGATAGAGAAAACTAGTGTGGGTGAACAAATAATTGCATTAAACAACGAACTCCATAGCCCATGCGAGAACCAAAGATTGTGTTTTTGGGGTTGCTATAGGGTCCCTTCCTCAAGTCATGGTCCCAGAGGGAGGAGATGAGGCCAAGACACCTACGCACAACTTGATAGTGATCTTTTTCCTTTAACTAACCTGTGAACTGAAAGAAGGCATAAATGAAAGTAAACTGAAGCACAACACAAATGAATAGAACCAGAAAGCTACTTTAGCAAATAACCAATGAAAAACCATGAATCTATTTAAGCAAATGAACAAGTAAACCAGAAAAGCTATTTAAGTAGGTAAACAGAACCAGGAAGCTACTTAAACAAATGAACATAACAGAACTCTATGCTAGCATAAATGTACAGTAAAGAGGAGTTGTGGCTGCTTGGGTTGGGCCCTAACCCAAGAGCTTTAGCCCTCGAAGTTAACTCAGAGTTGGCTTAAACAAAACTCATTCTTATTGTAGAAACCATGGATTACAGAGCAAACTGTCACAAGTCTTTGCAACTCAGAAATAAAACAGAGTTTTACAATAGAAGTCTGAATCCTATTGAGGTCCTCAACCTCTCTATTTATACATTTGAAGTCTCTAACGACTTCCTTCCCATTAGGGAGGCTTGGCCTCTAACTCAAGAAAAATTGGTTTGTGTCACTTTCACTTGCTCGACTGTCTTTTAGTCTTCAACGTGATGGTTGTGTGCACTTCGAACTGATGGTGGAATATTTGAATGGAGGGGTAGTAAATGAGGAGGATTTACCTCCTATAGTTACTCTCCCTTGTCCCATTCGAGTCTTTACCAAGGTCTTTGCCATAGTTCTTTGCTTTTATCCTTTCTACCTGCATTTTCCTTGCTTTTATCCTTTATTCCCACATTTTATGCACATTAGACCACAATGAAACATATCCAACTCTAACTTATTTCATAAACAAAATATAATCAAAAGTATGCAATAAGTTGTGAGAATAGTTGGTTTGACTAAGCTAGGAGGTGAATTAAGGCCAATTAAGGTCCATATAATTTCTCAATGATGAGGCTCATCATCACCCCCCTACTAAATGTATTTCTCATCCTTTGAGAAACTTAGTCAATATCCATGTCCTCCATGGCTCTGGTAGCCTCTCTGACATCCCATGCTTCTACTGTGGTCTCTTCTTCTTGTTGATAGAAGCTTGCTTTCCTTTCTATTTCTTCCCACTACCTCTTTTCCTCTTCTTCATTTCTCCCTTCTAGCATCCCTAAGAGTAGTGGTGGATTGAGTTTTAGGCCTATTCAATTGACCTTCAACCTTTTCATTGATTGCTTATACATAGGTGTCCTATTGAGTGCCTCTCTCAACCTTTGAGGGGAGTGATATTCTCTTATCTTAAAGCTGTGTGGTAGTTTTTTCCATTTCCTTTAGAAGGCGTGTGTATTATCATCTCTTAGCAGCCTAAACATATTTTTAAAATGTGAAATTGCTTGCTCTTGGGCAACAAGATATCTAAGTGCTAGTTGAGGATCATTTGCAATTAGATTATGGGCTCTGATTAGGGTGTTGGCTTGTTGGGGCCTGACCCAAGTTCGAAGTTAATTAGCCAAACAAATCCCTGTACTATTGGCCCTTTCAGCAACAGTCCGCAGAATGCAGGCTGAGGTCTCACCTGAAGTAGTATGGGAGGGTGCTAGAACCAGGTTTCTACAACCTTGAGATGTTTGAGAGGTTCAACTAGTCCACTATTTGTTCCTTTGTTTAGGTTGCTTCACACACTTTCCCATTACTCGTGACCTGATATACTACCTTCGCACAGTCCTAACCAGGGCCTGTGGAGCTCCCGCGCCGCGCTCTACTCTATTACCCGAGATCTTACTTATCTTCTAGTACTAGTTAATTACCTTTGCCTACTTGAACGTCTTAAGTTATAATTAGCTATACAAAACATTCATATAGGTTCACGCAGTAAATAAATAGTATACTTGCAAATTATATCCAATCATGCATTGAACCAGGAAAAGATACACAAAAATATAGTAAAAATTCTCTTTATTGATTCTCCCAATGGTTATAGACTAGACCTGCCCTGCGCACTCAACTGCAGGGGTCTACGCACTCAGTTGCAGACCACTAGGCCTCTGTGCACTCAGCTGTAGAGACTTCTCCTACTCTATGACCCACAGACACACTTTACACTATGACTCAATCACTTAGACTTCTCCTCTTCTTTTCTATCTTCCATTAGTTATCTTATGCACTTAGAGCCTCGCTCTATTTATACAATGCCATGGTCCATGGACCATGGGTAGGTCTATCTAGCCAACGTTACATTACAAAAACTAGGGTGGACAACCCTGTGACTGTATTATAATTTCGCACCTTGCGCCCATAATTTGTGGAGCTTTTACAAGAATACTTGGTCAAAACTTGGGCTTTAAGTCCCAAAACCTGCCTTGGAGGGATTCCATAACCAACAAGCCCCCAACAAAAACATCGTGACATGTCGTTGAGTCACTTTGTCAGCGTAGAGATATTTGTGCGAAGTCCCTCCAACTATGCTCGAAGTGAAACAGGGTTAGTAGCGCACTGAGTTGTTGCTTGATGGATCTGTTGCATGCGTTGTTCCGAGATTGCGGTTTCGGAAGTGCTTCTCTACATCAGTGCATGTATCCCCTACATGTGTGTGAGCTTGCCTTCAATTTCTGCTGTGATGGTGAAGGCCTCGTTGATCCAAGGCTGAACACATGCTTTCAGGACTGCTTCCTTGTGTCGTGTTGCGTCCACCTGTTATTTTAGCGCTTTGGCCTATTGCATCCGCTCGATCCTCTGAGTGAGGGCCACTGTCTGTGCAGTTCCTTTGACACCGTCATACTGTTGTTGGAGTTCTCGCGCCTCTGTCTCTAAATGCTGGATGTTTGGGTCCTCCTTCATATTTGTGAGGACCTCAAATGATTCTTCCAACATGTTGGTGCAATCTTGCACTTTCTGAGGTCTAGTATTGCAACAATAATGCTGCAACTCCTGGGGCTTCCTTGTTTACTTTTATCAACCCGGTAGTTTGTAACAAACTTGGAAGCGACGGTGCTATATGCATAAGTACTAGCTCTTACTGCAAGCTGTCACTTGATCAACTGGCGCAAGTTCGCTAGGAGCTTAAGCCAACTTCTATGAGTTTTCAGAAGAAGCTTTTACTATGATGGAAGAAAGCCAACTCTAGAGGGGCTATTGTACTTGCAAAAATAGAAAGAAAACTGAAATGGAACGCAAACCCTATCAAACCCTAATTTACCCACTAACCCTACTTTTGCAAGAAAAGAGATGGAAGCTGGTGAAATGAGTGCCATTGATTACTGAAAAGGTAAATTGCATTTATTCAAGCTACTTCTGAAAAGAAATGTGGAGAAATCGTCTTTTTGTAATTTTGAGTATTTTTTATGTGGGATTATTATGCTTCTGATTTTAACTGGTTGTGACTGTGCAGAGGTCTGGTGGTAAAGGAATATGGAGTTGGATTTTGAATAAGGTGAGGAAGATGTGGAGGGGTCCTAAGAAGCCGTTGGTACCCTTCTGAAGACTTCCATTGCGATCAGACTTCGGAAAATCACTCACAAGAAATTCTACAGGAGGCTGCAGGGGATCTATAGAGGGTTCTATAGGAGGATCTACAAGAGGAGGCCGAAAGTGGTTTTTGGAGGTTTGAAGGTGGAAAAATGATGGGAAAAGGGAAATGAAGGCTAGATGAAGGTGTTGATGGGTCTAAGACTTGTCAAGGAAGGTCAGAGAAGAACATGATGGTTGAATTTGTTCAAATGGCAAGAAAGCAGCTTTATGGAAAAACACAGAAATTAGCACAGATTGGTGAAATGTTGTGAATGAGCTGAGAAATCTAGGAGAAGTGAGCTGGTGTTGGGTGTGTTATGGAGGGATGGTGAGCTGAGATGTCCTACATGAGGTCTGCGCATTCACTTATCAAAATTGACCAAAGAAAGAACTAAAAACAGATTTTTGTCTAGCTTAACCTAATTCCTGACCTAAAGACAGAAAATGCCGATCAGCAACCTATGAACAGAAAAGCATGTGAGAAAACTATGTTAAATTAACAGGAAATGATCGAAGCATGTGAACCTAAGCTACTATCAACTTTTCCAAATCAATTTATCACACTAGCAGTTGCATGAAAGAGAAAAACCTGTGTTTTTGGTGGTAGCAGTAGTGCCTTGACCTCAGATCATAGTCCCAAGAAGGGAGAAAGGAGATCAGGGCCTGCTATGGCATTTTTGAATCTTATTTTTTCACTACAGCAACCTATTGAGCCTCAAACCTGCACCTTCCTATACATCCTCTCAGCCTTCTTTTTCCACTTACTTCATCCACCAAGCTGTTAAATCATTGCATTATAGTCTAAAAAGAGCTTTTGACATGGTTTTCTAACTATGCTTATGACTATTTTTTGGTTTAGATTTTTGTTTAGGTAGCTGCGGAAACTTGTCAGTTTCCGCAGCCAACACAGGTTTCTGCAGCCAGCACAGGTTTCCGCAGCCATTTTGTTAAAGGCTATGCTACAGGTGTCCTATGAAGAAACGAGCCACATGGGCAAGCTACAGGTGATGTGTACATGGAACGTGTCCCTTCAGATCAGCCAAATCATCCATAAATGGTCACGGTCAACAAGGGTCAAAGGCAAAGCCAACCAAGGAATTTAGCGGTGGAACGTCTCTGTTTTGAGCACGTGAATGTTTACGTGGCACAGTCCTCAGCTCACGGAGATATTGGTACACCTGGAGATCAACCCCGTAACCTGAATCCAGCAACTACCACTCCAAGGATTTAATGGACATGATGACCATTACGCTAGATCTCGGGCTGAGGAGATCTACGTGCCTCTGGCAATGCAGTTAAACAGCATAGGATTTAGGAGTTAGTTACAACACTTTTCATTATAAATAACGCGTTGATAAACGCTGTGTGTTTAAGTTTTTGAAATGTAATTTTTGAACTGTTGTTATCACTCCATTGTACCCTGTTTTATGTGTTTTGCTACTTCTTTAATACATGAGAAGACTTCTTTCCTGAGCTCATTTTTGTGACTGTTCGTTGACTGACTGAGGTGGCAGAGGGCCCCTGCGCACTAAAGCCCTGTATAGTTCTCATTTGATTTTATTGTGTTTTTGCTTTCATAATTATTAGCTTGTATATAACATGTTGTTTTGATGTTTTTAATTCACTGTTGTTTACATTTTCATTTATGTTTTCATATAGCTGTCAACTGATCAGTGCTTTTCTACAGGTTTTCTTAGGTAGCCAGGGCAAATTTTCATCTTTTTGATAACTACTGACATATGAGATCATCTTGTCCTTCCTGCTAATTTTCATTTTCTGAAGTTTAATTCCAGCACTGTCATTTTTCAAATTGTGTTTTGCTTATTTATTTTCCTGCTACTTAGACATCATACTACTCATTTGTTTATGGTTTCTTTCTATAGTCAAGTGACTCTACTAGTAAGGAATTAGAATATTACTTATTGTAGTGTGATTTAGTTTGCTTTCTTGCAATTTAGATATCATATTGCTTAACTTGTTCATGATTGCTTCCCATAAGGTAGATTGAGCTGAAGGGTAAAGGATCAGAAGAGTTGAAGTAGTGTGATTAGTTTCCTTTATGCAATTTAATTTCTTGCAATTTAGATATCATATTGCTTAACTTGTTCATGATTGCTTCCCATAAGGTAGATTGAGCTGAAGAGTAAAGGATCAGAAGAGTTGAAGTAGTGTGATTAGTTTCCTTTATGCAATTTAATTTCTTGCAATTTAGATATCATATTGCTTAACTTGTTCATGATTGCTTCCCATAAGGCAGATTGAGTTGAAGGGTAAAGGATCAGAAGAGTTGAAGTAGTGTGAATTAGTTGCTTTGCTTTCAGTCTTTGAGTTGCTTTAAGTTCAGTTTTTACTTTCTTTTTCATATAGCAGTAAGGATACTGGGCCATTGTCATTAGTTCACTGTTTGATACATTTACTTCCTCTTAAGAATTGATTTCATTACAGTTATTTTAGAGCTTTTTTTTTTAACACTTTTAAGTTTGGAAAATCATTGTAGAAATCACCATTACCATCCATACTTAACTTTCATTTTCGCCATCACACACTAGGGAATCCATAAAAGATAAATCAAAAACAAACTAAAAAACTCAAAAATGACAAAAGACTAAGAAAATGGTTATCTTGTACATATATTACACTTCACTTCGTCAGTTTACGAATCCCGGATTGAAATTTTAATCAGCAATTTAGAACACACTAAATTGACCAAACATTTTGGCGCCGTTGCCGGGGAAGTGAAATTAGGTAGCCAATTTCTTAAAAAAAAAACAAGAAAATTTCAAGGAAGGTAAAAATTGATAATTTCTCAAAGTATGCTCTCCTCTTGCACCTAGTGTGATCTGGAGGATCAGAAAAGAGAAAGTTATTGGTTTAATAGTTTCTTGAGTATGCTCTCTTCTTGCACCTAGAGTGACCTGGAAGATCAGAAATAGAATTATTAGCCCGACTTGAAGAAAAATAAAAAATGACATGCATAGAGCAAGAGATTCTAGGGGAAGGTTTTTAGCTAGAGCTAAGAGTTCGATTTTCACAACTCCTTCTACCTCAAGGAATAGACAAGAGACACCTCCATCATCTCCAACCTACACTCCTAGCCCTAGGATTCCTGGAATTCAAGAGACAGTAGTTGAGTTAGGAGACTCTTCCTCACCATCCATCGAATCTGAATTAGGAAAAGATCCTTTCTTTTCTTCTACAGGGAGACACATTGTAATTGAAGACGTAGAATCATCTGAGGAAGAAGAGGGAGAAATTCCTCCTCGTTCGCCATTAGTAGAGGAACCAGAGGACTCTGAAATCTCTGAGAAAACTACCATGACAGAAGAGGGAGTTAACGGATTTGGTAGAGGTAGAGGTAGAGGAGGAGGAGGAAATAATGGAGGAGGTAGAGGTAACAATGGGGGAAATAGGGATGGAGATAACTCATTTGGATTTCCTATAGTCGATGAGGATTCTCGAGCAACAATGAAAAATATTTCACCATCTGTCCTCCCAAACTTTCATGGGTTAAGAAATGAATATCCTGAAACATTTCTATTTGAGTTTGAGGTCGTGTGTCGAACCTATGATTATCTGGAAGACTCAAAAACTCAAACTGTTTCCTTCAACATTGAAAGGAGCTAGTTTGAAATGGTTCATGGGATTACTCACTCAATCCATTAGGACTTGGAATGATATGAAACAAACATTTCTGGATAGATACATGGATTATTGTATGCCTACCAACCACAAGGATGAAGTATTTAAAATGGTATAAAGAGAAGATGAAAACTTGGAGGATTTACTTGAAAGATTCCAATACAATCTGAAAAGAGAAAAAATGAGTAACTTAGATGAGGAAACCTTGAAAGCCCTTCTATTAAAAGCCACTAGAGATGAATGAATAGATATTTTGAACATGATGGGAAAAGGAGACATATCTCAACTTCCACTTCATAATATAGCAGAACTGTGTGTCCATCTCTCAAGAGGAAAATCTAAAATTGGAAAAGGGCCTAGAGATCCTTCTCTCATCAGAGCAAACAAATCTGCAACTGGATCAATAAGTAGGGCTGAGATTGGCAATATGCTTGATGAATTCAAAACCGATATCTTAAGGAGTCTTAGTGAGCAACTAGACACTCTTAAGATCCACAATAAGCAGAAAGCAGAAGCTGAAGCTTTAGCCATCTTTTGCCCAAAATGTAGAAAAAAACATGCTCTCAGGGAATGTCCCTTGGATGCAAAAGTTGTAGAAACATGTGCGATTTGTTCAGAGAATCATGAGACCAAGGATTGTCCTTCAATTCCTGGGCTCAAAGCTGTCTTTCAAGAAGATCCAAATACAATTGAGTCTCTTTGTTTTGTTGCAAGGAGACCTTGGCAGGGGCAACAAAATCAAGGGTTTAACAACTCTATGAACTTTCAACCCCCACCAAATTGGAATCCTTGGCAACAACCTTGGTCCCAACCTCAAAATTCTTTTCAATCATGGGTACAAGGTATGCAAAATCCTTATGGGAGATTTGTTCAATTTTATCAGTATCCTCCATATTTTCAAAACCAACAAGCTCCACAACTTCCAAATCAAAACCCACAACTATCATTGCCATTTCAACAACAAAAACCCTCTCAACAGAACCCAAATTCTCAAGTCTTGCTTCCATTCCAACAGAAGTCAAATCAACTTCCTTCCCAGCCATTGCCAAACCCCAATAATAAAAACTCTCAAAATGCTTACATGGTAGAAGGTCAACAATTTCCTGCCTATATGATTGTTCCTCTCAATGATGTACAACTCAGATCTGGTAGAGTTCTAGATAAACCTTCTATAGATGCCCAAAATCAAAGCATTTCTGAGGAAGAATCTCTTGAAGCCAATAAGGGTTTTGAAGCATCTCTTCAAAACCCAAACACTCAGAAAGAAAAAGAAAAAGAACTAACCCCCACAACTCCTATAGTTGAGCAACCTGCATCTTCATCCATACCTCCTTTTCCTGAAATATTACAAATTGACAAAGGGGTGGAAAAACAAATCTTGCTGCCTGACTATGATTTTCTAGATGAATTGAAGAATGTCTGTATCAAGATTCCCTTGTTACAAGCCATTAGATAGATTCTTATTCTAGCAAAAACAATAAAGGAGTTGAGTCTTAAAAGACCAGGAAGGAAACCTAGAGATACAAGAAGAATCCACCTGGTACGAAAAATTGCAGACATCATGATGGGAAAAATTACTATGCAGAAGTATGTAGATCCCAGTAGTCCAATTGTCAAAACACATATCAATGGGGTAGAAATTCCAAATAATTTGATTGATTTAGGGGCTGCTATCAACATTATGAGTAGACAGACTATGGAACAACTGAAACTTCCTAATCTTCTCTTTACACCTACTTTACTGCAACTTGCAGATCGATCAATTATTAAACCAGATGGTGTATTAGAAGACATTTCAGTCTCCTTAGACTCTTGGGAATATCCAGTAGATTTTATGATTTTAACCCCCAAGAGTAATTTAGGAGGACACCCTCTCATCTTAGGAAGACCTTGGCTAGCCACAGCCGATGCTTTCATCAGTTGTAGGTCTGGGGATATGTATATTTATGATGGTAATTCGACAAAGAAATTCAATCTGTATCCTCCAGCAAAAGCAATTACAGGAATAGGAGATAATGAGTGGATTGATGATGAAGATACTATACAACCTGTCTTTACCATTTATGAAGTTAGTGAAGATAGTCAAATTCTGAACACATTAGAAAACTTCGAAACATCTTCAGAATATGACCACACACAATTTCAGTTAGATTCCGACATTGAGTATTTATCATCTAGACAAATGTCTCTTTTCTCTATGGAAGAGTTTGGCAGTTCCGCCATTGAGATCTTTCCAGGAAAAACATTGAATATCAACAAAAATTTGGAAAGATCACAACAGGAAGAACTAACCAAAATCTTGCAAAAACATTCTACTGCATTTGCATGGGAATATACTGATATGAAAGGTATTGATCCTAAGACTTGCATTCATCACATCTACATTGAGGAAAACAGTAGACCATTCAGACAACCTCAGAGAAGGATGAATCCAAACCTTAGGGAGATAGTGAAAGAAGTGCTCCAAAAGTTACTTAATGTAAACTTCATTTATCCAATTTCAGATAGCAGATGGGTTTCTCCTTTGGTTATAGTACCTAAAAAGAATGGTGAATGGAGGGTATGCATTGATTACAGGGAATTGAACAAAGCAACTTTGAAGGATCACTTTCCTTTGCCCTTAATCGATTAGGTATTAGATACTTTAGCAGGCCAAAAAGTATTTTTCATTTTTGGATGGTTTTAGTGGTTACAATCAGATTCAGGTAGCACCTGAAGATCAGGACAAGACCATATTTAACTGTCCATGGGGAACTTTTGCTTACTGAGTACTTCCTTTTGGATTATGTAATGCACCCGCAACATTTCAAAGGGCAGTACTAGGAATCTTTTCCGATCTAATCCATGATTGTGTAGAGGTTTATATGGATGATTTTACAGTTTATGGTAATTAGTTTGAAGATGCATTAGAGAATTTGGAAAAAGTCCTTATAAGATGTAAAGAAACAAACCTATCATTAAGTCATGAAAAATGATTTATGATGTTTACTGAAGGGATTGTTTTAGGACATCATATTTCAGGAGATGGGATTAAAGTTGATAGATCAAAAGTTGAAGTCATCTCCAAGCTGCCTATTCCAAATTGTCAAAAAGATGTTAGAAGTTTTCTTGGATTTAATGGATACTATAGAAGATTTATTGAAAAATTCACCAAAATAGCATCTCCACTCTTCAAATTACTTACAAAAGACTGTGAATTCAAATGGGATCCTGATTGTCAATCTGCATTTGAAACTTTAAAAACAAGAATATCTGAAGCACCCATTTTGAGAGGGCCAAATTGGAAACTTCCTTTCCATATTCCCACAGATGCTTCAGATACAGCTCTAGGAGCTGTGTTGGGACAAAAGGATTTAGTTCCTTATGCCATTTACTACACTAGTAAAAATTTGACTCCCACTGAGTTAAACTACACTGTGACTGAGAAAGAGTTCTTAGCTGTTGTTCATGCAATCAATAAGTTTAGACACTATATAACTGGCTATGAAACTTTTGTCCATACTGATAATTCTGCAATTAGATATCTCATGAATAAACCTGTTACTAATGGCAGAGTTACAAGATGGTTCTTACTTTTACAAGAATTCAATATTACTGTGTTGGATAGACCAGGGAAACAAAATACAGTAGCTGATTTCTTGTCTAGAATCCAAAATACTAACGAAGATTCTCCTGTAGAGGATAAGTTTCCAGATGAATATTTGTTTGCAGTAACTACTAAGACTTCTTGGTATGCAGATATTGCTAACTATTTGGTTACAGGGAAGCTACCTCCACATTTATTTCCTAATGAAAAGAGAAGAATTATTCAGGAGAGTTCGAATTATTCATGGATTTCTAATGAATTGTTTAAAACAGAGCTAGATTGTGTGATCAGAAGATGTGTTCGGGAAGATGAAATGCTTGACATCCTCAAGGCATGTCATGATGAACCATGCGGTGGACACTTTGCTGACAAAAGGACGGCCTATAAAATCCTTTCTTTAGGATATTATTGGCCTTCCCTTTTCAAAGATGCAAAACAATATGTCAGAAGGTGTGACAGCTGCCAAAGAGTTGGGAGACCGACTCTTTCAAATGAAATGCCATTACAACCATAGGTACTCATCAAACCCTTTGAAAAATGGGCTTTAGATTTTATTGGACATATTAATCCACCATATAGACAAAAGAAGTATATATTGGTATGCACTGATTATGTCATTAAATGGGTAGAAGCTAAAGCATTGCTTTTTTCCACTGAAAATTCAGTTGTTCAATTTCTTTTTGAGGATATTTTTACTCATTTTGGTGTCCCAAGAGAAATTGTGACAGATCAGGGAAGTCAATTTACATCTAACTTGATGGAGAAGCTGATGGAAGAATACAAAATCAAGCACAGAAAATCTACTCCTTACCATCCGCAAGCAAATGGCCAGGTGGAGTCTACAAACAAAGTTCTTGAGAACATCATCACCAAAACTGTTCATCTACATAGAAGAGATTGGGCAGAAAGTTTTCCTGAAGCCTTATGGGCCTACAGAACTACATGGAGGAACACAACAGAACATTCTCCCTATGAACTTGTTTATGGGAAGAGGTCCTGTTCCCCATTGAGTTTCAAGTCAAGACTTTCAAGATGGCAGTCCAGTTGGGGATGAATCTATCAGAAGCCCAAAAGCACAGAATGGAGTAGCTGAATGAGCTAGATGAGATCAGACAAGAAGCAATTTTAAGGACTGATCTAGTTCAACATCAAAGAGCTAAGTGGCATGACAAATACATCAAAGAGAGAAAGTTTCAAGAGGGAGATTGGGCGTTACTGTTTGATTCCAAGTTTAAAGACTTCAAAGGAAAATTTCAGACTCATTGGCTTGGGCCATATGAGATTGACAAAGTCTTTAACAATGGAGCGGTAAGAATCAAGGCCATTGATGAATTTCGAACTCCTCTCATTGTGAATGGCCACCGATTGAAAATTTATCATAAGCCACTCTCAAAAGAGGAATTTGTCAAAATGTTCCAAGAGAATTTTGCAATAAGGCTAGTGGAGAAGAATCCTTCTCCCCCACCAGCCTAGTCTTTTATTCTTTCAGTTAAAAAAAAAAATGTATAAGCCTAAAAACCAATCATAGATTGGAAGTCTTATACAGAAAATATGGAGTGAAAATCAAGGACACTTGACACTCTATATTTTCTAAAAAAAAAAAATCTCCTCTCCTTCTCTTTCCATTTCACTTCACCTCCATCTCATTCTCATTTCCATTTCACTTCACCTCCATCTCATTCTCATTTCCATTTCACTTCACTCCACTTCATTTTCATTTCATTCCACTCATTCCATTTCATTTCATCAATAAAAGTCCCTTTCAGGACTATTTTCATTCAATTAGTTCTTCTCTAACCATCTTTGTTCAGCTAAGTGGGTGCTGTCTCAGTTTCCGCAGCTGGAAGCCATTTCCGCAGCCAGAAGCAGTTTCCGCAGCCAGAAACGATTTTCGTAGCCACCATCACTCTGCTTTTCAAATTTACAGTCAACTGTTAGTACAATAATCATGAAATGCAGGTGTAAGTGAGAAAATACCATGAAGACATGGGGCATCTCCAAGACATCAAGGAAGAGAAATTGGTTAAAAGCTATGGGCAAGAAATGACAAAGTTTCCAAAGGTATGAGCAATTTTTTTTATCAAATAACAATTCAAGTCATAATTACGCATAGTTATCAAACCATAAAAAGTTCTACTACATGCAATGATTTGATACGATGGCTCCATTAAACCACTCCTATTCCACGATATCACTCCACACACCTTGCATTCATTTCTCCAACGGTCTCATGATTATTTCGAGTTTAAACTCAAGATGGACTGCACTTTCATTTATTACCCATACTCTTGAGACGTGACCTATTTTGTTACGATTCTTCTTAGCCGTATTTTCCGCAGCCATCCATTGAGACGTGTAACAATTTCATACACAGTCATCCGATTCAAAAGAATCCCGACGTTACTCCATTTGTTTACCACTCCATTAATACCATACTCCTCACATGCATCCGCATTTTATTTTATGAACTCAACACCCTCTGTTCCTCCTGTAATTCAGGTATTTCCATTCCCTGTTCTCCATTTTTTATTGCAGCCACTACAGTTATCCTAAACCCCGATTGCAGCCACTACAGTTTATTCTAAATCCCGATTGCAGCCACTACAGTCTATCCTAAACCCTGTAACCAAGCCATTTTTTCTCTCTGAACCCTCACACGCAGAAGAAATCTCAGTTGAAATTCAAAACAGAGGATGGGAAAATTACTGAGAGTAGAGCCAGAAGGATCGAAATACTTGGAAGGTTATCCTCAAACTAAAGAATTGCTGAAGAAAGCCAGATGGTTACGATTTATCCAAAAGTTTAAAGGCCATAACAAGGACGTGACCAAAGCTTTTGCACGGTCTTTTGATGGTCAAACAGTGGAGATTGGAGACTTGAAGCTCACGGTGACTGAGGCCACAGTAGCAGCTGCCACAGGCCTACCTCAGGAAGGTGAGAGGTGGTTCAAAAATAAAAGTGTGGACGGTCAGATATGGAGAATTATGCTACAAAACCAAGGTATGGATACCACCGTGTCTACAAGAGGCATCCCTGTTCATGCACTAAAAGAGGAATGGTCTAGTTTGTTGTTAGTTATCCAAAAATTTATCACGTGTGAAGGACGTTTTGGTTCTATGTATATGTATTATGCTAGACTAATGATGAATTTATTAGAGGGTCACACTCTTAATTTGCCTCATTTTCTGCTGTTGAGTTTGAAAAAGATGAGTATTACAATTCAAAAACACATAGGCAACATTGAACCTCATCTATATCACCATGGACTCATAAAAATTCTTATTGAGGACCAGCTGAAGAAAACTAAAGATACTTGGGAGAAATTCTTGATAAGAAACTACTTCCAAGATCCATCTGAGGCCTCTGGAAGTAGTCCACCGAAGATTCCAAAAAAAAGTAGGAGGAAAGAAAAGAACACTACAGTCCAAGACTCCCCTACTATAGAAACTCAAGAAACTGACCAAAAAGAAGAAGAAGATAGAGCTAAAGACAAGAAACATAAGAAAGAAAAAGGAAAAAGAACCATCCAAGAAGTATATCCATCCCCTGAGCAATCCATAGAGGAGGATTATCAACCACTGTCAGAAATATTAGTACATCTTGAGGCTACTGCTATAGCAAAGAAAAAGCAAAAAGGAAAACAGAGTACACAAGAAAGGAGTACTAGTCCATACTTAAGAAGGAGCACTAGGCTAAGAGGAAAGGGGAGTAAAACCCCAGAAAAATAGCCTCACTTTATCAATTTAGGTGAAGAGACACTTGAGAAATCTCCAGCTCGGCCAAGCATTGAATCAAGTCCTCCACATGATGAAAGCCCTTTTCGGCCAGAAATAGAGAGCAGTCCTCCTCCTCCACCAGATTTTGAGCTTAGTCCGAGAAAGACACCTGAGGTAGATCCCAATCAGCAAGAGGTATATAACTACCTGGAATCCTTAGAACAATCAGCTGCAGGTCCGAGTACCACTCCGCCACTAGATGCACAAGTTCAGTCCTTGAAACAGGAGGTATTTGAATTAGAAGTCCTAAATAGGTATATCAAGCAGGAAAATGAAGCACTCAAAGAGCAGAGCAAGGTAGATAATATTATCCATGATAACACCATGCTCCATTTAGGACTGTGGAAAAATAAAAACAAGAAACTGAAGAAAAAGTGCAAAAAGTTAAGCAGAGCATTGATTAATCTCAAGTTCAAATGTCTAGTTAGGAAACCCAGGATGATGTTAGCACCAAAGAAGAAGAAAAGAGGGCTAGATGTCCTAGCAGAAGCCTCAGAACATATGGATTAGAGGGAAATGACTAAATTTTGGTTGCATGAGGATATGCAACACCTTCACAGTGGGGGTATGTTGAGCCTCAAACCTGCACCTTCCTATACGCCCTCTCAACCTTCTTTTTCCACTTACTTCATCCACCAAGCTGTTAAATCATTACATTATAGTCTAAAAATAGCTTTTGACATGGTTTTCTAACTATTCTTATGACTGTTGTTTGGTTTAGATTTTTGTTCAGGCAACTGCGGAAACTTGTCATTTTCGCAGCCAGCACAGGTTTCCACAGCCATTTTGTTAAAGGCTATGCTACAGGTGTCCTATGAAGAAACGAGCCACATGGGCAAGCTACAGGTGACGTGTACATGGAACGTGTCCCTTCATATCAGCCAAATCATCCATAAACGGTCACGGTCAACAAGGGTCAAAGGCAAAGCCAACCAAGGAATTTAGCGGTGGCATGTCTCTATTTTGAGCACGTGAAGGTTTACGTGGCACAGTCCTCAGCTCACGGAGATATCGGAACACCTAGAGATCAACCCCGTAACCTGAATCCAGCAACTACCACTCCAAGGATTTAATGGAAATGATGACCATTACGCTAGATCTCGGGTTGAGGAGATCTACGTGTCTCTGGCAACGCAGTTAAACAGCATAGGATTTAGGAGTTAGTTACAACACTTTTCATTATAAATAACGCGTTGATAAACATTGTGTGTTTAAGTTTTTGAAATGTAATTTTTGAACTGTTGTTATCACTCCACTGTACCCTGTTTTACGTGTTTTGTTGCTGCTTTAATACATGAGAAGACTACTTTCCTGAGCTCTTTTTTGTGACTGTTCGTTGACTGACTGAGGTGGCAGAGGGCCCCTGCGCACTAAAGCCCTGTATAGTTCTCATTTGATTTTATTATGTTTCTACTTTCATAATTATTAGCTTGTATATAACATGCTGTTTTGATGTTTTTAATTCACTTCTGTTTACATTTTCATTTATGTTTTCTTATAGCTGTCAACTGATCAGTGCTTTTCTACAGGTTTTCTTAGGCAGCCAGGGCAAATTTTCATCTTTTTGATAACTACTGACATATGAGATCATCTTGTCCTTCCTGCTAATTTTCATTTTCTGAAGTTTAATTCCAGCACTGTCATTTTTCAAATTGTGTTTTTCTTATTTATTTTCCTGCTACTTAGACATCATACTACTCATTTTTTTATGGTTTCTTTCTATAGTCAAGTGACTCTATTAGTAAGAAATCAGAATATTACTTATTGTAGTGTGATTTAGTTTGCTTTCTTGCAATTTAGATATCATATTGCTTAACTTGTTCATGATTGCTTCCCATAAGGTAGATTGAGCTGAAGGGTAAAGGATCAGAAGAGTTGAAGTAGTATGATTAGTTTCCTTTATGCAATTTAATTTCTTGCAATTTAGATATCATATTGCTTAACTTGTTCATGATTGCTTCCCATAAGGTAGATTGAGCTGAAGGGTAAAGGATCAAAAGAGTTGAAGTAGTGTGATTAGTTTCCTTTATGCAATTTAATTTCTTGCAATTTAGATATCATATTGCTTAACTTGTTCATGATTGCTTCCCATAAGGCAGATTGAGTTGAAGGGTAAAAGATCAGAAGAGTTGAAGTAGTGTGAATTAGTTGCTTTGCTTTAAGTCTTTGAGTTGCTTTAAGTTCAGCTTTTACTTTCTTTTTCATACAACAGTAAGGATACTGGGCCATTGTCATTAGTTCACTGTTTGATACATTTACTTCCTCTTAAGAATTGATTTCATTAGAGTTGTTTTAGAGCTTTCTTTTTGAACACTTTTAAGTTTGGAAAATCATTGTAGAAATCACCATTACCATCCATACTTAACTTTCATTTTCGCAATCACACACTAGGGAATCCATAAAAGATAAATCCAAAAACAAACTAAAAAACTCAAAAATGACAAAACACTAAGAAAATGGTTATCTTGTACATATAGTACACTTCACTTCGTCAGTTTACGAATCCCAGATTGACATTTTAATCAGCAATTTAGAACACACTAAATTGACCAAACACAACCTACTTGCACAATTAATACAAAAAAAACTATGCTAATCATCAAAAGCAACCTAATTTAACAAAGCAAGATGAACCTAAACAACAGAAATTATCTCCTGAATGAAAGAAAAAACATATAAATACACAAAGGAGGTGTTGGGAAGCTTGGGTTGGGCCCTAACCCAAGAGCTTCAGCCCTCTAGAAGAGATCAATGCTGGCTCAAAAACTGTTTCATCTTCATTTATCAAAAAACAGCAATTACCTCACATAAACTGTCTTCAAAAAGAACTCGAAAGTAAGCTGACCAATGTGTTGCACAAAAGTGAGAAAATCTACTAACAACTGGCTAACCTACTGAGGCTCGAAGCCTTCTTATCTATACAAATGGGCACTCCCAATAGTCCTAAAATCAAGGAACTCGACTTCCTAGAACTGAAGATAAACAACAGTCCTACTTGACTTGCTCGGTTGCCCCTTGGAATCATCAATGTGGGCCTTTGTGCTTCGAGTTGCTGATGGAGGATTTGAGGAAAGTGGTCATTAATGAAGGAGACACCCTCCCTACAAGTCCTCTTCCCTGTTTCCTTGAGTTTGGCTACCATTTTGCTCATAAATTCCTGGTCCTTGTCCAAAATTGTCCAAAAAATCTGCAATAAACACTTATTAGACTACATGGCAAAGTGACTAACCCAATTCACTCTATTGACATAAATATATTAAAAAACCTTCACAAAACTACTGAGAATGGTGGATTAAATCAAAATAAGAGGCAGAATGAGCCCATATAGTTACCCATTTCTGGGGCTCATCATCACCCCCCTGCTGAATGGGTTGCTCATCCTCTGAGCAACTAATCTAACTCTTCATCTTTAATGGCCCTGATAGATTCCTTAACATCCTAAGCCTCTGATGTGATGTCTTCCTCTCTGTCATGGAAACCTGCTTTCCTATCCACTTCCTCCCATTGTTTTTGTTCTTCCTCCTCTTTAACTCCTTCCAATAGTCCTAGCAGCAGTGGAGGATTGAATTTAAGACCAATCCAGTTGGCTTTCAAGTTTTTCATTGATTTCTTATATAGGGGCACTCTCCTCATGTCTTCCCTCATTCTGGTTGGGGAGTGATACTCCCTGATCCTTAGGCTATGTGATAATGTATTCCACCTTCTCATGCAGGCATGAAGGCATTCATCGCCAAACAATCTCTCCATATCTTCGAAATGAGAAATAGCCTGTGCTTGCTTGTCAACATAGTCAGGAAGAACTTGAGGATCGGCTGCAAGGTGTTGGTGGGCATAGATGAGAGCCAAGGGTTTTTCCCTTATCATCAGGGGCTCACTTAGCTCTTTTGCCATTATTTTCTGAATTTCCACTGCTCTCTTTTCTTCATGGCTCAACCAAGAAGCCATAGCCATGAGCTGTAAGTCTCTCAATGCAGCATTTGGATCCCATAAATTCATGTCAAGAAGTGCCATGTTGTGTAGGTAAAATTCTGCTAGCTTTGCTTTATCCTCGGCTAAACTATTATCACATAAATACATAAATTGGCCATAATCATGAAATGGTATTGTGCCCCTCTGGGCCAGTGTCTTAATCTGGAATTGGAGCCACTGATCTTTAAGATAAAATGCATATGATCTAGCTGGTTGTCTGCATTGCAAGGTCTCCATTGCCCAACTAGCCATGCAGGCTAACTGGGCTTCCTTTTCTTGCAGCTGCTTTTTCAAAATCAACACTTCAGTTCTTGCCTGGGATTCTTTTTCTTGTTGTTGTTTCATCAGTGTCTCACTATCTATCTGTGGTTCTTCTTCTTGTTTTTGTTTCTCTACTGCTTCACTATCTGCCTGGTGTCCCTCTTTTTGTTGTTGTCCTTCCAAGATTGACAACTTATTTCCTCCTTGAGGTTCCCTTTATTTTAGATGCTTTTTCAACAATTCATTTTCCTCCTATAGTTGAGCTCTTTTGATGCTCTTTATGTTCCTTACCATGCCCAATTCTCTACTCATCTCTCTCAACTTGTTTTCTATGTGCTCTATATCTTTGACCCCTTTAGATTTTGCAATCTGCATCTAGATGTGGGTCTTGACTCTTTCCTTTTCTAGTTCGAAGAAAAGAGGCACTGCAAATTTTTGTGGGATGATCTTCCCACCTTCCAGAAGGTTATAGTAGGAGCCTAAGTTAGGCTGAGGTCCAGGCTCAGGTATCTCTTTTGCCTTACCTTCCTCTTGGGACTGTTCTTCTGCCTTCTTTTCCAGTTTTTCAGTTTCTTTGAGCTTGGCCAGTGTCTCCTGTAGAGAAGTTTGTGCCTCCTGTAGGAATGCTTTAGAGTCCATCAATTTGATCCTTTCCTTCTAGGTGGAGGTCTTAGGACTCCCTCTCTTGTAAGTGATAGAGATTTTGGAGGGAGATTCCTCCCTTGTTACAGTAGGTGCATCCTCAATGATAATGGGTTCTTTTGAAGGTGGTTGAGGCTTACCCACCTTAATTCTGGTGCTCCTCTGAGCTTTGAAATACATAGATGTTTGTCTTTTTCTTTTCCCCTTTTGCTTAGATGGAGTGCTAAATGCAGCAAGAACAACTGTTGCTTCCCTTGCTAGTGTCTCAGGAGACACTTCTTCTTGTTGTTTTTCTTCTTCATCCTCTGCAGTTTTTCTTGTGTCTGCTATTTCTATTTTTGTTTTTGCTGTCTCTGGTGGTGTTTTATCCTTTTCTTGTTGAGTTTCTTCCTTTCTTGTGGCAGTCTTTTTCTGTGCTTTCTTGGGATTCTTCTTCTCAGCTTTTGTCCTCTTCCTCTTCTCTACTTTTGATGCTATTTTCTTTTCTGTCTTAGGTTCAACTGTGGTTTTGTCATGTTTCTCCTCTTCTTTCTGTTTTTCCTCTTTTTCTTCTTCTACTTGAATATTTTGTGCTTCCTCATGTATTTCCTTCTCAAGTTGCTCTTTCTTCTCCTCCTCTTCACTGTCAGATGGGATAAGGTAATCAGTCAAAGTTTTTATGTCATCTTCTTTAGACATGTTCTTGAAAATTTCTCAGGCTATAGGGATGGTATGTGTGGAGGGCATCCTCTACCAGTAATTTAATGAGCCCATGGTGGGCCAGTTGGTCTAGAACCCCTGCATTCAACTTGGTGCCACACTCTATCAAAGATTGGAGGAGGAAATATGGGAGACTGAGTTTTCTAGATGCAGGTAGGTCAATTCCATATCTCAGTTCATGCAATAATATGAAGTGATAACCATAAACTATACTTTATCTCCATTCATAGGAGATATATTTCATGATCTGGTAGCTGAACTCACCCCATGGATGAGGTATACTTGTCCTTCTGAACCCATTCTTATCCTCTATAGGATTTTCATCAGGTCAGGAAAATGTCTTTTTAGCAACCCGTCCTAGTGGTTTTTCTTCTTTTCTCCAGGGGAGCCCAAGTGGAAGATCTATGACTCTGTTGATGAATTCTAGTGTAAGCTCTATGGTCAAACCCCTGAAACTGACTGTAGCTTGGGTTTTTGAATGGGGTCTTAAAGACATTAAAAATTCCTCTGTCACCTCCTCATCATATCCATGAATTCTCTCAAAGAAAGGCATTTAGTTTGCCCTGGTGAAGAGGGCTACCACTTCTGGGTGTTCATGTAGTTTGGTGGAATTTAGGGGCTCTTTTCTCATGAAACCTCCCGTCATGACGTTTAGTGACTGCTGGAAATTCTCAGGTGAGGAGGAAGGCAACAAATTTCAAGACCGAAAACAGAGGAACAGCTGAGGCTTATCTTTCTGGAACCAGAGAGGGAATTTTTCATGTTTCTATTTTTCACAACAGCAATTTCCAATTTTCCCTCCCTTCAAACCCTGTTCTCAACCTAAATTTACTTGGGTTTTTTCTTTTTTAATGAAATAAATATTTTGACAAAACAGTGAGTATATAAGACAATGCTTTTCTTCTTTCTCACAAAATGAATAGGCCTCCAAATGCAAATTCACACTTTTCATAGGCTTGATTTTCTATGGTTGCACCCCTTCTTTATAGGAGAATACGGGGAAGAAAAAGACAGACTTTTAGTGCATAGAGTAAAATGGAGAGACTGTATATAATTAAGAAAAACACAGGCATACTTTTGTGTTCACCTTCCCTTCCTTTTTCAACCCAATACTTTGCTTCTAATCCCACCACCTTGTATGGATATATCACATGTAGAGTGGGTTTCTGAGCCTACCTCTTTTGGAGCTTGAATTTGGCAAAAGTTTTAAATTTTCTCTCTGCAGAGCTACTCCCTAGCCTTCCTATAGAAAGGCTCCTGTAGACTGTGTTTTCCGCTCCTGTAGAATTCGATAATGCTCCTGTGAACCCGATAAGTGAGAGGATTTTGAAAACTGGCAAAGAGTGACTGTTTTGATGTTCTAAAAGTGGTAGGTGAGTTGCTACAACCAAGAACTCGTCGATGCCAATGAAAAAAAAAGGTGGTGAAGGCTTATACCATAGTGTACTTAAGCTAATGGTGTGATCTGCGATGATGAGGTGAGGTGGCAGGAAGGGTACGTTATCCCCATCTGGGCCGTTGGTCCCTACTCCAGTGCCATTATGGTATTTCATGTCATCTACCTGCCATCACTTACATCATTCCCATTATACGCCGCCACCACTAACAGTTCTGAATTTTTCTTCCCGAGTTGACGGACCACACGTGCTGATTGCACCTTCTGAACTACTGTTTTTATTGGACGAGGCTCGTTTGAACTAAACGAGGGTGGCCAATTAGCTGGCCATTGATTTCACTTAATCGCGACCATCCCAATGGTTTATGCAGTTCCTAAATAATATTCATGCAACAGAGGAACGAGTTTAGCCACTTACCTCTTAGTCGCTACCGTGTTGTTCATGCTCAGACTTTGACACTTATTTTTTATCTTTTATTTTTTTATTACTGTTGTTGTTGGTACTCGTGGCCTCTAAACTGGTGGCTTGGCTACCTTATGTTGGTGATTTTCGATCAGGAACCTCTCCTTGCACGTTGCATACACCTTGGCTGCATTGACCTTGCCCCTGGAGATTGTTTTTTTTAAGGGATCAGTTGCTATAGGAATCCTGCACGATTTCTTGTAGCTGCTTCTCCCTCTAAAATTTCAGGCTGATGCTTGAGAAGGGATTGAAGAGACAGCTGAAGAAGGTTCTGAATGAAAGGAATAACAGCTGGAATACATCAGATAAGAAACAAGTGAAGAATGTTGCTGTTTTATTCATCATTTTTTTTTAAACAAAAGAAATAGAATTTTGTGTTTTCTGTGCAGGGAATAAAAAGTGAGTGGAAATGTAGGTGTGCAAGGATGGGATGGAGAATTAGGAGGATGAATAGTGGTAGGGAGGTCCACAGGCCTTCTGGACAAATTTCTAGCCCTTAGATTCTTTTCTAAACTCGATTTTGAGCTCTCTGTGATTTCTACAGGAGCCTCCTGTAGAATGCACGGAGTTTCTTGTAGGATGCAAGATTTTCAGAACAAGTGAGATCAAGGCCTGGGAAAAGACAATGGCAATGGAGGAATGAGATATAGAGGGTGTATGCAACCTGACCATGTATTTTTTCCCTCTGTGACCCTTTTACAATTTGCAATGAATTCAAAAGAAGTTAGTTTTTTCTTTTTTTTTCATCTTTTTTTTTTTTTTATGAGACAGCTGGGGTGCCTTCAGGAGGTTTTCACCCTCACTTCCTGCCCTGGGCACCTCCGAAGGTTTTCACCCTCACTTCCTGCCCTGGGCGCCTCCAAGAGGCTTTCACCCAGGGATCTTTTATTCCTTTTTTCTATTTTTTCTTTATGTTTTTTTTTTGTCTCTTTTTTTTTTTTTTTTTTTTTTTCTTTTTTTTCTTTTTTTTAGGGTGTGGGTGGAGTGGACGCAGAGACCTACTCCACTACCAACACTGTTTTACCCAGATTCTCAATGAATTCCTACTTGGGGAGAGGCTTCCTATAGAGCTTCAACCTATGCCCATTGACGAGCATGGGGATGGCTTCTTCATCGATGGTCTGGATCAGAACTGAACCATTATCATTGCATTTTTCTACTGTGTATGGTCCCAGCCATCTTGTCCTCAATTTTCCCTTGAAATATTTATATCTTGAATCATACAGCAGCGCCCAATCTCCTTCCTGGAATTTTTTTTCTTTGAGGTGTCTGTCATGCCATATTTTTCTTTGAAGTTGGACTACCTCTGAGTGGAGAAGGGCCTACAATCTCTGTTCATCCAATCCATTCAGTTGAAGTAACCTTTCTTTTTGTGCATGGCTGAGATCTAGGTCTAGCTAAGCTGCCATCCTTAATGAGTTATATTCAAATTCTATTGACAACAGAGCCTTATTCCAATAGACTAGCTCATAGGGTGTGAATCTTGTGGTGGTTTTCTAGGTGGTGTTATAGGCCCAGGTGTCCTCAACTAATCAATCTGCCCAATCTTTTCTGTTGTTGCTCACTACCTTAGTCAAAATCCCTTCCAAACCTTTGTTAGTGACTTCCACCTATCCATTTGCTTGCGGATGATAAGGGGTGGAAGTTCTATGCTTAATCTTGTGATGTGTGAGCATGTCTTCAATCAGATTGGAGGTAAACTGACTCCCTTGATCTGTGACTAACTCTCTTGGATAGCCAAACTTGTAGAAGATATTTTACCTCAAAAACTCAGCTACTTTTTCTTCTGTTTCTACCTTGATCACCTTTGTTTCTGCCCATTTTGTCAGATAATCAGTACACACAATGATGTAAGGTTTCTGTTTTGAAGGAGGGTTGATAGGACCCACAAAGTCCATGCCCCACTTCTCAAATGGCTCGAAAGTCACTTGAGGTTGTAGGGGCATCTCATCCCTTGGAGTAGGTTTCCCCATCCTTTGACATCGGTCACATTGGCTGATATATCTCCTGACATCTTGATGAAGAGTGGGCCAATAGTAACCTGCTTGCATAATTTTGAAGGCAATCCTCTTTGCTGCAAAATGGCCCCCACAGGGCCCATCATGATAGGTTAGGAGGATTTCAAAAACTTCCTCCTCCCTAACACATCACCTCAAAGTCTGATCTGGACCAAGTTTAAAAAGATTGCCCGCAATCCAGATGAATGGGGCACTTTTCCTCACGATATTGCTCTTCTCTTTTGAGGACAGGTGTGGCGGAAACTGTGCTGAAACCAAGTAATTTTCTATATCAGCAAACCATGTAGAGAGTACTAAAATAGAAATAGGTGTTCATCTGGCATTTGATCATCCACCATTACTTCTTCACCTGCAGGTAGATCTAGTCTAGACAAAAAATCAGCAGCAACATTTTCCTTACCCGGTTTGTCAACAATGGTCAAATAAAATTACTACAATAAAAGTAACCATCTAATAATACGAGCATTTACATCCGGTTTATTGATCAAATACCTAATTGCAGCATGATCAATGTGTATGAATGTTTGATAGCTAGTGATGTAGTGTTTGAACTTATTTAGGGAATGGACCACAGCTAGGAGCTCCTTTTCAGTTACACTGTAGTTTAATTCTGCCTTGGACAAGTTTTTACTGACAAAATATATGGCATAAGGCAGCTTCTCATCAACTTGCCCTAAGGCTACTCCTATCGCTTTGTTCGAGGCATCTGTGTGAATGTGGAAAGGTAGGGCCTAGTTTGGACCTCTTAAAATTGGGGCAGTTACCAGTTTATCTTTAAAGGCATCCAGAGCCTCTTGACAGTTGTTAGTCCATATGAACTCAACATCTTTTCCCAAAATACTGAACAATGGAGAGGCTAGCTTACTAGAATCCTTGATGAATCTTCTATAATACCCTGCTAAGCCTAGGAAACTCTGAACATCTCTTACCTTTTGAGGAGGTTGGACCCTTTGGATGATTGCAATTTTATTGGGATCCACCTGTAATCCTTGCTGAGAAATTGTATGACCTAGCACGATCCCTTCAGTCATTAGGAATTCGCATTTTTCAAGACTGAGGGATAGGTTCATTTCAATACACTTGGCTAAAACTTTTCCCTGGTTAGTCAAAGCTTCCTGGAAGTTAGAACCATAAGGGGTAAAGTCATCCATATAGATTTCCACTGAGTCATGAACCAGTTTAGCAAATATGCTTAGTACTTCTCTCTGGAAAGTGGCGGGAACATTGCATAACTCAAAAGGAAGGACTCGATATGAAAAAGTACCCCAAGGACAAGTGAAAGTGGTCTTATCTTGGTCTTCCAGGCTGATTTGGATCTAGTTGTACTCGCTAAACCCATCTAGGAAGGAGAAGAACTTCTTCCCTACCAGGCCATCTAACACTTGATCTATGAAAGGCAAAGGAAAAGGTCCTTCTTGGTGGCCTTGTTTAGTTCCAGATAATCTACACAGATTCTCCACTTCCCATTTTTCTTTGGCACTAGCACCAAAGGAGAAACCCATTCGCTGTCAGAAATAGGGTAGATGAATCCTGCATCCAGCAACTTTTGTAGTTCTTCTTTGACAATGTCCTTAAGGGCTGGATTCATCCTCCTTTGAGGCTACCTGACTGGTTTACAATCTTCTTTAATGTAAATGTGATGAGTACAGACTGAAGGGTGGAATCTCTTCATCTCCTTATAGCTCCAAGCAAAAGCATCCAAGTGATTTTTCAATAAGCTACATAGTTCTTTCTCCTAAGAGGTGGATAGGGATGAGTTGATCTTCAAGGTTCTTTTTGGGCTGAATTCCACATTCTTAACTCAGAGAGAGGTCAGATCAGCCACACAAAGATCAACTAAAGGATTGGCTTGGGTTTCTTCCACCAGCTCTTCTAATGGCAACACACTAGGGAGTGGATTCTGAACCAAGTTCTTAATAAGATCATTCTCGGTTTGTGGACCCCCCATGGTAGGTTCCACTCTGCACAATGGTGTAGAATAGACTTCATCCTCATCTTCCTCCTCTAACCAGATAGGTAAATCATGTTCTAGCAGAGTTTGGGCAGGAGGATATAGGACTAGCTGTTTGGACATATGCTCGTTCTTGATTGTCATGTTCCCAGCTTGACAACTAATGTAGGCATCTGCAGTAGCCAACCGGGGTTTTCCCAGGATGAGAGGATACCTAGTGAGCATTTCCTTTGGCTGGAGAACCAGGAAATCAGCCGGGTACTCCCAGGAATCAATAGAGACCATTACATCTTCCACAATCCCCTCAGGGGTCACGGTGGAGTGGTGTGCTAGCTGCAGTACTGTTATGGTCTTTCTCAGGGAACCCTGAAGTTTGAGCTTGAGCATAGTGTCCTTGGTCATCACATTAATGGCAGCCCCTAGATCAATTAGGGTAAGGGGGATTATGGTGCCATTGATGTAGACATCCACTACAGGACTCCCAGGGTCTAGATATTTTGGATAGATTACTTGCCCCAACATCAGGTCGGACAGTTGTCCTATGACATTGATAATTGGAGTATCTCTCCTATGCTTGCTTGGGTGCCTGAAGCACTTCTCCTTGATCAACTTGTTGTAGATAGGTTCATCTTTTATGGCTTGGAGAAGTGGTATCTTTACACATAACTATTTTAGTTCTCCCAAAAGTTCAGTTTCTTCTGGGGTCAGTTGTGTAGTTCCAGTTAGTCTCTCAAGAAAGGGTGGAATGGCTTTTGGTTCACTTTCCTATTTTTCTTCCTCTCCCTCCTTAGGAGGAGGTTGGATATCTGAGAGAACCTTCTTAGATCATAGGTTAATCTCCTGAATCTCCACAACATAGGTTGGGCATGAGGTTTCTCCAGTATATACCTATTGGGCCTGTCTGTTATTGGGTTTCGGGTTCGGTTGAGCAGGCATTTGGGGTCGCCTTGGTGGAGCAGGAGGAAATGGTTGTGGTTGAGTAGGTGGTGGAGGCAAAAGAGTGAGAGAAGAGTTGTACTGGGGCCTCCACCCCTGATGAGGTGCATTCCATTGAGGCTGTGGCTGAGCATAAGAGTGAAACAAATGAGCAACTGGAGGAGCATGGTATTGAGATGGATACGAACAAGGAGGGGGTGTGGACCAGGAAGGATGAGCAGGGGGACCCCAAGAAGGCATGGAAGTGTCTTGATTGGGGTTGTAATAGGTCTGGGATACCCCTTGCATTCCCTGCGGGTAAGGTCTGGGTCCATGATGCCTCCTTTGGTTCATGAAATAGAGCAGTTCAAGGGCTTCTTCGACCCCCTGATATGCAGCTTTAATTCCCAGCAAGGAAGGGCACTGATTCATACGATGGTATTCTTCACAAACTAAACACACTTCTATAGAGTGGAATGGACATTCATTCCTAGGACGCTTTCTAGTGCACCTGGGACAAAAGATGGCCAAAGCCCTCTCGACTTCTTCTTGTTTCCTTTTGATATGCAAGGTATCCATTTGCATGGCAAGAGTCTGCCTCATCTCGCTCTTGAAATCTTCCAGCCGATTCTCAACTTCGTTTCTAAGGGATGAACTGGATGAGGATGTACTAGCTAAAGGTTGACTCCCGCTACCTCTCTTTCTGGCTGTCCTAGAATGGCTTATAAACATAGTCTTTATGTCATCATAAGGTGGTTGGTAGATGTCTCCCCCAGCTAGAAGATGGAGGGTATCTAGAAGGTCTTTAGGGACTCCTCTAAGCAGGACCAACTTCAGAGATTTGGGGTCAAGTGTGCACCTGGCCCTTTTATAACTGAGTTGAAACCTCTCTTCATAGTCTTCTAAAGATTCATCACTTCCCATGGTCACTCGGAAGATTTCTTCCTTGGTATCCTTTGACCTAAATTAGTCCTAGTATTTTTTGTTAAAGGCTTGCTGCATCTAAGCCCAATTTGTGATACTGTTTCTAGGTAACCCCATGAACCAGTGCAATGTTGCATCCTTGAGGGTAGAAGGAAACAATTTCAACTTCTGCTTGTCTTCTGCATAGTCATAGGTTCGACAGAGAACAACAAACTCAAACAAGAAGGTATCAAGGTCTTTAGTAGTCAATCCATGGAAGTGAGGTAGGGCTGAAGGACTTATGTTTTTCATTTTTGTATCCCCATTGGTCTCTCGAATAGCAAAGGCACCCTCTATTCTTTCCCCATTTCCTCTAACTTTTATGTTTTCAGCCATGGTGTCAGGATGAATGGTTTCTTGCACTTCTTCTGTTATAGGATCTTCGTATATCCTTGGAGGTTCGCTTATAGGTTCTTCTAGATCACTGCCACCAAATAAGAGAGAAGGGTGACTTAGTGATGTGGTGGGGGTGTTGGGTAGGAATTTTCCTAAATTGTCTCTGTTCCTAGGTGGCATGAAAGGAAATCTCTTTTTGGGTGATTTTTGTTTTTTTCTGCTTGTACCTGCAAAAATTGAAATGTATTGAACAACAAATTGCAACTAATTGAGATGAATCTTGCTGAAAGGAAATTGTAGAATTGAAATAAAAGCAAGGAAATGACTAATCTACTTTGTTGAAATGGATATTGCAGAATTGAAATGAAAGCAAGGAAATGACTAATCTACTTTGTTGAAATGGAAATTGCAGAATTGAAATGAAAGCGGGAAATGAGTAATCTACTTTTCTGAATTGAAATTGCGGAATTGAAATGAAAGCAGGAAATGACTAATCTACTTTGCTGAATTGAAATTGCGGAATTGAAATGAAAGTAGGAAATGACAAATCTACTTTGCAGAATTGAAATTGCAGAATTGAAATGAAACAACTACTCTACTTTTGCTGAAATAAACTACTTAACAGAATGTTGCAGTAGAAAATAGAAGAAAAGAAGTAATCACAAAATACTCTGACACTTCCCCGGCAACAGCGCCAAAAAGAGTGGTGAGCTCTAGTATTGCAGCAATAATGCTGCAACTCCTAGGGCTTCCTTATTTACTTTTATCAACCCGATTGTTCGTAACAAACTTGGAAGCAACAGTGCTGTATGCACAAGTACTAGCTCCTATTGTAGGCTGTCACTTGATCAGCTGGTGCAAGTTCGCTAGGAGCTTAAGCCAACTTCTATGAGTTTTCAGAAGAAACTTTTACTGTGATGGAAGAAAGCTAACTCTACATGGGCTATTCTACTTGCAAAAAGAGAAAGAAAACCGAAATGGAACACAAACCCTAGCAAACCCTAGTTTACCCACTAACCCTACTTTTGCAAGAAAAGAGATGGAAGCTAATGAAATGAGTGCCATTGACTAATGAAAAGGTAAATTGAATTTATTCAAGCTACTTCAGAAAATAAATTTGAAGAAATCATCTTTTTGTACTTTTGAGTATTTTTATGTGGGATTATTATGCTTGTGATTTTAACTGGTTGTGACAGTGCAGAGGTTTGGTGGCAAAGGAAGATGGAGTTGGCTTTTGAAGAAGGTGAGAAGATGTGGAGGGGTCCTAAGAAGCCCTTGGTACCCTTATGAAGACTTCCATTGCGATCAAACTTCGAAAAATCACTCATAGGAAATTCTACAGGAGGCTGCAGGGGATCTACAAGAGGTTTTACAGGAGGATCTACAGGAGGAGGCCGGAAGTGGTTTTTGGAGGTTTGAAGGTGGAAAAATGATGGGAAAATGGAAATGAAGGCTGTATGAAGGTGTTGAGGGGTCTAGGACTTGCCAAGAAAGGTCAGAGAAGAATATGATGGTTGGATTTGTTCAAATGGCAAGAAATCATCTTTATGGAAAAATGCAGAAATTAGGGCAGATTGGCGAAATGCTATGAATGAGATGAGAAATATAGGAGAAGTGAGTTGGTGCTAGCTATGTTATGGAGGGATGGTGAGCTAAGATTTCCTACAGGAGGTCTGCACATTCACTTATCAAAACTGACCAAAGAAAGAACTAAAAACAGGGTTTTGTCTAGCTTAACCTAATTCCTGACCTAAAGACAGAAAATGTTGATCAGTAACCTAGGAACAGAAAAGCATGCAAGAAAAATATGGTAAATTAACAGGAAATGATCTAAGAATGTGAATCTAGGCTACTATAAACTTTTCCAAATAAAGTTATCACACTAACAATTGCATGAAAGAGCAAAAACTGTGTTTTTGGTGGCAGCAGTAGTGCCTTGCCCTCAGATCATAGTCCCAAGAAGGGAGAAAGGAGATCGGGGCTTTCTGTGGCATTTTTGAATTTTATTTTGTTACTGTAGCAACCTACTTGCACAACTGATACAAAAACAACTATGTTAATCATCAAAAGAAACCTAATTTAACAAAGCAAGATGAACCTAAACAACAGAAATTATCTCATGAATGAAAGCAAAAACATATAAATACACAAAAGAGGTGTTGGGAAGCTTGGGTTGGGCCCTAGCCCAAGAGCTTCAGCCCTCTTGAAGAGATCAGTGCTGGCTCAAAAACCGTTTCATCTTCATTTATCAAAAATAGCAGTTACATCACATAAACTGTCTTCAAAAAGAACTCGAAAGTAAGCTGACCAATGTGCTGCACAAAAGTGCGAAAATCTACTAAAAACTGGCTAACTTACTAAGGCTCGAAGCCTTCTTATTTATATAAATGGGGACTCCCAACAGTCCTCCTAAAATCAAGGAACTCGGCTTCCTAGAACAGAAGATAAACAACAGTCCTACTTGACTTGCTCTACTGCCCCTTGGAATCATCAATGTGGGCCTTTGTGCTTCGAGTTGCTGATGGAAGATTCAAGGAAAGGGGCTATTAATGAAGGAGAAACCCTCCCTACAACTCCTCTTCCCTGTTTCCTCAAGTTTGGCTGCCATTTTTCTCATAAATTCCTGGTCCTTGTCCAAAATTGTCCAAAAAATCTGCAATAAACACTTATTAGACTACATGGCAAAGTGACTAACCCATTTCACTCTATTGACATAAATATATTCAAAAAAATGCACAAAACTACTAAGAATGGTGGATTAAATCAAAATAAGAGGCAGAATGAGCCCATATAGTTACCCATTTCTGGGGATCATCAACTATGCACTGCCAATTTCGTCTAGTCCCACTGTGATAGCGCTAGCGCACTGTTCTATGACCTCTAGAGGGGTGGATGGTTGTGCCTTTAATGATAGCTCGGTGATCTAAAAGTTCAACTCCAGCTGAACCTTTGTCATTTCTTCCTTCACCTCACGTACCCCTGTTGCTAACCTGTGGATGCGTGCCTCTGCTGGTATGTCTGCTGGGATGGCCAGCTCCGGGACGCTTTGGGAAGATTCGTCTATTACTTGAACCAGCTGTCGATTCTACGACACCACTTCACCATGCTGCAAGATCAATTGTTGCATGTTTATTTTCTACTCACTGAGGACTTGCAGTGCGCAGCTCTCCCTAGCTCGCAGCTCTATAGTTATCCCTCCTGCAAAACATATAAGGTCTCTCGTAGAAGTGCAACCATATTGATACCGAGACCCTTTAGCATGCTAACCATAGGCCTGTCAGCCTCATTTGTTGTCACTAGTGCCCCTTCTGGCAGCACTATGGTATTCGTCACCTGAGCACGCAACATCTGTTCTGTTGTCATTGTTTCGACTGCGAGGCTGGTCGAAAGGGTACCAGCCTGAGGAGGGTGCACCTGCAACTCCTGCAGTTGTGCTCTGAGGGCCCCCAACACAATTTGGTTCTCTTGCATGAAATTTTGGAGGGCCTCGGAGGTGACATCATGTACTGTCTTGTCGATGTTGTGCAAATCACCCTCGGTTAGGGTGATCAGGCCAATAGATAAATTTGATGCCTTGACCTTCTTGCGTGACCCTGTCCGCTAGGTTGGGTGTTGGCACTTCAACTATGTTGACACGATTTGCAGGTTTGTGCCTCCCTCTTCTTCCTCTGCTTCCTACCCATGTGAAGGCGACGTTTGGCCCTCGGATGCCTTTGCGGCTACCTCCTATGCTGTTGCCGCTGCTACGACCTTTTCCTGCTTAGTTGTTGTCTGTGCAGCATCCCGCACTGCCCGCACTTATGTTGTCGTTGCTTCCTTCCTTATCTTTTATGCCAACTGTGAAATGCGTAGCTTGGCCTCGTTTTTCTTCCTCTGTGCCACTGACTTCTCTATCTCTGTGACATCTGGAGCATGCCACTCCGACATCCTGTCTCTAGGTTGTTAAAGATGACATTGTCTGTGGCTACAAAGGGTAGCTTCCTCCATTGTTTGGTAGGGTCCTTGCGTGCTCTGATGTAAATGCTATGGATGTCCACTTTAAATTCCGCAAAGCTCTAAAGGCTAGACAATGGGCGAAAATCACGGCTTGCGGTTGATCCCCATTCTGAGGTTCATCTTCATGAACACCCAAAATATTTTACTGTCGCAGATCCTAGTGGCATCCTTTGTGGCCCAAAGTGAAGCGTACTTCGCAGCCTCTGGAAAATCCCTGTCAATTGTGGGGAATTGACTATCCTACGATAATTCCCCCACCATGAGCACCATGGACAACAGAAGCCATGCATAGTGGAATGTTTTTCCCTATTCCTGAGCTTCACGAAAATTCTCCAAAAACTCCTTGCAGAGGAACACGGACTAGTTAAATTGGACCCCCTCTGTGCACTTCTCAGCCAGTGTGACCACCGGGATGGGTACCTCATCTACGTGGCACTTGCACATAACCTTACCGACCAGTATTTGGGTTGCCACTTTCACTGCTTTGTCATTGATGTTGGATATGGTGTAGCCCCTTTTCTTCTTTGCCAGCTTGTACTTCTTCTTCATGGCCTCTGCGATGGCCAAGTCACTTCTCTTCCCTTCCGAGATGTCCGCGTGGTCCTCTCCTTTGCATGTAAGCCGGGAAATGTAGTGAATCAAGTCTATCGTGATGGGGATGGGTTCCTCCAGCCACAAACACCTATCATGCACCAGGCAGAGCAGCTTCTTGATGACGAAAATGGTTATTGGGGCGCGGTGGAAATGCGACACCCAGAGCAGGTTTAGTAGCCCAGCCTTTTCCACTCCACACAACCACTTTCATAGCTCTAATTCTGTAACCCCTGCTACGGTGTTCTACTTGGGCTTCATGAGGTGCGAGGTCTTAAGTTGAGGGAACTTCTCGTGGTCAGCGAGGTCCCAATCTTTGAATTTTAAGCTTGGTACCCGTCCCAGGTGTGTGCCCTAAAAAATAATGTTGTCTGGGAGGAGTGAGGTCTGGAGCGAGCTCTTGGTCTCTTCAAGGTCCTTGGGCACTTTAGCCTTCCCTTTCCACGGGGGGGACATAGGCGGGCAGCTTTGTCGGGGGGTGTGTAGGCTGAGTTTCCTCCTCCATGCCTTCATCCTCATCCTCTGCAATGATAAGATCCTCTAGGTCTTCTTCTTCTTCATCGGTCTCTATGGTGATGAATTTCCCCTTCTCCTCCATTGATAACTTGGTGCGCAACAGGTTCCGCCGGGACACACGTATGGGAACCATCGCTTGTTTTTCCTTCTTGGGTCTTGGCGTGCGTGGTGATTTCAAGATTTCTTCCACAATCCCAGCACCTTCTGGATCATCCCCCATAGTCAGGGCATGCGCAGCCTCTTCAACAGTCATTTCTGTTATCTCCATAACGTCCTCACCTGTTGTCGTCGTGTCCATCCAGAAATCTAGCACTCACGAACTCAGGGGCTCAATCAACGCTCGACACACAAAAATCAGGGCTCTGCTCAATAGCTCAATTCGCAAATGACCAAGTGTTGTTTGCTGGGCAGCCCCTTGTAATTTATAGCGCTTTTTGAATTTGAATTCGATTGTTCCCCCCAAATCAATTCATTAATGCTCCCTTAGAGGAAGATTTTCCCAAATCTTGCCCATAAATCGCGTCTTAAATGTCTGCCTCCTGCTCCATTTGGTCTTATGTCGAGCATCCCATCTTGAATAGTGACTTCAACGGTCACTTTCTAGCCAAACCGCATGGCAGCGCAACTCCCCGTGCATGGTCTTGGACCTTGTGACTTTATGCTTCTGCGCGTAGCTTCAACATCGTGCAGCTCCTTGGCAGAATAGTTTATAGTCCTGTGGTTCCTTTGAACTGCCTGGAGTGCTAAGACTATACTTCCTTTGGCTATTCAGGTGGTCACACCACCCGTGTAAATTTTCATCTTGTCATCTATCATGTTTTCCTCGAAAGTACCCACCTTTTATTATTATGGTCAACATCGCACACTTTACCATCTACAATGCGCTATCCTGGTTAATTCACTTAGTAATGTGTGGTCCAAGCCAAGGCATGAGACTGATCAATTCACGGCAATAGGCCTTAAACCTATCATTGTGATCATACGCATCCTGCCTTATCACCCTGGTCTTTTTGCTGAGAAAATATTCATTTATCTCATCCTCCAACTTCTTGACTTTCGCATCCACCAGAGCGCTTTTCTTCCTTAATCGTACCCTTTCTTCTTCAAGTTCTTGGCGGCTAGAATTTCCCTGTTGGATTTCTTCTTCTAAGGTTCTGTGAACCGTCGTATCTATTGGTGCTATCATGCGCGGTCTAAGCTCTCTAGGTACTATAGGGCTTACAGCGGTTACTTCATACTTCAACCTTGGTGGTGCCTGCGCGGTCAAGTTCTTGCATGCGGTCCTATAAGCCCATAGAACCGCTGGTACGTGTAGGTCCCAGTCAGTCCGCTTCACATTATGGACCTTGTTTAGTGCTTCGCGTACTTTGTTAAAGGCTTCTGCATGGATATTCTTTTGTGCACTTGGTCTTTCCATACTTTGTGGTCCCAACTGGAGGGGTTGTTCGCACCATTGCCTTACCCACACCTGCTTACTAATCGTGTCTCATACCACAAGGACAGTGTGCATTTGTGTAATTTTCACACCATATGCCTGTATCCACCTGGATAGGTGGGTGCGCGGGCCGGTTCATCCAATAATCTTGTCCATTAATCACATCGGAGGCTTCCCAAACTGCATGCGCATCATCCTTCTGCATTCATGTCAGTCCTCAAAACTTCTTTGGTGCGTACCCCACCATCTTGCGGGCATGGCTCGCAGTACCCATTTCAGAGAGTTGAAGTGCTACTGTTACGGTACTTCTCTTTCAAATTTGTTCAGGAAGTCATCCACCTCGCTTAACCTGTCATACGTAGGCAGATCTCTTACCTTTGTTTCTACGCAGGTAGCGATATCGTCATCATGTTACAGTTGAGCATGGTTACCTCGTGTAACCAGTTCTGCCATCGTTCTATCTCCTCATCGGAATCTGATGTGCAGGAGCTTTCGTGCTCCCATGAGATTCAGCCATTCGCGCTTTGGATTTACCCAATCTTTCTCCCGTGCAATTATTTTGTAAATGTAGTCCAAGTCATCGTTGCTATCGTAGTCATGCGCTGGCTTCATGTAGCGCTATCCTTCTGCAGGGTCTAAAGGTACCACTACGCACAGTGACTTTTTCTCAAATATCATCTTGTGCTTCTTCAGATTTATCACTCCATTCATGTCAGTGGCCCAATCTATTCCCAATAGCGTGGGGTAGGGATTGTTGTCATCAACAATCTCTATTACTTTGAAATCTGCTAGTGCGCTTGCTCCTTCAATATCTACCATGATTCCCTACAATCTCCCCATAGATAGGATATTTTGGTAGTTCACCATCTGTAGTTGGATAGGAGACCATTGCAGTGCAAGCCTACCCATGCGCTCCCATGTCTGCTTTGGCAGGACGTTCGCATTCGATCCTAGATCCAGAATCACTTGGTCCATCTCATATTCCCCAATCTGTGCGGTCAATATCATTTCCCTTCCTATTCATGTCTTGTGCTTCCCAAGCTTCCAGACTACAAGTAGTTCTCTTGACATGGTCCCAGCACATCTAATTATGAGTTCCTGTAGCCCCTTTACAACCTTGCTATCGCGCAACAACTTCATGCATGTCTCCAAGAACGTAGTGAGCATCGATGGGTCCATTTCTAGCTCCAGTCTATCTTTACTTCCTGAAGTGGAGGCATCAGTGAAGCTCCTCTTAGCTTCCATGAGGGTTTCCTTAGCACGCTCCAAATCAAATTCTAGTTCCTTCATTGGAGCCTTGCGAACCCAAGTACTTTCTTCAGGTTGCTTGCCTTTGTCATCTCCTGTCGTAATTCCACTTCGGAGCACAATATTTACATTAGGGTCTTCCTCACGTGGCTCAGACCTCATCATTTGCAAGTTCTGAGTTGGGGGAGGTTGGAGTGCTCCTTTATCACGCAACCTCACTATCAATGTGGGACAATCCTCCATCTCATGGTCAAACAATGTACAATACAAACATGATGATCATGTTGGATTCGTACAATCATGGGCATTGTTGGGCATGGAATCCCCCCAAGGCATGTTTTGGGGCTTAAAGCCCAAGTTTTGACCAAATCTTGTTATAAAGGCTCCGAAAATTTTGGGCACGGGGTGCGAAAGTCGGATAGAGTCATAGGGTTGTCCGCCCTAGTTTTGTAGTGTAATGTCAGCGGAATAGACCTACCCATGGTCCACGGACCATGGGATTGTATAAATAGAGCAAGGCTCTAAGTGTAAAAGATAACTAATAGGATGAGAAGTCGAAGTGTAAAGTGTGTCTGTGGGGCGTAGAGTAGGAGAAGGCTCTGCAGCTCTCTGTGTAAAGGCCTAGTAGTTTGCAGCTGAGTGCGTAGACCCCTGAAGTTGAGTGTGTAGGGCAGGTCGAGTTTGTAATCATTGGAAGAATCAATAAAGAGAAGTTTTGCTATCATTCTGTGTATCTTTTCCTGGTTTAATGCATGATTGGATATAATTTGCAAATATATTGTTTATTTACTGCGCAAACCTGTATGAATGTTTTGTATTGTTAAGTATAACTTAAGACATTTAAGTAGGCAAAGGTGCTTAAATAATACTGGAATATAAATAAGATCTTGGGTAATAGTGTAGAGCACGACACAACCCTTGGTTAGGGCTGCACGAAGGTAGGATATCAGGCCGCGAGGAACGGAAGGTGCGCGAAGCCACCTACACATAGGGACAAACAATGGACCATTCGAACTCATTAGAAATCTCCAGGGTGTGGAAACTTGGTTCTAGCACCCTCCCATACTACTTCGGGTGAGACCTTAGTCCGCGCTCCACAGACTGTTGCTGAAAGGGCCAGTAGTACCAAGATTTGTTTGGCTAATTAACTCCGAACTTGGGTCAGGCCCCAACAAGCATCTTTGTCGGTATACCTTGCATTTGATTATAGTCATACGCCTTCATCCAAATTCTTGGAGCATGAAGACTGTGCTTCTGTCAGTTAGTCAGATAATCAGGCCACCGGTGTAGGGCTTCAATCAACTGCCATTCACTTTTCCTGGGAAAAGTTCTTTATTTAGATTGACTAGCTATACCATGCCTCCATTTGTGACCTCCTTGACAACGTATGGTACCAGCCAATGCATTCTAAACTTCCCCGAGAATTTATCAAACTTACTGTCATACAGCAACACTAAATAATTTACCTTAAATGTGCGCAACTTAATATGGTGATCGTGCCAGGCCTTCTCGCATTACTTTTGCACCTACTGATGGAAACTAGCCAGGAACCGTTCTTCCTCCAGTTCTTCCAACTGTGCAAGCCTCTCTTCTAGGGCTTCGTGGTCCGTCATCCCTGCGAATGGAGCTATGCATAGAATGGGTACAATATACTCCATTGGCATGACAGGTTCCATGCCATAAACCAACTGGAAAGGTGTCTGTCCCGTCAGTTTCTTACACGTTGTTTTGTAAGCCCATAGTACTGCAGACGCATAGGTCCTAATCGCTCCACTGCGCGTTGCATACTTTGGTTAGTGCCGTCTCTAGTATTTTTTTGAATGCTTCTATTGTACCATTGGCTTGTGGGTGATACGGTGTGATTTTTTGATGATACACCTGGAACTATTCTGTTAGCACACTGATGGTTTCATTCAAGAAATGTGTACCACAATCACTCAATAAGATTTTCGAACAACCAAATTGGGTCAACAAGTGTTCAAACAAAAACTTCGCAGTTGTGGTAGCCGTGTAGTATTTGACTAGTTGCGCTTCCACCCAACGAGTTAGGTACTCTGTCGTGGTGATGATGTACCGCGCGCCCGTTTTTCCATGAGGTTTGATAGGTCCTACAAATTCGATTGCCCACTTTTTGAAGGGCTGCAGTGTCATTTGTGGATTCAAAGGCATTTCATCCCTCTGCGATGGTTTACCTGTCCTTTGACATATATCATAGGCCTTGCAGTGTGCTTTTGAATCTTGGTGAAGGGTTGGCCACCACAACCCTGTGCGAAAAATCTTTTGCGTGGTTGCTTGTCTTGCATAGTGTCCTCCTGCTGTGCCCTCATGTACTTCTGTGAGGATATGAATTCATTCAAATTCAGGTACGTACCTTCATAGCATCTCATCATTTCCCATTTTGTATAGGTGCCCCGCGATGAGAGAAAAATCAGCTGTGTGCACCACCAGTGCCTTATTCTGCTGGATGGAGTATTCCTTTGGCACAGTCCCGGTTGTCAGAAAGTGGATTGTATCTTCAAAGTTTCTGTCTGTGATGCACACAACAAAGAGTTGTGCGTAAGGTAATCCTTCCTCTAAACTAGTAGGTTCCTCACTCGTCTCAATATGTGACAAGTGATTCGGTCCCGTGTTCAGCATCCAAGCTCTACCACGACCTTAAAGTCATATTCTTGGAACAATAAGAGCCACCTGCATATGCGCCCCCCCAACACAGGCTTATTGACCAAGTATTTTAATGTTGAATGGTCTGTATACATCTTGAAATTTCCTCCTAGAAAATATTGCTGGTATTTTCTGAGCACGTACAACATAGCCAACCCCTCGCGTTCGGTTGTGGAATAGTTCTTTTCCTCTTTGGACCACCTGCTAATTGCAAACGTGATAGGGTGAACCAAGCCCTCTCCACCCTCTTGTGTTAGCACTGCTACGAGCATTATACATGACATGTCAACATGGACATGAAACTCCACATCCATGTTGGGTAGTAGAGGGCCCGCATAACGGTTTTGGGGCTCAAAGCCCGCAATTTTGGGGAATGGTATGGTAAGGACTCCGTGGAGCGCGAATTGTAATGAGTCAAGTCAAAGGGTTATTTTTCCAAAGAAAATGTAAAATAATAGGAAGTAATTTGCCTACCCATGGTCCACGCACCAAGGAAATGTATAAATAGAGTGAGGCTCTATTGTTAGAACACAGTTAGTTTGGGATATGCATTATTGATCTGGATTATAATGGGTTTATGAGGCAAGAAGTTTTGGAGTGCCTGTAAGTTCGAGTCAAGGGTGTTGGTGGGTAGATAGAGGCTTTGTAGCTGTGTGCACAGAGGCCTGGTAGAGTTTTCAATTGTGTGTGCGGACCCTTGCAACTGAGTGCACAGGGCAGATCTGGTTGTATTGGCCAATCAATTGAATAAAAGATAAGCTTGTTCTGAAATACTGTGTTGATTCTAAAATATTGTGGATCTGGTTAATTTATGGTTGATATATCTGTTTGGTTTGTATGCTTATGCTTATGTTATGAATGTATGCAAATCTATAACTTTTTTGGATAGGCACACTAGTTATCTCTATTAAATTTTTGCTTAAAGACCGTGAAAAGTAGATTTGATCTATAATTAATAATAAGTATTGAGGAATTGCCTTATTCCGGATCTATGCAGAAGCAAAGTGGCACGAGGCCACTAAACAACACGTGAACCCTCCAGATCACATCAAGACATCCCAAGGGTGCGGAAACCTGGTTCCAACACCCTCCCTTGCTACCTCGGGTGAGATCTCAGTCTGCGCTCCACGGGATGTTGCCAAAAGGGCCGGTAGCTGCGAGATTTGTTTGGCTAAATAACTCTTCCAAACCTGGGTTAGGCCCATATAATCCAACAAAATGAAACAATCATCGCACTCATTGAGGAATTCCAGATATATCATCAACAGAGTACGCCATACCATCCGCAAGCGAATGGGACCCGAACACGGACGGGGACAATTAATCTACTATAATTATGGAGGACCGGGGCACTACACGTGTGATTGCACGAACCCAACCAGATCTTGTTGCCCATACTGTTACCAATTTGACCATGAAGTAGTCGATTGACCCACACTAATTGCTCAGATGTGGGAAAAAGGGGTGCTTCCAGCTACCCCCGATTAGCACGTCCAAATGATGAAGGTTGAACTGCACGAGGAAGACCCTAACATGAATATGATGCTCAGAAGTGATGCAACTACAGGGGAAGATAAGGGGAAGAAGCCAGAGGAAGATACATGGGTTCGTAAGGCCCCCAAAAAACAACTAGAATTTGATTTGGAGCGTGCGAAGGAAACATTTATGGAAGCTAAGAAGAGCTTCGCGGAAGCTTCTACTTCACGTAGCAAGGATCAAACAGAGCCGGAGAGGGATACTTCTATGCTAACTACCTTCCTAGGTACATGCATGAAGTTACTACGGGATGCTAAAGTGATGAAGGGACTGCAAGAATTGATAACTAGGTGTGCGGGATCAAATGAACCTCGAATGGTCTGGAAACTAGGCAAGCATGCATTGCACACTGGACGGGAAATGCGATTGACTGCCCAGATTGGGGATTATGAGATGGATCAGGTCGTTCTAGATTTAGGGTCAGACACAAATGTCCTACATAAACAGACCTGGGAACGCATGGGCAGGCCTGCACTGCAATGGTCCCCTATCCAATTGCGGATGGTGAACCAACAAAAGATCCTACCCATGGGAAGACTGCAAGGAGTTACAGTAGACATCGACAGTGCAAGCACACAAACTGATTTTGAGGTCATAGAAATTGTGGATGAAAATAACCCATATCCTACATTGTTATGGATAGACTGGGCAATGGATATGAATGGAGTCATCAATCTAAAGAAATAAAAAATGATATTCAAAAAGAAATATCTCCATGTAGTGGTTCCGTTGGACCCAGCCGAAGGGGCACGCTATACTGAGCCAGTGCACGACGAGGACAGTGACTGTGAATTGGATTGTATCTACCAAATCATAGCACAAGATCAAGACCGAGTGGATTCGACAATGGATGGAATAATCTCATGGGACCATGATAGTTCCTGCATGTCGAACTCAGATGAAGAGATTGAGCAATGGCAGAACTGATTACATGAGGTAACGACACTAAATTGTAATAGGATGGTTAGATCACTACTCCATGTCACAATAGAGGCAATGGAGCGGCCAATTGGTGAGGTCACCATTAAAGTAAAGGAACCAGCCGACCAATGTGAAACTACGAAACCAAGACAAAATCCGCAGGAAGTATCAGCGGAGGCACCACACGCAAAAATTGCTTCAGGAGGGAGTATATGCCCAAAGATGTAGCGAAAGTGGCGTGGATGTTGAAGGCAGGTGTGTGCACAGGTTGGAGGGAAAAACAGGGTAAGCATCCATCACCAGCATGGGCTACAGGTGTATGTTGTGCAGACACCCAACCAGATCAAAATCAGAAGCCCAAAGTCACCCCATCAATCCGGTTCGCCAGCAGTCCGCGACAAAGTCAGGAGGGGACCAGGGGGGAGCATGCACAGCATCTGCCCAATAAAGCGACCCAATGGGGAGTTGTGGATACCGTGGGTTCGATGGGCCAATAATAGAAGGCAGAAGGAAGCCCAGAAAAAGTAGGGTAGCAAGCAGGCCTTGCGAAATCAATAAACTATGGGCGCGACTAAGGAAGAAAAGTGCGCTCATAAGGGATGGAATTAGTAGGATGGCAAGTAGCAACGCCTGCGTCGGTCGCATGTTGCAACACAGAAGGCAATCGGGCCCAGTCGGACCTCCCGCAGAACTAGAACGGGCCGCGATCTTGCTATCGTGGTTGCGCGAGAACCTATGGAAAGATACACCCCACACAACAGTGCACGAAGAAATAAAAGCTCCAAAGGCACTCGAAAGGTACTCACAACCCAGGCTAGAAAGAAAGCTGAGACATCACACCTGGGGTGTGACCACCTGACTAGTTGTAGAAAGCATAGTATCAGTGCCCCAAGCAGTTGAAAGAAGGTGTGGGACTATAAACAAGTCTACAGGATGTAGGCACGGAAAACAGGTTCTGTACGGTGCCATTTTGTCTGCAATATCGCGGCTGCACCCTGTTAGAGTCGGTCTTGTAGCCCTCCATCAGTGATCAAAGCTCTTTGAATTTGCATAAGTAGGTGTCTCATCAGTGTCAATTTTTGCATCCCATTAGGCATGCCATAACCCTGATGGAGGAGCTGGTGTTTTTGTCCCCCTCTTGGCATTGCTGGATCTAGTCATTTCAGTCCTTAGTTACTTTCAAGCTTGTCTTGTCTTGTCTTGAGGTCAAATTCCTAGGTCTAGGGTTTTGGTCAAGTTTGTTTACAAGGTCATGTCTCTGAAGGTCAATAAGTGCCCAGCAAGCCAGAGGGATGATTTCAAAGGTGTTTCTTCGCAAATTTCTATCTTGAACAGTAAATTTTCACCTTGGATTTAAAAACTCTGTTTTTAAAGCCAAGGTCATTTTTCAAATTTTTGTAAAAAGTGATGAAATTTCAAAAAACTTCCAGAGACAGCATGTACCCTGGCTCCCTTGCCAAGATCCCTCAGATGATATCCCTGCAAAAAGTATCGAGCAAAAGCATTAAATCAGTCAATTTCAGGACAAAGGAAACCAAGAAAAGTCAATTTTATAAAGTGTCAAAGAGAAACATTATAAAGTGGGTTTGGGCATGAAATTATTTCAAATCAAAGCTATAAAGGCCAAATCTCCCTCCATCGACCCTCATTGTGCATCCAAGTTATTTGCAAGAGTGATTGAGTGAAAGTTTGAGCGAATTTGGGAGCTGGACAGGCGCGCGACCCGTCAGACCAGGCGCGCGACCCGTCAGAGGCGCGCGACCCGTCAAGCGCGTTCCGGCAGTGTAATTTTACAACGGGCGCGACCCGTCAGTGGCGCGCGACCCGTTGGGTGAGGCGTGCGACCCGTCAGCGCCATCCTTACAAAACCGCCTGCAAATTCATCCAAGGAGCCAACAAATCGCTAAAGTGCCTGAGCATATAAATCAGCATTTTACAAGGCAGAAACAACAGTACATTTTGGCCACTCTGCTTCTTAAACAATGTCAGAAACCGAAACCTATGAGTAGAGTGATGACGAGGCATCAGCTTCAGAGATTGAGATACAGAGGAGGCCTCATAAGGGTGGAAAGGGTGGCCACCATAGGCGAGAGGATCCCACTTCTTTGGCAGATTTACAGGCTTGTCCCATGGCAGTCTCATGTTTCCAGTACATGTCTTCTATGAGTTTTGTGCGAGGATCTCTCGATTCAGCACCACAGAGAGTTGGCTCGCCTATTTGTTTTACACTTGCATGATGGACATGTCAACCTTGCCGGGGTGGACTTTACATTGACACCCGAGGTGATTTCACAGGCCACAGGGATACCTAATGTTGGAGAGGTATGGAATAAGCGCAAGGTGCTGGACAGTGTTCATTTTGAGCCTTTCGTTAGACCAGCACTCATGAGGCACTTGACAGGAGTGTTTCCCTTCAGATTTCTCAGGAGTGAGTATGCTCCCATGATGAGGCTCATCATGCTCTATTTTACTTGTGAGGGCAGATTTTCACAGGTATATTCGTACCATATTCGTCTATTGATGAACTTCACACGGGTACGGATGATGAACATACCTATTTTCTTCTATCAGAACATTGAGAGGATGGTGTCTATGATGCAGAGGAAGAGCCCGGCACAGCAGTATAGGAGCCTTTACCATTATGGTTTGATTCAGCTTGTGGTGTTACATCAGTTGGCTCAGAAGGGCATCTCATGGGGGAGGAGTTCATCTCTCGTGAGCTTTTCACAGCACCACCACCGCCACATCCTGAGGTTATTCACGAGGAGGGAGGACCATCATAGCAGCATGACATCCCCGCCACTAGACATGTCAGCTCCTCACCTTTGGTTACTTATCGAAGAGGCCAGAGGGCCTTATTTGCAGCAGCTCGGCGAGTACTTTCTCCACAACATGTGGAAGGGGTCTTGCCTTCTTCATCGGCTCAACAAGTGTTATCTCCACATCAGGTGGAAGGGGCCTCGCTTTCTTCAGCAGCACAGGTACCAGGGAGGAGCAAACAACCCATGATTGATGAGGGACCATCAGGTGTTCCGGATATAGAGCTTATTGATCTTGATGTTAGTTCTCCTAGCTGAGAGTCAAAGGAGATCATTCAGCACCTTAGAGCTGAAAATGATGCCTTACAGAGGAGATTAGAGGGGGCACAATGGAAAATCTCATACCTGGAGCAGCGCAACAAACAGTTGGAGGATGAACAAGCTCTTGATGAGTTGTGGAGGATTCGTAGTGACCGCAATTTGAACCGGAGAAGACCCGGTGATCTATTGCCCGCTGAGCGAGAGTCCATGCTCATCCAGGTAAATGCACACTTGGAGAGGCTGTTGGCTAAGGCCAACCAAGAGAAGAAATTTCTAAGGAACATGAAGAACCATTATTGGGCAAGAATGCACGTGTGCAAGGCAAAGATGAAGATGTTCCAAAGGCGGTTGGCCAAGGCACAAAAAGGGAGAAAGAGGCCCGATCCACTCCATATCTTGGCCGAGGCTTCACTGAAGGACCAAGGCACTAAATAGCCCAGCCACAACACAAATCCCAAGAAATTTTGAACATTTTGGGTCAATTTTGATTTTTCAGGCAATTTACAGGTTTTTGTCCATTAACAGGTCTCACCCCCCACGCGACCCTTCATCCTGGCAACTCCATTTTGCAAAAACTCAACATTTCCATATTTTTCATGAGAAGTTACAGATGCTCATTAATGGACTTGAGATTTTATGAAGTTTTGGGCCTCCAGAAAGTCAAAAAAGGAGCAAAAAATGACTTTCTGCCACATTTTTGAGACACAGAAAGCAGTCTTGGGAGATTGCACTTTTGGAGGGGTAAATGACTACCAAATTCAGAAATTCTAGTTGCGTTGGAAATTATACTCATAGAGATTTCCAACAAGCCTACTCTTGCTCAATTTGGACACCTGTAAGTGCCCCAAATGTGGTCCCAAAGGCGCGCGACCCGTCAGGCAAACTTTTCCAAATTTCACTGTACAGCTCAGAAAAACGCAGTTTGACCCTGTTTGACTTTTTGGGGTGGATTATTATGTTCTTTGATGTAATTAATGTACTTTTATGACACTTTTACTCTTATGTACCTCTTATAGAAGATTCATTCATGAAAAAGGTGAAAATTAAATGAATGAATTGGTTTCCTAGCTTATAGAGGCAAGTTGTTTTGACTGCCTAGTTTGTAGTGCTTAGTTTAGAAGTGGTTGAAACAGCTCCTAGGATAGTGAGCTCGACCCATGGAGGCATGGAAAGAGGTTAGATGATCTATATTATGTACTTTCTTGCTCATTTTCATGGTTGGACTCTTGAGGGAGAAGCTCTTATTGTATTACTCACTATATCTCTGCAATTTTTGGCAAAGGAAGACCAGGGTTTTGCAGTCCTTTTTGGGATTCTTGTGGTCACATGTATTGATGGTGTGTTTCTATTTGTACTTGTAAGTGTGTTATGTGAATCATTTCCTTCCTTTTCCTTCTGCACATTAAGCAAATGAAGTGTTAAAGTAGAACTCATGACTGTCATGCTCTGCTTTTAAGTTTGTTTAATTTCAATGTTTTCTACTGTTTAAGGAGAATTCAAAGTTATTGTTTGCTCTCCTTAGCTCCTCATCTGTCATTCCTGACCATCCACCTCAATCAAAGGCATCAATATTGTCTCCTATCTCGCCCCAAAGAACCCCCTGCAGAAACTGTGTCCAATCCCCGCACCCAAAATTGCCATTTCCCCAATTTTCCACCAAAAACCCTAAAAACCCCAAATCAACCCTTTTGATCATTTTACTAGCCTAAAATCAGTGTTACCCTATTTTTCATCTCGCCCATTGAAGATCTTTACTGAGATTGACCGGAGAGAGCCCTCTCCAGCCCTGTAGGGCTAGCTACGAGGCTAAGTGGTTTGATGTTGCCTTGAGGTTTACCTTTCTCAGCCTGAGGTGAAATTTCAAGCGCTAACATATTGGCGACCATATTGGGGAGAACAAATTAATCATTTTCTCATTGACGTGTTATTTCATAAGTCTTAGACGGAGCCTGAAGTTACGCTAGGTAGCCTTCGAAAACGCTCTTGTTTTACATCAGCGTTAGTAGATAAACGCTGCTTCAGTCAATCTCCGTGAGCTTGTGAACGTAGCGCTTCATTGACACTTTATCCCAGTATAATTTTTAACTCTGAGCCGTTGATGATAGGTTGAGAGTTTTCACAGGCTGAATGGTTTTTCTTTCCTAGTCTTTTTTAGAAAAACAAGCTGGCTACAGATCCTAGACCCATTTTTAAATCTCATTCATGTCCAGCTATTTTTGATTATCTCGAAGATCTAGATTTTGACGAAAGCTTTGAGTTGTCTATGTTTAAAGCCAAGTCTGAAAGTGCGCTCGATTATCTAGTCCTTGACCCTGATTTTGCAGCTGCTATTAAATTTGAGAGACATAAAAAATTGGTCGAAAATTTCATCTTGAGACATCTCCAGACACATATTCAAGCTACTACCCTTGCTGATTTTTTTGAGAATATCTCTGATCATATTGGATCCACTATCACGGCTCACGAAGAATCTTATCCTCCTTATGTTTCAGTTTCGCCTATAATCACCTATCCCGAATCCACAGTTGGTTCTCCTTCTACACCCCATACCCCTCCTACTTCTCCTACCCCTCTGACTCCCCCAACTCCACAAACTACACCTCCTCTTATTATAGTCCCTGCTATCACAGCTCCTCCTCCTCATACTCATCCTACTCCCCCTCCTAAAGCAATGGCTGCCCGGTTTGCCCCTCTTGCTCTTCCCCAAAATCTTCATGATATGCCAGCCGATTATCAAAGTAAAATCCTTATGTTTGATGGTACTCCACAAAGTATTTCTGCTCAGCAACATATTGACAAAATTACCACTTTCTTTGATCTATATGAGATAGATGAAGAAGATGTTACCATGCGATTGTTCGTGCAAACATTTGGGGGAGAAGTTAGAAAGTGGTTTAGAGGGTTGACAGCTAACAACATTGCCACCTTGGAAGCACTTCAGAATCAATTTTTAGATCGATGGGAAATCAAAAAGGATCCGCTTTAGATTAATGCCGAATACAACAACCTCAAGCGTAATCCGGGTGAGTCCGTTCAAGATTATATAATCAGATTCAATACAGTTTACAATGCTATTCCCGATGATTTGAGGCCATCTAGAAAATCAGCACTTCTTAAGTTCCTGGATGGCTTTGATCCGGAGATGGCCTACTCATTGAGAGACAGAGATCCACCTGCCTTGGAGGATATACAGAAAATTTCTGTTAGTGTTGAAGCAAACTTAAATGATAAGAGGGCAAGAATGAAGGCTGAAAAGCGAGTCACAATCAAAGAGGAAGCATCCACATCAAATCAGGTTCTCCGTGAACTGGAAGAGATTAAAAGGGCATTTGAAAATGTTCGTATTGACAAGCCGGAGCCTCAAATTCATAATCCAAATTTCAGAGGTCAACAACAGCAACAATATAGAATCAAGTAGCGTGAAACAAAGGCACAAGAGGCAGCCGTTCAACAGCAAATGAAACCTCCTTTTCAGCAGAATTTTGTTAGTCAAGAATCAGAGGATGAAGGTGATAATGTTGGAGAGGAAAATAATTTCTTCACTCCTGATGATCTGCCCACTTATATTACAGAAGAGGAAGAGTTGGTGAGTAATTCCATCATTCCCCAAGATGAGCATTATATTCTGTCAAATGATGCAGCACTTCAAGAAGAATTTGAAGAGTATCAAAGAGGGTATTTGCATGCTTTATCAGCTCAGCAAGGTCAGCAAAGGCAATTGAGAAACCGAGCTGTTCCTATAAATCCCATTCAGAAAAGGAAAGATACATTAGCAAAGAATGATTCGGCTCCTCCACACACAACGGGAAAGGACATAGTTGGTCCTTCGGCAAGTCAATCACCATCAGCAGCCAAGATAAATCAGCCATCAAACGCACCAAGAGATAGAGGTGAAAAAAGAGATAATCCGGCTAAAGAAGGTGAGAAGATTTCAGCTTTCAGTTTGGAGAATGAGATTGCAAAGTTGAAGGTGTCTATTCCCTTGACGGAAATCATGAAGAACATAACTTACCGAGGTCAGATTTCCAAGATGCTGAATTTCGATCCAATGCTAGACACGGTGAATGTAGAAGATGATCGGCCTGAGCTAATTTTTGGGCTCGCTTTAGATGGTGAGTCTCCCGAGAGTGATGTTCCTCCGTTCTATATCAGTTTGCAACTGCATGAGTACGTGCTACACAATGCCATGTTTGATTCGGGAGCTTCACATAATTTGATGCCCAAAGTGATTATGGAGAAGCTGGGGCTTGACATCACAAGGAAGTATCATGATTTGTATTCGTTTGATTCCAGCCGGGTGAAATGTATTGGTTTGATCAAGGACTTGGTGGTGAGTCTAGATCAAATCCCAGCAAAGAATGTTTTGATGGACGTGGTGGTGGCGGATATTCCTCCGCGATTTGGCATGTTGCTTTCAAGATCATGGGGAGCCAAGCTCAAAGGTACACTTCAGCTCGATTTTTCCTATGCTACAATTCCGGTTTTTGGTCAGATGAGGAAGTTATATCGGGAGCAAAAGATGAAATACATGATCACTAGTAAGGAAAAGCCCGTCAATCATCCTGTAAATTATGTACAAACAGATTTAGAATCTTTTGTTTTGTTTGCGGATAATTTCAATGAGATAGATAGTCAGTTAGTTCAAGCAGAAGATATACCAGACATTTCAGAAAATTTCAGAGAAGTTTTGAGAAAGGAAACTGAAGAAAGGTCTGATGTCATAAAGCCAACAGCTGAAATAAATGGGCAGCAAATAGAGAATGCATCAGCATCACATTTTCATCACTTAGAAGATGATGAAGATGGTCTTTGGACCATGGATTTTGATGGTGCGGTGGGCAGCGATGGTGCTGGTATAGGTGTGTGGATTCGAAGCCCATTTTCAGTTCAAAACCAAGTTCCAAGCAAGGTACGGGTATGTTCATATAAATTGGCATTTGATTGTTCAAATAATGAGGTGGAATACGAGGCTCTTATTGTTGGTCTGAAAATCCTTCGGAAGTTGAAGGCAAAGAAGATAGCGGTATATGGCGACTCCGAGTTGGTTATAAAGCAAGTGAAAGGTGAATTTCAGGCCAAACATCCTCGTATGCGAGCATATCGGAATGCTGTCCTAGATATCTTAAAACTGTTTTCAGAACATACTTTGACATGTGTGCCTTGGATTCAAAATGGTGTTGCGGATGCATTGGCTAAGGCAGCAAGTAATCTAAAAATACCCATGAATTCCAGCAATAAGTTTGAGATATATGTGAAGCATCGTCCTACAGTTCCAGATAATCAAAGGTGTTGGCAAGTTTTCCAAGATGACGAAGAAATCAAAGATTTTCTGCAAATTGAGGGTAAATTCGAAGACATCTCAATAGACACGGAAGCTGAAGGAGTAAATCAGATGGATGTGTTGCAGCTCAAGTACAATTACATTCCTAAAGGATTAATTCCTTTAGAAGAATTGTTCGATCAAGATGATGTGGCCCGCAAACCAACTTTGAGGCCAACGGAAGAAGGTGTCGAAGATGTGAATCTAGGGACAGCCGAAAATCCAAAGATGGTGAAGTTCTCGAAAGCATTGTCGCCCAAGGTAAAGAAAGAGTATATCAGATTGTTGTCTTCATTTTCTAATGTTTTTGCATGGGACTATTCAGATTTGAAAACTTATGACACAAGTATCATTCAGCATACCATCCCCATAAAGCCAAATCAAAAGCCTTTCCGACAAAAGTTGAGAAGAATTAATCCTAAGTTGCTGCCATTGATCGAGAAGGAAGTCAACAGGTTATATAAGTTTGGAATTATAGTTCCAATCCAATTTTCTGATTGGATTTCCAGCTTGGTGCCCGTGAGGAAGAAAACCGGTGAGATTCGCTTGTGTATAGACTTCAGAAATCTCAATAAGGTGTCGCTAAAGGACAATTATCCGCTGCCCAAAATGGATCATATATTGCAGCAGGTAGTTGGGGCATTAAGGATGTCATTGCTTGATGGTTATTCCGGGTATAATCAGATTTTGGTACATGAAGATGACCGTGACAAGACAACATTTACCACTCCATGGGGTACATTCCATTATGCCAAGATGCCGTTTGGATTGAAGAACGCTGGTGCTACATTTCAGCGGGCAATGGACATGGCCTTTGCTAATGAGAAAGATGTTTTTTTGGTTGTTTATCTTGATGATCTGACCGTGTTTTCTAAATCCGATGAAGAGCATTTGTTTCATTTGACTAAGGTGTTTCAAAAGTGCAGAAAGTATGGTATCTCGTTGAATCCGAAGAAGAGCCTTTTTGCTCTGAGCGAAGGCAAGCTGTTGGGCCATATTATTTCTAAAGATGGAATTCGTATCGATCCTGCACGGGTGGAAGCAATTCAGCAGTTAGAGCAGCCCCGAAGCAAGAAAGAGATTCAGTCCTTCAATGGTAAATTGAATTTTCTGCGTTTCTTTATTCCCAATCTTGCCGAACATCTTAGAGAGATAACCAACATGCTCAAAAAGGACAACGAGCTCAAATGGACCGAAGAGGCGGTAAAGTCTTTCAACTTGATAAAGTTGATCTTATCTTCAGCCCCAACTTTGATCAGCCCGGATTATACACAAGATTTTATTTTATTTTCATTTGCTTCTGAGCATACGTTGGCAGCCGTGTTGATGCAAAAGAGAGATGGAGTTGAGAAGCCCATAGCCTTTTTCAGCCGTATCATAAGGGACGGAGCGCTGAATTATAATATCATTGAAAACCAAGCATTGGCATTGGTGAAAGCTTTGAAATATTTCTGGGTGTACATACTGAATTCTCATATTTTGGCCTATGTTCCCAACGCAGCTATTAAGGATGTCTTGGTACAAGCGGAACCGGAAGGAAGAAGAGGTAAGTGGATTGCTGCACTATTAGACTATGATGTGGAAATTAATCCTACCAAGTTGATTAAAGGTCAGGGACTTGCTAAGTTGATGGCTGAAACAAATCTTCATGTCCTTGACATCAATTTGATTGCTGCCTTATCCGATGAAGACGAAGAGAATTCAGCTCTACAGGTATCAGATATCTTTGTTTCCTCTCCTTGGTATGCTGATATAGTATATGTGCTTCAAAATTTGTCTTCACCCGCTGGGATGCCTAGAAACAAAGCTAGAACATTGAAGTTAAAGGCTGCCAAATTTTGCATTATCGAATCTGCACTTTATTCGAAAGACCCCGGTGGCATATTGCTGAACTGTTTGGTCGAAGAAGAAGCTAAGACAACAGTAGAAGATTTTCATAAAGGTGACTGTGGGGGTCACTTGTTTTGGAAGACCACGGCTAATGAGATCTTGAGAGCTGGTTTCTATTGGCCTTCTTTATTTTCTGATGTATATAAAGCAGTTAAGAGTTGTCATGAATGTCAAATTTTTCAAGGAAAGCAGAAATTACAGCTGTTACCTCTCAAGCCCATTGAAATCAGCGCACCATTTCAGCAGTGGGGCTTGGATTTTATTGTTGAAATCCACCCAGCATCTTCCGGGTAGCATCGATGGATCTTGACTGCCACAGATTACTTCACGAAGTGGATTGAAGCCATTCCCACTCGGCAAGCCACGGATTCGGTAATTATTTCTTTTCTTGAGAATAACATATTGTCACGTTTCGGCTGTCCACATAAGTTGATTACAGATAATGCAGCAGCCTTTAAGTCGAAGAAAATGGTTGAGTTTTGCTACAAATATAACATCAGCTTGGGGCATTCGACCGCCTACCATCCGCAAGGTAATGGGCTGGCCGAATCTTCGAACAAATCTCTAGTGAACATCATAAAGAAATTGTTGGAAATAAATAAGAAGAGCTGGCACAAAAAGTTAGTAAATGCATTATGGGCTGATCGGGTAAGTCAAAAGAAGTCAATTGGTATGTCACCCTTTGAACTGGTTTATGGGGTAGATGCAGTGTTTCCTACTTCACTTAGTGTTCTAGTAGCAAAGTTGTTTCAAGAAGCTGGTGGCGAGGAGGATCCTATGCAACGCCGGATTAGTCAAATGATTCATTTACAGCAGACACGAGAGGAGGTTCTTCAAAATTCCCTTAAGTTACAGGAGCGCATAAAGAAAATCTATGACAAAAAGGCCAAACCGGATGATTTTCAAATAGATGATGTTGTTTTGAGATGGGATGCCCGAAATGAAGACAAAGGGAAACATGGAAAATTCGACAACTTGTGGAAAGGTCCCTACAAAATTGCAGCATACCGTGGTCCAAATGCTTTTCTTCTCAAAGAAATGAACGGTGATGAATGTCTCGGTGGGTCGGTGAATGGTCGGCTGCTCAAAAGGTATCATGCTTGAGCATTTTCTGCTCTAATCACTCTCATTGTAATTACCATTTTACTTTCATTCTGCAGCAAGTGTGAAACTGATCTCCCATTTTTAGTCTGGGGCCCGCGGTGAAGGCTATGATTCTGAAGATGGTGATTAGTTGGTGTGAGTTTTTCAAGTTGTTTCAGTCAGTTTATTTTCTGCATAAAGTGAGTCTGTTTGTGTCAAGTTAGTTTAAATTTCAGTCAATTGTCAAAGTCAATAAAGTTGTCCAATTTTGGGTCACATGTGTAAATATTGACTCCATTGCCCAATGATGATAAAGCACTGGTCTGCTCTCCCAGAGGTCTAAGGTTCTTGGTACCTCCAAGGAGCTACCATCCCCATTGGAGCCAATGTAAGAGTCGGTCTTGTAGCCCTCCATCAGCGATCAAAGCTCTTTGCATTTGCATAAGTAGGTGTCTCATCAGTGTCAATTTTTGCATCCCATTAGGCATGCCATAACCCTGATGGAGGAGCTGGTGTTTTTGTCCCCCTCTTGGCATTGCTGGATCTAGTCATTTTAGTCCTTAGTTACTTTCAAGCTTGTCTTGTCTTGTCTTGAGGTCAAATTCCTAGGTCTAGGGTTTTGGTCAAGTTTGTTTACAAGGTCATGTCTCTGAAGGTCAATAAGTGCCCAACAAGCCAGAGGGATGATTTCAAAGGTGTTTCTTCGCAAATTTCTATCTTGAACAGTAAATTTTCACCTTGGATTTAAAAACTCTGTTTTTAAAGCCAAGGTCATTTTTCAAATTTTTGCAAAAAGTGATGAAATTTCAAAAAACTTCCAAAGACAGCATGTACCCTGGATCCCTTGCCAAGATCCCTCAGATGATATCCCTGCAAAAAGTATAGAGCAAAAGCATTAAATCAGTCAATTTCAGGACAAAGGAAACCAAGAAAAGTCAATTTTATAAAGTGTCAAAGAGAAACATTATAAAGTGGGTTTGGGCATGAAATTATTTCAAATCAAAGCTATAAAGGCCAAATCTCCCTCCATCGACCCTCATTGTGCATCTAAGTTATTTGCAAGAGTGATTGAGTGAAAGTTTGAGCGAATTTGGGAGCTGGACAAGTGCGCGACCCGTCAGACCAGGCGCGCGACCCGTCAGAGGCGCGTGACCCGTCAAGCGCGTTCCGGCAGTGTAATTTTACAATGGGCGCGACCCGTCAGTGGCGCACGACGCGTTGGGTGAGGCACGCGACCCGTCAGTGCCATCCTTACAAAACCGCCTGCAAATTCATCCAAGGAGCCAGCAAATCGCTAAATTTCCTGAGCATATAAATCAACATTTTACAAGGCAGAAACAACAGTACATTTTGGCCACTCTGCTCCTTAAACAATGTCAGAAACCGAAACCTATGAGCAGAGTGATGACCAGGCATCATCTTCAGAGATTGAGATACAGAGGAGGCCTCATAAGGGTGGAAAGGGTGGTCACCATAGGCGAGAGGAGCCCACTTCTTTGGCAGATTTACAGGCTTGTCCCATGGCAGTCTCATGTTTCCAGTACATGTCTTGCTATGAGTTTTGTGAGAGGATCTCTCGGATTCAACACCACAGAGAGTTGGCTTGCCTATTTGTTTTACACTTGCATGATGGACATGTCAACCTTGCCGGGGTGGACTTTACATTGACACCCGAGGTGATTTCACAGGCCCCAGGGATACCTAATGTCGGAGAGGTATGGAATAAGCGCAAGGTGCTGGACAGTGTTCATTTTGAGCCTTTCGTTAGACCAGCACTCATGAGGCACTTGACAGGAGTGTTTCCCTTCAGATTTCTCAGGAGTGAGTATGCTCCCATGATGAGGCTCATCATGCTCTATTTTACCTGTGAGGGCAGATTTTCACAGGTATATTCGTACCATATTCGTCTATTGATGCACTTCACACGGGTACGGATGATGAACATCCTTGTTTTCTTCTATCAGAACATTGAGAGGATGGTGTCTATGATGCAGAGGAAGAGCCTGACATAGCAGTATAAGAGCCTTTACCATTATGGTTTGATTCAGCTTGTGGTGTTACATCAGTTGGCTCAGTAGGGCATCTCATGGGAGGAGTTCATCTCTCGTGAGCTTTTCACAGCACCACCACCACCACATCCTGAGGTTATTCACGAGGAGGGAGGACCATCACAACAGCATGACATCCCTACCACTAGACATGTCAGCTCCTCACCTTTGGTTACTTATCAGAGAGGCCAGAGGGCCTTATTTGCAGCAGCTCGGCGAGTACTTTCTCCACAGCATGTGGAAGGGGTCTCACCTTCTTCATCGGCTCAGCGAGTGTTATCTCCACATCAGGTGGAAGGGGCCTCGCTTTCTTCAGCAGCACAGGTACCAGGGAGGGGCAAATAGCCCAAGATTGATGAGGGACCATCAGGTGTTCCGGATATAGAGCTTATTGATCTTGATGTTAGTTCTCCTAGCCGAGAGTCAAAGGAGATCATTCAGCACCTTAGAGCTGAAAATGATGCCTTACAGAGGAGATTAGAGGGGGCACAATGGACAATCTCATACCTGGAGCAGCGCAACAAACAGTTGGAGGATGAACAAGCTCTTGATGAGTTGTGGAGGATTCGTAGTGACCGCAATTTGAACCGGAGAAGACCCGGTGATCTATTGCCCGCTGAGCGAGAGTCCATGCTCATCCAGGTAAATGCACACTTGGAGAGGCTGTTGGCTAAGGCCAACCAAGAGAAGAAATTGCTGAGGAACATGAAGAACCATTATTGGGCAAGAATGCACGTGTGCAAGGCAAAGATGAAGATGTTCCAAAGGCGGTTGGCCAAGGCACAAAAAGGGAGAAAGAGGCCCGATCCACTCCATATCTTGGCCGAGGCTTCACTGAAGGACCAAGGCACTAAATAGCCCAGCCACAACACAAATCCCAAGAAATTTTGAACATTTTGGGTCAATTTTGATTTTTCAGGCAATTTACAGGTTTTTGTCCATTAATGGGTCTCACCCCCCGTGCGACCCTTCATCCTGGCAACTCCATTTTGTAAAAACTCAGCATTTCCAGATTTTCCATGAGAAGTTACATATGCTCATTAATGGACTTGAGATTTTATGAAGTTTTGGGCCTCCAGAAAGTCAAAAAAGGAGCAAAAAATGACTTTCTGCCACATTTTTGAGACACAGAAAGCAGTCTTGGGAGATTTCACTTTTGGAGGGGCAAATGACCACCAAATTCAGAAATTCCAGTTGGGTTGGAAAGTAAACTCATAGAACTTTCCAACAAGCCTATGCTTGCGCAATTTGGACACCTGTAAGTGCCCCAAATGTCGTCCCAGAGGCGCGCGACCCGTCAGGCAAACTTTTCCAAATTTCACTGTACAGCTCAGAAAAACGCAGTTTGACCCTGTTTGACTTTTTGGGGTGGATTATTATGTTCTTTGATGCAATTAATGTACTTTTATGACACTTTTACTCTTATGTACCTCTTCTAGAAGATTCTGTAGGAATTTACAGGGTAAGTTCCTCAGAAAGAATACCAAGAGGACACCGCTCACAACCAGATCTCAAATCAATACACCAGTATTTTTGACGTGGTTAAAACCCTCAGAGTGCAAGGAGGGAAACAGTCCACGGCCTGTCCCAACGTGGGTACAGACAATTTATTAATCAAAGAATGAAAATTTACATAAGCTTCTCTCATGCACAGATTACCCGAACAATGACCCTCCATGCGCTTTAAATAGAACTCATGGACCAACGGGTGTCAAGCCACGGATCAAGTGTCGGTAATACCGAGGTGAGAGTGAACCGTCGGATCACTACATATCATGACCGTCGGATTGTAAGTTACAAAATGTACAACGGTAAAGAAACACACTTTACCTAACTCTAACCTAACTCTATACTAGACCAAGTTGAACTTAACTATATCCTATGTGTCGGAATATCCTAACATCCCCCCTTAAGAACAACTTGGGATAGGATTGAAGGATTTACAAATATGACACAATAGGAGAAGGAAGGAGGCACTAGAGCCTATCCCCCCTTAGTGACAACTTCCTAAACTCCAAGCATATATCGAAGTTTAGTGAACTTCGCCTCTGTGAGAGCCTTTGTGAAGATGTCTGCAACCTGATCATCTGTTGGACAATATTGCACTTCAAGAACATGGTCATGAATGAGCTTTCTGATGAAGTGCATGTGTAGTTCGATGTGTTTGCTGCGCTGATGCTGGACTGGATCTTTGCATAGCTGAATGGCACTTTGATTATCACACCAAAGTGTGGTTGGATGCTGCTGCTCAAAGCCAAACTCTGATAGGATCTGACGAAGCCACAAGGCTTCCTTACTAGCTTCCACGGCACCACGATACTCTGCTTCTGCTGATGAAAGAGAAATGGCAGCCTGTTTCTTACAAGCCCATGTAATAGGTCCTGAACCAAGAGTGAAGACATAACCGGCAGTAGACTTCCGATCATCAAGGTCACCAGCCCAATCAGAATCAGTGAAACCAACTAACAGAGGAGCTGCTTTGGCACTGTAATGAATCCCAAACTGTACTGTACCTCGAACATAACGAAGTATTCTTTTAGCTGCTTTCCAATGACTTTCACGGGGGTTTTGCATAAAACGAGCAACAAGGCCAACAGCAAAGGAAAGATCAGGACGAGTATGGGTTAAATACAAGAGTTTTCCGACAAGTTGACGGTATAAGGTAGCATCAACTTCAGGAGAAGTACAAGAGACTGAAAGTTTGACTCCAGACTGAAAGGGAGAAGTGGCTGGCTTACAGTCTTCCATGTGAAAATGACGAAGAATATCACAAGCATACTTGGACTGGGAAAGGAAAATACCCTCTTGGGATTGCAAGACTTGAAGACCGAGAAAATAGTGTAAGTGTCCTAAGTCTGTCATTTCAAATTTCTTTTTAAGGCTGGACTTCACATGGTTTATAAGGTTGGGATCACTACCAGTAAGAATAAGATCATCAACATAAAGAACAAGGATGATAAGAGAGTTGCCCACTTTCTTGGTGTAGACAGTATTGTCAGAATGACACCTAGAAAAGCCAGATTCTAAAAGAAAGCTATCCATTTTGGCATACCAAGCTCGAGGAGCTTGCTTGAGGCCATAAAGGGATTTCTTAAGTCGACAAACGAGGCTGGAGTCTGTTTGTATGAAGCCAATGGGTTGTTCCATATAGATTTCTTCCTGCAAGTCACCATGCAAGAAGGCAGATTTAACATCCATTGATGGACTTCCCATTTTAAAGAGGCAGCAAGGGAAAGAACAAGGCGGATAGAGTTCATTTTGGCAACTGGAGAGAAGGTTTCAGTGTATTCAATGCCTTCAACCTGTGAAAAGCCCTTAGCAACTAGACGAGCTTTATGTTTATCAACTTTCCCATCTGGTCCATACTTGGTTCTGTAAACCCATTTGCATCTAACAAGTTTGCGTCCCTTTGGTAGAGGAACAAGATCCCATGTATCATTTGTCATCAATGAATGATATTCTTCATTCATAGCTGTTTCCAATGTGGATGGCCTGAAGCTTCTGCAAAAGTGTCAGGATCATGATTTACTGGAGCTTGAGCCAGTAAAGAAGAGGCTCTTTCAAACTGAGAACGTGTACGTCGCTGATCTGTAGGATCACCGGCAAGATCACCTGCTGCATCCCGAGTAGCACGGACCCATCTTGGAAGTTGAGGATCCTGAGAAGGTGGGGAAGGATTATCATCCTCGCTTTCATCATCAGAAGAAGAAATGTTTTCAAAGATAAAGAGATAGGAAGAGGTGGCACATCTGCCGGACTAGGCTCGCAGGCCGATTTATTTTCATCAAATTTTACATCTCTTCTAATGATAACATTTTTGGACTTAAATGGAATAAGTCTATAGCCTTTTACATCTTCAGAATATCCAACAAAAGTACATTTCTCACTCTTAGGTTCTAAGCTTTATGCTTTTCATCTGGAATATGGGCCCATGCTTCACTTCCAAACACACGAAAGTGACTTACATCTGGTTTAATGGAACTCCAGGCTTCTTCTGGAGTGATATTCTCTAGAACCTTAGTAGGAGTGCGATTGATTATATAATTTGCACAATTAATTGCTTCGGCCCAAAAACTAAGACTGAGTCCTTTAGATTGCAGCATACAATTAGCCATTTCCTTTAAGGTGCGATTTTTCCTTTCAGCTACACCATTTTGTTGTGGAGTGTATGGAACAGTATGTTGCATTTGAATTCCATTTTCGGTGCAAAAGTTGATGAATGCATTTTTAACATATTCTCCACCATTATCAGTTCTTAGCTTAAGAATTTGATGTCCAGATTGTTTTTCAACGAATGCTTTGAAGGCCAAAAAGGTGGTAAATACTTCGCTCTTGAGTTTTAAGAAGTATACCCAAGTGCGTCTGGAGAAATCATCAATGAAAGTTAAGAAGTACTTGCAGCCAGAGAATGAAGCAACAGGAAGAGGACCACATAAATCACTGTGCACAAGCTGTAAAGGGGCTGAGGCGTGCCAAGAGGCACGTTTGTCAAAACTGTCCCGATGATGTTTTCCGAGTACACATCCGGAACAAACACCATCTTTGCAAGATACCATAGGAAGACCTGTCACCATGTTTTCTTTACATAGATGCTGAAGGGAGCGATAGTTTAAGTGACCATACCGCTCATGCCAAAGTTTGCTCACTTCATCATTATGAGCAACAAATACTGAGGGAAGATGGGATGACCCAAAGTTGTGAAACTTATACAACCTTTTGGAATCATCAGCAAGACCAGTAGCTAGAATCTGTTTAGGATCTTTTAGATCCTTGATTACAACATCATGAGGTGAAAATTCAACAATTTTACCTTCACCTGAATGAGTTATCTGATAGACAGATAGAAGGTTGCAGGATAAGTTTGGAACACATAATACATCATTGAACTGACCATTGTCTAGATGAACAGTTCCAGTCCCTACAACATTAAGAGATCTATCATCACCAACATATATATTTTTGGTGTTACAATCATTTAAAGAAGAAAACATGGCTTGGTTTTTGGCCATGTGACAAGAGGCTCCAGAATCAATGAGCCACTCATGAGAATGAGAAGAAGAAGAAGATACATTTAATGCATAACCAGACTGAGATGATTGACGATGACATGCAGAAAATGCCGTTCCGGAAGTTGAAGTTGAAGTAGGCTCCAGATGGATGTTATGTTTCTTCATTGCGGCTTCCAAGGCTTCCATCTTCTTAAAGCATTTAGATTCTAAGTGGCCATCTCGATTACAAAAGGTACAATGTCTGTCAGTCTTCTTCCATTTGTTTTTATTGGTCTTGTCATATTGCTGAAATGATCTTTCATCTTGAGGCTGAGTTGGTTTAGGACCATTCCTTTGAGGATAAGACTTCTTAGGATTCTTTGAATTTGGTTGCTGCTGGGCGGCTAACGCTTTTGAGGAAGAGTTTCCAAGATTAAGAAGACCAAGGTGTAAGAGTTTTTCTTGTTCTCTTATTAAGGAATCACAAAAGGAGTCAAAGGAAGGGGGCTTGTAGTCTTTGCCTTGACAAATGAAAGCTTCCCTGTAGAATGGAAAGTGGAAACAAATACAGAGTAGGCTGGTCCCAACTTAGTAAGGATGGAATAAATAAGGTTACCATCTTCTTTCTTAACTTTAACACCTTCCAAGAGATATCTAAGGGTCTTGAATTTGGACAAGAAATCTTCAATGCAAGAAAAATTATTAGGATCCAAAGTAAGCAACTCATTCTCAAGTTGATGGGCTCTAATTTCATTTTTAATCCCAAAAACTTTAGCAAGTTTTTCTAATGCTTCATGAGGAGTTTCAATTTCTGCAATGTGGAATCTAAGATCAGGAGAAACAGACATTCCTATCAAACCACGTGCTTGATCTTGTCGATTTTCCCATTTTTCGGCCTTGTCTTCATCTTTGGGTTTCTTCTCTTGGTCTGTGGCTATTCTGAAGAGACCTTTACTTCTAAGTAAATCTCCCATGTAGGCTACCCATTGGAAGTAGTTAGTGCTGTCAAGAATGACTTGGCATGGACTTTCCATTTTTTGAAAAACAACTGAAGCTGAAGATGCTGAAAGTAAGTGGTCCAATGGATAGATCTCGAAAAAATAGGCGGTTTTAAAAAAAACGGCTCTGAAAAAGGCTTCCGGATGAAGAAGTTATGGCTTTTTGAAAAAAAATTGTTGACGTTGCCGGCAAAGTGCGCGAATGTGCGGGAATGAAAAAATCCGCCCCCACAAAATGGAGACTTGAACCCAAGACCTCTACTCTCTTAAAAGGTCTTTGAACCAATTGATCTATACAAAATATTTGAGAGAGAGAGAGAGAGAGAGAGGGGGGGGGGGGGGGGGGGGGGGGCCTCGATTTGCGTGCTTGCCTTGGGAAGACTCTTTTCCCCTACAAAACACAAAACACAAAACCCAACACGAATATCCAAAGAAAAACGAACCTTACGGCTCGAAGTTAGCTTTAGCCAAAAAACTAGAAATTTTAAAAAAAAATCTCAAAGTTAGCTTTTAGCCGAAAAACTAAATATTTTTCTCAATGTTTCTGATTTTCCGAGATCACACTAAGGTGCAGGGAAAAGAGCATACGCATGAGAAAAATCCTTTCTTTCTGTTTCTGATTTGCCCAGATCGCACAGAGTCGCAGGGCAAAGAGCATACGCAGAAATGAAAGGTATAGATCCGGAAAAAAAAGGCTAAATAAACCGAAACCGAAATAAGCAGAGAGAAAATGACAGTAAACTGCAAAAAAAACACTGTATACCTCCCGATCTGAAAAATGACGCAGCTAGGGCTACCGGAAACCTTTTCGCGTGAAACGAAAGGGGTTCCTCACTGAAACAGATGCTCCGAACGCAACAGAGCAGTCCTCTCGGCCCGAAAGCAGTCAGAAACAGCAGATCTAGGAAACGACAGCCGCATGCAGTTCTACCGGCTTCAGATTTGGATCACCAATGGACGCGGCCCTCAAATAGCTCTGATACCATGTAGGAATTTACAGGGTAAGTTCCTCAGAAAGAATACCAAGAGGACACCGCTCACAACCAGATCTCAAATCAATACACCAGTATTTTTGACGTGGTTAAAACCCTCAGAGTGCAAGGAGGGAAACAGTCCACGGCCTGTCCCAACGTGGGTACAGACAATTTATTAATCAAAGAATGAAAATTTACATAAGCTTCTCTCATGCACAGATTACCCGAACAATGACCCTCCATGCGCTTTAAATAGAACTCATGGACCAATCGGGTGTCAAGCCACGGATCAAGTGTCGGTAATACCGAGGTGAGAGTGAACCGTCGGATCACTACATATCGTGACCGTCGGATTGTAAGTTACAAAATGTACAACGGTAAAGAAACACACTTTACCTAACTCTAACCTAACTCTATACTAGACCAAGTTGAACTTAACTATATCCTATGTGTCGGAATATCCTAACAGATTCATTCATGAAAAAGGTGAAAATTAAATGAATGAATTGGTTTCCTAGATTATAGAGGCAAGTTGTTTTGACTGCCTAGTTTGTAGTGCTTAGTTTAGAAGTGGTTGAAACAGCTCCTAGGATAGTGAGCTCGACCCATGGAGGAAGGGAAATAGGTTAGATGATCTATATTATGTACTTTCTTGCTCATTTTCATGGTTGGACTCTTGAGGGAGAAGCTCTTATTGTATTACTCACTATATCTCTGCAATTTTTGGCAAAGGAAGACCAGGGTGTTGCAGTCCTTTTTGGGATTCTTGTGGTCACATGTATTGATGGTGTGTTTCTATTTGTACTTGTAAGTGTGTTATGTGAATCATTTCCTTCCTTTTCCTTCTGCACATTAAGCAAATGAAGTGTTAAAGTAGAACTCGTGACTGTCATGCTCTGCTTTTAAGTTTGTTTAATTTCAATGTTTTCTACTGTTTAAGGAGAATTCAAAGTTATTGTTTGCTCTCCTTAGCTCCCCATCTGTCATTCCTGACCATCCACCTCAATCAAAGGCATCAATACTGTCTCCTATCTCGCCCCAAAGAACCCCCTGCAGAAACTGTGTCCAATCCCCGCACCCAAAATTGCCATTTCCCCAATTTTCCACCAAAAACCCCAAAAACCCCAAATCAACCCTTTTGATCAGTTTACTAGCCTAAAATCAGTGTTACCCTATTTTTCATCTCGCCCATTGAAGATCTTTACTGAGATTGACCGGAGAGAGCCCTCTCTAGCCCCGTAGGGCTAGCTACGAGGCTAAGTGGTTTGATGTTGCCTTGAGGTTTACCTTTCTCAGCCTGAGGTGAAATTTCAAGCGCTAACACACCCAAAGGGCTGTGCTAATGCGAGGAATGGTCAAAAGGTGACCATTAACACCACTATTCCTGATAAGAAATTTAATTTATGGCAGGGAGGAGCAGGCGGTGGGCCATTAATACGGGAGTTCTGAGTAAGATCCGAAAAGATCTGCCACCTAGACATTGGTACTAAACTAAAAGTGGAGGGAAGGGATCTATTCAAAGTTACATGCTCCTCTAACGACTTGTGGACAACACTAGGATATTTACGATTTGAACCAGTGAAGAACAACAAACACTTGGCTACCAAGCACCCCATGAGTACCATGGCCAGAACCCGAGCACGATTCGCAGAGGAACTGCATCCCCGAGGAAGAGCTAGATGACATGACTCTTTCCCCCGAGGTTCCAAAGTCCCCATGCACACCGTGACCCTAGAAAAATAAGAAAATAATAGGTCCAGTCAGGGTATCACTGAGATTCAACAAAAGGTCAGCAGTCAAAAAGGGTAAAGCAGTCACCATCGAACCTACCAAGGACGACGAAAATTTACAAGCCCTGATTGACCAGATTGAGGCATGGGATGAAGAAGAAGAAGATGTGTTCCAAATCCCTTCATTACCCCCATATGTCTGTTCATGGAATGGGACGTCCAAAATACCAAAGGACTTGGACGCTGCAAAGAGTACGCTACAGACCCCACTTCTCCTAGATGAGATAAGGTTTGATGGTTTGCCACTGGGCCGCATACCAAGTATCAAGTTTGAAGATTGGGATCTAGCGGATAGCGACAAGTTCCCCCAATTGGCCACAGACAAGTTACTACCGCGGAAATGGTTACTAGGTGTGGAAAAGGCGGGCTTACTCAATCTGAGGTGGATACCCCACTATCACTGCGTGACCATCACCATATTTGTGATCCGACAGTTGCTATGTCTGATACATGATGGGTATCTCTGGTTGGAAGAGTTGATTCCGATCACAACCGATTTAGTCCACCGAATTATGCACCTACCGGTTAAAGGAAACGACCCCACAAACATAGCCGAAACAAGTAGCGAGGTGGGCCTCTTAGAAACAATGAAGGCTAAATATCAGCTGGAAAAAGGAAATTGTGGGTATGTAATAGCAAGCATCAATGACTGCGCAGTGCGAGTCACCACTCACCTATTAGCCAGTAAACTCATGACGAAGTGTCACACAGATGAGGTTCCAGCTCCTATCATTGCGCTTGCGGAGAAGTGCGCAGAAGGGGTTCAGTTCAACTGGACACAATTATGCGATGAATTTTTGACAAATTGCCAGGAAGCACAAGACAATGGTAAGACATTTCATTATGCATGGTTGCTACTATCAATCCTTCTGGTTGCAGGAGAATTGCCGCAGGGCAGCCAGTTTCCCAGCATTGAGGACAACCTACTTGAAGCAGTGTGTTATACTTCACTCTGGGCTACAAAGGATGTAGCGAGGGATTCTAAAATCAAGGTTTTTTGGAGCTTCATGGAAGGGAATATCCGGACATGGATCGCTCGCAGACCACAGATGTCTCTAACGATATACAACAATTTCCAAAGCAAGACCGAGTTCAAAGCGGACATGCATAACTTATATATCTGTGCACGGAAGGATCCAAAGTGAGCATGGGTCACACTTCTGTTCATTACAATAGACGACGCCATTTACGAGGTATTAGCAGCATGGCCTCCAAAGTGGTGCGCCCTAGACAAGGTTTTCCTAGAAAAAATGGCAGCACAACAGCAAAGAAAGGAACTCCAGCAACGATTCACTCAATTGGCAGAAAAGACACGATAGGGACAAAAGGCAGCTTTGCAGCAAGAGGCAACCAAGGAACTGATAGCCGAAGAAACCATGGCAGATCGAGAAATGGCCTTGGAATAGGACACGCGAAGGGAAAAGGAGACACAGGGACGCACGACCCATCTTAGAGAATCGACCCAAGTCAACCGGCCGCGTAGCAAAGACTCACCACACACACGCAAAAAGTCAAAAAGGGAGAAGGCTTTGGAAAAAGAGTTTATTGACAGTAGCCAGCCAGTGAGCAATGTCCCTACCGATGTGTTGGTAGAACTAATCACAGAACAGACAACTGTGTTGGGGGAGATCCGAGCACAGTTACTGTCAGGCGGAAAGAGTCGATTGTGCGGACACAACCAACCTCCCTAGGAGCCTAAGACTCTCTAGTGACAAACAAGACAAACAAGAGCAATCCTTCTCTAAACATGCATTTACTATACGAGAAATCAAGTGTTTAGATCCTACCTGTAATCCAACGCTGTTGTAGCAGTCCAGCTCCACTGATCCGGATGAGCTCCTCCTTCACTTTGAAACCTGCATACACTAACAATCAAACGATTAAATAGCACTTGATAATCTCATAGAATAAAACATATTTAACACATAGACCACGGAGTACATGAAACAACTCATAAATAACAAGTTATTGAGAAGAATGGACTCATTTGCATTAATGGGTAACAAAAGGAACAAATACAACCTGAGCCTTGGTGTTGTGCAAGTCCCTCCCAGGGTCCATCAAGAGTTCTCCTTTACTTTGACAAAGCTCACCCACTTCCAAATAGAACAAGCAAAGATGGAAATCTCTCCTCACAAGCTTCTAAATGGGAGTCCTAATTGATGGGATAAGTTCCTCTTTGGTAGGAGTGCATGAACCATCTGGAGGCGCTCAATACACGTCGAACAACCTTCTAGAATGCTCTAGAAATGACCACAAGTGACTTTTTAAAGATGAAACTTGCGCATTTTAACCTTTTCAGGGGGACGCACCTGCACCTTTACATACAGAGCGTCCAAAGACGCAGCTTTTGTGAACATTGGGTGCGTCCCCGCAGGTAAGGTTGAGAGAACCTGCGTCCCCAGAGATAAATACATTTAGAAAGACTTTCTCTCTTTTTTGGAGTTTGACATGGAGAGCAGAGGCATAAGACTTGCCTAAGAAGGTAGCATGACTGTTGATAGAGTCATCCTAACTGTAAATAGTCATGGTGACATTTTTTAGTGTAACAGATTGCCCCCTAAAGTGCGAAGCCTGAAATAGATTAGGGTTTTGTATTATCTAGGAAGGGTGAAGCGCTTTATCATTTCAAGGATTATCTCGTGGAGAGCCTGGTCAGAACCTGCAATTTTCAACACAAAATACATGTATAAGATTATATCATCACTGAGGTAGGCATTCCCATACTCAGATTAAAACTTTAACTAACAGACTAACTACTCTGATACAGGAATGATCTTGCAGTACATCATAATCATAGACTTTTGTAGACACAGTATGGGCGCAGCCATCTGTTTATGATTAGTCTACTTAGATAATGAATACAAAACTCCTCGCAGCCTGGATGGTGGAAACTAGATCCAGGGTCTTCATTTCTACTTCTCGAATTGGTACGATTCTAGCCATGCGAATAAATGAGTTGATGTCGAACATGGTAGAAACCACTTGATTACCAGTCGATGATGTAAACCGTTAACAAGTGTGAGAGAGACCACCAGTAATGTCAATGGTTCTCAAAGTACCCAGTACAATCCATGAGATGTGAATGAATGAGTTGATGTCGAACATTTCACGGAATCCTTTGATCGAAAGTCAATGATGTAAACTGACGTCAAAGGAGAGAAACCTGCCATTGATGCATGCAGACTTCAAGGTACTGACGATTTCTAAGGCATCTCTCTAGATAATGTGCTGATGTCGATAGAAAGCGACCCGTTGCAGGCAAGCCCGCAACACGAAATCATTGTTCAATTTGAAGAAATGTTGCTGTAAGGACTGACTCAGGGATGGTCAAATGGATGACAAGTATTTTGCAGATGAAAGTTTTGCTTGCAGACCTCTTGAACACATAACGACACGACAGATGGCTTGGTGATGAATAACTCAAAGTTAATCCCCGGAACCCGGCTAAAGACTTTCAAAGTGGTTTGATCAACTGTGAGGTAAAGGATTTCCCAACCCAGGTGAATGAAAAGTGTCGTGTTCAAGAGTGGTAATAAAGTTTCTTCTGAGACAAAAGGTAACAAATAGGCTCATTCTTCTCTCTTTTCCCCCACCATTTCTGGCAAGTACCTCTTTATTTTTAACAAGCTTGAGGAGGATAACATATGCTTGATTATAAGCTCGTCCTTCGGACGAGTCCAACCTAGTTTTGATTCGAACCCTAGGAAGGAGTGGTTCGTTCCTGTTTGTAATTGAACAGGTCCTTTACTGTGAAATGTTTAACGAGCCCAGTATAGGAGAAACTCGGCGTTTTTCAATTTTAGAGAGTCTGAAAAACTTAAGAAGACTCCAAGTTGAACTTTTTCGTAGATTTGTGTCCCTCAAGCCCGAAAAAGTATAAAATAATACCTGGGGGAACCGCTTGATCTTGCAACCAAGGAGTACTTTCATAATTAGTGTCACTGACCTGAAAAGTAAAAAGCGATCAAGGACACGTCGTTTTATTTCCGTATCGAGTTTGAAACGACAAAAACCCGGCAATCTTTTCCTGATTCTACGGTCAGAAAAGAGCTGTAAGGGGACCGTCTTTTAATTCCGTTTTAACGAGTGTAAAAGAAACGCTCGGCAATCTTTTCATTTTTTAGGAGTCAGAAAAGGGCTTAAAAGATGATTCTGATATTTTGGTTCGTGAAAAATGACAATTTTCCCTCTAAGTCCCTTTGTCCTGCACAAAAGCAACACATTACTCATACCTGTTTAAGATAGGCAAAAATACATCGAAAAACATCTTTTCATGGTGAAAAATGAACAAATTCATCCAAAAAACCTATAAAAAGACTTTTTACCATGCCATTTTTACCATTTTACTGTTGAGGTTGAAAAAGGGCTTTTGGCAAGAAACTTCCCGTGGTCGCTGCGGAAAATCCGACCGTCAGAATCGAACGCCGTCTCTTCCAGGTATTTTGCAACATCCTACTCTTCAATTTCATCCGATTAAAATTGCATTTTAGGTTTTAGTTTTGTTTTTTGGGGGGGTTTAGGTTTCAAAATGCGCTCCTCGGTGGACGCAGGTGCCCTTCGGGTGACCTGCGTCCCCCGACTTTTTCCTATACAGGAAAATGGTCGGGGGACGCAGCCCACCTTTAGGCCAGCTGCATCCAGACGCCCTGTGTTCTAAACGCGGGGTGCGTCCTCCGTGAAAGGCGGATTTTGAAACCCCAATCTCCACAAATAACCATTCAAATTTCCCCAAATCAGTTCTAATCATTGTTTCTTGGTGTGTAGGGCACTCACCATGTTGGATTGGAGAGAAAGAGAGCACGAGGACGTTGATTTAGCTGCAATTGAACATCAACCTTCCATTGATGCCCTAAAAGAATGCGGGCTATATAAATACTGGGCCATACCTGGCATGAGGGCTCAGGTGAGATTCTTAGAATGGCTGGTTGAGAGATGGAACGTTCAAGAGCAATGCTTTTACATAGGAGGGCACCAGCTCGAGATAGAGCCCTCTGATGTATACTTTCTCACTGGCTTGCCAAATAGAGGCGAGCAACTCAATCTAGCCGGGACTAGGCTGGGTGGCCAATCCCTTGTTAGTCTCCGGGAAGATTGGTGCACACCTGGTGCACACCATTCGAAAGGCGTGGAGATCAAACACATCTCTCTGCGTGAGCTCAAAGTTATAGCGTTCACGGTTACCAGAATTTGCGGCGCAAATGTGAAGAGCCAACTGACTAAGGCAAAGAACGGACGACTGAAAAATTTTGGATATGGGCCTTTAGTCGTGAGCTTTGCCTTAGAGAGAGTTCCGATGCTGATCCCTCAGCAACTCACTGTTGATATCTTGGGTCCTCGGGAGCCAAAGCTGGTACGATGGGTTGCGGTGATGGCCCGGCATCCTGACGAGGGCGCGGCAGTTGTTCGATTTTCTGATAGTTACTTTCACTGGTTGGAGGACCAGGTTTTCTCGATCCAGGACTTTCCGTATGCCAGAGTAGATTTTCGAGGTGATCCGGACATGGTTCTTCCACAGGGAGAACAATGGGATGACAGAGGTACTTTATTTTTCACAAGTTTTCAAATTATGTATTTTTTTGTTTTTTATATATATCGTCTCAAAACTGACAGTAAAAATTTTCAAAATGCAGATGTTGGTCCACAGCGCCCAGCCAACCTCCGGCCTTTTGAGAGGAGACATCCAGTTGCACCGGTACAGGCCCCACAGGACGCGGCTGCAGAGGTACTAGCTGAGTTGGAGCATGATCTAGAGCGTCTGACGGCGGATATGCCTGAGACTACTATGGATGATATTCCTATCAGACTTCAGCGCTATGTAGTCGCAGTCCCTGGACCGTTTAGGAGATTTTTGCGTAAGGTAGCCCGTGCAGTGGTGTCGTATAGGGAGCACCACCAGTGATTGGCTAGTCACTTTGTAGACACATGTGACATTTTTGACTTTTTGTACTTTATCATTTTTGCCGATCATAAGGTGTTTTTCAACCTATGATCGAAGACGATGTATATTTTTTGACACACTCCTATCTATATATATATCACTATTACCGGCTTATCTTGTTTAACATATGTGATGAAATGTTTTTAAATTTACTTGCATGATTTATCGTAAATGTCTGTCCAACACTCGAGAAGCAATTGCATCTGCTAATGTATTTAAAGACCTTGGAATATGCTGATATTCAATGTAATCAAATTCACGTTCCAAGAGACGCACTCTCAAAAACAACCTTAATAACACAGGATTTCTAATGGCATAAACTCTATTAAGCTGTAATACAACAAGTTCAGAATCTAACCTCACTATCAAACGTCGAATTCCAAATGAAATAGATTCGGATAATAATTCAACCACTGCACTGTATTCTGCAATGTTGTTCGTTGTTTGACCGAGGCTTACCCCATGCATAGAAACTAACTCGTCAGAGGGTGAATAGATAACCCAAGCTGCGGAAGAGATATTCCGTGTACTACGACAAGCACCATCAGCAAATCCAATGTATGTTTGGAGAGGCGTCGACATCTGCAATATCAAGAGTAAAACCAAGATAAGCCAGAATAACGACGAAAAACACACTCACTAAGCTAAGCACACTGACTAACTAACAAACATACTAGCTAGAAAGAAAACCTAACCTAACTAAAACTTCTCCATACCCACCATTTAAGCATAATACCTCTTTAGGTAAAGTCCATTTCTGGGTTTACCCAAAGAGTCTCCATCAAAATCTAGCTCATAAGCCCCTTTTGCTAGCTTTCGCTTTACAATATAGGGTCCATGCCACATAGGAACGAATTTTCCAGCACCTAGCTTATCGTTAGCTTGATCATATAAAAGCACTAGGTCTCCCTCCGAAAAACTTCGAGGGGTCACATTTCTATCATACTGAGCTTTCATTCGCTTCGCGTGAGTCTCGATTGCCAATGTAGCATCACGTCGAGTCTCATCTAATTTAGCTAAGTACAATAAACGTTTCTCCTCTTCGGAAGTAGCTGGGAGTAATTCGACAGCCATTTGAAGTGATGGGATTTCGCATTCAATGGGTAACACAGCTTCCAAGCCATAAACTAGCTGGAAAGGAGTGAACCCTGTTGAAGTTTTCACTGAGGTTCGATATGCCCATAGCGCCGAAAATAACATGTTGTGCCAATTCGACTGATGAATACCAATGGTTCGTCGGATCATGATAACCAGAACTTTGTTGATAGACTCAACCAAACCGTTGGCTTGCGGATAATAAGGAGTAGAGCTATCGTGGCGCAAACCAAGCTGGCTTGTAAGCTCAGTCATCATGATGTTTCGAAAATGGCTCCCATGGTCAGTAATGATTGCTTGTGGGACACCAAACCTAGTTATAATATGATTGAATACGAAAACTGCAGTTGTTTTGCCGCTTGCGTCGAATGTAGGCATCGCCTCGGCCCATTTAGTGAAATAATCAACCGCGAGGATGATATACGCATGCCCCCCAGCCAAGTGAGGGTTACAAGTAATAAAGTCGATACCCCATTTGGCGAATGGACCAACGGCAATTATAGGGTGGAGAGGAGCAGGTGGTGCGCGCATCTTTCAATCAAACACTTGGCAGTTGTGGCACTTCCGGACTGCAATGATACAATCTTTAAACATAGATGGCCAAAAGTAACCAGCGCGCAACACCTTCTGAGCTGTGGCATACCCAGACATATGACCGCCACATGCTCCAGAGTGACAATCATTCAAAACCCTCTCAACCTCTTCGTGAGTTAAACAACGTCGAAAAACTAAGTCTGCCCCCGGCGATAAAGTGTATCTCCAATAATTTTGTATTGCTGGGATTGAAACCGAATTTTTCGACGTTCCGCCTTTGAAGCTTCAGGCCGAAAGGTTTGGGTTTGGAGATAGATGATTATATCCCCGTACCACGGATCTAAAGTACTGATAAGAAACAAAGATTCGTCCGCAATGGACTCCTCTGCCACAGTCTCTGTGTCAGTATGCGGGAAATCACACATCAATTCCGCAAAAACTAAGGATTTCTTAGACTTGGACTTCTCGAACTCCAAGTCGAACTCTTGCAGGATAACGATCCATTTAGAGTACTTGCCCCCTAGCAGTTGTTTTGTCAAAATGTAAATCATAGGGTTGCAATCCGAAATAACTGTAGTTTTACGGAGAAGAATGTAGTGACGAAAACGCTGGACAGCTTGAACGGCTGCCAGGGCCAATTTCTCCACATGCGAATATTTTAGCTCAGTGGGATTTAAGGTCCTACTGAGATAATATATCACATGTTCCGCTCCGAATTCATCTTCTTGAACTAACACCATTCCAATGGTGGAATGCGAAGCTGCGAGGTATAAGAAGTAGTCCTGGTTGTAGTTGGGAGGATGCAACAACGGTGCATGGGTCAACGCGTGTTTAAGTGCATCAAAATATTGTTGGGCAATCTCGTCCCAAAAGAATTGAACATTCTGTTTCAACAACCGTGTAAAACCTTTAGTGACCTCGGCGTAGTTTGGGATGAATCGGCGTAAAAAGTTCGCTTTCCCTTGCAAACTTTGGAGTTGGCGCAAACTCGAAGGAGGAGGCAATTTGATGATAGCTTCGACTTTCGAGGGATCGACGCGAATGCCGGCTTTTGAAACCAAAAATCCCAGCAATCGACCTATTTCTATACAGAAAACACATTTGTGGGGATTCAAACGAATTCGATAATGCCTACACCTCATAAAGATTTCTCGTAAGTGGACAAGGTGATCAGCTCGATGGAACGAATGAGCAGGCAAATCATCGAGATACGGTTGCACAATGTGCTTGATATCATGAAATGCGTAAGACATCGCCCGTTGAAAAGTGGCCCCGGCATTCTTAAGCCCAAAAGGTAATTTGCAATAAGCAAATGTTCCCCATGGACAAATGAATGCCGTTTTTGGTTGGTCGGCAGGTAGAATATTGATTTGATTATAGCCCGAAAAACCATCCATGAAGGAAAACATTTCACTTCCGGCACAATCATCAATAATTTGATCGATATAAGGCGTAGGATAGTTGTCTTTTGGACAAGCTCGATTGATATCCCTATAGTCGATACAGATTCTTATTGTTCCTTGTTTCTTATTGACCGGAACAATATTCGATACCCAATCCGTTAACGGGATCGGATAAATGAAACCTGCTTTCAACAGCTTTTCGACTTCTGCTTTAATGGCAGTCGCTTTCCGAGGGTGAATCTGACGCAACCGTTGCCGGACGGGTTTAGCATCCGGGTAGGTCTTTATTTCATGAACAACAATGGCAGGATCGATTCCCGACATTTCCTCGTAAGACCAGGCAAACACATCGCGAAATTCTTGGAATAGGGCCTTGTAAGTTTGGATTTCATCTTCTGTACATGCGGCACCTATATGAATGTTCTCCTCAATTCCGGGCTTCACTGAAATATCAATGGGAATAGTACGAGAAATATTCCCTAAATTCAACTCTGAATCAGAATGTTTCGTTGGATCCTGAGCGTCTTTGACATATTCAGCGGTAAAGATAGATGAAAAATCATTTTCAAATGCATCATCCTTAGGTAAAAACGAAGATCTGTGATGGAGATCCTCCCATGGTAGATCGTCTACACTTAGGATTTCGCGAAGTTGTTCGTCAGATGACACGACTTCGGGAAACGCTATCCGTTCTAAGGTTGAGGTGAAAAGTGATTCTTCACTGACCACATTCATTTGGTCGATCTCGGTTGAATAAGAGTCGGTAAAAGACATGACAGCTTCATAAGCAATTTCATATGGACTCAAAGGCATAGCATCACCGAATGAGTCTATCTCAGAGTCAGATGGGACAATCCAAGGATCATCATAAATAATGTTTTCTGATGTAATCATATGAATTGTTGCAAATGAAGGTTCTACGCTGAGTGGAGGGAGAGGAAAAGTTCCCAGTAAACCGGAATCCTTAACTAAACCTACACCAACGTCTCGATAAGGGATTGTCGTCTTACCGACATGCTGGATACTCTCTGAAGAGGCTGGGTCGGATGAAAAGTATGTCAGCTGATCAATAGTCACGATCTTACCGTTATGTGGAAACTTAATTACTCTGAAGACCGATGAAACGACTGCCGTCATAGCATATGACCAACTTCGACCCAAAAGAAGGTTGTAGTCTAGAGGGGCATCAACCACTTCCACATCCAGACTAACGGTTTTACCTTCTACCCCTATAGGCAATTCCTGTAGAATACCAAACGGACGGAACCCACGGCCATCAAAGGCCTTAAGGATGGTGGGGGATTGGTTCAACGAAGGAGAACCAAGGGATCTCCAACATTGAATCGACATAATACACGTAGAAGCTCCCTCATCAATCACAGTCCTATGAATAGGTCTGTTTTTGACTATCACTGGAATTTGGAAAGCCATTTGATGGGGGAGACGCGGTGTACTATTTTCTAGATCGAAGATTATTAGATTCGGGTCCTGAACATCAACAGCTCCTATAGCCGACAAAAGTAATTTTCGTTGTGCTGGGCATGATTGCAGCACTTCTAACGCCGACATTGCTGAGGGTGAAACAGCTAAGTCCTCAACAATGTTGTAATTCTGGGCCGCTCTCGCATGTGGATTGAAAGCAAACCTTCGAAGTACACCCTTGGCGGGCGGTTTAATTACTAAGTCCGGGTTAAGTTTCTCGATCTGTAGTGGATCGGAACCAGGAGCTGAGGTTGATGGGTTAGAGTGAGAAGATTCTGCTTCCTTACCATCAACAGGATTCTTACTACCATAATCTTGCGATCGAGTCGCAATCCTCACATGAGACATCATCAAAATGGGTTCTTCACTGGCATTCGAGGAAGAACCTATCATATTATTCTCCTGCTCCGGAAATGGATTTTTTAACACAGCAGGAGTGGGAGAACCTTTGACTATTTTCACAACCTCGGCCCGATGAGGGCAATCTCTTGTAAAATGATCCTCTTCACAAATAAGACAAGGATATCGAGGTTTGCGCTTTTCGTCATTGGTTTCCGACTTTTCCGTTTTCTCCTTCGGAGCCTTGTCTGCTTTAGCCTTCTTCTTTCCTTTCTTCTTTCCGCCGTTTTTTGATTTGGCCGTAGATGACTCTACAGCGTGAATATCGGCGGTAAGTTCAGGAGAAGACTCTCCTGTCGGGGAATCGGGCAAAGTGATAATAGGAGTAGTTGAAGCCTTGGAAGACTTCTTCTTGCTCTTTGTATTCACGATACCAATCATACCATCAGCGGCATGAGATCCCGAAGGAGCAGCAGCGATTTGATTCGACTTTGGAAGATCCGGAATTTTCTCGTGTAACGTACCCGACTGAGTGTAAACTAAGTCAAGGTATTGCGCCTGAGCAATGACTTGCTCCTCAGTAACTACTCCGGCCTTAGCTACATCTTCAGTAATCTTCGGTAATAATGATTTAACAAACCATTCAGCTAAGATTTGGTCCGGGATAAAAACTTTCACTAGCCTTCTTCGACGTCTCCACTCATGAATGTGATCAGAAATATACGTGGACGTTGATTGTTTTAGTGAAGTTAATAACTCCGTGCCGTTATCGTATCTGACCGGCAACTGAAAATGAGTTAAGAATGAGGTAGCTAACTGCCTAAAATTGTAAAAAGAGGCCCGTGGTAACTCAATGTACCACTTGGCCGCAAGACCAATGAGTGTACGCTGGAAAAGACGTAAGCGGATCGAATCATCCGAGATAGAATTTGAAGCACACCAGAGGTGGTAAGTCATCACGTGATTGGACGGATTCTCTCCAGACTTACCTTCGAACTTGGGTATATCGCTGGGAAACTTATTTGGCATTGGCGGCCAGAACGGAAGATATTGAATTGGATCGTTCGTTAGGCGCGTCAAGTCTGGTAAATCCAAAGTTGCGATAAACGGTAACTGCCGGTTAGGATCTCTAAAACTCTGGGTCACAATACCGGCCCCAGGAGGAGGATATCCAGGATAACTAGGAACAGGAGTCGCATTTGGGATATTATATCCTCCTGGAAAACCAGGATTAACCAGACCGTACTGGGGTTGTTGAGGTTGTTGATAAGTGTACCCAGGATACGGTTGATACTGGTAAACCGGTTGTTGGACAGCTTGCCCAGGTTGGTACTGTCCCTGGTATGGTTGGTGAACAAATTGAGGTTGAGTAGTGACAACCGTACTTATACCAGGCTGGCCTGCAGGCATCTGGACCGTGGTTTGAATCGTAGATCCAGACAACGGTAAAGATGTCTGAAGGAGTGGTTACAGAGACAGTAGAAACCGGAGCTTTCGATACTCCAGAAGTAAGTATGGTAGATGTGGCGGTAGTTGCAGCAGCCGTTTGAGATGGAGTACTAGGTGCAATTGGCGGCTGAGTAACTACCGAAGTTACAGAAGTTTGAACACTTGACTGGACAGGTTGTGGTTGCTGGGGTGGACCAGAAACTACGGGTTGTCCAGCTTGAGGTACCAACTGTATACTTGGCTGCAACACCTGTTGACCCTGTGACGGATCCCACACTAACATTCCAGGGTATTGACCCGTAACAGGTTGAGGATACTGAGATCCATAGCCGGATTGAGGATAGGATTGATAATTATAAGGTGCAGTTCCCATACCTTGACCATATGATTGACCTTGAGGTGGTTGATAACCTTGACCTGAGTATTGACCTTGAGGTTGATAACCTTGAGGTAAATACGGATACTGGGGTTGACCTTGACCTTGAGGTTGGTACCCTTGAGGTTGATACCCTTGGGGTTGCCATCCTTGAGGTTGCCATCCTTGAGGTTGATATTGATACTGAGGTTGACCTTGGGGTACATATTGAGGCTGGGGTTGACCTTGAGGTATGTATTGCCCCATAGGCGCGTACTGACCTTGAGGTTGCCCCCCAGACACAAATGATGTACCTTGAGGTTGCCCCCCAGGCATTAACTGAGGCTGCCCCCCAGGCGGTAATTGGCCACCTTGAGGTTGGGAAACGGGAACTGAACCTGACATCATGTAAATGTCCCTACACCCAATGGTATATTACCACTGTTTCCAACTAATAACCCATGATCAACGGGTTGAGGAGATGCCCCCGCAAAGGTACCAGAAAGAGATTGATACCCAGTGGGAATAGAAGGACCGCCATGTAAAAAAGATTCAGAACTTTGAGAAAACACGGACGACGGACCAGCCATATTTACAGGAGTGTGAATACCTCCAGGTGGAAAAGGAGTACGAGGTGTAGAAAAACCTACCCCAAAGTTGTCTAAATAATTGGTTAACGAAAGGTACCAAGTAGTACTTCTAGGAGGACTGTAAAAGATAGATTCACGCTCCCTTAGATCAATAGTAAGTTGATCTTCAGGATTAGAGACGCCTATTTCTTCCTCTGGAGCAATTTCTTCGATAGCAATCAAACCAGTAGGAAGATTTTCGGTGATAATTCTTTCTATTCTCGGTGAATCAGGAACACTAGAAGTCGGAGTAACAGGTTCAGATATTTCTGGTTCTTTGCCTGTATCACTAGCAGACGAAAAACTACCAACAAGCTCAGAAACTGTAACAGCTTCGGGATTATAACCTGTCTCTAAGCCTTGGTAATCTGAATGGACTACCAAGGAAGATTCCCCTTCTTCAGGTGAACCTACTCTACTGCCACTAGGAGGAGTTACAAGGACCTTTAAACCTTCTAGATTACCTGGGTCGTCTCGAGGAGGTGATCCCCTAAGCCTACGGGATCTTCTCAACAATTCGGCCACAGAAACAACTTCAGGAGACTGGCCCCGAAGTCTACGGGACTGTCTCGGTAATTCCGCCACAGCTAAAAACTTTCAACTACTACACACGAAAACAAATTAAAATTTCAAATCAAACCACCTAAAGTCTCTAAAGAACCAAACAAATTTGAATCACACGCCTAAAGAATCTAGAGCGTCAAACCAAACACAAACAGTAGCCTTCCAGACCGAAAGCGCTAGTTGGTGATGAAGCCCAACATCGCTGGATTCAGTACAGAAGTGGCGGGTGGAACAGTTACCCCGGCAACCTGCTTAATGAATAGACTGGACCAAGTTCCTCCACTTTAACCGTCTCGAGTGAAGTGAACCCCCCAGAAAATCCAAGTGAGTCTAGCCGACGTCTGCTCCAGGTACAGTGGGACCTTCCCTCCACCGTCACCTCGGTAGAATCCTAAAGATAATGGTCACTAAGGTTACCAACCGCAACAAATGCACCTGGGGGAACAGTCTAAACTCCGACAGCACGCAAGGGCAGAGTAGCAAGCTCAATCCCCTTGCCGGCTCCTTGACAATAATCCAAGGTTTACCGACAAGTGACCCCTGGCTCCTCGACAATGGTTAATCCGAGGTTTACCGTTTGTAATACGTGCGTGTCTGGCGTCGTTCCCAACGAGGGGGGATTGATCCCCTCACTGGTTCGGACACGAGCTCGTGCTTCTCCTTTAAGAGGAGCTTTCCCAGAGTACAAGTGAGACAATTGGATTTATTCTATCACAAGATAAGCTACTTGTTTGGTTTTGTTGTCTTGGAGAGTTAATTACTCACCTACTCCAAGACACTAGCCTGATCTAAATTTGTGTTTCAGAGCCCTAGTAAATAAAAGTTACTACGTCGATTTTACTTTAAGCGTTAATTTTATGGTTTTTCTTTAAAGACAAAAGGTAGCGGAAGTGAAACCAATGGTGTGTAGACTCGACTCAAACCACTACAAAGATGCACCTAAGATGATTTACGCTACTTTCCTTTTTCAATGAAATTCTTAACTAAGAGAGTTGAGAGATGCAAATTTTATAGAAAACCACTTCCTTAGAAAAGACAATCAAAGAAACAATTCTCTTTATCTCTTCAAGCATACAAACATGACCACTCCTTACGTGCACGAAAAACTCTTTTTCTTTCAAAACTTTTCAAAGCTACTTGAAACAAAACTTTTCAAAGGAGATGTTTTTGTATTTTCTCTTTTTAATAAAGCATATAAACCTATCTTAACAAAAAACAATTTCAAAAGCTACAAAATCTATGAAAACTTGACTCACAAGCAAATCAAAAGGGAAATTACTCTAAGCAAACCTAACAAGGCAAAAGCTCACAAAGATGATTCTAGGTTGTTTTACTTGACCAAAATCAAATCAAGGACCAGCTAATGCAGAATCAAAAGACTAGTCAAAACAAAACTCAAATCTTTTTGTTCTTTTTGTAAAATGGAATTCAAGACTTAATCAACAAGCACTTCGGAATTTGCCCAAAGAGACAACTCAATGGTAAGTTTCTCTCACAGGTGGACTTTAGGACAGGTCTGACTTCTTAGAGTGCTGACAAAACCAGAGAGATCTAAGGCTTGACAACTTCTACCGCCAAAGTCACTACAAGACCTACTCAAAAATCAAACCCTAGGGCTTAAACTTCGATGAAATCCACTAAAACACTCAATGCTATCGAAACAAGTTCAGGTGAAGATCTTTGACAAGGGACTAATGAATCTGGGCAGTAAAAACTAAGAAAAAACAAAATCTAAGAGCAAAAATGCAAAAAATGGAATTTTCTCAAATTTTAGCAGGGGACGCAGGCGACCCGTTAGCACAGGTGCGGGCCCGCTCTGTGCACACAGTGACAGTGCGTCCAGGGACGCACTATGCAACACTCAGAGGGTGCGTCCTACTGAAAAACTCAAGAAAAACCAAAATGAATCTAATCCTAAGCTAACCCACCCACAGACAAAGTCACAGAGCCAAAACCAGAAAAATAAACCAATTTTCTCAGAGCAAAGTTCACACAAAGGAAAAGACTTTTCACATCAATGGAATCCCCAGCGGAGTCGCCAATTTGTCAGGCGGAAAGAGTTATTTGTGCGGACACAACCAACCTCCCTAGGAGCCTAAGACTCTCTAGTGACAAACAAGACAAACAAGAGCAATCCTTCTCTAAACATGCATTTACTATACGGGAAATCAAGTGTTTAGATCCTACCTGTAATCCAACGCTGTTGTAGCAGTCCAGCTCCACTGATCCAGATGAGCTCCTCCTTCACTTTGAAACCTGCATACACTAACAATCAAACGATTAAATAGCACTTGATAATCTCATAGAATAAAACATATTTAACACATAGACCAAGGAGTACATGAAACAACTCATAAATAACAAGTTATTGAGAAGAATGGACTCATTTGCATTAATAGGTAACAAAAGGAACAAATACAACCTGAGCCTTGGTGTTGTGCAAGTCCCTCCCAGGGTCCATCAAGAGTTCTCCTTTACTTTGACAAAGCTCACCCACTTCCAAATAGAACAAGCAAAGATGGCAATCTCTCCTCATAAGCTTCTAAATGGGAGTCCTAATTCCTGCAGCATTTACCCTTAGAAATGTATAGCTTTCAACCTCTCCTCCTTCTGGCCCAATGCCTGTACTTATAGTGCTCAAGAGGAAGTTAATCAGGTCCACCATCAATGGGATAATCCCCTCTTTGGATGGGATAGCTCCCTTATTGATGGGATAAGTTCCTCTTTGGTAGGAGTGCATGAACCATCTGGAGGCGCTCAATACACGTCGAACAACCTTCTAGAATGCTCTAGAAATGACCACAAGTGACTTTTTAAAGATGAAACTTGCGCATTTTAACCTTTTCAGGGGGACGCACCTGCACCTTTACATACAGAGCGTCCAAAGACGCAGCTTTTGTGAACATTGGGTGCGTCCCTACAGGTAAGGTTGAGAGAACCTGCGTCCCCAGAGATAAATACATTTAGAAAGACTTTCTCTCTTTTTTTGGAGTTTGACATGGAGAGCAGAGGCATAAGACTTACCTAAGAGGGTAGCATGACTGTTGATAGAGTCATCCTAACTGTAAATAGTCATGGTGACATTTTTTAGTGTAACAGTTACAGGCATTACAAGTGTGACCCTCGGGCAGGGTCAGCATAAATCTAGTAGAGGACACAATGAGCACCTTAGCATTGCCAGGCGACGCTATTCTAGCAGAAGTCGCAGGCGAAGAGCGTAGTTGGGGTTTGAATCTGGCCGCCCTTCCACTAGAAACACTATACCAACTACAAGATGGGGTAACTAATGAGCTTCGTGCCCGGGAAGGCCGCGCCCTCCAAACCTTAATGGAGCACAAGGAAAATTTGGAGCAGGTCACCCTCCAGTACGATGACTTGGTCGCACACTACCAAGAAGTAGAACAAGCCGTGATAGAGGCTTGCAACAAGGCACTGGAGCTAGCTATCCCTGAGGACCTTCCAACAACTGCCAAGATTCATCACATGGCCGCAGGATTCTGTACGGCCTAAGAGGAGGCCGCGAAGGTTCTGTGGAAATTAAATTTACAAATTTCAGAGCTAAGACTAAAGGCGCAGCTGCCCACACCTCCGAAAGTTCGAGAACGGCGTTGTGGCGAAATTCAAGCCGGACTGGAAATGATAAAGCACACTATTCAAGATTGCTCGGGACTGTTAGATTAGTGCCTCCCTATGCTCACCTCCCTCTAGGAAGATCCAACCATACAACAAGTAGAAACCGAAGCACAGGAGTTGCAACAGGCTTATGAAAAAGTCCGAGGGGTTGCATAGACGGTCGCTATCACACAATAGTTGGCTAAAATGAAGGAGGCCTAGGCTCTCAAGACACAAGTTGACACCGCGCGGCAAAAGGAGGTAGTGCTTAAAGAACACATCAAACCCTGGCTTGATGAATCATTCGTGGTCTCTACAATAATCTAAGTGAATTTAAAGCACATGCAGGCAGTATGTGATCCCGGACAGGTAACTGCAAGTGATACAGATGCATCAGTTGCTCGCATAGAACAAGTACGGAGGATAGTGGTAGATTTTGTTGAAAGCACAAGCGACACGCAGAAATTACTGACCGACCTCTGTGCGAAGATTCCTGCACCAGCCGAGTGACTCAGGATGAGACATGATGATTATGTTGGGGGACTTTTGGGTAGTAGAGGGCCCGCGTAATGGTTTTGGGGCTCAAAGCTCGCAATTTTGGGGAAAGGTATGGTAAGGACTCCGCGAAGTGTGCGGAGCACGAATTGTAATGAGTCAAGTCAAGGGGTTGTTCGCCCAAAGATAATGTAAAATAATAGGAAGTAAGTCAGCCTACCCATGGTCTGCAGACCAGGGAAATGTATAAATAGACCGAGGCTCTATGGTTAGAAGGCAATTAGTTTGGGATATGCATTATTGATCTGAATTATAATGAGTTTATGAGGCAAGAAGTTTTGGAGCGCTTGTAAGTTCGAGTCAAGGGTGTTTGTGGGTAGATAGAGGCTTTGCAGCTGTGTGCGCAGAGGCTTGGTAGAGTCCGCAACTATGTGCGCGGACCCCTACAGCTGAGTGCGGAGGGCAGATCTGGTTGTATTGGCCAAAGAATTGAATAAAATATAAGCTTGTTCTGAAATACTATGTTGATTATGAAATATCGTGGATCTGGTTAATTTATGGTTGATATATCTATTTGGTCAGTATGCTTATGCTTATGTTACGAATGTTTGCAAATCTATAAATTTTCTAGATACGCAAACCAATTGTCTCTATTAAATGTTTGCTTAAAGACCATGAAAAGTAGATCTTATCTATAATTAATAATAATTATTGAGGAATTTCCTTATTCCGGATCTACGCAGAAGCAAAGTGGCGCGAGGCCACAGAACGATGTGCAAACCCTCCAGATCACATCAAGACATCCCAAGGGTGCGGAAACTGGGTTCTAGCACCCTCCCCCACTACCTTGGGGGAGACCTCAGTCTGCGCTCCATGGGCTGTTGCCGAAAGGGCCGGTAGCTGTGGGATTTATTTGGCTACATAACTCTTCCGAACTTGGGTCAGGCCCATATAAGCCAACAATCCCATTTTGGGAAGACCAGGACTGGGGCGGAGACAAATTTCTCTTTTAGTACATCCAGGCTCTTCATGCAGTCATCATTCCAGCAGAACGTGACATCCTTTTTGAACAGTTTCTCTATTGGCGCGGTGATCTGGGCATAGCTTTTGATGAACTTCCTGTAGTACCTCGTGTGTCCCAAGGTAGTGCATAGCTGTTTAAACTGCGCGGTGCTTCTAAATTTAGAATTACTGCAATCTTTTTTTGGTCTACCATTAGTCCATGTTTGCAAACCACATGCCCAAACAGGTTCCCAAAGGGAATGAAAAATGTACACATTTTAAGGTTCAGCATGATTTGGTGTCATCGAAAGTATCCAGCATCAAGCGTAAGCTTGCTACGTGGTGCTTAACCAATCCAAATACAGTCCAATCATCTAGATAGACCTCGAGGAATTTGTGAATATATTCTTTGAATGCAGCAACAATTATGCACGAAAATATGGCTAGTGCATTCTTTAACCCAAATGGAATAATGGTGTATTGAAAGTAGCTCCATTTAGTCATGAAGGTGGTCTTGCTCCTATCTTCCGGCACGATTTTGATCTGGTGGTACCCTGAGAACCCGTTGGTAAAAGAATATGCTTCTTGCCCGCCGACATTTTCCAGTACTTATCTATGAACGGAATTGGGAATGGGTCGTGCACACATGCATCATTCAATTTCCTAAGGTCCACACATATTCTTATCTTTCCCTTCTGCTTCTTCTCCTGCACTACCATAGGGCCTACCCAGTCAGATTCTTCTACCGGCTTAATAATTCCAGTTGCGAGCATTTTATCTAATTCTACGTGGACCTTTTCCTTGTACTTCGAATTCAAGTGGCAAGGCCTCTGCTTAACCAGCTTCATGTCAAGTTTTAGGGTGATCTTCATCATCCCTAAATTGCCAATGATCCCCTTTAAGTCCATAATCTTGGTCGGGAATAAGTCTTGGTACTCACGGAGTAACTCAACGACCTTATCCACTGTGGCATCATTCCAATATTCATCGAGCGTTGCATACTTTGGTTCGGCCTCTGTATCAATGTTCACCTGCTTCATTTTTACCGGTGCGGTAATGTCAGGGTATTTAGTAAATGGTCCTTTAACCTCGCGATAGCCTTCAGTTTCTGGAATGTTGACTTTTCACAGATCCTCATCGTCTTCTTCAATGTTTACATTGTAACACTCCAGTGTGCAGCTCAGTTGGGTCGCCCATTCCGGCTGAAGCACTTCCATTGGCTCCTAGGGTAATTTAAAGGTAGCTGCTTTTATTGCTTGTAGCGCATCATCAACAGTATCCCATCAATGATCCTTACACGTGAAGGTTAATAGGAATCCTTGGCGCATGATATCTCATTCGTTCGTGCCATGGCAGAGCTCCATCTCTATATACCAATTCATGGGTATAATATCCAGGGTATGACAAAATAGGTGCACCCACTCAGGTTGTGGCTCTTCCCCATAGACCTTTGTCCATTTTGCGAGGTGTGCATGTCGATCATCCATCCGTCATACTTGTCTTTCAATCACATCTGAGGCTTCCCAAACCACATGCGCATCATCCTTCTGCATTCATGCCAGTCCTCAAAACTCTTCTGGTGCATACCCCACCACCTTGTGGGTGTAGTGCGCAGTACCCATTTCAAAGTGTCGAAATGCTGTTGTTCCAGCACTTCTCTTTCAAATTTGTTTAGTAACTCCTCTAGTTCACCTCACCCATCGTACGTAGGCAGATCTCTTCTCTCTGTTGTTGCACAGTGCAACGACTCATCATCATGTTACAGTTGAGCGTGGTTACCTCATGTAACCGGTTCTGCAATTGTTTTATCTCTTCGTCAGAATCTGATGTACAAGAGCTTTCGTACTCCCATGAGATTCATCCATCTGCAGTTGGATTTACCCAGTCTTTCTTGTGCGCAGTTATATTGTAGATGTAGTCTAGATCGTCATCGCTGTCGTAGTCGTGCACAGGCTCTCTGTAGCGCAATCCTTCCACAGGCTCTAAAATTACCACTACACGCAGTGACATTTTCTCAAAAATCATCTTGCGCTTCTTTAAATTTATCACTCCATTCATATCAATGGCCCAATATATTCCCAGTAGCGCGGGGTAGGGATTTATGTCATCAACAATCTCTATCACTTCGAAATCTGCTAGCGTGCTTGCTCCTTCAGTATCTACTGTAATTCCCTGTATTCTCCCCATAGGTAGGATCTTTTTTTGGTTTTCCATTTGTAGTTGGATAGGAGACCATTGCAATGTAGGCCTGCCCATGCGCTCCCATGTCTTTTTTGGCTAGACGTTCATGTCCGATCCTAGATCCAGAATCACTTGATCCATCTCATATTCCCCGATCTATGCGTTCAATCTCATCTCCCTTCCTGTTCACTTCGTGTGCTTCCTAAGTTTTTGGACTATGCGTGGTTCTCCTGGCATGGTCCCAACGCATCTAGTTATGGGTTCTTGCAGCCCCTTTACAGCCTTGCTGTCATACAACAGCTTCACGTAGGTCTCTAAGAACATAGTGAGCATTGATGGGTCCATTTCTGGCTCTAATCTGTCTTTACTTCCTGAAGTGGAGGCATTCGCGAAGCTCCTCTTAGCTTCCATGAAGGACTCCTTAGCACGCTCCAAATCAAATTTTGGTTCCTTTGTTGGAGCATTGCAAACCCAGGTACTTTCTTCAGGTTGCTTGCCTTCATCATCCCCTGTCATAATACCACTTCGGAGCACGATATTTACATTAGGGTCTTCCTCGCACAACTCAGACCTCATCATTTGCAGGTTCTGAGTCAGGGGAGGTTGGAGTGCTCCTTTCTCACACAACCTCGCTATCAGTGTTGCACAATCCTATGTCTCATGATTGAACTGCGTAAATTATAAGCATGATGGTCTTGTTGGATTCATACAATCGTGGGCATAATGTCTTGGCCCTCCACAATTGTAACATATCAGCTATCTGCGACCCCTTCCTGGTCCCATTCCTCCTCGGCCTCATCTGCGCCCCTAAAATCCAGTGCGTGCCATTCCTACATTTTGATAGAGGGCTCGTGTTTCAGCCTGAACTTTGTAGGTAGGAGTTCGATCCATCATCAGTCCATAACCTCTACAGGTGCACTCATCATGTCCTACTGACCTGCAGAAATTACAGAACAACTTCTGGGAATTCTGCGTATATTTTTCTAATAGATGGTAGTTATCTGTAGCATAATTTCCTCTATCTGACAAATCACGCACCATAATACAAGCGTCACGCTTGGTCCTACTTGTGCCTTCAATCTCAATGGCATTGGTCCTCCTCCCGTGAGGTAATTTTCGAACACCAAGCAGTGGTCCTTGTCGTGCCCCTAGCCCTTGCACTTTACGCACCATACCTCATCGCGCACTTCTGGACGAGTCGTCCTGTCTTGTTTCAAACTCTGCATCTCAAGGCACAAGTTTTTCAACTGTGCATGAATCTATTGGAATTCCAGGCTAGGATCTTGTATCGGAGTCTCGTGCAATCTCATTGTGACCTCCAAAGCCTCAGCCTAAGTGGTTAGCCTTTTTTATGACAATGCATTTCGTAGATGCGGCATTCACGATGCTACAAACCATTTGTGGTGTTGCCCATCTGTTAATGTCATGTTCACTTCATGATTGTGCACTTCAGTCTTTGATCCAACTCCCACGGGGTTTCACCTGGTAGCATTGTGATTTCCTTGAATCCAATGGTCGACCGTGCCTCCAATTTTGGCCTGCTAAATTCCTTGTTTAGCGTAGCTTGGATATCTGCTATCCCTGCATTCAGATTGTCATTGGAAGGCTTAATGTATCAGGTCAGCGCGTGATCCTGTCGAGCACTGACCAATGTTTCCTTCTTTATATTGTCGTCCGTGACACCTTGTGCTTCCTATACAGCTTTTACCACGAACCAAAATTGGTCAGGATCTTCATTCCCTACTCCTATGAACACTGGTAGCTTTATTGTGCTGGCCATACTGCTTCACGGTGGTGGCGGAGGTGGGATGGGTGAAGTCGGGGGTGAAGACGGTGAAACTAGTGGTGGCGTGGGTGGGGGTGGTATGTGCGGAATTCTCTACCTTATCAATTAATCACACTTCTTTGCAAGACCTTCACGAGCCCTTCTTCACCTCCTCGTAGAGGTGAAATCAAGGGGCTAGTCTCTAGTTCTGTGCTACCTTTGTTTCTGTAGATTCTCCCACTCTGTGTAGCTCCAAACATCAATTTATTCGCATAACCCGCTTTTCACACAGTAGCATTTTAATCCAAGTGTTCAAATATTTAACGTACTTACCTTGAGGTCCCTTGAGGAAGCGTCCTTCTGCCTTGCTATAGCTGACATAAGTATCTACCGTGAATTCGGTGATGAATCCTCCTATGATTCGATCGAGCCAATGATCGACAACGTGTGCGATCTTATCTTCCGATGCTTCTAGTCTGTGCACCAATTCTGGAGTCCCCACAATAGGTTTGTTGATTTTACGCCTCCCTTGGCTATCTACTAGCTTCACGATCCACTCATACAACTTAGTAGGGAAAGAAGCAAAGAAAATTTCATGGATCTCCATATAAAGGTAGCAATCTAACCACTCTTATTTTGATAATCGCAAATTCTTATTTTCTTGTGCCATGAACTTGTGAATATTTCTATCCAACCACTCTTCAATTCCTTTCTTTGTTACATTCCAGTGATATGACATCGGACATCTCTATGCAGATCCCAGTCCCAGGAACAAACCATTTGTTGGCTTGTTGGGTCCTGACCCAATTTTGGAGTTAATTATTCAAACAAATCCTGGTACTACTGGCCCTTTCAGCAACAGTCCATGGAGCATGGACTAAGGTCTGACTCGAAATAGTATGGGATTGTGCTAGAACGAGGTTTCAACACCGTGGAGATGTCTGATGAGTTCAACTGGTCCATTGTTTGTCCCTGCACGCAGGCGGTTTCGTGCACCTTCTGTTCCTCGCGGCCTGATATCCTGCCTTCACGCAACCCTAACTAGGGGTTGTGCCATGCTCTGTGCTATTTCCCGAGATCTTATTTATCTTCCTGTATTATTTAAGCACCTTTTCCTACTTAAATGTCTTAAGTTATACTTAACAATACAAAACATTCATACATGTTCGCGTAGTAAATAAATAGTATATTTGCAAATTATATCCAATCATGCATTAAACCAGGAAAGGATACACAAAATGATAGAAAAACTTCTCTTTATTGATTCTTCTAATGATTATAGACTCGACCTGCCCTGCGCACTCAGTTGCAGACTACTTGGCCTCTGCGCACACAGCTGTAGAGCCTTCTCCTACTCTACACCCAATAGACACACTTTACACTTTGACTCAATCACTTTGACTTATAATCCTATTAGTTATCTTTTACACTTAGAGCCTTGCTCTATTTATATAATCCCATGGTCGTCTATCCGGCTGACATTACATTACAAAACTACGGTAGACAACCCTGTGACTCTATTATACTTTCGTGTTTACAACAAGATTTGGTCAAAAATTGGGCTTTAAGCCCCAAAACATGCCTTGGGGGGATTCCATGCCCAACAGGCATAATGCCCTGGCTCTCCACAATTGTAACATATCAGTTGTCTGTGACCTCTTCCTGGTCCCCCTCCACCTCGGCCTTGTCTGCGCCCCTGAAATCCGGTGCACGCCATTCCTATGTTTTGATCAAGGGCCCATGTTTCGTCTTGAACTTTGTGGGTAGGAGTTCGATCCATCATCATTTCATAACTTCTATAGGTGCGATCATCATCTCCTACTGACCCATAGAAATTACAGAACAACTGTTGTGAATTCTGCATATACTTCTGTAATAGATGGCAGTTATCTGTAGCATGCTTTCCTCCTATCTGACAAATCATGCACCACAATGCAGGTGCCACGCTTGGTCCTGCTTGTGCCTCCGGTCTTAGTGGAATTGGCCCTCCTCCCACAAGGTAATTCGTGAACACCGGGCAGTGGTCCTTGTCATGCCCCTGGCCCTTGCATTTTATGCACCATACCTCATCGCGCATCTCTGGGCAGGTTATCCTGTCTTGTTTCAAACTCTGCATCTCCAGGCACAAGTTTTTCAACTACGTGTGAATCTTCTGAACTCCCAGGTTAGGATCTTGTATCAGAGTCTCGTGCAATCTCATCGCGACCTCCAAAGCCTTAGCCTAAGTGGTTAGCCTTTGTTGTGATAGCTTGTTCCATAGATGCGATGTTAACGATGCTACAAACCATTTGCAGTGTTGCCCATCTGTTAATGTCATGTTCGCTTCGCAAATTGTGCACTTCAGTCTTTGATCCAATTCCCACGGGGTCTCGCCTAGAAGCATTGTGATTTCCTTGAATCCAATGATTGACTGTGCTTTTGACTTTGTCCTGCTAAATTATTTGTTTAGTGGAGCTTGGATATCCAAGATCCCCGCATTCAGATTATCATTGGAATGATTAATGTACCAGGTCAGCGCGCGATCCTGTAAAGCGTTGACCAATGTTGCCTTCTTTATATTGTTGTTTTTGACACCCTGTGCTTCCCATACAGCTTTTATCACAAACCAAAACTAGTTTAGATCTTCATTCCCTACTCCCTTGAACACTGGTAGCTTTATCACACTTTCCATACTGCTCCGCAGTGGTGGCAGAGGTGGTATGGGTGAAGACAGGGGTGAAGATGGTGAAACTGGTGATGGTGTGGGTGGGGGTGGTATGCGCGGAATTCTCTTCCTTATCAGATTGATTGCACTTCTTGGCGAGACCTGCATGAGCGCTTCTTCGCCCCCTCGCAGAAGTGAAATCAAGGGGCTAGTTTCTAGTTCTATGCTACCTTCATTTCTATAGATTATCCCACTCTGCATAGCCCCAAACATTAATTTATTCACAAAACCCACTTTTCACATAGTAGCATTTTAATCCAAGTGTTAAAATATTTAACGTACTTACCTCACGGTCCCTTAAGGAAGCGTCGTTCTGCCTCGCTATAGCTCACTGAAGTATCTACCACGAATTTGGTGATGAATCCTCCTATGATTCGATCGAGCCAGTGATCGACAACGTGCGTGATATTATCTTCTGATGCTTCCAGTCTGCGAACCAATTCTGGAGTCCACATAATAGGTTTGTAGATTTTACACCTTCCTTAGCTATCTTCTAGCTTCGCGATCCACGTACAACTCAGTGGGGAAGGATGCAAAGAAAATTTCATGGATCTCTGTATATAAGTAGCAGTCCAACCACTCTTCCTTTGATAGTCATGGATTCCTATTTTCTTATGCCGTGAACTCATGAATTTTTCTATCCAACCAATATTCAATTCCTTTCTTTGTCAGATTCTAGTGATACGACATCAGACATCTCTATGCAGATCCTGGTCCCGACAATAGAACCATTTGTTGGCTTGTTGGGGCCTGACCCTGGTTTAGAGTTAATTAGCCAAACAAATCCCTGTACTACTGGCCCTTTTGGCAACATTCCGCGAAGCACAGACTGAGGTCTCACCTGAAGTAGTATGGGAGGGTGCTAGGATCAGGTTTCTGCACCCTTGAGATGTCTGAGAGATTCAACTGGTCCACTGTTTGTTCTTGTGCACAGGTTGCTTCCCACACTTTCCCATTCCTTGCGACCTGATATACTGGCTTCGCGCAGTCTTAACTAGGCACTGTGGAGCTCCCGCACCATGCTCTATGCTATTACTCGAGATCTTACTTATCTTCCAGTACTAGTTAATTACTTTCGCCTACTTGAATGTCTTAAGTTATAATTAGTTATACAAAACATTCATATAGGTTCGCGTAGTAAATAAACAATATACTTGCAAATTATATCCAATCATGCATTGAACCAGGAAAAGATACACAGAAATATAGTAAAACTTCTCTTTATTGATTCTCCCAATGGTTATAGACTCGAACTACCTTGCGCGCTCAGCTACATGGGTCCATGCACTCAAATACAGACTACTAGACCTCTGCGCACTCATCTACACAGCCTTCTCCTACTCTATGACCCACAGACACACTTTACACTTCGACTCAATCACTTAGACTTCTCTTCTTTTCTATCTTCCATTAGTTATCTTATACACTTAGAGCCTCGCTCTATATATACAAACCCATGGTCTGCGAACCATGGGTAGGTCTATCCAGCTGACATTACATTACAAAAACTAGGGTGGAAAACCCTGTGACTCTATTATAATTTTGTGCCCCGCACCCACAATTCGCGGAGCTTTTACAAGAAGACTCAGTCAAAACTTGGGTTTTAAGCCCCAAAACCTTCCTTGGGGGGATTCCATGCCCAACATAAGGCCATGGGATTTGGTTGTTCATCTTTGTTGAAAAAGAGGTTCATTTTGCTCTCTGGCCAATATTATTTTCATCTCTGCAGCCCTTGACTTCTCATGGTTCATCCATGATTCCAAGACCATTAATTATGGACCTTCTAACCCTGCATTAGGATCCAAAATATTCATGTCTGTGAGGGCCATATTGTGCAAGTAAAAATCAGCCATTTTGGCCCTATCCTCTAGTGCACTTTGTTCAAAAAGATCAATAATCTGTCTGCAGACCTGAAATGGCATGGTGCCCCTTTGTGCTAGTGTTATAATCTAAAATTGCAGCCATTGTTCTCTGAGGTAAGGAGTATAGGATTTAGCTAGCATCCTACACTGGATGGCCTCCAATGAGAGGTTGGCCATACATGCTAGCTAGTTTTCCTTTTCCTACAACTGTCCTCTCTGTTTTGCTTATCTTCTTCCTTTTACTGTTCTTTCTCATCTTCATCAATTTCTTCTTCTATTTCAACATCATCCTCCTTGTGTTTCAGCATGTTCCTTTGTATTAGTTTCTTCTTTATTCATCTCATCCCATATAGTTCTGTATCTTCTTCTTGTTTTGCCTCATCGTCACTGACAGAAGGAATAACATCATAGATGAGGGTTTTGATGTCATCCTCTACTGGTAAGTCTCTGAAGACTGACCATTTTATAGGGATCTTGAGGTTTTGGAGGGCATCCTTAATGAGGATCCTGATCAACCCATGATGAACTAACTGTTGGGAATTTCCTTCCTTTACTTTGCTATTGGAGTCTATGAGTGATTGCATCAACAAATAGGGTATGCTGAGTCTTTGGTGTGCTGGTGTTTCTACCCCAAATCTTAGTTCTTCGAGCATTCTCAAATGGTTGCCATAAAAATACTGTAACTATGGACTCTTGCATTCTCTTTTGCCTTATTAAATAATTTCCTTTTTTCCACCTTTTCGCTTATAAATCAACTACCTCTTACTTTTACAACTTTTGATCAAATGATGCATATGAGTGAGTGAGTGGGATACTTACATGTGGTCTTGGTGCCATGCTATAGTTGTCAAAGATCAGAGGTGTTGCTGATGGTTATTATTCTTCCTCCTTTGCTACTTGTTGATGGTTTATTAGCTTTTGCAGGTGTCTGTGACTGAATATTTGATGTTGTTGCTACTGCTATGGAGCTCTTGGATCTGATGCTACTGCTGCTATGGAGCTCTTGGATTTGATGATGTTGCTCCTGTGGAGCTCTTGGATTCGATGTTGTTGTTGTTGTGGAGCTCCTGGATTACCGCTTGGTAATGTTTGGTGTCTCACGTAGAATTTCTTGATCATGTTGCTGGATGGTGTTGTGAGGACACTATAATGAATGGGTAGAGGGAGTAGGAGTGTATGTGGATGCAGGGATGATGGTAATGGTTGAGGTGATTCTGTTAGAAAACACAATCTTCACCTAAATTGAAGCAATGAAGTGAAAAACAATAGAATTGATGGAGGGATGCACAGTAAGGAGTGGAAAAGATGAATATATGTGAGATAGGGTTCCCTATGGATCTTCTCTTTGTTCCTTGCTTGTCTTTTTCATCCACCTGCAAATAAAAATTATGTTTTTTCTTTTATTATTATTATTATATATATATATATATTTTAAAGAAACACCTAGGCTGCCTCAAAGAGGTTTTCATCCTAGATATCTGCCCTAGGTGCCTCAAGGAAGGTTTTCACCCAGGGATCTTCTTACTCTTTTTCATTTTTCTCATCCTTGGGCTGCCTTATGAGGTTTTCAACCCAAAGATGGGACTCATGTGCATCATGGAGGTTTCTATTTGAATCCTTATTATTTTTCTTTTCCCTTTTCAGTGTCCTGATGATGGAGGAGTTGGAACTTGCTCTACCATCGTCACTGTCTTATTGATACTGTCAATGAACTCTTGTTTTGATAAAGGCAACTTTTACATTTTCAATCTATGTCCATTAACTAGCAATGGAATGGCTTCTTCATCAATAGTTTTGATTTGCATTGAACCATTGTCATGGCATCTTTCCACCACATAAGGTCTGAGCCATCTTGTCATTAGCTTTCCCTTGAAGTATTTTAACCTGGAATCATATAACAATGCCTAGTATCCTTCTTGAAATTGCTTCTCCTTGATGTGCTTGTCATGCTAGATCTTCCTCTTAAGCTGAACTATCTCTGTATGTAGGAGGGCCTGCATTCTGAATTCATCCAAGCCATTCAAATGTAACAACCTTTCTTTCTGCGCATGACTGAGATCTAAATCTAGTTGGGATGCCATCCTCAATGTGTTATATTCAAATTCAATGGACAGCACAACCTTTTCACCATAGACTAGCTCATAGGGTGTAAATCCAGTGGTAGTCTCCATGTTGTATTATAGGCCTAGGTGATCTCAACTAGTCTCTCTGCCCAATCCTTCCTGTTGCTGCTCACTACCTTGGTTAAGATGTTCTTCAATGCCCTATTGGTCACCTCCACTTTCCCATTAGGTTGTGGATGATAAGGAGTGGAGGTCCTATGATTGATTTTGTGATGGCTGAGCAGTTCTTCAATCATGTTGGAGGTAAACTGGCTACCTTGGTCTGTGACTAGCTCTGTAGGGTACCCAAATTTGTAGAATATATTCTCCCTTAGGATCTCAACCACCTTCTCTTATGTTTTTTCCTTAATTTCCTTGGTTTTAGCCCACTTAGTCAAATAATCAGTGCACATAATGATGTGTTGTTTTTGCTTTGAATGAGGATTGATAGGCCCAATGAAGTCCATGCCCCACTTGTCAAATGGCTCGAAAGTCACTTGAGGTTGTATGGGAATTTAATCTCTTGGAGTAGGCTTTCGCATCCTTTGGTACCGATCACATTGACTAATATACTTTTTCACATCCTGATGAAGATTAGGCCAATAATTGCCTTCTTGCAACACTTTGAATGTTGTCCTTTTGGCTATAAAGTGACCTCCACAAGGCCCATCATGACAGGTAAGAAGGATGTCAAATACTTCCTCTTCCCTTACACACCTTCTTAAGAATTGATCTGGGCCAAGTTTGAACAGATTTCCCCCAATCCAAGTGAAGGGGTGCTCTTTCCGACTATCTTGCTCTTTTATTTGGAGGGAAAGTTTGGTGGGAACTATGCTGATACCAAATAATTTTCTATATCAGCAAACCATGGGGAGAGAAATGAAATAGCAAAAAAATGCTCATCTGGTAACTGTTCATCCTCCATTCCTTCTTCACTTGCAGGTAGATTTATTCTAGATAGAAAGTCAGCAACAACAATTTCGTTGCCACGCTTATCAACAATAGTTAGATCAAATTGTTGTAATAGAAGCAACCATATTATGATTCTAGCATTCACATATAGTTTGTTCAATAAATATTTGATTGCAGCATGATCAGTATGCACAAATGTTTGATAGTTGTAATGTAATGCCTAAATTTGTTCAATGAATGCACAACTGCCAGGAGTTCCTTTTCAGTCACAGTATAGTTTAGCTTAGCCTTTGATAAGTTCTTACTGATAAAATAGATGGCATAGGCCAATTTCTCCTCTTCCTGACATAAGGCTGCTCCTATGGATTTTGTGAGGCATTAGCATGAATATGAAAATGGAGGTCCTAGTTTGGGCCTCTAAGGATTGGTGCAGTGGTTAACTTACCCTTTAGAATGTCTAAGGCCTCTTGACATCTCTTTGACCATATAAACTCAAAATCTTTGGCCAACAATCCAAACAAAGGAGAGGCCAACTTTCTAAAGTCCTTTATGAATCTTCAGTAGTATCCAGCCAATCCTAAGAAACTTTTGACATCTCTCTTCTTTTGTGGAGGTGGGACCCTTTGGATGATTGCTATTTTGTTTGGGTCCACCTACAGTCCTTGCTGAGATATTGAATGACCTAGCGCAGTCCCTTGAGTCATGAAGAATTCACACTTTTCTGGACTGAGAGACAGATTCATTTCAATGCATTTGTGTAATACCTTTCTTATGTTAGTTAGGGCTTCTTGGAAATCATAGCCATAAGGTGTAAAATCATCCATATAGATTTCCATAGCATCATGTACGAATTCAGAAAAAAATACTTAAGACTGCTCTCTGGAAAGTGGCAGGAGCATTGCATAGGCCAAAAGGGAGGACCCTATAGGCACAAGTACCCCAAGGACAGGTGAAGGTGGTCTTATCCTGGTCTTCTAGATAGATTTGGATTTGGTTGTACCCACTGAATCCATCTAGGAAAGAAAAGAACTTCTTCCCTACCAGGCCATCTAGTACTTGGTCAATGAAGGGTAGGGGAAAATGATCCTTCTTTGTGGCTTTTTTCAAATCCCTATAATCAACACAAATCCTCCACTTCCCATTTTTCTTGGGAACTAACACTAAAGGAGAGACCCACTCACTGTCTGAGATAGGGTAAATGAATCCTACATCTAGCAGTTTTTGCAGTTCTTCTTTGACTATGTCTTTGAGAGATGGATTCATCCTCCTTTGTGGTTGCCTAACTGGCCTACAACCTTCTTTGATGTATATGTGGTGAGTACACACTGAGGGGTATACTCCCTTCATTTCTTTATAACTCCAATTGAAGGCTTCTAGGTTCTCTCTCAACATGTGGCATAGCTTTTCCTCTTCTAAACCAGAAAGAGATGGGTTAATGTTCAAAGTCTTCTTTGGGCCAATTCTATGGTTTTGACATGGAGTGGGTTGGAATTGGCCAAGAATAAGTAAATTGGATGATTGTTCTAGGTTTCCCTTACTTCTTCTTCTAATGGCAGTGAACTAGGAGTTGGAATTTGAAGCAGGTGTTCAATTAAATCATCCTCATCTTGCTGTCCTCCTCCTATGATTGCTTGCAAAGTATAAAGTTGGGCAGAATAAACCTCATCCTCTTCCTCCCCCTCCAACCATAAAGGTAAATCATGCTCTAGGGTATGTTGAGCAGGAGGGTATAGGACTAATTGTTTGGACATATGCCCATTCTTGATGGTCATATTCCCATCTATACAGCTAATGTAAGCATCAGTTGTGGCCAACCATGGCCTCCCAAGGATGAGAGGGTAACCAGTAAGCTTAGCCTTAGGTTGTAGAACTAGGAAATCTGCAGGGTACTCCTAGGAGCCAGTGGATACCATCACATACTCCACAATTCCCTCAAGGGTAATGATGGAAAGGTCTGCAAGTTGCAGAACTATTGTGGTCTTCCTTAATGACCCTTGGAGGTTGAGCTTGAGCATGGTGTCCTTGGTCATAACATTAATGGTAGCCCCAAGATCAATCAAAGTGTGTGGGAAAATGGTGCCATTGCTGTGCACATATACCACATGGCTTCCAGGGTCTAGATATTTTAGACATATTACTTGCCCCAACATTAAGTTAGACAAATGCCCAATGACATTGATGGTAGGGGCATTTTTCTTCTTATTGGATGCTTGAAGCACTTCTCCTTTATCAACTTATTATAAATGGGAACGTCTTTGATTGCTTGGAGAAGGGGGATCTTTACACATAGATTCTTCAATTATCCCAGAAGTTCAGTTTCTTCTGGGGTAGGCTAGAGTGGTTGGGTTAATCTCTCAGGAAAGGGTGGATTTACTTTAAGGTTGATTTCCTATTTTTCTTCCTCAACCTCCCTATGTGGAGAGGAAGGTTGGTTATCAGGGAGAATTCTCCCTGATATTACGTTGATCTCCTGGATTTCTACAACATAAGCTGGGTATGATGTCTCTCCACTATATGCTTGTTGAGCTTGCCTATTGTTTGGGTTCAAATTCGACTGGGCAAGCATCTGGGGTTTCTTAGGTGGAGCGGTGTGCAGGAGTTGTGTTTTGGTAGGTGGTGGAGGCAATAGGGCTGGAACATTGTTGAACTGGGGCCTCCACCCCTGAGGTGGGGTATTCCACTGCTGTTGTGGTTGAACATAAGGTTGAAATGATTAGCTGGCTGGCTGGGATTGATACTAAGATGCATAGAACCAAGGAGGGGGTGTCGACCAGGAAGGATGAGCAGGGGGTCCCCAAGAAGGTATAGTTCTGGTTTGGTTGGTGTTGTAATATGCATGGGATGGCCCTTACATACCCTATTGGTATGGTCTAGGCCGGGGATTTCTCCTTTCTTTGATGTAGAAAAGTTTCTCATTGACCCCTTTAGCTCCTTGATATACAACTTTGAGTCCAAGTAAAGAAGGGCACTTGTCTGTGGAGTGGTTTTCTTCACATACTGAGCAAATCTTAATACAATTCAATGGACATTCGTCCCTAAGATGCCTCCTAGTGCATCTAGGACAAAATATGGCCAAGGCTCTCTCTATTTCCTCTTGCTTCCTTTTTATGTTCATGGTGTCCAATTGCAAGGCAAGGGTTTGCATCATGTTGCTTTTGAAATCTTCCAGCATATTTCCAATTTCTCCCTTGATGGATAAGTTAGAGGATGATGTACTAGCCATAGGTTGACTACCCATACCCTTTTTCCTGGCTTCCCTAGAATGGTTTCTAAAGATAATCTTAATATCCTCATAGGGGAATTGGTAGACATCTCCTCCTGTTATCATGTTTAAGGTGTCCAAGAGATCTTCCCTTACTCCTCTAAGCAAGACCAACTTTAGTGACTCAGGGTCAAGTGTGCACTTGACCCTTTTGTAACTAAGCTGGAATCTTTCTTCATAGTCTTCTAGGGATTCATCCTGGCCTATGGTAATCCTAAAAATATATTCTTTAGTGTCCTTTGACCTACAGTAGTCCCTATATTTGTTGTTAAAATTCTGTTGCATCTGAGCCCAAGTTGTGATTCTATCTCCAAGTAAACCCATGAACCAGCGCAATGTTGCATCCTTGAGGGTAGATGGGAATAGTTTTAACTTTTGCTCATCATCTGTATAGTCATAGGTTTGGCATATAACAAAAAACTAATATAAGAAAGTGTCAGGTTCCTCTGTGGTCAGGCCATGGAAATGAGGTAGAGAAGAGGGGATTATATTCTTCATCTTAGTGTCCCCATTGGTTTCCGTGATGGGGAAGGAACTCTAAATTCTCTCTCTATCTCCCCTATCATTTTGGTTTCTAGCCATTGGTTTAGTAGGAATGGTTTCTTCCTCTTCTTCTTCTTCTATAGGTTCCTCAAATAAGTAAGGTTGCTCACCTAAAGGGTCTTCCAATTCACCACCACTGAAGAAGAGAGAAGGCTGCCTGTTGGATGCAGTGGTGATATTTGACAAGAATTTCCCTGAATTTTCCCTAATCCTATGAGGCATGAAAGGAAATGTTTTTGGGTGGGTTTTTGTAAGATTTTTCTAAAGCTATAAAGTACTTGCAAAATGGAAAGGAAAGCAGATAATGACAACTGAAAGAAAGAAAGAAACTAGACGACTTTTGCAGAAATAGACTAATGGAAGAAAGTTGAAGACTAGAAATAGAAGAAAGCAATAATTACTTCTACTTAGACATCTCCCTAGAAAAACTGCCAAAAAGTGATGAGCCTGGCTATTGGAACAATAATGCTGCAACTCCCAGGGCTACGAAATCTAATTATCAACCTGATGTTCATACAAACTTGGAGGTGACAGTGCTATATGCACAAGTAGAAGTGAAGGTCCTACCTATTGTCATTGTTTTTCTGGTAAGAGACCCCATGGGTTCCAAGCCAAACTTCTATAGAGTCAGAAGAAGCTTAATTCTTTGATGGAAGGGGAGCAAACTTATTCTAAGAGAGAGCTACTCTACTGCAGTAATGAATAAAACAACATGAAATTATAAACTTACACCATAACCTAACTAACCAATTAAACAAGTATGCTAAGCATAATTGCTAAATCACACTAACCTAATGCTAATTATCTAAGTTGCAGAAGTAAAGAGCATCAAAACTAGACTAAGGTGTAACAAAGAAACTTAGGCTAAATCAGGTTTCAAGTAGAAAAAGAAATCGAAGGTTGAAATCAGTGAAAGGAGTATGTGAGGGAGCAATAGTGCATAGGAACCATTGGATCAGTCAGGTGAAAGGCAAATGAACGACAAAGATTGGATCACAGGAGGTTACGTAGATATATGGGCGAACTAGGTTTACTAACAGGATGAACAGTGGAGATTATATCATGGCGGTTGAGTGAATAGATGAACGAACAGGGTTAACCTGAGATTATATCACAGAGGCTAAGTCAAGAGATGGATAGATAGTATTAATCAGTAGATGGACAACGGAGATTAGATCGCGAGAAAAAGAAACATGCGGAAATGACGGAGCGGGTTTAGAGGGCGGTAAGTTGTTTAACGAGCGTCGTCAAAGCTGTAAGTGGTTTTATAAAATTGTGCACAATTAGCCTAACTGGGTGACACGTAGCACGGAGAAACCACTCTCATCGCATGCCCTCAGGCGGATAATGATCAAATAGAAATCCATGTGATATTGCGCAATAGCCGTCAAATCTAACGAGGTAGATCAACAGTGGAGATTTGACCGAGCTAGTTGGTGAGCAGGTTCGCGATAGCCATCGGATCTGACGAGGTAGATTGATGATGGGGATTTAAAGTGCAAAAAGTCAGTGTTAAAAGTGAATCAAGCGGTGATTGGGAAGGTTTGTTGGTGATTGGATTGAGAGGAAGAGATGTAGGAGGAACGTGTTGGAGGTGGTTTCAAATGAAAATGAGAGAGAAAACCAGTGCGGGTGAACAAATAACTTCATTAAACAACAAACTACATAGCCCATGCGAGAACCAGAGACTGTGTTTTGGGGGTTGCTGGAGGGTCCCTTCCTCAAGTCATGGTCCCAGAGGGAGGAGATGAGTCCGTGACAACTACGCATAACCTGATAATGATCTTTTTCCTTTAACTAACCTGTGAACTGAAAGAAGGCATAAATGAAAGTAAAATGAAGCACAATGCAGATGAACAGAACTATAAAGCTACTTCAACAAATAACCAATGAAAAACCATGAATCTATTTAATCAAATGAATAAGTAAACCGGAAAGCTATTTAAGCAGGTAAACAAAACCAGGAAGATACTTAAATGAATGAATAAAACAGAACTCTATGCTAGCATAAATGTACAATAAAGAGGAGTTATGGCTGCTTGGGTTGATCCCTAACCCAAGAGCTTCATCGCTTGAAGTTAACTCAGAGCTGGCTTAAAGAGAACTCATTCTTATTGTAGAAACAATGGATTACAAAACAAACTGTCACAAGTCTTTGCAACTCATAAATAAAATAGAGTTTAACAATAGAAATCTGAATCCTACTCAGGTCCTTAGCCTCTCTATTTATACATTTGAAGTCTCTAATGACTTCCTTCCCATTAGGGAGGTTTGGCCTCTAACTCAAGAAAAACTAGTTTATGTCACTTTTACTTGCTCGACTGTCTTTTAGTCTTCAACGTGATGGCTATGTGCACATGGTGGAATATTCGAATGGAGGGGTAGCAAATGAGGAGGATTTACCTCCTATAGTTACTCTCCCGTGTCCCATTCGAGTCTTTACCAAGGTCTTTTCCATAGTTCTTTGCTTTTATCCTTTCTACCTGCATTTTCCTTTCTTTTATCCTTTATTCCCGCATTTCATGAACATTAGACCACAAAGCAACATATCCAACTCTAACTCATTTCATAAACAAAATATAAGAAAAAGTATGCAATAAGTTGTGAGAATAGTTGGTTTGACTAAGCTAGGAGGTGAATTAAGGCCAATTAAGGCCCATATAATTGCTCAATGATGAGGCTCATCAACAAGAGGCATGGTATCCATGGAAGATTAGAGGTTGATAAGCTCTTGAATGGTAGCACCTGGAACTTGAGTAGTGCTCATGGAAACAAAAAGTTAGTCAACATATAATCCTATTCTATCAAGCTATGAAACACAACATACAACTACCGAGAGAATGAATTGCACAAGAGGCAATATTGAGGAAAGAGTGATCTGAAATCACCCCTAGGTGACCTCAGGAAATTAATGAAGGTATTACAGACTCATGTGCTGGTGTGTGTCTATGTTATCTTAGGCAACGAATCGATAAGATTTCAAAATACACAGACACTAGAAAACAGTAAGAGAAACATAGCAAGCAAAATGCAAAAACACAACAATTTAATAAGGAGTTCACCCAATCCTCCTGGGCTACGTCTCCGATCCAGCTTTCAGTGGTGGCCTTTTTTGAATTTTGTCTTTAAGCAGAGTTCTTACAATGAGGAGCTCAATTTGAGTCTCCTGTAGCATATGATGCTTAGGAGGGTGGTACTTGGATTCCCCAAGCCACTAGAGTACACAGACTCCCCCTTACCAAGTCTCGACCTCAACTAGTCTTAATGGATTGAGTCCAATTTGGTACTCAGTTCCCAACAGATATCCTCACAGGGATTGCTTGGACCTCTCAAGCCTTCTCAGTTCTGTCTGTTCGATGCTGCCTTAGCTCTGCAGGTCAGCTTGACTTCTCTGCTCTCTGCTTCTTGCTTCACTCTCTATTCTGTCTCTTCTGTCTCCTCTCCTTCTGTCTCTGTTCTCTGTCTGTTCGTGGCTTAAAACCAATACGTCCTTTGACTGTTCGCTTCCTCTTCCGACCCTTTGGATCGCTTGCCTCTGTCCACATGGAATCCCCTACCTCTGCATCATCGCCACTGTGTAACATTTCACAGGGAGGTGGCCATTTGTCCCCTCACAAATTGAGCGCCAGCTCTTCCTCGAACGATCATTATTTCGGTTACTCTATGAAATGATTCATCCACCAGGTCAGCTGTCAAATAAGACTTAAAATCTTCATGCGCCTCAGCCTATTCTTTCGTAAAATTTGGTCTCCCATCGGGTGCAATCTCCATCGTTAGATCTGGGGCCTCCAGATCCTACAATCATCGCTTTTATCACATGGGTGACTTGCTCGAATGTTAGCCTGCGATGAGAACGATTTTATCTCTTATCTGCCAGACACGCATCATTCAGTGAATGGCATCACTGGGTCCTCTTCCAAACCCACTTATCGCTCGAAATGCCTCTGATATTCTGCCGGTTTTGGAGTGCGGGACACGCCTTCGGTTTTAGCGCTTTTCCCACGGTTTTCTGACTTCCCTTGTGACCAAGCACTCAGGGCTTTTCCTTCTCAAGGGGTTTTTCCCAGTGATGTGTGATCACGCATCAAAAACAACCTCCGTTTCTGGGTTTGAGCTTCCCAACTGCCATTTTTGCGCCATGCATAGTCCCCATGGGCCAACGGTCAGTGCGCTTTGATCGAAGGTCCTCGTTGCTTCATGTTGGCTGTAAATTACCATTATTCAGAGGTTATTTTTTGATAGCTCATTGTTTACAAGATTTTGAAGTCTGTCATAATTTGAAACAGTCATAGAACTCTGATAATTTTCAAGGATCCAATTCGGATCACGACCTTCCCACTGAAAAAGCTTTTGGACCACCAAAATTTAGTTTTCAAGCATCGAATAAGTGAGGGTACAATTGTCTTACTTGTCCAATCTCTATCCATTTTGCACTGCCCGGCTTTGAACCCTTGAGTCCAACTCTGAGGTACTCAACATCTCCCCTGCACGTCGTTCTCTCCTTCCTGTCCAGAACTATGACTTCTTGCAATTCATTAAGATATTCAGGTAATAGGTCATCAATAGAAGGCAACTGAATCTGCTCTTCGAGATCCTCAATTAGTGAAGGTTCAAACAATCTCAAGCTATCTGCATTTATGACTGAGTAGATGTGCATGTAAGCTGGTAGATCAAGGTGAAAAGCATTCTCACCAATTTTCTCAAGTATCCTGAAAGGTCCATACCTGATAGGCTTTAGCTTTTTACCTTCAACTTGCATTTTGTCCTTGCTAATATACAACCAAACTTGATTGCCAACTTGGAAACTATGCTCCATCTGATGCTTGTCATGCCTTGCCTTGTATTTGGCCTGGCTCTTTTCCCACTATTCTTGTACTACCTGGTAGATCTCTTGGATTTGTTCAATGAACCTAGTTGCCATGTCCACATCGTTTTGTCCCTCAACTATTGTGTCCTTACCAAAGACAAAATCCAAACGAGACCTTGGTGTGAAACCAAAACAGGTCTCAAAAGGAGATCTCTGTGTAGAAGAATGTTTGGCTCGGTTGTAAGCATGTTGCACATAACACAAATGTTCATCCCAAAGCTTAGGATGCTTGCTGCAATATCCCCTAAGCAACTGGATCACTGTCTTGTTGACTACTTCTGTCTGGCCATCGGTTTGTGGATGGAAAGTTGTTCTTTTCTTCAGTTTGGTGTCCATCAGTTCCCACAGACTTGACCAAAACTTTCGCACAAATCGGGTGTCTCGATCAGATATAATGGAAATGGGTAATCCAAAATGAACCCATACATGTTGAAAGAACAGTTTTGCAGTTTGTTCAGTTGTAATCTGTTTATTACAATGTATCAAAATACACTTTTTGCTGAACCTATCCACAACAACATACAGATAATCATGACCTTTCCTAGATTTAGGCACTCCTCCAACAAAATCCATGGAAACACTTTCCCAAGGATGAGAAGGAACTGGTAATGGAGTGTATAAGCCTAGTTTTCTATTGTTGGGCTTGCTCTTAGTACACAGAGTACACCCTCTTACATATCTAGAAACTATCTCATTAATTTTCGGCCAATAAAAAAATCTTTGTAGCTGTGCAACTGTTTTACCTACCCCAAAGTGACCTGATATTAGAGAAGTGTGTGCTTCTCGAATTATCTTTACTCTTTCAGTTTGTGGAATGCATAGCTTACCACAATGATATAAGAGTCGGTCCTTTACATGATAATCCAATTCTTCTACTCATTTTCCTTGGATTAAAGTTGCATATTCATCTTTAAAGTCTATATCTTGAGCATATTATTCAATGTAGCTCTCATGAAACACAAAATTATGCTTAAGTATAGTAGATGCATTTATAATGAGTCTAGATAACTATCTGCAACTTTATTGTGTATGCCCTTTTTATATCTGATGACCAAATGAAACTGTTGTAGAAAACCCATCCATCTATAGTGTCTTGATTGTTGCAACTTAGTTTGGGAGTGTAGATATTGAAGTGGTTGATGATCAGTATGTATTACTGTTTCTTTGCCCATTAAGTAATGTTTCCACTTTTTCACACTCTGTACTAATGCATACAATTCTTTATCATATTTAGGATAGTTAACTATTGCCAAGTTAAATGTCTCAGAATGATAACATATGGATTTACCGTGCTGTATCAACACTGCTCCCATGGCATAGTCACTGGTATCTGTTTGGATCTCAAATGGTCTTTGAAGATCAGGTAGTGCTAGTATTGGTGTTGTACTAATCTTTTCTTTCAAGGTGTCTAAGGCTTTTTGTTGTTTGCCTCCCCACTAAAACACCTTGTTCAATCATGTTAAAGCATGTAAGGGAGCTGCAATTAAGGAAAAGTTAGAAATGAACTTTCTCCAATATTGTGCTGCTCCTAAGAAGCTCCTAACTTCTGTAGCAGATTTGGGTTTAGGCCAATTTACAATGACTGCCATCTTAGAGGGATCTATCTTCAATTCACCACCCCCTACTATATGTCCCAAATAATTCAAAGATGTTTTGCCAAATTCACATTTTGAGAGTTTAACATAAAGTTTTTCTCTTTTCAAAACATCTAATGTCTTCTTAACATGATTTAAATGTTCTTCCCATGTTTTGCCAAATATCAGATTGTCATCCAGATATACAATAACAAAATCATCAAGAAAAGGTCTGAGTACATCATTCATTATTCTTATGAAAGTAGCAGGAGCATTATTTAAGACAAAAGGCATAACCAGCCACTCATACAATCCCTGCTTTGTTTTGAAAGAAGTCTTCCATGCATCTTGTTCTGCAACTCTGACCTGATGATATCCACTATGCAAGTCTAACTTGGAAAAATAAACAAAATCTTTCAATTGATCTAACAGATCATCTATGTGAGGAAGGGAATAACGATTTTTGATTGTTATTTTATTCAGTGCTCGGTAATCAATGCACATTCTCCACGAGCCATCTTTCTTTCTCACCAAAATGATTGGTGACCCACATGGTAATGTACTAGGTCTGATGAACCCCTTCTCGAGCAACTCCTGCACTTGCTTCATGATTTATGCATTCTCTAAAGCGGAAAACTTGTACATTCCAATGTTAGGCAATGGAGCATCTTGCTGCAATATGATTTCATGCACTATTTCCTTTTTGGGTGGCAGACCTTTAGGTTCTTGAAACAAGATATCATATTTTGAAACAACTTTTTCTAAATCAGCTTGTTGTTTAGCATCACAGCCCTCAAATACATTGATTTTATCAGGTTTCTTTTCCTTTATAACCATCAATAAAAATTGTTTGCATGAATTTATCATTCGTTCCATCTGCCCTGAGTTTATGAGAGTGTAATTATTCTTGAGCTTATGAGATCTTACAAAATATTCGATTCCATCTTCAACGAGTAGATACTTGTTCTCGGCTCTATAAAAAATAGCTTTTCTGTCATACAAGTAAGGACTTCCTAAAACAATTCCACATATATCCAAAGGAATTATGTCTAACTCAACCTCATCTACAAATGATAACCCAAAAGAAAATGTGAGTTTGCATTGCCTAGTCACTTGTAGTTGTGGTTTATCATTTAACCATCCTAATGGGTATGGTTTCTTGTGAGGTGTAGTCAGTAATCCCAACTTCTTTACAATTGATTCATAAATTAAATTTACTTGTGAGCCACTATCAAACAAAGTATCAATCTTTTGATGTTTGGAAATAACTCGAATATGGAAAAGCTCATGTATTTTTCTCTCATTTTCTTCATCAATAGTGGATTGTGCAGAATTACTAGTAGATGCTTCAGAATTCTTACCTTTTATACCTATGGCTACAATGGTTGTTTCATCTCCTGAGTCCGACCCCAAATATTTCTGAATAGCTGCAGTAGTTTTCTTCTTTTTTCCCTCAAACTTCTTAGGTCTCAGCTTCGGATGCAGAATCCAACAGTGCTCATCATCATGCCCATCCTTCTTACAGTGAGTGCATGAAGCCTTGCTTTTCTATGCAGTGTTGGACTTCCTTGCTTTCCATTTCTTTTTTCTTTTCTCCTTATTCTTGCTTGCAATGGGTTGGGATGATCCCCCAACTTCTGGACTTCCATTCTTTCCTCTAGCTTCTAGATGCATAGCTTGAACAGATACCTCATCTATACTAGTGGGATTAAACATGAGGATAGTGTGCCTCATGTAGCTGTGTAGACCACCAATGTACTTCAACAGAGTCTCAAGTGAGTCTAATGAGATTCCTAGAATCAATGCTCTCTTCCTAAATTCTTGGGTGTAACCTTGTACACTTTGCCCTTTCAACTGTCGAAGAGTTTGCCAGCTCATCATGGCTTGTTGCATGTAGGCCAGTGGATAGAACGACTTTTTGATTGCAGAAACAAATTCACTCCAAAAAGAAATGGTCTTACCATGTCTCCTCATGTCAGCTTGGGTCCCGCCTTCCCACCAAACCAAGGTAGTGCCTCCAAAGTGTAGGCTGGCTAGCTGAATCTTGATTTTGTCTGAACCAATACTTTGCACTCTGCAATAAACATTAATTTGTCTAATCCATTTGTCTAGCTTTTTTGCATTCAAGTCTCCATCATATATTGTTAAATCAAATTTAACATTTAGTTTAATCAAACATGTCTTCTTTTTATGTTCAGGGCTATTAGGAGGTGTGAGGAAGCTTTCTTTTTTCCCTTTGCCTTTTGAGTGGTCATGGAAGAGAGACTCTTCTTCTCCTTTATCTTGTTTGGATCCTGATGAATCTTCATCTTTATGTTTTCTAAAGTCCTTATACATTTCCTCTACCATGGACCTTATGGCTAGGAAACTATCTATAAATTGAGGGTCTGGCCCCACAGAACCTTCCCCGACATTGTCTTTTGAGGATAGACTCTCCCAATTTCAAGATTAGTTTCGATCAACTCTCCTTCTCCTAATTTGAGCTTTGATCTAGTTATAATTCAACAACTAAATCCAGCACAAGCTTGTCTAACCTTAACATCCTAGGGCTCTGATACCACTTGATCTGAAATCACCCCTAGGTGACCTCAAGAAATTAATGAAGTTATTACAGACTCATGTACTGGTGTGTGTCTATGTTATCTTAGGCAACAAATCGATAAGATTGCAAAATACATAGACACCAGAAAACAGTAAGAGAAACATAGCAAGCAAAATGCAAAAACACAACAATTTAATAAGGAGTTCATCCAATCCTCCTGAGCTACGTCTCCGGTCCATCTTTCAATGGTGGCCTTTTTTTTATTGTGTCTTTAAGCAGATTTTTTACAATGAGGAGCTCAATTTGAGTCTCCTGTAGCAGATGATGCTTAGCAGGGTCATACTTGGATTCCCCAAGCCACTAGAGTACACAGACTCCCCCTTACCAAGTCTTAACCTCAACTAGTCTTAATGGGATGAGTCCAATTTGGTACTCAGTTCCCAACAGATATCATCACAGGGATTGCTTGGACCTCCCAAGCCTTCTCGGTTCTATTTGCTCGATGTTGCCTTAGCTCTGCAGGTCAGCTCGACTTCTTTGCTCTCTGCTTCTTGCTTCACTCTCTATTCTGTCTCTTCTGTCTCCTCTCCTTCTGCCTCTGTTATCTGTCTGTTTGTGGATTAAAGCTAATACGTCCTTTGACTGTTCGCTTCCTCTTCTAGCCCTTCGGATCGCCTGCCTCTGTCCGTTTGGAATCCCCTGCCTTTGCGTCATCACCATTGTGTAACGTTTCACAGGGAGGTGGCCACTTTTCCCCTCACGAACTGAGCACCAACTCTTCCTCGAACGGTCGTTATTTCTGTTACTGTGTGAAATGATTCATCCGCCAGGTCAACGGTCAAATCGGACTTCAAATCTTCATGCACCTCAGCCTATTCTTCCATCAAATCCGGTCTCCCATCGGGTACAATTTGCGCCATTAGATCTGGGGCCTCTAGATCCTACGGTCATTGCTCTTATCACACGGGTGACTTGCTTGAACGTTAGCCTGTGATGAGAGTGGTTTTCTCTCTCATCCGCTAGACATGCATCATTCAGTGAATGGCATCGCTGGGTCCTATGCCAAACCCGCTTACCGCCCGAAATTCCTCTGATATTCCGCCGGTTTTGGAGCGCAGGACCCGCCTTCGATTTTAGCGCTTTTCCCACGGTTTTCTGGCTTCCCTTGTGACCGAGCGCTTAGGGCTTTTCCTTCTCGAGGGGTTTTGCCCAACGATGTGAAATTAGCACTTTGCACTAATTATGCATTAGAAACAACCTCCGTTTCTGGGTTTGAGCTTCCCAACTGCCATTTTTGCACCATGCACTGTCCCCATGGACCAACGGTCAGCGCTCTTTGACCAAAGGTCCTCGTTGCTCCATGCTGGCTGAAAATTACCATTATTCAGAGGTTATTTCTTGATAGCTTATTGTTTACAAGATTTTGAAGTCTGTCATAATTTGAAACAGTCATAGAACTTTGATAATTTTCAAGGATCTAATTTGGATCAAAGAGTGGATTGAATGGCCACTTGAAGTGTGCATTGCATAATGGTTGAGGAGAGAGATTACACGGGCTTGATTAAGAAAGGGAGAAGTGAATGCTAGAGCTTGTGATTGTGAAATGTGCAACTATTGAGTGAGAGAGGCTAAGTGTTTCTGCATTTCATAGTTATAGTGAGAAAGGTTTGGCTAGTTGTTAATTGGATTTGTGCAACAAATAGTAGAGGCTAAGGCTTGTGCAGTGCACAGTCACAGATGGCAGAGGGAGGCTCACAAATGACTATAATTGTGCAATGCACAGTTGGAGAGAGAGAGGCATTTAGAAGTGTGCATCTCATATCAGCAAGGAACAAGGCCTGGGAAATGCACAGTTGTAGTGATGGAGAGGTAGATTGAGTCGAAATTCAACTAAGTATGGATAAAAAACAAACAATGAGGATTGTGAGAAGATAATATGCATAAATAGATTGATTTTCAATGATAACAAAATGCGAAAGGAATTAGAATGTGAAATGATTCTAGAAAAGAGGCATGCGAGAGGTGATTGAAACATTCAACAACTAAATATAGTAAAAATTACACTTTTTTATGTAAAAAGCAGGGTAAAATGACACTTACAAAAGAAGTGATCAAAGCAACAATAAAAGAAAAAAAAGGAAAAGTTACAAAACTTACCCGAAATAACAAGGCACATGAGGCCAAAACCTCTTAGTGCTCAAGGAATACAAAAATCTCCAACAATGAGTGTGAGAATGAGCTCTAGGCTAGCTTGTTATATAGGTGGTTTCTTGTATATTTAGGGTTAGGTGGTTTCTTGTGCCACACAGTCAACAATCATTGTGAAATTTATATCCACAAGAGAAGCGCATTTTCTATCCACAGTGACTGTGTTATTGGCTAGGTCATGGAATTGCACCGTTCACCAACACAAGGAACTACATAGTCATCTAGTTTAGGGACTACACAGTTTCCTATCACAAGATACTGCACAGTTCTCTATCAAATAGGATTTTGAAATTACTCTAGTCAAGGAATTGCATAGTCACTAGCAACAGGGAGTGCATAGTTGTGATTGGTAAGCAATGGCTGTCAACTCAAAGTGCACAATTGGGAGCTAGAAACTAGGCATGCAAGATCAAGTAGTTGTGATAGTTTTGATCAATAGAAGATAACTTGACACATAGAAAACTAAGATCAAGGATGAATTTAGTAAACCCCAAAATGACAATTCATAAGACCAAAAGGAGGCTTCAAAATTAGAAGATAGGAAAAATTTTGGGGGGCTTGTAGCAGCTACAACAAAGCCACCACAAAGACCTGCATGCAACCACATCTAATAACATAAAGGTTCTATACTTTTTTATCTGTTGGGATTCTTGCAAGATTAAGAAATTACCATGAAAATGATCATTTATACAATAGTTTAAATACTTACAACATACCCTAGAAAGATATTTTGAGAACACGGACTAGAGGTGAGCCTACGACAATGTTGATAGGTCTGAGACCACGTAAAATAGTTGAGACGAAGGAGGTGGAGTCTCCATAAAAAATAACAACTCTGTCAATGAAGCGAAGGGGGACAAAGGATGGTGATCCGCAACACAACACTTCAATTACTCCAACCTCTGTTACTTTGGGCCACTAAATTATTCATTATGAAATCTACAAATCTGAATGACTCATTCAACATCCAAAGACTTAACTAGTTAATACACTTTTCCACCTAGTAATGACACGTGTTGATGATGTCGATACACCCCATGACATTTTTCAACCTTATATAGCGAAATTATTGATGGTGATGTGTTGGGTTAGGTTTAGTTCCATTACATTAGGTTTGAGTAGATTTGGATCCTTTCCTTATGCCTTTAATTCCTATATGCGATTTTTGTTCACATGAAATGAAACACTCTATGCAACCGACATATCATTCATAATGTAATATCAATTTTGATTTACTCCATTTTCTTGTAAATTAGAAAAAGGGACGTGTCCCTAATTATTATAAGCTACTCAATGCTACTAATTGAGCTTATAAATTATAAGAAAGAATGTGTCCCTTGTTAGCACCTAAATTTGCCTTAGGCTAAAGGAAGGCAAAAATTAGGGTAACCACAAACCACGCTCAGTCTGGTAGCTAGCCCTACCAGAGCAGGAGAGGGATCTCTCCAAGTCACGCTCGGTGAATAGATAATCGAAAACGGTCTGAGATGACTTACAATGAAATATTTACCTTAGGATAGTAAGTGAATAGGGATTCGGGAAACAATTTTCATGAATGACTGAGCTTTTGGGATGGTATGGGACCAACGGTCAGCAAAGAACAGAGAATTTAATACAAAGGCATAGATTATTCCGTGAGGCAAGGTAGGCGGAAAATGTAACAATTTAGTTTGAGGTACCGTGGCATGAATAGATTGCTGAAGAAAGTGAAAAGGGCATAGTGACATGAATCCTTTTCAACAGAAGAATAACATTGAACATGAAATTTTCCCACAGGCAGAGCAATAAAATTGAATTTTACCTAATCTCACTCAGAAAATTTCACTGGAAATTAACATGAATTGAATTATGAAACATAATGAAATACATATGAAAACATAAGAGACACATTTTCTACACTCACAACCACAAGAATCTCATGAAATAGAGTCGCTGCCTTTCATTAATTCTCTGTCAAAAATACACAGTGAAGAAACAAAGTTTCTTTCCCACAGTATCCCAAAAGTTACAAGCCAACCAACCCTTTGCAAATAAATTGCATACAATATATAGAATGTGTGAGGAAGAGATAGAACGGCCAAGGGTTGGCGAGTTACTCGAATCATTACAAAATGGAGATGGAGAGCCAACCATCAGCTACAGGTGCAGCGATGCAAACATGACATTTGGCTTTGGGGTGACCGTTTGCCTTCCTTCGACACTTGGATAGAAGCCGATGTGGAGAAAAAACTCTTTAAATTCCACCTTTGGTGCCAACAAACCGAAGTGTGGATGAGCGGGCCCACTTGGAGAAGTTGCGAACCGAAATTTCGCGAAACGAAAGCAAATTGGCAATTTTTTCCTCTGTGCGTCACGCCATTTTTTATGTGCGTCACGCTACTTTGGGACCTGTTTTGGGGCACTTGCAGGTGTCCAAAATGTTCCCAAGTGGGCTTGCTGGAAAGCATGTCCTGTCTACTTTCTAACCCAACTAGAATTTTCAAATTTGGTGCTCATTTTCCCCTCCAAATCTCCATTCTCCCAAGACTGCTTTCTGTGTGTCAAAAAAGTGGCAGAGAGGCCATTTTTGGGTGTTTTTTGACCTTTAGGAGACCCAGATCTTGCCCAAATCTCTTGCCTGGACACCAGTAGTCGTAATTTTCCATGATAAATCCAAATATGCATGCCATTTCTCCATTGGAGCCCTATAATTTTAGCGTCGCGCCAGTGGCGCTGTGCACAGGGAGAAAATCTCTGTTTTTTACCCAAAAAATTACCAAGTGACCAAAATTTCCCCAATTTTTTTGAAATTTGGGCTGGAGGATCTCTATGGGGTGCTATGATGGGCCAAGGAAGCCTCAGCCAAGATTCAAAGCCGATCTTGCTCTTTTGCCCTTTTTTCTCTTCTTGTTGCTTTCCTCAATTTTGCTTTCAAATTCCTTATCTGGGCCTGTGCACTCATGTTTCGCACCCTGTAATGGAAAGCCATATGTCTCAATAGAGCAAGGTCCTGGTTGGCTTTGTCCAACAGCCTCTCCAAATGCATGTTGACCCTCTCAAGGTTGGCCTCCCGATCCTCATTGATTTCTTGCTCCAAGGATGTGAGCGCAACCCTTCTTCTTTGAGCAGCTTGGTGATGCTCATGAATATTTTGCAGCTCCATGATCATCTGTTGGTCCTCAAGCTGTTTGTTTCTCTGCTCTAGGTATTTCATGTTCCACTTGGCCCTCTCCAAGTCAAGGTACAAGGACTCAATCACTGTCTGCTGCTCCTGGATAATCTTTGTAAGCTCCTCATTGGTTGGTTCTGCATCTGTCTCATCATCCTGGAGGAGAAAAAACTCAGTCTCTCGCTCACCTAATGGCCCTTCCTCCTAAACTGGCTCCTTACCCTTACCCTGCTCCTGTGATGCTGATGTCGGAAGCGAGGCCCCTTCCACCCCGAGTGGAGATAACACTCGCTTTGCTGCTACAAATAAGGGTCTACTGCCTTTCTGATAGGTGATGTATACCAGCATAGTGGCAATCTCATGTCGCTCATACTGATGAGATGGGCCCCCTATCTCATGCTCTGCCTCTGACACCACCTGTGGAGCGCTGAAGAAGTCACAGGAGATGAAGTCCTCCCAAGCAATACCTTGCAATCCCAACTGATGGTCCACCAAAATCTGGATAAGGGCAAAGTGATACACATTGTTGAGCTGCTCTCAAGGGGTCTTGTGCTGCATGAAATTTCTCATCCTCTCTATGTTCCCGCAGATGAAAAATGGGAGGTTCATCATCTGCACCCTGGTAAAGTGCATGAGCAACCTGATGTGATAGGCATAAAGGTGAGAAAACCTCCCCTCGCAACTGAAGTACTTCATGATCAATTTCATGAGCGGGTCATACTCATCTTTCAAAAATCTAAATGGAAAAACTCTTGTGAGGTGGCTCAAACAACTGTCTTTGATCTAAGGCTCATAATGATGCCTCTCTACCTTCTTTTTCTTATGCCACTATTCTCCAATGTTTGGTATGCCTATTGGCACCGATATGGTCTCGGGTGTCAATGTGAAAGTCACCCTAGCCAAGATAGATCGTACTCCATGTAGGTGAAGCACAAAAAGACGGGCCAACTCATGATGAACTCTGACATTTGCCACCCTATGACAAAATTCAAAACATGCCAAGTGCTGGAAACAAGACATAGCAAGAGGGAATTGTCATGCGGAAAGAGTCAATTTTGCGGAAAAAACCGACCTCCCTAGAAGCTAAGGCTTTCTAGAGACAAACAAGACAACTAAGCACTATATTTCCCTAAATATGCATTTAGAATACAAGTAATCAGGCGTTTAAAACATACCTTTAGTCCCACACTGTTTGTAGCAGTCCAACCTCTCCGATCCAGATGAGCTCCTCCTTCTCCTCGAAACCTGCATTCACTAACAAGCAAACGATTACATAGCACCTGAATAACTCATAAAATAAAACATATTCATCATAAAGACCAAGGAGTATATGAAACAAATTACAGATAAAAACTTGTTGAGAAAAATGAACTTAATTGTATTAAGTGGAAACAAAAGAAACCATTACAACCAGTGCCTTGGTGTTGTGCAGGTCCCTCCTAGGGTCCAACAAGAGTTCTCCTTTACTTTGATCAGCTCACCCACTTCCAAATGAAGCTAAGAAAGGATGGGCATCTCTCCTCTCAAGCTATATAAGGGAGTCCTAATTTCAGCAGCATCTACCCTTAGGAATGTTCAGCTTTCAACCTCCCCTCCCTCTGGCCCAATGCCTGTATTTATAATGCTTTGGAGGAAGTTAATCAGGTCCACCATCAATGGGATAAGCCCCTCTTTGAATGGGATAGCTCCCCTCTTGATGGGATAAGTTCCTCTTTCATAGGGATACATGAACCATCTGGAGGCGCTCATTACACGTCAAACCATCTTCTAGAAAGCTCTAGAATCGACCACAAGTAACTTTTTTGAAGTAAAACTCGCGCCTTTTTACCTTTACAGGAGTACGCACCCACCCCTTTACAGACAGAGCGTACAAGTACGCAGGTATTGTGAACTTGGGGTGCGTACACGCAGGTAAGGTTAAGAGAAAGTGTGTAACCAGAGTTAATTGACTTTTTAAGGAATTTCTCTCTTTCTTGGAGTTTGACATGAGGAGCAGAGGTATAAGACTTGCCAAGGAGGATAGTATGACAGTTAATGGAGTCATACTAACTGTAGATAGTCATGGTGACAAATTTTAGTGTAACAGATTGCCCCCTAAAGTGCGAAGCCTGTAGTAGATTAGGGTTTCATATCATCTAGGAAGGGTGAAGTACTTTATCATTTCAAGGATTATCTTGTGGAGAGCCCAGTCAGAACCTGCAAATATTCAACACAAAATACATATGTAAGATCATATCATCACTGAGGTAGGCATTCCCATACTCAGATTGAAAACTTTAACTAACAAACTATTGCTCTGATATAGGAATGATTTCGCAATACATCATAATCATAGACTCATGTAGACACAGTATGGACGTAGCCATCTGTTTATGATTAGTCTATTGTATAATGAATACAAAACTCCTCACAGCCTGGATGGTGGAAACTAGATCCAGGGTCTTCATTTCTACTTCCCGAAATGGTACGATTCTATCCATGCGAATAAATGAGTTGATGTCGAACATGGAAGAAACCACTTGATTACCAGTCAATGATGTAAACTGTTAACAAGTGTGAGAGAGACCACCAGTGATGTCAATGGTTCTCAAAGTACCCAGTACAATCCATGAGATGTGAATGAATGAGTTGATGTCGAACATGTCACGGAATCCTTCGATCAAAAGTGAATGATGTAAACCGTCGTCAAAGGCGAGAATCCTGCCATTGATGCATGCAGATCTCAAGGTACTGACGATTTCTAGGTCATCTTTCTAGATAATGTGCTGATGTCGATAGAAAGCGACCCGTTGCAGGAAAGCCCACAACACGAAATCATAGATCAAGTTGAAGAAATGTAGCTGTAAGGACTGACTCAGGGATGGTCGAGATGGATGACAGGTATTTTGCAGATGAATGGTTTATTTGCAGTGACCTCTTGAACACATAACGACACGACAGATGGCTTGGTGACAATTGACCCAAAGTTAATACCCGGAACCGGTCGAAGATTTTCAATGTGGTTTGATCAACTGTTAGGCAAAGGATTTCCCAACACAGGTGAATGAAAAGTTTCGTGTTCAAGAGTGGTGATAAGGTTTCTTCTGAGACAAAGGATAACAAATAGGCTCATTTTTCTCTCGTTTCCCCCACCATTTCTGGCAAGTACCTATTTATTTTTTACAAGCTTGAGGAGGATAACATATGCTTGATTATAAGCTCATCCTGCGGATGAGTCCAACTTAATTTAGATGTGAACCCTAAGAAGGAGTGGTTCGTTCCTGTTTGTAATCGAACAGGTCCTTTACTGTGAAATTTTAACGAGTCCAGTATAGGAGAAATTCGGCGTTTTTCAATTTTAGAGAGTCTGAAAAAACTTAAGAAGACTCCAGGGTTGAACTTTTTCATAAATTTGTGTCTCCCAAGCCTGAAAAAGTATAAAATAATACTTGAGAGAACCGCTTGATCTTTTACGACCAAGGAGTACTTTCATAATTAGTGTCTTTGACCTGAAAAGTAAAAAGCGATCAAGGACACGTCGTTTTATTTCCAGTATCGAATTTGAAACGACAAAAATTCGGCAATCTTTTCCTGTTTTTACGGTCAGAAAAGGGCTATAAGGGGACCGGCTTTTAATTCTGTTTTAACGAGTGTAAAAGAAACGCTCGGCAATATTTTCATGTTTTAGGAGTCAGAAAAGGGCTTAAAGATGACTCTGATGTTTTTGTTTGTGAAAAATGACAATTTTCCCTGAAAATCCTTTTATCCTGCACAAAAACCAACACATTACTCATACCTGTTTAAAGATAGATAAAAATACTTTGAAAAATACCTTTTCATGGTGAAAAATAAACAAATTTACCATTTATTTACCCAAAAAACTATAAAAAGAGCTTTTACCAATTCAGTTTTACCATTTTACTGTTGAGGAGAGAAAAGGGGCTTTTGGCAAGAAACTTCCCGTGGACATTGCGGAGAATCCGACCGTCGAAATTGAACGCTGTCTCATCAAGTATTCTACAACATCCTCCTCTTCATTTTCATCCGTTTAGAATTTGTTTTTAGGCCCTAGTTTCATTTTTTGGAGGCTTTGGGGTTTCAAGGTCCACCTTTCGGGGTACGCAGGTGCTCCACTGGTGACCCGCGTACCCCGACATTTTCTCAGTTGGGAAAATGCCGGGCGTATGCACCTTGCCTTAAGGGAACCCGCGTACCCACGCCCTGTTCCTAAAGGCGGGGTGCGTACCCCGCAAAACGAGTTTTCAAACCCCAATTTCTTCAAAATGGACCAAATTTTTTTGATTTCATGAATTCTAACAGATGTTTTTTGGTGTGTAGATTGCCCACCATGCTTGATTGGCGTGAGAGAGAACACGAAGATGTTGATTTGGCCGCCATTAATCATCAACCGTCCATTGATTCTTTGAAGGCATGCGGCCTTTACAAATACTGGGCCATACCTGGCATGAGGGCCCAGGTGCGCTTTCTAGAGTGGCTGGTAGAGAGATGGAACGTCCAGGACCAGTGCTTTTATATTGGAGGGCACCAGCTCGAGATAGAGCCCTCAGATATTTACTTTCTCACTGGTTTTCCCAAGAGGGGCGAACACTTGACTCTGTTCGGGACTAGGCTGGGTGGCCAGTCCAACGCTAGTCTCCGACAAGAGTGGTGTAACACTCAGTCTCAGGAAAAGGGGATAGAGATAAAAACTATATCCCGACCTAAACTTATGGTGATTGCTTTCACGGTTACCAAACTTTGTGGGGCTACCGCTTTGCACATTGCCACTGGATCCCAGATGCAGATGGCGATTGATTGCTATCGGGGCACCATTTTCAACTGGTGTGATGCTGTGTTGGCCAATTTAAAGGGCCAACTGACTAGGACAAAAAACGGGCAGCTAAAGACTTTTGGTTATGGGCCTTTAGTTGTGAGTTTTTCCCTAGAGAGGGTTCGGATGTTGATCCCACAACAGCTCACTGTTGAGGTTGGGCCTCCCCGAGAGCCTAAGCTGGTGCGATGGGTTACGGTGATGGCCCGTCATCCTGACGAGGGCACGGAGGTTGTCTGATTTACTCCGGAGTATTTTCACTGGTTGGAGGACCAGATCTTTTCTATACAGGATTTTCCTTATGCCGGAGTTGATTTTCGTGGAGATGCAGACATGGTTCTTCCACCGGGAGAACAATGGGATGACACAGGTACTTCATTTTTCACAAGTTTTTTAAATTATCTATATTTTTTATTTTTATATCGTTTCAAAACTGATAGTAACAATTTTCAAAATGTAGATGTAGGTCCACGTCGTCCAGCCAATCTCCGGCCTTTCGAGAGGAGACTACCAGTTGCAGCGGCACCGGCCCCACGGGACGAGGCCACAGAGACCCTAGCTGAGTTGGAACAAGACCTAGAGCGTCTTATGGCAGATATACCAGAGACTACTATAGACGATATTCCTACCAGGCTTCAACGCTATGTAGTCGCAGTCCCAGGACCTTTTAGGAGGTTCTTGTGTAGGGTGGCTCGTGCAGTGGTGTCGTATAGAGAGCATCACTAGTGATTGGATGGTCGTTTTTGTAGACACATGTGACATTTTGGTTTTTTGTACTTATCATTTTTGCCGATCATAAGGTGTTTTTCAACCTATGATCGAAGGCGATGTATTTTTTGACACACTCCTATCTATATATATCATTATTACCGGCTTATCTTGTTAAACATGTGTGATGAAATGTTTTTAAATTTACATGTATGATTATTGCAAATGTCTGTCTAACATTCGAGAAGCAATTGCATCTTCTAATGTATTTAAAGACCTTGGAATATGCTGATATTCAATGTAATCAAATTCACGTTCCAAGAGACGCACTCTCAAAAATAACCTTAATAACACTGGATTTCTAATGGCATACACTCTATTAAGCTGTAATACAACGAGTTCAGAATCTAACCTCACTATCAAACTCCGAATCCCAAATGAAATAGATTCAGACAATAACTCAATCACTGCACTGTATTCTGCAATGTTGTTTATTGTTTTACCGAGGCTTACCCCATGCATAGAAACTAACTCGTCAGAGGGCGAATAGATAACCCAAGCTGCGGAAGAGATGTTCCATGTACTACGACAAGAACCATCAGCAAATCCGATGTATGTTTGGAGAGGCATCGACATCTGCAAACATCAAGCGTAAAACCAAGATAAGCAGAATAACGACGAAAAACACACTTTCTAAGCTAAGCACACTGTCTAAACTAACAAACACACCAGCTAGAAAGAAAAACCTAACCTAACTAAAATCTCCATACCCATCATTTAAGCATAGTACCTCTTTAGGTAAAGTCCATTTCTGGGTTTACCCAAAGAGTCCCCGTCAAAATCTACTAGCTCATAGGCCCCTTTTGCTAGCTTTCGCTTGACAATATAGGGCCCATGCCACATAGGAACGAATTTTCCAGCACTTAATTTATCGTTAGCTTGATCATATAATAGCACTAGGTCTCCTTCCGAAAAATTTCGAGGGGTCACATTTCGATCATACTGAGCTTTCATACGTTTTTCATGAGTCTCGATCGCCAATGCAGCATCACGTTGAGTCTCATCTAATTGAGCTAAGTATAATAAATGCTTCTCCTCTTCGGAAGTAGCTAGAAGTAATTCGACGGCCATTTGAAGTGACGGGATTTCGCATTCAATGGGCAGCACAGCTTCCAAACCATAAACTAGTTGGAAAGGAGTGAACCCTGTTGATGTTTTCACTGAGGTTCGGTACGCCCACAGCATGGAAAATAACATGTTGTGCCAATTCGACTAATGAATACCAATGATTCGTCGGATCATGATAACTAAAACTTTGTTGATGGACTCAACCAGACCATTCGCTTGTGGATAATAAGGAGTTGAGCTATCGTGACGCAAACCAAGCTGGCCTGTAAGTTCTGTCATCATAACGTTTCGAAAATGGCACCCATGGTCAGTGATTATCGCTTGTGGGACACCAAACCTAGCAATAATGTGATTGAATGCGAAAATTGCAGCTGTCTTGCCGTCTGCCTCGAATGTAGGCATCGCCTCGACCCACTTAGGAAAATAATCAACCGCAAGGATGATATACGCATGCCCCCTGGCCGAGTGAGGGTTACATGTAATAAAATCAATACCCCATTTGGAAAAAGGACCAACAGCAATTATAGGGTGGAGAGGAGTAGGTGGAGCGCGCATCTTGCGATCAAACACTTGACAGTTGTGGCATTCCCGGACCGCCGTAATACAGTCTTTAAATAAGGACAGCCAGAAGTAACCAGCGCGCAATATCTTTTGGGTTGTGGCATACCCAGACATATGACCGCCACACGCTTCAGAGTGACAGTCATTCAGAATCCTTTCAGCTTCCTTGTGAGTTAAACAACGTCGAAAAACCAAGTCCGCCCCACGGCGATAAAGAGTATCTCCAATAATTTTGTACTGTTGGGACTGGAATCGAATTTTTCGACGTTCCGACTTTGAAACTTCGGGCCGAAAGGATTGGGTCTGGAGATAGACGATGATATCCCCATACCACGGATCTAAAGTGCTGATGAGAAACAAAGATTCGTCCGCAATGGGTTCCTCTGCCACAGTTTCTGTGTCAACACGCGGGAAGTCACACATTAACTCGGCAAAAACTAAAGATTTCTTAGACTTAGATTTTTCAAACTCCAAGTCGAACTCTTGCAGGATAACGATCCATTTAGAGTACTTGCCCCCTAGCAATTGTTTAGTCAAAATGTAGATCATAGGGTTGCAATCCGAAATGACTGTAGTTTTATGGAGTAGAATGTAGTGACGAAAACGTTGGACAGCTTGAACGGCTGCCAATGCCAATTTCTCCACATGCGAATATTTGAGCTCAGTTGGGTTTAACGTCCGACTAAGGTAATATATCACATGTTCCGTTCCGAATTCGTCTTCCTAAACTAAGACCATTCCAATGGTGGAATGAGCGGCGGCGAGGTACAAAAAGTAATCCTGGATGTAGTTGGGAGGATGCAGCAACGATGCATGGGTCAACGCGTGTTTAAGTGCATCAAAAGATTTTTGAGCTATCTCATTCCAAGAGAATTGAGCGTTCTATTTCAACAACCGGGTAAAACCCTTTGTAATCTCGGCATAGTTAGGAATGAATCAGCGTAAAAAGTTTGCTTTCCCCTGCAAACTTTGGAGTTGGCGAAGACTCGAAGGAGGAGGCAATTTGATGATAGCTTCTACCTTCGAGGGATCGACGCGAATGCCGACTTTCGAAGCTACAAATCCCAGCAATCGTCCCACTTCTATACAGAAGACACATTTGTGTGGGTTCAACCGAATACGATAATGCATACACCTCATGAAAATTTCTCGTAAATGGACAAGGTGATCAGCTCGATGTAATGAATGAGCGGGCAAATCATCGAGATACGGTTGCACAATGTGTTTGATGTCATGAAACGCATAAGACATCGCCCTTTGAAAAGTGGCTCCGGCATTCTTAAGCCCAAAAGGTAATTTGCAATAAGCAAATGTCCCCCATGGACAAATGAAAGCCGTTTTTGGTTGATCGGCAGGTAGAATATTGATTTGATTGTAACCGGAAAAACCGTCCATAAAGGAAAATATTTCACTGCCGGCACAATCGTCAATTATTTGATTGATATAGGGTGTTGGGTAGTTGTCCTTGGGACAAGCTCGATTGATATCCCTATAGTCGATGCATATTCTTATTGTTCCCTGTTTTTTGTTAACCGGAACAATATTCGATACCCAATCTGTTAACGGGATCGGATAAATGAAACCTGCTTTCAACAGTTTCTCAACTTCTTCTTTAATGGCAGCCGCTTTTCGTGGGTGAATCTGACGCAAATGTTGCCGAACGGGTTTAGCGTCCGGGTAAGTCTTGATCTCATGGACAACAATCGCGGGATCAATTTCTGGCATTTCCTCATAGGACCAGGCAAACACGTCGCGAAATTCTTGAAATAGGGCCTTGTATGTCTGAATTCCATCATCTGAACACGAGGCACCTATATGAATGTGATCAACAATTCCGGGCTTGACTGAAATGTCAATGGGAATAGTGCGAGAGATGTTTCCCAAATTCAGCTCTGAATCAGGATGTTTCATTCGATTCTGAGCTTCTTTGACATATTCAGCTGTAAATATTGATGAGAAATCGTTTTCAAAATGATCATCCTCAGGTAAAAACGAAGATCTGTGATGGAGATCTTCCAATGGTAAATCGTCTACACACAGGACTTCACGAAGTTGCTCGTCAGATGACACAACTTCGGGAAACGCTATTAACTCCGAGGTTGACGCAAAAAGTGATTCCTCACGGACCACATTCATTTGGTCGATTTTGGTTGAACGCGGGTCGATAAATGACTGCACGGCTTCATAAGCAATTTCATATGGACTCAAAGGCATAGCATCACCAAATGAGTCTATCTCAGATTCAAAAGGAACGATCCAAGGATCGTCATAAACAATGGTGTCTGAAGTAATCATATGAATAGATGCAAATGAAGACAAGGCGTTGATTGGAGGAAAAGGAAAAGTTCCCAGTAAACCGGCATCTTTAACTAATCCTACCCCAACATCCTTATAAGGGATAGTCGCTTTACCGACATGCTGGATACTCTCTGAAGAGGCTGGGTCGGATGAAAAGTAAGCCAGCTGGTCTATTGTTACGATCTTGCCATTATATGGAAACTTTATTACTCGGAAGACCGATGAAACGACCGCTGTCATAGCGTAAGACCAACTTCGACCCAAGAGAAGGTTGTAGTCTAGAGGGGCATCAACCACCTCCACATCTAGACTAACGGTTTTTCCTTCAACCCCTATAGGCAAATCCGGTAGAATGCCAAACGGATGGAACCCACGTCCATCAAAGGCCTTAAGAATTGTCGGGGATTGATTTAGTGAAGGAGAACCAAGCGATCTCCAACACTGTATCGACATAATACACGTGGAAGCTCCCTCATCAATTACAGTCTGATGAATAGGCTTGTTTTTTACTATCACTGGGATCTGGAAAGCCATTTGATGAGGTAAACGCGGTGTACTATTTTCTAGATCAAAGATTATTAGGTTCGGGTCCTGAACATCAACAGCTCCTATAGCCGACAAAAGTAATTTGCGTTGTGCTGGGCATGATTGCAGCACTTCCAAAGCCGACATTGCTGAGGGTGAAACAGCTAAATCCTCAACAATGTTGTAATTCTGGGCCGCTCTCGCATGTGGATTGAAAGCAGACCTTCGAAGTACACCCTTGGCGGGCGGTTTGATTACTAAGTCCAGGTTAGGCTTCTCGATCTGTAGTGGATCGGAACCGGGAGCTGAGGTTGATGGATTAGAATGAGAAGATTCTGCTTCTTTGCCATCAACAGGACTCTTACTACCATAATCTTGCGATCGAGTCGCAATCCTTACATGAGACATCATCAATATGGGTTCTTCACTGGCACTCGAGGAAGAACCTATCATCTTACTCTCCTGCTTTGGAAATGGATCTTTCAAAATAGCAGGAGTTGGGGAACCCTTGACGATTTTCACAACCTCGGCCCAATGAGGGAAATCTCTTGTAAAATGATCCTCTTCACAAATAAGACAAGGATATCGAGGTTTGCGTTTTTCGTCATTGGTTTTTGACTTTTCTGTTTTCTCCTTTGGAGTTTTGTCTGTTTTATTCTTCTTCTTACCTTTCTTTTTCCCACCGGATTTAGATTTAGCTGTAGATGACTCTATAGCGTGAATATCAGCGGAAACTTCAGTAGAAGATTCTCCTGTCGGGGAGTCTGGTAAGGTTATAATAGGCAAAGAATTCTTTGAGGATTTCTTCTTGCTTTTAGTATTCACCGTACCAATCATGCCATCAGCGGCATGAGACCCCGAAGGAGCAGAAGCGATTTGATTTGACTTAGGAAGATCTGGGATCTTTTCGTGTAACATACCTGACGGAGTATAAACTAAGTCAAGGTACTGCGCTTGAGCAATTACTTGCTCCTCAGTAACTACTCTGGCCTTAGCTACGTCTTTAGTAATCTTCGGTAACAATGATTTAACAAACCATTCAGCTAAGATTTGGTCCGGGATAAAAACTTTCACTAACCGCCTTCTACGTCTCCATTCATGAATATGATTGGAAATATAAGTGGACGTCGATTGTTTTAATGAAGTTAGTAACTCCGTGCCATTATCATATCTGACCGGCAACTGAAAATGAGTTAAGAACGAGGTAGCTAACTCTCTAAAATTATAAAAAGAGGCCCGTGGTAACTCAATGTACCACTTGGCCGCGAGACCAATGAGAGTACGCTGGAAAAGACGTAAGCGGATCGAATCATCCGAGATGGAATTAGAGGCACACCAGAGGTGGTAAGTCATCACATGATTCAACGGGTCCTCTCCAGACTTACCTTTGAACTTGGGTATGTCATTGGGCAACTTATTTGGCATTGGCGGCCAAAACGGAAGATAATTTATTGGATCGTTCGTTAGGCGCGACAAGTCTGGTAAATCCAAAGTTGCGATAAACGGTAATTGCCGATTAGGATCCCTAAAGCTCTGGGTCACGAGACCAGTCCCAGGAGGAGGATATCCAGGATAACTTGGAATAGGAATCGCATTCGGGATATTGTATCCTCTCGGAAAACCAGGATTAACCGGACCGTACTGGGGTTGTTGTGGTTGTTGATAAGTGTACCAGGATACGGTTGATACTGGTAAACTGGCTGCTGGACAGCAGGCCCATATTGGTACTGTCCCTGGTACGGTTGATAAGTGAATTGTGGTTGACTAGTGACAACCCTACTTAAACCAAGTTTTCCTACAGGCATCTGAACCGTAGTTTGAATCGTGGATCCAGACAGTGGTAAAGATGTCTAAGGAGTAGTTACAGAGACAATAGAAACCGGAGTTGTCGATACTCCAGAAGTAAGTGTGGTAGACTGAACATATGTTGCGGTAGTTGCAACAGTCGTTTGAGATGGAGTACTAGGCGCAATAGGCCCAGACTGAGAAACTACCGAAGGTACAGAAGTTTGAACATTAGACTGGACTGGTTGCTGGGGTGAACCAGAAACTAAGGGTTGTCCAGCTTGAGATGACAACTGTACACTTGGCTGCAATACCTGTTGAACTTGCGATGGATCCCACACTATGTTCATTCCGGGGTATTGACCCATGACAGGTTGAGGATATTGAGATCCATAACCGGATTGAGGGTAGGATTTATAATTGAAAGGTACATTTCCCGTACCTTGAATATAAGATTGACCTTGGGGTGGTTGATAACCTTGACTCGAGTACTGACCTTGGGGTAGATACCCTTGAGGTAAGTACTAATACTAGGGTTGACCTTGAGGTATAAATTGATACTGAGGTTGACCTTGGGGTACATATTGAGGTTGGGGTTGACCTTGAGGAATGTACTGCACCACGGGTACATACTGTCCTTGAGGTTGCCCCCCAGACGCAATTTGTGTACCTTGAGGTTGTCCCCCAGGCGTTAATTGAGGCTGCCCCCCAGGCGGTAACTGGCCACCTTGCGGTTGAGAACTGGGAATTGAACCTGACATCATGTAAATGTCTCCTACACCCAACGGTTTATTACCATTGTTTCCGGTTAATAACCCATGTTCAATGGGTTGAGGAGATGCTCCTGCAAAAGTACCAGAAAGTGACTGATACCCAGAGGGAACAGAAGGACCGCCGTACAAAAACGATTCAGGCGATTGAGTAAACATGGACGACTGACTAGACATATTTACAGGAGTATAAATACCTCCGGGTGGATAAGGAGTACGAGGTGGAGAAAAACTTGACCCTGAGTTGTCCAAATAATTAGTTAACGAAAGATACCAAGTAGTACTTCTAGGTGGACTGTAAAAAATGGATTCACGCTCCCTTAGATCAATAGTAGGTTGATCTTCAAGGATAGGGACGCCTATTTCTTCTTCTGGAGCAAGTTCTTCAATAGCTATCAAACCAGAAGAAAGATTTTCGGTGATGACTCTTTCTACCCTAGGTGAATCAGGAGCACTAGAGGTTGGAGTAACAGGTTCAGATATCTCAGGTTCTTCGCCTATATCACTAGTAGATGAAAAACTACCAGCAAGCTCAGACACTGCAATAGCTTCGGGATTATAACTTGTTTCTAGACTTTGGTAATCTGGATGGACTACCAACGACGACCCTCCTTCTTCAGGTGAACCTACTTTACTGCCACTAGGAGTTACAAGGACTTTCAAACCTTCGTAATGACTCGGGACGTCTTCAGGAGGTTGGCCCCGAAGTCTACGGGACTTCCTCAACAAATCGGCCACGGTTACAATCTCAAAAGACTGGCCCCGAAGTCTACGGGACTGTCTTGGTAATTCAGCCACAGTTAAAAACTTTTAACTACTGCACATGCAAACAAAGTAAAATCTCAAAGCAAACCGCCTAAAGTCTCTAAAGAACCAAACAAATTCGAATCACACGCCTAAAGAATCTAGGGCATCAAAACATGCACATACAGTAGCCTTCCGGACCGAAAACACTAGTTGGTGATGAAGCCCAACATTGCCGAATTCAGTACAGAAGTGGCGGGTGGAACAGTTACCCCGCAACCTGCTTAATGAATAGACCGGCACAAGTTCCTCCACTTTAACCGTCTCGAGTGAAGTGAACCCCCCGGAAAATAAAAGTGAGTCTAGCCGACGTCTGCTCCAGGTACAGTGGGATCTTCCCTCCACCGTTACCTTGGGTAGAATCCTAAAGATAATGGTCACTAAGGTCACCAACAGCAACAAATACACCTGGGGGAACAGTCTACGATCCGATAGCACACAAGGGCAGAGTATCAAGCTCAATCCCCTTGTCGGCTCCTTGATAATAATCCAAGGTTTACCGACAAGTGACCCCAGGCTCCTCGACAATAATCCGAGGTTTAGCATTTGTAGTACGTGTGTATCTGGCATCGTTCCCAATGAAGGAGGATTGATCCCCTCACTGGCTCGGACACGATCTCGTGCTTCTCCTTTAAGAGGAGCTTTCCCAGAGCATAAATGTAACAGCTGGATTTATCCTACCACAAGATGAGCTACTTGTTTGGTTTTGCTATCTTGGAGAGTTAATTACTCTCCTACTCCAAGACACTGGACTGATCTATATTGGTGTTTCAGAGCCCTAGTAAATAAAAAGTTACTAAGTAAATTTTACTTTAAGCGTTAATTTTTATGGATTTTCTTTAGGACAAAAGGTAGTGGAGATGAAAATGATGGTGTGTAGACTCGACTCAAATCCACTAAAAAGATGCACCTAAGATGATTTATACTATTTTTCCTTTTCAATGAATTCCCTAGCTAAGAGAGTTGGAGAATGCAAAATTGATATAAAGACAACTTTCTTGGCAATGAAAATCAAAGAAACAATCTCTTTATCTTTTCCAAAGCATACAACACATGACCACTAATTATTTCGTGAAAATTCCTTTCTCTTTTCAAAGACTTCAAATGCTACTAAAACAAACTTTCCTTCAAAAGAGATTTTTGTATTTTTTCCTAAATTGACAAAGCATGTAAAACTACTTAACAAAAACCAAGTTTAAAAAATCTATAACAACTACTTAACAAAAACCAAGTTTAAAAAATCTATAACAATCAAATCAATTTTACCTAAAAGCAAATCTAAGAGAAATTCACCTAAAAGCAAATCTAATGAGGCAAAAGCCTACAAAGTATAATTCCAAGATGTTTTACTCAGTTACAATTCAACCAAGGACTCGTTCATGCAGAATCATAAACCAATCAAAAACAAAAATCAAAATCTTTTGTTATTTTTCTTAAGAATGGAATTCACAACTTTAACAAACAAGCTTTCTCGAAATTCCGCAAAGAGACAACACAAAGGTAAGTTTCTCACAAAGGTGGATTTTATGAAAGGTCCGACTCCTAAGAAGACTGAAAAGACCAGGGATATCTAAGGTTTTACAACTTCTAAAGCCAAAGTCACTACAGGACCAATGCAAAAATCAAACCCTAAGGCTAGAACTTCTATGGATTTCACTAAAACCCTTGATACTAATAAAACAAGCTTAGATGAAGACTTATGACAGGTAACCAGTGGATCTGGGCAGCAAAAACAAATTATAAACAAAATCTAAGAGGCAAAAAGGAAAAAATTGAAATTTTCTCAACTTTTGACAGGGTACGCAGGCAACCTGTTTGCACAGGTGCGTGTACGCTCTGTGTACAAAGCTGCAGTGCGTACAAGTACGCATTGTGGTTAACGCAGAGGGTGCGTACTGCTAGAAAAACCAAGAAAAATAAAATCTAACTTAACCCTAAGCTATTCCACCCAAATTCACAGTCAATCAGCCAAAAACCAGAAAGAAATCGACTTTTCTCAAATCAAAGTATCAATCAAAAGAGAAATCAATCAAATCCATGGATTCCCCAGTGGAGTCGCCATTTTGTCATGCGGAAAGAGTCAATTTTGTGGACAAAACTGACCTCCCTAGAAGCTAAGGCTTTCTAGTGACAAACAAGACAACTAAGCACTATCTTTCCCTAAATATGCATTTAGAATACAAGTAATCAGGTGTTTAAAACATACCTTTAGTCCCACGCTGTTTGTAGCAGTCCAGCCTCTCCGATCCAGATGAGCTCCTCCTTCTCTTCGAAACCTGCATTCACTAACAAGCAAACAATTACATAGCACCTGAATAACTCATAAAATAAAACATATTCATCATAAAGACCAAGGAGTATATGAAACAAATTATAGATAACAACTTGTTGAGAAAAATGAACTTAATTGTATTAAGTGGAAACAAAAGAAACCATTACAACCAGTGCCTTGGTGTTGTGCAGGTCCCTCCTAGGGTCCAGCAAGAGTTCTCCTTTACTTTGATCAGCTCACCCACTTCCAAATGAAGCTAAGAAAGGATGGGAATCTCTCCTCTCAAGCTCTATAAGGGAGTCCTAATTTCAGCAACATCTACCCTTAGGAATGTTCAGCTTTCAACCTCCCCTCCCTCTGGCCCAATTCCTGTATTTATAATGCTTTGGAGGAAGTTAATCAGGTCCATCATCAATGGGATAAGCCCCTCTTTGAATGGGATAGCTCCCCTCTTAATGGGATAAGTTCCTCTTTCATAGGGATACATGAACCATCTGGAGGCGCTCAATACACGTCAAACCATCTTCTAGAAAGCTCTAGAATCGACCACAAGTAACTTTTTTGAAGTAAAACTCGCGCCTTTTGACCTTTACAGGAGTACGCACCCACCCCTTTACAGACAGAGCGTACAAGTACGCAGGTATTGTGAACTTGGGGTGTGTACACGCAGGTAAGGTTAAGAGAAAGTGCGTAACCAGAGTTAATTGACTTTTTTTAAGGACTTTCTCTCTTTCTTGGAGTTTGACATGAGGAGCAGAGGTATAAGACTTGCCAAGGAGGATAGTATGACAGTTAATGGAGCCATACTAACTGCAGATAGTCATGGTGACAAATTTTAGTGTAACAGGCATGCCTGCAACTCGGTGAGGGTGTTTGGCTCATCTCTAAGATGTCTACCACTCCGGTGATGTCTCCTTTGGGCCCTTTCTCCCGAAGTTGTGTCATTGTGGGTCTCCTCCTCATATTCTGTTGAAACTTCGGATGCCATTACTGCTGTTTGTACCCTGAGTTTTATGCTGCCCTTTGATTCCAATGAAGATGGTAGTCGCTTTGAAAATCTATTGAATTGATGGCGTTCATCGAAATTTGGAGTGCTTTGGCAACGTGTTTCGGCCCCTAGACTGTGTGCGTCGCACGCAAATCCCAGTGCGCCGCGCGCTAGGTATGTGCCGCGCCTGTGTAAATCTTCAACTGCGGGTTGACTGCATGTGCGTCGCGCCTGGTGATTGCGCCGCGCTCCTGGATATGTGCGCCGCGCCTTCTAACACCTGCTCCCACTCACTTCAAATGCTCCAATATCACACTCACGCCTTTGCAATGTCTTCTCCAAGTCTTGTAATAGCACAATGCCTTTGATTTGGGCAAAAACAAGTATATATAGGCTTGAAAGAGATGGGTTTAATTTTTGCTTCCTTGAAAACCCATTTTTCTAATGTTGTGTTTTGCACTTATTCATTGATTTTTAAACACACTGATTTTCACTTTCCCTTTGACATTTTGGCTCAAATGATGAAATTTTCGGCACATCTTTGCAGGGACTATATGACAGAGCATTTTGCCATGTAAACCATAACTGCATCTGAAAAGTCAACTGGTGATTTTTTGGAAAATTTTATCATAAATGACCTTGTTTGACTTTTCTTCAAAACAGAGTTTTGAAGAAGAGTCGAAGTCTATCCACATGACGATGAAGCTCTCTGAACCATAGTTGTGTAAGGGTCTCCCTCTGGCCTACATGGCTTTTCTGGACATGTTTCAAAGACCAAATTGATGAATTCCTAGACCCAAACATAAAAAATGACTTTGTCCTATAAAGGACTAGACCTTGACTGTCATGGACTTTGGTGATTGTTGACAAAAGACCTAAGCTAGCAAGAGCCATACATGAGGGAAAATGATTAGCATGAATTTCTCCGTCAGATCATGGCATTCCCCTAGTGAAATGCAGCTGAGTGAATGGAGCGGGACACCTAAAATTGAAATGCACAAAGAGTTTTGATCTCTGACGGAGGGCTGACTAGACCGACTCTAACATCCCTATTTATTATAAGTTTCTTAATTCCTATAATATACTCATTGCTAAAAAAAGAATTAGTATCAATCTAGCATTGAAATTTAGAAAAATGTCAATCGTTATTATGTGGTATTTATTTTTATTATTGTTGGTGGTTTCATGGACATTGTGCAATATTTATAGTTCATATTATAGAATAATATATATTTTAGAGCCTCTAGGGTGTAGATCATTTGGAAATAGAGTGCACTATTAAAATAATGTTTTTTATGTCATTGATTATAATCTCAAATAATCATCTATGTTGTGTGTGAGGTTATGTTGGGTATGCTTGGAGGTTATAATAGTAGTGGATGGAATCAACCCCGTGCCAAACAAATACAAACTTATCCCAATTACTGCTTCTGCCAAAGACATAAGAAAATATAATACATTTGGGTAAATTGTTTATCAAGGGTAGGAAACTTATATTTATTTCCTAAAAGTCCAAAATTTGACAATGAATATGTACTCCATAGTAGAATAAATATATATTTAGTCACGAGTAGAATAAAAAAATATTTACTCAAGAATAGAATAAAAAATATTTACTGTGGTAAAATAAAAAATGTTATTTCAATTGCAACATATGTTTTTAATTGAAATGCAATAAAATAATAAAATATTTATATGTTGGGATATACATTGTCATATCTTAAATATAGACATAGCCTAAGTATTCTATGTTTTGGTTTTTCCCATCATAATCCATTGATACAAACTTTGGTGGGGTTGTAATTTTTTATTGTTAAAATTGCATATTTGAATGCATAAATGGATTCAACGCCCGTAAAAACCTCAACAACACCAAGATTGTGTAAACAACAAATATAAAACTTGTGATTTCAATAATACTTCTCGGATTTCATCCAAAATTAATTGGAAACTATGCCTAGAAAAGGACCAAAATGTAGGAGTTAAACTACACATAAAGTATATAATGTTTAATGGTGTATATTTCAACATTTCAAATCCACTAGTGTTGATTTCAACATTTCATATTAATAGTTTGTATTTTAGCTTAGCCTATAGAGCATATTCTTTAGATCCAAAAGTATATATTCCAACATATGTAACATTTATTATTATATTATTGGATGTATAATGTTTGTCCAATCTTGATTTCATATTTAATCATAAATGAAAAAGTAGATCTATGCGAAAAATTAATGGAGGGGATTCAAAATAATATGGGGAAGTGACAAAGCTAAGACCTTAAGTAAAGGAAAATTAATGTTAAATAAATTTAAATTGCATTCATAGTTCAATGAAGAGTGCAATACAATAAGAGAAATATATTAAAAATACAATAACAAAGAGAATTTCTCTTTATTTCATACAATTATGAAATATAAAAAGTATAAATGTAAACGTATGAGGTTAAGACAACTAGAAATGTTTAAGATGGAAAAGGACAACTTGTAAACTTTTTTGGAGGGAATTATGAAGCCCAATTGAAGGGGTAGATAATTGTATCACATTGATTCGGTGATTATTTCAACAAAACTTTAGATCAAAATCTAGCAAAGAGAAAGCAACTATTGAAAATCAACATAAATAAAAATGCCTCCACAAAAGAGGATGTGCAAAAAGGTTATCTAATGGTATTATATTGAGTCCCATCAATTTGGAAAATGAAGTGGGCATTAGATTTGGTAATGACAATTCAATAAAAACCTTACTATTTAATCGCAAAATAGAGGTAATAGGAAGAATGGGGTCAATTAAGTACTCCAATAACATTGAACCCTTGACCATTTATGAAGGCTTGGAATTATTTATAAAAGGAGCTTTTGAAACACCATATTGTGTGTATATTGACAATGTGTGTATTGACTAACTCATAGTTATGGATTCCATGGAATGCTTGTCTGTTATGATGATGTACCATTGATGGAGAATCATTTTATGATCTTTTTCATAGTTCCACCAATGAAAATAAAAAAATATATACAAATTCATGGTTGCACCACTTACAAGAATTCCATACAACACATTTCATAATGATGCACAGAGGTGAGAATCAAGAACTCCTGCGTAAGTCCTCGTGTTTGTTTTCTTATCTCACTATTGTTTATCTATGTGCTTCATCTTTGGGCTAACAATTTATTCAATTCCTCTGATCACTCTCAATTGTAAGAACTTAAATGCAAGTCAAATACTTGCACCACCCAAACCACATCACTATTTCCATGACTCGCTTACCTTCCACATAATAAAACACCTCCCTTAACATTCCATCCTCCTCTTCTTTCTCATTTTGGTGCCGTAATGTTTCCTCGTCTCCTCTTGTTTCCATTTCAATATTCACACTAGTAGAAGCAGAGCACGTCCATAACATATTATCAAAATTATGTTCACACCGACGGTTTCTCTACGAGGTTGGGTTGGGAAGTCATTTCTCATCCCAACCAATAAGATCCATCCATTTTCATCTACCTTCATTAAACTATTTAATATTGAAATACGTCAACCTCACCGGAAAATGGTTGACCAGAAATAGTTGTTGGCACTCTGAACAATGCAACTTTTCAACCTCACCGCCAACAACTCTTACCTAGAAAACGTAGATCTTTCCAAATGCTCAAAGAAAGTAATGGGGAAGCAGTCTCACACAATAGATCTGAAGAGATGGCTTATCATTTGAATCCACACTCACTCTTATAATCCTATCGGGCATGATTCTCTTAGACTCTTGTGAAGTATCCAGAAAAGAAACATGAGGTCCTCCAAATGGCATCAAAACCCCAAACCTGTGAACAGATCCAATAGCCATATCTCCTCTAAAATCCACCGAATACTTTCATCTCGTCAAAGACATCATATGTGGCCATGAAAATATTAACACCATTCCATGTGAATTCCTAATGAAATGAATGTAATCCCAGACCTCCCCTTTAGTGCCAAGATACTTGACTAGAACCCTGAAGTATTGTTAACTAGACTAGTGGAATCTCGTAGGAGGATTCATTATTAAACATAGGGAACAAGTCGTTGACACTTCGATGTATATCAATGTCACACCCTAGCAAAAATATAGAACTAACAACACCGTGTGGTAGAGAAAAGAATGATAGTCGGGCATGGCACACTTGGGGCAAGTTTTTTCAACACTTTGTGCCCATGCTTAGGTTGTGAAAAGCGAGCTCACCTCATGACACTTACATTGGAGAGTTTGGTAGACCTTATGCGCATGCATTCAACAATGGGCTATGTTCATAGCGAGATGGTCTCCCCAAATATTGCATTACTTTGGTGCACCTTTGCACGTTTAGAGGAAATTTCTAGTATAGAAAATATATTAACATAATAAATATATTAAAAAAAACCAACACTCTTTTTTATACACTAATATTCCACTTAACAATCACAACTAAGTTAATGTAGTTTTGTACTTAAAATAAAATAAAAGAAACTATATACATCACCATTCATGAACATTTTTACCATGGATTGCAACCTTTGGTGCCTCAACCTACTTATGTAATCAATTCATCACTTGACGGGATGTTAAACTCTTAACACACATTATGCTATGTTAATGTGTAGTTAATAATTCTTAACACATGTTATGATATATTAATGTGGAGTCAGTTTTGAAAGCTAATTGAAGCAAATATTTGGGAAAATTACATTCATCAAAGTCATAACGTTGTGAAAAAGGATCATGAACAGTTGGAAAAGCAAATTTTAGTCAAGCTAGAAGAAAATATTCATTTTAAATATATAATTTTTTTTTTGGTAATGTTAAGTTTTTCAACTCATCATTTAAAATGATACATATTTCTTTTTTCTTCTTTTTGCCTTATTTGTTGTTAGGAAAAACAATACCAATGAAAGAACCATAAAAATTTGATCATATGAGTTAGATGATCAAAATGAAAACCAAAATATACATGTGTTATGTTCCAGATACCCAAAATATCCAACCAAATAGCTAGGAGATTTTTATAATCCAAAAACCAACAAAAAATACTAGAACAACAATAGTAATGCATAGAAACTAGGATGATTTGGAAGGCTCAAACCCAATTGGCTCTTTATCATGTTGCTAAAATCTTCCTAGATTTCGTAGGAGGCTCAAATGTTCTTCAATCCTCTATAGGAAAAGATCTAAGGTTTTCAAGTAAAGCTATAGCTCATCAAGCATTAGTAGAATCTTCTCAGCTTCATTTTGATCCAACAAAACTCTTCCCAACATGGTATTCATATGCCAGTATAAATACACTATGTGTATGTATTGATTATGTCATCCCTTGGGATGAACCATGATACATATCTAGGTTATCACCTCTACTACAATATTTGTATTCGATAAACACCTTCTTTCATCAATTATTCCCCATTCATTGTCACTTAGCTTAGCTCATAACACTTGTGGAGTCTGGTTGTTGTAGTGCTTCGATGAGGAATCTACATGTTGCACCCATCCCTTGCCCTCATATTATGTAGCACCTTTCTTACAATGTGATTTTTGGTCAGGCATTCTCATCACCCTCAACTAAAACAAAAAATTAGAAGCCAATAAATTGGAAATAAATGGAGTGGAAGCATGAAAGAAACAATTAGGATGGAGAGTTGGAATTGCTACAAACTTACAAATGAAGAGGGAAATAATGTCTAGAACCCAGAGTAGAAATGGTGAGCCAAATGTTATTGAAAATCACCCACAAACCCAAAATATTGAGCATAAATTAGCAAGGAAATAACCATGAAAAATAGTAAGATCCCTTGAATGATCTGGAAAACATGTGGAGGAAGTTGACCATGTTAAATGCCACAAAATCTTAGAGCTAAGGCAAAATAAAATCAATAATTCTAGAGGCATCATGATTGCACACTTTAAATCACAACCACTAGCAGCCCTCATATGACAATTACTAGGATGAGCGAGGAAAATTTTAGTAGCTAATATTCATGGGTAGGCTAATTTTCCATAATTTTTCTGAGAAAAAGAATTGCAAATTTCCATATTTTCTAAAACATATTTTCCCAAATGTTATAGGATAAAATTATTTTACCTTAAAAATCACAAAAAAATTATAAAGACCATACAAAATCATGAGAAATTTGAATATTTTTACAAAAACATCGCCAATCAATTTATGTTTTGCATATTAAGGACTAGTAAGAATCATCAATGTTTCTAAACTTTAAAATAATTTTACATAAAACAATTCCCTGACGATGAGGTGGTGGTTGATTAATCAAATGATATACAAGCATGGCAATTGAATGAGGTGGTAATTTTATGGATCTTGGGGGTGGGGGTGGTGGGCGGGGGCGGGGGGGGGTTGGCTTCGAACATACCCTCCCTTTATTGTTGGGTGGGATGGCTAGCCAACCACTCCACACTTGTCCCATTAACTCACCCCATATGGGGATCTTATATCAGTTTGTCTAATCCTATCATGATATTTTTTAAAAAACATAATTGAGGAGACATTCCTAAATTACAGAGTAGTGCCAATGATTGTTCACAACCTTTGGTTCAAGTTGTATCTTTGTAGATAGCTCTAGGTTGGGGAAATGTGTCAAAGAATCTAAGTAAGGGTTTAATTGAATTGGATGACCAATGTATTAAACCTTTAACACTTTCAAAATATAAATATTTCTGAGAAACGAAAAGGGATGATTTTCATTCATAACAGAATAAATCTTTAAGTTGAGTTTGAAAGAAAAAAATTAAGAAAATATGTGATAATCAAACATCCATATTGAATATTTAATTAATCAAATACAGTTGATGCGTGTAGAAGAATTCTACAGCCAAACAATATATGTTCAAAATATGACAAAAGAAAACTATTAAAATATATAGAGGAATTAATTTAAACATATTTTTTAGTTAATTAATCTCTTTAATAATTATAACTTTGCAGTGAGTTGCCAGGGAGATTGATGCTCAATCTAGCCTTACCCTAAATCCTATGTTACCTTGAACATATGTAGAATTAAATTATCGAAAACATAAATGAATAAACAGGAAAAACTCACATGGACACAGAAGTTGTTAAGAATGAAGCCAAAATCCTTTGATTATCTTCAGAAATATTTCATAGTATGACAATGGTGTCATTGGATCATTACAAGGGTTCAACCCTTCCTTCTTTGAATTACAAAATACTTATAGAGTGTAATTCAAAAATATCTAGATCTAAATAAAATTTATTACAAAATGGAATATTATCCAAAAATGATTTGGATATTACAAAAAAAGAACATAAAAATTAATTTTCTGAACTAATTTGACTAATCAACACACAATTCTATGGGTGTTTGTTTGATGACTGTTGTTGGAAACTAAATTTTATGCTTTATGCCTTTGTTATCTTGTTTTTTGCTCCTTCTTTCTCTGCAACTGGTTACTAAATTTGTGCATTATTTTTTACTCGATGAGTTCAAGTAATTTATCCCATATTTTATCATCTGGGATAGAAAACTTTGTTACTTTTCTATATGCCTCATCGACTTCTGTGTATTTCTCAAAGGTTGGCCTAGTAATAAACAAATGTTGAACTTCATGTTGAATAAAAAGATCATATTCAAGGCCTTCAAGGAATGCTTTACCACTGATTATCCCTTTGACTTTGGAAAACTTGGTTCTATCTGTTGCTATCTCGTGCAATTTGTGTTGGTAATTTTCTAGTGGAATCAATTGGCCACTAGAATCTCATAGAGTTGGAAGTCCTTTCTGGTGCAAAACATTAAACTTTCTGTGAAATTTTTTAACCTCTGCTTCTAAGTTTTGACATTTGTTTTCTAATTGTAACATTAAGTTTCTTTTTTTCAAAACCCTTCTTACTTATAGGACTATATCAGTCATGTCTTCAATTCCAAATTCATCTAGTTCTTATTTAGTTTTAGAACTCAACACTTTGATTATTTGGGTAGCTTCCCCTAGCTTGTGATCTATTCCTCTTTAATATTTCTAATGATTTCCTTTGAGATGTGCACTAACTCCTCCCATTCAAAAATGATTTCAATAGATGTCCAAAGTTCAGTCATGGTTGAATTTATATAGATCCATATATTTTCTTTTGCTTCAAATAATGTCTATGCAATCAATAATCCATTCTCATATTTCTAGAATTGTTTAATTGATCTGATTTGTTTTTTGTACTTCAACCAAATATGCACTATCAACTTTTATCTTATTATCTTGGGTCTTCTCCAACTGAACTCTGAGTTTATCAATCTCCATATCCTTTAATGATAGGTCTCCCATAGCTTTAGATATTTGTTCTCTTGGATTCTTACTAGTAGACTTTGTTTCTATTATGGACACTGTTATTGCAGATGTCCCTACTCTAGTGATTATTTGCAGTTGTCTTTACTTGATCAATTTCTCCATCTCAACCTCCATTCTTTGAATTTGTATACTTTTCTCTACAATCGTATGAAGCATGTTTTCTTTTTTCCTTCTCCAGTTGACCTACTTCTTGTGCTTGAGGATGTTCAATTTTTGGTAATCTCAGTTGTTTCCTTAGTTCCTATATATCTGCATTTTTTCTTTTAATTATTTCCTTAGCTGTATTTACATCCTTAGGATTCAATCCTTTTTTTAAAACCAGGTCCTCTATCCCCTTACTTTTTGTATCCTTTGTTAGAGAAGAAATATTTTAAAGCTTTAATTAAGAATGAATATTATTCGGATATGCTTGTAGCTTAGAAGTTTCCATGGAAGAAATTTTCAAGGATGTGTATATCATTTCTCTTTCTTTCTTGTGAAGATCAATAAGATGTATTTGTTTGGTATCAAATGAAAACAAATAGCTTTTTTAATCCTTATCACTCTTAGGTACAAGGACCTTTGGTTCCAAAAATGCCAGTTGGAACTATCCTCTTTCACTAGCTAAGGCAGAAAGTAATCTAATCTGAGTTGTGGAAGTTTGTTTCCATAACTTTTCATATGTATAAGTTTTTACTGCCTCATTTTTCTTCTTCATATCTAAGAATATTGAAAAAATACTCTGTCTCCTTGAAGAATACGGAGAAGGAGAATCTAGTGTGGTTTCTTCAATCTGTTGTAATAAGAATGCAGATTCTCCTGAAAGTATGATTGAAGTAGGTTCTTCAGAAGCTTGAAATTCTGAGGATTCTTTTGCATCATTTATGGCTTTTCTCCTCCTTTAATACTTTGAATGTTTCCTTTTGTAAGTTTGATCCTGCTGGAGATAGACTCTCTCTCGGTTTTTTATATTTTTTTTGTCATCCTTGGAGTTTCCAATTTTGTTTGACTGGAAACTAGCTCTTCAACTTCCTACAGTGTGTTCACTTCCATTCTTCTTTGTTGGCATATTGTTCAATCTCAAGTTTTTCAATGTGCACATATGGTGAAGACTTCTGACCAACTCTTATTGATGATATTAACCCTAATGGATCATATGACCAACTGAAACTCAATCAAAACTTCATATGATTCAATAAATCATTGAGTTCTTTTTCTACATCTCTGGTGTTGACTATGAATGGGCCAACGTGTTATTTTAGTTTAAGTTGAGCCTTGTTTTCTGGAAACAAAATTAACATCATCCATGTTCATCATCTTCCTGGTATACACAAGTGCAAAAATCCCCATGCGGAGGAACACTAGTAATTTGTAAGGTGGAAGCCCGCAGCCATAAATCATTATCTCTATAAAATTATGGTATAAATACCATTATCCAACTTTAGACTGCTCACTCAAAGTCATGATCCTTTTGATTTATGTTAAAACTCTAGGAATTTCATCACTACTTAACAAACACATTTCCATATGCAAAAATTGCTTAACAAAATCACTAAAGGAAAATTCTTTAGAAGTTTTCCTCACTAAAGAGGTCCAATGAATGACTGACTGTGGTTTCCCTTCAATATCCATTTTTTGTAAAGGAAACTTGAACCTTTCTGATTGATGATATACGAATAAGTAAATCAAAATTGACTGGTGCTTGAATGACCCTTCAACATTGAACTTTAAAAACTGATCATGAATTACATAAAAAATAAATAAATATAATTCAACAAGATTGAAGGTTTTTACCAAAAGAATATATTGATAAAAAGCCCAAAATAAATTCATCTACCCATTGATCATTGGGATATCCTAACAGAAAAGATATTCAGGAAATAACTTTCCTAGACATCTAAGGGAACATTGCAAAGTGATAAGATGGGTTTGTTCTGGGTAATTCTGAGTTTTTGGGTAAAAGTGACTAAAAGATATGCACTCTTTGTGAAAAAGAAAGTTTCTGGTAAATACTGATTAGAGCATCAGTGGAAAAAGGGTGAAGGGAGTCTTGAGGGTTTAAGTGGAGGGCTTGAAAAATTGACTCAGAGGTTATGTAGAACAAAGTTTCATTATTCTGAGCAATTACAACTCTCTGACTGGGAAGATATCGGGCTCCACACCAAGTGAAAAATTCTGGAAAATGATATGTCTGAGGGAAACAAAACTAGGGTAATAAGGATTCCTAGAAGGAAAATTCGTCATTGACATCTTGATATTTCTGAAAATCCCAATGGTGAAGTTCATACAAGTCGAATTCACAATTGGTCTCCACAATTTTGAAATGGGTGTCAATCAGGGGCAGTTCATCTAAATTAATTACAGGTGGTAACAGAGGATTGTCTACAGATACTTTAGATTTTTATCTGTGGCTAGCCATTTAGAAAAATAAAATTGTTGAGAACAACTGGATAATTAAGCCCAGAAATAGTGATGATTGAAATCTGGTAATCGTCAGAATTCACTTGCAGTGTCATGCTAGAAGTTCTAGTTGCAGGAAGAAATGGTGAAAGAATGTATTTTGGAGGGGATAACAACTTTTATTGTGGTGCTTGTAACAAATTTCAGTTGGGCTAACCATTATTGGTGAGGAATTTTTAATTCTCTTAAACGATGGAGGAAGAATTAAATGGGGTAACGGTCTCCTGTTAGAATTAGTTCAAGGAATGGTGATGACCAATAGTAGCGGGAAATTGGTGGGAGGCAGAAATGATGGGAGAACTAATGGAAGGAATGAGCGGTTTGCGGGGGGGGGGAGGGGGTAGAGGTAGTTTACAGTTTTGAGCATAGGGGTACTGCAATGTCTAATAGCATACCACGTATCAAAAGTGGATTCGGGCGAAACTGCTTTGCGAACCCCCCCATTAACTTTCAGGAATGCAGGGTGTCCTGAAATGTGTCAGAGGCCATTGATATCAGCGCACATGATTGTGTCCATCAAAAACTGCAAGAAAGTTAATTGTTCGGCAGGTGGTCAATCAAATCAATTTATTATAAATAACATAATTTATTTAAAATGCTAAATATAATAAAAATAGGAGCGTAATTCAAACGTACTCGTTGATATTAGGGACATAATATTTTCTTTTCTTTTTTTATTATTTTCACCCTTTTTATTTATTTTTATCTCTTTCTTTTGACTTTTAAAAATCTTTTTATTTTCTATTTCCCTTTTTTTTTTTTTCTCTCTTTTTTCTTCTTCTTTTTTTTCGCTATGTTTGTTTGTTTGAAAATGAACGAAAATTACAATATATTACAAGGGTAAAAACAAGTTACAAAATCAACTCCATCTTGGGAATGCTTCCCCCTATGGTATGTAGAGAAGTTGTAGATCCATGTGCCTTCTCCCAGGGCTATAGAGTCTTTGCTGTGAAAATCACAATTTGCTCTCGAATTTCAAAGAAAAACTGGAAATTTACAATGATGATCACTAAAAACACTCAATACTGAATATAATGCTTGAGGTATTTCCAATTGACTGGAAATGAGAAATATTGTGCTTCTATATTGTGTAGGATGAATGTATTATTTCATTTGACTTATGCAATGTTGAAAGGTCCCAACCATAAGTTATAAAACTTACCATGTTTGCCTCTTTCTTCTCTTGTTGCATCTCATCTGAGAACTAAATCTCCTTGTCCAAAATCTCTTTCCCTGGATTTTCTGTCAAACAAACTCTTCATCATGTCTTGATATTGTTGAAATTTATGCTGAACTTCATCTCTGTCTTGATTTAGCTTAATGATTTGATTGATTCTTCTTGAAAAATCATCTACTTCTTCATATAACTCCTACAAAAACTTCATGTTTGGAAAATATAATTGTGTATGGAAGATAGCTTCTATTCAATAAACAAGTTGAAAAGGATATTTACCAATGGACCGTTTAGGTGAAACCCTGTTTTCCCATACCGTATATTTGAGATGATTGTTCCAACTTCTTTTATGATCTGCTAACACTTTTTTAATGACTTTAATTAGACTTTTATTTGATGATTCTTCCATCCCATTACCCTATGGATAATAAGGTGTAGAATGATGTAAAGTAATATGATATTTTTGACATAATTCTATCATCTTTATGCTACTGAAAGCTTGAGCATTATCTGTAACTCTTTGTCTAGGACAACCAAATCTAGACAAAATGTTTTCTTCAATGAATTTTATTACCACCATGTTAGTTTCATTCTTAACAAGAATTACTTCTACCCACTTTGTGAAATAACCAATGGTTTTTAATATCCATTTGTGTTGATTGTTCGAAGCTATAACTATTTCGCCAATGAAATCCAATCCCCACTTCAAGAAAGGGGCTTCCACTAAAATTGGAACAAGGGGAAGTGTTGCTAACCTCTGATTCCTTGCAAATATCTTACAATGGATGCAACTCCTCACATTTTATCCAACTTGTGCAAACAATTTTTCCTAATAGAAACCTACTCTCAGTACTTTATATGCAATTTCCTTCCAAGCATAATGTCCTCCACAAACTCCTTCATGAAACTGCTCAATTACTCCATCTATTTCACTGTCAGCCAAACATAGTAAAATGGTATTTAAGGGATCCTTTCAATACAAATTTTCATTTACTATACAATACTTCATGGCCTTGAGTCTGAGGGATCTACATTGATTCTTTGTGAAGTCAAGGGGGTATTCAAAATCACGTAGAAAATGCACTATGTGTTTGTACCAATCTGGTAGTAAGAATTTTTCATCAATGTGTAAAAGAAGAAGAATAGAAACTACACTAGAAGAAGGTTCTTGTGGATTCTGTTGACCTGAAATCTGAGAAGGCTCTTATGGATTCCTCTCACCTGAAATATGAGAAGGTTCTTGTGGATTCTTCTCACCTGAAATCTGATAAAGTTATTATGGATTATTCTCACATGAAACTGAGAAGGTTCTTGTGGATTCTTCTCACATAAAATCTGAGAAGGTTCTTGTGGATTCTTCTGACCTGAAATCTAAGAAGGTTCTTGTGGATTCTTCTCTCCTGAAATCTAAGAAGGTTCTTGTCGATTCTTCTCACCTGAAAGCTGCATAATAGTATTAATACCAAGTATTTTGTAGTTTGATTCTGCAAACAACATAACTAAACCCTGTCCTTTCACCAACTTTGTAGGTATGATGTCTAAATCAAACTCAAGTATCTTTACAATCCATCTCCCCCTCTTTCCATTTGTATCAGGCTGAGTCAACACTATCTTTACTGCATTGTTAGGGACATAAGCAATTATAGGAGAATGTAAAACATAAATACTAAATGCGTTCAAAGCTTGTACCAAGGCATAATCTTATTTTTATATGATGCCATATCTTATTTCAACATCTCTCATAAGCATGTTAAAGAAGGAAATAGGTTGCTCATGTTGATCATCATTTCTCTGCAATAAAACAACTGTTATAGTAGTATTTGAGGCAAAGGAAAAAACACTAAAAAGTTTTGCATAATCTGGGTTGGCTAGCGCTGGGGCTTCTGAAATTTCCTTTTTAATCTATGAATCTAGCTTGGAAATTCCATTTAAATTCAATATCTTTCTTGATCATATCAGTAAAATCTTTAACAATTTCAACATAATTAGATATGAACCTTCTTAAAAAAATTATCTTCCCTAAGAATGACTGAATCTCTTTTTTTTATTTCTAGGAAATTTAATTACCTAAATTGTTGAAACTCTCTTAGGATGAATTATGACTCCTTTTGAAATGGTGTGCCCCAAGAATCTTCTTTCCCTCATTGCAAAAAGTGAATTCTTAGGATTAATAGGAATCCCAAATTTTTTGCATCTTTCAAAAACGTTTCTCAAGTGTTTAATGCGTTTAGCATTAGAATCATAAAACACTGTGAAAATCATCAAGGTAAATGACTATGGATTTATTTACCTTACCAACAAATTCTAGATCCATTTCCCTTTGAAATTTTTCTCCAAAATTGATTAAACCAAATGGCATCTTGCCATACATGAAAGTGCCTGAGGGAGTTGTGAATGCAATATTTTTTCTATCCTCTTGACTAACCAGAATCTGGTTGTATCCAAAAAAACCATATAACATTGAAATCATATCTGAACCTGATACTCTTTGAAGAAATTGATCCATTTTCAAGTTCCTAAAATTGACACACAGTCTTATTTCTCCATTTTTCTTCCTAGCGGGTACCAAGTTAGCTATCTATTCAAAATATATTAAGGGAGCAATTATTTTAGCATCTATTACACAGTATTTTGTCTCAACCCCCTGCGGGTACCAAGTTACCAGTGCGTTTTTCATTGAATCTCTCTTTGTCTAATTGCAACTGTATTTTAACTAGGCTTGAGTGTCCTTGAAGTTTGATTAGCATTTTAGGGTTCTAGGTCTTCTAGGTCAACGTTCGTACACTTGTTGGCTTTCCATCAGAGATCATAGATCGATTGCCTGTGTTATAGAGTCTTCATGTATTCAGACATACTTTGAAGATCACTTTTGGTTCTTGTGCCTCAATTTGTTTTCATTAGTGGATATAGTGAAATTTACTTAAGCCACATTTGACGAATGATAGATTACAAATCGATTGTCTCATTGGAATCAAAAGAAAGTGTTTGCTTTGAAGTTTTTATGTTTCAAACTAAAAGTGAAAGTGTTATTCTTTTCCTAGATTTCGGAACATTTTGTGTTGCATTCGAATCATTGATGTGAAAGAGATTTTCATACTTCTTGGTTTGCTTGCATTCTCTTTCCTTTTGCACTAGATTACATTAGTTGCATTTTGAAAAAGAAAAAAATCATCATTACATCTTAAGGAAATTTTGCTTTAAAATTTGTTTTGGCATTGCATTTGCTTATCATATGAAAGATTAGATTTCATATTTTTCATTTAGCATTTGAAGATGGTCATAGATGCATATTTTCATTTGGTTTGATGCATGATTTGAGTGATTTTCTTCCCTACATCAATAGCTTTCATTAAAATGAAAGATTTCATTTCATCATCTAGTTTGCATTTTAGGAAGAAGAAACATTGTTAAGGCCTTGAAATTGAGACATAATTACAAAATCAACTTTAAATATATATCAATTAACCTAAGGAGAATTTAAAACATTAACGATCATATCTAGTGGTCTAGGTTAGAGACATGTTCTAACGTCTTTAAAACTTAGCAGTTGTCATTCGCTTCCACATTAGTCAATGCTAGCATGGACTTGTGCTCCCCGTACCGTTGCGTATATAAAGGGAGACCCTCATAGGGAGTATACTACCCTATAAACGTGATACACCAAACACAACATTCTGGGAGATTTTCTGCATGTACGTCAAGTCCTTGGTCAATTTATTAGCTAAGCTGTATATTGCAGTTCACAGTTACTTGGTACTCCTTTTACCTAGATTCAACTGAGCAGTCATTAGATCTTTTTTGAGTCTTTAAATTTGAAGAGATCATTGAGAAACTTGTCCTTTCGAGCTTGTAAAACTATTGAAAGCGACTAGAGTCACCTTTTCTCCCTTTTCTTGACTCTTAAAAGATGAAAAGACAATTTTTTTGTTTCTAAAATTTAACTGTCCACGGTAAACATGTCAATCCAAAGCAGTTCCTTCTTAGACAAAATTGAGTAATTCCCTGTTAATTTCAATATTGTTAGAACTTAATCAAATTGTTTCCTTTCCTTTTTCTTCTATTGAGGGGAATCCATCATGTCTGAACCATTGATTCCATCTCATAGTTCCCCTTCATTGTCTAATACTGAAGGGTCCTCCCAAGGATTTCATCTGGAATTGTAGAAATTTCAATAATATAACACTTATTCATAGAGATTATCCTGATTATACACTATTTGCGGAATGCATGCATAATGCATAACCTCCTCTACCATAGATCATCAATTTGCGGAATTAAAAAAAACAATCGCATGCGCACATTGAATCATCAATCACACATATCAAAACAGTATGTAATGGGGAAAGAATACAGCTGAAAACCCCCAACTATCTGTATATTATAATGATAGAGAACATATAACAATACATAGTACAATACTCCTCACAAGTACTCAGTACTATCTCCACAAGCTACACACAAACTAGCTCAGATCTGAACAAGTCACGAGTTCAAATCTCCTCCACTATTTGCCTGCCTCTATTGCGCAATCCAAGTTGAGAATAGATCATATCCAAGTTTGAATTCCCTTGGCTTGTACTGTGTAATCCTCATTGTAAATCTCAATCAATGATTGTGCAAATCTCACGCACAACTATAGTCACAATTGATAGTAGTCTCACCCTTTCACCCACCTCTAACACTTGTCTCCATTGAACTGTCCATGCACTGAGTTAACTGATGTATTCTTTAGTTGATTTATGAGTTAATAATTAGTGAATTAATTAATAATTAATTCACATCACTCATCACTAGTGTATTTGGCAGTTAGACTAAATATAACTAGTTCAACTAAGTCAAACTGAACACAACTCCATCAACTCCTCAATCAACTCCACCAAACTCAATCACTTGAGTTCTAACTGGAGTCCATCATGCAATAGCTCAACTAACCCATACGAAAAGCGTATTTCCTTCTGGTAGTTGCTTGTTCCACATCCGTAGCTCGAACTGAAGTGCTGCAACGGGATAAGATAATTTTTATAGTCCAAATATTATTAAGAGCTAATAATATTCGACTGTTCTATTTTTTTCACTGGCAGTATAAAAATAGACTCCGCCCATATGTCTAAAAATAGAGGTCCATCTATTTTTACCAACATGACCAATCATCCATAAATATCATCCTGCAACTCATAGACCATGATCCATATGTCTAAAAATAGACATAGTCTAAAAATAGACTTTGCACCAAAAATAGCCTGCAGGCCCACTTAGTGAAGGCAACTTCTTTTCACTAAGCTCCATCATCTTGTTGCATTTTCAACACTCCCTCTCAACAAGATATGGATTATCTGCAACCCCTATCCTGCCTCTGTGGTATTCGAATTTTCTCCTAGTGAGCGCCTTAGTCAAGATATCAGCATCCTGATCCTCCGTGGGAATGTATGAAAGTAACATGATTCTCCACTGCACACAATCTCTGATATGATGGTACCTGATGTCGATGTGCTTGGATCCATCATGAAATACTGGATTAGCTGAGAGTTTAATGCAACTCTGGTTATCACAATAAATCACAGTAGGCTCCAAGTGTGACCCGAACAACCCGACCAGGATCTTCTTCATCCGTATAGCCTCGCATGCAGCCAAACTTGCTGCCATATACTCGGCCTCTGCTGAACTAAGTGCCACAGATCTCTGCTTCCAGCTATACCAAGAAACTGTTGTCAACCTGATACTGAAGATCCCTCCAGATGTGCTCTTTCTGTCTATTGGGCTCCCTGCCCAATCTGCATCCGTGAAGCCACATAGCTTCACCTCATCCTCCTATCTGTACCACAATCCATATCCCGATGTGCCTCTAAGATAATGCAATACATGCTTGCCTGCCTTCCAGAAGAGCTTGGTTGTCTTAACCATAGCTTGTTAAAGCTAGTTAACAGCATAGCATATATCAGGTCGTGTATTGACCAGATACATAAGCGACCCCACCAACTGTTGATAAACAGTGGCATCCACTACCTCCGCTGAAGTAGCATCCTCCTTCCTCCAACCTCTAAGAAGAGGAGTATCAACAAGCTTGCAACCATGCATGTTTAACTTCTCCAGTATCTCCCGGGCATACTTACCTTGAGAAACAAATATTCCATTACAGAGCTGCAAAATTTCCAATCCCAGGAAATAATGAAGGAGGCCCAAGTCCTTCATCTCAAACTCTCTAGCAAGATCCTCCTTGCACGAAAGTATCAACAACTCATCTCCCGTCAAAATCAAATCATCTACATAAAGTACAATGATATCAAATTAACCTCCACCACAATCTGGTATAGGTTAGGATCCGCCTCACTCTTGGAGAATCCAAGTCTAGTGAAATAACTGTCTATCCATGTGTACCAAGCATGAGGTGCTTGTTTCAACCCATACAATGCTCTCTTGAGCCTGCACACATGCGACTCACTACTGAAGATCTCGAAACCTTCGGGCTACTCTATGTACACCTCCTCCCCAATGAATCCGTTGAGGAATACAGTCTTCACATCCATCTAATGGATGTGCCACCCCATCTGCGTTGAGAGAGCAAGAATCGCCTGTATGGAAGAATACCTTGCGACAGGTGCAAAGGTCTCCTCATAATCGATCCCCTCTATCTGTGAGAAGCCTCGGGCAAAAAATCTTGCCTTGTACTTCTCCACACTCCCGTAACTTCCCGCTTCACTTTGTAGATCCATCTCAAACCCACCACTGATTTCCCCTCCGGTCTTGGGACAATCTCCCATGCACTATTTCTGAAAATCGAATCATACTCTTCCACCATGGCATCTACCCATGCGGGATCCTCCACAGCTTCCTCAAAAGAGGATAGCTCATTCACGACACATTTGCTCACAAGAGCCATGTATCCAGTATACCGATCAGGTGACTGTCTCTGTCTACGCTGTGCTGTAGGTGGTCCTACAACCTTCTCTGCATCTTGAGCCAGTCACTCAGCTTCTGTAGTGCGCTTTCACCCTCTGATGGTTGGCACTGCATGAGTGGTCTCTTCCACTCCATGAACTTCATCTTGTGGCTGATCCACATCCTGAGGCTCATCCTTAGGAACTAATAGCTCCTCATCTACATGCAAGTGTGGATCCCTCTCAAGCGAACACTTCATGGCTTTCTCCTCCTGAAATTTGATATCCCGTCGCACAACAGTCTTGCGACTTTCTAGCAAATACACATGATAGTTGTGGGGCGTATCAGTGTACCCCACAAATATCCCAACCTCTGTGGTCGGCTCCACCTTCTTCCTGGCATCCTTCATCATATGCATGTAAACAGGAGAACCAAAAATCCTCAAATGGGAAATATCAGGCCTCTTACTATAATAAGCCTCCTCAAGTGTACTCATGCCAAGTATCTTGTGAGGACAACGGTTCTGCACATATATTACAGTATTGCATGCCTCCGGCCACAACTGAAGGGGTAGGCCCTGATCATGCAACATCGCCCGTGCAGCACCCACGATCGTTTTGTTCTTCCACTCAGCAACCCCATTCAGTTGTGGGTTATGGGGAGCTATGAGCTCTCTTCAAATCCCTTCTGCGTTGCAAAGTCCTTGAACTCACCATAGATGAATTCACCACCATTGTTGCTCCTAAGAGCCTTCACCTTCTTCCCCTATTCCTTCTCGACCAGTGCTTTGAACTCATAGAACTTTGAGTATGTCTCGCTCTTCTTCTGCATGAAGAAGATCCAGCACTTCCGAGAGAAATCATCAACAAAGATCACATAGTACTTGTGCTTTGCTGTCGAAGCTACTAAGAAAGGTCCACACACATCTGTGTGAATTCTCTCAAGGATCATCGTGGCGCAACTATCCTTCTTGTGAAAGTTGGCTTTCACAAATTTTCCCAAAGTACACCCCTTGCACTGATCTGACTGTGCAAGAGTGCCTTTAGGAAGCCTAGTAGAAATCTGTTGCAGTATCTTCAAGGCTCCATGGTGAAGGTGGCCCAATCTCTGGTGCCACAGCTCGCCATCATCCTGGCTCACCAATCCTTCTACCTTGCATGCCATTGTTGCGCAGCCATCTACATGCAATTGATAAAGGTTCTTGACTCGAACCTCTATCTTCTGGGTTTCTCCAGTTGTCTTACTGCGCAGGAAAGCCTTTCCCTCGCTGAAGACAACATTATATCCCTTGTCTTCTAACATCGCCATAGAGATAAGATTCTTCTTCAATACTAGAACATGCATCACTTCCTTCAATACGAAGGGTTTACCAGACTCCCTCTCAAAGGAAATGGTACCAATACCGGTCGCACTGTATCTACCATCATCGCCCATCTCAATGTGCACTCCAATATCTTTCTCATCCAGATCAGAAAACAAATCTCGATCTCCTATCATGTGAAAAGATGCACCACTGTCCAAGAACCATACTGATCCCATCATACTTGATACCAAGCATGCGATCAGTGGAAAATCCAGCTCAAACTGCGAGGCTAAGGCCTCTCCCGCTTCAGATCCAGCAGCTTGCTTATTTTTATTCTTCTGTGGACAATTTGTGGCATAATGTCCGTGCTGGTGACGGTGAAAGCAATTCACCTTGGACATGTCCTGCTTCTTGCCTTTCGCACTAGAACGAGAAGCTTTCCTGTTCTTCCCCTTCTTTGTTTTGGTAGCCAAAGCACAATTTTCTTCATCAAATGCCTTTGATGAAGATCCGTCCCTGGTATTCCGCCTGATCTCCTCTTGCACAAGATCAGACCAAAGTCTCTCCCATCCTGGCAATTTCTCCCGACCATTGATAGAGTCCTGATAGGAATTCCAACTCTTCAGAAGACCAAGGAGAGCCAAGCTCACCAAGTCCTCATCATCGATAGTCACCCCCACACTTCCCAACTCATCTCAGCATTGGGTGAACTTCATGAGATACTTGGGCATATTGTCTCCTTTCTCACACTTAATGTTTCTGAGTTTATCCTTGAGCACCAACTTCCTCTGGTCACTCTTGCTTTGGAATAAATCTGTCAACACTTTCCACATCAAGTATGGAGAAGCCCTTCCATGCAGACTGGATACAATGTGATCCTTCATGCCCTCCAACAGAATCCTTCGACACTTTGCTGTCTTCTTTTGCCAAGCCTCAACTTGAGCAGCATCAGTAGGCTTTGGGACCTCAGCATCTATGAACTCCTTCAACACATTGTCATCTAACACCGCCTCCATCCTGTCATTCCATGCAATATAATTCGAGCTCCCTTCAAGGGCAACTCTAATCGCAATCTGTTGAAAGACATTTCAACTTCGACACCAAGAAAACACTGCTTCAAATTCGAATTCCACCAGCTCAAAACTCAACCGCTTTTGATCTAAAATTCGTGAGAACAAAGTATTTCTCGTACAGAGATTGACTGTATGGGAAATTACCGGATATCTCACCTTCCAAAAGAAGGATGAATCCAGAGGCTACCTGGCCCGATTACAGACTCTGCCTGAAGAAATAAAATGTAATCAATTTTTGAATAATAGATCTGATGATCAACTTAGCTCTGATACCATGTAGAAATTTGAATAATATAACACTTATTCACAAAGATTATCCTGATTATACACTATTTGCAGAATGCATGCATAATACATAACCTCCTCTACCATTGATCATCAATTTGCGGAATTAAAAAAAACAATCGCATGTGCACATTGAAACATCAATCACATATAACAACACAATATGTAATGGGGAAAGCATACAGCTGAAAACCCCCAACTATCTCTATATTATAATCATAGAGAAATTTTTAAATACATAGTACAATACTCCTCACAAGTACTCAGTACTATCTCCACATGCTACACACAAACTAGCTCAGATCTGAACAAGTCACGGGTTCAAATCTCCTCCACTATTTGCCTGCCTCTACTGCGTAATCCAAGTTGAGAATAGATCAGATCCAAGTTTGAATTCCCTTGGCTTGTACTGTGCAATCCTCATTGGCAATATCAATCAATGATTGTGCAAATCTCATGCACAACTATAGTCACAACTGATAGTAGTCTCACCCATTCACCCACCTCTAACACTTGTTTCCACTGAACTGTCCATGCACTGAGTTAACTGATGTATTATTTAGGTGATTTATGAGTTAATAATTAGTGAATTAATTAATAATTAATTCACATCACTCATCACTAGTGTATTTGGCAATTAGACTAAATACAACTAGTTCAACTAAGTCAAACTTAACACAACTCCATCAACTCCTCAATAAACTCCACCAAACTCAATCACTTGAGTTCTAACTGAATTCCATCATGCAATAGCTCAACTAACCCATAGGAAAAGCATATTTCCTTCTGGAAGTTGCATGTGCCACATCCGTAGCTCGAACTGAAGTGTTGCAAGAGGATAAGATAATGTTTATAGTCCCAATATTATTAAGAGCTAATAATAGTCGACTGTTTTATTTTTTTGACTGACAGTCTAAAAATAGACTCCGCCCATATGTCTAAAAATAGAGGTCCATCTATTTTTACCAACATGACCAATCATCCATAAATATCATCATGCAACTCATAGACCATGATCCATATGTCTAAAAATAGACATAGTCTAAAAATAGACTTTGCACCAAAAATAGCCTGCGGGCCCACTTAGTGAAGGCGACTTCTTTTCACTAAGCTCCATCATCTTGTTGCATTTTCAACACTCCCTCTTAACAAGATATGGATTATTTGCAACCCCTATCCTACCTCTGTGATATTCGAATTTTCTCCTGGTGAGTGCCTTCGTCAACATATCAACATCCTGATCCTCCGTGGGAATGTATGAAAGTAACATGATTCTCCGCTACACACAATCTCTGATATGATGGTACCTGATGTCGATGTGCTTGGATCTATCATGAAATACTGGATTAGATGAAAGTTTAATGCAACTCTGGTTATCACAATAAATCACAGTAGGCTCCAAGTGTGAGCCGAACAACCCGACCAGGATCTTCTTCATCCATATAGCCTCGCATGCAGACAAACTTGTTGCCACATACTTGGCCTCTGCTGAAATGAGTGCCACGGATCTCTGCTTCCTGCTGTACCAAGAAATTGTTTTCGACCTGATATTGAAGATCCCTCCAGATGTGCTCTTTCTGTCCGTTGGGTTCCCTGTCGAATCTGCATCCATGAAGCCACATAGCTTCACCTCATCCTCCTATCTGTACCACAATCCATATCCCGATGTGCCTCTGAGATAACGCAATACATGCTTGCTTGCCTTCCAGAAGAGCTTGGTTGGCTTAACCATAGCTTGTGAACGCTAGTTAACAGCATAGCATATATCAGGTCATGCATTGACCAGATACATAAGTGACCCCACCAACGGTCGATAAACAGTGGCATCCACTACCTCCGCTGAAGTAGCATCCTCCTTCCTCCAACCTCCAGGAAGAGGAGTATCAACAGGCTTGCAACCATGCATGTTGAACTTCTCTAGTATCTCCTGGGCATACTTACCCTGAGAAACAAATAGTCCATTACTGCGCTGCCATATTTCCAATCCCAGGAAATAATGAAGGAGGCCCAAGTCCTTCATCTCAAACTCTCTAGCAAGATCCTCCTTGCATGAAAGTATCAACAGCTCATCTCCCGTTAAAATCAAATCATCTACATAAAGTACAATGATCAGAAACTTACCCTCCACCACAATCTGGTATAGGTTAGGATCCGCCTCACTCTTGGAGAATCCAAGTCTGGTGAAATAACTGTCTATCTGTGTGTACCAAGCATGAGGTGCTTGTTTCAACCCATACAGCGCTCTCTTGAGCTTGCACACATGCGACTCGTTGCTGAAGATCTCGAAATCTTCAGGCTGCTCTATGTACACCTCCTCCTCAATGACTCCATTGAGGAATGCAGTCTTCACATCCATCTGATAGATGTGCCACCCCATTTGCGCTGAGAGAGCAAGAATTGTCTGTATGGAAGAATACCTTGCGACGGGTGCAAAGGTCTCCTCATAATCGATCCTGTCTATCTATGAGAAGCCTCGGGCAACAAATATTTCCTTGTACTTCTCCACACTCCAGTCAGCTGCCTGCTTCACTTTGTAGATCCATCTCAAACCCACCACTGATTTCCCCTCCGGTCTTGGGACAATCTCCCATGCACTGTTTCTGACAATCAAATCATACTCTTCCACCATGGCATCTACCCATGCGAAATCCTCCATAGCTTCCTCGAAAGAGGATGGATCAGTCACGACACATTTTCTCACAAGAGCCATGTATCCAGTGTACCGATCAGGTGACTGTCTCTGTCTGCGCTGTGTTGTAAGTGGTCCTACAACCTTCTTTGCATCTTGAGCCAGTCGCTCAGCTTCTGTAGTGCACTTTCGCCCTCTGATGGTTGGCACTACATGAGTGGTCTCTTCCACTCCATGAAATTCATCTTGTGGCTGATCCACATCCTGAAGCTCATCCTTAGGAACTAATAGCTCCTCATCTACATTCAAGTGTGGATCCCTCTCAAGCGAACACTTCATGGCTTTCTCCTCCTGAAATTTGATATCCCGTCACACAACAGTCTTGCGACTATCTAGCAAATACACACAATATTTGTGGGGCGTATCAGTGTACCCCACAAATATCCCAACCTCTGTGGTCGACTCCAGCTTCTTCCTAGCATCCTTCATCACATGCATGTAAACAGGAGAACCAAAAATCCTCAAATGGGAAATATCAGGCCTCTTACCAGAATAATCCTCCTCGGTTGTACTCATGCCAAGTATCTTGTGAGGACAATGGTTCTGCACATATACTGCAGTATTGCATGCCTCCACCCACAAGTGAAGGGGTAGGCCCTAATCATGCAACATTGCCCGTGCAGCACCCACGATCATTCTGTTCTTCCACTCAGCAACCCCATTCAGTTGTGGGTTATGGGGAGCTATGAGCTCTCTTCAAATCCCTTCTGCGTTGCAGAAGTCCTTGAACTCGCCATAGATGAATTCACCACCATTGTTGCTCCTAAGAGCCTTCACCTTCTTCCCCTATTCCTTCTCGACCAGTGCTTTGAACTCATAGAACTTTGAGTATGTCTCGCTCTTCTTCTACATGAAGAAGATCCAGCACTTCCGAGAGAAATCATCAACAAAGATCACATAGTACTTGTGCTTTGCTGTCGAAGCTACTGAGAAAGGTCCACACACGTCTGTGTGAATTCTCTCAAGGATCATCGTGGCACGACTATCCTTCTCGTGAAAGGTGGCTTTCACAAATTTTCCCAAAGTACACTCCTTGCACTGATCTGACTGCGCAAGAGTGCCTTTAGGAAGCCCAGTAGAAATCTGCTGCAGTATCTTCAAGGCTCCATGGTGAAGGTGGCCCAATCTCCAGTGCCACAGCTCGCCATCATCCCAGCTCACCAATCCTTCTACCTTGCATGCCATTGCTAGTAGCCATCTACATGCAATTGATAAATTTTCTTGACTTGAACCCCTATCTTCCGGGTTTCTCCAATTGTCTTACTGCGTAGGAAAGCCTTTCCCACGCTGAAGAAAACATCATATCCCTCGTCTTCTAACATCGCCATAGAGATAAGATTCTTCTTCAATCTTGGAACATGCATCACTTCCTTCAATACGAAGGGTTTACTAGACTCCATCTCAAAGGAAATGGTACCGATACCGGTCGCACTGTATCTACCATCATCGCCCATCTCGATGTGCACTCCAAGATCTTTCTCATCCAGATCAGAAAACAAATCTCAATCTCCTGTCATCTGAAAAGACGCACAACTGTCCAAGAACCATACCAATCCCATCACACTTGATACCAAGCATGTGATCAGTGAAAAATCCAGCTCAAACTGTGAGGCTAAGGCCTCTCCCGCTGTAGATCCAGTAGCTTGCTTATTTTTCTTCTTCTGCGGACAATTTGTGGCATAATGTCCATGCTGGTGACAGTGAAAGCACTTCACCTTGGACATGTCCTTCTTCTTTCCTTTCGCACTGGAACGAGAAGCTTTCTTGTTGTTCCCCTTCTTTCATTTGGCAGCAAAAGTGCAATTTTCTTCATCAGATGCCTTTGATGAAGATTTGTCCTAGGTATTCCACCTGATCTTCTCTTGCACAAGATTAGACCAAAGCCTATCCCATCTTGGAAATTTCTCTCGACCATTGATAGAGTCCTGATAGGAATGCCAACTCTTCGAAAGACCAAGGAGAGCCAAGCTCACCAATTCCTCATCATCGACAGTCACCCCCACACTTCCTAGCTCATCTCGGCATTGGGTGAACTTCGTGAGATACTTGGGCATATTGTCTCCTTTCTCACACTTAATGTTTTTGAGTTTATCCTTGAGCACCAACTTCCTTTGGTCGCTCTTGCTTTGGAATAAATCTGTCAACGCTTTCCACATCAAGTATGGAGAAGCCTTTCCATGCAGACTGGATACAATGTGATCCTTCACGCCCTCCAACAGAATCCTTCGACACTTTGCTATCTTCTTTTGCCAAGCCTCAACTTGAGAAACATCAGTAGGCTTTGGGACCTCGGCATCTATGAACTCCTTCAACCCATTTTCATCTAACACCGCCTCCATCCTGTCTTTCCATGCAATATAATTCTAGTTGCCTTCAAGGGCATACTCCAATCGCAATCTGTTGAAAGACATTTCAACTTTGACACCAAGAAAACACTGCTGCAAATTCGAATTCCACCAGCTCAAAACTCAACCGCTTCTGATATAAAATTCGTGAGAAAAAATTATTTCTCGTACAGAGATTGACTGTATGGGAATTTACCGGAAATCTCACCTTCCAAAAGAAGGATGAATCCAGAGGCTACCTGGCCCGATTACAGACTCTGCCTAAAGAAATAAAATGTAATCACTTTCTGAATAATAGATATGATGATCAACTTAGCTCTGATACCATGTAGAAATTTGAATAATATAACACTTATTCATAGAGATTATCCTGATTATACACTATTGGCATAATGCATGCATAATACATAACCTCCTCTACCATTGATCATCAATTTGCAGAATTAAAAAAAACAATCGCATGCACACATTGAAACATCAATCACACATATCAACACAGTATGTAATGGGGAAAGCATATAGCTGAAAACCCCCAACTATCTATATATTATAATGATAGAGAACATGTAACAATACATAGTACAATACTCCTCACAAGTACTCAATACTATCTCCACATGCTACACACAAACTAGCGCAAATCTGAACAAGTCACGGGTTCAAATCTCCTCCACTGTTTGCCTGCCTCTATTGCGCAATCCAAGTTGAGGATAGATCAGATCCAAGTGCGAATTCCCTTGGCTTGTACTGTGCAATCCTCATTGGCAATATCAATCAATGATTGTGCAAATCTCATGCATAGCTATAGTCACAACTGATAGTAGTCTCACCCTTTCACCCACCTCTAACACTTGTCTCCACTGAACTGTCCATGCACTGAGTTAACTAATGTATTCTTTAGTTGATTTATCAGTTAATAATTAGTGAATTAATTAATAATTAATTCACATCACCCATCACTAGTGTATTTGGCAATTAGACTAAATACAACTAGTTCAACTAAGTCAAACTGAACACAACTCCATCAACTCCTCAATCAACTCCACCAAACTCAATCACTTGAGTTCTAACTGAAGTCCATCATGCAATAGCTCAACTAACCCATAGGAAAAGCGTATTTCCTTCTGGAAGTTGCATGTGCCACATCCGTAGCTCGAACTGAAGTGCTGCACGAGGATAAGATAATGTTTATAGTCCAAATATTATTAAGAGCTAATAATATTCGGCTGTTCTATTTTTTTTACTATCAGTCTAAAAATAGACTCCGCCCATGTATAAAAATAGAGGTCCATCTGTTTTTACCAACATGACCAATCATCCATAAATAGCATCCTGCAACTCATAGATCATGATCCATATGTCTAAAAATAGACGTAGTCTAAAAAGAGACTTTGCGCCAAAAATAACCTGTGGGCCCACTTATTGAAGGCGACTTCTTTTCACTAAGCTCCATCATCTTGTTACATTTTCAACAGGAACTTCCTCATTCACTCGCGGATCAAGGTGTTGAACTTGGAATTGTTCTAAGTATCTAGCCTTTGTCTTCTCTTCCACCCCCATCAGATTCCTGGTCGCCTCAAGAATCTGATCCGAATTCCTATGATAATCCTATTGAGACACCCAAGATTCCGTGGACTCCAGAAAGTCCGCAAAGACTAGTTGTCTATCCACCGAACCCATTGTTCGATCCAGTTTTGATATCTCCACATCGTCCGTGCAGTCCGTACGGTCGACCTAGTATTCCTTTAGAGTTATCTCCTCATACATCTCTGGTTCCTTGTCGCCAATTGTTTCCATCTATGGAGTCAGAAGGAGAAATCCCATTCTCCTCTCTAGGTCATTCAAAAGTCTCTGCTACCCATACTCCTCACATAGATGATGAGTAGGGATATGAGTTCCCTCTAGAATGATTTCCTTATACGGGAAGAGTCCCATCTCTTTCTTATCCTGAGCTTAGTGAGCCCATATTTCTGCATGCTTATACCTCTTTAGCTCAATTGGTTTCGAACACTCCTACTGCCTCATCATTGTATCAGAACCCCATCTCATCTTCCGGTGCTATGCCTACATCAGGTCCATTCATTCAGAACAAAACTTCTTGATCGATTGTGAAAATTGCAGTCACTTTAGTTTTGGTTCAACCTACCATTCCATCTCAACTTGTTTCTTTGTTTCTATCGACTCTTCCGGTTCAACCGACTGTCTCAAGTCAGGTCTCAGTAAGTTCTTCTATCCCTCCAATGAGTGGACAGACTATGCCACTGCCTGTGGGCAAGATTTAAATATCCACATGGAAAATTTTAGGGGCGAATTTTCCCTCCAGTGAGTCGATAGATTGTGCCACTGCCTGCGGGCAAGATTCGAATATCCCCATGGAAAATTTTAGGGGTGAATTTTCACCCTTAGGCAAAATTAAGGGGTTTTAAATTTTTAGTGGGCGAATATTTTGTATCATAGTACATTTTTACAAATTGCCTCAAATTTATTTTATAAAAAATTAGGTATGGAGGTTAGCCCACCTTATTTTAAGGGAGAGGGTAAAAAAGGTAAATTTAGACCTTGAAATTAGGAGTTACAACCTTCCATTCCCCCTAATTTTCAAGAATAGGTTTTATTTAAGTGAATCCTATGGGCCAAATACCATATTTATAAAAGAGGTATGGTAAATTAATAAAAATATAAATAAATGAGAAGTATGGTAAATAAATAAAACATTTTTTATATTTACTCCATAAGTCACCTTAGATACATGCAAGGGTGTAAACAAATAAAAATATAAATAAAGTGGACGTATGGTAAATAAATAAAACCTATTTTTATACTTACTCAAAAGGTATGGTAAATAAATAAAAATAAAAATAATCGTAAATAAATAAAAATATAAATAAATAACCCTCTTTCTATTTATGAAGGCTCAAAAAAGAGGTTTTATTTAAGTGAATCCTATGGGCCAAATACCACATTTGTAGAAGAGGTATTGTAAATTAATAAAAATATAAATAAACTAGAGGTATGGTAAATAAATAAAACATTTTTTTTATATTTACTCCATAAGTCACTTGATACTTAAGAACACTCAAAAAATGCGTTTTATTTAGGTGAAACCTATGGGAAAAATACTATGGGCTACATTATTATTAATACCATGCAATAAAAACATTATTAACCCTAATATTAGTATTAATAAAAATAAAAATGGCACATGGTATTGACCCATGGTATTCACGTGGAATGTAGCCTATTTAAAGGGGGGAATTAAACCAGCATAGATCCATCTTTACTCTGGATCTACTAAGCCCCGCGACGGATCAAATATTGTGATATGCAAACTAGCATAGAGTGAAAAAATATTTGATCCCTCTCGGGGCTTGGTGGATCAAGATTAAAAATGGACTTTGTAATTTAATGTATCTTAAACATAAAATAAAAAATAAAATAAAAGTTAATTATTAATTTTATTAATTTTTATGAATTACTAATAGTAATTTTTGATAACCCATGGTATTGACCCATGGTAATACCATGGTATTCATGTGAGCATAGACTATTTAAAGGGAAAATTCTATCATCTTAGATCCATCTTAATTCTGGGTCTCTAAGAGTGGTAGATGTATAGGTTGGTTTTTATGATAATGAAGATATTAAATAGACTTAGGAAATTATATTGTAAAAACATCTTAAAGTGAATGTTTAAAGCTACATTTAATCACTTCACAAAATTTAGTATAAAATACCAATATCTCCATTAATATTGGTTTTTTTGATTTAACAAAAAAAATTCAAAACAGTGAAACCTTATCACTCTTTCCGCATCACCCTCGCAGAAGATTTCCCACCATTTTTCAAACATTCTCAATATGATATCTTCATGAAAATGTTTAGGTACTGATGTTGGATTAGTTGTTTGAAAAATAAGCTGGTTTGTACAACCTTTCATCTTTTGTGCTATTCTTAGTTTTTCCTAATGATTTGTAGGGGTTGGAGCCACTGCACCATATTTTCCTAAAAGGTGGAGATTGTTCACCAAAAAGGAAATTAATCTACATGTTACAATGTTGTTAAAAAATGTGAGACCTATGAGGGTAGTGAATTATGCTAATAAGCAATTTAGATTCGGAGAGACGTAATTAAATTTAATTATTTAATTGAATATTTCCAATTAAAATAATCATAAATCTACATTTATATATTCATATATTGATTGGAAGGCTTCTCACAATGGTCACTTCTTTCAATTAGATGCCCTTCAAGCCTTTGGGATACCTAATACTTTCTTATATAATATAGTTGGGGCTTGCTACTTGTTGGCGTGTTGGGGTAAACAAACTTGATGTGTTTTTTTTTATCTCGCAGTTGGAGTCTATCGAATAAGAAAGAAATTTGATAACTTGAAAAAAGTGGTAGCTTGACAAAAGTTGTAGAGAAGATTAATCTCTCATACCTTGACATAACTCGTGGTCAATATCAACACCTACAAGAACTTTGTTGTGGAATATTATCAAAACTAATAGAAGGATATGAAAGAGTGTATTGTAAGAACCTTGACAAACACGACCACTAAAGCTTGGAACATTGTTTGTAGGAATAGAAATTATGTTTCTTTTTTCCAAACATGTATGTTAGTATATTACAGTTTAATGAATATGTTTTCTTATTATCATATATGGTTTCATGCTTTAACAAAACATTCGCCAAGACTTCACAATGTTTTATTATTCAGTAAAAGATTTGCCAAGATCTTACAAGATTTTATAATTTAGTGGAAGATTCTCCATCACTATACAAGATAATATAATCTGGTGAGAGATTCGCTAAAAAATTATATATACATATTATATTATTGATAAAATCGCCTCCCATTTTTCCTATGTATCATGGGGATTAGCCCATTTATTATACATATAAATTTAGGGTGGTTCTTAAAATTTTCCCTAAATATCCCCAGTGTGTCTAGTGAAACCAGTGTGATTGGATTACAAACTCACATGGTTGGAATGAGTCAACCCTTTTACGACGTTATTCCTAACCCTATTGATCCATCTGGGTCAGGTAACGTCCAATACCAGCAGCCATATATGGCTCAGGTTCCATTCCCACTAGATTATGTCCCATATGGTTCACAAGATATGGTAAATCTGCCTTACATTCCCTAAGTTGGGCCTTATGTTCAACCTATCCAACTCACTGTGTTTGGTGGATAGGGTCAGATCCAATTTGAGAACTATCAATACCCTCAGGGTATCATCCCAGGAACTGTCCAGCTACCCTTGTAGCAACAAGGACAAGCTTTGCAAGGTCAAGGTCAAGCAAGGTCAAGCTTTGCAAGGTCAAGGTCAACCCCTGTAGTAGCAGGCTCAAAATCCTTACGTCTAGGGTCAACAGGTTCAACATCCTTATAACCGTATGCCGCATAAAATGCTCATTAGTAGCCTATGGCAAGGTAGTATCAAACCTACCCAAGACTAAATCCTCCTTATGGGAAAGGTAACCCTCACTAGGGACAAAACTAGATTCCATATGGACAAAATCCTCCACAGTGGAGGAAAAATCCTTACCAAAAAGGATGGACTCTGCAGTTTGGGTCTCCTCAAAGGCCCTATATGTCATTTAATATGCAATTACCTTTCTTGGCTACGTTGGAACCACCTAATGTTTAGAGGCCCATGAATCATCTCGTTCCTCATTCATCGTACTAGCCTCTAGTTCCAATGAAGATTCTAAGTGATTGCCCCAAATTCGAGGGAAAAGCGAAGGAGGATCCACAAGCCCATGTGATGACATATCACCTCTGGTGTTCCTCCAATTCGGATGTCGATGATTCTATTAATCTTTGACTCTTTCAAAGAACCCTCATAGGTGATACCATTAAGAGGTACATCAAATTGCCTCGAGGTACCTACGGTGACTTCAACTCTCTCGCTATGGCTTTCCTCACTCATTTCCAGTTGTCGGTTCACTATGAAACTAGCACCCATTTGCGTATGTCACTTAAGCAAGACACCGCAACCCACATCTCTGATCATATCCATGAATGGAGACGTCGACGTCGCCTCATCAAGTTTGATATTGATGATGAGTTTTTGACAGAATGGTTCACAAAATTATTCATCAGCAAGATTGCTAAGGATATAGCCATGGGTGGATGTGTTACAGAAGAGAAAGTTATCGCCCGTGCCCAGTATTTAGACCTAGTCTATTCGCAATCTGGCACATGGTATGAGATGTTACCTGATGCTCTCAGACCATCATTGGATCTGACAACATCGAAGTCTCTAGATACATCAATGTTGACGATGTGATTGGTTCCATGTCTCAGACTCCCACGAAAGCTTATTCGAAGAAAAAATTCGTCTTGAGCACTAGTCCCAATACTCCCTCTAAGAATTCATCCAGTCCTAGTAAAACCTCTGAGGTTCATGTTGTCCAGTCTACCGCAACAAATAAATCCTCTAAAGGTAAAAAGAAGGGAAAAGGTAAGGCCAAAACCGATGCCCCAAAATAGGGCCCTTCTAAATCTTCTCTTGATGACGCTTCTTGAAGAAAGATGAAGTATCCTTGTCTCATCTGTGAGGAGGATCATTACACTAAGGGTTGTCCCCGATGATCTGAAGTTAGTCACTTGCTGAAAGGGACTCCAGTTGTCTTAAAGGAACCCTTTCCATCACAGCAGACCCAATTGGTAGACCAACCTCAATCTTTTACTTCCTCAAGTTCCCAAGTGTTCATGATGAAATGTTCATCACCTATCTCGATCGTTACTCGAAACAAGGACTATCAAGCTACATCTAAGTAGACCATGGAGAAAGAAGTTGTTGATACTCCTTCTACTTCTAATCTGTCCTCTTCCAGTTTGCTCCATATCAAGCGCTCTAATAGTGAGTCTGTCATCCAACCACCTCCTAAAGGTGTTTGCGGAAGTCATATTTCAATCTAAATGCTAGAGTTATGCAACATTATAATATTGCTGAGGATTTAGCTCAAGCACCTTCGGTGATGTCTGCCTTGGAGGTTCTTCAATCCTGTCCAACGCAGCAGAATTCACTGTTGTTTGCTATAGGTGCTATCGATACTTCTGATTCGAGTCTGATTACTTTCGATCTAGAGAATCATGTACCATATCTCCCTCATCAGATTGCATTTCTAATATAGGTCCTTATCAAAGGAAAGATGATTCATCGAATGATTATTGATGAAGGTGCCTCAACTTGAATCATGTCCGTTTCATGTTGGAAAGCCATTGGCTCTCCTCCTCTTAACCAATCACCGAACACCTTGGAAGCCTTTGATGGCAAAGATTCACAACCATATGGTAGTCTCACGAACTTACCGATTACATTAGAAGGAAAGAATGTTGAATTAAAAGTAGAAGTTGTAGATGCCAATCTCAACTACAACCTTCTTCTCAGGTGAAGTTTGACTCACACCATGTTTTTTGTGGTGTCTTCTTTGTTCCGCATACTTCATTTTCCTCATGAAGGAAAAATAGTCATGGTTGATCAACTATCTTTCTTTTCTTCTGTTTCATCGAGCGGTAACGTTCCTTATGTGGGAAATACTAAGATTCCTTACAAGAGCATGGGAGTAGGTCTCTATAAAGACTCTACTTTAATGGGTACCTTTTCTCTTCCACCTCCAAATGTTCATTCAGTCAACATGATCTCGGGCTCTATAGATCCTTGGATTATCCCTATCAACAATCAAATTGACTCTTTTCGTGATGTTATGCCATTAAGTCCATTGGAGATAAATTATCAAGAAATTGTTTTAGCTTCGATGGCCGCTTTAGAAAGTCATATTGTCTTCAGTATGAACCTAGACACTTATGTGCCATCTCCTTGGCTTGGTTCTTGGGATACTCCAGATCCCTTGAGCGATAAATTCCCCACTAACAAGAGTATCATCGAGGTCATGTCTCTCGATGAAGTTTCGTGGAATGTTCTACATCATCGTTCTTCCTTTCTCCCTTGCCTTGATGGGATGCCTTCCTGTCTTGAAGCATCTATTTCTCATTATCCTACACCTCCACTTCAAATGCCTATCCGGGTACATGAAGTCTTGTCAGAGGGTAATATGGGAAACATCACTGCTACAATGCCTCTCGACATTTCCGTTAAACCAGGCATTTTCAAGAACATCCATATTTTGGTTACCCGTTCTCTAAATGAGATCAGGATTTATAATCAACTTTTTAAAGAATTATGAGACGTATTCGCTTTGTCATACAAGGAAATGCTTGGTATCAATCCAGCCATAGCAGTGCATGAGATTCCAACTTATCTTGGTGCTAAGCTTGTTCGGTAACGGCTTCACCCTGTGCACCCTCAAAAGGTTTCTACAATCAAAGCAGGAGTAGAAAAGCTTTTGAAAGTAGGTTTAATTTATCCTATTCCATTGGTGGATTGGGTATCCAATATCATCCCTGTTGCCAAAAAGCATGGTATGATACGTGTTTTTGTTTATTACCACGATATCAATCATGCGTGTCCTAAAGATAATTATCCTACTCCCTTTATCGACCAGATCATCAACAAATGTGCGGGGAGTGAGATTTTTTGTTTCATGGATGGATTTTCTGGCTATAACTAGATAAACATTTCACCCACCGATCATCATAAAACAACCTTTATCTATCCTTGGGGTACTTTTTCTTACAAAAGGCTTCGTTTTGGTCTGAAGAATGCTAGCACTACCTTTCAACATGCAATGTCCTATGAATTCCATGACATTCGACACATTGTTCATCCGTACCTCGACAACTTTCTTGCTCATTCGGCTAAACATTGTGATCATCTGGATCACTTAAGAGCTATCTTTTTACAATTTCGAAATTACAATATCTGTCTCAATCCACACAAGTGTGTGTTTTGCATCGATTCTAGCTGGCTCTTAGGTTTTTTGGTGTCTCATGAAGGAATCAGGATTGATCCTCTGAAAGTTGAGGCCATAGTCAATCTACCCCCTCCGTCATGACTGCTACAATTGTAGAGTTTACAGGGAAAAGCTAATTTTTTCTGTCGATTTGTCATGAATTACGCCGAAATTGCCAAAGGATATACTTGCCTACTTAAGAAGGGGATCCCTTTTATTTAGGATGAAGTTTCCCAAGAATCCTTCGATGCTTTGAAGAAATCTCAGATTAGTGCTCCTTTGCTGCATCCCCTCGTTTACCACCGTGATTATTTCCGGTATTTGGCTGCAACTGATAATACCATTGCAATGGTGTTAGCTCAGGATGATGATGATGACAACGGGCACGTGGTTTATTATCTAAGCTGGAATATTCTTGATACTGAGTCTCGCTATGCTCATGTCGAGAATCTTGCTTTCACTACAAGAAAAAAGGACATTGGTGGGCGTAAAAAAATGTCACCATAAGCTCATTGGTGACGGTCAAAAGAGCATTCATCACCAAAGGTGGCATCACCAAAAGTATAGGTGTTCTAGTGACATACATAGTCCGTCACCAACAATGATTTATAATGACAGATAACGACCATCACCATTTCATATGAGAAATTGTGACAAACTATAGCCTCTGTCACCAAAAACAGAACGTCACTAAAGCTAGCATCACCAAAAGTATAGGTGTTGTAGTGAAATTCAAAGTTCATCACCAATAATGATTTATAATGATGGATAGCGATAGTCACCATTACATATGAGCAATGGTGACAGACCATAGCCTTGGTCACCAAAAATTGAACATCACCAAAGGTGGCGTCACCAAAAGTATAGGTGTTATGGTGACATTCAAGGTCCATCACGAATATTGATTGTAATGATGGATAGTGACCGTCACCATTTCATATGAACAATAACGATTTATTATGATGGATATTTAATGGCCGTCACTATTGGTGCATATATATGGTGACGTTCGTTGACTGTCACCAAAAGCCTCATTGCCAGAAGTAGGTATTATGGTAACATTCAAGGTCCGTCATGAATAATGACTATAATAACGGACATCGACTGTCACCATTTCATAACAATAAAAATGATTTATGGTTGCGGACCTTTGAGGGTCATCACTATTGATGCGTATATATGGTGGCTTTCGTTGACCATCACCATTTCATATTTTTGGTGAGGGTCGAAAAATTTCACCAAAGCTCATTGGTAATGGTCAAAAGAGCCTCCATCACCAAAACTTGATCATCGCCATTCCATATGGATGTTAGGGCACAATGGAATCGAACCACCAACCTCCTGCTTGTAAAGCATGTGCTCTTCCATTGAGCTAGCACCCTTTAAAGAATTATACTTTTAAAAATTAGACCTTGAAACTTCATAAATTGTAAATTCTACGACTTTCAATAAATTAAAGTCTCGGCAATATTTTACTAAACAAGCAAAGTAGCATCGAAGCTATAGGTCCCTAACTAATGGTTATTGAAGTTATAAAATGTGGGTGGAGGGAAAAATAATTATGTATAAGAGAATCAATATTTTCAGTTGAATACTCAATTAGAAGTGAAACTTTGAAGACATTTATAACTTATAAATGACCTATAACTAGAAAATGCACCAAATATTGCAAAGGAAATGTCATAAGTGGATAACATATGGAAGAACAGGAGGCAGGGACTTGGAACCCTTATACATCTTGGCATGCCTTAGCACTTGGCACATCTTAGCTTATTTGACATGTCTTCGTACTAAGTAGCACATGTTAGCATGCCCTAGCATTCCCTAACACACCTTGGCAGTCATGACCTCACAACTAGCATTACATTTTCCATGACATGGTAACCTTACATTCACTAGAACACCTTGGCACTCCCTAGTTGTCATGCCCTCTGTTATCTTCCACAATGTCCTAGGCTGATGAAGAGATCAATGGAGGTAACCACAGACCAAGATTTTAGTTTGGTAGCTAGCCCAACCAAACCAGAGAGGGCTCTCTCTATGAAATCACAGCCAAGAGATGACTAGAATGTAAAGGATTTTAGGCTAGATAGCTAGGCTCGGGTGGGTTTTTGGAAAATTTAGGGACTTGGAACTCTGTCCACCGATGTCTTATCTGGCAAGGACTTTGTCAAGGAGGCAGGGACTTGGAACTTTCTCTAGGATATAGAACCTAACATGCATGATAGAATCTCCCTAGAATAGAGTACCTCCTACCTAGAAGAGTGTCCCCTGCTCAAAATATAGAACCATTCTCTACTGTGCACTTTTCTTAAAGATAAATCTATGCATAAAATAGTACTAAGAAAAACACCTAAATTAAGAAAAGTGAGCATCTAAGTCAAACTATAAAAGTGTACTAAATATGGCTCTATATAAGTTTTGGAAACACTAGACAAGAATTCTTGCATACAACAACCATAAGATGCCTAAAATCGATGCTCTTCTTTCATCGTTGCTATACCCTCATAGCAAAACTAGAATTTGTACCATGTACCCCAGGGCTGATGCATCTTCTAAAGGTGTAGATTGAAAGGATCTGATGAGATGAAGTACTATTGAAGGAGAAACACCTTCAAAACAATAGATAAAATCTACTGTGAATTCAACCCATTTGCACATAAACCAAGGCTACTACTAGGTACAGTTCTCTGCTGAATGGAAACTGTAATGTATTGTAGTGTTGTTGAAGAAAAAACACCTTTAGTGCAACACAAATTAAACTCTAACAAATATTGTCATTGTGGCCTCGGTTGTAGATGATCTCATCAATATAGGTAACAACTTCGATAATTGAAAAAACAAAAGGTGAGCTACATAGATAATTTGAAATGACATATTTGGGAATACTTTATTATTGTTTAGGAGTGTCAGTATAGAAAATTCAAGGTATCTTGTTGCGTCTTTATGTCACAAGCCAAGGATGCAAAGAAATACATAAAATATTAAATAGCATGGTATAAGTTGATTGCAGGTTCTTTTGAAACGGGAATGGAATTCTCCTTGTGCGGATTATAATCTAGTGGGTATAACGTTAAATAAGAAACTAATAGTTATGGGGTTGGAATTGTCTCACAATTCATGAAAAGTCCCAAATTTGTTCACTAGAAAGAAGCAGAGCGAATCGTTAGGTTTATGGAAGGGAACACCCTATTCGTAGGAAGATAACTTGAAATTAGTCGAGCATATTATTTCTCGTCTTCTTGTACATGTGTGCTTTGAAAAGATAACCACATTGAAAGACTCAATAACAGCTCTGATAAAGTTTATAGATGTGAAGCACTTCTGAGAAAACCCATTGCTTAATGAAAATTGAGCAAGGAATATGTCGAAGTATTCAATCTTGCACTCGGTGATAAAAAGGAAGGTGGGGTATCCAACATCTTGCCAAAAAAACCAACTCCAACCATAATGTGAAAGGCAGGTTAACTACGAAACCTCTTTCCCACTTTGTAGTATTGTTGCCTCTTGAATTCCAACAGGTATCTAGCTGCTTAGATCCACAAAACTCGTGCCAAGTAAATGCTGCATGATACAATTGTGATGTGCAAACTTGACACACACTCTAGTTTCCCTCTAAAAGAGGGTATGTCAAAATATTATGATAAGATTAACTGTAATTTGATCAGACACTATAGAGGCATTGCATGGAATAAACAATATACTATCAATGCACTAATGAGGAACTCAAAATAAACGAATTTCTTATTGCTACAATAGCGCCACCCTTGGGATTATCAGATAAAGCACCTAACCTACATGGAAAAATCTTCCTAGAATAGAGTAACTCCTACCTAGAAGTGTGTCCCTTGCTCAAAATATAGAACCCTTCTCTACTGTGCACTTTTCTTAAAGATAAATCTGTGCATAAAATAGAACTAAGAAAAACACCTAAATTAAGAAAAGTGAGCATCTAAGTCAAACTATAAAAGCATACTAAATATGGCTCTATTTAATTTTGGGAAACACTAAACAAGCATGCTTTCATACAACAACCACAAGATGCCTAAAATCGATGTACTTCTTTCATCACTACTACACCCTCATAGGAAAACTATAATCTATAGAATGTATCCCAAGGTTGCATGCATCTACTGAAGGTGCAGATCGAAAGGATCTACTTAGATGAAGTATTGTTTAAGGAGAAACACCTTCAAAACAACAGATAGAGTCTAATGTGCATTCAACCCATCTGCACACAGGCCAAGGTTGCTATTGGGTACACCTCTCCCCTAAATGGAAACTGTAGTGTATTGTTTCTCTACTGAAGGAGAAACACCTTCAGAGCAACACAGATAAAACTCTAACATATATTGTCACTATCGTATCGGTTCTAGAAGATCTCATCAATATAGGTAACAACTTCGATAATTGTAAAACCAAAAGGTGAGCTACATAGATCATTTGAAATGATAGATTTGGGCATACTTTATTATTTTTTAGGAGTGTTAGTATAGAAAATGCAACGTAGAAAATTTCAGTTTATTTGCCTTACATAATGTACAGCACTGTTTGATGTGCAAGTTGGGACGAGATGCGGGGCTCTGCAACTCGTATTAGGGTTTCAGAAAATACCTACTACGGCAGCTCCTCCTGACAGCGCTCACCATTTGCAGAACGCGGAAGAGAAGTAGGTATCAATCCATGGGTTTTGGCCGACAGAAATCATGAACCCCCCTCAGGGGGAAGGAGGGGCGCCTCCTTCAACAAACGACAACCAGCAAAGACATATCGAGGACTCAGACAGGGAAAAGGGGCACAAGGATGAAAATGCAGACAGAAGCCAGCAGACGCATACTGAACAAGCATAGAAAGATAAGCCTAAAGTCAGCTCTTCCACATGCAAGCCAGTCACCATGCATAGGCCAAAAGTAGAGCTACCAAGCCATCGCATCAATGCCAGAATTCAGTACATGAGAGATCATGCCCTCATAGGCAAATTCATTGGAATATGGCCAAATGAGAAAGCGCTGAGAGCCTGGATAAATGTTAAATGGCATCCAAAAGGACACATCACCTTGCATCTGGGGCCTAAGGGGTTTTTTACTGCAGTCTTCAACTGACTGGAGGACAGAAACAGAGTTTTAGATGGAGGGCCTTATTTCTTTAACTCTGTCGGACTATTTCTCAAAGAATGGATCGAACATTTTAATCCCGATAAGGAAGATCTAAGTTGCGCACCGGTATGGATCAGGTTGTACTCTCTGCCATTGGAATACTGGGAAGAGGAGTCTCTCAAGGCGATGGTTAATGTTCTGGGCGACTTCGTCAAGGTAGCAGAAGAAACAAAGACGCACAGATACACCTCATATGCATGGATCTGTGTCTACATGGACCTTAAACAAGCTCTGCCTAATACGGTAAGTCTCTTTCATGAAGATGTTGAATGGATACAGTTGATTGATTATGAGCATGTACCCTTTAGGTGCAGGAAATGTCATGATTTAGGACATCTCTATAGAGACTGCCCGTTGAATAGCAAACCCTCGGTTCAAACAGACCCGGAAAACCCAACGCCGGATGGCTTCACTAAGGTGCTAAATCGCAGAAGAGGAAATAAAAAATCAGCAGCCTCTACAAAGATTCCTCCAGTGGATCAATCAAAACCCTCGACAAGCAATAGCTTTGAAGCTTTAGCCAATGAAGACATGCAGGATCTAGACAATACACCCTCCAATGAAAAAGGAATCAGTCAGGAAAAGATTGAAGGATCTCAATTGAAAATAGGGGAAAAGGGTGTAGAACAAGAGGGCAATCATCTCAAGACTGCTTCAAACACTTGGAGCTTCCCTGAGATGGATATAGATGGTACCAATCCCAACATAGAAGACGAGAAGGAAAGCGATGGAAGCTATCAAGAACCTCAAATCATGGAGGAGGACACGGAATCTATAGATATTGGCGAGATGGATATTTTAGGCTTAGAACAGGCCTGTAAAACAGGAAACTTCGACAAAATACCTAATCGAAAAGTGGATAATCTAGTGGCAATCCTCAACAAATCCCAAAAAAAATACTCATTGGGGGTTCAAATTGGTAGCCAATGGGATGGGAAATTCATCACCAAAGATAGCAAAAAACGAGGAAGGAAAACCACTCTGGAGAGAACCATCAAGATAGGAGAAGTATTGGTAGAATCAGGCAGATATGCTAAGTTAACCAGGTATTTCAATGCCAACCCCAAACCTTCCCAATGAAGTTGATCTCATGGAATATCAGAGGGCTCAATAGCCCAAGGAAAGGAAGACTACTAAAAAATATGCTAATGGAGGAAAAACCCACAATTCTCTTTCTGCAAGAAACAAAATGTAATTCGACAGTCTTGGAAAAAATAGCAGCAAAGGCCTGGCCAGGAGGGTTAGTAACAGCTGTTGATGCTCAGGGAGCGTCAGGAGGACTTGCAGTGCTCTGGGATGCACGAATAATTCAACTAAACAACATACATGCAAATAAAAATTTCATTCAAGCCATCTTTCACATAATTGGCACCAATATCTATGGTCATATGACAAATGTGTATTTTCCTCAAAAAACCCAGTACAAAGCTGAAATCCTGGATGCGTTGATGCAGCTCAATACAAAAAGGATGTACCCATTATGGATATCTGGAGGAGACTACAACATGATTAACAATGGAGGAAAAAAAGGGAGGCCGTTGCAGAATAAATAGAGATGGATCCATATTAAAAGACTTCATTCATAATAATTGGCTGATAGATCTCCCTTCAAATAACGACCTATTCACTTGGAACAAAAAAGGGTAGAACCAATGCAAATAGCCTCTCGTCTTGATCGATTTTTGATCTCAGATAATGCAGTTCATCTAGGAGGAGAATTCATTGCATCTATCCTTCCTATCTCAGGCTCTGACCATTGGCCAATAGCCCTCCATTGGAATCGTCCTGGTTGCAATATTAGGCGACCCTTCCGGTTTGAGGCTTTCTGGTTATCTCATCCGGACTTTTATGAATTTGTCAGAGCATCTTGGTTAAAATTTAATCCAACGGATGGCACTAAAATGTCCATATTCCAAAGGAAGCTGAAATATCTCAAGGGGGAAATTAAACGTTGGAATCAATCCATCTTCGGCAACATCTTCAAAGCTAAGGAAACCCTCAATCAAGAAATGAAAACCATTCAGCAAAGAATGATCACTGAAGGACGCTCTGAAGAGCTAGCCAAGAAAGAGCAGTCCATAGAAAATCAAATCCTTGAAAGAGACTTACAGGAGGAAACTCTCTGGAGGCAAAAATCAAGAGTTAGATGGCTGAAGGATGGTGAAAAGAATACGAAATTCTTTCACAAAACTACAGTGCAAAGAAGAATTAACAATCAAATCTCCCATATCAACAATGAGCAAGGAAGAAAAATTGAAACCCATGAAGGTATTGAACAGGAATTCCTCAATTACTTCAAAAAGATGAATCAAGAACCCAATATAAATAGAACAGAGGCTATTGATAAATTCATCAGACATATTCCCAGATTAATCACTGAAGATCATAATCTTCTCCTTCTCAAGCCCATAAGCCTTCAAGAGGTTGAGACTGTTGTGCATCAGCTAAAAGTAGGGAAAGCGCCAGGACCAGACGGATTCACCTCAAACTTTTTTCAGCATTTCTGGGATCTAGTTAAATGGGAAGTCTGGCAGGTCGTGGAAGAATCGCGTACTTTAAGATGGATGTATCCAGGTCTGAATGCAACATTCATTGCACTAATCCCCAAAGCAGAGGAATCCAACACTCCGGACAAATACAGACCGATTGCTTTGTGCAACATTATATACAAAATTGTCTCCAAGGTTATAGCTTCCATATTGAAGCCTTTGCTTCCCCTCATTATCTCTCCAGAACAATCTGGATATGTAGAAGGAAGGCAGATCATGGATGGAATTATTTTAACCCATGAAATAATCCACTCTCTCAAGCATTCAAAAAAACCAGGTATGCTGCTCAAAATTGACTTATCTAAGGCTTTTGATAGTATAAGTTGGAACTATATGCAAAAAATCCTTAATACCTTTGGTTTCGCCCCTTCCTGGATTAGATGGGTCAGTAATCTCTTATCCTCCTTGTTCTTCTCTATTCTCATTAATGGCATCCCGTCGCCCACATTCCGTCCTTCTAGGGGTATCAGACAAGGTGACCCACTCTCGCCCTTTCTGTTTGTCATCTTAGCTGAAGGGCTAGGCCGCAGCATCAAATCGGCTATCCTCTCTCAAAGCCTAAAAGGTCTAGCATTCCACCATGCTCCCTCCTTTTCTCACCAGCAATTCGTAGACGATAATATGTTATTCGGTCATCCTTCTGTTCAAGAAGCTCGATCTTTCAAATCAATACTCGCAAACTTCTCGGATGCTTCAGGAGCTCTCATTAACAAAGTTAAATCTCAGATATTCTTCTTTAATACGCCTCCCACCACCCAAAGAGCCATTGCCCGTATCCTAGGCTTCACCATTGCTTCCCTTCCTTCTAAGTATTTGGGTGCGCCTTTAATTGCCTCGGCTCTCAAGCATTCCTCCTGGAAAGACCTTTTAGAACAACTTGAAGCCAAATTGTTCCTATGGACCCACAGAGCTCTTAATATGGCTAGTAGGTTAGTGCTAATTAAAGCGGTTCTACAGTCCATGCCTCTTTACCTTTTTTCCATATTGGCGTCACCTAAGTGGGTTCTCAAAGAAATAAAACAGCTTCAGCGCAATTTCTTATGGGGAAATTCGGGTCCAAATCGAAAGTGGGCTCTAGTCAAATGGGAGAAGGTATGTCTACCAAAAAAAGCTGGAGGCATTGGGCTAAGAGACCCAGAACATAGCAATATGGTAATGGGGGCCAAAATCTGGTGGAGATGGCTCTCAAATCCCAACACTCCTTGGGCCTCCATATGGACAGAGAAATATGCAAGAAATACGCCCATAGAGGAGAGAATTAGAATGTCAGAAGTTAGTAAAGGATCAGTCATCTGGAACTCGACCATTCAACATCGAAATCTAATACAACAGCATAGCTTTTGGGATGTAAAGGATGGCCACACAGCACGGTTTTTGAAAGACTCATGGCAGCAGCTTCCAAACCTAAGAGACATTATCCCGGGCCTCCCAGATCAAGATATAAATTAGTATGATAAGGTGAGTCAATTTTGGGACTCACACACTGCTCAAGAACACAGAAAGTGGAAAGAAGCTAGCCATATAATACCTCACAGCCCAGAGCAAACTCAAATTTCTCTTTCCTCAGAACTTCAAAAAAGAAAAATCCTATCTTCGGAAGGTATGGACATTCTTAGGTGGGGATACGAGGAAAAGGGCACTTTCACCACCAGAGAAGCTTACAAAATCATCATCAAAGACAGGGTAATCAGAGATAATTTATGGGATAAGATATGGAATTCTTCTATATGGCCGAAGGTTTCTACTTTTTTGTGGCTTCTGTCTCACAACAGGATTCTCACATGGGACAACCTTAGGAAAAGGAACTTCTCTGGGCCATCCATATGTCCCAACTGCAAATAGGAAGAGGAATCAGCATTACATCTTATGCAAACCTGTCAGCTAGGAAGAAAATTGTGGGAAAAGGTCACATTCCGTTGTCAAAAGGAAGGCAGAGTGTATGGGTACATTAAAGGCACCCTTCTCACCTGGAGCCAAGAGCCATATCAAAGCAAACTTTTAAACACACTATGGCAACTCATACCGGGACTACTAATCTGGAATATATGGAAGGAGAGAAACAGAAGGATCTTTAAAGATCAATCACTGACGATTGAGCAGATATGGACAGGATTGCACCAAAATATTAAAGAAACTTTGTCTATCAAAGACTGGTCCCAAGAGGATTTCCCATCAATCCCGCAGGAACAAACTATATGGGACAATTGGCAAATTCAATTAATGCATCCGCTCTCTTCCAATTATAACTCCTCAAAGCATCAGGATCCTCCAGCAAGATGGACTCCACCGCCAATCAATGTGTTTCAACTTAACTTTGACGGAGCTTCGAGGGGTAATCCTGGGAAAACAGGATTTGGTGGAGCCATCAGAAATTACCAGGGTACTCCCCTTCAAACTTTTTTTGGCTCAATTGGATGGAACACCAACAATGCAGCGGAATTGGAAGGATTATGGAGAGGGCTTAATCTGGTGCAAGAACGAGGTTTCTTTCCTCTTATTGTGGAAGGGGACTCCCAAATTATCATAACTATGGCCTCAAAACTTATGCAGGGATCCCCCGTTCACAAGGTCAGCAGCAGCTGGAGAATGGCTCCGTGACTTGAGCTTCTCAATCAATGGCTTTCTCATCACCAAGCAATTTCCTTCAAACACATCAGGAGGGAAGGGAACAAGCTGGCAGACTTTCTTGCTAATTTAGGAGTGGACATTGGAATGGAATTCTTTGAAGGCTCTCTATCTAGCATAGCTTCTGAGAACCAACTCTCTAACTTCCATACCATCATAACAAACGATATGCAGTCGAAGGAAGATTCACACCTGGAGGCGGGTGCATTAATAACATGTTAATCGCACTGCATGCGACTTGGGCAGTTGTCATTCTACTTAGCTGGCTCTGGCAGTTCGTGGTATGTGATCTACAGGCATTTATGGATCATTGGGCTCGAGGTCTGCAGGTAAGGGATTTTATTATGGCGCATCTTAATCACGGTTCATTTGCTCCGATTTCTTCAGGTATTGGCATTTTGGTTCTCCTCTGTTGGTTATGCCCTCAGCGCCCCTGCGCAGCTCAGGGAATTTGGAAGCCCCCCTGGCTTCATAACCGGTCTCATTCTGCCTGCTTCTGGTATATGGTTCTGATTTTCTCCGCCGGTGTCCGGTGTACTGAGTTGGTCTTCTTCGCCTACGTCCGGTCTACTGATTTCATCTTGCCCGTCTGTGTATGGTGTATTGATTCGGTCTTTTCTGTAAGTGTCTGGTTTGTGCATTGGGTTTATTCTGTCTTTGCCTGGTTTTTTCTTCTGGTCTATTCCAGCTATTGCAAGCTTTGCATTTGGGTCTACTGTACAGAGGTCTGGTCCTTGAATTGGGTTCAATTAGCCTGTGTCTGGCCGCTTTACTCCCACCTTCAGTCTCCCTGCTCATTCAAGCTGCCGATTCATTCTGTAATGGCCCGACGTCGCGGCATCCCCAGGCGTGGTAGTAATTCAGGCTCTCGTGGAGGTTCTCGGGGTCGTGGTGGCTCTGCCCCTCAACGCATAACTCCGTTAGCCTCTGCCTCTCCATCCTCTCCACCCTCTGACCATTCTAGACCCACCCTGAACAGCTCCTTTCAAACGACCCGGTTCAAGTTCAGAAGTAGGCTCAATAAGCCTCTCATCTCAGCCACTATTACTGTTATCTTCTCGGAGGAGGAAGATGAGCTTACAAGCTCGGATGAAACCTCCAGGGCACAGTCTCAATCTCAAAATTCAAGTGATTTTTAGGGTGAATTGGCTGGAGTCGTCCTCAATGACTCTACCGTGCTGCACGAGGAGGGCCATCAGGAAGACATTCATCCCCAGCCAGCTTCACCTCAAGAGCAAATTATTGCTTGTGAGCCTGCGCGCCTCTCTGGAAGTGTTCTGAATCTTGTTCTTCCTCCAGGTGTGAGTATGATGGAAGCTGAAGACAATGTGATGGTAACCTGGGTTAGCTCCCCCACCCAGGCAAACGAGAACGCGACAGGCTCTCCTCCGCAGGTTTAATCACTCCTGGCTCCAGCGTCATGACAGCAAGTTATCTTCTGATTTCTGGTATTTGTGTGAAGTTCCCATTGTGCATGGCTTCTTTTCATATCAGCATGAATTTCTACAGTCTCCAGGACATAATTTTGGTTTCCAATCTTTTTGTAATGGCGATTGTAAAGGACAACATTTTTGTAAATGATCAGCTTCCTCTGAAGCTTCGATCTCATATAGCTCAGTTTAGTTTTGGGTCTCTCAAGCTTACCATATTTCTCACTTCTATGATTCTCATTTTTGTAAAAGGAAGGCAGTGTGCTACCTGCAACAGTCTTTTTGGTAGAGGGCAGGCTACAGCCCCCTCAGAGGTTCAAACCTCTTTGTAAATATTTTTTCCTTTTATCTTTTAATAGAATAGTCTTTATACAGAAAAAAAAAAAAAAAATAGAAAATGCAACGTAGCCTATTGCATTTTTATGTCACAGATCAAGGATGCAAATAAATACAGAAACGATTAAATAGCATGGTACAAGTCGATTTCAGGTTCTTTCGAAACAAGAATGGAGTTCTCCTTGTGCAGATTCTAATCTAGTGGGTATAGATTTAAATAAGAAATTTATAGTTATGGGTTGGAATTGTCTCACGATTCATGACAAGTCCCAAAGTTGTTCACTACAAGGAAGTAGAGGGAATCATCATGTTTATGAATGGGAACACCATATTCGTAGGGAGATAACTTCAAATTAGTCAGGCATATTATTTTTTGTCTTCTTGTATGTGTGTGCCTTGAAAATCTAACCACCTCCAAAGACTCAAGGACAACTCTGGTAAAGTTTATAGGTGTGAAGAACTTCTGAGAAAACCCATCACTTAATGAAAATTGAGCGAGGAATATGTCGAAGGATTTAATCTTTCACTCAGTCATAAAAAGGAATAAATATACAACACTCTGCATAAGGTAGGACAATACTCTGTTTAGTATAGGATCACATAATCGTTTCTGAGTACATCGAAGTGACATTACCTTTAAGAAGTGGAGGAAAGTGTTGTGGAAACCATAACATGTAAAATTGTAACCCTCTTGTTCTGGTGATCTCACATAACTAACCATAATACGAGACCCGTATTAGACTAACCCTAGAGATTTGGGTTCCACCCTATAATACTAGATTGGGCATGGGATGACCATACCAAACAACCATTATGCTCTCAAATATGCACCTATATATATGTATATATTCCTAATAAGCACAAGTATCAATCTAGATTGTGCCAGTACCAAGGTTAATGCACAGGCATTAGCTAAAGAAATACAAGGATTACATGTATATCATGAAAAAAATTATCTGAATTTGACTTTGGACCCCAGTTTGTTAATTAAAGAAGACATGGTTGTAGCAAACAATTATGCTTCATGATTTTCAAATATATATATAATTTTAGGAACAAGTCCTTCATAATAGCAGAAAACAAAGTTTTGTAGTAGAGTTTTGTCGTGCTATATCTTTAACAAATCTATCAATTGGTTAGCTTCTAGTATTTTAAAATATTATCAACTCACCCTTCTCTATATCATCAAACAGAAAAATTGTCACATGGAAAGCCTTCCTATTGTAGCCAGCCAAGGTCATCTCACTATGATAACTGAGAAAGGATTGCAGAATTTACGACACCTAACCTTGGATTTCAGATGTCTTCTAGAGTTTTAAGTGTTGGATGCATTCAATCAATCAATATGTACATCATGTATGGAAATTTAGTTTCTAATTGCTTGCAGAAGTTATGTATAGTCTTTTGACCTGGCGTAACCACATGCAAATGAAAAAAAAATGGCAGCTATGTAAAGAGATTACAGATGCGTGGAAGTGGCATGTATACATGTGGCACTTGCTTAAACTATGGGCATAAGGAATATTTACATGAACCACAAACAACTATGTAATTGTGATTAGATCCCTATATAAACAAAATTGTATGATCTTGATCATGGTAGTATTAAACCTCCCTTTTGAGTGAGCTTGAAAAGCACTTCCAACTTGCATATTCAAGCTTGCCAAGGGGGGACTAGGGCTGATATATACCATGAGATACATGCATGGATCCTTAAGTAACCTCAATTCCCTAAGGAGTACGAGGGAAGAATAGATCCATGCTTCTTATTTTGGTAATTCATAAACAAAATGTCAGCTAGGGGTAGGCATGATATGGAGTATGAACCCAAGTGAGACGTCTAAGTCCAAGTGTATACCAACATCTGCTAAGAATTTCTTCTACATACGTTGTTTCTAGTATGTGATGATTATGTGCTCATGACATGAACTATGAAGCATGTAAGGAGAATTGATAGGCTAGAGGAGGACTTACCTGACTTACCCAACCACTTATTTAATGACATTTTCTGCTCTCAAGTCTAAATTTTTTATAGAGACGGATATAAGCATGTGTGTACGGGTACATGTGCAACTTTGTATTCTTAGTTGATAGGTCACAAAGTAGCCGAGAGATGTGCAATTAGACGTGAACACAGTCCCACTGAAGCTTCCTTCCTAGATAATATGGAGTCTATGGACAAGCATATTATCCCTTTAGATCCTAAAAGGAGAGAAATGTGATAATAAGATCTCGTGAAGATAGTGATTGGTTTTCCTTCTTCTGGAATCTTGTGATCAACTACTGAAGGGCTTGAGGTGTACTTGGCATGGTTTGAAAGCCAAGGGAGTTGGGATGGCCTAAAACCCTTCTTGAGTTATATCTTCTAATGGGCCAGGATACATACCTTGTACTCCAAGGTGCAACTTGGAAATAGCTATGCTTTGTAGGGTCCAAGAAGGTCATCCCTCTAGGTGTTAAGGCTACAGAAGTCTATTGGAGATTTTCCAAAACTACAATTCAAGCAAGCTAGCTCTGGGAAATTGGACAAAGTTGAGAAAAGTGGGGACAAATGATTGGAGCAATAATGACCATATTGGAAGTTTTCCTCATGTATGCTCGTATGCCTGAATATCAGTATTGATATCGAGCTACGAGCGTGTAGAAAAACACATTACATACTTGGTGTGGGCCATGTAGAAGACTATAATCATTGTGTTCCACTATGTTGAGAGGAGTGTCTGCCAGTCTCAGAGTTCTGGTTATGGGAATATACATATTGTGATGGTAGGCCACATGGGTGCCATCTGGCATGACATAAGGAAACTTTAAAATGACAAAAAAAATGTATTGTAGCACCCCATTCTTGTAACCACACCGTGAGAGTTGTATCACGTAATAACCACCTTTGGTCAACAAGTGGGGGTTTTTTACAATACAGGGGGGGATTCTGGTTTTAACATTTTAGGAATTTCATTATGGTAGTTATTTTGTGTCCTTTCTTATAGAGCTAAATTTATAATGAATTTTTATGCAGAATAAATGCAGCAGAGCAGTCCCAAGATACTGAACCACAATTCATTCAGTGGGTTGGTCCCATGTAAACATCAACTCAATCCTAGATGCCAAAGTTCCAGTTTGTGGGCTTGAGGGTGGAGTCCAGTAACAATGTCTATTTATTTGTTACATGATATGAACAATTGCAAATTATAGAATTACACAGAAATTTGGAATACAAGAACAGACCCCCAAAACAAAACATATCAATTAAAAGAAGTGAACCCAAAAGGGTGAAATGATAAATGTGCATCCAAGAAACATTACAAAGGAAAATTTTATGTATATCTAAAAATGAACTTAAGTTTAATGTAACAAACCACAAACTAAACATGGGAAAAAAATGTGGTACCTGATAGTCATATTTTTCTACTAGCAACTGTAAGACTTTACCGATCTCACATAAAACAAGGAGTGTTAGATGTTTGTCCAATTTAACTGCTTCAATTTCTTCTTGAATGCAAGAAATAAACCTTGAGATTTGCTCTTGTGATGGGATACTCCCTTGACTGGACATTGGAACAAATTATTGACAAGATCTGAAAGGTTGCTCAAAAAATATGTTGAATAAGATATTTGGAAAGATTCTATAGTAGCTAGAATTTGATTTTTCCCTTCTGTCTTGATAGCTGGAAGGACACCCTTAATATTGATGTCTCGCAAAATTCTCTCAATCAGATTCTCTACCATGGACAAAAGATTTTGATAACCCAAGACAAGTATCTCTTTTACAAAACATGATGTTGTGAATGTAGGTTTCATTTGACTTGTGAAAGCCTTGACAAGTGCATCCCAAACTTGATCTGTCAACATTGGACCACCTTCATGTATAGTCATGACAAGCTCTATGTAAATAGATTGAATAAGCTAAAATTGTGAGAATAATCATCACATGATTGCGCATATGATCCGGATTTAAATATGAATGCAACAAATTATAAAGATAACCATAAACACAAATATGCAACGGAAATAATAATTCATTTCATTAATGTAAAATACTGAAATATGCTTACAAACATAAATGGAAATAAACCAACTAGGGCGATGGTAGCTTACCTCTGAGAAGAGATGTGGCGGCTACATGCCTCTGAACTGTGTTACAATGAGGCTCGAAGGCCCTATTTATTGTTGAGAAACAATGGAAAACCCTTAATATCCCAAAACCTAACCCTAGAAGATGAAACGCCAAATTGTGGGCCCCGTTTTGGGTAAGTTGGTACATCAACTTCCCGGGGTCGTAACTTTGGCACCCGATCTTCATTTGACGTGTACAATATTTCATTAGAAAGATCTATCCTAGAACTAAAACTTTGGGATGAGCAACATCAGTCCACAAACCCATGTTTCTCCTACGTTTCCGAAAAAACATCGTTTAGGGCCTCAAAATGGCTCCGAAAGTTTAGGACCCGAAAAACTGCTAAAATAGTAAATTGTGCTACAATTACGGAAATTGAAAAATTGAAAGAGACAGTTGTGGGGGTCCAAGTGGGATAGGTGGGTGGCCACCAACATCCACCTAGATCATTCCTCCCCCCTTAGGAAGCAATGGTCCCCATTGCATTGAGTTCCTCCATCTACTGAACTTGGTCCCTGGTGAGTTGTTCTGCAATCTCGGATCTATCCAATAATGGTGGGAAGCATGGTTGAGGGTGGTGCACATTGAACAGTTGGTGCGGGCGAAGGAATGGAGGAATGTTGTGCTCCAAAGAATTATTTCCCACAGCCTTGGTAATGGTTTAAGGACCATGTTGGCATGGACGGAGCTTCTAATGGCCTCTTGTAAGGCATTCTTTCTGTAGATGCAACCAGAATTTGTTGCCCACCTGAAGCTTGTGTGGTACACTTGTGGGTGAGGAGAAGTTGTTCATGTGTTCTTTCATGACCGTATCCCTTTGTTGTTGCTGCTGCGTGGAGGAACCCTTCGCGGGGGTCATGGATGTGGTGACGATCTTCCCCATACTTTGGGAGCGAACCAGACAGAAAATGAATTTTGTAGTTTGGGAGATGAGCTTGTGCCTTTCTTGGCAGTGATTAAAGAGGTGGCAGAAGGTGGGGCTACCCCCAGTATCCTGTATAATGAATTACACAAAGAAATAATAACAGCATGAGGCCTTGAATCATACATAGCACATCACCTCCACAAGTATGGTTGTCCTAATAGTACATCACAAACATCCAGAGGTGTAACATCACACAATACCTAATCTGTGAAGGGATTGATGTTGTAAGGAAGGCGACACTGCTGGTGAACTCAGATATCTCGTCCTTCGTGAAGCCACCCGCTACTATACAGATGTGGGTGTGGTGTATTCGGTAGGCCAAACCGCTTCACGACCTCTGCTGAATTGAGTTTCTTTTGGCTCCCACTGTCAACAATGAATTGCAACGGCAAACCTTTCACCCACATCTGTGAGTGGAAAAGCCGCTCCCCCTCCTCTGGATCTTCGGGCTCACTCTTCTAGATCTTGGCGGTGGCAACAGTGACGCTGGGCTCCGCATCAATGATCTGCTTCCCTTTTCCATTCCCTTATCGAGTTCTGATTCAGGGTCAGAACATGAATCTGATTCTGAAGCCTTCAACTCTGCCACCAGCGACTGCTTGGTCTGACACTTACTTGTGTTGTGAGTGGGGCCCTTATGGAACTCACACCACTTTGTTGTGTCATTCTTCGACTTCGTAGTGTTGTTCTTTTCTTGTGGCTTCGACGGGTTGTCTTGGGTCACCCCGCCTTGGCTTTGTCCTTTGGTCTTCAGATTTGTAGATCCAAAGTCTCGCTTCTTCTATTTTGAATTCTGGTCGAGTTACACAGCATATTGGTACGTCGTGCCGAGAGAGGAGATGTTCAGGAACTCCATCTCTTCTTGGATGTACTTATGTAGGCAGCCACGGTATTTGAGTACCAAATGCAGCTTAGAATCCTTGATACCCAACTGTGTGCGAAGGGTATGAAAAATGTTTGTGAACTCCGGCACATCTTGGTCCCTTTCCTGTCGCAGCATGGTCCAATTTATGTATTTGTGCTCGTAGCTTTTGACAGGGTAGTACTACTCCTTGATGGCATCCCAGAATGAATTCCAAGTGGGTACGGCTGAAAATAGTGAGCTCGTGCTTTCATCCTTTTGCTTGCAGTAGGTTTCCCACCAGTCCTTGACGTGGGGGGTTGCTTTGAGAAGAGTGAAAACAATCTTTTCCCGACTTGAAAATTCATGAATAGAAAAATACCCTTCTAGAATATTTAACCATTTATCTATAGAATCTATGTTTATCTGACCCTCAAAGATGGGGATTTCAAAATTAAATTGTACCTTAAAGGGTGTAGCATTTCTAGAATAGCTGCTGGAAGTCAATGCGTCGCCTCTGGGTAGTCGCTGAAGGATCTGGGAAACACTGTCCATCATTGCGTTCCTTTGTCGCTCAAGGGATTCTTTGACCAAGATTTTGATAGCATCTCCTACCTCCTCTTCTTTCTTCTCATCCGCCATGGGAGGCTGTCATGATTTGCGAGGCTGGTATTACAAAGGTTCGACCAGTTCAAGCCCTAACTCCTTATATCCCGACCTCGTTGGGGACATGCAAAGAAAAAAAAAGAAAAAGAAGATCGCTCTGATACCACTGATCCAGATTTAAACAGGAACGCAAAAAATTACATAGATAACCATAAACGCATATATGCAATGGAAATAATAATTCATTTCATTAATGTAAAATATTGAAATATGCTTACAAATAGAAATGGAAATAAACCAGCTAGGGCGATGATAGCTTATCTTTGAGAAGAGATGTGGCAACTACATGCCTCTGAACTATGTTACAATGAGGCTTGAAGGCCTATTTATTGTTGAGAAACAATGGAAAACCCTTAACATCCCAAAACCTAACCCTTGAAGATGAAACGCCAAATTGTGGGCCCCGTTTTGGGTAAGTTGGTACATCAACTTCTTGGGGTCGTAACTTTGGCACCCGATCTTCATTTGACATGTAAAATATATCGTTAAAAGGATCTATCCGAGAAATAAAATTTTGGAAAGAGGAAGGTCCATGACCCCATGTTTCTCCCAGGTTTCCCAAAAAATGTCGTTTAGGGCCTTAAAACAGCCCCGGAAGTTCAGGACCCAAAAAACTACTAAAAATAGTAATTTTTTCTACAATTACGGAAACCGAAAAACTGAAAGAGATAGTTGTGGGGGTCCAAGTGGGATAGCTGAGTGGCCACAAACATCCACCTGGATCATTCCTCCCCCCTTAGGAAGTAATGGTCCCCATTGCATTGAGTTCCTCCATTTGCTGAACTTGGTCCCTGGTGAGCTGTTCTGCAATCTCGGATGTATCCAGTAATGGTGGGAAGCATGGTCGAGGGTGGTATACATTGAACACTTGGTTCAGGAGAAGGGATAGAGGAATGTTGTGCTTCAAAGAATTATTTCCCACAACCTTGGTAATGGTGTAAGGACCATGTCGGCGTGGTTGGAGCTTCTCATGGGCTCTTGTAAGGTGTTCTTTCTGTAGATGCAACCAGACTTTGTTGCCCACCTGAAGCTTGTGTGGTACCCCTGTGGGTGAGGAGAAGTTGTTCCTGTGTTCTGTGATGATCGTATCCCTTTGCTGCTGCTGCGTGGAGGAACCCTTCGCGGGGGTCATGGATGTGGTGATGATCTTCCCCTTACTTTGGGAGCAAATTAGACAGAAAATGAATTTCCTAGTCTGGGAGATGAGCTTGCTGCCTTTCTCGGCAGTGATAAAATAGGTGGCGGTAGGTGGGGCTACCTTAGGTATTCTGTATAAAGAATTACACAAATAAATAATGACAGCACGAGGCCATGACTCATACACAACATGTCGCCTCCACAAGTATGGCTGGCCTAATAGTACATCACAAACATCTAGAGGTGTAACATCACACAATACCTCGTCTGTGAAGGGTTTGATGCTGTAAGGAAGGTGGCACTACTGCCAAACTCGGAGATCTCGTCTTTGGTGAAGCCACCCGACACTGTATAGCTGCGGGTGTGGTGTATTCGATAGGCCCAACCGCTTCACAACCTCTGCTGAAATGAGGTTCTTTTGGCTCCCACTGTCAACAATGAATTGCAGCGGCGAACCCTTCACCCACATCTATGAGTGGAAAAGACTCTCCCCTCCTCTGGATCTTCAGGCTCATTCTTCTGGAACTTGGCGGTGGCAACAGTGACATTGGGCTCCGCATCAATGATCTGCTTCCCTTTGCCATTCCCCTTGTCGGGTTCTAACTCAAGGTCAGAACATGACTCTGATTCTGAAGCCTTCAATTCGGCCACTAGCGACTGCTTGGTTTAACACTCACTTGTGCTGTGAGTGGGGCTCTTATGGAACTCACACCACTTTACTGTGTCCTTCTACGACTTCGTGGTGTTGTTCTTTTCTTGTGGCTTCAATGGGATGTCTTCGGTCACATCGCCTTGGCTTTGTCCTTTGGTCTTCAGATTTGCAGATCCAAAGTCTTGCTTCTTCTGTTTGAACTTCTGCTTGATTTTGACAATGTATCGGTACGTCATACCGAGCGAGGAGATGTTTGGTCCCTTTTCTGCCGCAATGTGGTCCACTTTATGTATTTGTCCTCGTATATTTTTACAGGGTAGTACTACTCCTTGATGGCATCCCGAAATGAATTCCAAGTGGGTATGGCTGAAAATAGTGAGCCTATGCTTTCATCTTTCTGCTCGCAATAGGTTTCCACTAGTCCTTGACGTGGGGGGCTACTTTGAGAAGAGCGAAAACAATCTTTTCCCAACTTGAAAATTCATGAACAAAAAAATACCCTTCTAGGAGATTTAACCATTTATCTACAGCATCTTCGTCTATGTGACCCTCGAATATGGGGATTTCAAAATTAACTTGTACCTTAAAGGGTCTGGTGTTTCCAGAGTAGCTTTTGGAAGCCAATTAGTCACCTCTAGGTAGCCGCTAAAGGATCTGGGCAAAACTGACCATCAACACGTTCCTTTGTCACTCAAGGGCTTCTTCGAGCAAGATTTTGATAGGATCTCCTGCCCCATTGTCTTTCTTCTCATCCGCCATGGGAGGTCATCAGGAATTGCGAGGTTAGTCTTGTAAAGGTTCAACCAGTTCAAGCCCTAACTCATTATATCCCAACCTCGTTGGGGACATGCAAAGAAAAACAAAGAAAAATCAGACCGCTTTGATACCACTAATCCAAATTTAAACAAGAACGCAAAAAAATATAGAGATAACCATAAACACAGATATGCAACGGAAATAATGCTTCGTTTCATTAATGTAAAATACTTAAATATGCTTACAAACAGAAACGGAAATAAACCAGCTAGGGCGATGGTAGCTTATCTATGAGAAGAGATGTGGCGGCTACATGCCTCTGAACTGTGTTACAATGAGGCTCGAAGGCCTATTTATTGTTGAGAAACAATGGAAAACCCTTAACATCCCAAAACCTAACCCTAGAAGATGAAACGCCAAATTGTGGGCCCTGTTTTGGGTAAGTTGGTACATCAACTTCCCAGGGTCGTAACTTTGGCACCCGATCTTCGTTTGACGCGTACAATATCTCATTAGAAAGATCTATCCAAGAATTACAAATTTGGGGATATCAACATTGGTTTGTGAACCCATATTGCTCCCAGTTTTCCCCAAAAAATGTTGTTTAGGGCCTAAAAACGGCTCCAGAAGTTCACAACCCGAAAAACGACTAAAAATAGTAAATTATGCTACAATTACAGAAACTGAAAAACTGAAAGAGACAGTTGTGGGGGTCCTAGTGGGATAGGTGGGTGGCCACCAACATCCACCTAGATCATTCCTACCCCATTATGAAGAAATGGTCCCCATTGTGTTGAGTTCCTCCATCTGTTGAACTGTTCTGCAGTCTCCGATGTGTCCAGTAATGGTGGGAAGCATGATCGAGAGTGATACACATTGAAAACTTGGTGCAGGTGAAGGAATGGAGGAATCCTGTGCTCCAAAGAATTATTTCCCACGGCCTTGGTAATGGTGTAAGGACCATGTTGGCGTGGGAGTAGCTTCTGATGGGCTCTTGTAAGGTGTTCTTTATGTAGATGCAACCAAACTTTGTTGCCCACCTGAAGCTTGTGTGGTACCCCTATAGGTGATGAGAAGTTGTTCCTATGTTCTGTCATGACCGCATCCCTTTGCCATTGTTGCTCTGAGGAGGAACCCTTCGTGCAGGTCATGGATGCGGTGACGATCTTCCCCTTACTTTGGGAGCGAACCAGATAGAAAATGAATTTCCTAGTCAAGGAGATGATCTTGCTTCCTTTCTTGGCAATGATCAAAGAGGTGGCAGTAGGTGGGGCTACCTCCAGTATCCTGTATAATTAATCACACAAAGAAATAATGACAGCACAAGGCCTTGACTCATGCACAGCATGTCGCTTCCACAAGTATGGCTAGCCTAATAGTACATCACAAACATCCAGAGATGTAACATCACACAATACCTCATTTGTGAAGGGTTTGATGCTCTAAGGAAGGTGGCACTGCTGGCGAACTTGGAGATATTGTCTTTGGTGAAGCCACCCGATACTGTACAGATGTGGGTGTGGTGTAGTCAATAGGCCCAACTGCTTCACGACCTCTACTGAAATGAGGTTCTTTTGGCTCCCACTGTCAATAATGAATTGTAGCAGCAAACCCTTCACCCACATCTATGAGTGGAAAAGACGCTCCCCCTCCTCTGGATCTTTAGGCTCATTCTTCTGGATCTTGGTGGTGCCAACAGTGACGCTAGTCTACAAATCAATGATCTGCTTCCCTTTGCCATTCCCCTTGTTGGGTTCTGACTCAGAGTTGGAACATGAATCTGATTTTGAAGCCTTCAACTCGGCCAACAGCGACTGCTTGGTCCAACACTCACTTGTGCTGTGAAACAGGCTCTGATGGGACTCACACCACTTTCGTGTGTCTTTCTTCAAATTCGTGGTGTTGTTCTCTTATTTTGGCTTCGACAGGTTGCCTTGGGTCACCCCAACTTGGCTTTGTCCTTTGGTCTTCAAATTTGCAGTTCCAAAGTCTCACTTCTTCTGTTTGAACTTCTACTCGATTTTGACACCGTATCGATACGCCGTGACGAGTGAGGAGATGTTCAGGATCTCCATATCTTCTTAGATGTACCTGTGTAGGCAGCCATGGTATTTGAGTACCAAATGCAGCTCAAAATCCTTGATACCCAACTGTGTGCGAAGAGTATGATAATTTTTTGTTAACTCTGGCACATCTTCGTCCCTTTCCTGCTGCAACATTGTCCACTTTATGTATTTTTCCTCGTAGCTTTTGACAGGGTAGTACTGATCCTTGATAGCATCTTGGAATGAATTCCAAGTGGGTGTGGCTGAAAATAGTGAGCCTGTGCTTTCATCCTTCTACTCGTAATAGGTTTCCCACTAGTCCTTGACGTGGGGTGCTGCTTTGAGAAGAGCAAAAACAATCTTTTCCCGACTCGAAAATTCATGAATAGAAAAATACCCTTCTAGCAGATTTAACCATTTATCTACGACCTCTACGTCTATCTGACTCTCGAATATGGAGATTTCAAAGTTAACTTGTACCTAAAGGATGTGGCGTTTCTGGAGTAGCTGCTGGAAGCCGATGTGTCGCCTCTAGGTAATCGCTAAAGGATCTGGGCAAAATTGTCCATCATCGCGTTCCTTTGTTGCTTGAGGACTTCTTAGAGAAAGATTTTGATAGGATCTCCTACCCCCTCATCTTTCCTCTCATCCGCCATGGGAGGCCATTAGAATTTGTGAGGCTAGTCTTGCAAAGGTTCGACCAGTTCAAGCCCTAACTCCTTGTATCAACCTCGTTGGGGACATGCAAAGAAAAACATCGAAAAAGCAAACCGCTCTCATACCACTGATCCAGATTTAAACAAGAACATAAAAATTATAGAGATAACCATAAACACAGATATGCAATGGAAATTATACTTCATTTCATTAAGGTAAAATACTGAAATATGCTTACAAACAGAAACGGAAATAAACCAGCTAGGGTGATGGTAGCTTATCTCTGAGAAGAGATGTGGTGGCTACATGCCTCTGAACTTTGTTAAAATGAGGCTCGAAGGCCTATTTATTGTTGAGAACAATGGAAAACCCTTAACATCCCAAAACCTAACCCTAGAAGATGAAACGCCAAACTGTGGGCCCCATTTTGGGTAAGTTGGTACATCAACTTCCCGGGGTGGTAACTTTGGCACCTGATCTTCGTTTGACGCGTACAATATCTCGTTAGAAAGATCTATATGAGAACTACAACTTTGGGAAAATGAACATTAGTTGAAGGACCCATGTTGCTCCCAATTTTCCCAAAAAAAACGTCGTTTAGGGCCTCAAAACGGCTCCAGAAATTGAGGACCCGAAAAACTGTAAAAAATAGTAAATTGTGCTACAATTACGAAAACTGAAAAACTGAAAGAGACAATTGTGGGGGTCCAAGTGGGATAGGTGGGTGGCCACAAAATTCCACCTGGATCATTCCTCCCCTCTTAAGAAGCAATGGTCCCCATTGTGTTGAGTTCCTCCATCTGCTGAACTTGGTCCCTAGTGAGTTGTTCTGCAATCTCGAATGTGTCCAGTAATGGTGGGAAGCAGGGTCGAGGGAGGTACACATTGAACACTTGGTGCAGGAGAAGGAATGGAGGAGTTTTGTGCTCCAAAGCATTATTTCCCACAACCTTGGTTAAGGTGTAAGGACCATGTTGGCGTGGTCGAAACTTCTGATGGGGTCTTGTAGGGCGTTCTTTCTACAGATGCAACTAGAATTTGTTGCCCACCTGAAGCTTGTGTGGTACCCCTGTGGGTGAGGAGAATTTTTTCCTGTGTTCTGTCATGACCGTATCCCTTTTTTGTTGCAGTTGCGTGGAGGACCCTTCACGGGGGTCATGCATGTGGTGACGATCTTCCCCTTACTTTGGGAGCGAACCAGACAAAAAATGAATTTCCTAGTCTAGGAGATGAGCTTGTTGCCTTTCTTGGAAGTGATCAAAGAGGTGGAAATAGCTAGGACTACCTCCGGTATCCTGTATAATGAATTACACAAAGAAAAAATTACAGCACAAATCCTTGACTCATACACAGCATGTCACCTCCACAAGTATGGCTGGCCTAATAGTACATCACAAACATCCAGAGGTGTAACATCACATAATACCTCGTCTGTGAAGAGTTTGATGTTGTAAGGAAGGTAGCACTGCTAGCGAACTCGGAGATCTCATCCTTGGTGAAGCCACCCAATATTGTACGGTTGTGGGTGTGGTGTAGTCGATAGGCCCAACCGCTTCATGACCTCTACTGAAATGAGGTTCTTTTGGCTCCCACTGTCAACAATGAATTGTAGCGGTGAACCCTTCACCCACATCTATGAGTGGAAAAGATGCCCCCCCCTCTGGATCTTCAGGCTCATTCTTCTAGATCTTGGCGGTGGAAACAGTGACACTGGGCTCTACATTAATGATCTGCTTCCGTTTTCCATTCCCCTTGTTGGGTTCTTACTCAGGGTCAGAACATTAATCTGATTCTGAAGCCCTCAACTCGAACACCAACAACTGCTTGGTCCGACACTCACTTGTGCTGTGAGTGGGGCTCTTATGGAACTCACACTACTTTCATGTGTCCTTCTTCAACTTCGTGGTGTTGTTCTTTTATTGCGGCTTCGACGGGTTGTCTTGGGTCACCCCGCCTTGGCTTTTTCCTTTGGTCTTCAGATTTTCAGATCCAAAGTCTCACTTCTTCTGTTTGAACTTTTGCTCGATTTTAACAGTGAATCGATACATCGTGCCGAGCGAGGAGATGTTCTGGAACTCCATCTCTTCCTGGATGTACTTGTGTAGGATGTCGTGGTATTTGAGTACCAAATGCAGCTCAGAATCCTTGATACCCAACTGTGTGCAAAGGGTATGAAAAATGTTTGTGAACTCTGGCACATCTTGGTCCCTTTCCTGCCGCAGCGTGGTCCACTTTATGTATTTGTCCTCATAGCTTTTGACAGGGTAGTACTACTCCTTGATAGCATCCCGGAATGAATTCCAAGTGGGTGCGACTGAAAATAGTGAGCCCGTGCTTTCATCCTTCTTCTCGTAGTAGGTTTCCCACCAATACTTGACGTGGGGGGCTGCTTTGAGAAGAGCGAAAACAATCCTTTCCTGACTCGAAAATTCATGAACAGAAAAATACCCTTCTAGAAGATTTAACCATTTATCTATGGCATCTACGTCTATCTTCCCCTCAAACATGGGGATTTCAAAATTAACTTGTACCTTAAAGGGTGTGGCATTTCCAAAGTAGTTGCCGGAAGCCGATGCGTTGCCTCTGGGTAGCTGCTAAAGGATCTGGGCAAAATTGTCCATCCTTGCGTTCCTTTGTCGCTCGAGGTCTTCTTCGAGCAAGATTTTAATAGGATCTCTTGCCCCCTCATCTTTCTTCTCATACGCCATGGGAGGTCGTCAGGATTTGTGACGCTGGTCTTGCAAAGGTTTGACCAGTTCAAGCCCTGACTCCTTATATCCTAACCTCGTTGGGGACATGAAAAGAAAAATAGAGAAAAAGAAAACCGCTCTGATACCACTGATCCGGATTTAAACAGGAATACAAAAAATTACAGAGATAACCATAAACACAGATATGCAGCAGAAATAATACTTCATTTCATTAATGTAAAATACTAAAATATGCTTACAAACAGAAACGGAAATAAACCAGCTAGGGTGATGGTAGCTTATCTCTGAGAAGAGATGTGGTGGCTACATGCCTCTGAACTATGTTACAATGATTCTTGAAGGCCTATTTATTGTTGAGAAACAATGGAAAACCCTTAACATCCCAAAACCTAACCCTAGAAGATGAAACACCAAATTGTGGGCCCCGTTTTGGGTAAGTTGGTACATCAACTTCCCGAGGTCGTAACTTTGGCACTCGATCTTTGTTTGACGTGTACAATATTTCATTAGAAAGATCTATCCTATAACTAAAACTTTGGGACAAGCAACACCGATCCACTAACCCATGTTTCTCCTAGGTTTCCCAAAAAACATCGTTTAGGGCCTCAAAACGACTCCGGAAGTTTAGGACCCGAAAAACTACTAAAAATAGTAAATTGTGCTACAATTATGGAAACTGAAAGAGACAGTTGTGGGGGTCCAAGTGGGATAGGTGGGTAGCCACCAACATCCACCTGGATCATTCCTCCCCCCTTAGGAAGCAATGATCCCCATTGCGTTGAGTTCCTCCATCTGCTGAACTTGGTCCTTGGTGAGCTATTCTGCAATCTCGGATGTGTCCAGTAATGGTGGGAAGCATGGTCAAGGTCAGTATACATTGAGCACTTGGTGTAGGCGAAGTGATGGAGGAATGATGTTCTCAAAGCATTATTTCCCACAGCCTTGGTAATGGTGTAAGAACCATGTTGGTGTGGTCAAAGCTTCTGATGGGCTCGTGTAAGGCATTCTTTCTACAGATGCAACCAGAATTTGTTGCCCACCTGAAGCTTGTGTGGTACACCTTTGGGTGAGGAGAAGTTGTTCATGTGTTCTATCAAGATCATATCCCTTTTTTGTTGCTGCTACGCGGAGGAACCCTTCGCATGGGTCATGGGTGTGGTGACAATCTTCCCCTTACTTTGGGAGTGAACCAGACAGAAAATGAATTTCCTAGTCTTGGAGATGAGCTTGCTACCTTTCTTGGAAGTCATCAAAGAGGTGGCAGTAGGTGGGGCTACCTCCGGTTCCTGTATAATGAATTACACAAAGAAATCATGACCGCATGAGGCCTTGACTCATACACAGCATGTCGCCTCCACAAGTATGGCTGGCCTAATAGTACATCACAAACATCTAGAGGTGTAACATCACACAATACCTCGTCTGTGAAGGGTTTGATCCTGTAAGTAATGCAGCACTGCTGGTGAACTTGAAGATCTCATCCTTGGTGAAGCCACCCGATACTATACAGCTGCGTGTTTGGTGTAGTCGATAGGCCCAGTCGCTTCACGACCTCTGCTGAAATGAGGTTCTTTTGGCTCCCATTATCAACAATGAATTGCAGCAGCAAACCCTTCACCCACATTTGTGAGTGGAAAAGATGCTCCCCCTCCTCTGGATCTTTGGGCTCATTCTTCTAGATCTTGGTAGTTGAAACAGTGACGCTAGGCTCCGCATCAATGATCTGCTTCCCTTTGCCATTCCCCTTGTCGGGTTCTAACTCTGTGTCGGAACATGATCTGATTCTGAAGCCTTCAACTCGGCCACCAGTGACTGCATGGTCCGACACTCACTTGTGCTATGAGTGGGGCTCTTATGGAACTCACACCACTTTCCTCTGTCCTTCCTTGTCTTCGTGGTGTTGTTCTTTTCTTGTGGCTTCGACGGGTTGTCATGGGTCACCCCATCTTGGCTTTGTCCTTTGGTCTTCAGATTTGTAGATCCAAAGTCTCGCTTCTTCTGTTTGAACTTCTGCTCGATTTTGAAAACGTATCGGTATGTTGTGCCAAGCGAGGAGATGTTTAGGAAATTCATCTCTTCCTAGATGTACCTGTGTAGGCTGTCATAATATTTGAGTACCAAATGCAGCTCAGAATCCTTGATACCCAACTGTGTGCGAAGGGTATGAAAAACGTTTATGAACTCCGGCACATCTTGGTCCCTTTCCTACTGCAGTGTTGTCCACTTTATGTATTAGTCCTCGTAGCTTTTGACAAGGTAGTACTGCTCCTTGATGGCATCTCGGAATGAATTCTGAGTGGGTGCGGCTGAAAATAGTGAGCCCGTGCTTTCATCCTTCTCCTCACAGTAGGTTTCCCACTAGTCCTTGACTTGGGGGGCTGCTTTGAGAAGAGCGAAAACAATCTTTTCCTGACTCGAAAATTCACGAAGAGAAAAATATCCTTCTAGCAGATTTAACTATTTATCTACGGCATCTGCAACTATCTGACCCTCGAAGATGGGGATTTCAAAATTAACTTGTACCTTAAAGGGTGTGGAATTTCCAGAGTAGCTGCTGGAAGCCGATGCGTCGCCTCTGGGTAGCCGCTGAAAGATCTGGGCAAAATTGTCCATCATCGTGTTCCTTTGTCGCTCAAGGGCTTCTTTGAGCAAGATTTTCATAGGATCTCCTGCCACCTCATCTTTCCTCTCATCCGCCATCGAAGACCGTCGAGATTTGCGATGTTGGTCTTGTAAGGTTTTGACCAGTTCAAGACCTAACTCCTTATATTTTGACCTCATTGGGGACATGCAAAGAAAAACAAAGAAAAACCAAACCGCTCTGATACCACTATTCTGATTTAAACAAGAACACAACAAATTACAGAGATAACCATAAACACAAATATGCAATGGAAAGAATACTCCATTTCATTAATATAAAATACTAAAATATGCTTACAAACAGAAATGGAAATAAACCAGCTAGGGCGATGTTAGCTTATCTCTGAGAAGAGATGTGGCGGCTACATGCCTTTGAATCATGTTACAATGAGGCTCGAAGGCCTATTTATTGTTGAGAAATAATGAAAAACCCTTAACATCCCAAAACCTAACCCTAGAAGATGAAAAACCAAATTGTGCGCCTCGTTTTAGGTAAGTTGGTACATCAACTTCCCGAGGTCATAACTTTGGCACCCGATCTTCATTTGACGCGTACAATATCTCGTTAGAAAGATCTATCCGAGAACTACAACTTTGGGGAGAGCAACATTAGTCCATAGACCCATGTTGCTCCCAGTTTTCCCAAAAAACGTCGTTTAGGGCCTCAAAACGGCTCCGGAAGTTCAAGATCCGAAAAACTGCTAAAAATAGTAAATTGTGCTACAATTACGAAAACTGAAAAATTGAAAGAGATAGTTGTGGGGGTCCAAATGGGATAGGTGGGTGGCCACCAACATCCACCTGAATCATTCCACCCCCTTAGGAAGCAATGGTCCTCATTGCATTGAGTTCCTCCATCTGCTGAACATGGTCATTGTTACACTAAAAAATGTCACCTTGACTACTTACAGTTAGTATGGCTCAAATCAACAGTCATGCTACCCTCTTAGGCAAGTCTCATGCCTCTGTTATCCATCTCAAACTCAAAGAAGAGAGAAAGTCTTGTAAAAACTATGTTTATCTCTGGGGTCGCAGGTTCTCTCTAGCCTTACCTGCGGGGACGCTGACCATGTTCACAAAATCTGCGTCCATGGACGCTCTGTATGTTAAGGGACAGGTGCGTCCCTCTGTAAAAGGCAAAATGCGCGAGTTTTATCTTGAAAAAGTTACTTGTGGTTACTTCTAGAACATTCTAGAGGTCGGTTTGATGAAATGGATGCGCCTCCAGTTGGTTCATGTATCTCTATTAAGGGGAACTTATCCCATCAATAAGGGAGCTATCCCACCCATAGAGGGGGATGATCCCATTGATAGTGGACCTGAATAACCTCTTTACAGCACTATAAATAAAGGCATTGAGCCAGAAGGAGAAGAGGTTGGAGCTATACATTTTCTTTGGGTAAATGCTGCAGGATTTAGGTCTTCCATTAGAGCCTTTGTGAGGAGAGATTGTCTTCACTTGATTCTACTTGGGAGAGGTGAGCTTTGTCAAAGTAGAGGAAAAACCCTTGATGGACCCTGGGAGGAACTTGCACAACACCAAGGCCAGGTTGTAAGAGTTTCTTTGTTTCGTTATTAATACAAACTGGTTTATTTTTCTCAATAGCTTGTGTTAATGAGTTATTTCATGTGTTCCTTGGTCTGCATGTTGAATATATGTTTTATTATATGAAATGCAAGTGCTTGGTAATTGTTTGATTGTTTGTGGTTGCAGGAATTGACTTGAAGGAGGAGCTCATCCGGATCGTCAAGAACGGACTTCAACAACAGCGTTTTGGAATAAGGTAAGCCTAAACACTTGTAGTTTTCATGTTGTAAAAGGTGTATTTAGAGAAAGATCACTCCATTTTGTCTTGTTTGTCATTAGAATGTCTTAGACTTCTAGGAAGGTCAGTCGTGTCCGCACCCTTGACAGATTCCGTGTGACAAATTGGCGACTCCACTGGGGAATCCATTAATGAGAGAGTCTTTTCCTTTATATGAACTTTGCTTTGAGAAAATCATTTTTATTTTCTGGTTTTTGACTGTGAGAATTAGTATTTGGGTGGCTTAGCTTTAGATTTAGTTAGATTTGGTTTTCTTCTCATTTTCCAGAAGGACGCACCCTCTTAGTACTGCACAGTGCGTCTTTGGACGCGCTGTTGCCGTCTGCACAGAGCGGGGCCGCACCTGTGACAACGGGTTGCCTGCGTCTTCCTGTAAAACTTAAGAAAATTCCATTTTTGCTTTAAATTGCTTTTAGATTTTGTTTTTCCTTAGTGTTTTCTGCCCAGATCCTTTAGTACCCTGTCAAGAATTTTCACCTGAAACTTGTTTTGTGAGCTTTGAGTGTTTTAGTGGTTTTCAACGAAGTTTAGACCTAGGGTTTGATTTTTGGAAAGGCTTTGTAGTGACTTTGATAGTAGAAAGTTGTCCAGCCTTAGATCTCTCTGGTTAGTCAACCTTCTTAGAAGTCGGGCCTGTCGTAAAGTCTCCTTTTGTGAGCAACTTGCCATTTGAGTTGTTTTGGGTCAAATTTCGAATTACTTGTTTATAAAGTATTGATTTCCATTTTACAAAAAGAACAAAAAGATTAGAGTTTTGTTTTGGCTAGTTTTTGATTCTGCAATAAGCTAGTCCTTGATTTGATTGTGATCAAGTAAAACACCTTAGAAATAATCATTGTTAGTTTTGGCCTCGTTAAGATTGCTTAGAGTAAATTTGCCTTTAGTTTGCTTATGAGTGCATTTTCATAGATTTTAAGAGTTGTTAAGATTGATTTTTGGTTATATTAGATTTACTTGCTTTATTAAAAGAAAAATACAAAAACATCTTCTTAAAAAGTCTTGTTTCAAGTAGCTTTTTGTTTTCAAAAGAAGAAAAGAGTTTTTTCGTGCATGTAAAGAGAAGTTATGTTTTTATGCTTGGAAAAGACAAACGAATTGTTTCTTTGATTGTCTTCAATTAAGAAGTTGCTTTTATAAAGATTGCATTCTCTCAACTTTTTAGTTAAGCAATTCATCGAAAAAGTAAAGTAGTGGATAAATCATTCTAGGTGCATTTTGTAGTGGTTTCGAGTCGAGTCAACACACCACTGGTTTCACTTCCATCACCTTTTGACTTAAGAAACAACCTTAAAAGTAACGCTTAAATTAAAATCAATCTAGTAATCTTTATTTTTCTAGGGCTCTGAAGCACCAACATAGCTTAGGCTAGGGTCTTGGAGTAGGTGAGTACTTAACTCTCCAAGACTACAAAACCAAACAGATAGTCTATCTTGAGTAGAACAAATCCAATTGTTTCAGTTACATTCTGGGAAAGCTCCTCTTAAAGGAGAAGCACGAGCTCGTGTCCGAACCAGTGAGGGGATCATTCCTCCCTCGTTGGGAACGACGCCAGGCAGTACGTATTACAAACGGTAAACCTCGGATTAACCATTGTCGAGGAGCCAGGGGTCACTTATCGGTAAACCTTGGATTGTTGTCAAGGAGCCGGTAAGGGGATTGGAGCTTGCTACTCTGCCCTTGCGTGCTGTCGGAGTTTAGACTGTTCCCCCAGGTGTAATTGTTGTGATTGGTAACCTTAGTGGCCATAATATCTAGGATTCTACCCAAGGTGACGGTGGAGGGAAGGTCCCACTGTACCTGGAGCAGACGTCGGTTATACTCACTTGGATTTTCTGGGGGGTTCGCTTCACTTCGAGACGGTTAAAGTGGAGGAACTTGGTCCAGTCTATTCATTAAGCAGGTTGCCGGGGTAACTGTTCCACCCACTATTTCTGTACTGAATCCTGCGAGGTTGGGCCTAATCACCAACTAGCGCTTTTGGTCCGGAAGACTACTGTTTGTGTGTGGTTTGACGCTCTAGATTATTTAGGCGTGTGCTTCAAATTTGATTGGTTCTTTAGAAGACTTTAGGTGGTTTGATTTGAAATTTTTTACTTTGTTTTCGTGTGTTGTAGTTAAAATCTTTAATTGTGGCGGAATTACCGAGAAGTCCCGTCGACTTGCGGGCCAGTCTCCTGAAGTTGTTTCTGTGGCCGAATTGTTGAGAAGATCCCGTAGACTTAGGGATCCCCTCCTCGAGACGACCCAGGTAATTTAGAAGGGTTAAAGGTCCTTGTAACTCCTCCTAGTGGCAGTAGAGTAGGATCACCTGAAGAAGGAGAATCTTCCTTGGTAGTCCATCCAGATTACCAAAGTTAGAAACAGGTTACAATCCCGAAGCTGTTACAGTTTCCGAGCTTGCTGGTAGTTTTTCATCTGCCAGTGAAACAGGCGAAGAACCTGAAATTTCAGAACCTGTTACTCCAACTCCTAGTGTTCCTGATTCACCAAGAATAGAAAGAATTATCACCGAAAATCTTCCTGTTGGATTAATTGCTATAGAAGAACTTGTTCCAGAGGAAGAAATAGGCGTTTCTGATTCTGAAGATCTAATTACCCTTGATCTAAGGGAGCGTGAATCCATCTTTTACAGTCCTCCTAGAAGTGAATCTTGGTACCTTGCATTAACCAATTTTTTAGACAACTCAGTAGGTTTTTCTACACCTCGTACTCCGGTTCCACCTAGAGGAATTCATTCTCCTGTAAATATGTCTGGTCAGTCATCTGTGTTTTCACAAAGTCCTGAATCATTTTTACATGGCGGTCCTTCTGTTCCTACTGGGTATCAATCACTTTCTGGTACCTTTGCGGGAGCATCTCCTCAACCCATTGATCATGGGTTATTAGTTGGAAACAGTGGTAATGTACCATTGAGTATAGGTGAAGTTTATATGATGTCAGGTTCAACTCCCATTAACCAACCTCAAGGTGGCCAATTACCGCCTGGGGGGCAACCTTCGTTAATGCCTGGGGGGCAACCTCAAGGTACTTCATTCGTGACTGGGGGGCAACCTCAAGGGTATCAACCCCAAGGGTATCAACCCCAGCCTCAATATGTACCCCAAAGTCAACCTCAGTATCAGTATCAACCTCAAGGATGGCAACCTCAAGGATGGCAACCCAAGGGTATCAACCCCAAGGGTATCAACCTCAAGGATACCAACCTCAAGGTCAAGGTCAACCCCAGTATTCGTATTTACCTCAAGGTTATCAACCTACGGGTCAATACCCTGGTCAAGGTTATCAACCACCTCAAGGGCAATCATATGGGACTGCACCTTACAGTTATCAACCCTATCCTCAATACGGCTATGGATCTCAGTATCCTCAACCTGTTACGAGTCAATACCCTGGAATGTTAACATGGGATCCGTCACAGGGTCAACAGATGTCGCAACCAAGTATACAGTCGGTACCTCAAGCAGGACAACCTGCAGTTCCTGGTCCACCCCAGCAACCGCAACCTGTCCAGTCAAGTGTTCAGACCCCTGTAACTTCTGTAGTTACTCAGCCGCCAATTGCACCTAGTACTCCACCTCACACGGCTGCAGCAACTACCGCTTCATCTACCATGCTTACTTCTGGAGTATCGGCAGCTCCGGTTTCTACTGTCCCTGTAACCACTCCTCAGACATCTGTACCGTTGTCTGGACCCACGGTTCAAACCACAGTCCAGATGCCTGCAGGCCAACCTGGTACAAGTACGGTTGTTACTACTCAACCTCAATTTGTTCAACCTCCGTACCAGGGACAGTATCAACCTGGGCAAGCTGCCCAACAACCGGTTTACCAGTATCAACCGTATCCTGGGTACACTTATCAACCACCTCAGCAACCCCAGTACGGTCCGGTTAATCCTGGTTTTCCAGGAGGATATAATATCCCCAATGCGACTCCTGTTCCTAGTTATCCTGGATATCCTCCTCCTGGGGCTGGTATTGTGACTCAGAGTTTTAGAGATCCTAACCGGCAGTTACCATTTATTGCGACTTTAGATTTACCCGACTTGACGCGCCTAACGAACGATCCAATTCAATATCTTCCGTTCTGGCCGCCAATGCCAAATAAGTTGCCCAGCGATATACCCAAGTTCGAAGGTAAGTCTGGAGAGGATCCGTCTAATCACGTGATGACTTACCACCTCTGGTGTGCATCAAATTCCATCTCAGATGATTCCATCCGCTTACGTCTTTTCCAGCGTACACTCATTGGTCTCGCAGCCAAGTGGTACATTGAGTTACCACGGGCCTCTTTTTACAACTTTAGCCAGTTAGCTACCTCGTTCTTAACTCATTTTCAGTTACCAGTCAGATACGATAATGGTACAGAATTATTAACTTCGCTAAAACAATCGACATCCACGTACATTTCTGATCACATCCATGAGTGGAGACGTCGAAGAAGATTAGTGAAAGTTTTTATCCCGGACCAAATCTTAGCTGAATGGTTTGTCAAATCATTATTACCAAGAATTACTGAAGATGTAGCTAAGGCCGGAGTAGTTACTGAGGAGCAAGTCATTGCTCAGGCACAATACCTTGACTTAGTTTACACTCAGTCGGGTACGTTACACGAGAAAATTCCGGATCTTCCAAAGTCAAACCAAATCGCTGCTGCTCCTTCGGGATCTCATGCCGCTGATGGTATGATCGGTATCGTGACTACGAAGAGTAAGAAGAAGTCTTCCAAGACCTCCAATACTCCAATTATCACTTTGCCTGATTCTCCGACAGGAGAGTCTTCTCCTCCTGAACTTACCGCCGACATTCACGCTGTAGAGTCATCTACGGCCAAATCCAAAAACGGTGGAAAGAAGAAAGGAAAGAAGAAGGCTAAAGCAGACAAGGCTCCAAAGGAGAAAACGGAAAAGTCGGAAACCAATGACGAAAAGCGCAAACCTCGATATCCTTGTCTTATTTGTGAAGAAGATCATTTTACGAGAGACTGCCCTCATCGGGCCGAGGTAGTGAAAATAGTCAAAGGTTCTCCCACTCCTGCTGTGTTAAAAAATCCATTTCCAGAGCAGGAGAATAAGATGATAGGTTCTTCTTCGAATGCCAGTGAAGAACCCATTTTGATGATGTCTCATGTCAGGATTGCGACTCGATCGCAAGATTATGGTAGTAAGGCTCCTGTTGATGGTAAAGAAGCAGAATCTTCTCACTCTAACCCATCAACCTCAGCTCCTGGTTCCGATCCACTACAGATCGAAAAACCTAACCCAGACTTAGTGATTAAGCCGCCCGCCAAGGGTGTACTTCGAAGGTCTGCTTTCAATCCACATGCGAGAGCAGCCCAGAATTACAACATTGTTGAAGACTTAGCTGTTTCACCTTCAGCAATGTCGGCACTCGAAGTGCTGCAATCATGTCCAGCGCAACGAAAATTGCTTTTGTCGGCTATTGGAGCTGTCGATGTTCAGGACCCGAACCTAATGATCTTTGATCTAGAAAGTAGTACACCGCGTCTCCCCCATCAAATGGCTTTCCAAATTCCAGTGATAGTCAAAAACAGGCCTATTCATCGGACTGTGATTGATGAGGGAGCTTCTACGTGTATTATGTCGATTCAATGTTGGAGATCGCTTGGTTCTCCTTCGTTGAACCAATCCCCCACCATCCTTAAGGCCTTTGATGGCCGTGGGTTCCGTCCGTTTGGTATTCTACAAGAATTGCCTATAGGGGTCGAAGGTAAAACCGTTAGTCTGGATGTGGAAGTGGTTGATGCCCCTCTAGACTACAACCTTCTTTTGGGTCGAAGTTGGTCATATGCTATGACAGCGGTCGTTTCATCGGTCTTCAGAGTCATTAAGTTTCCACATAACGGTAAGATCGTGACTATTGATCAGCTGACATACTTTTCATCCGACCCAACCTCTTTAGAAACTATCCAGCATGTTGGTAAAACGACAATCCCTTATAGGGACATTGGTGTAGGTTTAGTTAAGGATTCCGGTTTACTGGGAACTTTTCCTCTCCCTCCACTCAATGCAGACCCTTCGTTCGCAACAATTCATATGATCACGTCAGAAAACATTATTTATGATGATCCTTGGTATGTTCCCTCTGACTCTGAGCTAGACTCACTCGGTGATGTTATGCCGTTGAGTCCGTATGAGATTGCTTATGAAGCTCTTATGTCTTTTACCGACTTTCATTCAACCGACCAAATGAATGTGGTCAGTGAAGAGTCACTTTTCACCTCACCCTTAGAACGGATAACGTTTCCCGAAGAAGTGTCATCTGACGAACAACTTCGCGAAATCCTAAGTGTAGATGATCTACCATGGGAAGATCTCCATCACAGATCTTCGTTTTTACCTAAGGATGATGCATTTGAAAATGATTTTTCATCTATCTTTACCGCTGAATATGTCAAAGACGCTCAGGATCCAACGAAACATTCTGATTCAGAGCTGAATTTAGGGAATATTTCTCGTACTATTCCCATTGATATTTCAGTGAAGCCCGGAATCAAGGAGAACATTCATATAGGTGCCGCATGTACTGAAGAAGAAATCCAAACTTACAAGGCCCTATTCCAAGAATTCCGCGACGTGTTTGCCTGGTCTTACGAGGAAATGCCGGGAATTGATCCTGCCATTGTTGTTCATGAAATCAAAACCTACCCGGATGCTAAACCCATTCGGCAACGGTTGCGTCAGATTCACCCTCGAAAAGCGGCTGCGATTAAAGCAGAAGTCGAAAAGCTGTTGAAAGCAGGTTTCATTTATCCGATCCCGTTAACGGATTGGGTATCGAATATTGTTCCCGTCAATAAAAAACAAGGAACAATAAGAATCTGTATCGACTATAGGGATATCAATCGAGCTTGTCCAAAAGACAACTATCCTACGCCTTATATCGATCAAATTATTGATGATTGTGCCGGAAGTGAGATGTTTTCCTTCATGGATGGTTTCTCAGGCTATAATCAAATCAATATTCTACCTGCCGATCAACCAAAAACGGCATTCATTTGTCCATGGGGGACATTTGCTTATTGCAAATTACCTTTTGGGCTTAAGAATGCCGGGCTACTTTTCAACGGGCGATGTCTTATGCATTTCATGACATCAAGCACATTGTGCAACCCTATCTCGATGATTTGCCTGCTCATTCTTTACAACGAGCTGATCACCTTGTCCACCTACGAGCAATCTTTATGAGGTGTAGGCATTATCGAATTCGGTTGAATCCCCACAAGTGTGTTTTCTGTATAGAAACAGGTCGATTGCTGGGATTTGTTGTTTCAAAAGCCGGCATTCGCGTCGATCCCTCGAAAGTCGAGGCTATCATCAAATTGCCTCCTCCTTCGAGTTTGCGCCAACTCCAAAGTTTGCAAGGGAAAGCGAACTTTTTACGCCGATTCATCCCAAACTACGCCGAGGTCACTAAAGGTTTTACACGGTTGTTGAAACAGAACGCACAATTCTTTTGGGACGAGATTGCCCAACAATCTTTTGATGCACTAAAACACGCGTTGACCCATGCACCGTTATTGCATCCTCCCAACTACAACCAGGACTACTTCTTATACCTCGCAGCTTCGCATTCCACCATTGGAATGGTGTTAGTTCAAGAAGATGAATTCAAAGCAGAGCATGTGATATATTATCTTAGTAGAACCTTAAATCCCACTGAGTTAAAATATTCGCATGTGGAGAAATTGGCCCTGGCAGCCGTTCAAGCTGTCCAGCGTTTTCGTCACTACATTCTTCTCCGCAAGACTACAGTTATTTCGGATTGCAACCCTATGATTTATATTTTGACAAAACAACTGCTAGGGGGCAAGTACTCTAAATGGATTGTTATCCTGCAAGAGTTCGACTTGGAGTTCGAGAAGTCCAAGTCTAAGAAATCTTTAGTTTTTGGCGGAATTGATGTGTGATTTCCCGAGTGCTGACACAGAGACTGTGGCAGAGGAGTCCATTGTGGACGAATCTTTGTTTCTTATTAGCACTTTAGATCCGTGGTATGGGGATATAATCATCTATCTCCAAACCCAAACCTTTCGGCCTGAAGCTTCCAAGGAAGACCGTCGAAAAATTCGGTTTCGATCCCAGCAATACAGAATTATTGGAGATACACTTTATCGCCGGGGGGCAGACTTAGTTTTTCGACGTTGTTTAACTCACGAAGAGGCTGAGAGAGTTTTGAATGATTGTCACTCTGGAGCATGTGGCGGTCATATGTCTGGGTATGCCACAGCTCAGAAGGTGTTGCGCGCTGGCTATTTCTGGCCGTCTATGTTTAAAGATTGTATCCTTGCTGTCAGAACATGCCACAACTGTCAAGTGTTTGATCGAAAGATGCGCGCTCACCACCTGCTCCTCTCCACCCTATAATTGCCGCTGGTCCATTCGCCAAATGGGGCATTGACTTTATTACTTGTAACCCTCACTCGGCCGGGGGGCATGCGTATATCATCCTCGCGGTTGATTATTTTACAAAATGGGCCGAGGCGATGCCTACATTCGACGCAAGCGGCAAGACAGCTGCAGTTTTCGTATTCAATCATATCATAACTAGGTTTGGTGTCCCACAAGCAATCATTACTGACCATGGGAGCCATTTTCGAAACGTCATGATGACTGAGCTTACAAGCCAGCTTGGTTTGCGCCACGATAGCTCTACTCCTTATTATCCGCAAGCCAACGGTTTGGTTGAGTCAATCAACAAAGTTCTAGTCATCATGATTCGACGATCGATCATTGGTATCCATCGAACGAATTGGCATAACATGTTATTTTCGGCGCTATGGGCATATCGAACTTCAGTGAAAAATTCAACAGGTTTCACCCCTTTCCAGCTAGTTTATGGCTTAGAAGCTGTGTTACCTATTGAATGCGAAATCCCATCACTTCAAATGGCTGTCGAATTACTTCCAGCTACTTCCGAAGAGGAGAAACGGTTATTATACTTGGCTAAATTAGATGAGACTCGACGTGACGCTACTTTAGCTATCGAGACTCACGCGAAACGAATGAAAGCTCAGTACGATAAAAATGTAACCCCTCGAAGTTTTTCGGAAGGAGACCTAGTACTATTATATGATCAAGCTAACGATAAGCTAGGTGCCGGAAAAATTCGTTCCCATGTGGCATGGGCCCTACATTGTAAAGCGAAAGCTAGCAAAAGGGGCTTATGAGTTAGTTGATTTTGATGGGGACTCTTTGGGTAAACCCAGAAATGGACTTTACCTAAAGAGGTATTATGCTTAAAATGATGGGTATGGAGAAATTTTTAGATAGGTTAGATTTTCTTTCTAGCTAGCAAGTGTGTTAGTTTAGTCAGTGTGCTTAGCTTAGCAAGTGTGGTTTTTCGTCATTATTCTGGCTTATCTTGGTTTTACTCTTGATATTGTAGATGTCGACGCCTCTCCAAACATACATTGGATTTGCTGATGGTGCTTGTCGTAGTACACAGAATATCTCTTCCGCAGCTTGGGTTATCTATTCGCCCTCTGACGAGTTAGTTTCTATGCATGGGTAAGCCTCGGTCAAACAACGAATAACATTGCAGAATACAGTGCAGTGGTTGAATTATTATCCGAATCTATTTCATTTGGAATTCGACGTTTGATAGTGAGGTTAGATTCTGAACTTGTTGTATTACAGCTTAATAGAGTTTATGCCATTAGAAATCCTGTGTTATTAAGGTTGTTTTTGAGAGTGCGTCTCTTGGAACGTGAATTTGATTACATTGAATATCAACATATTCCAAGGTCTTTGAATACATTAGCAGATGCAATTGCTTCTCGAATGTTGGACAGACATTTACGATAATCATGCAAGTAAATTTAAAAACATTTCATCACATATGTTAAACAAGATAAGCCGGTAATAGTGATATATATAGATAGAAGTGTGTCAAAAAATATATACATCGTCTTCGATCATAGGTTTAAAAACCCTTATGATCGGCAAAATGATAGTACAAAAAGTCAAAATGTCACATGTGACTACAAAAGTGACTAGTCAATCACTGGTGGTGCTCTCTGTACGACACCACTGCGCGGGCTACCTTACGCAAAAATCTCCTAAACGGTCCAGGGACCGCGACTACGAAGCGCTGAAGCCTGATAGGAATGTCGTCCATAGTAGTCTCAGGTATATCTGCCGTGAGACGCTCTAGATCATGCTCCAACTCAGCTAGTGCTTCTGCTGTCGCATCCTGTGGGGCCGGTACCGGTGCAGCTGGATGTAGTCTATCATAAGGCCGGAGGTTGGCTGGACGCTGTGGACCAACATCTGCATTTTGAAAGATTTACTATTAGTTTTGAGACGATATATATAAAAAATACAAAAAATACATAACTAGAAAACTTGTGAAAATAAAAGTACCTCTGTCGTCCCATTGTTCTCCCTGTGGAAGAACCATGTCCGGATCACCTCTGAAATCCATTCCGGCATACGGAAAGTCCTGTATCACAAAACGCTGGCCCTCTAACCAGTCAAAATAACTATCTGAGAATCGAACTACTGTCGCGCCCTCGTCAGGATGTCGGGCCATCACCGCAACCCATCGTATCAGCTTTGGCTGCTGAGGACCCAAGATATCAACAGTGAGTTGCTGAGGGATCAACATTGGAATTCTCTCCAAGGCAAAGCTCACGACTATAGGCCCATATCCAAAAGTCTTTAGTCGTCCGTTCTTTGCCTTGGTCAGTTGGCTCTTCATATGAGCCGACACAGCTTCACACCAGTTGAAAATGGTGCCTTGGTAACAGTCAATTGCCATCCGCATTTGGGATCCGGAAGCAATGTGTAAAGCGGCCGCGCCGCAATTTCTGGTAACCGTGAACGCTATGACTTTGAGTTCCGGTAGAGTGATGTGTTTTATCTCTATGCCTTTTGAATGGTGAGCCCCAGGTGTGCACCAATTCTCGCGGAGACTATCAAGGGATTGGCCACCTGGCCTAGTCCCCGCAAGACTGAGTTGCTCACCTCTGTTTGGCAAGCCAGTGAGAAAGTATACATCCGAGGGCTCTATCTCGAGCTGGTGCCCTCCTATGTAAAAGCATTGTTCTTGTATGTTCCATCGCTCAACCAGCCATTCCAAGAATCTTACCTGGCCCCTCATGCCCGGTATGGTCCAATATTTGTATAATCCGCATGCTCTTAGGGCATCCAAGGAAGGTTGATGATTTATTGCAGCTTCATCTTCCTCTACATGCTCTCTTTCTCTCCAGTCTAACATCATTAATGCCCTGCATATCAAAAATAGCAATTAGAAATTAATTTGGGAATTTTTGGTGGTTTTTTGAGAGAGTTGGGGTTTTGAAATGCGCGTTTCTCGGAGGACGCACCCCGGCTTTGTAGCACAGGGCGCCCGGACGCAGCGGGCCTGAAGGCGGACTGCGTCTTCCGACCGTTTTCCCGTATGAGAAAAAGTCGGGGGACGCAGGTCACCCGAAGGGCACCTGCGTCCGCCGAGAGGCGCATTCCAAAACCAAAACCCCCCAAAAAATGAAACTAAAACCTAAAAATTGATTCTAAACGGATAGAAATGCAGAGTAGGATGTGTAAAATACCTGGATGAGACGGCGTTCGATTCCAACGGTCAGATTTTCCGCAGCGACCACGGAAGTTTCTTGTCAAAAGCTCCTTTTTCAACCTCAACAGTGAAACGGTAAAAATGATATGGTAAAAGGTCTTTTTATAGGTTTTTTGGATGAATTAGTTCATTTTTTACCATGAAAAGATGTTTTTGAATGTATTTTTGCCTATTTTAAACAGGTATGAGTAATGTGTCGCTTTTGTGCAGGACAAAGGGATTTCGAGGGAAATTGTAATTTTTCACAAACAAAATTTCAGAGTCATCTTTTAAGCCCTTTTCTGACTCCTAAAACATGAAAAGATCGCCGAGTGTTTCTTTTTCACTCGTTAAAACGGAATTAAAAGACGGTCCCCTTTTAGCTCTTTTCTGACCGCAAAATCAGGAAAAGATTGCCGGGTTTTTGTCGTTTCGAACTCGATAAGGAAATAAAACGACGTGTCCTTGATCGCTTTTTACTTTTCAGGTCGACGACACTATCATGAAAGTACTCCTTGGTCGCAAGATCAAGCGGTTCCCCCAGGTATTATTTTATACTTTTTCGGGCTTGAGGGACACAAATATACGAAAAAGTTCAACGTGGAGTCTCCTTTAGTTTTTTCAGACTCTCTAAAATTGAAAAACGCCGAGTTTCTCCTATACTGGGCTCGTTAAACTTTTACAGTAGAGGACCTGTTCAATTACAAACAGGAACGAACCACTCCTTCCTAGGGTTCGAATTTAAACTAGGTTGGACTCGTCCGAAGGATGAGCTTATAATCAAGCATATGTTATCCTCCTCAAGCTTGTTAAAAATAAAGAGGTACTTGCCAGAAATGGTGGGGGAAAAAAGAGAAGAATGAACCTATTTGTCACCTTTTGTCTCAGAAGAAACTTTATTACCGCTCTTGAACACGACACTTTTCATTCACCTGGATTGGGAAATCTTTTACCTCACAGTTGACCAAATCACTTTGAAAGTCTTTAACCGGGTTCCAGGGGTTAACTTTGAGTTATACGTCACCAAGCCATCTGTTGTGTCGTTATGTGTTCAAGAGGTCTGCAAGCAAAAACTTCCATCTGCAAAATACTTGTCATCCATTTGACCATCCCTGAGTCAGTCCTTACAGCAACATTTCTTCAACTTGAACAATGATTTCGTGTTGCGGGCTTGCCTGCAACAGGTCGCTTTCTATCGACATCGACACATTATCTAGAAAGATGACTTAGGAATCGACAGTACCTTGAAGTCTGCATGCATCAATGGCAGGTTTCTCGCCTTTGACGTCAGTTTACATCATTGACTTTCGATCAGAGGATTCCGTGAAGTGTTCGACATCAAAACATCTATTCACATTTCACGGGTTGTGCTTGGTACTTTGAGAACCATTGACATTACTGGTGGTTTCTCTCACGCTTGTTAACAGTTTACATCATTGACTGGTAATCAAGTGGTTTCTATCATGTTCGACATCGAATCATTTAATCACATGGCTAGAATCGTACCAATTCGGGAAGTAGAAGTGAAGACCCTGGATCTAGTTTCTACCATCCAGGCTGCGAGGAGTTTTGTATTCATTGTCTATGTAGACTAATCATAAACAGATGGCTGCGTCCATACTGTGTCTACAAAAGTCTATAAAAATGATGTACTGCAAGATCATTCCTGTATCAGAATAGTTAGTCCATTAGTTAAAGTTTTGAATCTGAGTATGGGAATGCCTACCTCAGTGATGATATAATCTTATCCATGTATTTTGTGTTGAAAATTGCAGGTTCCAACCAGGCCATCCACAAGGCAATCCTTGAAATGATAAAGCGCTTCACCCTTCCTAGAATTACAAAACCCTATTCTATTCCAGGCTTCGCACTTTAGGGGGCAATCTGTTACACTAAAAAATGTCACCTTGACTACTTACAGTTAGTATGGCTCAAATCAACAGTCATGCTACCCTCTTAGGCAAGTCTCATGCCTCTGTTATCCATCTCAAACTCAAAGAAGAGAGAAAGTCTTGTAAAAACTATGTTTATCTCTGGGGTCGCAGGTTCTCTCTCTAGCCTCACCTGCGGGGACGCTGACCATGTTCACAAAATCTGCGTCCATGGACGCTCTGTATGTTAAGGGACAGGTGCGTCCCTCTGTAAAAGGCAAAATGCGCGAGTTTTATCTTGAAAAAGTTACTTGTGGTTACTTCTAGAACATTCTAGTGGTCGGTTTGATGAAATGGATGCGCCTCCAGTTGGTTCATGTATCTCTATTAAGGGGGAACTTATCCCATCAATAAGGGAGCTATCCCACCCATAGAGGGGGATGATCCCATTGATAGTGGACCTGAATAACCTCTTTACAGCACTATAAATAAAGGCATTGAGCCAGAAGGAAAAGAGGTTGGAGCTATACATTTTCTTTGGGTAAATGCTGCAGGATTTAGGTCTTCCATTAGAGCCTTTGTGAGGAGAGATTGTCTTCACTTGATTCTACTTGGGAGAGGGTGAGCTTTGTCAAAGTAGAGGAAAACCCTTGATGGACCCTGGGAGGAACTTGCACAACACCAAGGCCAGGTTGTAAGAGTTTCTTTGTTTCGTTATTAATACAAACTGGTTTATTTTTCTCAATAGCTTGTGTTAATGAGTTATTTCATGTGTTCCTTGGTCTGCATGTTGAATATATGTTTTATTATATGAAATGCAAGTGCTTGGTAATTGTTTGATTGTTTGTGGTTGCAGGAATTGACTTGAAGGAGGAGCTCATCCGGATCGTCAAGAACGGACTTCAACAACAGCGTTTTGGAATAAGGTAAGCCTAAACACTTGTAGTTTTCATGTTGTAAAAGGTGTATTTAGAGAAAGATCACTCCATTTTGTCTTGTTTGTCATTAGAATGTCTTAGACTTCTAGGAAGGTCAGTCGTGTCCGCACCCTTGACAGATTCCGTGTGACAGTCATTGGTGAGCTGTTTTGTAATCTCGAATGTGTCCAATAATGGTGGGAAGCATGGTCGAGGGCGATACACATTGAACACTTGGTGCAGGCTAAGGAATGAGGGAATGTTGTGCTCCAAAGAATTATTTCTCACAACCTTGGTAATGGTGTAACGACCATGTCTATGTGGTCAGGGCTTCTGATGGGCCCTTGTAATGCGTTCTTTATGCAGATGCAACCAGACTTTTTTGCCCACCTGAAGCTTGTGTGGTACCCCTATGGGTGAGGAGAAGTTGTTCATGTGTTCTGTCATGACCGTATCACTTTGTTGTTGCTGTTACATGGAGGAACCCTTTGCGGGGGTCATGCATGTGACAATCTTCCCCTTACTTTGGGAGCGAACTAGACAGAAAATGAATTTCCTAGTCTGGGAGATGAGCTTGCTTCCTTTCTTGGTAGTGATCAAAGAGGTGGCCGTAGGTGGGGATACCTCAGGTATTCTGTATAATGAATTACACAAAGAAATAATGACAGCACGAAGCCTTGACTCATACACAGCATGTCACCTTCACAAGTATGGTTGGCCTAATAGTACATCACAAACATCCAAAGGTGTAACATCACACAATACCTCATCTATGAAGGGTTTGACACTGTAAGGAAGGAGGCATTGCTGGTGAACTCGGAGATCTCATCCTTGGTGAAGCCACCTAATATTGTATAACTGTGGGTGTGGTGTAGTCGGTAGGCCCAACCGCTTCACAACCTCTGCTAAAATGAGGTTCTTTTGGCTCCCACTGTCAACAATGAATTGCAGCGGCAAACCCTTCACCCACATTTGTGAGTGTAAAAGACACTCCCCCTCCTCTGGATCTTTGGGCTCATTCTTCTAGATCTTGGTGGTGGCAACAGTGACACTTGGCTCCGCATCAATGATCTGCTTCCCTTTGCCATTCCCCTTGTCAGGTTCTGATTTAGGGTCGAAACATGAATCTGATTCTGAAGCCTTCAACTTGGCCACCAGTGACTGCTTGGTCTGACACTCACTCGTGCTTAAGGTGGGGCTCTTTTGGAACTGACACCATCTTCCTGTGTCCTTCTTTGACTTTGTGGTCTTGTTCTTTTCTTGCGGCTTCGACGAGTTGTCTTGGGTCACCCCGCCTTGTCTTTGTCCTTTGGTCTTCAGATTTGAAAATGTAAAGTCTCACTTCTTCTATTTGAACTTCTGCTTGATTTTGACAGTGTATCGGTATGCCGTGCCGAGCGAGGAGATGTTTAGGAACTCCATCTCTTCCTAGATGTACTTGTGTAGGCAGCCGCGGTATTTGAGTACCAAATTCAGCTCAGAATCCTTCATACCCAACAGTGTGTGAAGGGTATGAAAAATGTTTGTGAAATCTGGCACATCTTGGTCCCTTTCCTGCTACAGTGTGGTCCACTTTGTGTATTTTTCCTCGTAGCTTTTGACCGGGTAGTACTGCTCCTTGATGGCATCCCAGAATGAACTCCAAGTGGGTGTGGCTGAAAATAGTGAGCCCGTGCTTTCATCCTTCTACTCGCAGTAGGTTTCTCACCATTCCTTGACGTGGGGGGCTATTTTGAGAAGAGAAAAAACAATCTTTTCCCAACTTGAAAATTCATGAACAGAAAAATACCCTTCTAGCAGATTTAACCATTTATCTACGGTATCTGCATCTATCTGACCCTCAAAGATGGGGATTTCAAAATTAACTTGTACCTTAAAGGGTGTGGCATTTCCAGAGTAGCTGCTGGAAGCTGATGCGTCCCCTCTAGGTAGCCACTGAAGGATCTGGGCAAAATTGTCCATCATCATGTTCCTTTGTCACTCGAGGGCTTCTTTGAGAAAGATTTTGATAGGATCTCCTTCCCCCTCATCTTTCTTCTCATCCACCATGGGAGGCCGTCGGGATTTGTGAAGCTGGTCTTGCAAAGGTTCGACCAGTTCAAGCCCTAACTCCTTATATCCTGACCTCATTGGGGACATGCAAAGAAAAACAGAGAAAAAGAAGACTGCTCTGATACCATTGATCCAGATAACAAATTATAGAGATAACCATAAATATAGATATGCAGCGGAAATAATACTTCATTTCATTAATGTAAAATATTGAAATATGCTTGCAAACAAAAATGGAAATAAACCAGTTAGGGCGATGGTAGCTTATCTCAGAGAATAGATGTGGTAGCTACATGCCTTTGAACTGTGTTATAATGAGGCTCGAAGGCCTATTTATTGTTGAGAAATAATGGAAAACCATTAACATCCCAAAACCTAACCCTAGAAGATGAAACGCCAAATTGTGGGCCTTGTTTTGGGTAAGTTGGTACATCAATTTCCTGAGGTCGTAACTTTGTCACCCGATCTTCGTTTGACGCGTTCAATATCTCGTTAGAAAGATCTATCCGAGAACTACAACTTTTGGAAGACCATATTTTACTCCCAGTTTTCCCAAAAAACGTCGTTTAGGGCCTCAAAATGGCTCTGGAAGTTCAGGACCCAAAAAACTGCTAAAAATAGTAAATTGTGCTACAATTACGAAAACTGAAAAACTGAAAGAGACAGTTGTGGGGGTCCAAGTGGGATAGGTGGGTGGCCACCAACATCCACTTAGATCAGCATCCCAAACTCGATATGTCAACATTGGATCACCTTCCTATATAGCCATGACAAGATTTATATAAATAGATTGACCAAGCTAAAATTGTGAGAATAATAATCACATGACTATATACTACAACACGTAAAGCAAATGGTCATATAGGATACAATGCTTTAGAGGAAAAAAAATTGCAAACAGAATCAGGGGGCATTGCTTAATTCAATGCTAAATTAGTTGATAAGTTATGCAATGTGTTAATGACAAGTTACAACATTAGATGCAGGATTTCTTAAGAAATCCATAACCTTATGAAATTGTATAAATCAGATATTTAAAGGAAATATTTATAGAGAGGAATTAAAAGGGATAATGTAGTTCAGAAATAAGTATTTAAGAAATGGAAGATAATAAGTATAAACAAATGACAGCTATACAACAAAAATGTGGGCATGTTATTTTCTTTCATGACAAATATATTTATATTTCGTATGAGGAATATGCATGTTTCAGTCCTCAAGAGACTACTCAGACTCAACAAAGCACATGAAGTCACTTGCAGGAATTGAACATGTGTGGGGATGATAACAATCATTCCTCCCAACTAGTTGAGATAAACCCAATTGACATGTGTCTTTTATTTTATTCATATAAACATAATCAATAAAATAAAATAATAATATCAAACTAGCCCTTACCAGAAAAGGAGGAACAAATTTACCTAGGTCAATTGAGAATGAGTGTTTTGACCAACTGCAAGGTTCTAGAATGCCAACAACAAATCAATGTAAAGTTTAAACAATTTCAAGAGCACAAACATATTTGCAATTTTTGCGAGACTGCAGAAAAGATAGAACACTACTCAAATAAATTACAATGAACCTTGGACAATATTTCATAGATAGGCATAATAGGATGCATTCACTATCTGTAGCAAGGATGTGTTCATTATGTCAAACTTTCAACAGCTTATATATATACAGGATGATTGCTTGCAGTATTATTTATTACAATATAGTGACAAAACTGCAATGCCTTGAAGCTTAAAGGTTAGAATCAACCAATCTAGTGTTATAATTTTCCAATTAGATTTAACATACTTGAAATATTGTTCTTTTAGTCTGCATGTTATCCTTCCCATAATTGAACATAAAATAATCCATTCAATTGCAACCTTGTAGCAGTTATCTGATAAATTTCATTTTGAGCATGCATCCTTCTTATGACATCAGACATACTCAGGAGAAACATTTTGAAGTTGGTATAATTGAAACAGAGTGTTTCTCTTATTAGTATAACCCCTACCTACGTTTGATTCATGACAAGAAGTGGCCAATGCGCTACCTGCAAGGAAGCCACTAAGCCACCCAGGGGCTGCTAAGTCAGGCTACATGGTTGTTCAGTGTAAGTAGTGCCTCTCCTCTTGATAGGTGGTGGATGCTCGCCACCACTGTGGTAATAAGGAAGCATTATTCAAAAAATTATATAGCCTTTTACAGATGACCAGTCAGTAGTGAAAATTATCATCCATTTACAAGTTGGCATTGTGCTTGGTGGAGAGCCTTTCTGAATGTATCCTTCAAGGTGTAAATTTCTCCTTCAACATCTAGGCTCCCTTGTCTTACTGTTGATTTTTCCTTCGAATGCCTCTTGAACAGTGCATTTTCTGTGTTTCTTTGCTCCTACTCTAGATCACATTGCCTCTTGGGAGTCAAGCTTTGAAAAACATATATTCTATGTATTTGGTTACCTTCAACTTGTAATGATCTTCAATGTTTTTAATCTTTGTATTTTGGCTTGGAGAATCCTTCTTCATAGATACATTTATTCAACATAAGTTCTTATTGTTGATTATGATACATCAATTTTTATTTGACAAGCTAATTGGTTAAGCACTAAGATACAAATCTGAAAAATCCAGGTTTCAATATGCAAATAATTCAAACCTCCTTTTGACTTTGCATCATTTCCTAGACTATATTGCTATTATATTAATCTTTTTCTTTGCAGGAACAATAAATTGCTTGAACTTAACACAGGAGAAAATATTCCATTTTATCTAGTTTAGAAGGCAACCAATATCATGGCCTGTTTTGGCAGCAGCCAAATTAGGAGGAGAATATTTAAAATTGAGAAATAACATCGAGAAGAGAGGGAAAATACAATTTCCTCAAAATATTTAGAAGCTAGATTAATTACACATACCTGTATACCTAGTGGATAGAACTAAGAGTGGTGGTTTAAAGTTTTCCATAGATGTATAGTACATTCAATATTAAGATTATGCTCAGAGGTGGCCATACTCAAGCATCCCATTGCATCTAGGGACTTTTCAACTGAATTTTTCCCTCCTAGACTTGCAACTGGCCAAGAAATTATATAGGAAGTACCAACTTACTATGTACAATCCTTGAATACCAGTCTTTGCTCACAGGACACTATTGGCAAAGCATGTTGTGTGTCTAATGTAGGCTTATATTGAACCCTTTTATAGACTTCTTGAGAACCAAGAAAGGAAAAAGGATAATTCAATGTTTTGACTGAGATGAAATGTCAAAGATATCTCTTAATCTCATGGATTATAAAATAATTAACATTGTTTGGTGGTAAAACAAACTTGGTGATAAATTGATAATCCAAGCTCAATCAGTAAACAAATTGCTTGGAATAGCTATTTTTACCTCACATGATAGCTGCAGTCTCAAGTTAATGTTGACAAATATGTTATAATAATGGATTTGCATTTCAACTTTCTTGGATCAGGAAATCATGTTGAATTAAGAAAACCTACGATGGAACGAACTCAGTTCCTTTTATGGCCTTCATCTTTAGATTGGGCTCTCCTTTTCTCCCTCTTGCAATCATTCAAAATTCTATTTTCATAATATAAGCATCCTTAACGTGGTATATATGGATTGATGTATATGACTTTGTGTTGTAAGAATTCATTGAGTCTTTCTCTCCATTGTTTTCAGAGTCAAAATAGAATGTAGCAACTTTTCCTTTCTTTAATATGAGGTTTCCTTGTAATCAGAGGAATTGCAATTTTAGTATGTTGTTGACTCATTTCATTATGCTACATGGCACAAGCACATTGTGAATAACTATGAGACCTTATTCTCGTGTTTAAAATTCTAATTGTGCATTTCATGGGCATTCCTAGTTCTGCTACAAACACATTTGCTACATCTGGAATATTGTTGGTTGTTGTCTATATTGAAGGAAACTTGAAACATCTTTTCTTTTTGAATACTTATAGGAGAGGCCAGCCAATTTGAATACACAGAAATGGGTTTGAATAAAATCATATAAGAGGCACTGACATGCCAAAAACAATTGCATAATCAAGTGAAGTAATAGCTTCTCAAAGGATGTTCTCATGGCATCCAAAATCACGTAGTAATGTTATATTTGGAATTCCATTTTATAATTTATGTTTTATCAATTCAAACAATTTATATATTTCTGTAAAATGCAAATCCATAACTAATTTATTTCATTATAATTTGGGAGTCTACTCATGTCCCACGTTACTGTGTTTATTGATTACAAGTACATCCCATTGGAGATAAATTGGTTGGAACATAGATGGATCATCAACAAAATATATTTTCTTATTTACATTCACACTGATATGTTTTCCATGTATTAATAGATTTATGTAGTCTGAACAATTGCATACTTGTGCAATGAATTGTTCCTTATAGATATTATGTCTCATATCATCAAGAAGAAATTCAACAAGGAGAACATGAAGAGGAATATGTTGTTGCATATAGATGGAAATATGAACTCTACCATGATCAAGATGTGCAAGCCAAATAGTAAGCTCATCCAATTGATTGGCGTGAACAAAAACTCTTGACTCATAACCTGGCCCAAAGGAGGAACCAACAATCACATCCAACACAAGCACGGGAACATACAGTTCCAGATCAACATGATATATTCCCTTATCTTGAAGTTGGGCATCAAGTGACTGAAAGGCATAAGTAAGGAGTATGAATGATTTTCATAGTTTGTAGGCTAGAAATCTCAGGTGGAAAACATCTCCAAGTAGAAAACCAAAAGTTTAGCCCTATGTTGTATTTTTTTTGGGCCTTCTAGTATTGATATCATATACAATCTGCTAGAAAACAACTAGGTAGTATGTAGAAGCAGAAAATTGATCTCATTTTATCAGATGTTGGCAATAGAGATCATAGTTTGTGTAGTGAAAATTGGGAGAATGTTTCTGTTATGTGTCAAACAAAGAAATTCTAAATTATAGGGTTGATCATATGAAGGGCTTTGTTATGAAAGGTTTGAATAGGAGGTGCAACCAATAATGGTATCAAGTAGATTTTATCAAAAATTTGAATATTTGGGGGATAATTTGTAATGAGTTTATATGTCTCAAGTGATATTTTGTATTAAAATCCCTGTGGCATCCCATGCAAATTTAATAAAATAATGTATTTTTATTCACCAAAGCAAGTGCTAGTTATAAAGATTGTAAATTGCAGATCAAGAAATCGATGGTAGCATTTACTTACAAGTACATACTTGCATTACTTCTTCAAGAAACAAAGAATAATGAAAGGATCCCTTTTCTTCGATGGCACCCTTTGCAAATGCCACACTGTAAGGACAGTCGAATGCAACTGGTCCATACAAGATCCCATCCTCTACCACAATACCTCCTTTGCCTTTAGAATGCCTTTGATCTGCGGTGTGCCACTCTTCTGAATCCCACGCAATCCAAAGCCTGAACCAAAACTAACTGATATGGCCTTCATTTCTAATACCAAACTCACATGCTTAACAGCTTAGGACCTGTATTTACTAATCATGGCCTCCACAGCGGACCTTAATTCCTCCATGTTGTAATACACTTGCAAGGCACTTCCTACTTTAGCCTGGTTCAAAGCCTCCATTCCTCTCTCAAGAACCTTCATCGCCTCTAATTGCAATCAGTTCCCCACTTCCATTAACTAGGGGATCTCCTCATCGACAACCTCGATTCCCAACAAATCCCCTTCCTTTCTCAGGGTTTCGATTTCATTATACATTTGAGCAACTTTAATTAAGTCCAACTTGTTGCTATCACCTTGAGAATCCATCAATTCTCTCAGCTTTCTCACCTGTTTTATAATCTTAATAATGTTCTGCAAAATATCAATAACCTCGTGGCCAGGGAATATGAATTCGAGGTGATACCATGCATATATAGAAGCATATATGCCTTAAATGGATTGAGGAATGCGCCAGTGTAGATCTTGTGAGAATTTAGAAAATGGCAATGGTTGAAAAGAAAGGGAACAAGATTCAAATTCAGAGACGTGCGGATGTGTGCAGGTTGATTTTTAATAGTGCTTAGGATTTCTTGTTGACTGTGACTCACAAAATTTTACCTTCCAAATCCGTTGATAATTAGTACTTCCCCTATTTGAATTAGGGAAAAAGTTTTTTCGAGGTGGGGAATCCATACTTGCCGAATCTGTAAGGAGCCATCGAGAGTACGCTTCTACTCCTTGAAGGAAGGAAGAGAGAATTTCTTTGGGTAAGGGAAGGAAGGTTTGTTGAATCCTTAAAAGTAGAAAGATTATGTTCCAACTCTCGAAGTAGAGAGCAGTTCTTCGACAGTAAGAAGGAGGGCTCGACTGGCCTGAAGTCAGAACCAAAAACGAAGAAATTACCCTTGTTGAGGAAAGGAATGGAGAGTTGTTGAAGAAAAAAAAGGAGTAATCGCTTCGACTGAGTGAAGGAAAGGAATGGAGAGTTGCTGAAGAAAAAAAAGGAGTAAGCACTTTGACAGAGTGAAGGGAGTCTCGCTTTGGCTTGATGGATAATCACAATGTGACTAAATTTCCTACGCATATTCTTATATAGGTTGAATTTTTAATATAAGCATGGATACTTCGTTAAAATGTTTCCATGTGAAATTTTGGTGAGTAATTTTTTATATTTTGTTAGGCGGTTTTAATTTGAAATTTTGTGGAAGCATTTTATTTTTCAATGATTTGACAAAATATTAATATTTTAAAAATAAAAAATAAAGAGTATATTAGTGAATAAGGTTGTTATATTTTGTAAATTTAAGTTATATTTTTTAAAATCAATATGTTTGTTTCTATGCATGTCTTTTACCTACATTTATGAAGAAAGAGGGGAAGGTTGATTTGTCTAAGTTTTTTGAATTATATTAACTTATTCTTCTCCATTTTTTTTACAACATAGATGGGAGATTTACTTAGCATTGAAAGGGTGTGTGCTTCAATAGAATATATTGGATTGGTAATGGGATCACCTAAACAAGCACATGGATTATCTCACCATTTTCTCTTGCACTCTTTTCTCATTAAACAAAGTAGCTTCTATTTATGTTGGAAGGACGAAAAAATCATGGTTTTAATTGTTATATTTTCATTCTCCACCTCTTAATCCAATGAAATCATTCAAATATTGTAGAACAATGATACATTGAACAAAAGTAATTGTATTATTTGAAGCTAAACCTAATAACATGTTTGAGTCCAAGGAATCATTTCAATTATCCATGAAGCTACAATGAAATTATGCCAATTCATCTAATATTGGATCTTAAATGACAAAGAAAACTCAAGATTATGGATATGTCATATTTATGTTGTTTATCTATTTGGAGATGACTCTATGATGGGATGAATGGAATGAAAAAATGCATGATAAATCAAAAACAAAATGGTAAGCCTACTTAAGAAATTGGTTGCACTAGTTAAAGTGATAGTTAGACATTAGTAAGAAGTCAAAAAATTTAAGGGGTAGCAAAAGTGATGTGACATCTCCATCCCATGCATTTTCAGCCATGGATGGATAGCCACTTTTAGGCCATTAAAATTTTGGCCCTTGAGGGATAATTTCGCCATTATAACATAAATATGGTTTTTCATATTTCAGGTTTCTGCGATCTTCATATTTGTGTAAATAATCTTCCAGATTCATATCACGACAGGTTTGCTGTTATGATCGACGTTTCGAACCAGAAACGGTGGTTCATCATCAAGATGAGAAAGATTTGATGAACCACCATTGCTGGTTTGAAATGTCGATCATAACAACAAACCTAATGCGATATGGATCCGGAAGATGATTTACACAAATATGGTTTTCTTAGGGAGGTCTGTAATTCATTTAAATGCACACATAATGTGTGGTAATAAAAATGCAATGGGATTAAAGAAGAATTCACTAACATTTCATAGAAACCAAGAACCTATGATTAAATTAAACCTGATAACACATAACATGCATAATCCATTTAAATTTATTACAATACATAATATGCAATCACATTTCATAGACACTTATTTTTCAACTAAGAATTCTCCAAGGAAAATAGTTTCATATGAGAAATTTTCCTCCCAGCCATAGGCATCCACAGTAGATGCCATCCCCAAGTTGGCTTATGAGGTCACTAGGGAAAATAAATGTAAGATATAGGCTCCCACTCACTCAGTCAAACCCATTTCTCTCATGGAATGGCTAATCCAATCATTACAAAACATTGCACACATAATCTAACCCGAAAATATCAATGGCACTCTCTTCCACTTCCCTACACAACATAAGGAAGATCTTCCCCTACTATGCTCGACAGTGCCTTAGGGATTTTCTTCCCTTCCAATGCTCTTTAGTGTAGGAAAAAAGAGTCCAATTTGTTGAATGTTTTCTAGGAATAACTTGGAAGATTAAAATGTGTCTCTCAAAAAACCAATGAACAATTATAACCAATGGGTGAAAGCTTCCTTAGTTTCCCAACCTCTATTCTCATCTACAACATCTCTATCTCTTCACCAAGGACAACCAATTCCCCTTTCATGGTCTTTATTTTGATAATTTTCATATTTATGGTTAATTAGTAGTAGAAGAGAATGTAGCAAGCACTCCATAAGCCCTTTTTGTGTGCCTCAAATGCACCTTGAAATTACTTACAAAAAGGTATTTTCAACCTACTGTGTGACTTTATAATCCACCCATATTTTAAATAGGGGTTGAAAATTAGGTTGATAATAAGGTTGAAAAGTATTTAGTCTAAAAAAGCCAATATAATATGTGTCAAAACACCCATCAAAATCTAGGTCAAAATTATTTATAAAAAAACACAATTTTAAATTCAAAAAAATATGTTGAAGATGGATGTTAAAAATGTGATTGAAAAATTGATGGTCACCATTTATTACACAAATATTATAAATGAGGTAGAAATTTATTTTGAAATTTTAATAGGAGGTATAGGTTGAAACTTTTATTTTAAAAAAATGTTCTTGATCATGAGCTCAAAGATGATCCTAGTCATAATCAAAGATCAAATCCTAATCCTAAACTCACTTCCTACACTTAAGCTTTGCTTGCCGAGCCTAACAACTGGCCAAGTCTAAATCACAGTCTAAGTAGCTATATTCAACTTTGGATTGATAAGCTCCACAATATATATATATATATATATATATATATATATATATATATATATATATATATATATATATATTGTGGAGCTTATCAATCCAAAGTTGAATATAGCTACTTAGACTGTATATGTGTGTGTGTTATGTTTCTATGTTTTATATTTAGATTAATGCTTGAATCTCTCTCCGTTATTAATATCAATTACAACAACCTAATTTAATCTCATAACATAGCTAGACGACAAATTATGGTTGTTGTTGGATTGCATAGTGTTAAATGAATGTATATGGAATCTTACTTGAAAGCACTACATCACAACATGATAACTTCACTATGTAGAGCTCCCCGCCTATCCAACGCCTGGGTAACACTCCTCAAGTGAGACCTTCCTTTCTTTAGGAATTGATAATGTCAATGCTAGACTAGTAAAATGTTTGATGGACACTTAAGTGGACCCTAGTTACCAATTAGAGCCAAGAAATGGTTATGTTGTTGGGACCACGACATGATTCTGAGGCCTTAGAAAAATGAAGAAACAATTGGCTAAACCACAAGTGGAAGATTGTTTTGATGATAGAACAAAATATTTTCTAGTGAGGAAGCCCCACTACTTTGTTGGAGAATGGAAAAATTCAAGGAGACATTCATGTATGAAGACATCTTTGAAATTTTATGGATAGAGTTTTCTAGTGAGTTTGTGTGAATGGTTGCATATGATTGATGAAGCCCCACATCACCATTAAGGAGACAGGAAGACAAGTCAAATCTTAAATCCAGTAAATTTGGAGAGTTGCAATCACTTGGTTAATAAAGCAATAAACTTTCGAGGGGAGAAGGCAATGAAAGGATACATTATATCTTGTTTGTAGTAGAATTGTACTAGTTTTACTCAAAAGCTAAGGACTAATTTCAGAAGGGGTTTTGAGAGATATTGGTGAACACAAACCCTACAAGGATAAAAATGTTGTTGGTGTTCGGATCCACTTCATTATAATACATGTACTACATCCAAAATAAATGAAATAGACAAAAAGAGAAACTTATAGTGTGATGCCCAAGGCCCCAAATAGATTCATCGTGAAACTTTTTCCGTAATGGATACCAAAACAATTCTTATGATGACAGTGAATGCAAAATTTTTGGAGACATAGGAAATCTCTCTATCCTGGAAAGACTAGTGAAAGGCTTGTAGAATCACCAAGCTAAGGGCTGAACAAATCCTCATTCCCATGTTGAAAGGCATCATCTTCATCTTCTTAAAACTCCTCTTTTGATTATTTCGGTTCAAAGTTGTCTTCATCCTCGTCAGCTGAGCGATTCAGAGAGTAATTTAGAGATCAAACTTATCAACATCCTCCACATCTTCATATTCTGAATCCACTTCCTTAAGATAGTTTGTCATCGATCTTCAGGGTTTCATTTGCTAAAATCTCACTCCTGTGATCGCCTTGTTGCTTCAACTTTGAAGGATCATTTCAATATTCAGCTATCTCAGTCTTGGCCTTAGCAATTCTCTATTTCTTTTCAACAATTCCAGCACACTTCATTTGCAGAGTAAATGGTGTTACAAGCCATAAAACAATGCATAATAAGGTTGCCAATCCTTGCCACTCCCAGTATATGTTCTCTCCATACAGGTTGAACAATGTGCCTTTGGTATGTATGTATCACTTAGCATAAGAAGTAGCCATTATTTCCAAGTGTCTCATCCATGCACTCTTCAAAGGCTCTAGGTGGCCATTAATATCACCATAACCATGTAATATTTGAGCCTTTGTCAAATCATCCTAGTTGTAATAAATTGAAAAAGAGGGTCATATTGCTATTTACAGGCTGAGGATCTAGTTGGGAGGTTATTTCTTGTTTTCTCATTATACGCTCTTGACCTGGATAACATTCTACATCTCTAGAATTGTATAACTATTGTGGAGGACGCAACTTATGCATCCTCGACCACCAGGAGAGGACCTTCTGAGCTGCTTCAACTGAACACATAGTCTCTTGAATGTACAGAATGGATGGCCGATGTTTTTGAATCAGCCTATTCATGGATTGTTGTTGGGAGGCCATCCCTATGCCCCTCATATTATGGGATAGCACAATCATCTTTTAACCCCTGAGGGGGATGCTTTGGGAGATTAAAAGGGGAAAATTTTATTTTCCTCAGTCATAATCAATTCTTTCTTACAATACATTAGTTCTTCATGAATTTATTATTGATTACATTTTTTGTGAATCAACTATTGATTGAGGTTCACAAGGTATCAATGATCTCATTCTCACTTTTGGATTCGAGGGTGATACAAAATGTTACATGTAGATATTGAATATTGATAATGAAGGGTTATACAAATAGTTACAGGATTGATAATGAAAATGATGAGAGGAACTCATATCCTTCTCAACTCAATGGCACCTACCTCAAACCCTTGTAGGGTTCCACCCATAGATTGCACAAGGCCTTTGGATTGCAAAGCAAAGCAAGGAAGTCAATGTTTTAAAGGGAGAAGAAGAGATGTAACACCTCTAACTATCACAGACTCTTGTTAGGCATTTTCTATAACCAAACTCAAAGGATTTATCTCATGTTTTTTGTGCTTTTTACAATAAGTCAACCTCGTAGACCTACTTCAAAGGCACATTATCCTACATAATTTAACAACCTTTCAATGATAGAAATAGGCATGTGTATTTTGATAATGGTGGTGTCCATGTGTATTTTGTGTATCCTATTGAGGGTGATGGCAAATGTCTTACGTTTATAGCAACCTGCATGTGAATTTCGTTGATGATATTGACCTTATGTCTTTTATTGATATTGCATTAATGTATATGTTGATGGTGGTGAGCCCTTCGTATGGGCTTGGATATTTTGCTCATCATGGTTCCTAGTGGCTTTATTTTCATTGAAATGTATCTTATTGTACACAATTAAAATGACTAACGTAAACCACTAATTCATATTATTGCAGTACTTGGTTGGTAGTTATTTTTTTGTTCCCAGACTAAATTAGTCATTCACGTTAGTCATTTTGAGTTTTATTACTTATTAGCTAGTCTTATATTTTATCTTGGGACTAAATAGTCATTTATATTAGTCATTTTTAGTTGGGTCACTTAATATTGCTCATTTTTGGTAGTATTCCACTAGTAAAAGTTGTGGTGACTAACTTTTTTAGTCACCTAGTCACTAATTTCTCATTTTCTACTAGTGGTGCCTTCAAAATTTTATATGCCAGAACATAGAGAGCATAAGGTGAAATATAGAGGTTGATAGCTAGAGTATCTTATGGTCGACAACCCTACACAATCAAATTCCCAAGAACAATCTCTAAGCATTAGCTATTAAGCATCAACCATAGAAATTTATTTGGTTTGGGAATTTTCTCCAACTCTATAAACACACACATGCTTAAAATAAATTGTATACCATGTTCTCATTATAAATCCAAATGCCAATCCTTGAATTCTATGGTCTACTCAAGAAACCAAACACAAATAAAAGAGGAAGCTTTACATGGAATCAAAGGTATGAGAGTTAATTATCTTGTTTGCAATCATGGCATTACCTCAACAACAAAACGAGTCCAAATCTTGTCACTATGAGCTTCCATGGCCCCCTTTAAAATAATAAGCCCCAAGCCTCAAATGATGTCAACTATTTCAAGGAAGAGCCCCCGCTCCTCACAAAGCATCTACAATATTGGTGAAAACCAATATAAGATAACCATGGGGGATTCACTCAATGAACCTTTGACATATCACATGTGTTCGTGGCATATTAAACAATACCCTTAATTTTACTACATATTGGAAAATACCTCTAAAAATCACATTATTTAACCCCCTACCAATACAAACCCAATACACCTTCCCAATTTAAAAAACCCCTACCCTCACTAGATATTACAGGTATCCATTTTTTCATTAACATTTTTTACACCCCTTTATATTTTTTCATTAACTTTGAGCTCCATTTTTTATACCTTCCAATATAAAAACCATTTACCCCCTATATATCCCCCAATATTTTATGTCATTTTTTTCTCAATAAATATCCCCCAATATGAATGCATGTGATACAGTATTGCTCCCCTAGTGAATCCCCCATGAAGATAACATGAGAACATTAAACCATGTCTCAAAATAACAAAAATGAGTTGTTGAATGCAATATAAAAACCGTGTTAATCTAAGAAATTAACTGACCTCTATAAGCAATTCTCGGGGCTGACTCATGTTCTCCACTATGATAGGGCACCCCATAGTTTGAAGACCCAATTCCACTATTGAGCTTGCACCACTTTCTAGGTTACCTTTTGAAAGAAATCCACTATCCTTATCAAGCACCTACATAGTTTCCAAGCTAATAAACAATTATACTTGACTAGCAAGTTTACAATGATATTTTTCTTGTTTTAACTGTTGGAAGAAGCATTTTATCAATTGGAGCAAAATAATCATTGCATTGATGTGTTATAGACATTTTTGTGCCTTACATCTCTAAGCATGAAATGTCCATAAACCAAGGGATCCTAAGTCCCTAAAAGTGTTGTTCCGGCCCCTAAAGGAACAAGGTCAACAAATTACAGCTTCTCCCAGAAGTTCTCCACCAAAAACTGCTCAGAATCAGTCAAATCGGAATCATTTCAGCTGCTCCACTAGCTAGCTGCGTTACATAGCACCCAAGTACACTAGCTAGGTGCGTTGCAACGCACCTAAATGCACTACCATGGTGCGTTGAGCGGGAAATGACAAATGGCGGTGTCATTCCGCGAGGTGGACAAACAATGGAAGCTTCCAGAATCTTCCCCAATGACACTTGCCTCACTGAGTTCGACCAAGGATGAGTAAGAGGCTCTCAGTCTCCAAGTGGAAGCAAGAACTGACAGAGAGAAGCCACTAGTCAGATCATAAGCTGACTCATCCTCTTTTCATACATCTATATATGGATCCCTCATCCCAGAGATCCAGAGGCTGAAATTTTGTACATTGCAGAGAATTGCTGTTGGTTTTGAGATAGATATCAGAGTATTGGGTGATTTATGCTTTGTTGGAGGTGAAGAGGGGATTCCTTTGCTGGGAGGTTGATGCTGGATCAGGAATCATCGGTTGTAACTCTTCCTGGACCTTCTTGTTATATCAATAAAACTATTTGAGTTTCTCCTACATGCTTGTGTTTCATTGATGTTTGTTACATTTGTATGTTTAGCTTAAATCTGATCCTAAGCTATTTATGAATATAAATCCATGTCTTTGTGTAGTTTTCTTCTTCTGTGATCTTACAGGAACTTGGTGAAGCTGGGAAAGTAAGGGAGCAGGTAGCTGGAAGCTGTCAAAGAGAAGAGAGATTGGATCTAAGGACTAGCGCAAGACATGGGTTGGTTCATCCTATTCCTCTTCGTTTATAGTTCATAAAGAAGAATACAAAAGTAGTTTTCTCTGTTTGTTTCTAAGGCACTGTCACACCTTAGTGGGATAGGGTCATTCTGAATAGACACTTTTCCCATTAACAAGATGGCGACTCCGTTGGGGATCGTGTCTAGTTAGTTAGTTTGTGTTTCTCTTGTTATTTGTTTCATAAACACAGAAGTAGCAATCGAACTACATTTTCCATTATCAAATGCAAAGTAGACATCTGCTACTTCAATCCATTCACTGGATTTGTTTATGATTTGAACAGCTGATTCACAAATGATCTGATTACCCTTTGTGATAGCTCTTAGACCTCCTTTAAATCCACCCTCTGATTGTGCATTACTGATTGCTTTTACTCGGCCAAAAACCATAGATTAAACTGCAAACTGTGACCCAGAACCCGGATAGAATTCTCGTTTCTGCCCCAGCGCAGGCTCTGTGAAGAGATTCTGCATTTCAACGCAGTTCCCGAGAGGGCTACCTGCGCTGCAATCCAGTTTCTCTGTGTAACAGGTGCGCTGATCAGCCTAGCCCTGTGCAGCTGAGGTTCTTTGCTTCATTTTTTCAGTTTTGTCTCTGATTTTTGCAGCCTGTGATCAGTGTGTGTCTGTTTAAAAACCCCTTTTCTTTGCCTTAATTCTGCCTCCTTTGTACAAAAAGACTGTAGATGTTCTTTGTGTGTTTGTTACATCATTTACAGTTTTCCATTGAAAAAGTAGAATAGTCATACTGTCGTCCTTTGATTTAGATCTGTCGTAAGTGTCGATTTTGATCTTAGGAGAAAGTTTATTTGCTGTTGACAGTCGATTATGCTTTTACTTTTGCCTTTGGTTTGAATTTGTGACTTTCTAGTGTCGAAACGAGTATTTATTTCAAAATCATAAAGTGTCGTAATCTTCTTTACCTTTTGATTTCGAAAAGAAGCTTGTTTGTGTTTGTCACTTGAAAGCAAATTCAGATTTGTACATCAACTTTCTTTTTAGGCATCAATATTAAGAAAGTGAAAACAAATACATGCATATGTCCATTTGCATATTGATAGTCTGCTTGGATTGATTTAGGAAAAGTGAATTTACAGTGTGCTCTTTGCTCTTTGAGAAAAGATTGTGTCTTTCTTTTCCCCTTGTAGCTAGGATTTTCATTGCTGAAAAGAGATAAAAGTTTGCTTATCATCTTTAGATTGCATTTTAGGAATTATATCTACATCTCGTGGTGATCCCAAAAGGCAAACTTCTAAGAAAGATCAACTTAAAATAAATTGAATGAATCTAACAACGCTTTGGAACTTAACGCACAACATTTAGAGGTCTAGGCTAGAGACGTATTTCGGCGTCGTAAAGCCTGGTAACTGTTGTCCTCACTGATGGTTGGGTGATTCCTCCAATTTGAGACGATAAGTGCCAGTACGGACTTGTGCTCCCACGTACCGTCGAGTATATATTGGGAGACCCCTATAGGCTTAAAACCTTTTATCCATAGGAAGCCGTGTCGGCCGCCCTACTGATCGCAATGCACCGAACACAGCATTCGGGAAGATTGACTGTCGTACCGTAAAAAGTATTCTGAAGTTTTGCGATTGGTTTGGTACTCCCTCTACCTAGATCTCTAGAGCAGTCCCTTTCGTTCCTTTTCAGACTCCTTAACGGAAAAGGTATATCTGAGCACTTGTCACTTCAGGCTCATTAAAAATCGAAGGAGACTAGAGTCATCTTTTGTTTTTTCTCGACTCTTTAAAACTAAAAAAACAAGTTGTGTCAAAGCGTCTAAAAATTTATTTTAAACGGAATATTCATACCCTTTTCCTACGTTGATCTTAGGTTGAGAAAATGGAGTCTACCAACCAAGGAATTCCCCTTGGTGGAAATCCTAGTCCCTTCTCCTCTTGGGGAGATGTTGGTGCACCCCATATGGCCACATTGTCGCTTCCAGGACTGAAAATTGGCTTGCCAGTATGGCTCTTCTCAACCAATGTCGTTCAGAACACCACTATTCCTGAACAATCGAATCAGCAATTAGATGAGTCCAGAGTTGCCCACCAACCTTCTACTTCCTATAATTCTTCCTCTCCTCATTCCTCTTCGCTTGATGGGGCTGGCAAAGCCAAAAGTCAGGTTCCTAAGGAGAAGAAGGAGAAGAAGAAGAAGGAGCCAAAGGCGAATGGGGGAAAACGAGTTTCGTCTAACGAAAATCCACACACTGCACCGACCAGGCCTAAATCGCCATGTGTCATTTGCAAAGGAGACCACTTTCACAGAGATTGTCCTTGCATCCCTCGGATACTAAGGGACTGGTCTCCTCGTTTGCACAATCCGATGTCATCAACCTCTGATGATCATGTTGAAAGCACACCGTCAACTAGCGAAAGTGAAGCCCTAGGACAAAAAGGGAAAGCTAGATTTCCCTGTAAACTGTGCGAAGGCAATCATGCCGTCCACCGTTGTCCCTTCTTAGACGAAGCGAAAAGAGTTTTGGATGATCGTCCGATTTCACCGTTACGACTTCCTCCTGGATATAAAAAACTCTTGCCGAGTCCGTCGCTAGTTGAGAATCCAGCTGGCCCGCTCAAGTGGTCGGCTGAAGTGCCTATCATCGAAGATAAACCATCTGAATCTATACCAGACGAAAGTCAAAAGGTCGAGGCGGCAGTTGACCCGGTCTTGCCTTCAGAGATTTTATCTTCGGATGATACAGTCACTGAAGAGAACAAGGATAACACCGTCCAAATTCTCTTCATCAACACAGACTCCGACGAACATGGGGGAAATCTACCCATTCCCTTACCACAGGAGGGAAGTTCGTCAGAGCCATACCCGGCCATCTACTCGGCCCCACCTCCAAGCAACCTAGTTGTCTCCTTCGACTGGAATCAACTAGGCAGACCCCGTTTACCAGCAAGCATACCATTCCGAATTATCGTTCAAATATATAGAATGGTCATGGCTGGTACCATCATAGATGAGGGGGCTTCTGTGAGTATCCTTTACTCTACTGCTTGGAAAGCGCTTGGTTCGCCATCGCTTTTGCCTGAGATGAGAAATCTGACAGGATTTGATAAAGGAACCAGTCGACCTTTAGGGATCCTTCCCAATGTGCCCATAACATTGAGAGGGAAGACAGTTCAAATGAATGTAATGGTAGTTCAAGGACCCTTGGATTATAACCTACTCCTTGGACGAGACTATATTTATTTCATGGGAGCCATCATCTCCTCACTCTTTAGAGTAATGTGTTTTCCGCACGAAGGAAGAGTGGTCAAGCTCATGGACCAGCTTTCATTTCCAGGATCACGCATAGCAAATAGTCATATACCATCCCTAAATGGTCTCTTCACGCAAGAAATGTCTCAATCCCCAGTCCGTCCTCCCGATGAGCGCGAGTAATTCGGAGGGATATGACTGAAACCCAGGGGGCATGCATCCTGGTCTGCTTTGCCAGGAAAACTTCGGGTATAGGGTAGGTTTCCGCGGGAGAATATGACTAGCCTGTACCCCGTCCGTGATTGGAAGAGGGGTTATTCTAGAACAAGATTCTCTTGTCAAAGTTATGTGAGTTGACAGAACTGAGTCACTCGCCTTTGTTTATCTCAGTAGACATCGCCAGAGAAGTGTTTTGTTTGCACCGCGAATCGAACAATCTTTGGGTGACCTGTAAGAGGTAGGCCTCTCCCGGTAAAAAAAATGTTTTATTGGACTAAAGAAGGGGTAACCTTGAAACCATACTTTATACCTGGGGGCATGCAAACCTTTTGGAGTGCAAGTGAGGGGTGGCTATTTATTTTTTTAAATTTTTAGGACCTCTAACCCTTTAAACTCGTAGGATTAGTCGTCACCTAACTTGCATGAAGAAAGGATGTGGGGCAAAAATCTAAAAGTTTCCGTTTTATATGATACATTCGTATCATATGACTGGATTTATTGAGCAGTTTTAGCACATAGTTCAAGCTCGTTAAAAAATAAACATAAGACATGAGCAAATTTTTCCACCCGCGTTTAAGCTCGTTAAAAAATGAACTATTCCCCGGTAAATAACCACCGTGAATGAAGCATTTCAGCCATTAAAGCGCTGGTCGTGTTTGCACCGTCACCTCCACTTTTCCATTGGCCGATCATTCACCTCCATTTGATTGTTTACCCATTTTGAGGAACAGCTGCGAAGAGTGATTTCACTAGCCATCCTTGTGACACTGTCGTGATTGGAAAATTCCAACCCTTACCTAGAATCAGCTGCTACCCTTTTTATCACTCGTTCCTCAAAAGACGAGTCTTATTTAAGCTCTTTTCAACTGACTCGTAAAATATGAAAAGATTGTCGAGTTTTGGCCTTCCAGCTCGTTAAAGCAACCGGAAGTGCTATCCCTCCTCTAGATTTTAATCTTTTTGGACCTGAGGGATTATTGCACAAAAAGATCGAGCGCTTGTTTTGTTCAGCTCGTTAAAACTATCGAAAATTCATCCCTTCTGTATTGTTTTATACTTTTTCGGACTTAAGGGATTAGATGACGAAAAAGGAATTTCGGAGTTACCTTTACCTACCTTTTCAGACTCTCTAAAAATGAAAAGGACCGAGTTATCTTTGTCGTTAAACTCGTTAAAAAGATTAATAGCGACAAACTTGTCTTTAGACGGGAACGAGTTTCACTATCGCTAGGCTCGTTAAAACATAGCAATGGGTTTGCCCGAAGGGAAAATTATAGAACAAGAATATGTTATCCTCCTCAAGCTTGACAAAAATAAAGAGGTACTGGTCAGCAATGACTGGGGAAAAATTGGGAAGAAACTCAAAGAATCTTTATTGGTAGCAAGTCGCTCTTGAACATGACACTTCCACTTCGTGCCTGAGTCAGGTTGGGTTGTTTCATTCACCGGTCACATCACCATGGTCACGCCATACCATCCACATTTGGGGTAAATGCTACCAATCCATCACATAAGTGTCGCCGACATGTTCAAAAGAAGTCATCCAGAGAAGTCATCCGTGTCCTATCCACTACCATACATTACACTTCATTCTTTCATGACCGCCATCCTAAACCATATATCATCAGATCGTTTCCACCTCCATCAAAATCATTTGCTCTGTTCCGTGTCATTGATGTGGGATTCATCAAGGCCCTCCTTTGACGAATCGCTTCTTGTCGACACCAGCTCATTATCCAAGAAGTTGATCTAGGAACACCCCCTTCAGTACTTTGAAGCTTGCATGCCTCAATGGCAAGTTTCTCACTTCCGGCGACAGGTATACATCAATGACCTTCGACCGAAAGATTTTGCGTGGTGTTCGACGCCAGGTCCTTTATTCACACCACGTGAATTGTACTGCAGTACTTTGAGGGTCATCATCATTATCGGTGATTCCTCTCGCGCTTGTTAACAGTTTACATCATTGACTGGTAATCAAGCGATGTCTTTCCATGTTCGACTTCAAAACATTTCTCACATGGATCGACTTGTACTTCGAGTGAAGATCGGACGAGATTGAAGACCCCGGATCTAGTTTCATCCATCCGGGCTGCGATATATATTTAGGAGAATAAAGACATTGAAATGTACAGCGTTGCAGCACAGATAATCATCCTACCAAAAGGATGATGGCTCTATCAGAATCATCAGTCTACCATCAGACGATTGTCTATCCTATGTACATGAAAATGAATTTATAAAGTTGAGCGTGGGAATGCCCGCCTCAGCTAGATCATGAAAATAGTATGAAGATAATGTATTGTATTGTATCTTATTACAGGTCTCCTCCCAGCATTAAAAGAACTTCGGATCCTCCTAATAAAGCATTTCACCCGATAAACGGCCTCATACTTTAGGGGGCAACTGTTATAGACATTTTTGTGCCTTACAGCTCTAAGCATGAAATGTCCATAAACCAAGGGATCCTAAGTCCCTAAAAGTGTTGTTCCGACCCCTAAAGGAACAAGGTCAACAAATTACAGCTTCTCCCAAAAGTTCTCCACCAGAAACTGCTCAGAATCAGTCAAATCAGGATCATTTCAGCTGCTCCACTAGCTAGCTGCATTGCATAGCACCCAAGTACACTAGCTAGGTGTGTTGCAACGCACCTAAATGCACTACCAGGGTGCGTTGAGCGGGAAATGACAAATGGCAGTGTCATTCCGCGAGGTGGACAGACAATGGAAGCTTCCAGAATCTTCCCCAATGACACTTGCCTCACTGAGTTCGACCAAGTATGAGTAAGAGGCTCTCAGTCTCCAAGTGGAAGCAAGAACTGACAGAGAGAAGCCACTAGTCAGATCATAATCTGACTCATCCTCTTTGCATACATCTATATATGGATCCCTCATCCCAGAGATCCAGAGGCTGGAATTTTGTACATTGCAGAGAATTGATGTTGGTTTTGAGATAGATATCAGAGTATTGGGTGATTTATGCTTTGTTGGAGGTGAAGAGGGGATTCCTTTGCTGGGAGGTTGATGTTGGATCAGGAATCATCGGTTGTAACTCCTCCTGGACCTTCTTGTTATATCAATAAAACTATTTGAATTTCTCCTACATGCTTGTGTTTCATTGATGTTTGTTACATTTGTATGTTTAGCTTAAATCTGATCCTAAGCTATTTATGAATATAAATCCATGTCTTTGTGTAGTTTTCTTCTTCTGTGATCTTACAGGAACTTGGTGAAGCTGGGCAAGTAAGGGAGCAGGTAGCTGGAAGCTGTCAAAGAGAAGAGAGATTGGATCTAAGGACTAGCGCAAGACACAGGTTGGTTCATCCTATTCCTCTTCGTTTATAGTTCATAAAGAAGAATACAAATGTAGTTTTCTCTGTTTGTTTCTAAGGTACTGTCACACCTTAGTGGGATAGGGTCGTTCTGAATAGACACTTTTCCCGTTAACAGGATGGACAATACATAAAGAAGCACAAGAAGATTGAAATTGCAAATGTAAATCCCCAATATATCAGAATGGCAATGTAATATTTTAAAGCGCCAGTAAACACCAAGAATGGAGGTGAAATACCAGTCTAGTTGTAGAAATTGTACCTTGGTCAAGTTGTTGTTATAGTTGACGTAGGATTTTTTTGGTTTCCCATGTTGCAAAAAATGTAAGGGTAGTTGTGAGGGCATGATAGCTAAGGAGTTCTAGAGCATGCTACGAAATGAAAAGGCATGCTAACACATGCTAGAAAATTTTGTGGTTTGACGGTTTGATTTAATTTTATGGTGTTACTTTTATTGTCCTCTTTGTATAGCACTATTTTTCCTAGTTTGGAACATTATAGTCAGCGAGTTCCAGGTGTGCTAAGGAGGGAGTAAGAAGGTATGCTATGCATTGCTGCCAAGGCATGCTAGAGAGCTAGGGAAGCATACCAAGATGTGCCAAGCGCCAAGGTGTGCCAATGCGTTCTAAGGAGTGTTAGGGAGTGCCAAAGAAACATAAGGGAGAACTAGGTCAAAATGCATGGAAATGAATGAATAAGAGTGTGTGACAGGGAGTGTCAATGAGTTCCAAGTGTGCTAAGGAGAGAGTGACATGGTATGATAGGTTGTGCTAACTCATGCTAGATTGCTAGGGCGACATGTAGCCAAGATGTTCCACATGCCAGGGTGTGTCAACATGTGCTAGGACATGTTAGGGAGTGTTGGGGAAACACAAGGGAGCACTAGGTCAAATTAGTGCATGCAAATGAACAAATAAGAGTTTGTGACAGGAAGTGTCGGTGAGATACAAGTGTGTTGAGGGAGTAGCAAGGTATGGTACGCAGTGCTAAGGCATGCTAGAGGCCAGGGAAACATGCCAAGATGTGTCAAGTGCTAGGGTGTGCCAAAGCATGCCAGGGAGTGTTATGGAGTGCCAAGGAATGCAAGAGTGCCAAGGCAACATACCAAGATGTGCCATGTGCCAGGGTGTGTCAATGTGTGCCAGTGAATGTTAGGTAGTGCCACAAAAACACAACAGAGAACTAGTTCAAAATTCATGGAAATGAAGATATAAGAGTGTGTGATAGGGAGTGTCAACACGTTCTAAGTGTTCTAAGGAGGGAATGACAAGGTTATATGCTAAGTTGTACCAAGGCATGATAGAGTGCCAAGGCATGTAAGAGAGTGCTAGGTTGTGCTAGAGAGTGCAAAGCATGCCAAGAAATGTAGGGGATGCTAACACATGCCACATAGGGCTAAGGGATTGTTAGACGTGCCATGTGTTATGGCATGTCAAGATGTAAACTGTGTTTCTTAGTTGTTTTATGGCCATGGTTGGATGCGATCCTTGAATTGGTAACTTATTAAGTGGGATGAATTGAGATTAGACATGAGTAGCCTAAGATGTGTTATAGGAAGTGATTAGGTGAACAAGGCATGGTCTAGTTGTAGTAACTATAACTTGGTTAATTTGTTTTAGTTGGGGCAGGACTTGGTTGGGTTCCAACCAAGTCTAAAAAAAGTAAGGGTAGTTGTGATGGAATGATAGCTAAGGAGTGTTAGGACATTCCAAGGAATGAAAAGGTGTGCTAACACATAGAAGACAATGTCAATGGATGGTGAGGACTGTTAGGGAGAGTCAGGGGAACACAAGGGAGAACTAGGTCAAAATTCTTGGAAATGAAGAAATAAGAGTATGTGCCATGGAGTGTCAGTGAATTCCAAGTGTCCCAAGGATTAAGGGTTTTAGGAGAAGTTCAGAATAGGAATTGCAAGAGGCAAGCCTATGGTTGTGATAAGGCGTGGACAAAGCAATTTCAGAGAAAGGTAAACTTTGGGTTGGGCACAATATTGTTTTGCTAATGAATTGGTTGGGTTCCCAAATAGCAAAAAAAGTAAGGTTATCTGTGAGGGTGTTAGCATCAATCAGTTCAGTCTATCACCGGTGATAAAATGTTCTCTTACAAGGTTTTGTTAGGCTTTCAAGTCAAATTTTTGTCATTTCAGTGAGCCTTCAAATAAAAATTTGGTCACCGGCTAGTGTGTCTAGGGCTATTTCCACTCTCTCAAGAATTTCATATGCCACTCACTTTCATCTCTCAATTGAGTCTACCATCATGAAAACATCATTAATATCACTTCAATCACATCATCATGGTCTCCATTCAACTCAGTGTCACCATTAGATCATTAGGGTTAAGGTCAGAAAATCAGTCATTTCATGTATAAGTCCGACAAATGAGGAGTAGCAATAGATAAATTTGTTCAATAACAATTGATTTCAAATGTAATTTATATTTTTAGATGTAATAACGTTCCTAAGGTTCTAAAGTTACAAGAAGAGGTCCTAAGGCTACAAAACTCAAAAACAAAGTGAATTGGTGAGGGCCATCCTACCTCATTAATCACTTAGACACCAAAACCAAATTATAAAAGCACATGGAGGAGCTCATTCACACTCATTTTCACTTATCTACCATCCTAGCATCGAGATCCTCCCTCTCCTTTGCAAAAAATTGTGATTCCATATTCCTCACTGGAAAAAAATTGACTCTCACTATGCACAAAGAGCCTTCGTTGCGCACCTGGATAGCATGCTACGCACCTAGATACCATGTTGTGCATGGGGTAGAGTTGTCAAAAATTGTTGTTTGACTACCAAATTCATTTTTCAAAGCTCCTTTTTAGTCATTTCATCCTCCAAGATCTATAAAAAGTAAGTTGAATCATTTGCATTCCCTCCTTTGCCTCATATGTCAAGAAAATGATCAATACTTCTTCTTCTAGGGTTTACATGATTACCATGGTCTTGATCCTCAAATGATGAGTTGTTTCCCTAAAACCTATATTCCTTGTCCCTATACCTCTATTTATAGCTAATACACCATTTCCATCTATCACAAAGCCTTATCCCCTCAGTTTCTATCATTTTCCCTAAACCCTAATCTACCCTATCTATTTCTAGGATAGGCCTATGTTTTGGCCTTTTCCACCCCCTCCCCTCACTCATTTACCAAAATTCCTTTTTCCCCTACTCATGGACATAATACCCTACCCTCCTAAATTTCATTACAAATTTAGGCAACTCCTAAGTCCATCATACCACCTCATTTCCTCACAGCATCAAATTTCACTTTTTTTGCTTACCTTTCACCTAGGGTTTGAAGTACGGAGCCTGGCTCATCATCATTAGAGAAGAGGAAGTAAAAAAAGGGGGTAAAGATACTAAGGTTTGAGCCCTCTAATTGCAATGAAATCACCTCCTCCCCATTTTTCATGAAATGCTTTGAAGATGTCTATTGTTTAGGGTTTTGTCAAAGAGTGCAAGAAGTAGGTTACCACGAGCATCTCACATTTATATTTTCCCTCACCTTGAAGAAAGAAAAGATCACCATTGCAGGGACTGATTTCATGTTTTCAATGGGTGCCATCTCTCAAGCTACATGCATACCAAGCCATGGTGAAAACTGGTTCAAAGTCATGAACCTCGACCTAGACGAGTACAAACCCTACTTGAAATCACAATACAAAGGATCTCACTCACATGTTTTCCCATTCAGATACTTGTTGGAGAGATATGCACCATTGATGAAGGTTGTCATGAATTTCTTCATATGTGAGGGAATATTTTCTAGGCTATATCAGTACCAAATAAGACTGCTCATGCACTTTACAGCTACCAAGTCTCTAAATTTGTCTAGGTACTTGTATAAGAGCCTAACCAAAATGTATGAAAGGGTGAAATTGAAAGGAAAAGTGCATTATCCCAAATGAAAGAGAAGGACATGAAATGGGACACCTTCATTGAGGCAGCCTTGAAAACACATATAACCACTTCACCAAGCCAACACTAGACCATTTCAGTACAACCCATAGAGGTGGGTTCATCAAGGAAACATGATGAGGTTTCCAAGGCACGTAGGCCTGAGGCGACCAAGACATATAAGGGAGGCAGAAGCCTTTTGTTTTCTCCTCAAATTGAGGAAGGGGCCAAGCCTGCTACATCAAAAAAACAAGGATCACCATCACATCATGAGGATTCTTTGCATGATGAGGAGCCCATTGAGCATGACTTTGACGTAGTTGACTTGGAGGCACATGATGAGAATAAAACCCTGCAACAATTCATCAAAGAAAAGGATTCTCAAATCATGGAGCTCAAGGAAAATTTGGAAAGGGCCAAATTCATCATTTCATTCCTTGAGCAAGAAAACAGTCAACTTAAGGCAAAACAACTAGTCATGAAGAAAGATAAATTCAAAGCCAAGAAACAAGAGATGAAAGGAAAGGCAATGGTGGACCATGAGGACACTGAACAACATGAAGGACATGTGGCAAGGAAGAGACCAAGGAAAATGGGTCTTAGGAAGGCACTTCAAAGGGAAAGAGAACAAAATCCACCAATGGAATAATTGACCTTTGAAGAGAGGATTGGCTTGAAAAGTAAATTTCCACCTTGAGAAGATCCTTGACAAGGCCAACAAGGATAAAAAGTTGCAAAATAAACTGGCCATCCATTATTACACAAGGAATCAGGTTGCCAAGGTCAAAATCAAGCAGTTGAAGGAAAAACTCAAGGAAACCTTAATCAGACAAGAGGAGAAGGGTAAGTTAGATTTCCTTGTTGATGCATACATGATTGCATAAAACACCTCATCAGGCATCTCTATAAATATTTTGGGAGGATTTGGATAAAATTTTGTGTTTTGGTGCAGACTGGTGCAGACTTGCAATTTTTTAGCAATTTTTTGTCTAGGAGCGCAGCGAGCTCACACTGCGCTTCTTCCTAAAGGCTCCACATGATGGAAACTCAGAATTTTTGGAAATATTATGACCCCCTCTCAAAACCCATTTTCCCAATTTCCTGTTCTGGGCTTATTTTTTTAGAAATTTGCAAAAAAGAGGCCAAAAATCACCTTTCTGCCCCTCTTTTTTCATGATTTCATTGCACACCTGGAGACACCTTGGAATAATGGCCTTATATCAGCCAAAAATGGGTCATTTTCAGTTCACAAATACTCTAAAGACATCTACACTCTCCCAGATTTCCAGAAAAGGCTTCATATCTAGATTTGGACTTCAAAAGGGCACTCAAAAATGGCCTCCAACAACTCATTGCACACTTGTAAATTTCTGAGATGTTTGTAAAATTTTCACTGTGTAATTTTTTGTAATTCCTAGTTTGACTTTGGTAAAAGTCAAAAGGGTGAAGTAGGTGAATGTGAGGGGTAAAAGTAAATGTAAATAATGGGTTTTTAGTCCTTTTAAGTTGTTTTGGTATAAATTTGACCTCATTTATGAGAGAGGTTGGAATCAAAGTTAATTGTAGAAGTTTTTTAACTTCCTTAGACATTAGGGTTTGGTTAGAACACCTCATGGAACAGTTCCTAGAGTCATGGATTTGACACCTGAGAGTGGGAGATGTCGTTTTGGTATTTATGTATCATTTTCTCAGTGATAGAATGGTTTGGATTTCAGAGGAGAGATTTATTGTAGCTTGTACTTGGACATTTTCTAGAAATCAAAGGACGCAGTCATAGTTTGCAACTATTATCTAGGAATTCATGTGCAGTAAGTTTGTGATGTTATTTTTTCTCTGTTACAGCTTTATATGAAAGATATTCATATTCTCTTTCCATTCATCAATTCTTCAATGGTTTTCCTTACAATTTATAAACAAAATTATTTGCATAAAGCTTTGTTTTGATGGAAAAATCATTATCATGTGTTACTTTCTTTCTTGTTTAATGAATTCATGTTTCATGCTCATTAAGACCTTTTGCTTCTGATAAACACTACATTACGCCGAAAAACCCTAATATACATCAAAAAAGTAATGCTACATTTCTCCTTTATATCTTTGTCGTTGTAACCCTTTGATCCTCTAACCTAGCTACCTGGTTTTTCTCCCTTATCCAGCAACAAAACCCTAAATTTTCCAAAACCCACCTGAGCCTAGCTATCTAGCAATCCTCTACATTCCATTCATATCTTGGCTATGATTTCATAGAGAGGGCCCTCTCTATTTTGGTAGGGCTAGCTAGCAAACTAGTATATTGGTATGTGGTTACCTCTGTTGATCTCCTCATCAGCCTAGGACATTGTGGAGGATAACAGAGGGCATAACAACTAGGGAGTTCCAAGGTGTTCTAGTGAATGTAAGGTTCCCAAGTATTGGAAAAATGTAATTCTAGTTGTGAGGTCATGACTACCGAGGTGTGTTAGGGAATGCTAGGGCATTCTAACATGTGCCAGATAGTCTGAAGACCTGTCAAACAAGCTAATATGTGCCAGGTTCTAACGAATGTCAAGATGTACAAGGGTGTGACAATGCATGTCAAGGACTATCAAGGCAAAAAAAGGGAGGAACAAGTTAAACTACAAGGAAATGTCCACATAATAAGGTTAATAAGTCATCAATTTACCTTTTCCAGGAGGGGCATGCTAGGCACACCAACACTGGGTGCCAATAGGTGCCAAGTGCCAAGTGCCAATGTGCGTCAAGGAGTGTGATGAATGCTATGAAGTGGCAGAGCATATCGAAGAGTGCTAAGGTGTGCTAGAGAGTGCCAATGCATGTTGATGAGTGTTAGGGAGTACTAAGACAAAACAAGGGAGCACTAGGTCAAAATGCATGGAAGTGAATGAATATGAGGGTGTGCCGGGGAGTGTCAATGAGTGCTAGCTGTCATGCCAAGGAGGGAGTGACAAGGTATGCTAAGCACAGGTAAGGAATGCCAGGGAATATCAGGGACTGTCAAGAAGTTCTAGCATGTTCTAGGTAGTTCGAGGGGTGTGCTAACATGTGATAAATAGTGCCAAGGCATGCCAGGTGCTAAGACATGCTAGGATGTGCAAGGTTCCAGAGTATGCCAATATGCGTCAAGGAGTTTCAAGCAAAAAGAAGTAATAACCAAGCTAAAATGCAAGGAAATGAACACATAAGAGGGTTAATAAGTCAATACTTTATCTTTTTCAAAAGGGGCATGTTAGGCACACTAATATTATGTTCCAATACATGCCAACTGCCAATTTGTGCCAAGTGCTAATGCTTATCAATGCAATATTATGCCAAGGTGTTCCAAGGCATGCTAGGGACTACAGGGCATGCCAACATATGATAGGGGAGTGCTATTCTATACTAGGGCAGGCCAACATGTTCTTGGGCAACCTACTCATGGCAAGATGTTCTAGGTGCAAAGATGTTCAAGGTACAAAGATGTTCCAAGACATGTGAGGTGCCAAGGAATGTTAGTCAGGGAAAATTTTAAGAACCCCCCCTAAATTTACATGTATAATAAATGGGCAAATCTCCATGGTATATAGGAAAAATGGAAGGCGATTTTATCAATAATATGATATGTATATATAATTTTTTGGCGAATCTCTCACCAGGCATGGCGAATATTTTACTCAATTATAAAATCTTGTGTTTATTGAATACACAAATGAAATCATTGCATTTCTTTAAAATATCTTTTGAAATCAAAATTACCGAAATTACATATCGATAACCTAGTGGGTGTAGGATAAAATTCACCCATGCCATTCACACAAAGCATGACAAAATACCTAATACTATATATAAAACCAAGAAAAATTCAAATTCATCACTTCTAGGGACCTCGTAACCACCCTGCCAATACACAAGTATGTTCCTGTTTGCAATTAGAAAAATTACCCAAATTACAATCTGTTTACTCCAGCATATGTTGGAAAGTTCTAGAAGGATGACTAGTGCAATCAATCCATTCCTTTTAGCCCTGGATTTGTTTCAGTTTAAAACAAAAGTATACAAATATACTTGTCCAATGTCTATGCTTTAACCATTCACCTTAAGATGTTTTTACAATATAATTTCCTAAGTCTATTTAATATCTTCATTATCATAAAAACCAACCTATATCCATCTTAACTCCACATCTACCACTCTTAGGGGGATGAAATCTATTTATCCCTCTGAGCACTTGGTAGACCCAGAATTAAGATGGATCTAAGATGACAGAATTTCCCCTTTAAATAGTCTATGCTCACATGAATACCATGGTATTACCATGGATCAATACCATGGTTTATCATAAACCTGGAGCTTAAAAATTACTATTAGTAATTTATAAAAATTAATAAAATTAATAGTTGATTTTTATTTTATTTTTTATTTTAACCAAGCTAAAATGTTTAACATACATTAAATTACAACATCCATTTTTACTCTTGATTGGATCACTCTATGCTAGTTTTCATATCATGATATTTGATACCTCTCGGGGGTTAGTATATCCAGAGTAAAGATGGATCTATGATGGTTTAATTCCACCATTTAAATAGGCTACATTCCAGGTGAATACCATGGGTCAATACCATGTGCCATTTTGGTGAATACCATGGGTCAATACCATGTGCCATTTTTATTTTTATTAATACTAATATTAGGGTTAATAATGTTTTTTTGCATGGTATTAATAACAATCTAGTCCATGGTATTCGTCCCATAGTATTTTGCCCATAGGTTTCACCTCAATATAACGCATTTTTTGAGTGTGCGTAAATACAAGGTGACTTATGGAGTAAATATAAAAAAATGTTTTATTTGTTTACCATACCTCTCGTTTATTTATATTTTTATTAATTTACCATACCTCTTTTACAAATATGGTATTTGGCCCATAGGATTCACTTAAATAAAACCTCTTTCTTGAGCCTTCATAAATAGAACGAGGGTTATGGACTAAATATAAAAAGAGGTTTTACTTATTTACCATGCGTCTAGTTTATTTATATTTTTATTTATTTACCATACCTTTTGAGTAAGTATAAAATGACGTTTTATTTATTTACCATACCTCCACTTTACTTATATTTTTATTTGTTTACAACCTTGCATGTATATAAGGTGACTTATGGAGTAAATATAAAAAATGTTTTATTTATTTACCATACCTCTCATTTATTTATATTTTTATTAATTTACCATACCTCTTTTATAAATATGGTATTTGAGCCTTTGGCCCATAGGATTCACTTAAATAAAACCTATTCTTGAAAATGGGCGAATGGATTCACTTAAATAAAACATATTCTTGAAAATGGGCAAATGGAATGTTATAACTCCTAATTTCAAGGGCTAAATTTACCTTTTTTACCCTCTCCCTTAAAATAAGGTGGGCTATTTGAGGTGATTTGTAAAAATGTACTATGATAAAAAATATTCGCCCACTAAAAATTTAAAACCCCTTAATTTCGCCAAAGGGCGAACATTCGCCCCTAAAATTTTCTATGATGTTAGTCTATTGTTCCAAAGCATGTTAAGTTGTGCCATGAGTGTTGAGGAGTGCTACGTCTCTATCATTAAAAGAATTGACGGAGATTTATTATGTATTAAATAATATAGTTCCTAGACACACTAGTGGAACTTTATTTAAAGGAAATTTGCTAGATAATAAATATAATAGAGATGATTCATGTGTTGACTCATAGAAAACTATATTCTTATGACTTGAGGGAAATGATACACACTAATTACTTCTTAAAAAATTGACTGACTATTGTAACCACTATGACATTGGACACATAATGAAAAATACTCCACAAAAATGGTCTTAAATCGTTATCTTTTGACAAAAAATATAGTAGCAGGTACATAATGTCATAAAAAACTCATTGGAATGATCAATGATGACGAACATTTTTTGACCATCACCAAAAGTAACCAAAAAGAGAATTGGCGAGGGTCAATAAAACATTGTCACTAGAAGTGCCACCAAAGAGAGAATTAGTGATGGGCCTTTAACGACCCTCACCAAAAGTGTCACCAGAGAGAGAATTAGTGACGGGCCTTTAACGACCCTCACCAAAAGTGTCATTGAAAATGGTTTTGGTGACAAGCCTTAAAGGATCATCACTATATACACTTACAACAATGATTTTTTAAATATCGTCACCATATGAGACATTGATGACAGACCTTAAAAGGTCCCTCATAGGCATGAAGCGCCATCAAAAACTCAGTGGAATGATCAATGATGACGAACATTTATTGACCATCACCAAAAGTAGCCAAAAATATCATTGGTGACGGTCAATAAAAGATCATCACTAGAAGTGTCACCAAAGAGAGAATTAGTGATGGGCCTTTAAGGACCCTCACCAAAAGTGCCACCAAAGAGAGAATTAATGATGGGCCTTTAATGGCCCTCACCAAAAGTGTCATTGAAAATGTCTTTGGTGACAAACCTTAAAGGACCATCACTATATACACTTACAACAACACCTTTTTAAAAACTGTCACCATATGCGACATTAGTGACAGACCTTAAAGGTCCGTCAGAGGCATGACCCTCACCAATGACCTTTTTTCTTGTAGTGTTTGGTGGCGATTCATGCCATCCAAAGGTTTCGACACTATATCCTTTTATGGAAAACCACCATGATTTCTGATTGCAACCCCATGACATATATACTGACTCGTCAGTTGTTAGGGGAAAAATACTCCAAATGGATCATCATCCTACAGGAGTTTGATTTGGCATTTACTATTGCCAAATCAGAGAAATCACTTGTCTTTGTTGACTTAATATGTACTCTTCTGTCTGCAAGCACCCCAATTGATTTCCCTAAGCAGATACCTGATGAAACTTTGTTTCTAATCAACACTCTTGACCCCTAGTATGGAGACAATATTGTTTATCTCCAAACCCATAATTGTTAATCTACGTTGTCCTGATCCAACCGACATCGCATCTGGCATCAATCCCAACCCTATCGGATCATCGGAAATACATTGTATCGGGCCGGTGTGGACTCTATCCTTTGCAAATGTCTCACCCTTGAAGACGTTGAGCAGGTCTTAAATGATTGCCACTACGGTTCCTATGGTGGTCATATGTCTGGATATGTCACTGCTTAGAAGATCCTTCACACCAGTTATTTCTAGCCTTCTATATTTAAATATTACATTCTAGCTTTCCAAAAATGCCATGAATGCCAGATTTTCAACTGCAAGCAGCGCGCCCCACCCGCACCTGTACACCCAGTAATTACCATTGGCCCATTTTCCAAGTGGGGCATTGATTTCATGACATGTAACCCTCACTCAGCTGGGGGGCATGGTTATATCATTGTCTCCATCAACTATTTTATAAAATGGGCCAAGGCGATGCCTACATACAATGTTGACGATATTACTGTTGCGCAGTTCCTTTTTAACCACGTTATAGCACATTTTGGTGTCCCTCAAGCTATCGTGACTAACCATGGATCACATTTTTGTTAGCACACAATGGAAGAGATAACTGCTCAGTTGGGCCTTCGACATGATAGCTCACTTCCATATTATCCATAGGCCAATGGCAAAGTTGAAGCAGTCAATAAGGTTTTGATTACTATGCTTCAGCGTATTGTTGGGAAGCACTGAAAAGATTGGCATTTAATGCTATTCTCATCTCTTTGGGCTTACCAAACTTCTGCTAAGAGGAAACTCTTCCAATCGAATGCGAAATCCCTTCACTTAAGCTAGTTATCGAACTTCTTCCAAATACATTGCCTGAAGAGGAACAACTATTGTATCTTGAGAGACTGGACGAGACTCGTTGCATCACTGCGATGGTCATTGAAGCTTAAAATAAAAGGGTCAAAGCTCATTTTGACCAAATCATTTCTTCTTGCACTTTCATTGAAGGCAACTTGGTCCTTCTTTATGATCAAGCCAATAATAAGTTGGGGGCAGGAAAGTTCGACCCTATGTGGCATGGGCCTACATTGTCAAGCGTGTCTTACAAAAAGGTGCCTATGAGCTCTGTGATTATGAGGGAAACACATTGTCACAACCCCGTAATGGGATGTATATAAAAAAGTATTATGCATGAGATTCATATGATAACTTTGGTACATTAGTGTGTTAATTCATTAGTGTGCATTGTGATATTTTGTTGTGTTTGTTTTCTTTGTGGACATATGTTTTTTTGTTTACCTTGTGTTCCACTTGGTTTGCAGATACAGGTCATTACATTGGTTTTGCTCATGGTGCTTGTTGTAGCACACAGAGCCTCCCTTCCACAGCATGGGTACTCTATGACCCTAATGGTGAGTTGATTAACTCACAAGTTATCTTCCTTGGTCGAACAACCAATAATATTGTTGAATATAATGCAGTTATTGAACTCTTGTCAGAAGAAATTTCTCTTGGCATTAGGGATTTAGTTGTTAAATTGGATTCGCAGTTTGTTGTGTTACAACTAAACAATCATTATTCAGTAAGAAATCCACAAATATTGTGTATGTATCTACGCGTTATATTGTTCGAAAGAAATTTTGATTACATTACATATCAACATATTCCACGTAATTTAAATACATTAACTAATGCATTAGCAAATTTTGTTCTTGATAGACATTTGCGTCATTTGTAAAACTGAATCATGTTATGAACACATAAGTAGAAATAAAACATATGTAAACACTCCAACAGATGCGATATATATACATATATATATATATATACATATATATATATACATATATAGATATACATATATAGATATACATATATATATAAATATATATATATATATATACATATATATATATATATATATATATATATATATGTTAGGCCCCTATACTACTAGTGTAACCCCTTATTTTTATTAGTATAACCCACTTATTATATTGATGTACCCATGTAGTGCCCATATTGTTACTATTGTGCCCCATAGAAGCCCACTATTGTTATTATTGTGCCCTTACATTATTATTGTTATGTCGGCTCTGATTATGTTATGACTCCTTAAACTCCTATATATAGAAAGGAGGTCTTTTCATTTGTATCATCGAATAATTGTTCATTTATGTAATGTAAAGGAGGTTTCCCCCTCGAAGAGGCTGAATTCTAAGGCGTTGATCTATCTTTTCTAACTTTTCTTGAGCTGGTTTCATAACATTTGGTATCAGAGCTTTAGATTCTAGGGTTTCGCTGCACCAAACAGGTCATCGTGGAATTTTCGCTATAACTTTTTTTCTGTGACGTTTCAGAAGTCGCAAAAAAACCCATTTGAGAAGAAATCGTGTTGAATCTTGGGTCCGAATTTCAGAGCTTTTTGCGCCATATTTGTGGAGATATGATCTGAGGAAGTTGGTCTTTTTGCAGACTCCTGAATTACATTCAAAACAGGTGACCTGGGGAAAATTGTCATAACTTTCTCTCTGGGGATCGGATTGAAATTTCGTAAGAAGCTACAGAAAGAGGACGGACTGTAGTTTCTTGTATGCATTTTTCAGATCCAAAGGTTGAAACAGTGACTCGTGGCACGTTGTACAAGTTCGCTCTACTGAACTAGTCTATAATCAAGTCACTGTGGGAGATTTCGCATAACTCTTCCTTGGAGAATCCAATTTGGGCCAGACTTGTGGCATTGGAAAGAGGACACAGAGGGCTACTACAGGTCACAATATCAGAACTTAAAGATCCGCAAGTATAGAGTTATAGTCGTCTCAAGGTAGAGCTCCTAAAATCAAGAAAAAGCAAGATGAGGAAGTTTGATGGCAAGGATCCGGTAAATTGGATACTTCAGATGGAGCAATATTTTGATATACATGGTGTAAAACTGTTACAAAAGGTATGTATTGCATCTTCATATTTAGAACCAGATCAATTTTTATGGTACAAAGGGCTTTGTTCTCGTAAACAACTTGTTACGTGGTCAATTTTCACGGAGGAAATGATAGCACATTTGAGGATACAAAGAGAAACACCTTCTTTAGAGTAACACCACAACAATTGGAAAGAGTAAAAGGGCTTTGTGATATATTGGAAAGCAAAATTATGGAAACCAAGAAGTGTACCCCTCACAACTATAAAGATGGAAGTGTTGTTTCTCCTAGCCTTCCACAACCTACAAGGGTTACACCACAACAATTGGAACAAAGAAGAGAAAAAGGGATTTGTTACAATTGTGATAGCAAATGCACTAAAGGTCATAAGTGTGCTGAAAAGAAATTATTTTACATAGAATATGAAGAGGAGGAAGAAAAGGATCAATAAACAACAAAAGAAGAAGATATACGCCAGGACCCCACCACAGAGAAAGAAGAAATGAATCAGACCATATCTTGTAAAGCATTGGCAAGAATTACCACTCCTCAAACTATCAAGATAGAAGGACATATCAAGAAGAAAAAGGTGCAAGAAGTGAAGGATCACATCGATAAAGAAGAAATGAACCCAACCATTTCTTGTAATTCATTGTTCGAAATTACCACTCCTCAAACTATCAAGATAGAAGGACATATAAAGAAGAAAAATGTTCAAGAAGTGAAAGATCACATCGAGCATCAAGAAATAAATCCGACCATATCTTGTAAAGGATTGGAAGAAATTACCACTCCTCAAACTCCAGAGATAGAAGGACATATCAAGAAGGAAAAAGTCCAAGCAGTGAAAGATCACATCGAGCATCAACAAAAAGTTCTCCAACTTTTAAAGGATAACGCCACTTCGGTGCAAAATCAAACAAAACAACAGGCACTTAAAAAATGGTGACTTTACCGAATGGGAAGACTCTTCAAGGATGAGGATGTGGAAGCATTGTTTTGTGCTATTTATATTATCCAACCAGATTGGATAAACGAAGCAAGGGATGAATGGAAGAAGGAAGAAGAAGTATGGCCACTTATTCAAAAGTTGTAAAAGATCACAATTCAAACAATATTGCCAGAAATTAAAGAGGAAGGAAAAATCATATTGGAACCTGGAGCAGTCACAGAAACAAGAACCCGACAGCTACGAAATCGATCAATTTCAGAGTATCTCATCAAGTGGAAGAACTTACCCGCTGAATATTCCACATGGCAGGAAAAGAATTTTATACAGAAGCATCAAGAACTACTCAAGCGTTTAGGACAACGCTTTTTTAAGGAGAGGGGCATGTTAGGCCCCTATACTACTAGTGTAACCCCTTATTTTTATTAGTATAACCCACTTATTATATTGATGTACCCATGTAGTGCCCATATTGTTACTATTGTGCCCCATAGAAGCCCACTATTGTTATTATTGTGCCCTTACATTATTATTGTTATGTCGGCTCTGATTATGTTATGACCCCTTAGACTCCTATATATAGAAAGGAGGTCTTTTCATTTGTATCATCGAATAATTGTTCATTTATGTAATGTAAAGGAGGTTTCCCCCTCGAAGAGGCTGAATTCTAAGGCGTTGATCTATCTTTTCTAACTTTTCTTGAGCATATATATATATATATATATATATATATATATATATATATATATATATATATATATATATTGCATCTGTCAGAGTGTTTAAATCAAAATGTAAAAAAATAGATTGATCTGAGACACTTGGCTTTCAAAGCCTACAAAATGTGTAAAAGACTAGATAAACTATCAAACTGCACGGTGCTCATGATAGCACGAGACCACCCTGATCACTCGGCCTAGTAGCCAACGCAGTCTCACAGAGACTCCCATAGTGTGTCTCTACCAACACAGTGGAACATTGTTGATAATGGCATAATCTAGAACCCCTCGATTGATTGTCTCTAGATTGTGCTCCATCTCTGCTAAGGGGTCATCCCCTTCTTCGTAGTCTGCACCCACTATCGGATTGGCAGCTCGTCATGCTATTGGCGACATGTCTGGTGGTATCTCTAGTCCCACATCTGCACATTTATAATAAGTTGAGTCTTAGTTCACACTTTTATAAAAATCATAAAAACTTGAAAAAACTCAAAAAATAAGTTTTTACCTGCGTCGATCCATTGTTCGCCTAGTGGCAAAGGTAGATCTGGATCCCCTCTTAAATTTGTGTCGGCATAAGCATAATCGTCTACCATAAGTAGCTAGTGTTCAAGCCATGCACAGAACTATGGTGGATAATGCATATGTTGACCCATGCCTCCTCGAGGCATGAGCTAGCTCCATCTCACGAGCCTCAGATCTCAGGGGGAAGGATGTGATACTTCTGCCCACTAATACCAAAAAGAGTGGTATCCTCTTCAACAAGAAGGTAACCAATATAGAACCAAACCTGAATTGCTTCAGGTGTCCGTTCTTACCCTTGGTCAGTTGGCGTTTCATATTTGCCAAAAAGCCTCCACACCAATTGAATATGGTGGGGGTAAAACATGCAATAGCATACTGAAACTAAGAATTGGAAGCCTCATGCAAAGCTTTCATGTCGAATACACATGCCATGGTGAACAAAATTGTTCTCAAAACAAGGTTATTGGTGATTGTTGCAATCTTCACCTTACCTCCGTTGGTTATCTCGACACCAGGACAGTATCTATGGACTAGACTCTTGGTACTCTCACCTCCCTAGCGAGATCCAAAGAGTTGAACTGCCTCTCCTTGATGGGATAATCCCATGATGAAATAGATGTCCATCTCCTCCAGTTCCAGTTCTTTCCCTTTGATGATGAAAATCTCTCAGTCTACATCCCAAAGGCTGATCAGATAGGATAGAAACTCCATCTGAGCCCTCAACCTTGTGGTCCGGAATAATTTCAGTAGGCCACAATCCCTCAGAGAAATTATGCATGCCGAATATTGAGAATCTTGGAAATCCTCGGCCTCATGGCCTTTTTATTTCCACTCTAATGCCATATTTCTCCTGCAAACAACATTTAAACACTTATTAATTCTTTTTACATGGATAAATATCATCAAATTTTGCTTAAAAGAGAGATTTTAACTTTAAAAAGTCACTCTCGGCGCGATCGCACTTGTTTTTCAAAATAATGCGATGGACTCGCGTGAGCCTTTGGGCTTGAGCATGACCATCATAGGTCTAATGACCATACCCACGATGGTCGTCAGTGACCTAAAATTTTAAAATCTTCTTTTCTAGGCTAAAATTTACCATTAAAATTGCCTAAAAAAAGTAATGAAATGCAAGAGCAAGGATGAGGCTCTTACTTGTCACAGAAAGATCTTGAAATGGTACCCTAGATCTCCCGTAACAACCACTAGAAAATCAAGGAAATTAGGGCACAAAAGCACTTTCAGAGCTCAGTTTGGTAAAATGGTAAAAAATCAAATTACTTTTACCTATTTATAAGTTTTGAAAGTCTTTTTGTCAAATATTTTTGTAATATTTTCTTGATATCAGTGATGGGTGCATTTCTTGTGCCATTATAGGTGCCTTCAATGTGAACAGTGATCATTATTGACTGATTCTAGGAGTTTTATTTTATCTCTTTTTCGGTATATCATTAAATAAACGAAAAAGGAACCCCCCTAGAGTCATCTTTTAGCTCTTTTCTGACTCTCAAAAGTTGAAAATATTTTCGAGTACTTGTCGTTTCGAGCTTGTTAAAGTAAATGAATCGACGTCACCTCAGCATACGTTTACCCCTTTTTCGGGCTGAGACTGACTATTTACAAAAAAGGTACACCTTGATTGACATTGTCAAGAGGTTCCCTTGGATATTATTTTCTACCTTTTCGGATTCGAGGGACAAATTACGAAAAGGGACATGATGGGGTTTTCTTTTTCGTTTCATTTTCAAACTCTCTAAACATGAAAAAGACATTGAGTTATTATTACGTCAAACTCGTTAAAATTTTACAATGAAAGACTTGTAACCATGACAAGACCGAGCTTCTCCTTCCTAGGGCTTGTAAAACTTACTATGATGGATTCATTAAAAGAATAAACTTACATAACGAGCATATGTTATCCCCTTCAAGCTTGTGATAAAAATAATTGGGGTACTCAATATAAATAGCGGGGAAAAATGAAGATGAGACATCCTTTGTATTGGCAGCATGTTGCTTTTGAACATGACACTCTTCTGCTCTCGTGTCGGGTTTGGGATATCCTCACTCAATCACTTGTCCTCCTGGGTTTGGGTGATCCATCTTGCTCTCATATGACTATTCTACTTTGTCATCATGACCTTTACTCTCATGTTGAGTTAGATGTTTCCACACTGTGGAGTCGTGTCGCCAATATGTTTAAGAGAAGTCCAATATGTAGTTATTTACCTATACATTCTTTGAGTCATTGCTATAGTCTTGAATATCATACCACTTTATTCCTTATTTCATGTTGATGATGAGGGATTTATCATTTCCCTCCTCGACGGGTCACTTCCTGTCAACTTCAGCTCATTATCCAGGAAGATGACTTAGGAACTCCCTTTCAGTACCATAGAGATAGCATGCCTTAATGGTCAGTTCTTCACATCTAATGGCAAGTCTTCATTATTGGATTTCAATCGAGTGATTCCAAGAGTGTTTGACTTTAGCTTCATTATCACATTCATGGATTGTACTATTGTACCTTGAGATCCATCGTCATTATTGGTGGTTTCTCTTGTACCTGTTAATGGTCCGCATCATTAGCCAGTAATTAGGTGATTTTCTAGCATGTTCGACTTCAACACGTTTATTCACATGCTAGGATTCATACATTAATTGGGTTGGGATGGAGTGCAAGACCCTGAGTCTTTTCCATTATGGCTCAGGCTGCATGGAGTTTTATGTTATTCGTGATTGTACACATGTTTCCACTATATGGATGACTGTGAGCATACCGTGTGTTATGAAACCATCTCAAGAAAAGATAGAAAAGATAGATCAACGCCTTAGAATTCAGCCTCTTCGAGGGGGAAACCTCCTTTACATTACATAAATGAAAAATTCTTTGATGATACAAATGACAAAACCTCCTTTCCATATATAGGAGTCTAAGGAGTCACAATATAATCCAGCCGACCTAACAATAATAATATAAAGCCCAAAAATAACAATAGATGGATTCTATGGGGCACATAAATAACAACATGGGGGTAATAGGGGCACAACAATATAAATAAGGGGTATAACTACAATAGTAATGGAGTAATCACTAGTATTATAGGGACCCAACATGCCCCTCTCCTTCAAAAAAGTGTTGTCCTCAACGCTTGAGTAGTTCTGGATACTTCTGCATAAAATTCTCATCCTCCCATGTGGAATCTTCAGTGGATAACTTCTTCCACTTGATAAGATACTCTGAAATTGATCGATTTCGTAGCTGTCGAGTTCTTGTTTCTGTGACTGCTTCCGTTCCAATATAATTTTTCCTTCCCCATCAAGTTCTGGCAATATTGTTTGCACTGGGAGCTTGTCACCTATAACCTTCTTTAAACATGAAACATGGAAAACTGGGTGCAATCGAGAAGCTGCAGGAAGCTCCAATTTGTATGCCATAGTACCAATCTTTTGCAACACCTTGTACGCACCATAATATTTTGGTGATAATTTATTATCCTTCTTAGCTTGCTTTAGGGACATTTTCTTATATGGTTGTAGCCGTAGGAATACCCAATCACCTACATAAAAACTTCTTTCACTGCGATGTTGATATGCCTATTGTTTCATTCTATTTTGTGCCAACACGAGGTTATCCTTTAAGAGTTGGAGGACTTGTTTTTGATGTTCGATGTGATGTTCCACTGCCTTAACCTTAGAATTTTCTCTTAAATATGATGTGATGGATGGTGGTTGATACCCATAAAGTGCCATAAATGGGGTCATTTTTGTTGCTGTATGAAGGAAGTGTTATACCACCATTCAGCCAGAGGCAACCATTTGACCCATTGTGTCTGTTTATTAGATACAAAGCAACGAAGATATCCTTCCAAAAATTTGTTTACTATCTCAGTTTGCCCATCACATTGAGGATGATAAGATGAGCTATGAGCTAACTGAGTACCAAGACAAGAAAATAATTATGTCCAAAAATTTCCAGTGAAAATGGGATCTCTGTCACTTACAATAATCTTTGAGTTTCCATGTAGCTTTTGAATTGTTTCCATAAATGCAGTAGAAACTGTACTGGCTTTAAATGGATGTGATAATGCACAAAAATGTGCATACTTGGTAAGTCTGTCAACTACCACCATGATGACACTCTTTCCCTCAGACTTGGGTAAACCTATGATAAAATCCATTGAAACCTCCTCCCAACGTTGGCTTGGAATGGATAAAGGTTGTAATAGACCCGGTGTCTTAATTGTTTCAACTTTATTTTGTTGGCAAACCAAACATTCTGCCACAAACTTTTGAATATCTGATTTAAGGCCATCCCAAAAAAATTCCCTCTTAACCCTGTGGTAAGTTTTTAAAAATCCCGAGTGCCCTCCTAAGGGAGAAGTGTGCAATTCCATAAGAATCTTTTGTTTTAGCTGGGAATTCTTACGGAGGTATAAGCGATCTTTGTACCATAATGAATCATTTTTCCAGCTAAATGTATCAGACGTAGTGGAATCTTGTTGTAGCTTTCGAATAAGTGCCCACACTTCTTCATCATTCTTCTATTCCTCCCTTGCTTCGTTTATCCAATCTGGTTGGATAATAGAAATGGAGCACAACAATGCTTCCACATCCTCATCCTTTCTTGAAAGTGCATCTACCACCACATTTTGCTTCCCTTTTTTGTAGATGATTTCAAAGTCATAACCCAACATCTTTGTGACCCACTTTTGTTGCTCTTTAGAGGATAATCTTTGTTCTAAAAAGTATTTAAGGCTATCATGATCCGTTTTTACCTTGAAGTGTCTTCCCATTAGGTAGGGTCGCCATTTCTTAAGTGCATGGAGTATTTCCAACATTTCCTTCTCATAAATAGCTTTGCTTAAAAACTTTCCCTTGATTGGACGACTTTCAAAAGCAATGGGTCTTTCATCTTGCATTAGAACAGCACCAATTCCATTTCCTGAAGCATCACATTCCATAATAAAGGTTTTTGTGAAGTCCGGTGTAGCTAAGATTGGTGCTTGGCACATTGCCTCTTTAAGATGTTCAAAGGCCTTTGTTGCTTCCGGAGTCCATGAAAATGCATCTTTCTTCAATAATGTTGTTAGAGGTGCTGATATTCTCCCATAATTCTTAACAAACTTGCGGTAATACCCTGTCAACCCAATAAATCCTCGCAGATGCTTTATGGATGTGGGGATTTTCCATTCCTTAATGGCTTTAATTTTGCTAGGGTCTACCTTAACTCCTTCATGAGATACAATATGACCCAAATATTCCACCTCCTGGACCCCAAAGAAACATTTGGATCTTTTTGCATATAATTGTTTCTCCTCTAATAGTTGTAGCACCTTGTCAACATGTTCAACATGATCCTTCCAAGACTTGTTGTGGATTAGTATATCATCAAAAAATACTAACACAAATTTTCTAAGGAATGGTTTGAAAATTGAATTCATCAAACCTTGAAATGTTGAAGGTGCATTAGTAAGGCCAAAAGGCATGACCAAAAATTCATAATTACCTCATGAGTTCTAAATGTCATTTTCGGAATGTTTTCAATCTTCATTCTGATTTGATGATATCCCGAACGAAGATCCAACTTGGTGAAGTAAATTGATCCATGCAATTCATCCAGTAATTCATCAATGACAGGAATGGGGAACTTATCTTTAATAGTGAGCTTGTTGAGCTCCCTATAATCCAGACACATGCGCCATGATCCATCCTTCTTGTGCACCAATACTACTGGAGCAGAGAAAGAACTTTGACTTGGTTGAATTATACCAGCCTCTAGCATTTCTGCAACCATATGTTCAATTTCACTCTTTTGGACATAGGGATATCTGTACGGCCTGATGTTTGGAGGAACACTTCCTGGAATCAGATGAATAGCATGATCATGATCACGCATAGGTGGGAGACCTTTGGGAGTCTCAAATACCTTGGAATGATTGTCCAGGACTTTTTGGAGATCTGGAGAAATAGATGGTTCTAATGTGGAAACATCTAGCGAACATAATTGTGCAATTACACCTCTTTGCTCCTTTTTTAGAAGCTTTGTCATACCATTAGAGCTGATTATCTTTCCTGGTTTCCCTACAATACCCCTTAATTCAACCTCCTTTCCTTCCATAGAAAATTTGATGAAAAGTTCTTGAAAATTAAAAGCTATTGTACCCAAGGATTGTAGCCATTGGACTCTTAGTACAACATCAGCACCTCCCATTGGAATGGAAAGCATTGGGCTAGTCAATACATATTCTCCCATGGATAGCTTGATATTATGGCACCTTCCAGAGCAATTTATTGTTCCTCCATTTGCAATCATCACTTGACACTCTGGTGCTGGATATAGGAAGCAATTCAATTCTTTTGCTACCCTACAATGAATAAAATTGTGGGTGCTTCCTGAATCAATCAACACTATTACCTTTTTCTTCTTGATTTGTCCTTCTATCTTGACGGTTTGAGGAGTGGTAATTCCCGCCAATGCATTACAAGATATGGTCGGATTTATTTGTTCTTCATCTAGGCTTTGTTCCTGGAGTATATCTTCTTCTTTTGACCTTTCTTGCTCCTTTTCTTCTGTAGAATAATTTCTTCTCGCATTATGACCTTTAGTGTATTTGCTATCACAACTGTATTTTGCTCTTTTTTCTTCCAATTGTTTTGGTGTCAACCTTATAGGTTGTGGAAGACTAGGGCAACAACACTTCCGTCTTTATAGTTGTGAGTGGTATGCTTCCTGGTTGCCATAATTTTGCTTTCCATTTTTCTTGCTAACCTGAATGCCTTCTCTAATGAATCAGGTTCCCAAAGGCAAACATCATGTTGGATATTATCTTTAAAGACCCTATGAACCAATCCTATGCTCCTCTGGAATATCTTTTACCCTTATGTTCAATTTTTGCTCCTCAATGTGCTCCTGAACCCTTTTGTTTGAGACTTATCAATTGGCTAAAAAAAGTGTTGCTTTTTGTATCTTCATAATGTGCTATCAATTGCCCAAGTGATAAATTTTTTACGAGAGCAAAGCCATTGATACCATACAAACTGATTTGGTCCAAATATACAGTTGCCATACGTACCTTTTGTGTGTTTTGCACATTATTGAGATCGAAGAACTGCTCCATCTGTAATATCCATGTAGTGGGATCCTTGCCATCAAACTTCCTCATATCGATTTTTGGAATATGGTAGGTCTTCGATCCAACATTAGCGTCTATGGGATCATGATTAACATTTCTTTTGTTCACATCATGATTTTCCTTTACAACCTTTTCACCATTAGTAAGTATTTCTTGTAGAAAATTTGTCAAATCTGTCTTCAAATCTGTTATGTCTGTCTTCAAATCTGCCATGTCTCTCTTCAAATTTGTCTTCGAATCATCCATCTTAGCTTCCATGCCCTTTATCTTAGATTCCACGCCATTTATCTTAGATTCCACGCCACTTATCTTAGATTCTGTTAGCTTTTGTGAGCGTGACATTTGTTGCACTTGTTCTTGTAATTTTGATATATCATGTAGCATTTCTTCCTCTTCTTCATGAGTCATGCTAGAGCTTTCAGGTTCCTTACTAGGTGTTTGCATTTTCTTTCCTCGGGGCATCAGTTACCGATAATAATGCTTTACTATGCCCTTTGAATTCCGTTAAACCAAGCTTACACAAAAATTTAAAAAAAACTACACACCTTTTTTCACTTTATAGAAGCCTGATATTGAATCTGATGTATCTCTGTAATTTCAAATTATCTAGTTCTAAAATTGTGACCTGTAGTAGCCTTCTACGTCCTCTTTCCAATGCCACAAGTCTGACCCAAATTGGATTCTCCAAGGAAGAGTTATGTGAAATATCCCACAGTGACTTTCTTTTAGACTAGTTCAGTAGAGCGAACTTGTACGAAGTGCCACGAGTCACTGTTTCAACCTTTGAATCTGAAACATGCATACAAGAAACTACAGTCTGTCCTCTTTCTTTACCTTCTTACGAAATTTCAATCCGATACTCAGAGAGAAAGTTATGACGATTTTCTCCAGGTCACCTGTTTTGAATGTAATTCAGGAGTCTGCAAAAAGACCAACTTCCTCAGATCATATCTCCGCAAATATCGCGCAAAAGGATGTGAAATTCGGATCCAAGGTTCAGCGCGATTTCTTCTCAAATGGGTTTTTTTTTATACTTCTGAAACGTCACAGAAAAAAAGTTATAGCGAAAATTTTACAATGACCTGTTTGGAGCAGCGAAACCCTAGAATCCAAAGCTCTGATACCAAATGTTATGAAACCAGCTCAAGAAAAGATAGAAAAGATAGATCAACGCCTTAGAATTCAGCCTCTTCGAGGGGGAAACCTCCTTTACATTACATAAATGAACAATTCTTTGATGATACAAATGACAAAACCTCCTTTCTATATATAGGAGTCTAAGGAGTCACAATATAATCCAGCCGACCTAACAATAATAATATAAAGCCCAAAAATAACAATAGAGGGATTCTATGGGGCACATAAATAACAACATGGGGGTAATAGGGGCACAAAAATATAAATAAGTGGTATAACTACAATAGTAATGGAGTAATCACTAGTATTATAGGGACCCAACACCATGAGACTTTATATTCATGATGATCCTTGTTATCTGGATGGTTGTGCCCATACCATGGATCTTTTATTTAGTCTTCATCACCCGGATGGCTACGTCCATGCCGTGGATTTATGTCTTGATCTCAGATATGGATACGTATATGCATCCTTGATTTTCAAGTCTCCTGACAGTGCATGTCCTTGTCCTTTCCAAAAGATCGTAAAGCATCGTAGCCATCACTCCTCGTTTTTCCTTCATGCTTTAAGGGGCATCTGTTACACAATATTTTGTCTCGCCTCCTACACTTCCCTGTGATATACCCTGGAGTGCCCAAAAAATTATCATTATACAATATACCCATCAATTTATACAACTCAGATCCCTCCTTTAACTTTTCTTGGAAAATTCCTGGAGCTTTCCCTGAAGAAATGGCTCTTAAAACCCTAAAATGAGAATCATTGCTCTTATGAAACTCAAAACCGTGATGATCACTAGTTTCACCTTGTTAAGCCAGCGATGGCATCGCTTTGTTCTATCTCATACTTGTGATGGTCTTAAAAAGGAAGTTTTCCCAAAGAGGATGAGAAGCTTTGTGATCTAGAAGCTTCCAGAGCGGCGAGTTGGAGGTGGCTTTGCATAGATGAGGTCGAATCCTCCTAATTTGACCTCTTTGTCTCATCCCTATGAGCTACCTCCTTAATATGTTGGCCTAATCCTATCTTTGGAGGAGGTCTATATCCCTCTCCCACGCTATAAATTCCCCCTCTACCATTCCCAAATGGTTGATCTATGTCCATTTGCACCCCTATGTTGAGCTTGTGCTTAGAGGTTATTCGTTAGACTTGGAGAAGGAGTGTTGGAGAGTTTCTTGGCTTGGACTTGGATTACCACTCCAGGAGAGCCTTTCAACATCAAATCTATGGTTGTAAGCTTCCCCTTTATTCTTTAAATAATAATACAACTACTGGTTCATCTTCCCAAAATATATATGTTCATGTATGTATTGGTTTGGCATTCCTTGATCAACTAAATAGATTATTATTTGATTTGCTATTGGTTTTGGCATTCTTTGTCATCTCTTGGTAGTTTTTTCAGGTACATAAGCACTGAAATAAGTAGGAACAAGGTCATGACATAAGTGATTCGAGGATCTCAACAAAGGAAATTGGATTAGCATTAGAGCAAGGTAGGCATTATCTCTTGTTCTAGTTTTCAATCATACTCTAGGAAGATGTCTAGTTGATTGTCCTTTGAGTTGCTAGACCCACTCGGGCTAGAGGGATGTCCGTAGAGAGGATTAACCTTGTCAACAACATCCAATAGTTTTCTTACTTCTTTCTCAATAATAGGAAGTAAGATTGGGTTAATTCTTCTTATTTTTTGTTGAAATGGCTTAGCTTCTAGTTTAGGAAGAATTGTGTGTTCAATAATATTTGTGTCATAGGTTTTAAATTCTTCATATGACCATGCAAACACATCTCTATATTTCTTTAAAAAAATGACATATTTTTCTTTTATGAGGCCTCAGGCAAAGAGGCTGAGACTTTGACATTTTTTATTTCTTTTGTGGTATCAATATTACAGTCCTGTACATCTTCCTGTTGTGAACTTAGAAATGAAGTTTTTGATACACCATTATGATAAAAAAAAAATTCTAGGGAAACCAATAACTAAATGATATCATGATCAACATTTTTTTGTTTCAAGTTCAAATCTAAGTCACCATCATTTGATTTCATTTCATCACTATTTTATTCTTCAACATTTAAACCAAAAAATTCATCAATTTCCTGTAAGAAATACTTCAACTTCTCATCATCTTCAAAAATTTGCTAGTGTCTTAAATTATCTAGGATGGAAGGTCTATACTTTACTAAATCTGGTAATGTAATTGTAAAGGATCAGGTGTTTTAAAAGAACTTGCAGAAACTACCAAATAATCTGCATGGATATTATCTTCTCTCAGAATTAATGAGATATTGAAGGCCTAAAAATAATTTTCCACACAGTGCCATACTTCATTCATATAAGCTCTAAGTCTAGGATGCTTGGTTTGACAAAGATTCCTGATATGTTTTATGATTAATTCCGAATCACCATATACTGCCAATTTTTTTACTTTCAAACTTTTAGCTAATTCCAATCCTAAAATTAAGGCTTCATATTTTGCCACATTATTTGTGACCTCAAAATCTATTTTGAAGAATTGGGTTATGTTTTTATTATTTGGAGAAATGAGTACAAGTCCTGTGCGAGCTCCATCCTTAGAAAATGCCCCATCAAAATACATTTTCCCAATGTTACTATCTGAAACTGAGGTATATTGAAAATATCTTCAATTCTGGTTTGAGGATTAGAGACATCATTTGCAGCCAAAGTAAAGCATCAAAAATATTTATCAATAGCATAAATTGGATGATTTATTACTTGATCATCTTTACAAAGAGTATTAATGAATCTTACTTCTCTATACAATCTTAAATGTTCACCTCCATAAATTGGGATTGTAGCATAGGACATGTCCATCTACAAGCTTCCTCCAAGCTTAGCACGACAAGATCTTGACAACAACATGCCAAATTTTGGTGGAATTTATGTAACACTATATCCAACACTATACTTTTCACAGGGATTTGAGCAAGCGTAACGACTAAATATTTAATTAATCCCAGGCAAGGTACTTTCTTTGAATCAAAATTATATAGTTCATAATATGGATTGGTGATTTGCAAATGAAATTGGTCCACGATAAGTTTAGGCATCAGATTATGGGAGGTACTAGAATCTAACATATAGTTGTACAAAAGGAAATCATGAACTTTCAATGTAACATAGAAATGTGGCACACTTTCATTAATCATACCTGAACGAGCTCCAAAAGTAAATGAAGTTTTCTCATCCTATAGGCTAACAACATCCCCTTAAACATCTACACTTGAAGATTGTATCCATTTGGAGACTTGTTGTTTATAGCCTGGATTTCTAGAAAGTCCATAGAAGGGAATAAGAATTTTAATATTCATTTTCAACATTAAAAAAAATTGGAATAGGTTTCTCAGTAGTGGATTTTTATTGTAACTGATTTGGTGGTTGGACACATGGTATTTCAATATATTTTACTTGAGATTCATCAAATATAACCTTTTTTACAAGTCTATCAGGACCTTGTCTAGGTCTTAGGTCATACCTTCTATTCATTTCAACAATGAGAAACTTAGAAAAATATTGATATTTGGAAACTTGGGATGACTCTTGATTTTGAGCAATAGGTCGGTCCTGACTGATTGGAACAATAGAATTTTTAGATGATGGATCTTCAAAATAATTAATATCATTTGTAACAATAGGAACAACTTCTTTAGGGTCTTGATCATCAATCATTAATGGAGGTTGAATTTGTTGATCAGTATTTGGTCTTTGCAAAATTTGAGGTTGGAAAGGTCTTATATATTGGACTGGAGGTATATTTCTAACCTAGTTGGTTACTCTAGGCTGAATTTCCATTCTTGAAATTCTATTAGACATATTTCTCAATAAAGTAGTTATTTCATCAATTTTATATTCTTCATATTTTGTCTTTGTTGATGAAGTACTTTCCTCTCTGGGTTTCATTTTCCTTTCAGCCTTTTTTGTGTTCTCTTTCAATTTACTAGATGTTGACATGTTTTCTTCAACTTCAATTGCATTATTCTACATGTCTCCTAAGGTTTCAAATTTTCTATCTAAGCATTAGAACAAAATCATCATAAAATTCTTTAGAAAATCTTACTTTAGCTACAGTGACTGGGGGTTTACAATATGGTGGCATCTTGTTATAAATCTTATTGAATCTCTTGATAAATTATGCAATAGGTTCACTAGGGTTTCTTATCAAATCTTAAAATTATGTTAAATAGTAAACAAGATCCTTTTTAATTCTCCATTGATTCTTGAAGATGTTGTTTAATTCATCCTATGAGTTTATAGATTTTCTTGTAGTTGTCTAAACCATATCCTGGCATTTCCTTCTAATGATTGAACAAAAAGTCTATTGTAAACACCCTAGTGTTCAATGTTCATATTATATGCAAAGCTAAGAAATATAGCCAAGCGATCTTCTGCAAATGGCCTAGTTTCTCCATTGAATTTGGGAAAATGTTTCAAATACCCCTCAGGAAAATCATGAAGTTGGTTTTTTGGTGGAAGCACTAATGTTGCATATCGAGCTATTACAATTGGCCTAAATCTAGCCATTCGATGTTGTCATGGAGCTATTTGTTTTGGGGAAACAACTTTGCTTGAAGATGACTGGGGTGGAGGTTTAGGTTTCTTGAAAAAGTGAGGATGGAGAACTAATTTTTGAACTTCAGGTATGATTTTCTCTTGATCTTCAAAGGCTATAGGATTGGTATAAATTCTAATTTCCTCTTCAATCTTGGCAAAAATTAAAGGATGAGTATGTACGAGGGAGGAAATGAAATTAGTTGGTTTCAATTCTAGTGTTTGAAGCTCAGGATCTACTTCAGTATCAAATGGTTCTGAATGGGAAGGAGGAAACTTAAAGGTCTCAAGTTGATGAACTAGCAATGTTGATTGAACATCTACTCCTTTAGAAAGGAGTTCTAAGAACTTAGGTGGCATATCTGATAATTTAGCAGGTATTAGAATTGATAGAAAAGGCTCAGTTTGTGAGGGTATTTTAGGTGGAAGAGAAGCAAAAATAGAAGTGGATGCCTCTGATCTACATTCGATAGATGTAATTCTCACAAGTCTCTCTAGATCTGATAAAGGAGAGAAGAGCTCTAGATCTGAATGAGATATAGTATGCCTAAGTGAAGTCAAATTTAACTAGTGGAGTCGCCAGGTGAAATATTTTAGCCTGCTGACCTCTTATTCTCCATTAAGAGGCAAGTTTGATCGTTGTCCCATGGAAAAACTTCAAACTTTATTCCCCAACAATGATGCCAATCTAATATTGTATCTTTGTAGACAGTTCTAGGCTGGGGAATTGTGCCAAAGCATCTAAGTAAGGGTTTAATTGAATTGGATGACCAATGTATTAAACCTTTAACACTTGTAAAATCTAAATATTTCTAAGAAGCTCAAAGGGTTGATTTTCATTCATAACAGAATAAATATTTAAGTTGAGTTTGAAAGAAGAAATTAAGAAAATATGTGATAATCAAACATCCATATTGAATATTTAATTAATCAAATATAGTTGATGCGTGTAGAATAATTATATGGCCAAACAATATATTTTCAAGAGATGACAAAAGAAAACAATTAAAATATATAAAGGAATTAATTTAAACATATTGTTTAGTTAATTAATCTCTTTAATGATTATAACTTTGCAGTGGGCTGTCAGGGAGATTGATACTCAATCTAGCCTTACCCTAACTCCTATGTTACCTTGAACATATGCATAATTAAATTATGGAAAACATAAATGAATAAATAGGAAAAACTCACATGGACACAAAAGTTGTTAAGAATGAAGCCAAAATCCTTTGATTATCTTCAAAAATATTTTAGAGTATTACAATGGTGTCATTGGATCATCACAAGGGTTCAACCCTTCCTTCTTCGAATTACAAAATACTTATAGAGTGTAATTCAAAAATATCTAGATCTAAATAAAATTTATTACAAAATGGAATATTATCCAAAATTGATTTGGATATTACAAAAATAGAACATAAAAATAGCTTTTTTGAACTAATTTGAATAATCAACACACAATTCGAGGGTGTTGTTTGATGACTTCTACTTGAAAATGAATTTTCTGCTTTCTGCCTCTACTCTCTTGCTTTCTACTCACTCTTCCTTTGCAACTAGTTAGAGAATTTTTGCATTCTATTTTACTCGATGAGTTCAAGTAATTTATCCCATCTTTTATCATCTAGGATAGAAAACTTTGTTACTTTTCTATATGCCTCATCGACTTCTATGTATTTCTCAAAGGTTGGCCTAGTAATAAACAAATGTTGAACTTCATGTTGAATAAAAAGATCATATTCTAGGCCTTCAAGGAATGCTTTACCACTGATTATCCCTATGACTATGGAAAACTTGGTTCTATATGCGTCTATCTCGTGCAATCAGTGTTGGTAATTTTCTAGTGGAATCAATTGGCCACTAGAATCTCATAGAGTTGGAAGTCCTTTCTAGCGCAAAACATTAAATTTCTGTGAAACTTTTTAACTTGTTCTTATAAGTTTTGACATTTTTTTCTAACTGTAACATTAAGCTTCTTTCTATCAAAACCCTTCTTACTTCTATGGTTCTATTAGTCTTGTATTCAATTCCAAATTCCTCCAGTTCTTCTTTTGTTTTATAATTTAGAACTTTTATTATTCTGGTAGCTTCCTTTGGCTTATGATCTAAATCTTATTTTATCTGTGTAATGGCTGCCTTTGACCTCTACACTAACTCGTCCTGTTCAAAAATGATTTCAGTAGTGTCCAAATTTCAGTCATGGTTGAATTTATACCAATCCGTATATTTTCTTTTGCTTCAGATAATGTTTATGCAATCAATGATTCAGTCTCACATTTCTCCAATTACTTAATTAATATGAAGTTTTTCAGTACTTCGGCCATATATGCATTAGCATCTTTTATCTTATTATCTTGGGTCTTCTCCAACTAAAATCTCAGTTTTTCAATCTCCATATCATTTAATGACAGGTCTCCCATAGCTTTAGATAGTTGTTCCGCTTGATTCTAACTAGTAGACTCTGTTTCTACTGTAGATGTCCCTACTCCAGCGCTTATTTGGAGTTCTCTTTCCTTGATCAATTTCTCCATCTCTGCCTCCATTTTCTAAATTTGCACATTTTTCTCTACAATCATTCGAAGCATGTTTTATTTTTCCTTCTCCAGCTGACGTACTTCTTGTGCTTGAGGATGACTAGTTGTTGGTAATGTTATTTGTTTCCTTAGTGCATGTATGTTAGGCCCCTATACTACTAGTGTAACCCCTTATTGTTATTAGTACAACCCACTTATTATATTGATGTACTCATGTAGTGCCCATATTGTTACTATTGTGCCCCATAGAAGCCCACTATTGTTATTATTGTGCCCTTACATTATTATTGTTGGGCCCCTATACTACTAGTGTAACCCTTTATTGTTAATAGTACAACTCACTTATTATATTGATGTACCCATGTAGTGCCCATATTGTTACTATTGTGCCCCATAGAAGCCCACTATTGTTATTATTGCGCCCTTACATTATTATTGTTATGTCAGCTCTGATTATGTTATGTCCCCTTAGACTCCTATATATTGAAAGGAGGTCTTTTCATTTGTATCATCCAAGAATTGTTCATTTATGTAATGTAAAGCAGGTTTCCCCCTAGAAGAGGCTGAATTCTAAGGTGTTGATCTATCTTTTCTACCTTTTCTTGAGCTGGTTTCATAACATTTGGTATCAAAGCTTTGGATTCTAGGGATTCGCTACTCCAAATAGGTCATCATGGCATTTTCGCTATACCTTTTTTTCTGTGATGTTTCAGAAGCTAGAAAAAAAACCCATTTGAGAATAAATCGCACTGAACCTCGGGTCCGAATTTCAGAGCTTTTCGCACTATATTTGCAGAGATATGATCTGAGGAAGTTGGTCTTTTTGCATAATCTTGAATTACATTCCAAACAAGTGACCTAGGGAAAATCGTCATAACTTTCTCTTTGAGCATCGGATTGAAATTTCGTAATAAGGTATAGAAAGAGAACGGACTGTAGTTTCTTGTAGATAATTTTCAGAGCCAAAGGTCGAAACAGTGACACGTGGCACTTCACACAAGTTCGATCTTCTGGAAAGGTCTATAACCATATCATCTTGAGAGATTGTTCATAACTCTTTCTTGGAGAATCCAATTAGGATCATACTAGTGGCATTGGAAAGAGGACACAAAGTGCTACTATAGGTCGCAAATTTAGAACTTAAAGATCCGAAAGTACAAAGTTACAATCGTTTCAAGATAAAGCTCTTAAAATCAATAAAAAGCAAGATGAGGAAGTTTGATGGCAAGGATCCGGTAAATTGGATACTTCAGATGGAGCAATATTTTGATCTACATGGTGTACCACTATTACAAAAGGTATGTATTGCATCTTCATATTTAGAACCGGATCAATTTTTATGGTATCAAGGGCTTTGTTCTCGTAAACAACTTGTTACGTGGTCAATTTTCACGGAGGAAATGATAGCACATTATGAGGATACAAAGAGTAACACCTTCTTTAGAGAAACACCACAACAATTGGAAAGAGTAAAAGGGCTTTGTGACATAGTGGAAAGCAAAATTATGGAAACCAGGAAGCATACCCCTCACAACTATAAAGATGGAAGTGTTGTTTCTCCTAGCCTTCCACAACCTACAAGGGTTACACCACAACAATTGGAAGAAAAAAGAGAAAAAGGACTTTGTTACAATTGTGATAACAAATGCACTAAAGGTCATAAGTGTGCTGAGAAGAAATTATTTTACATAGAATATGAAGAGGAGGAAGAAAAGGATCAAGAAACATCAAAAGAAGAAGATATACGCCAGGACCCCACCCCAGAGAAAGAAGAAATGAATTAGACCATATCTTGTAAAGCATTGGCAAGAATTACCACTCCTCAAACTCTAAAGAAAGAAGGACATATCAAGAATAAAAAGGTGCAAGAAGTGAAAGATCACATCGAGAAAGAAGAAATGAATTCAACCATATCTTGTAATTCATTGGTCGAAATTACCACTCCTCAAACTATCAAGATAGAAGGACATATCAAGAAGAAAAATGTTCAAGAAGTGAAAGATCACATCGAGCATCAAGAAATGAATCCGACCATATCTTTTAAAGGATTGGAAGAAATTACCACTCCTCAAACTCTAGAGATAGAATGACATATCAAGAAGAAAAAGGTTCAAGTAGTGAAAGATCACATCGAGCATCAACAAGAAGTTCTCCAAATTTTAAAGGATAACGCCACTTCGGTGCAAAATCAAATGAAACAATGGGTAGATCAACATCATAGTGAAAAATGTTTTGATGTAGGTGATTGGGTAATTTTACTACTACATCTCAAGCAAACTATTTATGAGAAGGAAATGTTGGCAATACTACATGCACTTAAAAAATGGCGACCTTACCGAATGGGAAGACTCTTCAAGGATGAGGATGTGGAAGCATTTTTTTGTGCTATTTCTATTATCCAACCAGATTGGATAAACGAAGCAAGGGATGAATGGAAGAAGGAAAAAGAAGTATGGCCACTTATTCAAAAGTTGCAAAAGATCCCAATTCAAACAATATTGCCAGAAATTGAGGAGGAAGGAAAAATCATATTGGAACTTGGAGCAGTCATAGAAACAAGAACCTGACAGCTACGAAATCGATCAATTTCAAAGTATCTCATCAAGTGGAAGAACTTACCTACTGAAGATTCCACATGGGAGGACAAGAATTTTATACAGAAGCATCAAGAACTACTCAAGTGTTGAGGACAACGCTTTTTGAAGGAGAGGGGCATGTTAGGCCCCTATACTACTAGTGTAACCCCTTATTGTTATTAGTACAACCCACTTATTATATTGATGTACTCATGTAGTGCCCATATTGTTACTATTGTGCCCCATAGAAGCCCACTATTGTTATTATTGTGCCCTTACATTATTATTGTTAGGCCCCTATACTACTAGTGTAACCCTTTATTGTTATTAGTACAACTCACTTATTATATTGATGTACCCATGTAGTGCCCATATTGTTACTATTGTGCCCCATAGAAACCCATTATTGTTATTATTTTGCCCTTACATTATTATTGTTATGTCGGCTCTGATTATGTTATGTCCCCTTAGACTCCTATATATTGGAAGGAGGTCTTTTCATTTGTATCATCCAAGGATTGTTCATTTATGTAATGTAAAGGAGGTTTCCCCCTCGAAGAGGCTGAATTCTAAGGCGTTGATCTATCTTTTCTACCTTTTCTTGAGCTGGTTTCATAACAATGTATATCTGCATTTCTGCTTTTATTTATTTCCTCACATGCCTTCACATATTTAGGATTCAATCCTAACTTTAAAACCAGAACCTCCAACCCCTTAATTTTTGTATCCTTTCCTAGAGTAGACATATTTTCAAGATTCAATTGAGAATGAATATCATTCAGAAATGCTTGTAGCTTAGAAGTTGCCATGGAAGAACTTGTCAAGGATGTGTATATCATTTCTCCTGCTTTCTTGTGAAGATCAATTTGATCAATAAGATGTATCAAATGAAAACACAGAGGTTTTTTAAATCCTTATCACTCTTAGGTACAAGGACCTTTGGTTCAAAAAATGCCAATTGAAACTATCCTCTTTCACTATCTAAGGCAGAAAGTAATCTAGTCTGAGTTGTGGAAGATTGTTTCCATAAATTTGCATATGTAGAAGTTTTTAGTGCCTTTTTTTTCTTCTTCATATCTAAGAATATTGCAAAAATACTTTGCCGCCTTGAAGAATAAGGAGAAGAAGGATAATCTATGTGGTCTCTTCAATCTGCTGTAATGAGAATGCAGATTCTCTTGAAAGTATGATTGTAGTAGGTTCTTCAAAAGTTTGAACTTATGAGTATTCTTCTTCAACATTTATGGTTTTTATCCTCTTGAATACTTTGAATGTTGTCTTATGTAAGTATGATCCTCCTGGAGATAGAGACTCTCTCAGTATTTTCAATTCTTTATTTTTCATCCTTGGAGTTTCTAATGTTGTTTGACTGGAAACAAGCTCTTCAACTTCCTGCAGTGTGTTCTCTTCCCATTATTCTTTGTTGGCATATTGTTCAATCTCAGGTTTTGCAATGTGCACATATGGTGCAAACTTTTGACCAACTCCCATTGATGATATTAGCTACAATGGATCATATGACCAACTAAAACTCAATCTAAAATTCAACTGACTCAACAAATCATTGACTTCATTTTATGCGGCTCTGGTGTTGACTATGAATGGGCCAACTTGTACTTTTAGTTTAAATTGAGGCTTTTTTTTGGAAACAAAATGAACATCATCCATGTTCATCATCTCCCTGATATACTCAAGTGCAAAAATCCTCATGGGGAGGAACATTGGTATTTTTAAGGTGGAAGCTCGCAGCCATAGATCCTGATATGTGTGAAATTTTGGTATAAATACCAGTCTCAAACTTTAGACAACTCACTCAAATACGGGACCCTTTTGATTTCTACTGAAACTCTGGGAGCTACATCAATACTTAACAAACATATTTCCATATACAAAAATTGATTTCCAAAATCACTGAAAGAAAATTCTTAAGAAGTTTTCCTCACTAAAGAGGTCTAATGAATCACTAACTATGGTTTTCCTTCAATATCCAATTTCAGTAAAGGAAACTTGAACCTTTCTGACTGATTATATAATAATATGTAAATCAAAACTGAGTGGTTCTTGAATGACCCTTCAGCAATGAACTTTAAAAACCGATCATGAATTGCATCAGATAGAAACTGATTGTAAATGAACAAGATTGAAGGTTTTTACGAGAAGAAAACACTAATAAAAAGCCCAAAATAACTTCATCAAACCACTGATCATTGGGATATCCTAATAGATAATATATTAAGGAAACAACCTACCTAGACATCTCAGGGAACATTGCAAAGGGACAATTTGGGTTTGTTCTGGGTAATTCTAAGTTTTCTGGTAAAAATGACTCAAAGATATGCGCTCTTGGTGAAATTTTTTTATGGTAAATCTCGATTAGAGCATCAATGGAAAAAGGGTGAAGGGAGTCTTGAGGTTTTAAGTGGAGGGCTTGAAAAATTGAATCAGATTTTATGTAGAACAAAGTTTTATTATTCTGATAAATTGCAACTCTTTGACTGGGAAGATATCGAGCTCCACACCAAGTGACAAATTCTGGAAAATTATATGTCTAAGGGAAAAAAAAATTGGGTTAATAAGGATTCCCATAAGGAAAATTCATCACTAGCATCTCGATATTTTGGAAAAGCCCAATTGTGAAGTTCATACAAATTGTATTCACAATTCATCTCCACAATTTTGAAATGGGTGTCAATCATGGGCATTTCATCTAAATTAATTACAATTGGTAACAAAGGTTTGTTTACAGATACTTTGGATTTTCCTTTGTGGCTAGCCATTCAGAAAAATAAAATTGCTAAGGAAAATTGGATAATTACCCGGAAATAGTGATGATTGAAATCTGGTAATCGCCATGGAGAAAGTTGCCATGGATTAGCCCAATATCCATAAAACAAATCTCATAAAAGTATGTGTTCAGCCTCTAATTCATACCTCATATATCAGGTTTATGCTTTGTCACATAGGTTTGTTTATTCAACTTCAAAAACATGGTAAAAAGCCTCAGAAACTATGAATTTATCGACAAGCATATTCCTGCAAGAATCTCCAAAAGAGGGTGAGAAGACTACCCAAAATTTTCTTTAGTCTAGACTTAAGAAAAATGCCACGGAGGTTTGATATTAGCCCTTAACCAAAGCCATGGATTTCCTCAGAAATTTTTTGTAAATTTCTATCAAAAAGGGCATAGTAGGCCTCAGGAGAATCTGAAATCATAACTAAAAATTATAGCGAGAGAATCCAAAATCAAGCCCAAAATATTCTCAAAACTTTCGACCTTCTTCTTCAGATACACTTGACTACTCAAGGCTACAAATTTCAAAGAGAATAATCATAGGTGATTATGTTAAATACATGCTTTTGTGGAGAGATTGAACCTCTTTTTATAGTGATGGAGGAGGGGCTTCTAATAGAGATGACATGATCAAAAGGAGGGAAGTCGACTTGAATTTAAATTTGAAAATTTGAAGTTTTATAGGAAAAAATAATTTAATTTTTGGAGGTTTACTTCCCTTGATTATATTTCCTTTTGCAAGCGAAATTGAGAAATTTAATTTTTGAAATAAAATTTCCACCAAACGATAGGCTGCTTGTAGATATTCTTTGGGGATTTTTTACCACAAAATGGGATCCAAATTTGATGGAGCATATATCATCAATCGTGAGGAGTTATGAGGTGTACCACCTACCGTTAGAATGGGTATGACGAGGACTACATGACGGTGATGGGAATGCAAAAAAAAACATTATTCCTCATCCTAAAATTCTTCAATATGTGTGGGGAAATATGATGAGGCATTTGGGCTTCCAGGGCATCTTTATCATTGGAGTTTTCATCAACACAATCCATAGATAGATATCTAGAGCATTCATAGAGAAATGTTGGCATCACTGGCAACACCATTCAACAATCTCCCCCTTTGTCATTGATGGCAACACACCCACTCCCCATGCGATCACTGATCCCCCTAACTCCATGCTTCTAATCTTCTTCTCCCGATTTCTCTCCCCCTTTAACATCAATGGCAAAGGGTTACTCTCGCTGACAAAATATCACCCTTTTTCTTCCTACAGTAGACTTTTTTTCTCACGCTTGACATTTTATTCCTTTCATGACTTTCCATGGTTGATTCCAACTCCAATACCGAAGAGATTTACCATGAGTCCTTCTGTAATTCTATCCATGACTCTACCTACTGCTCCAATGTACATAAAGTTGACAAATCTACCCATAGTGTTGATTATTGATCTAACTACTTCTTCCCATATCATATTCCAACCTTCTACTTAGACTCCCCCCTCTTCAACATCCACATGACAACGAGTCTTCAACTGGGTTGTCCAGAATGTTATATGAACTTGTGTTGTTGCAGGATCATTATCTTGAATCTCGATATCTTCTTCCCCCTTTTTATATTCATAATGGTATCATGTCTTTTCAATTTCTGAAAGCATGGCCTCTGGTATTTATTCATTTACTTATTCTTCTTGCTCTTGTTTTCTTCTCCAAACATTCTTGTTCCTTGAATTGGTGTTTTCTTTCATGGAATACTTCATCATGCTTCTGCAGTCACGATCTATATGCCCATAGGTGTGGCATTTGAAGAATTATACATGTTACCTGAATGACAATGCAACTAGGTATCTTCTTGGTGTTGTTGTGAACTTGCTTCTAGGATTTTGATAACCATTCCTGTCGTAGTTTATACAATTACTAACCTTGTGCTCAAAGTTAGTAGATGAATAACAATAACCAATAAATATACTAGAGTACCTGGATGTGGGAAATCTTCTCGATGGTGCAACTCTTTTGTAAACTTTGTCTTGATTCCTCTCTATTGTAGGTTGATAATTGTTCCTTCTCTAATTCTCTTTTGAGGACGTGCATTCATCCTTCTTGATGAAACTTGCATAACTTTTCTTCTCTACTTCTTTTCCTATTTTCATGGAGCTTGAGCCCTTCTCAACATGGGAGGGCTTGTAACCTAATCTTGATTTTTCATTGTATGGTTTTTGACTGATAATGGTTACATCCAACACTTTGATGATGTTAACAGAATTATGATGGACATTTTTCTTATGAACTTCCTTTCTTAGAGAGACTATCTCTACTTCCAAATTTTCTTTCTTCTTGACATTTCCTTTTAGTTGGTTTTTTTAGTGTTTCTTCAATCTTTATGGCTTCTTATAATTTAACTTTAAAGTTGATGATGATATTCTATGATTCTTCGGCCTTCTTGTTGTACTTTTAGCGTGTTCCTTTAATTCACTCAATTTAGCTTCTAGTGCCTTGATGTTCTTCCTCTCTTCCTTTAGACCCTTTAAAGCATTGATAAGTTCTCTTTCAAGGTCTACTTCGCCTTCGTTCTCACTTATTTAGGATATTTCTTTTCATTTTCTTTTATCATACCCTTCTTGTGTCACGTTTTTTGTCATTGTCACTTTCTTCATAAGTTGAAGATTTGCCTTCTTTTGAGTAGAGACTTTTCTTGAAGACCTTTTGTTTTCCTTGTTTCTTGTATCTTTTCTTATTTTTCTTTTCCTTCTTAGGAGCTTCTTCTTATTCATTGTTTGAACTTTTTGCATAAGGACATTTTGAAGAAAAATGACTAATTTTATCACAATTCAAACATTTCAGGGGAAGATTACCTTTGTACTTGCCTGCTCCTCTTTTCAACTTCCTCATGAAGTTGGTTATTTATTCATCTGAAATTTTGCTACAATTGCAACTAGAGATTGGCTTGGATTGTTGCTTATTTTCCCCTGTCTTCTTGGATGCGATAAAATATGTTTCTCTTTGAGATGGATTGTCCTACTCTGTTCTCAATTAGTAGGTTGCAAGTATTCCATGTATAACGCTGAAATTTTCTAAGTTTGATGTTTCTTCTAGCACTGAGACTTTAGCATCAAATCTCATTGGGAGCGATCTTATTATATTTCAAACAATTACCTTGTTTTCCATAGGTTCTCTCAATCTTTTGGCATTTACTACTTCATCAACCTGAAGAAAATAAGTTGCAATATTTTTGTCTTCTTTCATTCTTAGTTGCTCAAATTGTCCTCAGAAAGTTTGAAGCTTGGCCTTCTTGACCTTTTTGTCCCCTTCATATATGTTTTGTAGCTTCTCCAAATTTTCTTTGGTAGATGTATAATGCATTACTTTAATATACACTAATTTTGTTAGACCATTCAAAATAGAATTCATGGCTTTAGCATTACTGTCATAAAGCTTCTTACCCACATCATCTATTAGAGGAGTCGAGGGTTATTTGTATCCAGTCATTAGAGAGGGCCAAACATCATATCCATGTGCTTTCACATAAGCTTTCATACTTCCACTCCAAAGTGCATATCTTTCCCCTAAAACACTGGAAATCCTTTTGTGCAATCCATAATATCCATTCCATTGGTTAGATTTCTTGTGAAGGAACCTAGATTTGATACCAATTGTTGGAAATACTGATAGGAGGGTGGATCAATATTTCACTTCAATTAATTAATTTTTAATATTCAAAGCATGGATTAACATTAGCATTAGATAAAAAGATAAATCAATAACACCAATGTGACAGATTCAACCTAAATGGTCTCTAAAAAATCCTCCATAGGATATTGAGCTTGGGTTAACTTTGGAGGCCCCATCGAAGTTGATCTTGAAGTAATCCCATGGTGGGGGCACCCATATGTTTAGGATGTTGAGGTAATACTTTTTAGATATGGATGGAGGAGATGATTGCAAAGCGGGGAGAGCCCAATTTCAAAGTATGATAAATTCATTACTCCGCGCTTTTCAACCTTGATCTAACCAAGGATGAAGGATGACCATTTCATGCATGTTTTATTTGGTTTTTTCCCAAATGTATGTTTCATTCTAACTTTCGTTGCAAAAGATGTGGTCGTTTCTCTCCTTCCAAACTTCCTAGTTTATAAAACCTTGCAATAGAGTCCAAATTCTATTTAGAATGAGGTTTATAAAGACTCATTTTCACCAATTTGTCAAGGTTGACAACAAATTGTCCATGCTTCCATCAGATTTCCTCATGATAATCACTGCCAATGACTAGAGGTGGTCTGCACATAGGCATAAATTGAATAGATGTTGTGCATCCTCAATGATTGCTTGACACATGTGGTAGAAGGAGAGTCCATAAAAGGCCCTCTTAATAATTTTATTGCAAGTTAGATTTTTCGTATGTGTCAGTAACCAAAATAAGTTTGAAATTTTTGGCCAATATTTTATGTAGATAATGGCCCAAATGTCCCTTGTTGGGTGATTAACATGCATAACTTCCAGAAAGTATGCTTATTTGATTGTGAATGAGCCCTCTATTTATGTCACCACCATACAATGTTTTAGCCATTCTCATACAGAATGAGTCTTTATTGATGATTCTTCCGAAAGGCTAGCCATTCTTTTTCTCCTAGCTTATGATGCCATGTTTTCTTTAGGAAGCCAACATCTCCATTGCCTATTTCTTGTGTCTAAGCGCCAGTAATCTATGACCAAGTGCCCTATAGTGGTTTTTTTGGACTCTCTTAGTTCCCCGATCTCAATTTGAGTTCTTAGCCTCGGGAGATATTGCCATGAATCCTCCCAAAATAGGGCTTGTTTATTGTCTAGATTTCTTGAAAACAATGTTGGTGTATCATATTAATGACTTTACTAGCAAGGTTTCATACTGAGGATATCAATTCTATGGATCGTGTGCAAATCAATCACTAGGAATGAACACCATTTCCATATTTGTCCCCATAAATCTTGCCTACCCTGAATCCTATAACACCAAAGCCTAGCTCTGGGGAATTTGCTAAGCATTTCAAGATCCCTTAGCCCCAATTCTTCTTTGAGTTTGGGAATTCACTTGTCCCAAGCCATCAAGTACCACTTTCTTTCGTTGGATTCTACCTCGTAGAAAATGGCTCTTTGGAAATCGCAAATGGAACATAGCACACTTTTAGGAGTTTCTAAGGTCGAGAACAAATAAATAACAAGGACTTGAAAAAAAACTTGAAAAGCACCAAACAACCTATAAAAAAAAAATCATAATAATATTAATAACTTGAAAATACTTATTTAAAATTTATAAATAAAATTATGATGCAGGAGCATCGGGACGGGCCAGCAATGTGGGAAATTGCCCACATGTTGTGGCTTGACAAATTGGATTTCATTTGCTGTTAATTTTAGAGTCAATTTCATAATTAGTTTGTTATTGTAATAAGTGAAATCCCTCCATTTAGTATTTGATTTGTTAGGCGCATCAAAATATTTCTGTTGGAATAAATTTATGGAGGATCACCTTATCTATCTGTTAGAGTAATTAGTGGTATAACAGAAGCTAAAGAAGGCGCGATTCTGGTGGCAATTAATTGTAAACTGAAGATCTCTTGGAGCGTATCAACGCCGATTCCTCGTGAGCAATCTTGATTCATAGCGCCTGAAATCTGGTAAATTGTTATAAACATATGTGTTATATACCTGTTCTGACCACCGATTGTGGTAATACAGCTGTGTTGGACCAGAATATCGGTCAATCATCGAACCTGTGTTAAAAATCCAACTGAGATATGGCGGGAGAGGATTGATTGAAAAAAATTGCGGTCAAAAGGGAATGGGAAGAGACCGGCACCATTTTTTTTTTGTGAAAAAAACGAGTAATCTATAACCTGGATTTGGTGATGAAATGTAGAAGAAATTCTACAGGCCGAAAGGCGCATTATGTATTTGTATGATGGTCTGGAATTGGCTCGTAGACCGATAGATAGTGTTATTTTTTTAATGATTATATATCGAAGTTGTTTTATATGCCTGAAGCCGTGTTAAACCTGCGTTTTAGTTATTCTTCCATTTCAGATAATCGTGTCTGTTGGTTATTCTTTGTTTTATACAAGTGGATGTTAAATATCATGCGTGGTGAAAAGAAGGTGAGGTGCTGCGCAGGTAATGAAACAAGGAAGAATCTAGATATTTATGTTTAAGTTGGAACAGAGTTTTTTTTAAATCAGCATTCCGGCATTTTAGAAACGAATGAGATTGGTTTACATGTATACTGAGATCTGTAGCGTAGATTGAGCTCAGAATTTCAGGTACATTATTTTTGGTATCAGAGCAAAAGATACAGGTGTTTGCAGCCAAGATGCCGCCAAGGCGAGGAATTGGTCGAGGAAGACCAGAACCAAATGCAGTCCTGATAGAAGAAGTGCGAAGACTGCGTGAACGAATGGAGACAATGGAAACAACCCAGAGAAGAGCGCCTGATGAGGGAGCTGAAAGTTCTTCAGAAGAATCTGAGGAAGAAGCGGAAGCAGGAGAAGAAAATGAAACTGCCAAAGTCCTCAAGATGCTGGCAAAAGTTGGAAGCAAACCCAAGATAGAAATTCCTATGTACGAAGGAAGTTTAAATGCCGAGGAGCTCATGGATTGGATCAGATCCATAGATCAGTATTTCGATTATGAAGAGATTGAGGAGAATAAGAGGGTGAAGTTTGCAGTCACTAGACTGAAGGGCCATGCAGCCATCTGGTGGGACGAGTTACAGACATCAAGAACGCGAAAGGGAAAATCTAAGATCAAGCAGTGGGATAAGATGGTAAGCAAACTGAAAGCCAAGTTTTTGCCTAAAGACTATCATTTGAATCTTTTTAAGTAGATGCAAAATTTGAAACAGAAAGGAATGTCTGTTAAAGAATATACTGAAGAATTTTACAGGTTAAATATTAGAACAGGGCATGTAGAAGATGATCTGGAGAAAGTAGCCAGATATGTTAATGGGCTAAGGTATGAGATCCAAGACGAGATTATCCTGTTAAGTTTGAAAACTATTGAAGATGCCTATCAAGCAAGTTTGAAAGCAGAGGAGAAAATATTGCGAAAACAGAGTCAAAGAAACAGAGGAAAGATCTCAGCAAGAGGTAGAGGATCAGCCAGATCTAGAGGAACACAGCATCAGTTTGAAGCAGGAAGTTCAAGCAGCAGATCACCACAGATGGGTGACTCTAGTAGAGGGAGATTCGCGCCCAGAGGAAGAGGGCGGGGGAGAGATGTCAGGTGTTATACCTGTGGAGAATGGGGACATACGTCGTGGAATTGTCCTCATAACAAATCAGCAAGCCAGAGGGGTGCAAATGTGGCTGAGGCAAAGCCGGAACCACCTCGACTTGTAGAGAAGGAAGAACCATCGGAGGAAGGTGAATCATTGCTGCTCAGAAGAACTTTGCTGAGATCAGAAAAAGAGATTGGAGAACCTGCGCAAATGAAGAACTTGTTCAGAACTACATGCAAATCAAAGGGTAAGTGTTGTAAGGTTATAATTGATAGCGGGAGTACTGACAATCTTGTGTCTACAGAGATGGTGGAAAAGCTTGGGTTAACAAAGAAAGCGCATCCTGCACCTTATAAAGTATCTTGGCTTCAGAAGGGTCATCAAGTCACCGTGACAGAACAATGTAATGTGGAAATGCAGATTGGCACATACAAAGATGTGATTTTATGTGACATAATGCCCATGGACGTATGTCACCTGTTATTGGGGAGACCATGGCAATTTGACCGAAAGGCGATTCATGATGGAAGAAGAAATACATACACCATAGAAAAGGATGGAGTTAAGCATACGTTGCTGCCAATGAAGAATGACGCTGATAAAGAGCTGCCTAAAAATAGTATCATGTTGGTGAGTGGTAAGGAACTGCTACAGGAGGTTGATAAAAGCGAAGAGGTGCATTTTGCTATCGTGGGAAGGCCAAAGGTAATTTTAACCTCCACAAATTTAAATGATTTGCCTGAAGAAATTCAATCTATGTTAAATAATTACATGGATATCATTGTGGATGAATTACCAAATGAATTACCACCGGTTAGAAGTATAAGTCACCATATCGACTTAATACCAGGAGCAAGTCTACCTAATAAAGTTGCATATAGATTAACTCCTCAAGAAAATGCAGAAGTTGCAAGACAGGTTCAAGAGCTGATGGACAAGGGGCTGATTCGGGAAAGTTTGAGTCCGTGTGTTGTACCAACGGTGCTTAGTCCGAAAAAGGGAGGAGAATGGCGCATGTGCACCGATTCCAGAGCTATCAACAAGATAACAGTCAGGTATAGATTTCCTTTGCCCAGGATGGATGATTTAATGGATTGTTTAAGTGGATCCAGGTACTTTACTAAGATAGATCTGAAAAGCGGGTATCATCAGATCAGAATTCGGGAAGGCGATGAGTGGAAAACAGCGTTCAAAACCAACAGTGGATTGTATGAGTGGTTAGTGATGCCTTTTGGGCTCACTAATGCGCCCAGCACATTCATGAGACTAATGAATGAGGTTCTGAAAGAATATACAGGTAAATTTGTTGTTGTTTACCTTGATGATATCCTAGTTTTCAGCAAAAGTAAAGAGGAGCATTTGGAACACTTGAAGTTAGTTTTGAAAACTCTGCAGAAAGAGAAACTACTAATCAATCTGAAGAAATGTAGTTTCATGAAAGAGGAGCTAGTATATTTGGGATTTGTGATTTCCAGAGACGGTTTGAAAATGGATCCAGAAAAGGTACAAGCAATCAAAAATTGGCCTACTCCCAGGAGTGTCTTTGAGGTAAGAAGTTTCCATGGACTTGCTAGTTTCTACCGAAAGTTTATAAAGGGATTTAGTCAAGTTTGTGCACCAATCCTTGAGACAATTAAGGAGGTCAATCAGCCATTTCGACGGACAGAAGCAGCTGATAGGAATTTTAATTTGTTGAAAAGAAAGATAACAGAAAAGCCTATTCTAACCTTACCAAATTTCGAGAAAGTTTTTCAAGTAGAAACCGATGCAAGTGGAGAAGCAGTTGGTGCGGTGCTAAGCCAAGAGCGAAGGCCGATAGTATATTTCAGCGAGAAGTTAAATGATGCAAAGAAAAAATATTCTTCTTATGATAAAGAATTTTACGCTATTGTGCAGGCATTAAAAAAGTGGAGGCATTACTTGTTACCGAAGGAGTTCATCTTATATTCAGACAACCATGCTTTGCAGTTTATTAATAATCAGCCAAAGCTAAATCAGAAGCACGCCAAGTGGGTGGAATTTATGCAAAGTTTCACTTTTGTAATAAAGCATAAAAGTGGTAAGTCTAACAAAGTGGCAGATGCATTGAGCAGAGTAAGTTTTCTTTTGCAAGAATTTAAAGTGGGTGTTGTAGGATTTGATGAGATCATAGAAATGTACAAGGATGATGAGGATTTTAAAGACATCTACACAACAGTGCAGAATCCAGTGAGCCATAACAGAAGTCAATGGATGGATTACCTTATTCAAGGAGGCCTGTTATTTAAAAGCAACAAATTATGCATTCCTAAATGTTCCATGAGAGAGAACATCATTAAAGAGAAGCACAGTGGAGGATTGTCTGGTCATTTTGGACAAGACAAAACTTTTGCTCAGGTGAATGCTTTTTATTATTGGCCTAAAATGCAAACTGATGTTAAAAAGTATGTTGAGAAATGCAGGGTATGCCAGTATGCCAAAGGAAGGAGTCAAAATACTGGACTATATCAGCCATTACCCATACCAGATCGACCATGGGATGCAGTGAGTATGGACTTTGTTTTTGGTTTACCAAAAACTCAGAGAGGAAACGATTCTATTTATGTTGTTGTAGACAGATTTTCTAAAATGGCTCATTTTATTGCTTGTAAGAAGACTAATGATGCCACACACATAGCAAATTTGTTCTTTTCAGAGATTGTAAGATTGCATGGTTTGCCTGTAAGTATTGTATCAGATCAAGACACTAAATTTGTAGGGCATTTCTGGAGGACACTTTGGAAGAAGCTGGGAACTAAACTCAGTTTTAGTTCAGCTTACCATCCTCAAACGGATGGTCAAACTGAAGTTGTAAACAGAAGCTTGGGGAATATATTAAGAAGTTTGGTACATCAAAATCCCAAACAGTGGGATTTGGCATTAGCTCAAGCTGAATTTGCTTACAATGACACACCAAACCGAAGCACTGGAATGAGTCCATTTCAGGTTGTCTTTGGAATGCATCCGAGAGGAGTATATGAGCTAAGAGACTTGGGGAAACAGGAAGCTAGAAGTGCAAGTGCTGAAGATTTTGCTGGACAAATGCAGAAGCTACAGGAAGAGGTTAAAGGTAAACTACAGGAAAGCAGCAAGAGATACAAGCAGAGAGCAGATTTGAGAAGGAGAGAAAAAGAGTTTCAGGTAGGAGATTTGGTCATGGTATATTTGAGAAAAGAGAGATTTCCTACAAAAACTTACAATAAGTTGAAACTGAAGAAGATAGGGCCATGTAAAATCAAAAGGAAATTTTCAGCCAATGCATATGAGATTGAGTTGACAGAAGGGATCGGAATATCTCCCATTTTTAATATTGCAGACTTGTATCCATTCAGAGAGGCAGACACAGAATTGCAGACTGAAGCTACAGGTGATGAAGTTCAAACTGTGGATTGGAAAGAACAGGTACCAAAAACACTCAAGAAAGAAGTTGAAGCTATTTTAGATCAGAGGATATCCAAGAAAACTCGAGGGCAGACATATTTTCAGTATCTTGTCAAGTGGAAGGAGCAGCCAGCAGAAGATTCCAGTTGGTTGACAGCAACTGAATTGCAGAAATATGGCATCAATCTTGAAAGTTTAAAGAACCAATCTTTTCTTCTCCGGGAGTCTGATGCAGGAGCATCGGGACGGGCCAACAATGTGGGAAATTGCCCACATGTTGTGGCTTGACAAATTGGATTTCATTTGCTGTTAATTTTAGAGTCGATTTCATAATTAGTTTGTTATTGTAATAAGTGAAATCCCTCCATTTAGTATTTGATTTGTTAGGTGCATCAAAATATTTCTGTTGGAATAAATTTATGGAGGATCACCTTATCTATCTGTTAGAGTAATTAGTGGTATAACAGAAGCTAAAGAAGGCGCGATTCTGGTGGCAATTAATTGTAAACTGAAGATCTCTTGGAGCGTATCAACGCCGATTCCTCGTGAGCAATCTTGATTCAGAGCGCCTAAAATATGGTAAATTGTTATAAACATATGTGTTATATACCTGTTCTGACCGCCGATTGTGGTAATACAGCTGTGTTGGACCGGAATATCGGTCAATCATCGAACCTGTATTAAAAATCCAACTGAGATATGGCGGGAGAGGATTGATTGAAAAAAATTTGCGGTCAAAAGGGAATGGGAAGAGACCGGCACCATTTTTTTGTGAAAAAAACGAGTAATCTATAACCTGGATTTGGTGATGAAATGTAGAAGAAATTCTACAGGCCGAAAGGCGCATTATGTATTTGTATGATGGTCTGGAATTGGCTCGTAGACCGATAGATAGTGTTATTTTTTTAATGATTATATATCGATGTTGTTTTATATGCCTGAAGCCGTGTTAAACTTGCGTTTTAGTTGTTCTTCCATTTCAGATAATCGTGTCTGTTGGTTATTCTTTGTTTTATACAACTGGATGTTAAATATCATGCGTGGTGAAAAGAAGGTGAGGTGCTGCGCAGGTAATGAAACAAGGAAGAATCTAGATATTTATGTTTAAGTTGGAACAGAGTTTTTTTTTAAATCAGCATATCGGCATTTTAGAAACGAATGAGATTGGTTTACATGTATACTGAGATCTGTAGCGTAGATTGAGCTCAGAATTTCAGGTACATTAAATTATTATATTTTCCTTTTAATTACAAAAGCTTATTAAGATTTCCAAATGCTTCGAAAAATGTGATATAAATATAACTAGCAATTGCCCCAAAAGGTGCAAAGAGAGGCCAATAGATTTTTTAAGTTGGAAAAATAATATGAGGAACACATTTGTAAATATGTATATCATATATATATTAAAAATTTTAAATTTTATATAGATATTGTAAAATATGATATTTTAATTTTATTATATATAATAAATTGTATATATTTATATATAATTATTTGAATTAAAATATTGTAAAAATTGATATTTTAATTTTATAAATCTTTATTATTATGTATAATAAATTGTACGGATTTATATATAATTATTTAAATTGGGTCTCCACTTTATATGCATATAAGTGGCAACTGCATCTTCCTGTACGTGTGTAATTGGTACACGATTTCCCATTGCATAAACAAAATTAAGAATTTAATCCAGATGTAAATATACTGATATGAAAAGATATATAACATTTCCCCTTTTTTGGTAGGTGAAACTTAAAAGTTCCCAAAGAAATCAACCAAAGTTGTTTTTATATATTTATAGTTTAAACATTTTAATGTTTCACTATTCAATAATTTCGTCGATGTTAATTAGATGGACTTTGAATCAACCGTAATTTGAATCAATCAATAGTTAACAAAATATTATATTTCTGTGGAGGCCTACAGGAGCAGAAAACTGGAACTAGCATGGTTATGTGTTTTACAATATGGCATGTAATACATCATTTCTAGAGGCTATATCACCAGTGTAATAGGATGACGTCATGTAATCTTTGTCAATAGGTTTAACAGAAAGAATAATATTAGTAATGCTTCTAAAAGGTGTAAAGAGAAAGAAAGAGATGTATTTATGTGTTTATAATTTGGCATGCAATACATAATTTCTAGAAGTTATTACTACTCTAAGAAGCTACATGATTTCTAGAGGTTATTACTAGTCTAAGAAACAACAGACGTCCTGTAATTTTTGTCAATAGAGTTTTAACATAAAGAATAATATTAATAATTGTTTTAAAATGTGTTTAACAGAAAGAAAGAATAATATTAGTAATTGTTCTAAAAAGTGTAAATAGATGTAATTATGTGTTTTATAATTTGTCATGCAATACATAATTTCTAGAGGTTATTAGACTATTACTAGTCTAAGAAACACTAATAGAATGATGTCGTGTAATCTTTGTCAATAGAGTTTAAAAAAAGAATAATATGGAATAATATTAGTAATTGTTTTCAAAAGTGAAAAGAGATATGGATATAGAAGAAACTTATCCAACATTTTTTCATTTTTTGTTAGTGGTCAAAAGAGTCATTTTTTGTTAGTGGTCAAAAGAGTCAATGTGAAGAAATTTTGTAATAAATGCCTATGAACTAGGATAGGCTTCCTCCAATGTGGGACTTTAACGAAAAAATTAGTGTATATATTGTTTTGTATGAGTAGCATATTTTGATACATTTTTCAAGTTTAGTAAAAATTGGTACTTGATCCGAGCTTGGATTTACTTTAGCTATGTTAGAAACCACATGGCATGAAGACATTAGAGCTTGGATTTACTTTAGCTATGTTAGAAACCACATGGCATGAAGACATTAGAGCTTGGATTTACTTTAGCTATGTTAGAAACCACATGGCATGGCATGAAGACATTAGTACTTTAGCTATGTTAGAAACCACATGGTATGAAGAAACCACATGGTATGAAGACAACACTAATGTCTAGCGTTGTCATTCTCTCATTTTAACTTCTAGCACAGTATGTACAAGTCATTTAGTAATAATTATTGAGCCTTGGATTTACTTTAGCTATGTTAGAAACCACATGCATGAAGACAACACTAATGTCTAGCCTTGTCATTCTCTCATTTCTAGTACAATATGTAGAAGCCATTTAGTAATTTTCTTTTTCCCAAGATGATAACAACAAAATTATCCCAAGATGATAACAACAAAATTATATGGCCTTACAACATGTGAAACAAAATAGAAAACATCTTACTGAAAAAATAACATCTTCACAAGGCATTCCCACTGGATAACCTTTGTTATCACCTTTGTTGTCACCTTTATGACCTTTGATAACCTTGGTTAACAAAGGTTGTTATCACCTTTGTTGTCACCTTTATGATTGTTCAGGCAAGTCATCATACCTCATAACATTGTCATACTTAGTTTTCAAAAACTTTAAAGCTAAAGTTTGAAAAGACACCAGTGTAAAAAAAAAAACTGAACAAAATATAATCAATATACGTAATCAAAAAGTTGAGTGAATATCTTTAACACTCCTCATGTTGAGTGAATATCTTTAACACTCCTCATATGAAGGGGCCATGGATCATACATACTCCACAAGTGTCATTTTGATACTATGAATACCATTCCTATCTTCATTAATGTCCAAATATATATGTTTTCACATATTCTGTAAATATATAAATATATATAGGCACACGTCTAAATATGGATTGGCTTTTGCTACCAAAATCCGGCCATATAATTTTTCGCGAAATTGTGATCTCTCGTTTAAATTGTGATCTCTCGTTTAAAATGTGATTCTAAATGTATAAATAGATTCAAAAATTCTATAAATTAAATACTTTTGAAAAACTCTATTTAAAAAATCATTAGAATATCTATAAAATTTTCAATTCTAAATGTATAAATAGATTCAAAAACTCTATAAATTAAACACTTTGAAAAACTCTATAAATTAAACACTTTGAAAAACTCTATTTGTATAAATAGATTCAAAAACTCTATAAATTAAACACTTTGAAAAACTCTATTTATAAATTAAATACTTTGAAAAACTCTATTTATAAATTAAATACTTTGAAAAACTCTATTTAAAAAACATTAGAATATCTATAAAATTTTGAATTTTGAATTTTTTTTTTGTTTAACTTCAAAAAAAAACCACAAAACCTTGTAGACTTCTACTTTGTAGAAAGTCTACCGACATTCAAGTTTGTCCAACAACAGAATGACTCAACCAACGGTTTTTGGTGATGGTTGGCACAAAGATATCTATCTCTGTGTTGTGTTGTGTGCCTAAATGGTGTTATGCAAGTGAAGTGCCAAAATTGTGTAGGCCTCGCTTGTCAATGTAACTTGAACTATTCGCACGCCCTTCTGCCCCGCTTTGTATTCTTCTCCTGCATCATTTAAAGCCAAAAGCATATGTGTGATGCAAATTTTCGAAGTAAGTATACCGGAAAGGAAGACAATCACACCACTATGGGGACCTAGTGCATGGTGAAAGGCTTTGCTTGGAGACAAACTTAGTGAAAGATCAAGAGTATACTTCTTGATGTTGATGGTTGCCTTTGGTGCAGTTAAAAATCTTGGTAGCAAAAATGCATTATTAGGCCCTTGTAGTGCTAGTTGGAATTTGCTAACCTGTGTCCTAAGGGCTGAAGACATATTTATCTTCAGGTACAAGAGTTGAGTTAAGTGGCTATTTTCTTGGACAATTTTTTGAATTTGGTTACATAGAAGTGAAATATACACTACTATCATTTATATTTCAGGGTCCTAAAGCTGAAATTCGCTCAGAAATAAAACCAGAGAACCCCAAGGTTGAGATTAGTTTCTAAATTTACATCAAAGTACAGAGTTTCAGAATTTTCATATCAATCCCTACATACCACTACTTGTATATAAGAATGAAAAATTCATTTACGCAATTTCTCATAAATGCCAATAAGGTAGCACTAAGAGTCATAATTTAATAAAATTATAACGATATAGATTCAGGAAATGAGCATAATGATGTGGATAATAAAAATAAACTTTCTGGGATTCAACTTATTTTTCTTAATAAAACTAATGCCTAAACCATCTGTGTTTCTGCAGGAAAAACAGGCACAGGGGAAGTAAAGGGGCACCAACGTCTATACTCTACTCTGCCAAAACTTGGGGAAAAGATACCCAGTTGTGCAAAATGCGGTCTTGAGCAAAGAAGTAGGGGCATACTATCTGGGACTTTTGACCTCCTCCGAAAAAAGAACCGTAGGTAACACAACCAAGAAGTAGGGGCATACTATCTAGGACTTTTGACCTCTGAAAAAGAACGATGGGTCATAAACAAAAATAAGGGGCCACAACTTTGCACGGAATATTTGGTGAAAAAACATGAAACGTAAATGAAGTCATTTCAACATTTTCAAGCATTGCTAAATTCTGAATTCTTTTTAGTCCAATGTAGAACAGCAAATTTCAACCATGGTGTCAGGTCACCATTTTCACCTTAGTAAACATTTCAGGTACACACCATGATGCTAGTCAAAGCATTCTGTTCTGTATTACCGAATTATATGCAATAAACACATTAAATTTTTTCAAATTATATGCAATAAACACATTAAATTTTTTAAAAGAACATATTATCAATTTAAATTTTTTAAAAGAACATATTATCAATTATCCATATTCTTGCAAATTTTAGCAAATGACATGAAATTGAGCAAAGAATCTATTTTTTATGAAATTGGTAGCCATGCCCATAACAATTTACAATTTACAGGCTGTTTGTTTGAAAATATACATGGATCAAAATTTCTTACTTAATGATTGTTTGTTTGATTATTGATCTGTTAAGTTATGAATAACGTGTTGGTAAGAATTTTGTTTAACAATCCAGTTATGAACAGGATATACGGACTATATCCGAAGGTTCTTTGCAGTCCTACATATTATGATATTATGATTGGGATTGGGATATAAAAAGACAACTGAGGACAACCAAGCTACATTTATAGCTACATTATGGGAATAAATGAATGAAATATTAAAATTAGAGATGCATATACAATCAACAATGAAGGGTTAAGAGCCAGGCATGCACAATAAACTTGTTCCAAAGAAGAAAAGTGCATAAACTTCTTCCAAAGAAGAAAACTGAGAAGAAAAGTGCATAAACTTCTTCCAAAGAAGAAAACTGAGAAGAAAAGTGCATAAACTTCTTCCAAAGAAGAAAACTGAGAAAAATCAACGGTGGGTTATAATATATTTCCTTGTCTAATGAGAATTGCTAAGATGCTTGCTCAAAACAAACATTGGTTCCCAGTGAAAAAATATTCACACCCCAAAAAATGAACTATGCTTACCAATCATACCAACCAAACATGTAAAGTACAGTAAAGAATAAGGCATAATTCATACATGTAAAGTACAGTAAAGAATAAGGCATAATTCATACTTGGTGTTGGAATGGTGAGAAGGCGCCCCCTGACATGTAAGAGAATCAGAGTTTGGCCTGGACACATTAAATGGTCCAGCGCCCACTTGACAGCATACGCGCTCTTATTTCCCTTCTTAACTGCCACAGCGCCCACTTGACAGCATACGCGCTCTTATTTCCCTTCTTAACTGCCACTGCTATTACAATAGGAGGTGCCACGGTACCTGTCTCATGCACTTCTTGTATCTCAAAGGTGTCCATTGAAACAGATATGAGGATCAACCAACGGCAACACCCACACCAGATGAAAAGGAAACCTAGGAAGACCTCAGATTTCGGGGTTAACAAAGCGTTTAATGGGCTGCATTAGCCCCACCCAAGACACCAAAACACCGAATTCAAAGACCTTGCTTCCAAATTCAGGTGCCATCTCTTCTGAATTGGAAGACTTTTCCATTGAATGTTCTTGCAGGAAGGCTGCCTTCCTGACATAGAATTCGCTATCTGAAATCAAACCGAATCATGTCAAAAAATATGCACGAGGAACCAATGCCACCTTAAATCCTAAAAAGAAACAGATTGGTGCTTCCAGAGACCTGTCGATGTGTTTGTCTCTGACAAACCTTCATATGCATTGTAATCGTGCACCATAAGTTTTAAAGTTCAGTGAGATAAACTCCACGAAACATTTAAACGGACTCTCCCTGAACCTCGGCTTAAAAGGTGCACAAAGATGTCAAGTGGAGAGCTTTTTGGTGGCCTAAAAATTTGTTAACAGATGTCAACTCCGAAACCTCAGCTTAAAAGGTGCGCACAGATGTTAAGTGGAGAGCTTTTTGGTGGCCTAAAAATTTCTTAACAGATGTAAAATGGACATTAAAATTGTGAACGGTCGTTTGATTCAAAAGAAGGCCTATGCCCCTAAAAATATCATTATGCGTTAAGAGTCAACTCCAAAAATAAGTTGCATCTCTAAAGCATAAATTCAATACAACAAATCAGAGAAAGCATATAATCCTCAAATGTTACAAAGCTATCTAATTATAAAATTTAGAATTTTTTCAATATTTAATTATTTTTAATTAATTTAATTAAAATTGTTAGAATTGTTTTTCATATTTAATTATTTTTTTATATAAATTAATAATAATAATGAAGAAGAGTTTTTTGTTTCTATGTGGTTCAAAAACCATATAGATCGGTGATTGTTATGTCCACAAAATATTTGTACCAAAAAGAATTGAATCTGTGACCTCTCAATAGCAAAGGGATTTTAACTATAATGACTCCCAATTGAACTAACACTTGGGGCTACCACACATCATAATACATTTCAGATTACTAAAATTTTAAAAATTATAACAACTAAATTATAACTACTTTATTATTATTATTATTATTATTATTTATAAAAAGAATTAATGTCAAACAATAGTTCAAGTGTTTAGCTAGTGGATTTGATTCCCCCTCCACTTAGGTTCTATTCCTCGGAGACATGTTAATGTGGAAAAAATTTGAACATGTTGAAAATCATGATGAGTAATTCCTATAAGACCAAAACGATCCTCGAAGTTACCAATTCACAAGTTACTATTAAAAATATATATAAAAGGAGTTAATATATAAGCTAAATATATATACATTTAGAAAATTCTTAACCATTGTAAACCAATTTTGTTACAATACCATGGGGCAATGTCATGGCTTATCAATACCACATGCCCAAAAAAACAAACACACCTATAGATATAATAATGGAAGTCTATCAATATAATAATGTAATTATTTTACTTAAAAAATAACAATACACATCATATAAGTATATATTTTTTTGGCAAAAATGAATAGAATTTATATTAAATATGTGCCAAACCACAGAAATGGGTTTCATGATAGTTGGTTACATCTCATGGCTAATCCTTTAGAGAGGATATTATGAAATCATTTCAGAAGAAGACTAACCAGGGAAATTACTAACACCATATAATGAAAAGAGTATAGCTTACAAAATTGGCCATGCAGAAGGGAACAATTGCACTGAAAGTACACCATAAAATGGTGTGAGTGTCCTCATTTGGAGGTTGGTTGAGGTCGGGAAGGGATCTTCCTGCATGCATACTGAAAACACTTGATTTCAAACTTTGATTATTCCGGGAATTCAATTGCTTAATGGGCCAGTAATGTGTCCAACTCATCTGCTTGATGGGCCAGTCTGCCCTTCAAGTCCTGAATCTCCTCCCTCAAATTCCTTATTTGCTCTCGTAGCTTCAAAATAGTCTTAAGCATCACAACCTATTAAAAGCGATTGTTGCATAGATTTATGCCTTTACTTTTTTTACCCCATATCTCGGTCTAGAAGAAGAGGAAAGATGACCAATAATTCCCTTGCAACCTCACCTCACCTTAAAAATATCCTCTTTAGATGAGGAGATAGGTAGAAGAGATATGAAGAGGAGTTGATAGCAACTCGGATTGAAAAGGCTCTTAATTAATCGATAGATAGACCAAGGTTAACAAGAACAACCGCTTACGACCCTTAGATTGGCAACCATTTGAAACATGCGAAATCACAGGGGTGTTCAACCCAAGTGTATATATCTATATATCCCACATGTGGCCCCACCAAGCGCCACAGCAATGGAATTTTCCCCCACGGAACAACAACTTAGATGTGGATAAAGGGAAGAATCAGAGATAAAGAAGGCCAATGCAAGAAACTTCAAGTGTATGGGGAGTCGCCCAAAGGTAGAATTAATTAACATTGAACCACTTCAATGGAAGGACCGTCCCGTACCCTCCTGTGACGACCTGCGGTTATTGGATGACCGAGCGCGCGCGCCTACCTCCGCGAAAACGAACAAAGGCAGAAAATATGTGATGGCGACAAAGGTGCGACATATGTTATGAGAGCGCTTGGGCGACCATCGTTTATAGGCGAGCTGGGCGTGCGAAACGATGGATGGGCCGACTCATGGAGGAGCGTTTCACATGTCGTTTGGGCGCGCTGGCTGGGCGTTTGGAGGGTCGGCCGGTTGGTGGTCGACGCACATTGGAGAAGCGTATAAACATATGGGATATGCGCCCATTTCAACCAACGAACTTCGCATAGCTCATCGCATAAGGAAGAGGTATGAAGGACACACAAGGAAAAGTGTGAAGGTCGCACTTGGAACCGCAGCTCGCATGTGTTGATGCGCCCGCCGAGTCGAGCAAGGCAAGGCACGGTTGTGTAGTCAGTTGGTAGTGCGGGTGGAGGGTGCGTTGGGTGCCTTCCCGCCCACTTGGTACACGGTTGGGTTGTGAACAGGCGCGGGTCATGCACGGGTGCGCCCGCCCGTTTGGCAAATTTGGTGTATGTTGTATGACTTGGTGAAGTGTCGTGGTGAGACCGCCGTGCATTCTTGCACGGGCAGGCGCCCGACCTTGTTGTAAAAACGCCGGTGGAGCTTCGCTCCCGGTCATTGTAATATTTCTTCATATATAATAAAAGAAGATTTCCTCTTGCATATTGTTGGGTTATTATTGTTGTTCATGTATTATTAATGGATTCCACACATTAATAATGTTAATTCATGGTTATTATGAATTGTTGAAGGTGTAGTTCGTAAATTTAATCTAACTATGGAAAGAGTTGGTAACTTAGGCGGTGCCACACCCAGCCAATTTAAGGAAAAAAGAATTGGGGGCGTGACAGTTAGTATCGGAGCTGATTCAGGGTTGAAGAAGCTTGACGAAGTAGGTTCACAGGTGGTGAAGCCGTTGCTTGATGATGAACGCAGAGAATAGACATGTATGTAGGGAAAAGTTACAGAGAAATCGTGGATGAACAGTCTGGGTTTCGTGGACTTGATGGTTCATGGCAAGACCATTCAAGCTCTGGTGGACACGGGGGCCACTCATAACTTCATGACAACACAGTTGGCAAAAGAGGTTGGACTGATGATCTTCCCATCGAATGTGGAAGTCAAGGCAGTGAACTCTAGAGCTAAAGTGGCGGGTTTGGTACACGAAGTACCTGTGCAGATAAAATACTGGAAGGGGTCAGGTGGACTTCACGGTGATGGAGATGAACGACTTTGATATGATACTCGGACACAATTTCTTGAAGGGCAACAGGGCTATTGTTGTCCCCTCCTACGATGAGGTGGTGCTGGTTGGACAGACACAAACTTGGACTTTGCCCACTCATAGGCAAAGGGGGGAAGTCAAGGTGCAGCATGTTTCTGCACTAAGTTTGGAGAAGGCTATGAAGGAATCAAATATGGAGACATATGCGGCGATGTTCAAGGATGTCGAAGGTGATGGAGTGGGGACGCCTGTTCCAGCCAAGATTTCCGAGGTGCTGACCAAATATGCGGCTTTGATGCCTGATGAGCTACCAAAGAAACTTCCACCAAGGCGTGCAGTGGACCATAGCATTGAGCTTGAGCCAGGAAAGCAACCCCGGGCTAAAGCACCTTATCAGTTGTCAGGACCTGAGTTGGAGGAATTGAAATGACAGTTAAAGGAGTTAACTGATGCAGGTTTCATTAGACCTTCAAGGTCCCCTTATGAAGCTCCGATATTGTTCCAGCGAAAGAAGGATTCAAATGAACTACGGATGTGTTGTGATTACCGTGCATTGAACAAACAGACGGTAAGGAACAGGTATCCTTTGCCATTGGCTGCTGATTGCTTTGACAAGCTTGCGAAGGCCCGAGTGTTTTCCAAGCTGGACTTGAGGCATGGGTATTATCAGGTGCGGATAGTTGAGGGAGACGAGAAGAAGACCACGATAGTAACAAGGAATGGTAGCTTTGAGTTCCTTGTTATGCCATTTGGGTTGTGTAATGCTCCTGCTATGTTTTGCACTTTGATGAATGATGTCCTACGACCATACTTGGATTCATTCGTAGTAGTGTACGTAGACGATATAGTGGTGTTCAGTGACAACATGGAGGATCATAAGAAGCACTTGGCGATGGTGTTCGAGGCACTGAGGGAAAATCAGTTGTTCTTGAAGAAGTCTAAGTGTGTGTTTTCTCAGACCGAGATTCCGTTCCTTGGACATATTGTTGGTCAAGGGTACATACGGATGGAGCCAAGCAGAGTGAAGGTGATTGAGGACTAGGTTGAATCGAAGAATGTCCATGAGATGAGGGTGTTCTTGGGCATGACCAACTACCAACGGAAGTTTGTAGAGGGGTACTCCAAGGTGACATCGGCACTGACATACCTATTGAAGAAAGACAAGAGGTGGAGTTGGACGATCAAATGTCAAGAGGCATTTGATGACTTGAAGAAGAGGATGGTTACAGCACCGATATTGAAGTTGCCGGACTTCGAGAGACCGTTTGAGGTACACACAGATGCTTCAGATTTTGCCATAGGAGGGGTTCTTATGCAGGATGGGCATCCGGTGGTGTATGAGAGTCAGAAGTTGCAGGATAGATAACGGAGGTATCTGGTCCATGAGAAGGAGATGACTGCGATCATTCATTGTCTTCATGTGTGGAGGCATTACCTAATTGGGAAGCCGTTTGTTGTCAAGACTGACAACGTTGCAGCAAGTTATTTTGAATCACAACCGAAGATTTCTATGAAGCAAGCTCGTTGGCAGGACTTCTTGGCAGAATTCGACATGACTATCGAGTATAGACCGGGAAGGCACAATGCGGTAGCAGATGCCCTTAGCAGGAAGGGACAACTTGCAGCATTGGAGGGAGAAGACCTGGGCAGCTAGGAGTAGGAGTCGAGTTCAGATGTCAGAAGAGATGCAGAATAAGATCAAGGAAAGTGTTGAAACTGATACTTTGGCGCAGAATATTGTGAAGCAGATAAAGGAGGGGAAGACACGAAAGTTCTTTCTACGAGACGGGTTCTTGTTCTTTGGAAACCGAATCTATGTTCCAAAGTCATTTGGACTCAGGAGGCACCTTTTGAAGGAGTGCCACGATTCGCCATGGGCTGCCCACCCAAGGATGCGTCGTTCTTTGGCATTGTTGGAGAGAGGATTCTTTTGGGAGAAGATGCGGGAGGATGTAGAGGAGTATGTACATATGTGCATCATTTTTCAGCAGGACAAATCGGATACTCAAAGGCAAGGAGGACTGTTGCAGCCTTTACCGATTCCTGAGAGACCATGGATGAGTGTCTCGATGGACTTCATCCCTCAGTTACCACAGGTTCAGGGGTATAATGGGATTATGGTCGTGGTTGATTGTTTTTCCAAGTATGTTGTCTTTGTTCCTACAAAGATGCCTTGTGGAGCCAAGCGGACTGCAAAGTTGTTCTTTAAGAACATAGTGAAGTATTGGGGGATGCCATTGAGCATTGTGTCGGATAGAGATCCTCGTTTTACAGGCATATTTTGGACCACATTGTTCAAGTTAGTTGGGACAGAGTTGTTGATGAGTTCGAGTTACCATCCATAGACAGATGGGCAGACCGAGAGGATCAACGCATTGTTGAAGGACTACTTGCGACATTATGTGACAGTTGATCAGAAGAATTGGCCTGAACTCTTGGATATTGCTCAGTTTAGCTACAATATTCAAAAGAGTTCTGCGACCGGGTATAGTCCATTTGAGTTGGTGAATGGACAGATGCCGGTTGCACCGCATACCGTAGTGACAGGAGGTTTCTTGAGGAGCCCTCATGCGAAGAAGTTCATGAAGGCTTGGGATGAGACCTTAGAGTTAGCACGGTTGCGCTTGCACGAAGCTGCAAGGAGAATGAAGAAATATGCTGATCGAGGGAGATGGGATGCGCATTTCAGTATGGGAGATATGGTGTTTCTCAGGATTACCGAGGAGCAATTTCAGCGAGCCAAGGGGACTGCGAGCAAACTGACACAGAAGTATGAGGGACCATTCTGAGTGAAGAAGAGAGTGGGGGAAGTTGCTTATGAGCTGGAGCTTCCACACCATATGCACATGAAGCATCCAGTTTTTCACGTAAGTCAGTTGAAGAGATGTAGACTTGATTCAAACCATCCAAAGAGAGCTGAACCGCCGAGAGGACCAGCCGAGATTGTGGACAAGCTAGGATTGGAGTTGGAGAAGATTTTGAGTTTTAGAACTACAGGGATTGGTTGCCACATGAAAAGGGAATTTCTTGTCAGATGGAAGAATGCACCGGAGGAAGAAAGCTGGGAATCGGAGGACTCACTTTGGAGATGGAAGAAGAATATTGTGAAGTATGACAAGAAACTTTTGAGGCAGTCGGGATTGTCGAGGGTGACAATGATTTCCAGTGGGGGAGGATGTGATGACCTGCGGTTATTGGATGACCGAGCGTGTGCGCCTACCTCCGTGAAAACGAACTAAGGTAGAAAATATGCGATGGCGACCAAGGCGCGACATATGTTATGAGAGCGCTTGGGCGACCATTGTTTATAGGCGAGCTGGGCGTGCGAAATGATGGATGGGCCGACTCATGGAGGAGCGTTTCACATGTCATTTGGGCGCGTTGGCTGGGCGTTTGGAGGGTCGGTCGGTTGGTGGTCGACGCACATTGGAGAAGCGTATAAACATATGGGATATGCGCTTATTTCAACCAACGAACTTCGCATAGATCATCGCATAAGGAAGAGGTGCGAAGGACGCACAAGGAAAAGTGCGAAGGTCGCACTTGGAACCGCAGCTCGCATGTGTTGATGCACCCGCCGAGTCGAGCAAGGCAAGGCACGGTTGTGTAGTCGGTTGGTAGTGTGGGTGGAGGGTGCATTGGGCGCCTCCCCGCCCACTTGGTACACGGTTGGGTTGTGAACGGGCGTGGGTCGTGCACGAGTGCGCCCGCTCGTTTGGAAAATTCGGTGTATGTTGTATGACTTGGTGAAGTGTCGTGGTGAGACCGCCGTGCGCTCTTGCACGGGCGGACGCTCGACCTTGTTGTAAAAACGCCGGTGGAGCTTCGCTCCCGGTCATTGTAATATTTCTTCATATATAATAAAAGAAGATTTCCTCTTGCATATTGTTGGGTTATTATTGTTGTTCATGTATTATTAATGGATTCCGCACATTAATAATGTTAATTCATGGTTATTATGAATTGTTGAAGGCGTAGTTCGTAAATTTAATCTAACTATGGAAAGAGTTGGTAACTTAGACGGTGCCGCATCCGGCCAATTTAAGGAAAAAAGAATTGGAGGCATGACACCTCCCTTCTCGTCCTGCCACACCAACTAATCATATAGTTTTTTTACTTTTAGAACATTATGATAATTTAATGATAGACACCCGACATCGGTGATTGTCCCATGTCATTATATTGAGCATAAATCCATGTCAAATGATGGCACGCTGTGGAACCCCCTCTCACCACTCATTAAATGATGGGAATACGATGGAGTGTAGCGTCTTCCTTTGCCAGCATATTTTCACATTTCAGAATGTGGTCATTTTTGTTGTGCTTGGGTGACATAAGAGTAAGGGCCATGGAAGATAAGAACAAAGTAGTAGTTTCAACCTTTTATGTTGTGTTTTTTTCCCTTCAATTTTGTTTGAAATTAATTTCTTAGTAGTTTCAACTTTAAATTGAAATTTAATATAAATTTGGTAGAATTAAAAGGTTGAATTGTAAAATTAGTATAATTTAAATTTTTCAAAAAAATTTAATAGTATTAATTATAATTTCAAAATAACAAAAAGACTATATTGTTATTAAATATTGTATAACCAATTTCAATTATAAAACTAAATTTCAAAATAACAAAAAAACTATATTGTTATTAAAAATTGTATAACCAATTTCAATTATAAAAACTAAAATACGAAATAGTTAAATTGTTTTCAAAAAAAAATAGTTAATTCCATTATATATTTATTTAATATAAATGGTTATTTATCAATTTATTTTGAAAATATTTAAAGTTGTAGCTTTAGCTTTTTAGCTTTTCTATTAATATATATATATATATATATATATATATATATATATATATATATATATATATAACTTTAAAAATCAAAGATTACATCACAGATTATCATAGTCAGCTAAAATTGTACCCTTCAAAGGAACATAAGAAATAAATAGATAGAAACATAACTGAAATCATGTAAGCCTATGCTATAATATTTACCTATCTCGCCAAATACATAAACTGATATACAAAGAAAGTTATACAAAGAAAGTTATAGAAATCATCCATTAAATACTTAGGGAAGTAGTTCAGAGTCAAATCTTGCAACTGGGATAGAGGTTATTGGGCTCACCATGGGTCTAGCAGTTGTTGGAGAAATGTCAAGGTGTTGGTAAATCCTTGCCAGCCTATGGTCTATGCATATGGTACAGGGTTTGTAATAGGCCTCACCTAGACTCCTGACTATCCAGTAGCATGTGTACCAAGAGGAGCTTCATCTACTAGTATATATATACTATTTGAAGCTATTGATTAGCTTTGCCACGTGTATTCCCCATATAAGGGGTCCACCCTGTCCACTCCACCATCACTTTGAAATTTGAGAGGAAGGTTCATTGAGAGGAAGCTCCCCCACTAATATCAAGTTAATTCTTCTTACACATTCCTAGGAATTTTCTCTTTGTATCTTGAGAAAAGCCGATTGCTTTGTTTTGTAGATGAGAATTCCCTCTTCAGGCATGCTCCCCATAATATGTTTCCTCTCTCTCTCTCTCTCTCTCTCTCTCTCTCTCTGACTATAGTCTCGAATCTCTGAAATAGATGTATAGTTTGTTATATTTCGACAAAGCTACTCTCATCAAACTCCACCTTCCCTTCCAGTAGCCAAGGTCTTCACAATTCGTGGCTCGTGAGTTAACAAGTTAGGTGCTTTATTTAATACTGTTGGAAATAATCCTAAGAGGGGGGGGTGAAACAGTATTAGCAAGCAAATAATATTTCATTTACATAATCAGACTCATATACGCTACTTCAGTTAATTAAACTTGTGTGTATGCACAGATGTATGTAAGGCAACTAGCGTATACTCTTCAAAATTATTACTTAATTAATTCATCATAAGTTGATCTTTAATTTGTGCATCAGAACCATATAAACAGTAACCAGGGGCTGTAAAACAGAATAGACAATCACACACATGAACACAAGATATAAGGTGGAAACCTAATGTGGGTGAAAACCACCTACTGCAATTGTCTCTATATTCTTTTAATAAGAAACTTCTTTTTACAATTTTTGTACTGGTGCAAACTTACACCAGTACGCAGGCTTCTACCTGTAGAAGGCTACAACCTTCTCTCGTTCTCTAGCTTTTCTTGGAAGGGAGCTACAACCCCCTAGCTCTCGTACTAGCTATTGTGTTTACTAGTACGTAGGTGCAGGCCTACATAAGGCTACAACCTTCTCTTTTCTTCCAAGGACCACATTTCATAAATTTTCAGACTGGATCCATCAATAACATCAATCAACCATCAACTATATCTGCATCAACCAATCTCCTTTGCACCAACCAAAACTGAATCAATCAATCACTTCTCAGAATGTTGTAACTAGAATACAGTAACAGTAACCAAAACCCAAGCTAGAACCCAGAACACTGAAACAACAAACAGAAGTAGCTAAAGCATATTTTATTAGGTATACGCTACTTCAATGTGTCGAACCTACGTAGATACGCCATTATATCAAGAAGAACCTTTGTATACGTTGTTTTGATATGCAGAACTAGTGTGCATATGCGCCTTTGCTAAAGTGAACCTGCATACAGATATATAAATGATGATTTAAACTTTACAACAATTCCAGACGTTAGTTATACCCAGATCATCATATTTACATATTACAACGTGCGCCGGTTATTTAGATAAAGATCAAAACAAAGATACTTCTCTTCAAGCCTTAAGATCTTGACCCATCAATAGAACTTATCCTTCATCAAGTGCTCAGGTTCATCCTTGATTCAGATCTAGTTGTGCACCATAACCCAATGACCTATATTCTAGATCTTTCTCTTCATTAGATATTCAGTGCTTGAGTGCCTTTTCCTAATGATCTTCTCCTCCTTTTATAGTCTTAGGCCTTACTCAATACCATGGTCCAAAACCACTTAGAATCAATACCTTGGACCAAATACCTGGGGTCAACACTTCAGACAAGATACCTTGGACCAATACCATGGATCAAAATACCATGGACCAAATACCACAGGCCAAAACAAGTTTTCCAACATGTACACGCCTTTCTTTTCGTGAAAGTGCGTGTGTACACTATACACGCCTTTTGGTCTGTGAACCCACGTGTACACGTGGCTTGGTCAATGGGGAACCTGTGTATACCTCTCTTTCTTCATTCTGTGAGCCTGAACTGTGATCTGTCATCTGTGTGAGTTGCCATCAAGGACAACACCTGTGTCATAGTGCCAAATCTGTATCATAATGCCAACAATCTCCCCCTTTGGACTTGATGGCAACCCCAAGTCACTCTCCCCCTTTGTCATCAAGGGCAAAGGGTTATGCTCCCCCTGAGTGCATGTTGAATTCTCTGATATGCTGAAGTGTGTTGTCCATGCTCCCCCTGAATATAAGCAAGGTCTGCAAAAAGATGATTCTATACATACATCATAAATGACCTTCCTATCACTAATGACTCATACATACATCCATCTCCCAACCAAGTGGGGATATACCAAGTTTGACTCATCCACCCAACCAAGTGGGTATATACCAAATGATTATACATGTCAGAACAAGAACATTACATCATTCATCCCATGCATAGTGGGGAAACAAAATAGGTCGTTTCATGACCTTGTCAATGAAAGATATACATGAGATAGAGACCAAATATCTAAAACAAGACTATGATAGTTATCAGCGACTATCATCAGCAACATCTGTCAATCACCATCCAGACCAGCAACTATGATCTCCCCCTAAACCTGTTCCACCTTAATCAAAACAACTATGAATTTGTACCAAGATCTTCTAAGATAATGCCAACAATGCATTATTAGAAGTATATGCTCCCCTTGAACCTGTGCCAGTTGATCACTGTCAAACTCATATCAGACTCCTTTCATCCTGAGTCTAGTCCACTATTTTTCTTCAAACCAACCTATACGCGACTGAATCCACAACAACTGGCGTATGTACACGGATACACTTCATGAAACTCGCGTATAACCTCTTTTCTCTGAAACAGATAAGTTTCAACAGCAATATGATGCATCAACTACTCCTAGCTTATGTCTGAGATATTCAAATGTCTCTCTGGGCAAAGGTTTGGTGAATATATCAGCAACCTGTTCTTTGGAGGGAACATACTCCAATTTGACCTTTTGTTCAAGCACTTGTTCACGTAGAAAATGATATTTGATGGGTATGTGCTTGGTATTGGAATGCATGACTAGATTCTTTGAAATAATGATTGCACTTGTATTATCACATAGAATGGATATGGGTAGAGTACATGTGATCTGAATGTCTTGCAATGTTTACATCATCCAAAGTAGTTGTGTGCAGCAAGATGCAACAGCCACATATTCTGCTTTAGCTGTAGATAATGCAATTGAACTTTGTTTCTTGTTCAACCAAGACACTAATCTGGAACCCATATAGAATGCACCACCTCTAGTGCTTTTTCTGTCATCAACACTTCCTACCCAATCTGCATCTATATATGCATGAAGTGTAAGATCTGTATCTCTAGGATACCGTAAACTAAAATTTTGTGTTCCTTGAATATATTTGAAAATCCTTTTGACTGCCTGAAGGTGTGATTCCTTTGGATTGGCTTGGAATCTTCCAACTATTCCTACTGCATGCATGATGTCTGGTCGAGTACCTGTTAGATAAAGTAGACTGCCAATCATGGATTTTTAGGTTGGTTGATGTACTGTTGTTGATTCATCACTTGAGCTGAGACTACATCCTCTTACCATAGGGGTACATACTGATTTAGAATCTTCCATGCCATATTTTTCCAAGATTTGCTTGAGATACTTGGTTTTTGATAGAAAAATACCATCTTTATTTTGTTGAACTTGTAGGCCAAGAAAATATGTGAGCTCACCAAGCAATGACATTTCAAATTCTTGCTACATTACCAAAGCAAAATTTTGACTCATGGCTTCTTCATTGCTACCAAAAATGATATTATCAACATATACAACAAGTATTAGCAATTTATCATTGTCAATATTTGTATATAGATTGCTATCAGCTGATCCTTTTGAAAAACCTTGTTGATGGAGGTATTTGTCAAGACGGTACTACCAGGCCCTTGGAGCTTGTTTTAGACCATAGAGAGCTTTTCCAAGTCTGCATACAAGTTTTGGATCATTTCCAAGTATGAATCTGTTTGGTTGCTCAATATGTACTTCTTCTTCTAAGTCTCCATTAAGAAAGGTAGATTTTACATCCATTTGGTATACTTTGAACTTCTAAAAGCTAGAAAGAGCAAGGAACATTATTATGGCTTCAAGTCTAGCAACAGGTGCAAAAGTTTCTTCAAAATCTATACCTTCTTGTTGAGCATATCCTTTACAAACAATTCTGGCCTTGTTTATGATAACTTCACCATTTTCATTCAAATTGTTTTTTAATATCCATTTGGTTCCTATGATATTCTTATCATGAGGTCTAGGAACTAATTCCCAAGTATTATTCTTTTCAATTTGCTCAAGTTCTTCATTCATGGCCTTGACCCACCATTCATCTTTGCATGCTTCATTTACATTTTGAGGTTCGATGAAGGAAAGCAATGCTAGATAGCTTGAAGCTTCTATAATAGTTCTTCTTGTCTGCACACCTGCCTCTTTCTGTCCCAAAATTTGAGTCTCTAGATGATTTTTTTGAACATACCTGGATGGAGTCTTTTCTTCTACCGTTATCTGTTCTTCTGGTGCTTCATTGGTTTCTTCTTCTTCATAATTAGTCTGATTTGATGTGGAAGGATAATCCTCATCTTCTCCACAACCTTTGGTTTTTACCTACTTTGGATTTTTTCCTGCTTCATCAACCACAACATCAATGTTTTCAATAATTTTCCCAAGTCTTTTATTATAACACTTATATCCTTTACTCCGGGAAGAGTAACCAAGGAGAATGCCTTCATCTTCTCTAGGTTCAAACCTGCCAAGTTTTTCATCAGTCCTTTTGATGTAACATTTGCTTCCAAAAACTTTGAAGTATTTTACAGTAGGAGTCTTACCATACCAAAGTTCATGTGGAGTTTGAGTGTTGTTTACCCACCGTTTGCTTTGTTGATAATAGTGACGACAGAAAATGCAGCTTAACCCCAGAAGGTTGCAGGAGTTCCAGACTCGTCTAGCATGGCACGAGCCATTTGTTGAGAAGTTTTGTTCATTCTTTCTACCACTCTGTTTTGCTGAGGAGTCCTTGCGGTGGAGAATTCTCTTTTTATTCCATGTTCTTCACAAAAGTTGAAGAATTCATCCGAGGTAAATTCCCCCCCTCAATCAAATCTGAGGCATTTGATTTTGCGATCTAATTCATTTTCAACCAAAGCTTTGAAGGCTTTGAAATTTTCAAATGCTTCATCTTTATGCTTTAGAATTCCTATCCAACACATTCTGGAAAAATCCTCAATGAATAATATAAAGTATTCTTCTCCACGAGGTGACTTTTTTCTTGATGGACCACATAAATCAATATGAACAAGTTCAAGAGGCTTACTAGCTGATCCTTCCTTTTCAGGGAAATGTGCACTGGTTTGCTTACCAAATTGACATGATTTGCATATTATATTTTCTAGAATGTTGATATCAGGAAGATCATGAACAGCCTAGAATTTGCATGCTTTCCTTATTTGAGGGAAGCTTAAATGCCCCAAGCTTCTGTGCCATGACAATGTTCATCATTTTTGCTTAGATAGCACTGTTGTTGTCCTCCCTTGAGTATGTGTAGGTTGTTTGGAATTCTTATGCCTTTGATCTATGTTTCTCTTGTGTCAAGCTCACGAACAACACATCCATTTGATCAAAATACTACTTCATTTCCTTGATCACACATTTGACTAACACTCAATAGGTTATGCTTTAGACCATCAACATACATAACATTCCCAGCTTTAACCTTTTCTTTTAAGAGAACAGACCCTTTACCTTTTATGACCGCAAGAGTGTCATTTCCAAATGAGACCTTCTTTTCCTTTTCTAAGGCATTATATGACTAAAGTTTTTCTTTATCACTTATCACGTGTTTCGATCATCCACTGTCGATGTACCACTGCTTTTCTTGTCCTTCTACATACAATGCTATACCACATATTTCTGTTTGTGTTTCTTTCTTTCTCCATATTTTGGCACTCAATGAAGTTTTCTCCTTCTAAGATGTTTGCTGAAATTTGCTCCTGCATTCAGAATCTTCATGACCGAAGTTGTTACAAATAAAGCATTCTATTTCTTTTTCAAGAGGTGAAAAGTTATTGTAGGTCCTTTTCATGATCCCTATCACATTCCTTTGATTTCGTGCTTCTCTAGCCGTGATGGTCCTGTAAGAAACACATTGAGTAGCTTTGTGTCCAAAGTTATGACATGAAAAACATTGGCCGTTAAAGAAGTTCCTGCGATTATCGAATCTATTGACCTAGTGATTGTAGTTTGCATTGAAATTCATTCTTGAAGTATATTGAGTATGATTTACCTGAGGTTGGTTGTAGCTTCTGTTCATCCTTGAAGTAGATTGAACCCGATTTACTTGGTGATCTGCTTTATGCCTTTGCTGACGATTTCCAAACTGTTCACTGCTCTTTGCTGCATCAAGATTGCTTTTGGTGGAGGTTGACAGCTTCTGTGCTTCAGTATATCCAAGACCTGTCTTTATCAAAGGAGAACATTGCACTTTGATAATTTCATCTAAAGTTTATGATCCTTTAGCAAATCTGAGATTGAGAGCTTTTGTTTTCCCACTATCTTTCCTTAGACCCACAATTTCACATTCTAGTTTTTCATTGTGTTTTTCTCTTTTAGCAAGTTGGAATGTCGGAGTATCTATAATCATATTATTTTCTTCTGAACAGATTTTGAGTTTAGAGATTTCTTCATAAATATCATCTTCATCTAAAGCATCCAAGAAATCATCATCTTCAAAATCCATCAAAAGTCTATAGTCATTATTATCTTCATCACTATTTGATAAACCATCGCTATCTTCATGCATATAGTAGCTCTTCTTACTTACACTTTGTTTCCTATTCCATTTTGTTGATTCCTTACCTTTATCAAGCTTATCTTTATGAGGAAATTTGGCAGCATAATGACTGACTCTTCCACAAGCAAAACATTTGAAAGGTAGTTTACCTCTGAATCTTCCGGAACCCCATTGAAGGTTCTTGACAAAGTTTGCTTCTTCCTCTTCTTCTGAAACATGTCCTGATTCATTGAGTTCTTCTCTTCCTGAAGCTTTGAATGTGGCTTCTCTCATGTCTAATGGACCTCCTTTTCTCATTTCGAAAGTAGTTAATATTCCATGCAGTTGTGTCATAGTGATACTCTGAAGATCCTGCTTTTCTTCTATGGCAGAAACTTTTGATTCAAACATAGTAGACAAGGATCTTAAAAACTTTTCAACTAAAGTAACTTCTTTTATCTCTTCACCCAAGTTCTTCATGCAATTAACAATATCATCTATACGTAAGAAGTAATTAGCTATACTTTTATCATTGTGCATTTTGAGAGTTTCATATTGAATTATGAGAGATTGCAGTTTTGCACGTTTTACCTGATTGGCTCCTTCATAGCTTAGAATGATATTGTCCCATATTTCTTTTGCGGTCTTGTGCTGCATAACTTTGAAAAATTCTAATTGTGACAGACTCCCCAATAATGTATTAACAGCCTTGGCATTGGTTTCATATTGCTTTTTATCGGTCGTATCTATAGGAATTGTTGATGGAAATGTATATCCTCCTTCCACGATTTCCCAGACATCTGTTCCAAGAGATTGAAGATAGGTTGTGGTTCTTACCTTCCAATAAACGAAGTTTCTCCCATCAAATAATGGATCCCTCTCTTTCGTAGTTACTCATGATGATAGATCTTCCTTCAAGCAATCAAGCTTCTTATGAAGGACCTGCTCTGATTCCAATTGTTGAAAATAATGCTAAGAGGGGGGGGTGAATCGTTATTAGCAGGTCAATAATATTTCATTTCTATAATCAGATTCATATACGCTACTTTAGTTATTTAAACTTGCATGTATACGCAGATGTATGTAAGGCAACTAGCGTATACTCTTCAAACTTATTACTTAGTTAATTCATCATAAGTTGATATTTAATCTGTGCATCAGAACCATATAAACAGTAACCAGGTGCAGCAAAACGGAATAGAAAATCACACACATGAACACAAGATATAAGGTGGAAACCCAATGTGGGTGAAAACCACCTATTGTAATCGTCTCTATCTTTTTTTAATAAGAAACTTCTTTTTACAATTTTTGTACTGGTGCAGACTTATACCAGTACGCAGGCTTCTACCTGCAGAAGGCTACAACCTTCTCTTTTCTCCCAGGGACCATGTTTCGTAAATTTTTAGACTATATCCATCAATAACATCAATCAACCATCAACTATATCTGCATCAACCAATCTCCTTTGCACCAACCAAAACTGAATCAATCAATCACTTCTTAGAATGTTGTAACCAAAATACAGTAACAGTAACCAGAACCCAAGCCAGAACCCAGAACGCTTAAACAGCAAACAGAAGTAGCTAAAGCATATTTTATTATGTATACACTACTTCAATGTATCGAACCTGCGTAGATACGCCGTTATCTCAAGGAGAACCTGCGTATACATTGTTTTGATATGCAGAACCAGCATGTATACACACCTTTGCTAAAGTGAACCTGCATACAGATCTATAAATGATGGTTTAAACTTTACAACAATTCCAGACGTCAGTTATACCCAGATCATCATATTTACAGATTACAACCTGCACCATTTATTCAGATAAAGATCAAAACAAATATACTTCTCTTCAAGCCTTAAGATCTTGACCCATCAATAGAACTTATCCTTCATCAAGCACTCAAGCTCATCCTTGATTCAGATCCAGTTGTGCACCATAACCCAATGACCTGTATTCTAGATCTTTCTCTTCATTAGATATTCAATGCTTGAGTGCTTTTGCCTAATGACCTTATCCTCCTTTTATAGTCTTAGGCCTTACTCAATACCATGGTCCAAAACCACTTAGAATCAATACCTTGGACCAAATACATGGGGTCAACACTTCGGACAAGATACCTTGGACCAAACCATGGATCAAGATACCATGGACCAAATACCATGGACCAAAACAAGTTTTCCAACATGTACGCACCTTTCTTTTCGTGAAAGTGTGTGTGTACGCTATACACGCCTTTTGGTCTGTGAACCCACGTGTACACATGGCTTGGTCAATGGGGAACCTGCGTATACCTCTCTTTCTTCATTCTGTGAGCTTGAATTGTGGTATGTCATCTGTGTGAGTTGCCATCAAGGACAACACCTGTGTCATAGTGCCAAATCTATATCATAATGCCAACAAATACGACCCTAGAACCTCCAACTTCTCCCACTTCAAATAAAACCTTGCTCAAAACAAGACAATTGTACCCCCACCTCACCTTCCTAAAACCATGAGGATTGGGACTCAAAATTTTATCATGGCACACCAAAGAATGATGCTAAACACACCAAATACACCCTGGGGGGGAATGATAATCATCCTCGGGTATAAACCAACCTCAATTGACACCTCCCTCCATCTAGTAAGCATACTAGACAAATCCACCTCTTCTTGTTCTTAACGGGGTTGTCAGCGACATATAGAACAAACTAGAATTCAAGTCCAATAGAAACACAAGAGATTGCTGTGAAATCATAATCATAGACTATCCACAAACCTCTAAGCTTTGCCAAGTAAAATCCATACCTAATACACCTAAAAATCTGTACCTTACTCCACTTCCAACTCCAGAATAAGAAAATAGTACCAAGATGGCAGTGCACATACAAAAACACCAACAGGATCCGACAAAGAATTAGAAGACTAATCCATAATTCATTTAAATTTAAAAGAAAAAAAGCAAACCGAAGAGAATGGTACCATGTGACATGACAGATTTTACATTGAAAGATGTCCGAAATTTTCCTTTTCCATCGTCTTCTACTGCTAACATGAATTAAGAAGATTTATGCCTTTTTTTAGAACATATTTGGAAGGTTTTTCTTCAATTATGTGACCTCCTTTCCATCAATGTCAAGAAGCCCCAAATTCACTAGTTCCTGTCTAGTAGCCAACCCGTTTGTATGGAGCCTTGCCTCCCAATTAGAGGTGAAACTCAAACCTATGTAACTCCCTTTCTGATTAGATAAAGGTTGAGAAAATCTAGGAATGTGTTCCCTGCCATTTAATGCAGATTCGTAGTATTGGGAACCAAATGCACTAATCAAGGGATTTTGGTGGGGAAGCATTCCTCCTTTCATGGGGAATGATTCCTAATCATTTTGTATAAGTACCAAGTCGAATTTTCCTCTAGGGGTGGATTTTTATTAGTCTTATTGTGGAGAGGACTCGTATTCTTGCAGCTCCACTGTCATTTCTTGCAGGGATGTAATTGTATTGATGAAAATAATGAAGACTGGTGTCATTTTCAACTTCTAAATCATGTTATCCTCCATATGAATCTCAGTTTCCTTGGGCTTGGCTATCCCAGGAGCCTCAAAGCCCTTTTATATCATTTTTTTTATTCTTTTCACTTCTTATTCACATGCATCTCTTGTTCTTGTTTCTTTCCATTTTTGCGTTTAGTATTAATGATTTCTTGGTGTAGGATTGGGTTAAATGGTTAATGTAAGTTCTTATGAAGGGTCACAAGCATCATTTCATCCTTGGAAAATATTTGGAAGGTCATAGTAATCATTGAGCTGCTTGGATTAGTTTGCTTATTCCCAAATCTAGATTTCTGGAACTCCTTTGTGGAAAATAGCAAAAAATATATGCTATTTTTTAGAGCATGCTAGCGAGCTTCAATCTAGTTGATTCCACTTGCATTAGATCACAAAAACATTCTAGTTAATTACAAAATTTACCCCATTTCATTTTCACTTGATTAGGTTAGGCATTTGATTTTAGACTAGCAATTTCCGTTATTTAATAAATCTTTCCCATGTATAGATGAATTTGTAGATAGAAGCAGACAATAATGTGTGTTGTTTCAGAAGCTTCTACATTGCAGGGAGACCTCATCTTGTTTGCCTCATCCAAGCCTTATCCACCCATGTCGCCAAAATCCATTAAAATCTCAATCTGAATTCTTGTTTTATAAGCAAAAATTGTTATTTCCATTGAGCAAATCCACCCATCTTGAAGCGCTTGCTTGAGTTCTAGGTAGTGTCCACAACCTCCATGCCTTATTCTTCCATTATCCACCTTTCCAAAGCTCCATTCCACCTTATATACCACTTCCTAAGCTTTCGGCCTATTCTTATAATAAAAGAGGAGATCCTATAGGAACTAGTACATCATGTAGACATCCTGTAGGAAATCCTGTAGTAGCCTGTTTTGAGCCTGAATTGAGAAAAATCATCATTTAAGCTAGGATTAGGCCTCTACTTGACCTCCAAGCCATCAAAATCATTGTACCCCTCTTCCTCCACACCTGTCTCCCCTGAAAAAGAACAATGAAGGATTAGCATTTACATTTATAAAATGAAAAGATAAAGAAAAATAGTTCTTTTTATGAGCACATGCATGCAACAGTTAATACTCCCTAGATCAGATTCCATGCTCAGTTAATTTAAATAATCAAATGTGATAAATAGGGTTGATTTAGGTTTCTTTTACATTTAGTTCGTGATCTTTATGCAATTAGAATATGTTTCTTTCCTTATACTTTAATTCTTGCAATATGTTAGGGTTTCCATTTCAAGCAGTTCATTTTCTGCAATTAGTTTTGGATTTGATTTCAGTACATGCACTCCATTACATCATGACAACAAAGGAAGGACGCATTGTATGTTTCACATATAGTTCCAATACCTCTTAAGTTTGTATGAACCCCGAGTTGATAATTAAAGTTCGTAGCCTTGGGAATTGTAGCATTCTTGTTGTAATGCAGAGGCTCATCAGGGCCCTACTTGTAATCTTCATACCATGTTAATAATAATTTGGGAGTCCCATTCTACAATGATGTTCTGATATCCTTGATTCTATGCATATTCCAATCCCATTCTTAGGTCTAATACTTATGTTGCATTGTTAAAGTTTTCATTGAATTTCCTTACATAGATAAACACATGCATGCTTGTGCGGTCTCTTATTATGCCTCGATACCTAGTAGGGTTAGGGCTTCCCTTTATTTCCCCATCAAAATTGGGTTTCACAAACAGGGTCAGTGGGGAATCCAACTAGCTGGACTAGAGACAGTAGTAGGAGAGGGGACTTCCAAGGAGAAACAATCGGGAATGGATGGAAACCATTCCCGCATGATCTTGGATTCCACTCTTGAAACTTGCCAACATTAGGTCAACCATTTTAGTGCAAGAAACATTTCCTTAATATTTTTGACAAAAGTTCTCTGTGTAGTTTCCACTAGTGTTGCACTTCCTTTAAATATCCTCTTATTTCTTTATTTCTAGATATCTTAGAGGAGGAGTCCATGGGAGATGATCCAAATATAGTTAAGAATAGGGTTGTCAGAGATTGGCATATGCTAGTCCCTTATAATTTTTTGAAGACTCTCTGGAGTCCAGTATGATCTAGAGAGGCATTCCCCTAGCTTCTTCCAAAGGTCCCCAGAGAATGATTAGAGGCTTAACAAATGCTCCAAGCTTTCACTATTGAATAACAAAGTTGGAAATGGGAGGGTCCTTGAATATTTTAATTATGAATATTGTTCCATGTCAGAGGTTTATTTTGTATCAATAAGTTTTCATTCATTTTCTTTCTGATTTAGTCCTGATGATGGACCCCCTTTGGGGTTTGAAATGTCGACAGAATGAACATGAAACTGTGGACAATCCGGATCATACCACTGCAAAAAACTACCACAGAAGCTTAAAATCTAACATAACTATATAAATATTGATACTTTTGGACATAGATGTTGTTTCCAACATTTTACCCATACCTACTTCGTCGATTGATCATGATGAATTGCTTCTAGATTATATGCCTCCTTGATTAAGAATGCTCCATTAAAGACATGCCCCCATCTAAGCTTATCCTCATGGAATTATATAATAATTTCTCCATGTTGAAGGTCCTTCCATAAAATTTTCCATATTTATTTTATTGATTTAGGGTTCTAGTTTCTTGGGCCTATCCATTTGCGCCAATGCTGGTCCTATGTATCTTCCATCCAGTAATTGTTTATTTTTTCTTTTCCTTAGGAGTTCACATGTATTATGAGTTTTTAAAAATCCCCTTGATTCCCAAATTTATGGAATTATTTCCATGAATCCTCTGAAAATAGTGTTGAGTTTCCATCCATGACTTCCCAGAAGTAGTTCTTTTGAACCGATGCCATCACTTTCTTTGTTGTAGTCCAGATTAATGATCCAAGGTAAAATTAATTCAATATTATCAATTGTTAATGGGGAATGGTAGGGGTATATTTACGTGTCCATATATTTTTCCAAAGATACCTTTTGGCTTGAAGCCCTTTCCACCAAATTTTGGCACCAAGCACCATGCCCATCATTTTGGAGTCCCTCAAAACCAAACCACCCTTCATTTTTGGTCAACATATTTTTTTTGAGAATATTACGGGCCACTTCTTTTCTAGCCTAGATCCTCCCCATAATAATTCTCATTGATTTCTCAGTATTTCCTGAAGGATGGACTCCAAAGACATCATAGCATAGCAGAGATATATAGGTAGAGCTTGTAACACAACTTTGAGTAGGACTAAATAGCCAACCATGTTCAAAGATGTAAAATTCCAACTTGTTAATTCTTCTGAAACTTTGTTAGCAATTCCTCCCACATGCTCCAGTGGAGAGAGCTATCTACTAGAGGGGACCCAGGTTAATTTGAGGGAAGGTTGCTAATCTGAATTTCCAGGTTCCTTGCAACATGTCTTTGTGCATTCATAGGAGTATTAAAGAATAAGAACCAGTATTTAATTCTATTTAATTCCATACCTGAGACCATCAAGAAAACATCTATAATTTGATTGAAATTGTGTGCTTCCTGCAATGCTAGCATTCCTAAGCCCATTGCATCATCAACAATTTCCTAATGTGTTATGGGTAGATTTTCTTCATATAGATGGTGTCCTTTCAGTCTACACTCAATAATTCTTGTCTTAATAGGCAACCCAATCCTTCTACCCCCTGAATAAATAGAAAAGGAGAGAGAAGGTTTCCTTGTTAAATCCCCTTGGTGGGATCGAACGGTGTGGAAGGTGATCCATTGATCATAATTGAAAAAGAATGTTGAAGAAACTATGTTATATACCCACATGATTTAGTCTCTTTCAAATCCAAAGAAATATAAGGTGCAACAGAAGAAGTTCTAATTCAGTTTGTCATAAGCCTTATACAAACATAACTTGAGAATCATACTTGGTTTTTTAGTAATGTTCAATGAATGTATGGCCTCATGGGCCACCATGATTTCAATGAGAAATTGTCTTTCTTCCACAAATATCTCTATTGTGAAGAAATAATTTTGGGAAGAAGTGGTTTCAGCTAGTTGGCTATGATATTGGATAGTATTTTATAAACCACATTGCATAAGGAAATCGATTAATATTCACTGGGATATTTTTCCTTCTCCTTTTTTTGGATCAATGTTAAGAATGTTGCATCCAGTGCTTCAAGTATATTTTTTGTTTTTTACGACTCTTCCACGTCCCTCCATACCTCCTCCCCAATTATCGCCCAACAAGATTGAAAGAATTCTATGGTGGACCCATCCACGTCAGGGGCATCACCTTAATAGTTTCTTCAACCTCCTCTTGGGTGATTTCTCAAAGGAGTGCATCATTTTGCTCATCATTTATGATTGAGGGGATGAGGTTGGTTGCCTACACAGTGACCACCTATTTGTCCACTCTAGGTTCTGAGAGGATGTGTTGAAAATATTGGGTCAACTCATGGGATATCTCTTAATGAGTTTCAAGCTTTTGATCATCTTATCATTTTAGAGAATCAATTCGATTATAGATTCTATGATGTAACTTTGATTTGTGGAAAAATTTTGTCTTGTTCCCTCCCTCTTTAAGCCATTGAATCTAAGATTTTTTCCTCCATAGTATTTCTTCACGCTTCCTGTGTTCTTATAGAGCCTGAAGAGTCTTTTCCTATGCCTTTATCAGGTCCTTCGATCAACCATTTTATATGGCCTCCTGTTGTATCTCTAACATTTTGAGCTTTGGATCCTATTTTCCTATTATAGTATCCCCAAGTTTCCCTTTATTCCATCATTTTAATTAATATTTTATTTATTTCAATTTTTTATGTAGAGAGAACATTATCGATCCTTTGATAATTCCTATTTCCTCCCACCATTTATGAATATTTAGGAGAAACTCCTGAAGCCTGAGCCAAAAACTTTCAAACCTGAAAGGGTTATTGCAGGGGCATGTCTTTAGATCTCGATTAAGATTGATTTCCTGATTATTCAAACCATGGCTAGGGAGTATAACTTATATGAATTCATCCCAAGCCAAAATACATTTTTGTGATGAGGAAGTGGTCTAGCTTTGTTGCAATTTAGTGCTGGCCTCTGCGCCTATTATTCCACGTATGCACCCCATCTATGGTCTCAATATCTATGAGTATTAGGCCTTCTATGGTTTATTGGAACGAAGTGACCTTCACATCCAAATGTTGAATACCCCTTTCTTTTCTCATCGAGGGACTTAATTAAGTTAAATTCTCCTCCAAGTATTCATGGATTTGGGGAGATCATCTCACAAGTCCAGGTGACTTGTTGAAGAAACAAGGCCCTATAACGCATTATTTTTGGCCCATATACATTTGAAACATAACATATCTCCCGATCCCATAAGTTGGATCTACATTGTTAGGACTTGGTGTTACACCCTCCTCCCACATCTAGCCAAGTAATCAATCGACCAAGGTAAACATGTGACGAGAGGCTACTATGATTAGATTCAACCTCCCATGTGACCTTAAGGAAGTGGAGTCGATGGAAACACAACATATAAACCTTCCGCATCATCTACAAGGCTTCTAGGAACAATTCCAACTACTCATGTAGCTAGCCCCTGGGTCCCACTAAAGTTTTTGACCTTTTGACCTCTTCACGCTCTCATGTTATATGCCTACTAACATCTAGGAGGCTCTAGATGCTCTCATGACAAGGCATGCCAACATACAGGGACTATTTTTCTCAGTGTTATGCCAACATCCTCAAGATTTGAGCCACCTTTTTCAAGACCAAAGCCCAGGTCATTGCCCAGAATTGAATGACACCTTCAAAACAGTGAGATAATAGGGAAACAATGATGCAAAAGTAAATACTTGAAAAATCTCTTAATCAAACCCCGACTAGCCATGACAGGCATTTTGTCAAACATATCACGAATATGTAATCTACATGTGTAAACAATAGATTTAAGCACAGGGGTCTCATAATTATTTGAGAATCGCTAAGAACCATTGTTCCCTCATATCATTTTATGCATTATCATCTATTAGGTCATAGATACATTTTCCATTCATTTACAAGTAAAAAAATGATGAGATCCATACATAGCCACTATTATAAAACACATACATAACCAAAATAATAGCACCAAAAATACTAATGAAGTCACAGCGATATGATCCACTAATAAACCAGTGTAATACTCATAGAAATACAAGGAGAAATAACCTCATATTGATGATGCAAAATCCAAATCCGGGATGGGACTACCACGTTCCACCAAACCATTAAATGGTTGAGCCAAATATCTCTTCAACCATTCACCCCCATGCCATATTCCAAGCATGAATGTGGGATTCAAACCAAAATAACCAACGAGGGCATCCCGAGGATAAACAACCTCACCCTCATCAATAAAAACCAATCTTTACCGTAATCCATCCCGGATCGTTAGGTCAACACAACAAACATGTAATAAAAAGATTTACCATGATCTCCACCCAATCAATAGGCCAAACAAGCATTGATGGCACCATATTTCTCCACCTACACCGTGAGGAATTTTCCTGTCTGCTCGTCTCTCAAGATTTACCGCAATCCACATCGGATCACGAGGCCCTAAACAGAGACCCACTCTCCAGGCTTTACTGCATATCCCAACCCAAGATTACTAGTTCCAATGGAGAAAAACCACCTCTTGGATTTACCGTATATCCTGCCATTCACCGGCAAGGATTCCTAAGCCCACCCAGGAAACACAATCCTGGCCTTACCATAACCCACAATTTGGCTTAGAGGTTACTAGGCCAGTGCCTTTACCATGATCACAATCTCATTCAGGGACCACTAGGCCATGTTCTCTATCATTCAGAGATCCACCTCAATCAGCTTCGAATCCATCCGACAATCTAGCTGAACCATAACATGAGAACCCCATCACACCATGGCTATCCGGAAATGGAAAGGCTAGGCTGAAAAGGCTATCACACCTGGAGAAACCCATGCCATAACAACAAAATAACCACATGCAATACCATGCATTCCAAATCTAGCAAGGAAAATACACATGCAAATCGATACCTACAAAGAATACTGATGTAGCTTCTTGATCCTACTCTTCCTTGCTTGATCTTTGCTTCCTCTTTCCTTATTTTCCATTATTGATCCAATGCCAAAATGCTCCAAAAAAACTCTAAGTGTCCAAGAGTGAGATAGAGAGAGAGAGAGAGAATAATGAGAGAGCTCCAAAAATAAACTACAAAATGTTACAAACTGATCCTCATAAGCCTTTTTATCAATTAGGCCTATATTTTCTTAATTTTCCATTATTTTCCTTCATTTTCTTCATCACATGCAACCTGTGACCTTTCACCTTCCTTTTCTCCTAATTTCCATTATTTTCATAAACAAATGTGCCAAAAATGCCATTTTTCCTTTCCAAAGCCTTAGTTATTGCCTTTGTCAATTTCCCTAGCCATAATAAACTAATGAACACCCAAACTAGGACGGTTTTCCCAACATTCAGCTTGGAATAAGTGTCCCATTAACCGTGGTTATTATTTTTCCTTTATTAGCTTTTATTACATGAAATTTTCTTTAGGGTTGTTACATAACCCTCCCCCTTGGGTCACACTTTCCTTGGTGTTCAAGCACACCTATACCTCAGCAAAACCACTGAAAAGAACACATACTACCCATGGAATTTTATAACATAGATCGATGTAGTATTTACAATGATCACCTTGCTGAAAAGAAAAGCAACATGACAACATAATGACATGACACCAATACCACTTATTGGAGATTTATAACATAGCTCATGGTGGTATTTACATCCATATACATATGTACATATACCAAAACACCATACTAAAACTTCTTTGCCTCAACCGACAAGCAATGAAGGATACATAGCCCACATTTGATTTGCCATCTCCCATGTGGCATAATTGGGTCCAAAGTGCTTCCACTGCACTTTAACCTACTTGATTTCCCGGTTCCAGAGCAGAGTACCTTTTTCTGCAATATACAATGAGGCTATGGCAGGAATTCTCCATTTGGTTCCACCTACAATACAAACCAATCAATCACATGATCAAAATCTTTAACATACTTCTTAAGTAATGACACATGGAAAACATCATGGAATTTCACTATGGGAGGCAGGAAATTCAATAGGTTGTTGGCCCAATCCTCTCAACAACACTGAAGGGTCTAAAAAACTGTGGTTCCAACTTGACACATGATCCAATCCATAAGGATCTCTTATTCGGTTTGATGCGTAAATACACATGTTACCCAACCTAGAACTCCTTGAACAACCTGTTTCGATCTGCATATCCCTTCTGCCTATCCTATGTTGCTTTCAAATTCTTCTTGATTACCTACATTTCCTGTTCCATGTCCACCAACATGTCTGGTCCAATAAAAACCTTGTTAACTGGATCACTCCAACTAATGGGAGTATTGCAACTCCGCACATACAATGCCTCAAACAGACTCATCTTCAAAGATTATTGATACTCATTGTTGTAAGCGAACCCTACCAGTGGAAGATACTCTTCCCACTTTCATTGTTGATGCATCACGTACATCCTCAACATGTCCCCCAACATCCTGTTGGCCCTCTCAGTCTATCCATCTTTTGGTGAATGATAAGTTGTATTGAAGGCCAACTTTGTGCATAAACATGCAAATAACTCCTTCCAAAACTTGGAAGTGAAATTTTCATCCCTTTTTGACACAATCTTCTTCAGAACACCATACGATCTAACCACATATCTGATGAGTACCTATGCTACATCACTAGCTGAGAATGTAGACCTCACTAGAGAGAAATGTGAAACCTTTGTCAACCTGTCCACAATAACCATGATGGAATCATGTTGCCTCACTGTCCTCGGAAAACCTATGATGAATTCCATGGAAATGACCTCCCATTTCCATTTTGGAATCGCAATCAGTTGTAGCATTCCATTTGGATGCTTACACTCTGCCTTCACACACTGAAAATCGAAATACCTAGCCACAAACTCTAATACATCCTTCTTCAGATTTGAAAAATAGTAAAAAAAATTCACTGTAGTCAATGTCTTTTGGTATCCTAGGTGACACGAATATGGTTTCACATGAAACTCCCTCAAGATCACCTTTTTGAAATCACCACTATCCGACACATATATCCTGTCTCTAAATCTAACCAATCCATATGTTGTAAGGAAATAGTCCCCATCTGTTGCACCTGCAACTGTACCTATATGTGTACCACTACTTGTACTTGTATCTATGCTACTACCTATACATGTACCTATACCTGTACCTGTACTACAACCTATACCTTTTCCTATACATGTAATACCACATGTACATGTACCTGTACCTGTACCTGTACTCTGCTGCAACCTATGCACAATCTCCATATACTTGACATCTTGGTGACTTACCTGCAAGATCATATCATGTAAGTCTGTCCCATAGGATCTCATAGTCGCTAAGTGATTTACCTGTACCCACCCGTTAAGAACATCTACCACCCTATTCTCCATTCCTTTGATGTACCTGATCTCGAAGTCAAACTCATTGACTATGGCCAACCATCTAGCTATCCTGACATTCATATTTGGCTGGTCAAACAAATGCCTCAACCCAATGTGATCACTCATCAGTACAAACCTCTTGCCAAAAAGGTAGTGCCTCCACATCTTCAATGCATGTATGATCGATGCTAACTCAAGATCATGCATCGAGTAGTTCTTCTCGTTCTCGTTTAGTTTTCGTGACTCATATCATACCATTGGTCCATCCTACATTAGGATTCCACCAAGTCCTCTCTTGCAAGCATTGGTACATACTACAAACTCCTTGTCTAAATCTGCATTCCTTAACAATGGAGCATGCATCAACAACTACTTAAGGTGCTCAAGACTAGCCTCACACTCCTTAGTACAATCAAAATTATTACCTTTCCTCTGCAATGATGTAATAGGATAAGAAATCTACGAGAAGTTCCTGATGAACCTCCAGTAATAGCATTCCAACCCCCATGAAAGATCTCACCTCATCCACATTTCTAGAAGCTGCCCACTCCATGATGGGCCTTATTTTTTCTAGATCTATTGCAATTCCCTCCTTGGAGATAACATGTCACAAGTAGTGTACCTCATTCTGAAAGAAACTACAGTTGCTGAGCTTAGCATACAACTAATGCTCTCTCAATGACCTCAATATTGTTGCTAAATGCTTAGCATGCTCTTTCTCATTTTTAGAATATACCAATATGTCATCAATGAACACAATAAAAAACGTATCCTAATACGGACGCAACACACTATTCATCAAGCACATAAAAGTAGTTGGAGCATTAGTCAAACTGAATGGAACTATAAAAAACTCATAATGCCCATACCTGGTTTGGAAATTTGTCTTGTAAATTTCCTCCTCTTTGATGCATACCTGATGGTATCTCGACCTCAAGTCAATCTTATAGAACACTACTTCTCCCTTCAGCTGATCAAACAAATCATCAATCCTCGGCAATGGATACCTGTTCTCAATGGTCACCTTGTTCAACTTCCTGTAGTCAATGCACAATCTGAGAGTACCTTCTTTCTTCTTCACAAATAATACCATTGTGCCCCAAGGTGATACACTTGGTCTAATGTATCCCTTGTCTAACAATTAAAGTTTATGTTTTCAAATTTAATTGTTAAAATTATAAAATATATACCTCAACCATACAGTCGTGGTCTCCTCAAATCCGTTTGTTTTCATACTCATAAGAATGTTTTTGGAATATATATGTATGGGTTAAAAGTCAGATTTCACTTTGAAAAATAAAGTATAAATGCCACTGCTTACCTAGAGAAGCCCACTTAGTAATGACACTTTTTATATATATGGGAAATGATTAAATGTCAATTTGAATTTTGAAGAGCCTCAACGGTAGGGCCTCGCAACATTTTTGATATTGTATAACCGTCAATCTATTGTTTGGGTCTCACTTTGAAAAACCTCCAAGGCAATCGAAGCATCCCAAAGTAGTGGGAAAATTGGTTGGACATTGTTGTCCAAAACAACCAACAAATGTATCGCACTCTGAAAAGTCACCAAGACTTTGGAAGTATCACAAATTACTGCAAAAATGGTTGGGTGTTGTTATGCAAAATAATCAACAAATGTAAGATTGCAGACAAGTTTCCTATTCAAAAGATACCATGATAATGTGATTGGATACCATGATAATACCATGATAACTTGGGTGGAGCTTGTATGCCAATATATAGTCGTTTTAACATATTAAAATATATATTTGCTAGGTGAGTTGACTTGTTATCCAGGAGGACGGACTTGATTTTGAGGTGGATTAACCCAAAATACATTTTAATTTTAATTTTTCTCCTTTTTTTAATAAGAAGTCCAAATAGGACTTTGAATCAACAAATCCTAGAAACATGAAGAATATGCTTAACTAGTGAAACAATAATAAAAAATTATTTTTCTTCTTATCATTTTTTTTGCTTTTTACATAAAATACATAATGATACAAATTGTAAAAGCCTAATTACATTTTCCAACACAAAAGTGGTGTAAACTAAAACTAGAAACCATCATAATTAACAAATTAATCCATGACAATTAAGCCAAGAAAATCCACACAACTCTCCAAGAATGGCATTTTGAAAAGGCTAAGTTGTAAAATTGGTATAATTTAAAATTTTCAAAATTTTTAATAGTATTAATTATAATTTCAAAATAACAAAAAACGATATTGTTATTAAAAACTGTATAACCAATTTCAATTATAAAAACCAAAATATGAAATAGTTAAATTGTTTTAAAAAACAAATAGTTAATTCCATTTTATATTTATTTAACATAAATGGTTATTTATCAATTTATTTTGAAAATATTTAAAGTTGTAGTCTTAACTTTTGGTTTTTCCATTAAAACACTATTATATATATATATATATATATATATATATATATATATATATATATATATTATATATATATATATATATATATATATATATATTACTTTAAAAATAAAATATTACATCACAAATTATCATAGTCCATATTAGTCTCTCACGGGGAAGACTAAACCATAGCCAAAATTGTACCCTTCAAAGGAACATAAGAGACGAACGGATAGAAACATAGCTGAAATCATATAATCCTATGCTATAATATTGACCTATCTCACGAAATACATAAACTGATATATAAAGAAAGTTATAGAAATCATCCATCAAATACTTAGGGAAGCAGTTCAAAGTCAAATCTTGCAACTTGGATAGAGGTTATTGGGTTGTCCGTGGGTCTAGCAGTTGTTGGAGGAATGCCAAGGTGTTGGTAAATCCTTTCCAACCTATGGTCTATCAGGTCCAGTCTGCAATCGTAGTGTTTCATGTGTCTATGCATATGGTACAGAGTTTGTAATAGGCCTCGCCTAGACTCCTGGCTATCTAGTAGCATGCATACCAAGAGGAGCTTCATCTACTAGTACAGATATACTAGTTGAAGATATTGATTAGCTTTGCCACATGTATTCCCCGTATAATGGATCCACCCTATACACTCCACCATCACTTTGAAATTTGAGAGGAAGGTTCATTGAGAGGAAGCTCCCCCCAATATCAGGTCAATTCTTCTTGCACATTCCTAGGAATTTTCTCTTTGTATCTTGAGAAAAGCCTATTGCTTTGTTTTGTAGATATGAGTTCCCTCTTCAGGCATGCTCCCCACCTCACCTTCCTAAAACCATGAGGAATGGTACTAAAACTTCTATCATGCCACACAAAAGGATGATGCTAAACACACCAACCACACCCTGGGGCGGCATGATAATCATCCCCAGTATAAACCCACCTCAATTGACACCTCCCTCCATCTAGTAAGCATACTAGATAAATACACCTTCGCTTTTTCTTAACGGGGTTGTCAGGGACATATAAAACAAACTAGAATTCAAGTCTAATAGAAACACAAGAGATTGCAGTGAAAAAATAATCATAGCCTATACACAAAGCATGAATTATGAAGATTTCTTCCTTTTTCTAGAACAGATTTGGAAGTTATTTCTTCAATTACGTGACCTCCTTTCCATCAATGTCAAGAAGCCCCAAATTCACTAGTTCCTATCTAGTAGCCAACTAGATTGTATGCAACCTTGCCTCCCAATTATAGGTGAAAATCAAACCTATGTAACTCCCTTTTTGATTACATTCCTCCATTTTATTAACGTTACCCTTCCCAAACTCCTGTACCAAGTCTCTAAAACTTAAACTCATACTCTCTCCAACATTTTAGGTTGTTGATCCTTGTCAAGAATTAAAGTCTCCCTGTGGACCATAATTTCCACCTTTGGCTTCAGAAACACAATGCCACTTCTAACTCACTCTCATCATCCTTACATGAGGGAATAGCTACAAAATTTTAATTTCATTAAATGTGGATTTTACACCTTCCGAGTGGGTGTTGTGTCCCCCAGTCAATCGGTCTCGTGGAGCAGTGGTGACCTATCCACCCTCCTCTCCATACTCATCACCTCATCTAGGGTAGGATAATCCTCCTGAATAATCTTCTAGTAGGCTTTCTCGATAGGATACTTTGGAAGATAGTTCCAAGCTAATGTCAGGGGTGTAGATGTATCCAAGCATACATAATTCATTAACAAGTCCATGACCCTATTCCTATTCTCCTAACATGATCTAGAATAACAACTACGATATTAGAGATGATAATCATTGCATATTGTAGCATTAATTCCAATCTCCAAATTTTTGATATCTTTGAATATGGGACCCTTCTTGTAATCTTCATACCATGTTAATAATAATTTGGGAGTCCCATTCTATAATGATGTTCTGATATCCTTGCTTATATGCATATTCCAATCCCATTCTTAGGTATAATACCTATGTTGCATTGTTAATGTTGTCGTTGAATTTCCTTGCATAGATAAACACATGCATGCTTGCATGGTCTTTTATTATGCCTAGATACCCAGTAGGGCCAGTGTTTCCCTTTATTTCCTCATCAAATTTTAGTTTCACAAACAGGGTCAGTGGGGACTCCAACTAGCTAGACTAGAGACAATAGTAGGAGAGGTGGCTTCCAAGGAGAAATAGTCAAGAATGGATGGAAACCATTCCCGCATGATCTTGGATTACAATCCTGAAACTTGCTAATATTGGGCCAACCATTTTACTGCAAGGATCATTTCCTTCATATTTTTGACAAAAGTGCTCCATGTGGTTTCCACTAGTGTTGCACTTCCTTTAAATATCCTCCTATTTCTTTCTTCCTAGATACCTTATAGGAGGAGTCCATGGGATATGATCCAAATAAAGTTAAGAATAGGGTTGGCAGAGGTTGGCATCTGCTAGTCCCTTATAATTTTTTGAAGACTCTCTGGAGTCCAGTCTGATCTAGAGAGGCATTCCCCTAGCTTCTTCCAAAAGTCCCCGGAGAATGATTAGAGGCTTAACAAATGCTCCAAGCTTTCACTATTGAATAAAAAAGTAGGAAATGGGAGGGTCCCTGAATATTTTAATTATGAATATTGTTCCATGTCAGAGGTTTATTTTGTATCAACAACTATATAAATATTGAGACTTTTGGACATAGATGTTGTTTCCAATGTTTTACCCATACCTACTTCGTCGATTGATCATGATGAATTGCTTCTAGATTATATGCCTCCTTGACTAAGAACGTTCCATTAGAGCCATGCCCCCATCTAAGCTTATCCTCATGGAATTATATAATAATTTCTTCGTGTTGAAGGTCCTTCCATAAAATTTTCCATATTTATTTTATTGATTTAGGGTTCTAGTTTCTTGGGCCTATCCATTTGCGCCAATGTTGGTCCTATGTATCTTCCGTCCAGTAATTGTTTATTTTTTCTTTTCCTTAGGAGTTCACATGTATTATGAGTTTTTAAAAATCCCCTTGATTCTCAAATTTATGGAATTATTTCCATGAATCCTCCTAAAATAGTGTTGAGTTTCCATCCATGACTTCCCAGAAGTAGTTCTTTTGAACCGATGCCATCACTTTCTTTGTTGTAGTCCAGATTAATGATCCAAGGTAAAATTAATTCAATATTATCAATTGTTAATGGGGAATTGTAGGGGTATATTTACGTGTCCATATATTTTTCCAAATATCCCTTTTGGCTTGAAGCCCTTTCCACCAAATTTTGGCACCAAAGACCATGCCCATCGTTTCGGGGTCCCTCAAAACCAAACCACCCTTCATTTTTGGTCAACATATTTTTTCTAAGAATTTTACGGGTCATTTCTATTCTAGCCTAGATCCTCCCCATAATAATTCTCATTGAATTCTTGGTAGTTCTTGAAGGATGGACTCCAAAGCCATCATAGTATAGTAGAGATATATAGGTAGAGCTTGTAACACAAATTTGAGTAAGACTAAATAGCCAACCATGTTCAAACACGTAAAAGTCCAACTTGTTAATTCTTCTAAAATTTTGTTAGAAATTCCTCCCACATGCTCCTACGGAGAGAGCTAGCTACTAGAGGGGACCCTAGGTACTTTGAGGGAAGGTTGGTAATCGGAATTTCCAGGTTCCTTGCAACATGTCTTTTTGCATTCATAGGAGTATTAAAGAAGAAGAACTAAGATTTGATTCTATTTATTTCCATTCCTGAGACCATAAAGAAAACATCCAGAATTTGATTGTGTGCTTCATGCAACGCTAGCATTACTAATCCCATTACATCTTCAACAAATTGCCGATGGGTTATGGGTATATTTTCTCCATATAGATGGAGTCCTTTCAGTTTACACTCAACAATTCTTGTCTTAAATAGGTAGCCCAGTCCTTCTACCAACTAAACAAATAGAAAAGGAGGGAGAAAGTTTCCTTGTTGAATCCCCTTGGTGGGATGGAAGGGTCTGGAAGGTGATCCATTGATCATAATTGAAAATAACGTTGAACAAACTATGTTATATACCCACATGATTTAGTCTCTTGCAAACCCAAAGAAATATAAGGTGCAACACAAGAAGTTCCAATTTAGTTTGTCATAAGCCTTAGACAAACATAACTTGAGAATCATAGTTGGTTTTTTAGTAATGTGCAATGAGTGTATGGCCTCATAGGCCACCATGATTTCATTGAGAAATTATCTTTCTTCCACAAATCTTTGTATTATGAAGAAATAATTTTGGGAAGGAGTGGTTTCAACTAGTTGGCTATGATATTGGTTATTATTTTATAAACCACATTGCATAAGGCAATCGATTAATATTCATTGGGATACTTTTCCTTTTCCTTTTTTGGGATCAATGTTAAGAATGTTGCATCCAGTGCTTCAAGTGTGTATATATATATCTATATATATATATATATATATATATATATATATATATATATATATATATATTTACGACTCTTCCATGACCCTCCATACCTCCTCCCCGATTATCACCCAACAATATTGAAATAATTCTATGGTGGACCCATCCAGGTTAGGGGCATCACCTTAATAGTTTCTTCAACCTCCTCCTTGGTGATTTCTCAAAGGAGTGCATCATTCTGCTCATCAGTTATGATTGAGGGGATGAGTTTGGTTACCTACACAGTGACCACCTATTTGTCCACTCTAGGCTCTGAGAGGATGTGTTGAAAATATTGGGTCAACTCATGGGATATCTCTTAATGAGTTTCAAGCTTTTGATCATCTGATCATTTCAGAGAAGCAATTCGATTATGGTTTCTATGATGTAATTTTGATTTGTGGAAAAATTTCGTCTTGTTACCTCCCTCTTTTAGCCATTGAATCTAAGATTTTCCTTTATAGTATTTCTTCATGCTTCCTGTGTTCTTATAGAGCCTGAAGAGTCTTTGCCTCTGCCTTTATCAGGTCCTTCGATTGACCATTTTATATGGCCTCCTGTTGTATCTTTAACATTTTGAGCTTTGGATCCTATTTTCCAATAATAATATCCCCAAGTTGCCCTTTATTCCATCATTTTAATTAATATTTTATGTATTTCAATTTTTTATGTAGAGAGAACATTGTTCATCCTTTGATAGTTCCTATTTCCTCCCACCATTTATGAATATTTGGGAGAAACTCCTGAAGCCTAAGCCAAAAACTTTCAAAACTGAAAGGGTTGTTGCAGGGGCATGTCTTTAGATCTCGATTAAGACTGATTTCCTAATGATTCAAACCATGGCTAGGGAGTATAGCTTCTATGAATGCATCCCAAGCAAAAATATTTTTTGTGATGAGGAAGTGGTCTAGGTTTGTTCCAATTTGGTGTTGGCCTCCGCGCCTATTATTTCCACGTATGCACCCCATCTATGTTCTCGATATCTATGAGTCTTAGGCTTTCTATGGTTTCCTGGAACAAAGTGACCTTCACATCCAAATGTTGCACACCCCCTTTTTTTTCTCATCGAGGGACTTAATTAAGTTAAAGCCTCCTCCAAGTATTCATGGATTTTGGGAGATCAGCTCATGAGTCTCGGTGACTTGTTGAAGAAACAAGGCCCTATAATGCACTATTTTTGGCCCATATACATTTGAAACATAACATATCTCCTGATCCCATAAGTTGGATCTACATTGTTAGGACTTAGTGTTACACCCTCCTCCCACATCTAGCCAAGTAATCAACCAATCGAGGTAAACATGTCATGAGAGGCTATTATGATTAGATTCAACCTCCCATGTGACCTTAAGGAAGTGGAATCAACCAAAACACAACATACAAACCTTCCACATCAGCTACAGGACTTCTAGGAACTATTCCGACCACTCAAGTATCTAGCCCCTAGGTCCCACTAAAGTTTTTGACCTTTTGACCTCTGGACACTCTCATGCTATAGGACTGCTAGCGTCTACGAGGCTCTGGACGCTCTGATGACAAGGCATGCCAACATCCAGGGACTATTTTTCTCATTGTTGTGCCAATGTTCCAAGGATTTGAGCCACTTTTTCAGGCCCAAAGCCCAGGTCACTTCCCATAATTGAATGACACCTTCAAACTAATAAGATAATAGGGAAACAATGATGCAAAAGTAAATACTTGAAAAAGCCCTTAACTAGACCCCGACTAGCCATGAAAGGAATTTCGTCAAACATATCAAAAATATGTAAGCTACAGGTGTAGACAATATATCTAAGCATAGGGGTCTCATATTTGTGTAAGAATCGCTAAGAACCATTGTTCCCTCATATCATTTTTTGAATTATCATCTATTAGGTCATAGATACAATGTCCATTCATTTACAAGTAAAAACATGACGAGAGCCATACATAGCCACTGTCATAAAACACATACATAACCTGAATAATAGCAACAGAAAATAACAATGAAATCGTAGCCATATGATCCACATATAAACTAGTATAATGCTCATAAAAATACAAGGAGAAATAACCTCATATTGATGATGCAAAATCCAAATCCGGGATGGGACTACCACGTTCCACCCAACCATAGAATGGTTGAGCCAAACCTCTCTTCAGGCATTGACCCCCGTGCCATATTGCAAGCATGAATGTGGGAATCAAACCAAAAGAACCAATTAGGGAATCCCGAGGATAAACAACCTCACCCTCATCAATAGAAACAAAGCTTTACTGTAATCCATCTTGGATCACTACGCCAACAAAACAAACATGTAATAACAGGGTTTACCATGATCTCCACCCAATCACTAGACCAAACAAGCATGGATGGTACCGTATTTCTCCACCTACACCCTGAGGAATTTTCATGTGTCCTAGTCTCTTAGGATTTACTGCAATCCACATCGGGTCACTAGGCCCTAAACTGATACCCACTCTCCAAGATTTACCGCATATCCCAACTCGAGATTACTAGGCCTAGTGGAGTAAAAAACACCTCTTGGTTTTACCGTATATCCTACCATTCACCAACAAGGATTCCTAGGCCCACCGAGGAAACACAATCCTGGCCTTACCATAACCCACAATTTGGTTCAGAGGTTACTAGGAAAGTGGCTTTATCATGATCCAAAGTCTCATTTAGGGACCAATAGGCCATGTGCTCTATCATTCAGAGATCCACCTCACTCAACTTCAAATCCATCCGACAATATAGCTCAACCAAAACATGAGAACCCCATCACACCATGGCTATCCAGAAATGGCAAGGCTAGGCTAAAAACATTGTCACACCTGTCAAAACCCATGCCATAACACCAAAATAAACACATTCAATAACATGCATGCCAAATCTAGCAAGGAAAATACACATGCAAATCAATACCTGCAAATAATATTGTTGTAGTTGGTTGATCCTGCTCTTCCTTGCTTGAACTTTGCTTCCTCTTGCCTTCTTTTCCTTTATTGATCCAATGCCAAAATGCTCCAAGAAAACTCTAAGTGTCCAAGAGTGAGAGAGAGAGAGAATAATGAGAGAGATCCAAAAATAAACTGCAAAATGTTACAAATTGATCCTCATAAGCCTTTTTATCAATTAGGCCTCTATTTTCTTCATTTTCCATTATTTTCCTTCATTTTTCGTCTCACATGCAACCTGTGACCTTTCAGCTTCCTTTTCTCCTAATTTCCATTATTTTCATAAATAAATGTGCCAAAAATGTCATTTTTCCTTTCCAAAGCCTTAGTTATTTCCTTTGTCAATTTCCTTAGCCATAATAAACTGATGAACACCCACATTAGGATGGTTTTCCCAACATTCAACTTGGAATAAGTGTCCCATCAACAATGGTTATTATGTTGCCTTTATTAACTTTTATTACATGGAATTTTATCCAGGGTTGTTACAAAACCCTCCCCCTTGGGGCACACCATCCTCGATGTTCAAGCACACCTATATCTCATAAAAACCACTAAAAAGAACACATACTTCACATGGAGTTTTATAACATAGCTCGATGCAGTATTTACAATGATCACCCTACTAAAAAGAAAACCAACATGACAACATAATGACATGACACCCATACCACTTATTAGAGATTTAGAACATAGCTCTTGGTGGTATTTACATCCATATACATATGTACATATACCAAAACATCATCAAACATGTACCAAAACACCATACTAAAACTACTTTGCCTCAACTGACAAGCAATGAAGGATACATAGCCCACATCTGATACGCCATCTCCCATCAAGATTACTCGGGCCCAAAGTGCTTCCACTGCACTTTAACCTGCTTGATTACTTAGTTCTGGAGCATGAGAACCTTTTTATACAATATACACTGAGGCTACGGTTGGAATTCTCCATCTAGTTCCACTTGCAATAAAAACTAGTCAATCACATGATCAACATCTTTAACATACTTCTTAATTAATGACACATGGAAAACATCGTGGAATTTCACTATCAGAGGCAGTGAAATTCGCTAGGCTACTAGCCCAATCCTCTCAACAATGCTAAAGGATCCAAAAAACCATGGTTCCATCTTGGCACATGATCCAATCCGTAAGGAGCTCTTCTTCATTTTGATGCACAAATACAGTTGTTCCCTAACCTAGAACTCCTTGAACAACCTGTTTTGATCTGCATAACCCTTCTTCCTATCCTCTGTTTCTTTCAAATTCTTCTTGATTACTTGCATTTCTTGTTCCATGTCCACCAACATGTCCGGTCCAATCAATACTTTGCTAACTGGATCACTCCAACTGATGGGATTATTGAAACTATGCCCATACAATGCCTCAAACAAACTCATCTTCAAATATTCTTGATACCCATTGTTGTAAGCAAACTCTACCAGTGGAAGATACTCTTCCCACTTTCTATGTTGATGCATCACATACATCCTTGACATGTCCCTCAATATCTTGTTGACCCTCTCAGTCTATCCATCTGTCTATGAATAATAAGTTGTATTGAAGGCCAACTCTGTGCCTAAACCTGCAGATAACCCCTTCCAAAACTTGGAAGTTAAATTTTCATCCCTTTCAGACACAATCTTCTTCGGAACACCATACAATATAACCACATCTCTAATGAATACCTATGCTGCATCACTAGCTGAGAATGTAGAATTCACTGGAGAGAAATGTGCAACCTTTGTCAACCTGTCCACAATAACCATGATGGAATGATGTTGTCTCATTGTCCTCGGAAAACCTTTGATGAAGTACATGGAAATAACCTCCCATTTCCATTCAGGAAACACAATCAGTTGTAGTAGTCCACTTGGATGCTTACACTCTCCTTCACACACTGAAAATCTTACACTCTTCCTTCACACACTGAAAATCAAAATACCTAGCCACAAACTCTGCTACATCCTTCTTCAGATTCGAAAAATAGTAAAAATATTTCACTACGGTCAATGTCTTTTGGTAGCCTGGGTGACCCAAATATGGTTTCACATGAAACTCCCTTACGATCACCTTTTTGAGATCACTCTTATCTGACACATATATCCTGTCTCTGAATCTAACCAATCCATATACTGTAAGGAAATAGTCCCCATCTAGTGTACATGCACCTATACCTATACCTGTACCACTACCTATACCTGTACCTATACTATGACCTATACCTTTACCTATACCATATACTTGTACTACCACATGTACATGTACTTGTAACTATACCTGTACTCTACTGCAACTTGTGCATAATATCCACATACCTAAGATTCTGCTGACCTATCTATAAGATCCTATCAAGTAAGTCTGTCCCATAGGAGCTCATAGCTGCTAAGTGATTTACCTATACCCACCTGCTAAGAGCATCTGCCACCCTATTCTCCTTTCCTTTGATGTAACTGATCTCGAAGTCGAACTCACTAATTATGGCAAACTATCTAGTCATCCTAACATTCAGATTTGGCTAGTCAAATAAATACATCAACCCAATGTGATCACTCATCAGTAAAAACCTCCTACCAAGAAGATATTTCCTCGATATCTTCAATGCATGTATGATCGATGTTAACTCAAGATCGTGCATCAGGTAATTCTTCTCGTTCTCGTTTAGTTTTCGTGACTCATATCATACCATTGGTCCATCCTGCATTAGGATTCCACCAAGCCCTCTCTTGCAAGCATTGGTACATACTACAAACTCCTTGTCCAGATCTACAATCTTTAACAATGGAGCATGGGTCAACAACTACTTAAGGTGCTCAAGACTAGCCTCACACTCCTTGGTCCAATCAAAACTCTTACCTTTCCTCTGCAATGATGTAATAGGGTAAGAAATGAGGTAATAGGATAAGCAATCTATGTAAAAGAATAACATACATATCAATCAAACATATTTGAAAATTTATGATGGATATGATATGTATGAGTAAATACTAATAATTAATATTTTAGGGCATTGTGTCATTTATTGCCAGAATTTGGCTTTCAAAAAAATTGACCATAAGAGTGTTTGAATAGTTTTTTTTTATGGTGGAAATGGATTCTGAGCCATCAAAAGCCTCCGAGACACTCAAAATTCTGAAGCTTGACAACCATAACCTAGACTTCCCAAAATTTCCACCGGAATTTCACCAAAATTGTATCGAAATTTTCACTATATGAACCCTGCAATCCTGACAGTTGTAACCCAAATTTCCCAAAATTTATGCTAGAATTTTGCCAAAATCATACTGGAATTTCCAGTATTTTCTGGGGAAAATTATGACCTCTTTAAACTACTCTATATTTTACCAAGAAACTTATATATAGAAATTAGTGTATTTCCAAATATTTTTAATATAATATATCTTGTTTATTTTATAATCACTAAATCATTTACAAAATAAAACACAATATGCTTTTATTTTGAGTTTTAGATTAATGTTCCATATGAAAAAGAATTATGTATAAGATTGTTTTAATATTTTATAAAGGAAATTAGTTGTAAATTTGATTTATTAATTTATTACAGAAATTGTGTGTGGAATTGATTTGTTAGTGTTATGCCAAGGAATAACTCTCAAATGTTGATTTGCATCACTGTAGATATGATTATATAACATGAGGAAGTGTGTCCTTTGGGATTCATATTCCAAGGTTGCTTCCTATTCTAGTTTTTCAATTTCCCTTAATTTACATATTTACAATTTTCTCACCCAATCCCTCAGGATTATGTGTCTAACATCCCCCCGTTTATATGAAGGGGTGTCTTTGAATCCAAGTACTTACGTGAAAATATCTACAGTTTGCTCATTTGTGGAACAATGTCATAGATGAATAAGCTTGGTCTCTACATAATGTCAAATCAAATGATACTTTGTGTTGATATGTTTGGTTCAATCATGGAATTTGGGATTCTTGGCCAACTTAATGTTAGAATCATTTTCAATTAGAAGGGCAACAGAGTTCATTTGTTTCTCCTACAAGTCTTTAAGAATTTTCCTGAACCAGACAATCTCCTTGGTTGCTTCTGCAGTTGCCACACGTTCTACCTTTGTTGTGGAATATGTTGGAATTGAATGTTTGCATGACCTCTATGAGACAAATCCTGATCCAAGACTCATAAAATTACCTAAAAGAGATACTCAATTCTCCTTATCTCCATCAAAGTCTGAATCAGAATATGCAATCAAGTTGAAGTCATCCACTTGTGAATATTTGAGTCCAAAGTCTTGAGTTCCTTTTAAGTACTTTACAGCTATTTTTGCAGTAGACCAATGTTATTCACAAGGTTTTTGCATAAACCTAGAAAGGATTCCAACATCAAATGAAATATTTGGTGTGGGAGTGGTGAAGTAGATAAGATTTCCCACAAGATGTCTATACTTAGTTGCATGCTCAAATTCATTTCCTTCTTTAGATGTGAGCTTCAGATTTTGTTCCATTGGTGTGGACAAAGGATTTCATTCAACCATTTAAACCTTGTTCAACAATTCTCCAATGTATTTTTGAGAGAGAAATATCTACCTTGGATGTTGGGTCACTTCAATGCCTAAGTAGTAGTGAAGGTGTCCCAAATATATCATCTCAAATTCTTTCTTCAACTCTTTCTTTATGGATACAATATAGTTTTCATCATTATGCGTTATCAACAGATCATCTATATATTCTACACTATAAACAACATTTTTTCCAAATTTATGTCCAAATAAAGTTTCATCATCAATATTAAAGTGTTAGAAATTTAATTCAGAAGATGTTCAATCAATTTTTCATATCATGCTCAATGTGCTTTTTTTCGACCATATAACGATTTCATGAGTTTGCATACTTTATGTTGTTATGTATTCACAACATATCCTTTTGGTTGAGACATGATGACATTTTATTTCAAGTCTCCATTCAGGAAAGGAGTCTTTAGATCCATATGATGGAATTTCCATCCATTCTGAGCTACAAGGCAAAGACAATCTAGATGATGTCCCATTTTTTTGTGCAGGAAAAGGTATCTTCATTATCGACACCTTATTTATGTGCAAATCCTTTTTCCATGAGCCTTACCTTGTGCTTGTCAAGTGAGTCATCTGATTTATACTTGTTCTTGTAGACCCACTTGCAACAATTTGTTTGGTTCCAAATGGAGAGTCCACCAACTTACATATTCCATTATTTATGAGAGCATCATACTCATTTTGCATTGCTTCTTTCCATTCATCATGAGAAGTGGCTTCTTTAAAGGAAGTTGGTTCAAAATTAGTAGAAAAATTCAACTCACGATCATATGAAACATCTATATTATCAACATAATTAGAATCATCTACATCACCTCCATTTTGTCTAATGGAACTTCTAGTTCCTATATATTCGACCTCGTCATGGTGAACATTTTCAAGTGTTTTGGTGAGCCATTTCAGGGGTCCTTTATAAGATGGTCTAGGTTGTTCCCAATCACATCACTTAAAGAGAAATTTGTGATTTGAAGGATTGGATATAATCCATATCATCAACATAATCAAAATAATCTACATCACCTCCATTTTGTCTGGTGGAACTTCTAGTTCTTATCTTTCCAACCTCATCATGGTGAATACTTTCAAGTGCTTTGGTGAGCCATTTTGGGGGTCCTTTCTGAGATGGTCTAGGTTGTTCTCAATCACATCACTTAAAGGATCTTCATGATTTGAAGGATTGACTGAAACTTCATGAGGAGGAGACAATTCTTCAGAAGGAGATTCCATAGATTTATTCAATATATGGATCCCCCCTTCAAGATGTGGAATCTCATTATCAAATTCATGATCATTTTTTGCATGACTAGATCTATCCAAATGATTAAGTCATCGCTCAACAATATTGTCACTCTTAGAAGATTCAAGAAAAAAACATCTCAAGACAATACAAAACTTGTATTTACCTCATCATGGAGATTATATTATTTGGTGGTATATAAATACCCCAAGACGATGCATTTTCAACTCCTTGCATCCATATTTCTTCTTTGTTCCTTAGGAATCAAGGCATATTAGGTGGAACCATAAATCCTAGTTGCCTTACTAAAGGAATGTTGCCATACCACATTTCATGAGTCTTGTTTTTTAGAACATGAGATGGACTTCTATTTTTGATATATATTGCACATAGAATTGCATCAACCCAAAAAATCAACTTTGCATTTTGAATAACATCATTAAGCAAAACATAGTTAAGATAGCCATGTTCATTCTTTCAGCAATGTCATTTTTTTTAGGATTGTAAGAAACAATAGTTTGATGTTGAGTCCCATGTTGGAGAAGATAGTTTTCAAATTCATTAGAAGTATATTATTTTCCATTATTAGTACGAAGAGAGCTAATATGTGATTGTGCATCAATTTCAATCCATGCGTGAAATTTTCTAAAAGTTTCAAAAGCTTTTGATTTACTTTTCAACAAGTATACCCAACACATCCTGGTGTAATCATCAATAAAAGATCATATATTTATATCCATTTGCAGAAGGAATAAGCATAAGTACACACAAGTCAAAATGAATCAATGCAAGCTTTCTACATGCTCTAGAAGAAAAATCATGAAATGGTCGTTTGTTATGTTTTCCTTGGATAAAATCATCACAATGATCCAATTTCCTTGGAACAGTTGGCAAACCAGAAACACCATTTGTTTTCAACAAATGAAGAATGTCATAATTAAGAAGTCCAAATCTTGCATTCTATAGAAAACTGGATGGAAATGTACCTTCATTGAGAATTGCATGCAGAGTTTTGTGGATGAGAACATGTTCCTTGCAGGTTCAAAAAAATTTCCTCTTCTATTTTAGTCATGACAATTGTGTTGTCTATTGATTTTCTTATCTCAACTTTTCCTTCAAAAATATGAATGGACATCAAGTTTCTTAGCAGTATTGGAAGGTAAATTACATCATGCAAAAGAAAGTCAGGAAATATAAGAAGTCTAAACCTAATGGTTCCAAGTCTAGATGGCTTGAGGCTTGACTTTCCTGCAAAGTAAATTACCTCATTGAAATTGTCACTAAGGTCTTCAAAGAAGTCATTCCAAAAATTCATATGGTAGGTTGCACTTGTATCGAGAAACCATGCATCTTTCCAAGAACGAAATGAAGTATGACAAAAATATTCAACTACTCCAATATTGTAATGGGAAACAATGTAATGAGAAGATTCAAGTGTTTTATCTTTCATTGGATCTGGTGTTTTAGCTTTGTCTTCTTTGTGTTCTTGCTTGATTCTTTCCAAGGGTATTTTTCATGTTGATGAGGCTCATCATTGGGTAAAATATATGGACACTAATACACCTCCAAGCTTACTAAAATCAACTCTTCTCATAATTCTTTACATGTTTTTATTATATTTTTCTTAATGAGATGAGTAAAAGTAAGATGTTATGTCTAGTGGTCTCATGTGCATTGATTGCTAGTTTTTGGGAGCAAATTATGGCTAATTAAGGTGTAGGAACTTGAATGAGACAAGAATGAGAGATTATAGGAGATGGATCTTCCTCATTAAATCCTCACTCATTCGAAGATCCCTCAATCAAATCACACCAGATCGGAGTTGCAGGCAACCGAGTCATGAGGATCATCGGTAATCGAGCAAGTGATAGTTAAGAACTAGTTAATCTTGAGATTGGGAGCCAAGCCTCCCTATATTTAAGGAAGTTGTTGGCAACTTTAGTTGTATAAATAAGGAGGCCCAGAGCCTCATTAGGATTCAGATTTATTATGCAAGATAACTAAGCACTTTCGAGTTGAAGGATTGTGACAGAGCACTGTTATGTATTTTTTGATATGTTAATGAAAATGAGAATTCCCTTGATCCAGCATTGAGTTGACTCAGAGGGTTGAAGCTCTTGGGTTAGGGCCCAACCATAGCAGTAGAGGTTCCTCTTACTGTACTTGTATTCTTAGGTCTTATCATATATTACTTGTTGAATTGATTTTGGCATTGTTACATTTCAACTATTGGTGAATTTAATTAGTTTGCTTCCATTTGTGCATAGCTTTAACAATAGCTTTAGAGAGATAAGGAAATATCAAAAAGGTTGATAACAGGTGGATCTTGCCTCATTCCTCCCTTCAGGGACCATGGTTTGAGGAAAAATTCCCATTCAGCCAAAAAGAAATAATTCTTGTTTCTTATGAAATTTAAGGTTTTTCTGCTAATTAGGTCAGCATCTTTCAGTTTTAAAAGATAGGTTGCAGTTGTCATTTCTGATATATTAAGCTTTGTATTAGATTTCATGGTGATTTCACAATAGGATTCAAGCATTTCCATGCATGAGCTAGGCAAATACCTAACCACATCTCTCATGAATACCTATGCTACATCACTAGCTGAAAATGTAGACTTAATTGGACAGAAATGCGTAACCTTTGTCAACTTGTCCACAATAACCATGATGGAATGATGTTGTTTCACTTTCCTCGGAAAACCTGTGATGAATTCCATGGAAATGACTTCCCATTTCCATTATGTGATCGCAATCAACTGTAGCAGTCCACTTGGATGCTTACACTCTGCCTTCACATGCTGAAAATCGAAATATCTAGCCACAAACTCTGCTACATCCTTCTTCAGATTCGAAAAATAGTAAAAATATTTCACTGTGGTCAATGTCTTTTGGTAGCGTGGGTGACCCAAATATGGTTTCACATGAAACTCCCTCAAGGTCACCTTTTTGAGATCACTCTTATCCGACACATATATCCTGCCTATGAATCTACCAATCCATCTACTGTAAGGAAATAGTCCCCATCTGGTGCACCTGCACCTATACCTATACCTTTACCACTACCTGTACTTGTACCTATGCTACTACCTGTACCTGTACCTATACTACCACCTATAACTTTACCTATATCTGTACTACCACATGTACATGTGCCTGTACCTGTCCCTGTACTCTGCTGCAACTTGTGCATAGTCTCCATATACCTGACATTCTGTTGACCTGCCTGTAAGATCCTATCATGTAAGTTTGTCCCATAGGAGCTCATAGCCGCTAAGTGATTTACCTATACCCACCTGCTAAGAGCATCTGCCAACCTATTCTCATTTCCTTTGATGTAACTGATCTTGAAGTCGAACTCACTGATTATGGCCAACCATCTAGCTATCCTGGCATTCAGATTTGGCTATTCAAACAAATACCTCAACCCAATGTGATCACTCATCAGTACAAACCTCCTTCCAAGAAGATTGTGCCTCGACATATTTAATGCATGTATGATCGATGCTAACTCAATATCATGCATCGGGTAGTTCTTCTCATTCTCGTTTAGTTTTTGTGACTCATATCATACCATTGGTCCATCCTGCATTAGGATTCCACCAAGTCCTCTCTTGCAAGAATTGGTACATACTACAAACTCCTTGTCCGGATCTGCAATCCTTAACAATGGAGCATGTGTCAACAACTACTTAAGGTGCTCAAAACTATCCTCACACTCCTTGGTCTAATCAAAATTATTACCTTTCCTCTGCAATGATGTAATAGGATAAGCAATCTATGAGAAGTTGCTGATGAACCTCCTATAATAGCCTTCCGAACCCCATGAAATATCTCACCTCATCCACATTTCTAGGAGCTACCCACTCCATTATGGGCCTTAGTTTTTCTGGATCTATTGCAATTCCCTCCTTGGAGATAACATGTCCCAGGTAGTGTACCTCAGTCTAAAAGAAACTACACTTGTTGAGCTTAGCATACAATTGATGCTCTCTTAACAACCTCAACATTGTTGCTAAATGATCGGCATGCTCTTTCTCATTTTTAGAATATATCAATATGTCGTCAATGAAAACAATAAGAAACTTATCCTAATACGGACGCAACACATTATTCATCAAGCACATAAAAGTAGCTGGAGCATTAGTCAAACCGAATGGAACTACAACAAACTCATAATGCCCATACCTGGTCTGGAAAGTTGTCTTGTAAATGTCTTCCTCTTTGATGTGTACCTGATGGTATCTTGACCTCAATTTGATCTTATAGAACACTACTTCTCCCTTTAGCTGATCAAAAAATTCATCTTCCTCGACAATGGATACCTGTTATCGATGGTCACTTCATTCAACTTCCTATAGTCAATGCACAATCTAAGAGTACCATCTTTCTTCTTCACAAATAATACCGGTGTGCCACAAGGTGATACACTTGGTCTAATGTATCCCTTGTCCAACATTTCCTTCAATTGCAACTTCAACTCTACCAACTCAGGTGTGCTCATCATGTAAGGTTCCTCTGATGCTGGAGCTTCCCCTAGCACTAACTCAATAGAAAATTCTACTTCCCTGTGAGGTGGAAACTATGAAATGTCCTCAGGAAATACATCCTAAAACTATTGTAGAACTAGATACCTTCTCAAAACATCTGCATCCTCAACTTACTTACCTTTTTCACTAGAAATATGTATGACAAATAACACAAACCCTTTCATGCGACTGCAATTTTCCTGCATAGCTGTCATCATCCTAACTAATGTGGCTTTCTTCTTTCCTTGCAAGACTCTTGGTTCCCCATTGTCATCAACACATTCAATGCATTTTTCATAACAATCTACATTGGTTCTATGAATGTATAACCAATCCATGCCCAAAAACATATTGTATGATCCCAATGCATTCAAATGTGCTGTGTTAGGCATACCATTCAAATCAAATGCACAAGCTCTTACCAAATGATGAACTCACTTCTTTGTACATTTAGCCAACCACACTAACCAAGATTCTGCACGCAATTCCTTACTCTAACCATACTTATCCACCAATTCAGGACTAGCATAACTATAATTATATCCAGGGTCAATCAAAATAGAACTAACTTGATCACAAATCTTACCGTCCATCTCAATAATAAATGCTTGATGGTCTGCCTGTTTGTTATCCAATGCTACATAAATACGAGGAACGCTTTGACCAACATCCCCAATAGTCTGTGCCTCCTGTGCATTATATATCTGAGGCCGACCACCGTGATTTTGTGGACAATTTCCCTTAAGTTTCTCCTTTCTACATGTCCAACACTCCAACTGACAAGTACCATCACCTCTTTGTTGTTGTTGTGACCCATGTCCCTATCTACCTGTATTGAACCTATTTTTTGGTGCCACATTCTCTTTCTCATCTTCATTCTAAGGCCTTGTTATTTTTGGTTTCCATTTACCTTTACCTTTGTCTTTCCCTTTCCAACCTTGCTGAGATTCATTCTTACACAGACTGTTCATAGAAATGCTTCAATTTCCCAATAACTCCCTCAAGTGACTGAGGTTTATCATACTCAATGTGATCTCTAAATTCTAATGGAAATCTACTGAAAAATCATTGAAATTTTAGCCTTCTCATATTTAAGATACGTTATATACCTAAATAGCTCTAAGAACTTAGTCGTGTAGTCTTACTCCGTCATTGATCCCATCTTTAGCTCATAAAATTCGTTGGCCTAACTGCCATAGTACCTTTCTAACAAGTTCTTCTTCTTGAAAATCCTCTAGAACTCATGCCAAGTCAATTCATTTGTCCTCATGTCCTTAACCTACTTCACATCTTCCCACCAAATGTTTGCTTTACCTCTTAGGTTGAAGATAACTATTCTAGCCTTCATATTATCTATGTACTCATGTAACTCAAATAATTTCTTCATCCTAAGTATCCAAGCCTCTGCGTCTTCCGACTTTTTCACATCTCCATCAAAATTAGGTGGCTTTTCTTTCTTAAAATCATCTAGAAAATATCCCCTATCTCTCCTCCTGTAATGATGATAATGATCACGATCACGATGCCTATCAGAACTAGAACTAGAATAATACATGTATCCATCACCTCTCCTATCTGGAGTATCCAACAATCTGCCATCTCTAACCGTATCATCATTATTCGACCTGTAACCACCATGAGACCTAATGCCATATGCCCCATTAGTGTTTTCCTCCTATCCATGGTTGATCCAAAGTGGCCCTTGTCGCTGCAATTCTAAAAAAATATGAAGAGGTATTGCATTAACCTTTGCTTGTTTCTCTTGCGCTTGTATGATCATGTCATTGTCTGTTGTACAAATCATTATTTCTTCCTTCAAGCTTATCAAGGTGTCTGCCGAATTAGAAGAGTTTCCAACTCCATGCTACTCATCTGACTGATAGGGAGAGTCTTTGTAGTCTGCCATCTTGCTAGTCATTTTGATCTTTCTCCTGCAAGGCATACTATGTCAGCTAAACCAAATCAGAATAAACCAACGTACCTTAGAAAAATTTGGGGAGGATATCTCCTATACAAGATCGAATAATCAACGTAATACATGTATAAACATAATCATAACAGCATATAGACATATAATACATAAACACTTAACCATGTAACCATCAGTCTAGCTAGAGTCCAGTCATCAATGCTTGACCATATCAACTACACATACCATGACCTCATGCATGACAACGAAAACCATACCAAAGTACACTAAAAATATGCAAGAATAATAACATGTAACCAATCATACACTCATGACGACATACTTCATAACAACAAAATCTCTTCCACAAGGCGACATCACTACAACCATGACTGACACCATGCATATGTAACAAGCACATAGACCAAAAGGATGATTAACAGACATGAAAACAACATGAATGTGTGACCAACACACGCCATCCATCCAGTCCGAGGGGTGAACCATGATCTGATACCAATCTGTGGTATCAAATATAACTGAAAGAGAGTGCAACCCACTTTGATACCACTCTGTAACACCCTCCTCCCACATCTACCCAAGTAACCGGCCAACCGAAGTAAAAATGGGACAAGAGGCTACTATGATTAGATTCAACCTCCCATTTGATCTTAAGGAAGTGGAATCGATGGAAACACAACATACAAACCTTTCACATCAGCTACAAGACTCCTAGGAACCATTCCAACCACTCAGGTAGCTATCCCTTAGGTCCCACTAAATTTTTTGACCACTTGACCTCTGGACGCTCTCATGCTATAGGCTTGATAGCATCCAGGAGGATCTAGACGCTCTCATGAAAAGGCATGCTAACATCCAGGGACTATTTTTCTCAGTGTTGTGCTAGCGTTCTCGGGATTTGAGCCATTTTTTCAGGCCCGGAGACTAGGTCACTACCTAGAATTGAATGACACCTTCAGAACAATAAAATAATAGGGAAACAATGATGCAAAATTAAATACTTGAAAAATCCCTTAACCAGACCCCGACTAGCGATGAAAGGTAGTTCGTTAAACATATCACAAATATGTAATCTACATGGGTAAACAACATATTTAAGCATAGGGGTCTCATACTTATTTGAGAATTGCTAAGAACCATTGTTCCCTCATATCATTTGTTGCATTATCATCTATTAGGTCTTAGATACATTTTCCATTCATTTACAAGTAAAAACATGATGAGAGCCATACATAGTCACTGTCGTAAGACACGTACATAACCAACATAATAGCATTAGAAATACAAATGAAATCAAAACCATATGATCCAAATATAAACCAATATAATACTCATAGAAATAAAAGGGGAAATAACGTCATATTGATGATGCAAAATGTAAACCCAGGATGGGACTACCAAGTTCCACCCAACCATAGAATGGTTGAGCCAAATATCTCTTCAGCCATTCACCCCCGTGCCATATTCTAAGCATAAACGTGGGACTCAAACCAAAATAACCAACCAGGGCATCTTGAGGCTAAACCATCTCGCCCTCATAAATAGAAACTAGGATTTACCGTAATCCATCTCGGATCACTGGGCCAGCACAACAAACATGTAATAACAGGCTTTACCATGATCTCCACCCGATCACTAGGCAAAAAAAGCATGGATGCCACCGGATTTCTCCACCTACACCGTGAGGAAATTTCTTGTCTCCTAGTCTCTCATGCTTTATCACAATCCACACCGATCATTAGGCCCTAAACCAAGACCCACTCTTCGGGCTTTACCAGATATCCCAATAGAGAGAAAACCACCTCTTGGATTTATTGTATATCCTTCCATTAAATGGCAAGGATTTATAGGCCCACCGAGGCAACACAATCCTGGCTTTATTGCTACCCATAGTTTTGCTCAAGGGTTACTAGGCCAGTGGCTTTATAGTGATCCATAGTCTCGTTCAGGGACAACTAGGACATGTGCTCTATCATTCAGAGATCCACCTCACTCAGCTTCGAATCCATCCGGCAATCCAGCTCAACCAAAACATGAGAACCCCATCACACCATGGCTATTAGGAAATGGAAAGGCTAGGCTGAAAACATTATCACACCTAGTAAAACTGATGCCATAACAACATAATAACCACATGCAATACCATGCATGCAAAATCTAGAAAGGAAAATACACATGCAAATCAATACCTGCCAAGAATACTATTGTAATTGCATGATCCTGCTCTTCCTTTCTTGAAATCTACTTCCTCTTGCCTTCTTTTCCTTTCTTGATCCAATGCCAAAATGCTCCAAGAAAACTTTAAGTGTCCAAGAGTGAGAAAGAGAGAAAGTAATGAGAGGTCTCCAAAACTGAACTAAAAAAAGGTTACAAATTAATGCTCAGAAGCCTTTTTATCAATTAGGCCTCTATTTTCTTCATTTTCCATTATTTTCCTTCATTTTCCTCCTCACATGCAACTTTTGACCTTTCACCTTCCTTTTCTCCTAATTTCCATTATTTTCATAAATAAATGTGCCAAAATGCCATTTTTCCTTTCCAAAGCCTTAGCCATTGCCTTTTCCAATTTCCTTGGCCATAATAAACCGATGAACACCCACACTAGGATGTTTTTCCCAACATTCAACTTGGAATAAGTATCCCATCAACCGTGGTTATTATTTTTCCTTTATTAAATTTTATTATATGGAATTTTCACGAGGGTTGTTACACTTGGAATGTAGCAAACATATTTATCACTCTTACCTCTTGCTCATCCCATATTATTGCTATTCCTCCTAAGTGTCCTTGAGCATCTATTGCTATTGATTGACATTGTCTTCTCCAATTGTTTGTTAGGTTGGCCAAGGCTTCCCCTAAGATCTTAGTTTCTTGAATCATCATAATGGTGGGTTTTTCTTCTACCCATTTCTCTTTCAAGAACCTTTGGTTGTCACAACTATTTAGACGCCTCATATTCCAAGAGACAATATCTATGTTGAAGGTTTTTTGGAGCCACAAAATACCTATGTGATGACCCTGACTCGCCCAAAATTTACCAAGTTTCCTCCTATTTCATCTAGCATTTGTAATTTTCTCTTTCATCCCTTCCTTTTTTCCTTTTTATGCAATTTCCCTAATTCCTTTAATGACTGTGCTTGAAACCCTAATGATCCAAAACCCGAGCCTAATTTTTGGCAGCTATATGTTTGTACTTAAGATACGCTCGACCTAGCATGGACATTTTTTGTTCAGGGAGGGTGAATAGATCCCTACTTTGGAAGGATTTTTCTATTTATGGTAGATTCAACGCCTCTAGGTCCAACTCCATATCATTGGATTGTTCTATGATTGCAACAACATCCTCCAACATTGCATGAAGTTTAATCATTGGATAAAGTGGTGGGGTAAAGGAATCATGGGTTGGAGGTCAGAATGCGTCAAAGTTTCCATTGAAGGAAAAGATGGGTTGGTTCATGTTTTAGGCCACCCATAGTCTGTGCACCATTCCTACCTTTTGAGGAAGATGAAGTCTTGTCGTCTCCCACATATCCTCATCCACTGACTGGTCTAGGGAAGGGTTATCTGTGTTACTCAATAAAGCTATTGGATTGAAAATATTCACTGGTCCTTCCTTCCTTTCCATTGTGCTTTGATATTGGGGCAACTGCTTTTGATTATCTCAACCACTATGTACTACCATAAAACTATCTCTGATCTAGGTCATCATTGCTTTTGGTGTTTCAATCTTCTTGATCATTGGGTAGTCTTGATATCAGTTCCCATTCTCATGGCACATTCTGCCTCTAAAGGGTATATGCTCATAATCAATCGTTTTCTTCCACAACTCGTCTTAGAAGTATATATTAATAGATTATGGGAGGGGCTCAAATATGTTCATGTACACATGTATGCATGTGCATGATGTATATTGGTCGTTCTTTGTGACCTCAGGCACTTTAACATAATTCCCAAAGGCATTTCCAATTCTAGCCAATATTTCATCCTCCTTTTAACTCTCTTGGTAATGAATACATCCAGATCCACACTGGAGCTACCTTGAAGTCTTCTTTATCTGGGTTAAATATTTTTGTCCACCAGTGAAGGTACAAACCAAAAAAATTGAAAATGTATGGTCTTCTCTCAAAAAATCTATCCTTGTCTTCTAGATTGGCAAATATTATTGTAAAAAAACCTCTTGCATCAAGCTCCAACTTTATCTGTCACTTTGGCTTCCATTTCATTTAGATTCAACAAGAAAGAGCTTTCTTTGTAGGCTAGATCCCCAAGAACCCTATGAGCGCATGATCATGCATGTATTGTATAAACGCCTCGATTTAGTTATATTGGACTTCATATTTAGGATCTACATTTTCTTTCGACAAATAGTTACTTGGCCGTCGTCTTTTGGTTTAGCTTCCTTATTGTTGCAGATCTAGTTGATCAGGAGTCAAAAATGCTCTAGAAGAATTCAAATTTGAGGTCGTTTGCTTACCAGTTGCATGTCCATCCATGACTATATGGCTGTATGAGAGACTGACATTCCCTCCAATGGCATTTTCCATAGAAAGAGCAGTTGAGTGCAGGAATATGCTGCAACGCTAGGGTTTGAAAAAGAAAATTAATCTAGTAGGTTTTCTTACAACAATTTTTTTTTATTGCTAGGTTATGTGAGTTATAAGATGATTAGCATTGCCTAAATTGTGGCTTGAGTAGTCGCGACCTAGGGGCATTTAAGCTGTCAAAATCACTCAGGGATTACACCCAACTTGGACTACACCAACCCTTAGCATGAAGAGTTTCAAACCAGTGAGCTTCACATCATGCAGTGCCTTAACACAACACCCTATCACCATATGCCCTACGCCCTGTGGGCTGCAGAGCAAATTTTTAAGAGCAGATAGTAATATTTTATTATTTAAATTATAATTTTGAAAAGAGAAATTGATTTAAGATTTTAAAAAATCTCTAAAAAAGTAACCATATAAATTAAATCACCGATAAACTCCTATAGTGATCAAAATAGTTATGTGGCATTTGTAACATTGAGAATTTGCAACACCAAAACAGGAGAAGTGGAGAATGGAGTTCAAAAACTAAAAAATTATTGAGAAAGACTTGATTTCCTCTATTAAATTGTGTATACAACTAAAAATATCCCCAAAATATTAAATCTAAACAACCCATTTTTTTAAATAATAAAAACCTTGGAAACCCTTTTAAATTATTAATAAACCATACCTATTAATGTAATTACATCTTTTTAAATTATTAATCAAATTACAAGCCATATTTAGGTAAATAAATTTAACTTAAAACAAATTTAAAAAGCAGAAAAATTAAATAAATTAGTGAAAACTTGAAATTATTAATATATACCATGCTATTAATCCATTAATGCGGAATAGCAATATATTAGATTTAAACAAATATAAAATTCTAAAGATAACCTACATATCCGCGCTCATATTAATAGATTAATAACATTATATATATATATATATTGAGAACCAAAACTTCACCTAACAAACATTTTTGGCATTTATTGAAAATGTCATGAGCAATCTTGAACTTACAAATTCACCTGTATTAATAAATTAATACACCGTACATAAGTATAGACACAACCCTTTCAAAAGTAATGGTGTTGGTGTTCCTTGTCCACGGATAAAACTACCACCTCTTCTACCACACGTGTTCTTTATTTTATTTTTATTTGATTTGATTTCATTTCATTTGGTGTTCCGCTCCTTTCATTGCTTCAATGTTTGTTACGTGCACACTAGAAGAGCGAAGGCAATCATTCACTTTGTTTCAGCGAAGGCCAGTGATGGAATATTATTATCAACCGATTTTGACATCGTCCACATAGATCGATCGATAAGTGGGATAAACCCAATAGAGAAGAATAATGGACAATCGGTCCTCCTTAAAAGCCAAGTAAATCTGAGGCAAATAATTTATGCTATTTCATTCTCATTTAGTTGGAAATCATCTTTCAAAAAATAACAATCAAACTTATTTGAAAAATCTTTCAAAAAATAACAATCAAACTTATTTGAAAAATTATAATGGATATGATATGTATGAGTAAATAATGAGACATGATGATGTAGTGGAAGTTATTTCCTATTTTAATAATTTTTCAGTTGAAATTTAAAATATATATTTATATATTTCAAAAGAATAACATAGATATCAATAAAATTTATTTAAAAAATTAGGATGGATATGATAGGTATGTGTAAATACTAATAATTAATATTTTGGGGCATTGTGTCATTTATTGCCTGAATTTGGCGAGTTTTTTTCAAAAAAATTGACCATAGAATAGTTTTTTTGTTTTTTTGTTTTTTTTTTTTTTTTTTTTTTTTTGGTCGAGATGGATTCTGAGCCATCAACTCAAAAGCCTCCAAGACACTCAAAATTCTGATGCTTGACAACTGTAACCCAGACTTCCCAAAATTTCCACCGGAATTTTACCAAAATTGTATCGAAATTATGTGTGGAATTGATTTGTTAGTGTTAGGCCAAGGAATAACTCTCAAATGTTGATTTACATTAATGTAAATATGATTATATAACATGAGGAAGTGTGTCTTTTGGGATTCATATTCCAACGTTGCTTCCTATTCTAGTTCTTCAATTTCCCTTAATTTATATATTTACAATATTCTCACCCAATCCTGAGGATTATGTGTCTAACATCCCCCTGTTTATATGAAGGGGTGTTTGTGAATCCGAACATCATTATGAATCTTTCAAACTTTTATCTTCCATGTACTTACGTGAAAATGTCTATAGTTTGCTCATTTGTGGAACAATGTCATAGATGAATAATCTTGGTCTCTACATAATGTCGAATCAAATGATACTTTGTGTTGATATGTTTGCTTCAATCATGGAATTTGGGATTCTTGGCCAACTTAATAGTAGAATCATTTTCAATTAGAAGGGCAACAGAGTTCACTTGTTTCTCCTACAAGTCTTTACGAATTTTCCTGAACCAGACAATCTCCTTGGTTGCTTCTACAGTTGCCACACATTCTACCTTTGTTGTGGAATCTGTTGGAATTGAATGTTTGCATGACCTCTATGAGACAAATCCCGATCCAAGACTCATAAAATTACCTAAAAGAGATACTCCATTCTCCTTATCTCCATCAAAGTCTGAATCAGAATATCCAATCAAGTTGAAGTGAAACACCTGTGAATATTTGAGTCCAAAGTCTTGAGTTCCTTTTAAGTACTTTACAACTATTTTTGCAGTAGACCAATGTTATTCACAAGGTTTTTGCATAAACCTAGAAAGGATTCCAACATCAAATGAAATATCTGGTGTGGTAGTGGTGAAGTAGATAAGATTTCCCACAAGATGTCTATACTTAGTTGCATGCTCAAATTCATTCCCTTCTTTAGATGTGAGCTTTAGATTTTGTTCCATTAGAGTGGACAAAGGATTTCATTCAACCATTTAAACCTTATTCAACAATTCTCCAATTTATTTTTGAGAGAGAAATATATACCTTGGATGTTGGGTCACTTCAATGCCTAAGTAGTAGTGAAGGCGTCCCAAATATATCATCTCAAATTCTTTCTTCAACTCTTTCTTTATGGATACAATATAGTTTTCATCGCTCTTTGTTATCAATAGATCATCTATATATACTACACTATAGACAACAATTTTTCCAACTTTATTGCCAAATAAAGTTTCATCATCAATATTAAAGTGTTAGAAATTTAATTTCAAAAGATGTTCAATCAATTTTTCATATCGTGCTCAACGTGCTTTTTTTAGGCCATGTAACGATTTCATGAGTTTGCATACTTTATGTTGTTATATATTCACAACATAGCCTTTTGGTTGAGACATAATGACATTTTATTTCAAGTCTCCATTCAAGAAAGGAGTCTTTAGATCCATCTGATGGAATTTCCATCCATTCCGAGCTACAAGGCAAAGACAATCTAGATGATGTCCCATTTTGTTGTGCAGGAAAAGGTCTCTTCATTATCAACACCTTATTTATGTGCAAATCCTTTTTCCATGAGCCTTACCTTGTGCTTTTCAAGTGAGTCATCTGATTTATACTTGTTCTTGTAAACCCACTTGCAACAATTGGTTTGGTTCCAAATGGAGAGTCCACCAACTTACATATTCCATTATTTATGAGAGCATCATACTCATTTTGCATTGTTTCTTTCCATTCGTCATGAGAAGTGGCTTCTTTAAAGGAAGTTGGTTCAAAATTAGTGGACAAATTCAACTCACAATCATATGAAACTATTAGAAAATTATTATTTATGACAGAGAAATGCAAGACATATAATATGCGGAAAAACACGAACACATAAAACCAGAGAGACACAGATATACGTGGTTCACCTAGTTTGGGCTACATCCACCTCGAACAGCCAGTCCTTCCTTTCTTTTATCCAGCAAAATGAAGAGACACAACCTACAGCAGATCCGCTGTAATATCCTCTATTTTCTCTCATAGTCTCACCTATCTGTTTCTCGCTCTAAGAATACACATCTATTTCACAGCCTCAATACAATACTCTCATACAAAGAGAGGGGTTGTCTTCTAGGGAATAAAAACCCTAAACTAAACATAAATTCTATCGTCAGATCATCCGCCTAATGAACGGCCCAGATCGACTAGAAATTACTATACTTTTACAAGGCAATTTTACATCTGTTTTTAGCTTTGGGGGCGCTGCCCTCGAAGCCCCCGCCAAGGGACCACTAGCCCTTGGACCCCCGCGGGGGGGACAAGTCCCCCTTGCACCCCCCCGCATGGAGGGGTGTACAATCTTCCTTGGGTATAGATCCAGAAGAAGACAAAGACCTCTAAATAATCATGCTCCACCCCCAACAATCTCCCACTTGGAGAATGATTGTAGCAACTCCACAACTGCTTCATTTGTTGGACAATGACTCCTCTTTGGACCTTGTTATTTCTCATATTCATCGTCATCCTTGAAGACCAATTGAAACTGAAAATATTCTCAGTTTCTCCCTGGTTACAACTTTTGTTAGCATATCTGCATGATTCTGGCTAGTGTGTATCTTTTCCAGCTTCAAATCTCCATCTTCTAATACTGATCGTATGAAATGGTACTTAAGCTGTATGTGTTTAGTCCTGGAATGAAATGTTGAGTTCTTTACAAGATGAATGGCACTTTGGCTATCACTGTATAACGTGTCCATATCATGCTTCTTACCTAATTCATCCATAAACCTTTGTAACCAAATCATTTCTTTACTAGCCTCTGTAGCAACAACATACTCTTCTTCTGTTGTTGAAATTGAAACAACACTTTGGATTCTTGAAACCCAACTGATAGTTGTTCCACCTATAGTAAATACATATCTTGTAGTGCTCCTCATGTTATCTTCATCACCTGCCATATATGCATCAACATCTCTGTAGAGAAATGTTTGAACCACCAAAGCATAATGCTTGATTTGTGGTACCTCTCAAATATCTGAGAATCCATTTCACTGCCATCCAATGTTCTTTTTCTGGATTGCTCATGTACCTGCTTACAACTCCCACTGCATGTGCAATATCAGGCCTTGTGTAGACCATTGCATACATTAAGCTTCCAACTGCTGATGCATATGGAACTTTAGACATATAATCCATGTCTTCTTGGGTCTTTGGGCACATCTCCTTACTAAGTTTGAAATGGCTAGCAAAAGGTGTACTAACTGGTTTTGCATTGTGCATATTAAATCTTTTCAACACCTTTTGTATGTACTCATTCTGAGACAATGTTAATTTGTGATTTTTCCTATCTCTAGTTATTCTCACACCAAGGATTTGTTTTGCAGCTCCCAAATCCTTCATTGCAAATGAATTTGCCAATTTTCTTTTGAACACATTTATTACCTGCATGTTAGACCTTGCAACAAGCATGTCACCTACATACAATAACAATATAATATAGCTGCCATCATTTTGCTTTTTCATATAAGCACAATGATCAGAGTGACATCTAGTATAACTTTGTTCAGACATAACTTGTCAAATTTTAGATACCACTGCCTTAGATCTTGTTTTAAGCCATACATGCTCTTCTTCAACCTGCACACTAGTTTCTCCTTCCCTTTTACCTCATATCCTTGTGGCTGCTGCATATATATCTCTTCCTCCAAATCCCCATGGAGAAATGTTGTCTTTAATTCTAACTGCTCAAGATGCAAATCTTCAACTACTACTAGACTTAAAGTAGTTCTGATTGAAGTCATTTTAACAACAGGAGAAAATATTTCATCAAAAATCAATACCTTTCTTCTGTGCAAACCCCTTCACCATAAGTCTAGCTTTGTACCTCTGTTTTCCTCCATCTTCTTCCTTCAGCCTGTAAACCCATTTATTCTGCAATGTAGTTTTACCTGCAGGTAACCTAACTAAGTCCCAAGTCTGGTTATGCATTAAGGAGTCCATCTCTTCTTCCATGGCTAGCTCCCACTTCTTCCTGCTTTCAACCTGCATTGCTTCTTCATAACATTCGGGTTCACCAGAATCAGTCAACAATAAATAATATAATGAAGGAGAGTATCGTTCAGGGGGTATACCTTCTTGGTAGATCTTCTAACACCACTTTCAAATGTTTGGGGTGCATGTTGCTATTGTATTCATTGTTGTTATTGTGGTTGTTGATTATTATTATTATTTTCAGGCACCTTTACTTTTTCAGTGATCCCATCAAGAATTGTTTATTCCTTGTTTTCTCTTTCCTGTTTCTTCTCCTGCAACTGATTCTTATACCAGACCTTTTCATTGAATATTACATCTCTGCTCCTAATGGTTTTATGATTTTCATAATCGTATAAGCGATAACCAAAATCATTAACACCATATCCAATAAAGGTACATTTCTTTGATTTTGCCTCAAGCTTTGTTCTATTTTCTTTATTAATATGGACAAAGGTCCCACAACCAAAAGGCTTTAAAAAAGAGTATTTTACCTTTTTACTTGTCCATGCTTCCTTTGGAACACCACCATCCAAAGAACTTGAAGGCCCTCTGTTTATTAGATAAACAACAGTATCTACAGCATCTGCCCAAAATTGTAAAGGCAATCCTGCATGCAATCTCATGCACCTTGCACGCTCCATGATTGTTCTGATCATCCTTTCTAACACTCCATTTTCTTGTGGTGTTCTTGGAACTATCTTCTCTCTGCAAATTCCATGCTCTGAACAGTACCTATCAAACTCTTCGCTGCAATATTCACCTCTATTGTTTGATCTGAGACACTTCAATTTCTTTCCTGTCTCAATCTCAACCAAAGCTTTCCATTTCTTGAAAGTATCAAATACATAAGACTTATTCCGAATACAATAAATCCAAGTTTTTCTAGTTGCATCATCAATAAAAGTAACATAATAACGAGAGCCACTAAGAGATGATACCTGAGCAGGTCCCCATACATCTGTATGCACAAGCTCTAATTTTTCGCTCTTATTTTCTTTCCGAACTCTAAGAAATCTGACTCTCTTCTATTTTCCATAAATGCAATTCTCACAGAAGTCCAAATCAACATTCTTCAAACCCGGCAACAAAGTCCTTGAGTGAAGAATCTTCATCCCCTTCTCACTCATGTGTCCGAGCCTATGATGCCATAATGTTGCATCTGCTCCTTTGGAAGTTAAATCATTAACAAAGTTAGAAATACCATTGCATAAATACAATGTACCAACCTTTTCACCTTTTGCTATTACCAGGGCTCCTTTGGTGACCTTCCAAGCTTTATTTGTGAAAGTTGTCATACAACCTTCACCGCCTAACTGCCCTGTTGAAATCAGATTTTTCTTTAGATCTGGAACATGCCTTACCTCCTTTAGTAGCCATTGGTTTCCATTTTGATGTTTTACAAGAACCTTACCCATCCCAACAACTTTACAGGGTTTATCATCACCCAAACGGACTTGTCCAAAATCTCCTTGAATATAGTCATGAAAATATTTATTATCAGGTGTGGCATGGAATGAGGCCCTGATTCTACCATCCAGGAATCAGTAATATTTTCGAAAGAAAGAATCAAAGCATCTTGTAACACCTCACCTGTCACATTTGCTTCATGATTGTTTTCTTGTTGTGCATCTCCTTCTTTTCCTTTTCGAGATCTACAGTCTTTCTTTAGGTGTCCTTTATTTCCGCATTTCCAGCACACTATCCCCGATCTGGAATTGGATCTACCTTTCCTTGATTTATTGCGATATCCTGAGCTCTTTCCTCTTTCCATTCTTCTTCCCCTAGACTCTGCACTCAAAGCATTACCCGATGTCTCACCAGAGCTTTTCCGTCGCATTTCCTCGCTAAGGATAGCACCAACAACATCATCAAACTTTAAAGTACTAGATCCAAAAATAGAGTTACTAATGGCCATTACTAAACCATTCCAACTTTCTGGCAATGAGCACAAGAATAACAGAGCTCTAACTTCACCATCAAATTTTACCCCTACAGAACTTAACTTACTTGCAACTGTATTAAAATCATTTAAATGGTCTGGAACAGATCCACCTTTTGACATCTTCATATTAAATAACCGTTTCATAAGAAATACCTTGTTTGAGGCCAAGGGTTTTTCATATAGTTTTTCCAATGCCTGAATCAAACCCTCTGTCATTGTTTCCTTCGAAATGTTGAAGGCGACTGATGCTGCGAGGCACAACCGTACTGTTCTGAGTGCCTTTCTATCGAGAATGTTCCATTCTACATATGTCATAGTTGTCGACTTCTTTGTTTTTCCGCTCAATGGTAGGTACAGATCTTTCTGATACAGATAATCTTCCATCTGCATCTTCCACAGCAGGAAGTTTTGTCCGTTAAATTTCTCGACCCTAAACTTACCATCCTTTGCCATTGCTCCCACTTGAACCAGAAACCCTTCTCTCCTGCGAGTTTGTCAACCAAATAGACCTTCGACTCTGATACCAAGTGTTAGAAAAATATTATTTATGACAGAGAAATGCAAGACATATAATATGCGGAAAAACACAAACACATAACACCAGAGAGACACAGATATACGTGGTTCACCCAGTTTGGGCTACGTCCACCTTGAACAGTCAGTCCTTCCTTTCTATTATCTAGCAAAATGAAGAGACGCAACCTACAACAAATTCGTTGTAATATCTTCTGTTTTCTCTCACAGTCTCACCTATCTGTTTCTTGTGCTGAGAATACACATCTATTTCATAGCCTCAATACAATACCCTCATACAAAGAGAGGGGTTGCCTTCTAGGGAAAAAAAACCCTAAACTAAACATAAATTCTACCGTCAGATCATCCGCCTAATGAACGACCCAGATTGACTAGAAATTACTATACTTTTACAAGGAAATTTTACATTTGTTTTCAGCTTCGGGGGCACTGCCCCCAAAACCCCTGCCGGGGGACCGCTGACCCCCGAACCCCCGCGGGGGGGACAAGTCCCCCCCGTACCCCCCCGTGTGGAGGGGTGTACAATCTTCCTAGGGTATACATCCAAAATAAAACAAAGACCTCTAAATAATCATGCTCCACACCCAACAATCTCCCACTTTGAGAATGATTGTAGAACCTCCACCGCTGCTTCATTTGCTGGACAATGACTCCTCTTTGGAGTTGGTTGTTTCTTAGCTTCATCTTCATCCTTGAAGACCAATTGAAACTGAGCATATTCTTAGTTTCTCCCTTGTTACAACTTTTGTTATCATATCTGCAGGATTCTGGCTAGCGTGTATCTTTTCCAGCTTCAACTCTCCATCTTTCAACACTGATCGTATGAAATGGTACTTGAGCTATATGTGTTTAGTCTTGGAATGAAATGCTGAGTTCTTTGAAAGAAGAATGGCACTTTGGCTATCACTGTATAACATGCCCATATCATGCTTCTTACCCAATTCATGCATAAACCTTTGTAACCAAATCATTTCTTTACTAGCCTCTATAGTAGCAACATACTCTGCTTCTGTTGTTGAAAGTGCAACAACACTTTGGATTTTTGAAACCCAACTGACAGTTTTTCCACCTACAGTAAATACATATCCTGTAGTGCTCCTCCTGTTATCTCTGTCACCTGCCATATTTGCATCAACATATCCCTGTAGAGAAATGTTTGAACCACCAAAGCATAATGCTTGATTTGTGGTACCTCTCAAATATCTGAGAATCCATTTCACTGCCATCCAATATTCTTTTCCTGGATTGTTCATGTACCTCCTTACAACTCCCACTGCATGTGAAATATCAAGCCTTTTGCAAACCATTGCATACATTAAGCTTCCAACTGCTGATGCATATGGAACTTTAGACATATAATCCATGTCTTCTTAGGTCTTTGGGCACATCTCCTTACTAAGTTTGAAATGGATAGCAAAAGGTGTACTAACTGGTTTTGCATTGTGCATATTAAATCTTTTCAACACCTTTTGTATGTACTCATTTTGAGACAATGTTAATTTGTGATTTTTCCTGTCTCTAGTTATTCTCATACCAAGGATTTGTTTTGCATCTCCCAAATCCTTCATTGCAAATGAATTTGCCAATTTTCTTTTGAACACATTTATTTCCTGCATGTTAGACCCTACAACAAGCATGTCATCTACATACAATAACAATATAATATAGCTGCCATCATTTTGATTTTTCAGATAAACACAATGATCAGAGTGACATCTAGTATAACCTTGTTCAGAGATAAACTTGTCAAATTTTAAATACCACTGCCTTGGAGCCTGTTTTAAGCCATACAAGCTCTTCTTCAACCTGCACACTATTTTCTCCTTCCCTTTTACCTCATATCCTTGTGGCTGCTGCATATATATATCTTCCTCCAAATCCCCATGGAGAAAGGTTGTCTTTACATCTAACTGTTCAAGATGCAAACCTTCAACTGCTACTAGACATAAAATAGTTTTGATTGAAGTCTTTTTAACGATGGTAGAAAATGTTTCATCAAAATTAATACCTTTCTTCTGTGCAAACCCCTTCACCACAAGTCTAGCTTTGTACCTCTGTTTTCCTCCATCTTCTTCCTTTAGCCTGTAAACCCATTTATTCTACAATTTAGTTTTACTTGCAGGCAACCTGACTAAGTCCCAAGTCTGTTTATGCATTAAGGAGTCCATCTCTTCTTCCATGGCTAGCTCCCACTTCTTCCTGCTTTCAACCTACATTGCTTCTTCATAACATTTGGGTTCACCATAATCAATCAACAATAAATAATATAATGAAGGAGAGTATCGTTCTGGGGGTATACTTATCTTGGTAGATTTTCTAACACCACTTTTAGGTGTTTGGGGTGCCTGTTGCTGTTGTGGTGGTTGTTGTTGTTGTGGTTGTTTATTATTATTATTATTTTCAGGCACCTTTACTTTTTCAGTGATCCCATCAAGAATTGTGTATTCCTTGTTCTCTTTTTCCTGTTTCTTTTCCTGCAACTGATTCTTATACAAGACCTTTTCATTGAATATTACATCTCTGCTCCCAATGGTTTTATGATTTTCATAATCATATAAGCGATAACCAAAATCATTAACACCATATCCAATAAAGGTACATTTCTTTGATTTTGCCTCAAGCTTTGTTCTATTTTCTTTATTAATATGGACAAAGGCCTCACAACCAAAAGGCTTTAAAAAAGAGTAGTTTACCTTTTTACCTGTCCATGCTTCCTTTGGAACACCACCATCCAAGGAACTTGAAGGCCCTCTATTTATTAGATAAACAATAGTATCTACAACATCTGCCTAAAATTGTAAAGGCAATCCTGCATGCAATCTCATGCACCTTGCACGCTTCATGATTGTTCTGTTCATCCTTTCTAACACACCATTTTCTTGTGGTGTTCTTGGAACTGTCTTCTCTCTGTGAATTCCATGCTCTGAATAGTACCTATCAAACTCTTTGCTACAATGTTCACCTCCATTGTATGATCTGAGAGACTTCAATTTCTTTTCTGTCGCCATCTCAACCAAATCTTTCCATTTCTTGAAAGTATCAAATACATCATATTTATTCTGAATACAATAAATCCAAGTTTTTCTAGTTGCATCATCAATAAAAGTAACATAATAACGAGAGCCACCGAGAGATGATACCTAAGCAGGTCCCCATACATCTTTATGCACAAGCTCTAATTTTTCATTCTTTTCTTTCCCAACTTTGAGAAATCTGAGTCTCTTATGTTTTCCATAAATGTAATTCTCACAGAAGTATAAATCAACATTCTTCAAACCCAGCAACAAATTCCTTGAGTGAAGAATCTTCATCCCCTTCTCACTCATGTGTCCGAGCCTATGATGCCATAATGCTGCATCTGCTCCTTTGGAAGTTAAAGCATTAACATAGTTACAAATAACATTGCATAAATACAATGTACCAACCTTTTCGCCTTTTTCTATTACCAGGGCTCCTTTGGTGACCTTCCAAGCTTTATCTGTGAAAGTTGTCACACAACCTTCACCACCTAACTGACCTGTTGAAATCAGATTTTTCTTTAGATCTAGAACATGCCTTACCTCCTTTAGTAGCCATTGGTTTCAATTCTGCTGTTTTACAAGAACCTTACCCATTCCAACAATTTTACAGGGTTTATCATCACCCAAACATACTTGTCCAAAATCTCCTTGAACATAGTCATGAAAATATTTCTTATCAGGTGTGGCATGGAATGAGGCCCTTGAATCTACCACCCAGGAATCAATAATATTTTTGAAAGAAAGAACCAAAGCCTCTTGTAACACCTCACCTGTCACATTTGCTTCATGATTGTTTTCTTGTTGTGCATCTCCTTCTTTTCCCTTCCGAGATCTACAGTCTTTCTTTAGGTGTCCTTCCTTTCCACATTTCTAGCACACTATCCCTGATCTGGACTTGGATCTCCCTTTCCTTGATTTACTGTGATATCTTGAGCTCTTTCCTCTTTCCATTCTTCTTCCCCTAGACTCTGCACTCAAAGCATTACCCGATGTCTCACCAGAGCTTTTCCATCACATTTCGTCGCTAAGGAAAGCACCGACAACATCATCAAACTTTAAAGTACTAGATCCAGAAATAGAGTTACTAATGGCCATTACTAAACCATTCCAACTTTCTGGCAATGAGCACAAGAATAACAGAGCTCTAACTTCACCATCAAATTTTACCCCTACAGAACTTAACTTACTTGCAACTGTATTAAAATCATTTAAATGGTCTGGAACAGATCCACCTTTCGACATCTTCATATTAAATAACCATTTCATAAGAAATACCTTGTTTGAGGCCAAGGTTTTTTCATATAGTTTTGCCAACGCCTGAATCAAACCCTCTGTCATTGTTTCCTTCGAAATGTTGAAGGCGACTGATGCTACGAGGCACAACCGTACTGTTCCGAGTGCCTTTCTATCGAGAATATTCCATTCTGCATATGTCATATCCGTCGAATTCTTTGTTTTTCCGCTCAATGGTAGGTACAGATCTTTCTGACACAAATAATCTTCCATCTGCATCTTCCACAGCAGGAAGTTTTGGCCGTTAAATTTCTCGACCCTAAACTTACCATCTTCTGTCGTTGCTACCACTCGAACCAGGAACCCTTCTCTTTTGCGAGCTTGTCAGCCAAATAGACCTTCGGCTTTGATACCAGGTGTTAGAAAAATATTATTTATGATAGAGAAATGCAAGACATATAATATGCGGAAAAACACAAACACATAAAACCAGAGAGACACAAATATACGTGGTTCACCAAATTTGGGCTACGTCCACCTCGAACAGCCAGTCCTTCCTTTCTATTATCCAGCAAAATGAAGAGACACAACGTACAGCAGATTCGCTGTAATATCCTTTGTTTTCTCTCGTAGTCTCACCTATCTGTTTCTCGCTCTGAGAATACACATCTATTTCACAGCCTCAATACAATACCCTCATACAAAGAGAGGGGTTGCCTTCTAGGGAAAAAAACCCTAAACTAAACATAAATTCTACTGTCAAATCATTTGCCTAATGAACGGCCTAGATTGACTAGAAATTACCATACTATTACAAGGCAATTTTACATTTGTTTTTAGCTTCGGGGGCGTTGCCCCGGAAACCCCCGCCAGGGGACCGCTGGACCCCGGACCCCTGTGAGGGGGACAAGTCCCCCCCGCACCCCGCCGTGTGGAGGGGTGTTCAATCTTCCCGGGTATACATCTGGCAAAAAACAAAATCCTCTAAATAATCATGCTCCACACCCAACAAAAACATCCATATTATCAACATAATTAGAATCATCTACATCACCTCCATTTTGTCTAATGGAACTTCTAGTTCCTATATATTTGACCTCGTCATGGTAAACATTTTCAAGTGTTTTGGTGAGCCATTTCGGGGGTCCTTTCTAATATGGTCTAGGTTGTTCTCATCACATCACTTAAAGAGTAATTTGTGATTTGAAGGATTGGATAGAATCCATATCATCAATATAATCAAAATAATCTACATCACCTCCATTTTGTATGGTGGAACTTCTAGTTCTTAGCTTTCCAACCTCATCATGGTGAATACTTTCAAGTGTTTTAGTGAGCCATTTTGGGGGTCCTTTCTGAGATGTTCTAGGTTGTTCTCAATCACACTTAAAGGATCTTCGTGATTTGAAGGATTGACCGAAACTTCATGTGGAGGAGACAATTCTTCAGAAGGAGATTCCATAGATTGATTCAATATATGGATCCCCCCTTCAAGATGTGGAATCTCATTATCAAATTCATGATAATTTTTTGCATGACTAGATCTATCCAAATGATTAAGTCATCACTCGACAATATTCTCACTCTTAGAAGATTCAAGAAAAAACACATCTCAAGACAATACAAAATTTGTATTTACCTCACCATGGAGATTATATGCTTTAGTGGTATAAAAATACCCCAAGACAATTCATTTTCAACTCCTTGCATCCATCTTTCTTCTTTGTTCCTTAGGAATCAAGGCATAGTAGGTGGAACCATAAATCCTAAGTTGCCTTACTGAAGGAATGTTGCCTTACCACATTTCATAAGGAGTCTTGTCTTTTAGAACATGAGATGGAATTATATTTTTGATATATATTGCACATAGAACTGCATCAACCCAAAACATCAGCTTTGCATTTTAAATAACATCATTAAGCAAACCATATTTAAGATAGCCATGTCCATTCTTTCAACAATGTCATTTTTTTTAAGGATTGTAAGGAACAATAGTTTGATGTTGAATCCCATGTTGGAAAAGATGGTTTTCAAATTCATTAGAAGTATATTATTTTCCATTATCAGTACGAAGAGAGCTAATATGTGATTGTGCATCATTTTCAATCTATGCTTGAAATTTTCTAGAAGTTTCAAAAGCTTCTGATTTACTTTTCAACAAGTATACCCAACACGTTCTAGTGTAATCATCAATAAACAATCATATATTTATATCCATTTGCAGAAGGAATAAGCATAAGTCCACACAAGTCAAAATGAATCAATGCAAGCTTTCTACATGTTCTAGAAGAAAAATCATGAAATGGTCGTTTGCTATGTTTTCCTTGGGTAAAATCATCACAATGATCCAATTTCCTTGGAACAATTTGCAAACCAGAAACACCATTTGTTTTCAACAAATGAAGAATGTCATAATTAAGAAGTCCAAATCTTGCATTCTATAGAAAATTGGATGGAAATGTACCTTCATTGAGAATTGCATGTAGAGTTCTGTGGATGAGAACATGTTCCTTGCAAGTTCAACAATCTTTCCTCTTCTATTTTAGTCATGACAATTGTAATGTTTATTGATTTTCTTATCTCAACTTTTCCATCAAAAATATGAATGGACATCAAGTTTCTTAGCAATATTGGAAGGTAAATTACATCATGCAAAAGAAAGTTAGGAAATATAGGTAGTCTAAACCTAATGGTTCCAAGTTCATATGGCTTGAGGCTTGACTTTCCTGCAAAGTAAATTACCTCATCGAAATTGTCACTGAGGTCTTCAAAGAATTCATTCCAAAAATTCATATGGTAGGTTGCACTTGTATCAAGAAACCATGCATCTTTCCAAGAACCAAATGAAGTATGAAAGAAATATTCAATTGCTCCAATATTGCAATGAGAAACAATGTAATGAGCAGATTCAAGTGTTTTATCTTTCATTGGATCCGGTGTTTTACCTTTGTCTTCTTTGTGTTCTTGCTTGATTCTTTCCAAGTGTATTTTTCATGTTGATGAGGCTCATCATTGGGTAAAATATATGGACTTTAATACACCTCCAAGGTTACTAAAATCAACTCTTCTCATAATTCTTTACATGTTTTTACTATATTTTTCTTAATGAGATGAGTAAAAGTAAGATGTTATGTCTAGTGGTCTGATGTGAATTGATTGTGGTTTTTGGGAGCAAATTATAGCTAATTAAGGTGCAGTAACTCGAATGAAACAAGAAGGAGAGATTATAGGAGATGGATCTTCCTCATTAAATCCTCACTCATTCGAAGATCCTTCAATCAAATCACACCAGATCGGAGTTGCGGGCAACCGAGTCATGAGGATCATTGGTAGCCGAGCCAGTGATAATTAAGAACCAGTTAATCTTGAGATTGGGAGACAAGCCTCCCTAGATTTAAGGAAGTTGTTGGCAACTTCAGTTGTATAAATAAGGAGGCCCGGAGCCTCATTAGGATTCAAAGTTTTTATGCAAGATAACTAAGCACTTTTGAGTTGAAGGATTGTGACTGAGCACTGTTATGTATTTTTTTATATGTTAATGAAAATGACCATTCCCTTGATCCAACACTGAGCTGACTCAGAGGGTTGAAGCTCTTGGGTTAGGGCCCAACCCTTGCAGCAAAGGTTCCTCTTACTGTACTTGTATACTTAGGTCCTATCATATATTACTTGTTGAATTGATTTTGGCATTGTTACATTGCAAGTATTGGTGAATTTAATTAGTTTGCTTCCATTTGTGCATAGCTTTAGAGAGATAAGGAAATATCAAAAAGGTTGATAACAGGTGGATCTTGCCTCATTCCTCCCTTCAAGGACCATGGTTTGAGGAAAAATTCCCATTCAGCCAAAAAGACAGAATTTTGGTTTCTTATGAAATTTAGGGTTTTTCTGCTAATTAGGTCAACGTCTTTCAGTTTTAAAAGATAGGTTGAAATTGTCATTTCTGATATCTTAATCTTTGTATTAGATTTCATGGTGCTTTCATAATAGGCTTCAAGCATTTCCATGCATGAGTTAGGCAAATAAATGATGAAATTTTGTTTTCCTATGTTGATGTAAACCTTTCCTGTTTTGACATTATTTATGGATAAATTTCAACAATAATGTGTATGTTGCAGGAGTTTCAATATTGCAGGAAGACTTCATATCATCAGTATTAGCCAAACCATACCCACCCATGATCGCCAAAGGCCACTAAGTTCACAATCCGAGTTATCATTTCACAAGGACAACTTGCCATGCTTGTTGAGCAAATCCAACCATCATACAACTTTCGTTTGAGTTCTGAGTCAGTCCCAACCACTTCCTTGCATTATTCCTTCAATCACTCACCTTCCCTAAGCTCCATACCACTATCCAAATCACTCTTTATGCTTTCAGCCTATTCCTATACGAAAATAGGGGATCCTATAGGTGAATTAGGAAATCATGTTGACATCATGTAGGATGACCTGTAGTGGCCTGTTTTGAGCCTAATTTGTGAGAAATGCATCATGAAAGATAGGATAAGACCCCTGCTTTCCTCCCAAGCCATATGACTCATCACAACCATCTCTCTCGACACCTAACCCACCTGCCATACAATCAATAAGGATTAGTATTCACGTTTTCAAAAAAAGACAAAGAAAAAGGTTGTTATGCTTATTCATTTGCACAGCAGTTAAGTGTTTGATCAGATCTGATTGCATGCCTAGGTTAGTTAGGATTTCACATGTCTTAAATTAGCATTCTTCTAAAGCAGGGTATCGTAACAAATAGCTAGATGATTTGTCTGTTTTAGGCATCAATTTCATTCTTTTTTTACTGCAGTAGGTAGCATTTCAATCCTCTCAATTAGGGTAAAATTCTCCTTTCTCAATTGGTAATCAAACTTCTTCTAAATCAATTGAAGGATGTTTTGAGAAACCCTAGTGGTCTATCGCCCAGCTCAGCAGTGAAAAAGAGTTGACCCATTGCATCTATTTGTGTATAAAACATTGTCACCTCCAAGTTTGTACGAACCTCGGGTTAATGAAGTAAAGTTGGTAGCCCCAGGAGTTGCAACATTCTTGCTGCAATACTGGTGCCCATCACTTTTTAGCGCCATTGTCGGGGAGATGTTTGAGTAGATGTGGTTTATGCTTTCTTTCTTCCATTTCTTGTCCCTTTCATTCTGCTATTGGTTTCATTTTTGCAAGATAGTTATAAGTTGGTTTGCTTTCCTTTCCAATCTGCAAGTGATTTCATTCAACAGTTAGTTTCAATTCAGTTTGTCTTTTCCATTCTACAATTAGTCTTAAAGCTTGAAAAACAAAGTAGAACACTTCTTTCATGCCTCGTAGGAATGGGGATAACTTAGGAAAATTTCTACCAAATACCCCCACCACTTCAAACAACCAACCTTCCCTCTTCTTCGACGGCTGTGAATTAGAGGATCCCTTAGGCGAGCACCAGATATTTTTGAAGATCCTATAGGGGAAGAAGAAGAACCCATTCCAACCGACATAATGGCTGAAAATAGAAATGAAAGGGGAGATCAAGAAATAATAGAAGGTGATTTTACCATCATAGAAACCAATGGGGATGCCAAGATGAAAAACATAAGCCCCTCTGCTCTTCCTCACTTCCATGGCCTGACCTCAGAAGATCTAGATACTTTCTTATTTGAATTTGTTTTCATATGCAGAACTTATGATTAGACCACTGATGATTAGAAGTTGAAATTATTCCGATCCACTCTCAAGGATGCAGCTCTGCGCTGGTTCATGGGTTTACCTGGGGATAGTATCACCACCTGGGCTCATATGCAGCAAGCTTTCAACAACAAGTATAGGGACTATTGTGGGTCCAAAGACACCAAAGAGGAAAGTCTTAGAATGACCTTGGGGCATGATGAGTCCTTAGAGGATTGTGAGGAAATATTCCAGCTTAGCTATAAAAGGGCCAGGTGCACACTTGATCCTGAGTCACTTAAGCTAGTCCTACTCAGGGGGATCAGGGAAGATCTCCTGGATACCCTAAACTTGCTATCAGGAGGGGACATCTACCAGCTACCCTATGAAGATATCAAGACCATTTTTAAGAACCATTCTAGGGAAGCTAGAAAAAAGGCTAGGGTTAGTCAGACAATGGCCATCTCATCCACTTCCAACACATCTATAAAAAGTGAATTGGAAACATGTTGAAAGATTTTAAGAGTGAAACGTTGTAGACCCTTGCCCTACAGATGGACATTATGTAAGTCAAGAGGAAACAAGAGGAAGCAGAGACAGAATTAGCCATCTCCATTAAAACTTATAGAAATTTGCTCGGTCTGTGAAGAAAACCACTCCACAGACAAGTGCCCTTCTCTACTTGGACTAGAAGCTGTGTATCAGAGAATTGAAGGGGTGACTGAACAGCTCTGCTACATAAATAAAAGGAGGCCTCATGGGCCTCGACCATACCAGTAGGGCATGCAAGGGTCATCCTATGCATATTACAACCCTAACCAAAACACATCCATTCCCTCTTTGTCCCCCCCTGCTCATCCATCCTGGTCTGCACCTTCTCCTTGGTCTTTTGCACCTCAATACCATTCTCAATCGACCAAACAGTCATTTCAACCATATAATCCTCTAAGACCTCAGTGGAATGCACCACCCTAGGGGTGGAGGCCCCCATACAACAACGCTCCAACTTTATTGCTTTATTGCCACTGTCGATGCCTACATCAGCTGTAGGGCTAGAAACAAGACTATCAAAAATAGGCATCTATCCAAGATGTTGGTCTTATACCCTCCTGCTCAGCCATCTTTAGAACATGAATTACCTTTATGGCTAGAAGAGGAGGAAGAATATGAACTCTACTTTGCCCAAATTTGTCCCCTAGAAACTGCCATGGGAGGAAGAGATCCTGATGAAGATGATTTGATTGAACACATCCTCCAACATGTTGGGTGTGGAGCCTGATTATATTCTATATTCAAAGGTATCGCCACATTGGACCCCAGTTCGAAATGGGGGCGACAACGCTGCCCGTAAAATATTCGATGTAGGGGGGGTCCAGGGGGGGCGGTTGCGACCTTTGGGAGCCCCCCCCCCTGGCGGGGGGTTTTGGGGGCATCACCCCCGAAGCTAAAAACAACTGTAAAATTGCCTTGTAAAAGTATAGTAATTTCTAGTCAATCTGGGCCGTTCATTAGGCGAATGATCTGACAGTAGAACTTATGTTTAGTTTAGGGTTTTTTTGCCCTAGAAGGCAACACCTCTCTTTGTACGAGGGCATTGTATTTGAGGCTGTGTGATAGATGTTTATTCTGTGAGCGGGAAATAGAGAGGTGAGACTGTGAGAGAAAACAGAGGATATTACAGCGAATCTGCTGTAGGTTGTGTCTCTTCATTTTGTTGGATAATAGAAAGGAAGGACTGGCTGTTCGGGGTGGACGTAGCCCAAACTGGATGAACCACGTATATTTGTGTCTCTCTTGTTTTATGCGTTTTCTGTGTTTATATTTCTGCAATATTTTATGTGTTCCATTGCTCCATAATATATAATTTCTAACACAAAATCCAACTCCCAACACTATGTCTCTGGAGAAAGTAATGAAGAAAACCAAGAAAAACCATCGGATTGATCTATGCTTAGCTGACTCAAACCCTACTCGTGTCAAGACAATATAATTCGGCCTTGAAAGGATGCCAAAAATCAACCCCTCTCTTTCTGTACACCAAGAAGAAGAGCTATGCAATATGCTAAGAGAGAATTTGGATGCCTTTTCTTGGAATGACAAAGAAATGAAGGGAGTGCACCCCTCGGTGTGTACTCACCACATTTACATGAAACAAGGTTGCAAACCAGTCCGAAAACCCCAAAGGAGAATGAATCCAGCTCTCAAGGATATAGTTAAAGAAGAGTTGCAAAAGCTATTGGATGCAAGAACATTTACCCTATCTCGGATAGTGAGTGGGTGTCTCCTTTGGTGATGGTTCCAAAGAAAAATGGAAAGTGGATGATTTGTGTTTATTGCAGAGAGTTAAAAAAAGAAACAAAGAAAGACCTTTTCTCTCTACCTTTCATTGACCAAGTGTTAAATGGCTTGGCAGGGAAAAAAATTTCTCTTTCTTAGATGGGTTTAGCGGATACAATCAAATCTAGATTAGCCCAGCGGACCACGATAAAACCACCTTCACCTATCCTTGGGGTACTTTCGCTTATAGGGTCCTTCCTTTTGGTCTATGAAATGCCCTGCCACTTTCCAGAGAGTAGTCCTGAGTATCTTTGCAGGGCTAGTCCATGATGTAGTAGAAATTTATATGGATGACTTTACACCCTATGGGTGTGATTTCCATGAGGCTCTCTCTAACCTAGGTAAGGTGTTGAATAAATGCATTGAAATAAACTTATCTCTTAGTCCCGAAAAATGTGATTTCTTGATTACTACAGGGACTTTTCTAGGTCACTCAATATCCTAGGAAGGATTGCAAGTTGACCCAAATAAGATAGCCATCATCAAAAGGGTCCTGACTCCGCAAAACAGAGGGATGTCAGAATTTTTTTAGTTTTAGGCAGATACTATAGGAGATTTATAAGAGATTTCACAAAGTTAGCTTCTCCTTTATTTAGTTATTGGCCAAAGACTGAATTTTTATGGTCAGAAAGATGTCAAGAAGCCTTGGACACCCTAAAGGACAAGTTGACTACTGCACCTATTCTCTGAGGTCCAAATTGGGCTCTTCCTTTTCACATACATGCTAATGCATCTCACAAAGCCATAGGAGAAGCTCTAGGCCAAATACATGACAAGCTACCTTATGCCATTTATTTCATCGGTAAGAATCTGTCGAAAGCTGAGCTGAAATACACAGTGACTGAAAAAGAGCTCCTAGATGTTGTGCATTCATTGAATAAATTTAGGCATTACATTATCGGTTACCAAACATTTGTAAATACTAACCATGATGCAATTAAATACTTGATGAATAAACCTGATGTAAATGCCCAGATTATTAGATGCTTACTTTTATTGAAACAGTTTGATTTAACTATTATAATTAAGCCTGGCAAGGAGAATGTTGTTGCAGATTTTTTATCCATATTGACTATTCCTGCAGGGGAGGAAGGAATGGTTGATGATCAGTTACCAGATGAACATTTATTCGCCATTTTAGTTCTCTCTCCATGGTTTGCTGACATAGAAAACTACTTGGTGTCTGCACAGTTTCCACCAAACTTGTCCTCCAAGGAAAAGAGTAGGATCATAAGAAAGAGTGCCCCATTAACTTGGACTGGGAGAAATCTATTTTCCTTGGCTATGATAAAGACATGTGAAAACATATGATTGGTTCTGATAAAGCTACAATGGAATTTGACGTCAGCATGACGTTGTGGTACGACAGGACATGTGGCAGGTAGTTTTGGCGTTTTGAGGGGCCTAAGGGGGAAACTTTGGGTGACACTTGTCACCACTCTCCACTCAAGAAGTGTAACACACACTCCCAGGTCTACCCAAAGTAACCATTCCAACTAGGGTAAACATGAGGAAGATGCTACTACAATTATATTCAACCTCATATGTAACCTTAAGGAAGTGGAATTGATGGAACATCACATACAGTCATCCAACATCATCAACATAACCCTCAGGGGACAAGTCAAGCACTTAGATAGCCTATCCCTTGGTCCCACTGCTCTTTTGCAACTCTTAGGCCATAATCGCTCTCATGCTATAAGCAAGGAAGCAACCAAAAACCCAAAGTCGCTCTCATAGGCCTGCCTACCAGCTACTCTGGACCAAAATTCCTAGTTCTATGCCAACGACCCTGGGATTTAAGCCACTTTTCTAGCCAAAATCTTGGCCTCTGCCCATAACTTGTTGTAACTTACAGAATTCATTAAATACATGATAACAATGTTTATCAAACAAAAATAAACCTCGAGACTAATCCTGGGCATCCTCAAGCAAGACTGACATTCTTTCAAACACTTGGAATTAATGCAACCTACAGGTATAGGATACAAGACAGAGCATAAAAGACTGAAACAACTTATGAAACATAACCCAAAGGATCACCTCCTTCTCCATTGAACTACTACATCATCAATTAGGTCTTGCATCCATCCATTTAACGATTACAAGTAAATACATGAAATAACCATGACATGAACCAATCATTCAACCATGCTTATAAACAACAAAGAAACATATAAATATCAGAGATATGATAGCCATTAAACCCACATATAAATCAGTGAAAAAGTAAGAGAACTTAGCTTTTATTAATCATAGGCAAATCCGACCAGGTTTGGGACTTCCATGTACCACCCGACCATAGACATGGCTGAACCAAATCTCTCTTTCAGCCAGTCACCCTCGTACCATATTCCAAGCATGAATGTGGGGTCTCATAGAACAACCAAGGGAATATAGAGGTTAAACCACCTCCACCCTCATCAAATTATGATCACACTAAAACCAGTGCTCTGATCACAACTGAACAGAACTTGGAATGCCATCCGAAATCCATCACCATCCTTGAGGAATTTTTTGTATCCTTGTCTCTCACGCTTTACTACAATCCAATATCAGATCACTAGGCTGTAAACCGAGACCAGTCTCTCAGCCTTTACCGCAATCCAAACCGGTATCACTAGGCCCTAAACCAAGACTTCTCCCTTGGGATTTACTGTGTATCCTGTCAAACCAATCAAGGGATTCCTAGGCCTTTGGGAATGAAACTTGAGACCACCTCTGCCCCGGATTCCGAAATCCATCTAGCAAACCAAAGCTCAAAAACTAAAATAAAACTCCCAACATAACATGGCATCCAGAAAAAGGCTAGGATAGGTTGAAATCCATTGTCATAATCTGGTAAATCCATGCCAACGGCAACAAGAGAACCATACATTAACATGAAAATTCATGCATGTCCAACCCAGCTAGGAAATCACACCTGCAAAGGGTTATCTGCAAGTATTCATACTGAAGTTGCTTGATCCTGATTTCCTTTCCTTGTTCCTTGCTTACTTTTCCTTTCCTTTCCTTTGCTCCAAACTAGAGTGCTTCAAGAAAACTCTAAGTGACCAAGAGTGAGAGATAGAGAGAATAATGAGAGAGCTCCAAACATGAACTCATAAAAGCCATGAACTGATCCTCAAAATCCTTTTTATGCATGAGGCCTCTAATTTATTCATTTTCCATTATTTTCCTTCATTTTCCTCCTCACATGAAACATGTGACCTTTTACCTTCCTTTTCTCCTAATTTCCTTTATTTTCATAAATAAATGTGCCAAGAATGCCTTTTAATTCCTTTGCCAATTTCCTTAGCCAAAACAAACATGCAGTGATGCCCACTAGGATATATTTGCCCAACATTTAGCTCAGAATACGTGTCCCTTACCCATGGTCTTATTTTTTCCTTTATTTACATCATTACATAGATTTTTTCACCAAGGTTGTTAAAAAACCCTCCCCCTTAGGGAACACTGTCCTCAGTGTTAAAGCACACCATGACCTTAACAAAACCACTGAAAACAAACATACTGCCCAATGGAGCTTTATAAATTATCTCATTGCAGTATTTATAATGAATGAACTGCTCAAAAGTAAAACATCATGATAACATGGCCAAATAACAACGATACTGCATGTTGTATATTTACAACACAACTCATTATGGTATTTACAATAACCACACATACACATATGCACATTTGTTGAACTAGCAAATAAAATGATACGATGCCCATATCAATCAACAAGGTAATCCAAAGGATCACACCTCTACCCTCAAAAGTAATACCAGGATTCACCTCCTTTCCAGGAAGTATAAAATCCAATGCCACAATCAAAGTTGCATCCAATGTCCAGTGCTACAATCTAGTGCCACTTGACCTCTCAGTGAAAATTTACCAGCTCATTGTTCCAGGGTGCACTCCCAATGTGTATTTGATTCCATCTGGCAATGCTAATGACCAAAACCAATATATTCGTGACCTTCCCTTCTGTTAGTGCTTGAAATTTCACCTCAGGCTGAGAAAGGAAAACTCCAAGGCAACATCAAACCACTTAGCCTCGTAGCTAGCCGTACGGGGCAGGAGAGGGCTCTCTCCGGTATATCTCAGCAAAGATCTTCAAAGGGCGGAGATAACCAATAAAGAACACTGATTTTAGGCTAGTAAACTGATAAAAGGTTTGATTTGAGATTTTTGGGATTTTGGTGGAAAATCGGGGAAAGGCAATTTTGGGTGCGGGGATTGGACACAGTTTCTGCAGGGGGTTCTTTGGGGCAAGGTAGGAGACTGTATTGATGCCTTTGAAAGAGTCAGATGGGAAAGAATGACTGGTGAGGAGCTAAGGAGAGCAAGTAAACACCTTGAGTTCTCCTTAAACAGATGAAAGCATTGATATTAAGCAAACTTAAAAGCAGAGCATGGCAATCATGAATTCTACTTTAACACTTCATTTGCCTAATTTGCAGAAGGAAAAGTAAGAAGATGATTCACATAACAAAATTACAAGTACAAAGAGAAACACACCATCAATACATGTAACCACAGGAATCCCAAAAAGGACTGCAAAACCCTGGTCTTTCTTCCTTTGCCAAAATTGCAGAGATACAATGAGTAATACAATAGAAGCTTTCTCCCTCAAGAGTCCAACCATGAAAATGACCAAGAAAGTACATAATATAGGAAATATAACATCTTTCCTTGCCTCTAGGGGTTGATCTCACTATCCTAGGAGTTGTTTCAACCAATTCCAAATTGAGCACTAAAATCTAGGCAGTCAAAACAACTTGCCTCTATAAGCTAGGAAACCAATTCATTCATTAAATTTTTGCCTATTTCATGAATGAATCTTCTAGAAGAGATAAATAAGTGTCAAAGTATCATAAAATTACATCATTTACATCAAGGAGGATCAAAATCCACTCCAAAAAGTCAAACCTAGTCAAAACTGCGTTTTGCTGAGCTGTAGGTGCATTTCTGTGAAAATAGCCTGATGCGTAGCGCCTTGAATCTCAACGCGTAGCGCGCCTTTGGGCCTACTTTTGAGGCACTTCCCGGAGTCCAAATGAGGCAAAAGTGGGCTTATTGGAAAGGTCTGGATGTCTACTTTCCAACCCAAGTGGAATTTGTGAATTTGGTGTCTATTTGCCCCTCCAGAATTGCAATCTCCCAAGACTGCTTCCTGTGTGTCAAAAAGGTGGCAGAAAGTCATTTTTTTGCTTTTTTTTTACCTTCTGGAGGCTCAAAACTTGATGGAATCTCTTGGAAATTGCTGAGAAAGTGTATTTTTGCATGAAAAATCCAAAAATGCTGAGTTTTCGAGAAATGGAATTGCCCATATTCAGGGTAGCGTGCGGCTCGCTACGCGTTGAGGGCAAAAACCTGTTTTTTGACCAAAAAAAAATTCAAAAATGACCAAAATTGCTCCAAATTCTCTAAAATTTGAGCTGAAGGTGTGTCATTTAGTACCATGCTCCTCCAAGGAAACCTCAGCCAAAATATGAAGGGGATCGGGCCTTTTCCTCCATTTTAGTGCCTTGGCCAACCGTCCTTTGAGCACCTTCATTCTTGCTTTACACACATGCATTCGAGCCCAATAGTGATTCTTCATGTGTCGGAGCATGTCCTTTTCCCTGTTTGCCTTTGCTATCAACCTCTCTAAATGTGTGTTCACCTGAATGAGCATAGAGCCTTGCTCCTCAGGTGTCAAATCACCGGGTCTCTTGCGAGCCAAGTTCCGGTCTTCTCGAATCCTCCGCAACTCATCAAGAGTGTGTTCATCCTCTAACTATTTGTTGCGCTGCTCTAAATAAGTAATTGTCCAATTTTCCATCTCCAATTTTTGCTGCAACAAGTCATTTCAGCCCTTAGTTACTGGATGATCTCCTTTAGCTCCGAGCTAGGAGAACTGATGTCAAGGTCAATGATGTCTATGTCATCCATACACTTGCAATAAAACTTCCAATTGTAGCACCTAGTGCAACAACAAAGCAACTGGTGAATCAAGAGGGAGGCATCTCCAGCTGTAGTAATCAGCCCAGCTTCTCAAAACAACAGATAGAGAACTTTGAAGCTCTCTGCAGGGGCACATGTCACCTGGCAAGTTCCAACTGCCTTCTGTCTTGAGGAACTCAACTTCGAGACATTCACCAATTGTAGCTTTGCTTGCCATCAATGATAGGCCACATGTACTTTCAAATTTCCATAAATTATCTTGATGAAGTCCTTGTTTCATTAAAAAAGAGCAACATGTTATCTGCCCCAGCTCCACCTTCTCTATACTTTCTCCAGTGAATCTAAATGGGAAATCATGCAAGATGCTTATGCATTTCATTTGTTCTTTCATTGCTTACATTCATCTTTGTGCTCATTCAAATGAAGTTTTTTGTATTATTCTTGAGTTAAGAGAGAATTTGAGAGCTTGCTGGCAAGTCACAGGGAAAAAAACCCAACGCGTAGCGTACCTTGCCCAACACGTAGCGCCCCTCTGACGCGTAGCGCATGTGCAAATTTTCACTGAGAAAGGCAGCCTGATGCGTAGCGCGCCCCTGACGCGTAGCGCGCCCTCCCTCACGCGTAGCGCGGCTTTTAGATGATATTTGGAGGCCTTCCCGGTGTCCAAATTGGGCGCAAGATAGCTCATTGGAAAGGTCTTTGAGTATAATTTCCAAAACAACTAGAATTTTTCAATTTGGAATTCATTTTCCCTGTCAAAAATCAAATCTCCCAAGACTGGTCAAAATGTGTCAAATGAGGCTGCCTCAAGGTAGAGTTCCGTTGCAGTCAACTTTTGAATGCCTTCCTCAACTCCAAATTGAGTTCATGATAGCTCATTGGAAATATATTTGTGTCTAGTTATCATTTGAATCATCAAGAAAGTCATTTGACCAACCAAGATAGGAGAAAAGTTGATTTTCCCAAGGTCACTCTAGAGGTGCATTCGATTCTCCTGTGGCAACGGTATTTTTGACATTTATCTAAAACCATGACACCTGTGTAAAAAGTGAAGGAGGTTTTTCTTCTTTGGCATGTTGTGGAAAAAAACCTCTCTCAGTTTTCCAAAATTCATCTTTGATTGCTCTGAAACATCTTTTAAGTGAACCTTATCCCGATGTGTGAAACAAGGAACTTTGTCGAAACGAAGCGAAATGAAGGGGATAGGAGGCTTCTAAATTCTTGAAGAAATTTTGGGGAGTAGGGAGGGATGTTAGGAAGTAGGGGAAAGTGGAATCGCGGAGATCGAGTGAGGGGAAGGGGTCCAAAAGGGAAAAACACAGGCCCAACCTAGAAAATTGCCAGGTTGTAGCAAGAAACTAGGGTTTGTGCAAAAATGAGGAATTTGGGGAATCTCAGTGATGGGAAGCATTTGATAAGGTATTTTAAGGATAGGGGAAGGTGTATGAACATCAGGATATAAGTTTTTCTAATGATTTGACCATCCAAGAGAAATTGGCTTCAAAACCCTAGGAGAGGAAAATGACCTTACCTAGGCGCAACCGAAGCATGAATAAGTTGTAAAATGACTCATTAGACACTGATATGATAATGACAACCCTATTGAATGATGATAGACTCAGCAGAATGATGACATGGACCGGCAGTTGGACAACTTTGAAAGGAGTGAAAGCAAACCCTAGACCTAATGCCTAGTGACCAAATTTTGCTTGAAAAATCTTTGAAATGACAAAATTTGACCTGGACACTCTGAGACCACTTTATAAGAGCATATTTGATCACTGGAGGAAGGCTTGAAAGACTGACACTAACATTGGCTCCAATGGGGATGGTAGCTCCTTGGAGGTGCCAAGAACAACAGATCTTTGGGAGAGCAGACCAGCGCCCTCGTCCATTGGGCTATGGAGTCCATTATTTCGGCAAACGACACAAGACTTTGACTCATTTATTGAATGAAAACTTGATTCAAACTGACTCAATTATGAAACCTACATGACTGAAAACTGACTCACAAATGACTCATGATTGACTTAACTAAAACAAGAACTTACAAAGCTTATTGAAGGGCAGCAGTCCATCAAGATTTGAAATCATGATGACAACCACCTGTGTTTCTTACAAGACAATATACCATCAAACTATATCAAAATGCCAATGCAACCAATCAAGCAGATGCCTTCTTGATTGATTCTCCTGATCAGATCTTATGATCAACCATAGATACTGGTAACTGGGTATCCAAAAACATAGCTGACCATGATCTCCTTCATCATTGAATACTGCAATAATCACCTTCACTGTTGACTGCAACAGGGCTGCCATTGGATCTTGAAAAACATGAAGTTTTACCACTGCCACCTCCTGCTGAAAGAACAAGGTGTCTTTTGCTTCAAATTCTGATCTGCCTTCATCATGTGCTTCAGTAAAAGTATGCTCATAAGCTTCAAAAATCTCCGAACAAATGGATGAGCAGATCTCTTCTTGGAAAAACATTTCAGCACATGAAACATATGAAGAATCTGAAAGGTAATCCTGTATGCTCTGATCTTCTGTAGTCTGACAATATGGTAGGTCATCTTCAAATGATATGATAGTCGGATTATCATCTTTGTGAAGGAAAAGACAGTCATCTTTTTCAACAGAGGAATAAGTTTTCCCAACACTTTCCTGACTATGTGTGCCCTGCAAATCTGCTGTAGCTTGAGATGTAACAAGACCTTTCAAGAGCTGATCTATCTCCTCTTCAGACAAAGGAGACAATGCCTTTTGTTTTCTTCTGCTTAAACAGTAATTATCTTCATATGACAGGGCACTCAGACTATCATTTATTACTGAGTTATTGAAAGGAGATTCATCACTTACTTGCACAAAGATCTCACCTTGTTTTTCATGAACTGACTGGATTGCTTCTTCATGAAGTCTGTGTTCTAATGATGGACTAACAGTATGAATTACTGTGTCTTCTGCATTCCAAATGATTTCAACAGAACCTGGAGTAGCTGACTGGACATTATCACAATCTACAATCAACACTGGACATACTTGCATGTTGCTGTCTTCTGTGGGCAGATCTGAAATGGCATTCTCCCTTTCATCATTTTCAGCCATATTATCTTCAACCTGCTGATCTTGATTCTGCTGCAAAATGTCTTGATCATTTTGAAAAGTATGCTGAAAGGGATTTTCATACAGAGCCTCCATGATCTCATTATCCATAAAATTATCATCTTCATAATATTTCTCAATTCTTTCAATAAAACTATAAGCATGCTTGCAACAGTCTTGAACTAAATTTAATGATGGATAAGAGTCCTTATATCGTTCAATGAACATAGCATGAAAATCCTTTAAACAGTAAATACAAGCAGGCGGCAAACTTTCATACCATGATTGGGCTTTACCTTCCAGAGTGGCCAAGAATATCTTCATCAAGCAATCTTCAGGAAAATCAACCTTCAACTTGCGAATATGCATGTGAAATCTAACCAGATGTAGAGCAGCGTCCTTCCTACCAACATCTTTAAATGTAGGCAAATTCCTTGACCAATCTACCTTCGGAATTTTATTCGGAAAACCTGGAATGTGATCTCGGCTCAAGGGAGCATATCTTCTTGTGATTTGGTCCATCTTGAAAATCTCACAGTGAAGTCACCATGAAGCATTGATCTCTGGAGTTTTCAGTGAAGGAGTTGCTAGTGAATGATTTCAGCCTTGTCAGTGTCTGATCGTTGTCCACCATCAACAATCAGATCTGAACTTGATACATGTACTGGGGTAATTAACAAGTTAGATGTCACGTTTACAAGCTAGACCAGAGATTCACTGAAGCAACATTTATCTACTTCCGCTAATGCAAAGCAAAAGCGTTTCGAAGGCTACCTGGCATAACTCCAGGGTCCGTTTGTAGCTTATAAAACAAATGATATCAACCAACAAACCATTTTTTCTTCCCCAGTATGGTCGCCAATATGTTAGCGCTTGAAATTTCACCTCATGCTAAGAAAGGCAAACTCCAAGGCAACATCAAACCACTTAGCCTCATAGCTAGCCCTACGGGGCAGGAGAGGGCTCTCTCCGGTATATCTCAGCAAAGATCTTCAAAGGGCGGAGATAACCAATAAAGAACATTGATTTTAGGCTAGTAAACTGATAAAAGGTTTGATTTGAGATTTTTGGGATTTTGGTGGAAAATCAGGGAAAGGCAATTTTGGGTGCGGGGATTGGACACAGTTTTTGCAGGGGGTTCTTTGGGGCAAGGTAGGATACTGTATTGATGCCTTTGAAAGAGTCATATGGGCAAGAATGACTGGTGAGGAGCTAAGGAGAGCAAGTAAACACCTTGAGTTCTCCTTAAACAGATGAAAACATTGATATTAAGCAAACTTAAAAGCAGAGCATGGCAATCATGAATTCTACTTTAACACTTCATTTGCCTAATTTGCAGAAGGAAAAGTAAGAAGATGATTCACATAACAAACTTACAAGTACAAAGAGAAACACACCATCAATACATGTAACCACAGGAATCCAAAAAGGACTGCAAAACCCTGGTCTTTCTTCCTTTGCCAAAATTGCAGAGATACAATGAGTAATACAATAGAAGCTTTCTCCCTCAAGAGTCCAACCATGAAAATGACCAAGAAAGTACATAATATAGGCAATCTAACATCTTTCCTTACCTCTAGGGGTCGAGCTCACTATCCTAGGAGCTGTTTCAACCAATTCCAAACTGAGCACTAAAATCTAGGCAGTCAAAACAACTTGCCTCTATAAGCTAGGAAACCAATTCATTCATTAAATTTTTGCCTATTTCATGAATGAATCTTCTAGAAGAGATAAATAAGTGTCAAAGTATCATAAAATTACATCATTTACGTCAAGGAGGATCGAAATCCACTCCAAAAAGTCAAACCTAGTCAAAACTGCGTTTTGCTGAGCTGTAGGTGCATTTCTGTGAAAATAGCATGATGCGTAGCGCCCTGAATCTCAACGCGTAGCGCGCATTTGGGCCTGCTTTTGAGGCACTTCCCGGAGTCCAAATGAGGCAAAAGTGGGCTTGTTGGAAAGGTCTAGATGTCTACTTTCCAAACCAAGTGGAATTTTTGAATTTGGTGTCCATTTTCCCCTCCAAAATTGCAATCTTCCAAGACTGCTTCTTGTGTGTCAAAAAGGTGGCAGAAAGTCATTTTTTGCTTTTTTTTTACCTTCTGGAGGCTCAAAACTTGATGGAATCTCTTGGCAATTGCTCAGAAAGTGTATTTTTGCATGAAAAATCTAAAAATGCTGAGTTTTCGAGAAATGGACATGCCCATCTTCAAGGTAGCGTGCGGCGCGCTACGCATTGAGGGCAAAAACTTGCTTTTTGACCAAAAAAAATTCAAAAATGACCAAAATTGCTCCAAATTCTCTGAAATTTGAGCTGAAGGTGTGTCATTTAGTACCATTATCCTCCAAGGAAGCCTCAGCCAAAATATGAAGGGGATCGGGCCTTTTCCTCCGTTTTAGTGCCTTGGCCAACCGTCCTTTGAGCACCTTCATTCTTGCTTTGCACACATGCATTCGAGCCCAATAGTGATTCTTCATGTGTCGGAGCATGTCCTTTTCCCTGTTTGCCTTTGCTATCAACTTCTCTAAATGTGTGTTCACCTGAATGAGCATAGAGCCTTGCTCCTTAGGTGTCAAATCATCGGGTCTCTTGCGAGCCAAGTTTCGGTCTTCTCGAATCCTCCGCAACTCATCAAGAGTGTGTTCATCCTCTAACTGTTTGTTGCGCTGCTCTAAATAAGTAATTGTCCAATTTGCCATCTCCAACTTTTGCTGCAACAAGTCATTTTCAGCCCTTAGTTGCTGGATGATCTCCTTTAGCTCTGAGCTAGGAGAACTGATGTCAAGGTCAATGATGTCTATGTCATCCATACACTTGCAATAAAACTTCCAATTGTAGCACCTAGTGCAACAACAAAGCAACTGGTGAATCAAGAGGGAGGCATCTCCAGCTGTAGTAACCAGCCCAGCTTCTCAAAACGACAGATAGAGAACTCTGAAGCTCTCTGCAGGGGCACATGTCACCTGGAAAGTTCCAATTGCCTTCTGTCTTGAGGAACTCAGCTTCGAGACATTCACCAATTGTAGCTTTGCTTGCCATCAATGACAGGCCACATGTACTTTCAAATTTCCTTAAATTATCTTGATGAAGTCCTTGTTTCATTAAGAAAGAGCAACATGTTATCTGCCCCAGCTCCACCTTCTCTATACTTTCTCCAGTGAATCTAAACGGGAAATCATGCAAGATGCTTATGCATTTCATTTGTTCTTTCATTGCTTACATTCATCTTTGTGCTCATTCAAATGAAGTTTTTTGTATTATTCTTGAGTTAAGAGAGAATTTGAGAGCTTGCTGGAAAGTCACAGGGAAAAAAACCCAACGCGTAGTGCGCCTTTCCAAACACGTAGCGCCCCTCTGACGCGTAGCGCACGTGCAAATTTGCACTGAGAAAGGCAGCCTGATGCGTAGCGCGCCCCTGACGCGTAGCGCGCTCTCCCTGACGCGTAGTGCAACTTTCAGATGATATTTGGAGGCCTTCCCGGTGTCCAATATAGGCGCAAGATAGCTCGTTGGAAAGGAATTTGAGTCTACTTTCCAAAAAAAACTTGAATTTTTTAATTTGGAGTTCATTTTCCCTGTCAAAAATCTAATCTCCCAAGACTGGTCAAAATGTGCCAAATGAGGCTGCCTCAAGGAAGAGTGTTGTTGCAGTCAACTTTTTAATGCCTTCCTCAACTCCAAATTGAGCTCATGAAAGCTCATTGGAAATATCTTTGTGTCTAGTTATCATTTGACTCATCAAGAAAGTCATTTGACCAACCAAGCTAGGAGAAAATTTGATTTTCCCAAGGTCACTCCAGAGGTGCATTCGATTCTCCTGAGGAAATGGTATTTTTGACATTTATCTAAAACCATGAAACCTGTGTAAAAAATGAATGAGGTTTTTCTTATTTGGCATGTTTTGGACAAAGACCTCTCTCCGTTTTCAAAAATTCATCTTTGATTGCTCTGAAACATCTTTTAAGTGAACCTTATCCCGATGTGTGAAACAAGGATCTTTGTCGAAACGAAGCGAAATGAAGGGGATAGGAGGCTTCTAAATTCTTGAGGAAATTTTGGGGAGTAGGGAGGGATGTTAGGAAGTATGGGAAAGTGGAATCGCGGAGATCCAGTGAGGGGAAGGGGTCCATAATGGCAAAACACAGGCCCAACCTAGAAAATTGCCAGGTTGTAGCAAGAAACTAGGGTTTGTGCAAAAATGAGGAATTTGGGGAATCTCAGTTATGGGAAGCATTTGATAAGGTATTTTAAGGATAGGGGAAGGTTTATGAACATCAGGATATAAGTTTTGCTAATGATTTGACCATCCAAGAGAAATTGGCTTCAAAACCCTAGGAGAGGAAAATGACCTTACCTAGGCGCAACTGAAGCATGAATAAGTTGTAAAATGACTCATTAGACACTGATATGATAATGACAACCCTATTGAATGATGATAGACTCAGCAGAATGATGACATGGATCGACATTTGGACAACTTTGAAAGGAGTGAAAGCAAACCCTAGACCTAATGCCTAGTGACCAAATTTTGCTTGAAACCTCTTTGAAATGACAAAATTTGACCTGGACACTCTGAGACCACTTTATAAGAGCATATTTGATCACTGGAGGAAGGCTGGAAAGACTGACACTAACACCTTCTATATTCCTAAGTCCCTCAGGAAATCCGGTCACCCCCTTCTGTGCAGTCACTCACCTTCCAAGTTCCACAGAATCCCCTATCCCGGGCGATCCATCCCTTGGCAAGGCTTCCTTGCATTAGAAGATACAAAACCAAGGCATATACCTACCTCAAAACCATCGTATCAGTAATAACATGCTCATGGAAATCAATTGATAGTATTTGGTACCAATGTCCCACAATGGGCCTGCTCCTGAAGTGCTTTACCAACATATTGCTGCATGTTCCAATTTCTTTTGTTGTTGCTACCAATTATTGCATCATGCATTCCTATTCCAAGCACATATTTTCCATTAGATTCAAAATAAATTGAAATAACTTCAGATCATACCACATTGGTAGCTCTTCAATAAGGTACACTTGCAATCTTGTTCACTTCCTGTCAAAACAATTCAAACTATCTATTTGATCAAAACCTCATGTATAAACATGTCACATCTGGTTAGCTCAAAACCCAACCATCATAAATCACATGTAACCATCATAAACCAGAATCATAGAACACATATAATCATCAGATACCATAATCCTAAATCACATGCATGATAAAACTGAAATAAAATGTTGATACTTATCCTTTCATCAATCCTTAGCTTCTACCTTTTTCTTTATTTCATACGCACATTGGATCGGTTGCCACACCAGACAAACACCCAATGCATTCTCCTTAACCATGTGCACATACACATAGTGTGCATCACACACATACAACTACACACGTCACACAACACCACGTAATGTAGAAATTTTGAATAATTTAACACATATTCAACAGAGATTATCCTGATCATGTACTATTGCGGAATACATACACAATACATAAGCTCCTCTACGTTGATAATCAATATAGCAGCATCAAAAACAATAAAACATCAAGAGCATTCACACATTAACACAGTATGTATCCCGGGGAAAGCATCTCGCTAAAAACCCCAACTATCTGTATATTAATGATTGAGTCATGTAACATTACACAGCATAATACTTCTCACAAGTATCTCCACCTCTGTTACACACAATACAGCTCAGATCTGATCTCCAAATCTCTTCCACTGCGTGCCTGCCTCCACTGCTCAATACCTGCTCAAGAACTGATGAGAATGGCTCACCAAACTCGTTTTTCACCTGCAAAATAGTCACTCACACTTTGTTGTACGTGAGCACAAGCTATAATGTGGGAAAATACGTGAGAAAACTCATTGGCATACTCAATCCCTTGATTGTGCAAGATCTGGTGCACAACTATAGTCACAACTGATAGCAATCTGATTCTCTACCACCTATCCCTGTTGAACTGAACATGCACTGACATGAAACTGAGTTAACTGATGTATTCATTAGTTGTATTATGAGTTAATAACTTGTGAATTAATTAATAACTAATTCACCCAACTCATCTCTAGTCTATTTTACAGTTAGACTAAATACAACCAGTTTAACAAAGCTAAACTAAACACAACTCCATCAACTCCACAATCAACTCCACCAAACTCAACTGATTGAGTTCTAACTGAAGTCATGCATGCAACAACTCAACTGACTCATAAGAAAAGCATATTTCCTTCTGACAGTTGCATGTGCCACCTCTGTAGCTCAAACTGAAGTGCTCCAAGAGAATAAGATTAAGTTTATAGTCCAAATATTATTGTGAGATAATAATATTTGACTTTTCTATTTTTGACAGCCAGTCTAAAAATAGACTTTGATCACTCACACTGTGATCACTCACACTTTCATCAAAAATAGAAGTCCATCTATTTTTTCCCAACTTGATCAATCATCCATAAACAGCAACCTGCAATCCATAGACATGATCCATATGTCTAAAAATAGACATAGTCTAAAAATAGACTTGCGCCAAAAAGAGCCTGCGGGCCCACTTAGTGAAGGCGACTCTTTTCACTAAGCTCCATCATCTTGTTGCAATCTCAACACGTAATACACGCATCTACACCATTACCATATGTACCACATGTACACAATACCACCTGTACATTGCAACCACCTGCACAACGTGTGACCAACATCATTTGTACATGACACCACTTGCACAACGTGTACACAATGCCACATGTACACTGCACCATTTTACAACGTGTACACAATACCAAATGTACACAGCATCACATTCACGACATGTGCATGACACCACATGTACATAGAATCACATGCACGACATGTACACATCACCACATGCGCACAACACCACATGTACAATATGTACACGACACCACGTGCTCACAACACCACTTGTACAATCATGCACACAACACCATATGTACAACATGCATAAAACATCATCTGTACATAGCATTGCATATCCAACATGTACAAAACATCGTCTGTACACAACACCACATATCCAACATGTGCACAACACCATATGCACACAACACCGCATATCCATCATGTACATAGCACTACATATGAAATATTCACACAACACTATTTGTACCATCTTGTACATAACATTGCATAAACAACATGTACACACGCTATGTATACACAACACTGCATGCGCACAACATCATAGATGCAACATGTACAACATATACAACAATAGTACCTCACATCCAAAAGCACACTATCTCTACCAAGAAACCTTGCTCCCAGTGTCTTATCCATGCTTGTCCCAACATGCCGCAACCACACTACTTCATTTCATTGATGTATCTCTCAGCGTTACCTATCATAACATAACATAGGCATAATATAATCACATAATATCAACTCATAAACATATGATACTGACCTTGTATATTTTTCATGACTACTCTTCTCAATTGATTCCTCATGAACCAAGAATCTCTTCATGCCATTCACCTGCATAAGAAATCATTCCTCCACAAGAACAATCCTTGAAAACCCTGTCAGACAGTGACAACCCTATCAGACAGTGACAACATACATACATACATATATAATCATTAGCATAAAACAATCATCATCCCGTTAGGAAACGACATACATATATAAACCTCAACATAATCATGATGATGACATAATTACCAGATAACATAAGGTCTAGTTTAAGAGAACTTCCTTTATCCATGTACAACATTGAGAACAATCATTCCCAACATAGCCAAGGCATCTGACACCTCAGATCCATTTAATTTACCTTTTCTAGTTACCCTTCTCACGTTTGTACTACCACCGTCTATTTACCATTTTGGACCAACCAATCCAACTGACTATCATAGTCTTACCTTCCACTATGCTTACTCAAGCACATAGCTTCATTTGAGTCTTCATTACCCGTCGAGTACCACACAACTCTCCCCAATCTCCATTAACTTTCCTCTTTCCCAACCAATTCCCAAGACTCAAAACATAAAAGGCAACCCAAGAAACAAACAAGGAGAAGACCATGAAAACCAATAACGATACGACACCGCAACAAAGTAGCATAACTATGCACTAGACACAATCAAAATCAAAAATCAAGTGCAATAATCAGAAAAGACCAAAAGCACAAGACTAACAACATACACCATCCCTCAATCCCCATGGTTCCCAAGGAAGGCTCAACCTGAGCCTTCTTCAAGATTTCATGGAAATTTCTCTTGCAATGCAACTCCTTGCATCACACTGTCATAAACACATAACTGTTAGTGCATTACTCAGCATAGCAACACACCAGTTACCTTATCTTGTTGTGCCAAGCACGTTGCCTTGTAGCAGAACACGTCCATGACATCTCTCAAGGAACTCCAATTCCTTGACAAATCCACCTGTAACTAGAGACTAGCTAACATATCTGTCAAGTACATTTTCATGAATCTAGCACATATCCACATAATTTCAGACAAATCGAGGTTAAGAAGAGTTCCTGCATGCAAAGCACTCATTTTTTTTGGAATTAGGGTTTCCAAACCTAGCCAAAGAAATTCTTAGCCAATTCCTTTCTTTTACCTTTTTCCTTGCTGCAATCGAGGCTTCCTATGCATTGTCGCATCGCCCATTTGTTAGTTATATAAACACATCAACTATTACCTTGTCACGCTAATACCAAGCATGTTTCCTACAACTACTCACACATCTCAACCACATGTTCCACATATCAATGCAATCATATCTATCAATTTGAAATCAACATTTAGCAGGACTAAAAATCATGTCATAATCCATAGTCATCAATCATAATACATAATGCTACAACTATCACCTACCATACTCAAGTACATGTCAGCTATCTCAACTCATATGTATTAGCACAATCATCTTAAAACAAGATCATTTCTTCATGCAATCCTATGGATGCATACTCATATTATGCCATTCAACAAACATTCAACCAAATTGCAACATATCATGTAAAATAAATCAATGAGATGACATAATCAAAAAGTCAAGCACCAAATGTATGACATAAGCAAACTCGTACCTTAATTTTATCTCAGGGGAGGCAATCTTGTTTGCACAATCAAGCTAGTCAGCATGATATTACTTCTCAACACATCAACTTAACAAAAAACATGATATCCATAACAATAACTAACTAACATGTTTACATCATAACTCATACACAATTATCATTCACACATATGCAAATTCAATCTAGATTAGTACAACACCATATCACAAATATGTCGGCTCATACCTGAATATCGTAACCATAACCATCTTCATAGGCCAATCCAATTTAGCATGATACATATAACATCAAGGTATAAATTCTATAACCCTAATCATCAAGCTAACTATCATTCTCATCAACAACATATAACCTAATTGTCAAGCTAACTATCATATAACAACAAGAAGTTAACCTATAACATACTCATCAACAACATATAACATAATAAGTAGGTTATCTAATATAACACAACAATAGCAATGCATACAACTATAGGTTACTATCATTCTTGACTATTCGACACATGTGCATATAACTACGTTAATCAACTAACATTTATCATGAATGTAACCATAGCATCAAAAGACATGTACATAACCCTAATGTATATAAACTTAATGCATATAAAAATCATTGACTTACATACCTACATGCCAAACATACAATACTTGTATGAAGGTCTGCTCTTACCCCAAAGTCCAATTCTACAACCTCATTATGATGCTCTGCATCTCCTGCTCTATCTCATCCAACACATTAGAATCATAACAATCAATAGCATCATGATGACCTAAATTGCATACCATGACTTCACAAGGCATGTTTGACCTACTATTCATGCATAACTATAACCAAGACCATACATGCATGACCACAACCATTACTCCATTGTACACATTGCCTCATGCAACTATCAACCTGCATAAGTAATGCTTAATCAACAACACATACGCATAACCGCATGTAGTCAAGCATAAACAATCAGTTCTTGTAGTTAACCTACAAGAATAATGCATGTAATCAAATAACCAAGAATGCAACCCAACATACAAGGTGTAATCAAGCTGCATATACTCATGTAACCAATCATATACTCCTTATGATGCATTCTATAAAATCAACATTAAGTTCCTCATGACAACCTTACTACAACCATGATCAATATGATGCAATGCAACAAGCACATGGAATGTAAGTGTAAGAGACACACATGCAACTAACGTGCATGCATGACCCACACATTCACCAAAGGAGAGCGCAACCAAACTCTGATACCAATCTGTAACACCCCCTCCCGGGTCTACCCAATGTAAACATGTCAACTGGGTTAAACATGAGGAGAGATTCTACTACAATCGGATTCGACCTCCTATGTAACCTTAAGGAATTGGAACCAACGAAACATCACATACAGTCATCCAATATCATCAACAAAACCCTCGGGAGACAAGTCAACCACTTAGACAGCTTATCCCTGGGTCCCACTGCTCTTTTGCAGCTCTTAGGCCATAGTTTCTCTCATGCTATAGGCAAGGGAGTGACCATAAACCCAAGTTCTCTCTCACAGGCCTGCCTGCCAGTGATTGTGGACCAAAACTGCTATTTATGTGCCAGTGATCCCGGGATTTAAGCCACTTTTCTAGCCCAGAATCCTGGCCTCTGCCCATAACTTGTTGTAACTTCCATAGTTCATTAAAGACATGATAACAATGTTGATCAATCAAAAATCAACCTTAGGACTAGGCCTGAGCATCCCCAACCGGGACTGACATTCTATCAAACACTTGGCATCAATGCAACCTATAGGTCTAGGATACAAGAAAAAGCATAAACGACTGAAACAACTTATGAAACATAACCAGAAGGATCACCTCCTTCTCCATTGAACTTCTACATCACCAATTAGGTATTGCATCCATCCATTTAACAGTTACAAGTAAATACATGAAATAGCCATGACATGAACCAATCATTCAACCATGCTTATAACCAACATAAAACCATATAAATATCAGAGATATGATAGCCACTAAATACACATATAACTCAGTGAAAAAGTAAGAGAACTTAGCTTTTATTAATCATATGCAAATCTGACTAGGTTTGGACTTCCAAGTACCACCCAACCATAGACATGGCTGAACCCACCCTCGTGCCATATTCCAAGCATGAATGTGGGATCTCATAGAACAACCAAGGGAATCTAGAGGTTAAACCACCTCCACCCTCATCAAACCATGATCACACCAAAACTGGTGCTCTGATCACAACCGAACAGAACTTGGAATTCCATCTGGAATCCATTATTATCCTTGAGGAATTTTCTGTCTCCTTTTCTTTCATGATTTACTGCAATCCAATCCCGAATCACTACGTCGTAAACCGAGACCAGTCTCTCAGGCTTTACCGCAATCCAAACTGGTATCCCTAGGCCCTAAACTGAGACTTCTCCCTTGGGCTTTACTGTGTATCTCGCCAAACCGGTCAAGGGATTCCTACACCTTTGGGAATGAAACTCCGTCGTAGATTCTGAAATCCATTCAGCAAATCAAAGCTCAAAAACGAAATAAACCTCCCAACATATCATGGCATTTAGAAAAAGACTAGGCTAGGTTGAAATCCACTGTCATAACCTGAAAAACCATGCCACCAACAATAAGAGAACCATACACCAACATGCAAATCCATGCATGTCCAAACCAACTAGGAATTCGCACCTACAAAAGGTTACCTGCAAGTATTCATGTTAAATTCGCTTGATCCTGCTTTCATTTCCTTATTCCTTGCTTGCTTTTCCTTACCTTTCCTTGCCTTCCCTTTCCTTTGCTCCAAACTAGAGTGCTCCAAGAAAACTCTAAGTGACCAAGAGTGTGGGAGAGAGAGAATAATGAGAGAGCTTCAAACTTGAATGGACAAAATCCATGAACTGATCCTCATAAGCCTTTTTATGCACGATGCCTCTAATTTCTTCATTTTCCATTATTTTCATTCATTTTCCTCCTCACATGCAACCTGTGACCTTTTACCTTCCTTTCCTCCTAATTTCATTTATTTTCATAAATAAATGTGTCAAAAATGCCTTTTTGCTTTTTAATGTCTTTGCCTTAGCCTTTGCCAATTTCCTTAGCCAAAACACACATCCAATGATGCCCACTAGGATATATTTTCCAAACATTCAGCTTAGAATACATATCCCTTACTCGTGGTCTTATTTTTTCCTTTATTTACATTATTACATAGAATTTTTCACTAGGGTTGTTACAGGAAGTGCCACGTGGAGTGATGATGTCATATCAGAGGTCAGAATAGTTGAGGTTGAGGATGTTGGCACTTTATAACAGTTGGCAATTGAAAACTTCCAATATTGGGCTAGCACGTGGTCGAGAAGAACTTAAAGAACCAAAGGTGCAAAGCTCTTAACAAAGGAAAAACGACCCCTTAGCATGAACAAAATGCCTTAGCACCTTAAGCCTAAGCCTCCGGTCACCGCACCCAATCCCATGGAAGGAAATAGAAAGGGGCGAAATAAAAGGGGCCAAGGACATCGAAACTCTATTTTCGTAATGTCCTTAAGAATAAAATTTCCGATGAGTAAAAGCTCTGAAGTGGCATTATGGCAATGTTACAAGACATAGTGGGTTATGATAGTGTAACACAGAGGTGTTAAAATACATATGAGTCTGTAGTTGTGATTCTGCGGCACCGCTAAGGCCACCCCAACTGATCACTCCCAGCTCTAGAAAGTGGAAAATTCAAGTTGTTAAGGGGAAAGTGACAGGTGAACCAGCTGAATAACTAAAGGGAACATTGTGGCAGAGACATGGTCTGATCAAAGGTCATCACATGAATGCCAGGGATATATTTTCCTCAAATATCATTAATTTTTCCTTATTTCTTTTATTCTGTAATTTGTGCATTTTAAAGAAAGGAATCAAATCATTTGTAATGATTTGGACAACACAACTTTGCACGTTGAGACATCTAATTGATCAGATAACTAGAGCTCGACTGAGATATTTTGTAACTGCTTCCAAATCTCCCCCTCTCCTTATAAAAAGAGGGAAGAAACACTTAAAAAGGGTTCCCAAATTATGCATTCTAGAGGCCCTCTATTTGTAGAGAAAGTGGTTCCACTTTGGTTCAATTTTCCTTTTCACGAGGTTCTTTTGCTGATACAATTGTTAAATGTAATGAACTGGTGATTTGGACTCCATCTTCAAGGATTAATGAAGCAGTTTTTTTGATTCCAATCAAAGCAATGTGCAATATGTTTTCCCCTTTGTATATCACTTCATGTATGTCTTTCCTCCTCTGAAATCATGTAATGAAGTTGTTGGTTTCACTCTCATTCATGGTTGTATGTTTGTTGCTAAGTAGTAAAAGTACTTGTGTAACAACATATTTACTTGTGTTATTTTATAGCCCATAGTACATGTATGTAAACACAAATTTATTTATGCTAATTGGTGACAAATGTATTCATGAGGCACAGAACTTGAGATCTTAATTCGCGCTCCACTTTTTCTGCATTTTCACCTCTTCACTCTTCCATATTTCTGCTGGAGATTGTTGCTTAGGATTTTGTGTTCTGTCCAACCCTCTGTATCGATTCCCCTACTTTCCTTCCTCTTGTTCATCTATACTACAACAACAATGTTAACTTGCATAATGTTGTGTGTCGGCCACCTGAACTAAGACATTTCTCTTTAAGATTAGCCATATTTACCCCCTGACTATTTAGATCTATGTGGTTGCTTGAGTTTACCTTGATGAAGGACTATTGAACCAAGCCCATGGATTATCTCTTTTCAAACTACATGACATATGGAGTGCAACAAAAGCCCTACTAATAATCTTCAAAAGCACTCCTCTCGGATGCCCAGGCACTGACCCCTTTCTCTGAACCCGGGGGTTGTCTCTAGGAGGCTTCTACATCTTCTGAAGCAATTGTGTGACAGGAGATAGAAAAAGCTATAACACTTTTGATACCTAGTGCAAATCTTTGAAGTTGACTTGGGCAAAACCAGTCCCTGAGCAGCTGAGAAATGCTTATGAAGACATTGCCACTCATGATTTAATCCCCACGACAGGTGCTTGAAGGCTATGGCATTGCTCATCATTCACTTCACCAACATTTTGAAGGATATTGGCCCAGAGAAATAGGAGCTAGTGTTCGGGGCTATCAGTGCGCGCATGGGCATCAAGCCATTAAGGTCTTCTGGCAACTAGGACACATTTGCGAACGAGGTTCACCTTGCTGACTTAGTGGCAGTTCATCATGTCAGTTCCCAACTTCTGAATTAAGCTAATCTAGTCATGTTTTGTTGTTTCCTAGTCAATTTTGTGGCGAGAGGTCATCCTGGGAAATTCCATATGTATTTTTGTAGAGCTTTCTCTGAACAGTCAATGGCCCTTTCAGAATTTATTGTAAAACATAGCATTAGAAATCTAAAGATGCTAAAGTGGTGGTTTTGGGTTGGTTTCCCTTCGCGGCAACCCTTAATTAAAAGTGGAGCTTTAAAAAAAATAAATAGAAAGTAGATAAATTATCTATTAAAACTTGAATCACCTTTAACAGAAAAAATAGAAAGTAGATAAATTATCTATTAAAACCAGAAGTACCTTTACAAAAAAGAAATAGAAAGTAGATAAATTATCTATTAAAATTTGAAGTACATATCCATGCACATGATGAAATGTTCATCTAATTTTTTTAAACTTAAAAAAAAAATAATGTTAAAATTATGCTTGATTTTGGACTTTTATGATCTATATTAATTTTGATAAAGTTTTTTAATCACATCATAAGTTGTTGGTGGATGTTTGGAACCATCCATCAACAATTTATAATATGATTAATCCAAACATTTTATCAAAATATTAAAATTAATTTATAAATCAAAATCTTAATTATTTAATAAATAAATTTATAAAATTGATTTAATTTAAATATAAAAATATATGATTTTCTACCTCTAATTTTTAATAATAAAAAGTTTGAAATTTTCCTGGGGTATAAAGTACATCAATTATATATTTTATTAAAAATAATAAAATATTGAAATTCCAAATTTTAGAGATTAATAGTTAATCAAAATTATTTATAGAAAGTTTCTTCGACATAAATTACATGGTAGTTTTGAGAACGATGCGTTTTGAACAACTTACTCTTAAATTCAAATTATTCACACAAGCCCATTGCCCTTCTCTTTCCAAAATAAAAAATATTCTTATTGGCTTCAGAGATATTTTGGTTATTGGCCTCTCAGATATTTTGGTTATCTGTTTTAATAATATTTTGTTTAGTGTCTGAAAATGGAAACAACTTAAAGTTTCCATATGGCTTAATTTGGAAATGAAAATTTGTAAAAATTGGTTTGATCATTTTTATAATTAGAAAGAGTTTCGGAGACATTACTACTACTACAAGCAGGCTTTAAAATTGACGCCCGCTTTAAAATTGATGCCCGTTGCTTTAAAATTGACGCCCGTTGCTAGTTTTTTTAAGTTTTTTTTTTTTTTTAAATAAAAACGCGTTTTGTTAACTTGCAAATAATTTTACAAAAAGTCAAAATGATGGGTATATAAAAAAGTTGGAAGTTTCAAATTTTATACTTATTTATATGTTTATTTATTTACAACTGGCACGCACATGTAAATGCTTTCCTAGCTTGTTTCCACCAATCCATCTGCTTTGTTTATTTATTTATTTACACCAAGTGGCACTGTAAATGCTTTCGTGGCTTGTTTCCACCAATCTATCTGCCTTGTTTGGCGAGCTTGCGATGCTCTGAATGGCTGAGAAGCAGATATATTAATTTTATGTGCAATAACACGCAAGTATAAGAATATATTTATACATATTTTTATTTTTCACATGAAAATATTAAAGTAAATGCATGTCCGATACTACTTTATATTCAAGTGCATTTAATGTGATTTAACATTCAGAGTTGGCCAAGTCACAAGTTTGATAAATTATGCCGCTTCATTTGAAGGCCTGTAAAGCTTGACAATGAGAGTTGTCACGCATCTGAAAGGTTAGTGGATTTCCTTTCATTTGAATTGAGTAAGCCTGCAAACCTATTTTTATGTTGGATTGTTATTACAATATTGAAGAATTTTGTGTTTGTTATTTGATATTTATCTTAACAAATTGAATGTCAATAATTTGCAAAACTTTTTAAGAGTTGGATTGTTTTATTATCACAAATATATTGGTTCTTGTTTCCAATGGAATTTTTGCATCTCATAACACTCAATGGTCATATAACGCAGTAGGAATAAAGACTCTATTTCAAAGTAAAGCCAAAGCTATGGTCAACATGGCTTCTATTACTCTGTGTGTATTTGTGATCTACTATGGCACTATCATCTCCCATGGCGAGTCTATCAATTCTCTGCCATCTCCCGTGGAGAGTCTTTCTTGGACATTCTACAGCAGGAGTTGGCCGTTGTTTGAGTCGAAAGTGTCGAAAGTGTAGCAGCACATGACAACATACATCACACAGGGTGGAGGATTGTTGAGGCTCTACTTCCACCACTGCTTTTTGTCCAGGTATAATTATACTATGGCCAATGTCAAAATCATTAAGAGTTAAGAGTTACCTGTACCTGTTTCTCGCATATTGATTTTGAAACCAGTTACACTCTACCTTTTTAATCGGGTTAAATATTGTTATATTTTAAGAAGGAAAAAACATTGAGCTGAAATCTCATGGAAAAAATATACCAATTTATAAAATCTATTAGATTTTTTTTTAGATTTAAAGAAAGGGGAGGAAATTTTTATAAAAATTTGGGAAATGTAAACAAAATTTAAAATAAATAGTGTAAAATATTTATAGCATAATAATCATTATATTTATTGATTAAAAGTTTGGCTTTTTTATATACAAGTAAATAAGTTAATTGTCTAAGAGAAGTAGGTATCTCATAGGATTGAAAGATAGACCACCAATTAGTAATTCCATGTCACATGGTTTTTTTTTGAATAATAATGATGATTCAGCGTGCGTTTGGGATAGGAGCCAATAATAGTTGTCCCTTTTTTACTTGACAAACTTAAGATTTCTTACTGGTTTTCTTGCCCCTCTATTGGGTGGTTTTCCCCTTGATATATAGCATTGGATTTTTTTTTGTATTTTGCTGCAATTCTTTTCTCTGTTTTTGGTAGTATTACGAGTGAGAAAGACTTTGGCTAATATAACCTCTTTTGTTTTGATAATGAAATAATCTATTTTTTCTATTGAAAAAAAACCCAAAAACAAAATTTTGGAAACCTATTTTGGAAATGGTATGCTATTTTTAACCCTAAACTCTTCAAAATTCAATTGGATTCACTTTAATATTTGCACAGTGCATTATTTTTGTTTTTCATATAAAAACAATTATGAATATAATTTGCAAAAGTTATAAAACTTGTAAAAATAAATATTAAAAGTTATGTGAAGAGCAATTAAAAAATAAAAAATCAAAAAAAATTCCATAATAGGTAAAAGTACCCGTCAAATTTAATCCCTGACTACAAGATTCGCCATTTTCCTGAGATCCCTTGTTTTTTTTTCACTCTTTTTTCTAATATTTCATTGATATCATGGGCAGCGATTTTGTGGAATTAGTTGAAGAATGACGAAGCGCTCAACCTCTTTTCTTTTCAACTTCGTCGGTCAATTACATAATTTTATATATATATATATAAATCTAAGATCATTGCGATCCCAAGACTTCACGGTCGACCTCTTTTCAACTTATCGGTCAATTATATATATATACATATATCATTGCGACTAGTCGGCTGGGTGGTTTGGAGGAACAAAATTTTAACCTGGCAGAATATCTGTAAGCGAAGTTATTTTTGTGACCTGCTAAATTTTACTTGTGTCAGGGCTTTGTATAGTATCAGATAAAAAAAGTCGTAGTTTAATTAACCGGAGGAATTGCCCGGAAAGTTATGGAAATTCCAATTTTATTTAGAGAAAATCCAGCAAGGGTTTTTGTAAATTCAAGTTATAGTTGTTAAACTTCAAAATTTCAGGTGTCCTAGACGTTTTTGATGGTGTTGAATCTATTTCCATCATCAAAAACAGGATTTAAACACTGTCTCTATAAAAAAAAATTGAAATTTTTTTGTCCAGATTCCGACCACTTTCGATCATCGAGGCAATTCCTTTGCCTTATTAAACGACTCCTAAAATAACGTTTTTGGCTAAGCTTTGTTGCCGCAAAAGGGTTATTTTATTGAGATTAAATATTTTAGAAAAAAAAAAATGAAAATTAAATTATTTTTATTCCATAAATTTCGAAAATCCACCCTCATGCACATTTCCAAAGCCTACCATCTAATTAGATTCAAACACATTAAAGATGGAGAGAAAATGGGATGGGATGAAAATAGTTTAATAAACTTGTTTCAGCGATTCACTAGCTGAAGTGTTTCCATTGGGAAGTTCACACCCAAAGGCAAAGGCTAAAACAGAGACCGACAAGGGTGAAGCGTCTAGGTAATTTCCCCAAGTAGCATCATTAGAGCAGAGTTTTGTTAATTGCATAGTAACCCTAAACATGATGTTTTTTTTGTAATTTATGAAATTTCTAAGAAATTTAAAATTCTATATATCATCTATCTGTACCCTTGCCTTCACTTCCCGGATTAAATTTGAAGAGAAAGAGGTTAATTTTATTTAGACTTTTCAATATGGATAACAATTATGTTATTTTTTTCATATAAAAAGGGAAAAAAAAATCAAATATATCTCATATTATCACAACTCTGGTTTTATTAATTCTACAAATTAAATTAGAGTTCTAGGTATATTTGAACAAATACATATGTATTGATTAACACTTGTTCACTAGTGTTACAATCTATATAAAAATCATATAGGAGGAATTTAAGAAGATTGTTTATCCTTTTTCTTATAAGTAACTATTATCATGTAATTGATCTAATTGTTTAAACAACTGCAACCGATTTTTCAAACACAATTAAAATATAGTATTATTTTATGGATATCACTACAATGTCCAATTAAAAAAAAAATACAACTTACAAATTTTTTTATTTAAAAAAATAAAACATACAAGAATATAGAAGCCTCCTAGAGACAACCTGGGTTGATAGGCGTGCCTAGGGCATCCAAGAGGAGTGTTTTTGAATATTACCTAAAGGCAGGAGTGTTTTTTAAGATTATATAAAAGATTTCTGCTGCACTCCATATGTCACGTAATTGGTTCAATAGCCCTTTGCCAAGGTAAACTCAAGAAAACACATAGATCGAAATAAACACTGGTAGATATGACTAATCTCAAAGAGAAGTGTGTTGGTTCTGGTGGCCGACACACAACCATACACAGTTTAACATTGTTATTGTAGTATAGATGAACAAGAGGAATGAAATGAGGGAAATCGATGCAAAGCGCTGGACATAACACAAAATCCTAAGAAATAATCTCCAGTAGAAAAATGGAAGAGTGAGGAGTTGAAAATGCAGAAAAAGTGGAGTGCGAATTAAGCTCTCAAGCTCTATGCCTCATGAACACATTTGTCACCAATTAGCATAAGTAAAGTTGTCCTTACATGCAGGTATTGTAGGCTATCAAATAACAAGTAAATATGTGGTTACGCAGGTATTGTAGGCTATCAAATAACACAAGTAAATATGTGTTTACATAGGTACTTCTCACTTCTTAGCAGCGTACACACAACCATGAGAGAGTGAAACCTACACCTTCATAACACAATTTCAGAAGAGGAAAGACATACATGAAATGATATACAAAGGGGAAAATATATTGCTCTGATTGGAATCAACCAAATTGCTTCATTAATCTTTGAAGATGGAGTCCAAATCACTAGTCCATTACATTTAACAATTGTATATGCCTAAGCACCTTATCAACAAGCAAAATGAACCAAAGTGGAACCATTCTCTCTGCAAATAGAGCTTAGAACTTGCAAAAGCAGAAATCGAGCTTCTAGAATGTAGAAATTGGGAGCCTCATTTAAGTGTTTCTTCCCTCTATTTATAAGGAGAGGGGGAGCTTTGAACAACAATTACAAAATATCTTAGCCAAGCTCCAGTTGTCTAATCGACTAGCTGTCTTGGCATGTGAAGGTTCTACTACCCAAAATGATTACAATCGGATTTGATTTCGTTCTTGAAAATGGAAAAATTACAAAATAATAGACATAAATAAAATTGAATGATGGTTGATCAAAATATCTCCCTGCCATTCCTGTGATGTCCTCTGATCAGTCCACTTCTTTGCCATGATGTTCCTCTTTAGTTGTTTGGCCGGTTCACTTGTCGCTTTCGCCTTAACTTCTTGAATTCCCCACTCTCTGGAGTTGGGAGTGATCAACTGTCGGTTTCTTGCCACAGTGAAAAAATAGAGATTGACTTCACAGTATTTCATTGCCTCACTGCGTGGAGCTCCATGCTGAGAAATTAATTCTCAAGTGACCTGCACACTGCCTCCTGAGTCCCCTACCCCCATTTACTCACTGAAGATGTGCATCAAAGCAGAGAGATGGCTTGTATCACCTCAAGGCAGACCCAACACTATTTCCCGTGGATCGTGGTCCTTGTTGCCTTAACCCAACGATCTTTGATAGTCACCATTACTCTTGAGACCAACTCCTTTGCTCCCGCATTCAATCTTGTAGCTGTCGACCCATATGTATTTAACTCTTTGTACCATGCTTATCATAGAAATTCCATATCACAATTTTTATGGTGGTGCAGTATTATAATCTTCCGATTTTTGACCTCCGATATGACAAGCTCCTTTTGCTTAGCCCTTCTCGCATTTCTCACCATAGGACCGAGGGTCGTGACCTCTCACTTAGCCTTGAGTTGTTAGAGCAATTTTTTTTCAGCCGAGGGCTATTTTTCCTTCGTTAAGTGCTCAACACCCTTGGTTCTTTGAGTCTTTGTGACCGTGGTGCCAGTCCAATATCAAAGCCCCCTTATCAGAACTTTTTCAAGTATCAAGTGTTACAAAGTGCCGACATCCTCAACCTTTGATATGCCAACCTCCGATATGATGTCATCACTCCACATGGAACCTCATGAGTGGTGACATGTGTCACCTAGATTTGTCCCCTTAGCCCCACTCAAAATGCTAAAATTGCCTGCAATGTGTCCTTCCATACCGCCACGTCATATTGACATCAGATGGCATTGTAGCTTATCAGGACCAATCATACGCCACCATGTGTCCTACTAAAGGAGAGAGAAAAGGGGCCTCCCACTTTTGGTTTTATGATGAAATCCTTTGTTAATCCTTTGTCGACATTCCCACCATTTTTTAACACTATCAGCATATTATGCATATCACAACTTTTTAAAGGTTGTCACCTTAAGAAGTTTTGATTCTTTGATTCACCGAACTTCTAATGTGTTGATGCTATGATATTCAGTACCTCTGATATGCGATCGTCGATATGCTTGATGCTCTGATGTTGTGATCGTCGATATCTCTAGACCTCCAATATGTGATCTCTAATATATCGAACCTCTGATATTCCTTCCTAAGGCTTCAATCCTTGAACTTCAATAGATTGTATCTTTTGATCCAGGAGTTCATTTTTAGACTTCCACATATCATTGGAAATCTTATTTAGAGAACTTTCCAATGGAGAGGGTCTGATTTAGGTGTTGAGTCCTTCTGCTGCTTGAAAAATGACTGCAAACTTCTCTTCTCATTTACTCTTTGGACAACTAGAAACAAATTTTGCAGTAAGTGAACAATGGCTCCAATTGGGGACAGTGTCTTGATGGAAAGTTGTTGAGAATCTGCAGACTAGTAGGCTTCACCATTGGGCATGGAGTCAAAAATATATCGAACCTATAAAGCCATAAAATTTCCGTGGAACTTTGTTTGCTAGGAGTCCTTTCCTCATAAAATTGAAATGCAAAACTACAAACTCTAAAAACTGAAAATTAAACACTCACATAGTGAGCTTATTTATATACAACTCCTGCTTAGGCATAGGGCTCAATTCATACAAGTGAGGTAAACCTTCCAATGATACTATCCCAACATCTGAGTACTAGACCTTATCACATTGTTCTCTTGGAACTCAACAACTAAAATAGGCATGCACCACTGCCCCCAAATTGATATTTGATTCTCAACTCTTTTCATCTCCTCCACGAACCTTCTAGTTAGGCTTGGAATTGATATATATTATTGCGGGCCAAAGAAAGATGTTTATAGTAAGATTCAAACAGTGAAGTCACCAAGGTGAGAGATCTTCAACCCACACTTCCCTTTCTCACCCGACAGAGGGAATGTAAAAATTTTCGTACCTAGGGAAAAATATTTTGATTCATTCCCCGGCAATGACGCCAGAAAGATGTTGTAGTTTTTTCTATCTCCTATCACACAATTTCTCTTAGAAGATATAGAAGCCTCATAGAGACAACCTTTGGGTTGATAGGAGACCAGTTCCTAGGGAATTCGAGAGGAGTGCTTTTGAAGATTATCTAAAGGCTTTCTATTGCACTCCATATGTCATGTAATTGGTTCAATAACCCTTCGCCAAGGTAAAATCAAGCAAACACATAGATCGAAATAAACATTGGTAGATATGGCTAATCTCAAAGAGAAATGTGTTGGTTCTAGTGGCCGACACACAACAATACACAGTTTAACATTGTTATTGTAGTATAGATGAATAGGAGGAAGGAAAGGAGGGAAATCGATGCAGAGGGCTAGACATAACACAAAATCCTAAGCAACAATCTCCAGCATAAATATGGAAGAGTGAGGAGGTGAAAATGCAGAAAAAGTGGAGCACAAATTAAGGTCTCAAGCTCTATGCCTCATGAATACATTTGTCACCAATTAGCATAAGTAAATTTGTGCTTACATACAGGTATTGTAGGCTATCAAATAACACAAGTAAATATGTGATTACATAGGTACTGCAGACTATCAAATAACACAAGTAAATATGTGTTTACACAGGTACTTCTCACTACTTAGCAGCATACATACAACCATGAGAGAGTGAAACTGGCAACTTCATAACACAATTTCAGAAGAGGAAAGACATACATGAAATGATATACAAAGGGGAAAACATACTGCGCATTGCTCCAATTGGAATCAACCAAACTGCTTCATTAATCTTTGAAGATGGAGTCCAAATCACCAGTCCATTACATTTAACAATTGTATATGCCCGAGCACCTTATGAAAAAGAAAATTGAACCAAAGTGGAACCACTCTCTCTGCAAACAGAGCTCAGAACTTGCAAAAGCATAATTCAGGCCTCTAGAATGTAGAAATTTTGGAACCTTGTTTAAGTGTTTCTTCCCTCTATTTATAAGGAGAGGGGGAGCTTTGAACAATAGTTAAAAAATATCTCAATCGAGCTCCAACTATCTAATCGACTAACTGTCTCGGCGTGTGAAGGTTCTGCTTCCCAAAATGATTACAATAAGATTTGATTCCGTTCTTGAAAATGCAAAAATTACAGAATAATAGACATAAAGAAAATTGAATGATGGTTGAGGAAAATATCTCCCTGCCATTCCTGTGATGGCCTCCGATCAAGCCACATCTTTGCCATGATGTTCCTCTTTAGTTGTTCGGTCGGTTCACCTGTCTCTTTCACCTTAACTGTTTGAATTACCCACTCTCTGGAGTTGGGAGCGATCAACTGTCGGTTTCTTGCCACAGTGCAGAAACATAGATTGACCTAGAAGTCTTTCATTGCATGACTGCATGGAGCTCCATGCTGAGAAATTAATTCTCAGGTGACCTACACACGGCTTCTTGAGTCACATACCTCAATTTACTCACTGAAGAAGTGCATTGGAGCACAAAGATGGCTTATATCACCTCAAGGCAAACCCAACACTCTTTCTCGCGGATCGTGGTCCTTGATTCCTTGATCCAATGATCTTTGACAGTCGCCATTACTCCTGAGACCAACTCCTTTGTTCTCGCATTAAATCTTGCAACTGCCGACCCATATGCCTTTAACTCTCTATACTGTTCTTATTGGAGAAATTCCATATCGCAATTTTCACTGTGGTGCAGTATTCTAATCTTTCGATTTCTGACCTCTGATATGATGAGCTCCTTTTGCTTAGCCCTTCCTGCATTTCTCACCATAGGACCGAGGGTCGTGACCTATCGCTTAGCCTTGAGTTACTAGAGTGTTTTCTTTCCTGTCGAGGGCTATTTTTCCTTAGTTAAGTGCTCAACGCCCTTGGTTCTTTTAGTCTTTGTGGTTGTGATGCCGTCCCAATATCAGAGTCCCCTTATCAAAACTTTTTCAAGTATCAAGTTTTACAAAGTGCCGACATCCTCAACCTCCGATACATTGACCTCCGATATGATGTCATTACTCCATATGACACCTCATGAGTGGTGACACGTTTCACGCATATTTGACCCTTAGGCCCCCTCAAAATTCCAAAACTGCTTGCCACGTGTCTACGCTTCTTCTCTTCAAGTGACACCTGTGCACACATTTTTTCGAAAGCGCTTTCTTGAAACTTGTGCACACATTTTTACATGTAACCTCCTCCTTTGTGCTTTCTTGAGACCAACCACCAGAATCATCCCTCATTAGTGCAATCTCTACAATATGATCCCACTCCCCTGTGAATTCCGACTATTTTTTACTACCAAAGCTGCTCCACGAAACCCTCCAACTTTTCCCCTTGCAATTTCGTTCTCCACAGTATGAAACTTTGATCCCACACCATATGAAAAACTTATATAAAATAGCGTCAATCCCTCCTTACTCCAAATGCTTCCCATAAACTTTGCGCTCCAACATGAAAAAAGTCTTATATTGCAAGATATGCATTTCCTTCCATTGCACCTGCAGTGGACGCAACCAATCCACCGGGCATGCGAAGCAATTGTTGGAAACCATTACCCTCTAGAGAAAAATCGAACTCACGAAGCTCCTTGAGCTGGAAAGGAGACTCATCAAAGGGACATTTTCCATTAAAAGAACCATCTCTCTTTCTAGAAAATTAGTCTTACAACTTGTTTGTGAATGCTCTGCTATCAACAAGTTTTTTGGAAAAATATTTCAAACCTCTTTGTGGCAATTCTTTAAGCCAATCTCTTGGTGAAGTGTCCACTCTACCCACAGGTCTTGCATCCGAAGAAATTCCCACTGAAACAAGTCTTTTAAGTTCTATGATTTAGCGTAAATCCAAAGAATAGAAGAATTATCCATATACTACAAGTTGAAATTAAGAATATCCTTCATCAAATCTCTTTTCCTTCTATTGTGTTCAAGTATAAAACTGAAGAAAATAGGTTTTTCAATTTACTTATTAAATGTTTATTGAAACACCAAAAGGATCAATCAATACATGTTTAAACCCTGAAAAGAGGCACAAAACACAAAGCACGAGAATTAACCAAAACTTACCTGATTTCATACTTACATTATGTTCTTAAAAGGATCGTCTTATTGGACAAAATGGTTGAAATGCTAACCCATCCGAATTGGATTTTCTATCGCATTGTAGAAAACAATGTTGTGCAACTCTTAGCTGGGAACTTGCAAATTCATTATGAAAATGAATGTTTTGAGACCTTTCTTGTTGCAGTTGGCTTTACTCAACACTACCATATCTATGATATTAAGGTGGTTGAGTACATGTTTGTGCTTGGTATCGACCTTGTAACAACCCACAATATATTGAAATATTTTCTTATATTTTAATGTTATATTATATTATTTATTATTTATATTATTATCATTATTAGGGGACATTACATACTCCCCCTCTTTGAGGAACTTCATCCCAAAGTTAAATTGAATCATTTAACATTTTATTTATTTAGTTATTTATTACTTCATGTTTGCCCTACACCCAATATTTTAAATCGGGGTTTTTACAAGCCCAAGTGTTTCTGCAACCACTCTCCACTAGGGACTTTCTATTTCCATTAAATAATTATGCAAATTCACGGTTCTGAATCTCGTCCACCTATATCTTTATCATATACAATTGTAACCTTGCATGAAATTATAAAATGAGGATTAAAAAGGGGCACTAGATCTTATTTAATCGTAATATTTTTATTTTTTTGTGTCGTTGATAATTTATTTAGTGTTGGTTGTTGTCTTATGTCTCGTTGACTCAAATACATTGTAAAGAAGGGAAAACTATGTCTCAATATTTTTTTGCATTGTCTTCCATTAATGTGTTTTGCAACCAGCTCACAAAATAGAAGAAAAGATAGAGAAACGACTTCAAATCAGCCTCTTCGAGGGGGAAACCTCCTTTACATTACACAAATGAACAATTAGTGGATGATACAATTGACAAGACCTCCTTTCTATATGTAGGAGTTTAAGGGGTCGCAATATAGTCAAAGTCAACATAACAATAATAATGTAAGGGCACAACAATAACAATAGTGGGCTTCTATGGGGCCCAATAATAAGAATATGGGACAACATGGGAATAACAATAACAATAAGGGGATACAATGACAATAATAATAAGGGAATACATTAGTATTATAGGGGCCTAACATGCACCTCTCCTTCAGAAAATTGAGTAGTTTTGGATGCTTCTGTATAGAATTCTCATCCTCCCATGTGGAATCTTCAGCAGGTAAGTTCTTCAACTTGATGAGATACTATGAAATTGATCGATTTCATTGCTGCCGAGTTCTTGTTTCTGTGGTTGCTTTAGGTTCCAATATTATTTTTCCTTCCTCATAAAGTTCTAGTAATATTGTTTGAACTGGGAGCTTTTCACCTATAACCTTCTTTAAGCATGAAACATGGAAAATCAAGTGCACTTGGGAAGTGGTAGGAAGCTCCAATTTGTATGCCATAGTACCAATCTTTTGCAACACCTTGTACGAACCATAATACTTTGGTGATAATTTATTATTATTCTTAGCTTGCTTGAGGGAGATTTGTTTGTATGGTTGTAGCCGTAGAAATACCCAGTCACCTACATCAAAACGTCTTTCGATCCGATGTTGATCTACCCGTTGTTTCATTCTATTATGTGCCAAAGTGAGGTTATCCTTTAAGAGTTGGAGAACTAGCTGTTGTTGCTCTATGTGATATTCCACTGCTTTAACCTTAGAATTTTATCTTAAATATGATGTGATGGATGGTGGATGATATCCATAAAGTGCCATAAATGGGGCCATTTTTGCTGCAATATGGAAGGAAGTGTTATACCACCATTCAGCCAGAGGCAACCATTTGACCCATTGTGTCTATTTATTAGATACAAAGCAACAAACATATCCTTCCAAACATTTTTTCACAATCTCAATTTGCCCAACAGATTGAGGATGATACGATGAGCTATGAGATAACTGAGTACCGAGACAAGAAAATAATTCTGTCAAAAAATTTCCAGTGAAAATGGGATCTCTATCACTTACAATAATCTTTGGGTTTCCATGTAGATTTTGAGTTGTTTCCATAAATGTAGTAGAAACTGTACTGTCTTTAAATGGATGAGATAATGCACAAAAGTGTGCATACTTGGTAAGTCTATCAAATACCACCATGATGACACTCTTTCCTTCGGACTTGGGTAAACCTGTGATAAAATCCATTGAAACCTCCTCCCAACGTTGACTTGGAATGGATAATGGTTGTAATAGACCTAGGGTCTTAATTGTTTCAACTTTATTTTGTTGGAAAATCAAACATTCCGCCACAAAATTTTGAATATCATTTTTAAGGCCATCCTAAAAAAATTCCTTCTTAACCTTGTGGTAAGTTTTTAAAAATCCTGAGTGCCCTCCTAAGGGAGAGGTGTGCAATTCCATAAGAATATTTTGTTTGAGTTGGGAATTCTTACAGAGATATAAGCGATCTTTGTACCATAACGAATCCTTTTTCCAGCTAAATGTATCATATGTAATGGGGTCTTGTTACTTTTGAATGAGTGCCCACACTTCTTCATCATTCATCCCTTGCTTCATTTATCCAATCTAGTTGGATAATATAAATGGCGCAAATAAATGCTTCCACATCCTCATCCTTTCTTGAGAGTGCATCTGCAACAACATTTTTCTTCCCTTTTTTGTAGATGATTTCAAAGTCATAACGCAACATCTTTGTGACCCATTTTTGCTGCTCTTCTAAAGATAATATTTGTTCTAAAAACTATTTAAGACTATCATGATATGTTTTTACTTTGAAGTGTCTTCCCATTAGGAACGGTCGTCATTTCTTAAGTGCATGTAGTATTTCCAACATTTCCTTCTCATAAGTAACTTTGTGTAAATACTTTCCTTTGATTGGATGACTTTTGAAAGCAATGGGTCTTTCTTCTTGCAATAAATCAACACCAATTCCATTTCTTGAGGCATCACATTCCACAATAGAGGTTTTTGTGAAGTTTGGCGTAGCTAATACTGGTGCTTGGCACATTGCCTCTTTAAGATGTTCAAAGGCTTCAGTTGCTTCTGGAGTCCAAGAAAATGCATCTTTCTTCAATAATTTTGTCAGAGGTGCTGTTATTCTCGCATAATTCTGAACAAACTTGTGATAATACCCTGTCAACCCGAGAAATCCTCGTAGATGCTTTATGGATGTGGGGATTTTCCATTCCTTAATGGATTTAATTTTTCTAGGGTCTACCTTAACACCTTCATTAGATACAATATGACCCAAATATTCCACCTCTTGTACTCCAAAGAAACATTTGAATGTTTTTGTATATAATTGTTTCTCCTCCAATAGTTTGAGCACTCTATCAACATGTTGAACACGATCCTTCCAAGGCTTGTTGTACATTAGTATATCATCAAAAAATACTAACACAATTTTTCTAAGGAAGGGTTTGAAAATGGAATTCATCAAACCTTGAAATTTAGAAGGTTCATTGGTAAGGCCAAAAGGCATGACCAAAAATTCATAATGACCCTCATGCGTTCTAAATGATGTTTTCGGAATGTCTTCGATCTTCATTCTGATTTGATGATATCCTGAACGAAGGTCCAACTTGGTGACATAAATTGGTCCATGCAATTCATCTAATAATTCATTAATGGTGGGAATGGGAAAAATATTTATAGTGAGCTTGTTGATCTCCCTATAATCCAGACACATTTTCCATGATCCATCCTTCTTGTGCACCAATACTACTGGAGTAGAGAAAGAACTTTGACTAGGTTGAAATATATTAGCCTCTAGCATTTCTGCAACCATATGTTCAATTTCACACCTTTGGCCATAGGGATATCTGTAAGGCCTGATGTTTGGAGGAACAATTATTGGAATTAAATGAATAGCATGATCATGATCATGAATAGGCGGGAGGCCTCTGGGAGTCTCAAATACCTTGGAATGATTGTCCAAGAATTTTTGAAGATTTGGAGAAATAGATGATTTCAACGTGAGAACCTCTAGCTAACATAATTTTGCAATTACGACACGCTGTTCTTTCTTTAGAAGCTTTGTCATGCCATTAGAGCTGATTACCTTTCCAGGTTTCCCTGCCATGCCCCTTAATTCAACTTCCTCTCCTTCTGATTTCTTTTTTCAAGAAAATTTCTTGAAAATTAAAATCTATCATACCCAAATATTGTAGCCATTAGACTCCTAGTACAACATTAGCATCACCCATTGGAATGGAAAGCATTGGACTATTCAACACATATTCTCCCATGGATAGCTTGATATTATGGCACTTTATAGAGAAATTTATTGTTCTTCCATTTTCAACCATCACTTGACACTCTGGTGTTGGATATAAGAAGCAATTCAATTCCTCCGCTATCTTACAATGAATAAAATTATGGGTACTTCTCGAATCAATCAACACTATTACCTTTTTCTTCTTGATATGTCCTTCTATATTGATAGTTTGAGGAGTGGTTATTCCATCCAATGCATTACAAGATATGGTTAGATTCATTTCTTCTTTCTCTAGGCTTTGTTTCTAGTGTGTATCCTCTTCTTTTGATGTTTCTTGTTCCTTTTCCTCTTCCTCTTCACAATCTATGTAAAATAATTTCTTCTCAACACACTTATGAAATTTACCATGTCAGGCCAGGGTAACTCCACATTGAACGAGAGACAAAACTGATTGATTTTATTCATTAGCTAACACATTATTTATATACATACATATGATGGATCAGTTCATCTTCTAGATGACTGTCCAGTTCACCCATCCGTTTCGGATTAGGTGTCAACAGTATTTACTATAACAACTGTAACAAAGCCCTTTTTCTCTTTTTTCTTCCAATTTTTGTGGTTTCAACCTTGTAGATTATGGAAGTCTAGGGGAAAAAACACTTCCATCTTTATAGTTGTGATTGGCAGGCTTCCTTTTTGCCATAATTTTGCTTTTAATTTTTCTTGCCAACTTGAATGCCTTCTCCAATGAATCAGGTTCCCAAATGCGAACCTCATGTTGGGTGTTATCCTTTAATGTCCCTATGAACACATCAATCCTATGCTCCTCTGGAATATCTTTTACCCTTATATTCAATTTTTAGAAGTCCTCAATGTGCTCCACCATTGAACCTTTTTGTTTGAGATTTATCAATTGGATAAAAAAGGTGTTGCTTTTTATATCCTCATAATGTGCTATCATTTCTTCCATAAAAATTGCCCAAGTGACAATTTGTTTACAAGAGCAAAGCCATCGATACCATACAAACTGATTGTGTTCCAAATATAAAGTTTCAACACCTACCTTTTATGTGTTTTGCACATTATGGAGATAGAAATATTGCTCCATCTGTAGTATCCATGTTACGGGGTCTTTTCCATCAAACTTCCTCATATCGATCTTTGGAACATGGTGGTTCTTTAATGCAACGTTAGATTCTATGAAATATTGATTAACATTTATTTTGTTCTCATCATGAGTTTACTTTACTACCCTTTCACCATTGGTAAGCATTTCTTGTAGCAACTTTGTCAAATCTATCTTCAAATATTCCATGTTTCCATTAAGTTTTGCTTCTATACCATCGATCTTGGCTTCCATACCATCGATCTTAGATTCCACACCATCCATATTAGATTCCACGCCATTCATCTTAGCTTCCACGTCATTCTTTAAACCATCCATCTTAGCTTCCATGCCTTTACTTAGCTTCTATTAATTTTGTGAGAGAGAAATTTGTTGCACTTGGTCTCATAATTTTGATATATCATGTTGCATTTCTTCCTCTTATTCATGATTCATGCTAGAGATTTCAGGTTGCTTACTAGGTGTTTCCATTTTATTTCTTTGAGGCATCATTTAATGATAATTATGCTTCACTATGTCCTTTGAATTCCTTCAAACTGATTTTTCAAACAAAACTTATGCAAAATTGTAAAAATACTACACACCTTTTTTAGCTTTGTAGGAGCTCGATATTGAATTGGTTTTATCTCTGTAATTGCAGATCTTAAAGGTCTGAAATTTCTTCCCATGGTATCCCTTTGAGTTCTCATTCCAACCTCACAAGTCTGATCAAGATTGGATTCTCCAAGAAATAGTTATTCCAAATCTTCCACGATGGCCTGATTATAGACTAGTTCAGTAAAGTGAACTTGTACAAAGTTCCACGTCACTATTTTGACCTTCAGACTTGAAACCGATAAACAAAAAACTATAGTTTGTTCTCTTTCTGTATTTGTTTACAAAATTTCAATCTAATGCTCAGAGAGAAAGTTAAGTCGATTTTCCCCAGGTCACATGTTTGTGATATAATTCGGGAGCCTGCCAAAACCCTAAATTTCTCTAATCATATCTCCAAATATATAGCGAGACAAGATTGGAAATTATTACCAGAGGTTCATCAAGATTTCGGCTCCAATGGGTTTTAATTTTATCTTTTGAAACGTCGTAGAAAATCAGTTATAGCGAAAATTACACGATGACGTGTTTGAAGCAGCGAAACCCTAGAATCCAAACCTCTGATACCAATTGTTATGCAACCAACGCACAAAATAGAAGAAAAGATAGAGTAGCGACTTTAAATCTGCCTCTTCGAGGGGGAAACCTCCTTTACATTACACAAACGAACAATTATTGGATGATACAAATTTTAAGACCTCCTTTCTATATATAGGAGTATAAGGGGTCACAATATAGTCAAAGTCGACATAACAATAATAATGTAAGGGCACAACAATAACAATAGTGAGATTCTATGGGGGACAATAATAAAAATATGGGGACAACATGGGCACAACAATAACAATAAGGGGCTACAATGACAATAATAATAAGGGAATACACTAGTATTATAGGGGCCTAACATAATGTGCGTATGTTTGTTCATTATATTAGTTGCCAGTAATACACCTCCAACCCTTCAAAATAAAACATAGATAAATACTTCTCCCCTAAGTATCAAATTAGATAGTTATAATTGCATAATGAGTAATCAAACCCCAATTATATAATTCAAGAACTAGGCCTCACAACATATACAAACATATATCATTGGTAATTTAACGAGTAATCATGGCCAACAATGGCCCAATGTGAAGCATCTTAACATAAACATAACAATTATAACATGAAAGATGATAGTCTACAATGTATGGCATTCACCCAAAATGGTCACCATCATGGTGTGTGGTGATAAATCAGGAGGAAGAGAAGGGGTGTAGTATTTTATCAAAAGTTTTTGTTATTAATGGTAGAGTCAATGTTTTTGATAAAATTCTTTGACATCAAAAGATAGATGGTCCATCTTGTAGTTTTTGATATTTAGTTGGGGATAACTGCACTTATAACATCTTCTTTATTTGATAAAATTGGGCCAATACAAAGCATCTTAACATAAACATATACCTAAAATAATTTACAATGAACATTCAAATACTCCAACCTAAAAAAAATTCCACCTAACATTTTGAAGTCATTTATACATCTTACGCCATCTATTACAAAGCATGCATGTAATAAATAAAGTTGAATGAAGTGTCACAACTAAAATCATGTTCATTTCATGGTCATTGATCGTTCATTGCACAACAAATGTCGTAACTTGATGGGACTTCCATTGCAAATGAATAGTTCAAAGGAACCCAATGGTCGTTGATTGGGTCAAATCTAGAATGGTGACATAACAAAAACATAAAATCCAAAAGGGAACACTTTAGGTTGTGATAAGTCATCCATTGAATCAAACTTTAAGGTGACATAACAAATATATAAAATAAAATCGATAAGGAAACACTTTATGTTGAATTACTCATAATTAGTTTTGGAGGTGTAAAAATAGTTATTGTAGTTTGAAATATTATATTCATAAATTTCATTGGTAAAAAGAGAGAGGTGGCACTTAAAATTTGGTAGTGCACAAATGTCATAGTTCGTCGAGACAATTTTTTTTAAGCTTGTATTATGGTGTAAGGTTTAATAAAAAAGTTTTAAATACTAAATGTGTACATTTATTTATCAAAACTACAACATCTCTCTTATGAGAACTTGTGAATATATATATATATATATATATATATATATATATTTATTCATATAATATAGATTTGTGAATGATAGAATAATTTTGTGTTAAGTTGATTAGTACAAGCATATTGAATGAATGAATTTACAATGACAAAATATATTATTCAAAAGTTAAATTGAATTCAAAATTTGTGATTGTGATCCAAAGCATAATACATAATAGAAAATACACTGACTCCTGAAATGTAGACATGGCTTGTTTAAGGTACTCCAGTCCCATATTAATTGAAAAATATGGTTGTTAGTATGAACTTTTTTCATAGTCATAAACCTATAGATCAAACCCTCAGATACTAAAATTCACTAAATGAAAACATATGACATACATGTCTAATTTAATTTTTCTCAATAATATATTAAAAAAAAAATACTAAAAAACTTAGATTTAATATAGTAATATAAGGTGCAAAGATAGTACAATTTCCATTTATATCCTACCAAAAATCATCCCTCTAATAATGTGCATATTGTGGTTGAGTGAATGTGATTCAATTGAACAAGAAGTAACATGTGAAGACAATGAAACAAAGATAATTTATGTAATGAGATTCATTTACCTGATAGTAACAAACTTATTTGTACCATTCTTTGCCAAGTAACTCGTTGGGTAATTTAAATCAGTTGGGTAATTTAGATTATAACCTTCAACCCCAAACCTCTATAACAATTGCTTGAACGCACCTCCACTCATTTTTCTTCCAGCCACATGGGTACCTCGCCTATTGGGATTTATCAGGAGGAGATAGATAGATATACTATTCGTGCGACAAGCAGACTGCCATCCACCATTCCCCCACTTGTAACATTGTTGAGCCACTGTAGTGCAAGTGCAAATAGGAATAGGAATAGTTGAAATATCAAGAATAATATCCATTAATCACAACATCTATATTTTTTTGTTCTTTCATGACAATATTGACTTCCCCATTTCAGCCTTCCTCACTTGTGACAAGAGGTTTTCTCTATTTTTTTTGCCTCAGACTTCTAGGTTCAAAATCATTAGACTTTCTCTTAGAAGAGATTTATTTTTCACCATTTTTTTCTTTGATATACACTTAGGAGTTTTCTGAGTTTCTTCAAATGGTGGAGTCTCTAAGACACGAGTAGGAAAAGCTACATTAATAGGTTGCATGGTTTGGTATCCCCGATAGAAAATGTAGGATTTTCTGCGAGCACTTGTAAAATATTTGAATTGGATAGGGTTCCACGTGAAAGGCTTCTCTGGCCATTCCAGCCACCATCCCTAGCATAGTCGAAAGTAGTTGTTGCTGCATCACGCTCCGAGATTGCAATGTTTCAGTCCGCATAAGCCACATCCCTTTGAAAGATGACACCTTTAAGCAAATGTAGCTTTCTTTTTAAAAAAATGCAGTATTCCATTCGAGGATAGCTACAACACGCTTTGCAAGTACAGAAAAAAATTTCAGTCCTGGATGGTCCTTTACTGATTTCTCAAGAGTATCCCAATTTCACATGTCCATGTAGACAAGGCTCTAAAGTCCCCCCTTTGTTTGGAGGCTTAGTTTGTGAACTTACTTCTGAAGGTTTCATAAATTGAAGTTGTACTCCTGATAAATTAAAAGAAAAATAATGTAGGTTGTTGTACATATCTTTATTGTTCTGGGATGCTTGCTACTTCATAGTTTTTTTCTATAGTTGTTGCTTCAATTTAGAAGATTGGATTTGAAGGGTTGCAATTTTATTGGTCTTTGTTCCTACTCTGCTTAGAAAGTAGTTGATATATCTCTCCTTGTTGGATATATTTCTTGAGGGATGCCACTTATGTGGAGTGCCCTTCCCGGTTAGTTGGTTTGAGAAATTTGACTTTTCATGTTTCCTTTTGTGGAGTTAAGGTTATGTGCATGTAAATTGTTTCATATTTTTCAATCCGATTACTCATTTTCAATGACAATCTCCTTTTTTTGGCAATTAGATTGGCCTTTGTACTTGTAACTAGTTGTTGTCCTTTTGAATTGATATTCTTGAATTCTTTGATGATGATGTAAGTTTTAATATCACTATAATTTAAAAAATTTATAAATAAAATTTCAACGCTGAGCTAAATTTTCCTTTCTTTTAATGAAAAAGATTAACTAGTTTTTATTTCCAGTTTCAACTAAATATTTGAAATAAAGTTTTTTTTTTTTATCACCAAAAATATCTAGAAACTATACAAATTCTTTAAAAAATTAAATAATGACCAAACATTTTATAGTTGTAGGAATTAATAATATTCACAAAAGTTTTTACACTTTATATATGAATCCTTAAAATTTTCCTTCATCATGGATGCTCTCTTCTTTTTATTCATCTTTCTACTTATTGGTTCTCATTTTCAAGTTTATGAAGTCAATGGTATACTTCCTATATCCATGAAAAGTGTCCTCTTGGGCTTCTCTCGAAAAATGAATTTCATCAATTGGTGGCTTATTCTCTAGTTTTAGGGATACACGGTTTGTGTGATAATACTGGGGTTGTGATTGGTTTTTAGTTTCACCACTAATAGCTTCCATAATCCTTCCTTGATTGTAAATGATTGGTAGTTTGTTTTGACCTTGATTTGATGATAGTAACCCCTTTTTTTGTTGTTCCCTTTCACATTTAAATGTTACTTACCTTTGAACTAAGTTTCAAATGATTCTTCTCATTCCATGTATATAATCCTTCAAGTACCGAAAAACGAGATTGGGCTAGACAATGGTGTGCTTTGAGAGGAAGGTCGAAGTAACAAGATGAGCTTGAGGGTGGTGTAGGGTACTATTGGTAGATTGGGGAGATAGTTGAAAGGATAAAAGAGTTGGGTAGTCATGGAAGCCACATAGATTTCTATTGTGGAGGTGAGGGATAGACAAAAGAGGATTTCACAAAAGCTTATAGCAAACAATTATATGCATACGTATTGAGTATGCAGTTCAATGTTTCTGCGCGCTCAAACAAGTACATTGCTTCATCAACCTTTCCTTTTGAACCAAGACATCCACATTAGTGAGATTTTCTCCTATTTCATTTATTTTTTCTTTGTTTCTATTCTCTTTTGCTTTTGAAAACATTCTACATAGTCTGTTTGCGCACTTTGTAGAAGAAGTCTCTGAAAACCCACAATCCATAACACCTAATTCTTGAGCAAAACTTGTAACATAGCCTTCTTTATTTTTAGCAGGTTGTTAGTGGCGGTGAAGAGGCTTTGAAATAAATTTGTATGCATTTGATAGATAATGATAAAAGATCCACTCCTAAAATGTTGCATAACCATGATAAATTTGCAACGACAAATAAGAGTAGACTTACTAGAAAGTTATGGCTATATTAAAGAGAAGCAGTTTGTCATATGACTACATTGATAAGAGACTAGTCATAGAGACAAACATAACAAAAATTTAGTCCATTGTTCATCCACCTGTGTCTCCTCTTCTCCTTCATATTCCATGGCTTCAAAGGACTCATCATTATTTATTTTTTTAACTTTGTTTCAGTAGCCATGTTATAACCTTTTGTACCAATAGGTTGTAGCTTGAACTTGGTGTTGTTAGTATTATTTGCTAGATTATGCCGTGGTAATGTGCCTTCCTCCACATCATTATTAAATCACCATTCTTTGAATCAGAATCATAACTTGTTCCATCATAATCCTCTTATTTTGGCTGAAGGAAATCAATAGCTAGAGGTTGCACTTGGAATTGAGCACTTAGTGCACATAGCAGTGAATTAATATGTTCAAGTTTTTTGGACCTAATTTTGTCTAGCATATGTTTGGTGTTTTTATTTTCCATATCACTTGGAGCCATAGGAACAATTTAATCTCATCCAAAATACTAGTAGTATTTATGTTGGCACATTTTGTCATCAATATCCACACCAACAACAACCCCAATCCCATAGTACCAACAACGGGCCACATTACGAATTTAATACCCACCACCGCTTAATAGCAGAAGTAGCACATTAAATTACCTCATGTATACATGTCATATATACATGTCTTTTGGTCTGAAATCTCACCTTTAAAAAAAATGACAGCAAGGATATTACAAATAGAAAATACAATCACTCCTAAAGTGAAAATAGTCTGTTACAGGACTTGTTTAAGGTATCTTCAATCCCATATTAACTGACAAACATGATTGGCAGTACAAAATTTCTTTCTTGCATTTTCATTATTTCCTCTGTCAAAGAAAATCATGGTCATAACCATATAGATCAAACCCTCCTAGATTGAAATTTACTAAATGAAAACATTGATTAGGCATGGCATGATCTCAGTTCTCCTCCTCAAGTCTTCAACTTGCTTGACTTCATACTCATAAATATCTGTTTTATCTGCTATCCCAAGTTCTCAATATATTTGAGGTCACTTGAAGGGTTCTAAAAGTGGGCAATGCAGCTGTTGATCTAAGAATTGCATTTGGATATCAGACTCATTATTGTATATGTTTCATGCACATTGTATGCCACTGTAAGGGATCACATAAAACTTCGTGAGACATCTCTCCTCAACTATCAAAGACCATACAATAGTCAAGAAACTATATAGCCAAAACCAAACAAAGGAAACTGCATCTGCTAAGGCATTGGTGTGTGGAACAAAGTAACCTGCAATGAAGGAAGACTTTTCCTCTTAATACAACAAATTTCTTCACAAGTGTCAATCATCCTAACTTATCTATTGATATTTTGAGCAATTACACCAGCGTTTGCTATCCAAATTTTCATTGTGTTCTATCTCTTTGCAAACTCCTTCATCAATATCTTGCAAACTTGTGATGAACTTGAGATCTAGCTTTCATGATGCTGAACTACTTCAAAATGTCTTGCACTAAATTAGGAAGTATTTTTATAGTTTCCCTTTTTCATCTGACCCACTCTAGCATACTGAAGAATCAACAAGCAAAAATACCGCAATCCATGAAATAACATTTCGTTCAAGGGTTTCATCAAGTGCCTTGCATGCATCTTCTATGCTTCCACATTTGACATACATGTCTACAAATGTGTTTCTCATAGAAGCATTGCACTAACCCCATTTCTAATTATGTATGCATGGACCTCCTTGCCTCGTTGTAGAGCTACCAAGTTGGCACACACAAAAAGAACAGAGGAAAACAAAACAGAGCTTGGATGCATATATTGCATTTGTTGAAAATCCTCTAAAGCTCCATGAAGAAACCCATTCTGTGCATACGCTACAATCATGGCATTCCACACTATGACATCTCGCTTAGGTATATCATGGAAAACTACGTGGAATTCACCAATTTTTCTATGCACTGCATATCATCTTATTCTATCACATGTGTGTGGACTAGTTTTCCTTCTACCAGAACTTTCATGCAAACGACAATGTTCTAACAGAGAACTTAGCCATAGAATCTCATGATGCCTTGGCGATGTGAAATATATATAATCTCTCCTTGGATCGGCTCTACTCAGACATCGTTATGAAATCCTCAATGACATTAGAGGTGCCACCATTTCCATGAGGTTGGCCACACTTTGCATATCCAGGAATCAATGTTGTCTAGGATAACACATCCCTCATCAACATCTTGTCAAATACTTGTCGAACATCCTCTATGAGTCCAGACTTTTCACAAGTATCAACAAGGTCACTAGCCACATATAGATGCGATAAGAAATACCAGCTTTAATGCTATGCTCATGAATCTACTTCCCCTGTTCCAACTCCAATGATTTTTCATATGCACTGAGAACACTTGTAACACTAAAATGGCTCATCTCAATGCCTTCCCAATGCATATGTTAAAACAAATTGAAAATTTTGAATATTCATTATGTTGCACAAGAGCCCATAATCATGGTATTCCATGTGTCAGTGTCTCTCTTACGCATTTTGTCAAACAAGTCGCATTTAAACTCTACCCTCCCACATTTAACATACTTTGGATGCCTCGTTGATCAAATATGTGCTGCATGTCAATGACTTTCTACAGTTTTCCCTCCTTGTGGATCCTATTGATATTTCCATCCAGACTTCGAATGCCCACTCCATCATTAAGTTCATTGAATATAGTTGGGTTACTTTCGGAATGAGAATTGTTGGCAGTGGAAATACCAGAAAACGTTGTAATTTCCATTGCGAGGTATCAACCAAGAAAGTGATTGCAAAGTGCTAAGGTGATGCAGGAGCATTTGGCTGACAGGGAAAAGACAGAAGCGAGGTTGATATGGTTTCTGAAGAGTACGGAGAAATTAATTCACTGGATGGATAGTATACTTGTTTTTTTTATTTTACTTTTCTTTCATTAAGTTGCCTAAGATTAATGTAATAAATTTTAATTAGGAGTAGTAGTAATTAGTTAGAGTCGTTGTTTCCAGACAGTTAAATTACTGTTGTAAAAGCATGAAAAGAAAATGTACTAGATAACCATGCAAAGTTCCGTATGAGGAATCACTGATGTAACCAATTGAACAAACTAACAACAGTTAGGAAAATTTGTAAACAGTGCTATTAAAAAGAGAGAAAAAGCACATTAGAGGGTTTGACTGAATAAGAAATACATAGAGGGAAATATAATTGTTTTCTGTGCACATACATCCCTACAGTGTCCTCAATATTGTGTAATAATTGGTATTAAATTATCATGTGAAGATTGTTAATGCATTGCCACAGGTTCTAAGTCAAAAGGAGAAGATAAACAAAGTCGGAGGAGAAACAACAACACCCAGTTACAGGCAGCTCAAACAAAATAACCAGACATAAAATAACCATATCAGGTATGTGAACTTACAAATGTAACCCAAATCAATTCCAGCGTTGAATTCATAGAACTACAAAATACAGTCATCAAAATTTATTGTTCATTTACATTCTGTTCAAAGTAAAGGAACGAACCCAGTTCACAGACGTGGGAATCAAGCTAATTGCAAACGGAAGCCAAACCCCATAAGACCCCAACTCATTTCCACAACCAACGACGGTGCTTAACGACCAAAGAACCAAATACAGACAGCGGCTCAAGGCCAGCAAGAAAATATCAACCCTACAAGTCGTAACATTAAGGTCAAGCAAACCACAAATGAACAGAATGACACTACCCGTGTTTCATTCGGAACAGCTGAGTGTCCAAGCGCCGAAACCCTCAGGTGGCTCTACTTGTGAAGAGAACCAACAAAACGAGATTAGTCTCCATGAAACGGAATACAGGGAAACTAGAAATTGAAGGAACAAATAAAATACAGTGAATTAGTTTACCTGACAGGCAAGCCGTAACCACAACTATACCTTCGAGTGGTCTTCCTGCTCACGAGGAGCCGAAGACATTAGACCCAGGTAGAAAAAGGAGTACAAGTGTCCAGCATAGAACAGGGAACTTACCAGGTAAGTTGGCGGAGAAACCGACGGAAAATGCCACCATAATTCTGCCGAGTTTGTGGAGGAATCGAACCAGCGCTGTAGAAATGTCACCAAGGACCATACGGCCATCAACCAACTGTAAACACTCGTGAAAACACAGACAACGAACCGATAAAAGACGCACAGAGGCGGAGACCCACTAAGGCAGACACCAAACACACAGTAACAGTCGACATACAAGCAGAAGACCACAAGAAAACAAACCTTACCAGGGTTTCATCAATTTGCTAGGTGAACGGAAGACTTCCAGGTCGAGTCCCGAACCATCGAGGCCGTGAAGGCTACCAGGAGCACGTAGCTCAGGAAACCAGGCGGACAAGCCTCAGAGCAACACAAAGAAAACCACAGTGAAGCTGCAAGGGGTCGCCGAGAGCTCACAGAGCAAATGACCGGGAGAAACAACGAATAACCAAATGAGCGCGAAGGTGTGAAACCCTATACCAAGGCGGGTTCATAGAATTCCGAGGAGGGACAGATGTCCACCAAACAAACAACCAACGTACAATCACCGTAACCCCACTCAATTCAACGCAGATTGAAAATCAATTGACATATATCCAAAATCTTTTGATTAATATATTTATTTGTTGGTACACCATCAAGGGAAGCGCATTGACGGCGGGACCACGTGGGCTGGCCCCATCAAGTGGTATCAGAGCAGAATTTGAAGAAAACAGAGGGAGATGGAAGTTCAAAGACGAGGACGTGGAAGAGGTGCACGCAGAGTAGCAGACGAGGGCTTGAGGGAACAGTTGAGAATCCTTACTGCTCGCTTAGAAGCAGTGGAGGCAGGTAGGAGAAGAGACCCAGAACTTGGGGATGATAGTGAAGAAGAGGCAGCAACTGCTACAGACGGATCAGAGGAAGAAGCCCCGGAGTTAAGACTGTTGAGATCGGTACTGTTAGCTAGCAGCAAACCCAAACCTGAGATCCCTAACTATGATGGCAGTCTGTCCGCAGATGTTCTGCTGGATTGGGTAAGTGAGTTAGATAAGTATTTTGAAAACGAAGAGATCAGTGAGGACAAAAGAGTTAGATTTGCTGCGACTAAGTTAAAAGGACACACTGCTTTATGGTGGGATAGTGTCCAAGCGGACAGGAGACGAATGAACAAGCTACCGATAAGGAAGTGGCCAAGGATGGTGGCAAAACTGAAGGGCAGATTTTTGCCTAAATACTATCAGGTCGAACTTTATCGACGAGTGCAGAATTTAAGGCAGAAAGGTATGACCGTAAAGGAATACACAGAGGAGTTTTATCGTGTAAACTTGTGGGCTGGTTATACTGATGATACTCCAGAAAAAACAACGAGATACGTGAATGGCTTGAGACTGGAAATACTAGATGAGATCAGTATTCTCTCTCCACGAAATATAGAAGAGGCCTTTCAGAGTGCTGTAAAGGCTGAAGAAAAAATTAACAGGAAACAGAATAATAGGAGAGGGTGAGGAAATGGCAGAGGACGAGGACAGTCCTACGGCAAAGGGAGAACTGCCACTAACAGCGAAGAAGACAGCAGCTCTAGAGCTTCAGGGACAGCAGAGAAGGGAGATAGCACCAGAGGAGGTCGGCCATATTAGCGGGGAAGAGGAAATGGTCGCGGAAGGGGGACTAATGTCTAGTGCTACAGGTGCCATAAGTGGGGGCACAGATCCTTCGAATACCCAGAAGCCGAGCACGCTGGCCAGAGGGGAGCATTTGTTACGCAGCTTGAGGAAGATGAAGCATAGCCCTGGGAGATAGAAAATGTGGCAGAAACAGGAGAGGCTTTAGTTTTAAACAAAGTATTGTTGAAGCCAGCCAAGGAGATGGTTGAACAGACCCAACGGAAGGCACTGTTCTGAATAGTTTGCAAATCACATGGAAAGTGTTGTAAATTGATCATAGACAGCGGAAGTACAGGCAATTTAGTTGCCACCTAGATGGTGGAAAAGCTGGGATTGAAGCGACTTAAGCATCCCACACCTTACAAGGTGTCGTGGCTACAGAAAGACCACCAAATATTAGTTGATGAACAATGCGAGGTTGAATTTCACATTGGCAAATACCAAGACACGGTTGTCTGCGATATTATGCCAATGGACGTATGCCATATACTGCTAGGGAGACCGTGGCAGTATGATCGGAAGGTGACGCACGATGGGAAGATGAATTGTTACAAATTTGTGAAAGATGGAATCAAACATACGCTTGTACCCATCAAAGAGGAGGATGCAGCAGAATCAAGTGGAACAAAAGCATTGTTAATAGGAGGAAAACAATTTGTTAAGCAGATTGAGGAAAACGAGGTAAATTATGCGATTGTAAGGAGGACAAAAACGATGTTGCTGAACACAGAAAAGTCAGAATTGCCTGCAGAGATTCAAGAGCTGTTGGAAGAATTTAAAGACATTGTAGTCGACGATCTACCAGATAAGTTGCCTCCCAAGAGGAGCATTAGCCATCATATCGATTTCATACCTGGAGCAAGCCTACCGAATAAGGCAGCATATAGAATGAGCCCGAAAGATAATGAAGAGATTCGTAAACAGGTGCAAGAGTTGCTGGATAAGGGACTGATCAGAGAAAGTTTGAGCCCTTGTGCGGTACCAACAGTACTCGCACCCAAGAAGGGTGGAGAATGGCGGATGTGTACAGATTCACGAGCTATCAATAAAATCACTATTCGGTACAGATTTCCCCTACCCAGAATGGATGACATGATGGATTGTCTTAGCGGGGCAGCTTATTTCACGAAGATTGATCTGAAGAGTGGATATCATCAGATCAGGATTAGAGAAGGAGATGAGTGGAAGACAACTTTCAAGACTAATGAAGGGTTGTACGAATGGCTAGTCATGCCATTTGGATTAAGCAACGCTCCTAGTACTTTTATGAGATTAATGAATGAGATGTTAAAAGAATTTATTGGCAAGTTTGTGATAGTTTATCTTGATGATATCTTGATTTTCAGTAGAACGAAAGGAGAACATCTTCAACATGTTCGAAGGGTGTTAGAGAAGTTACAGCAGAACAAACTGCTGATAAACTTAAAGAAATGCACTTTCCTGCAGAAGGAACTGGTCTATCTGGGGTTTGTAGTTGCGGAAAATGAATTGAAGATGGACCTAGAAAAGATTGCGGCAATCATAAATTGGCCGTCACCGAAGAGCTTATTTGAGGTACGTAGTTTTCACGGACTGGCAAGTTTTTATCGGAAATTTATTAGGAATTTCAGTGAAATCTGTGTGCCGATGCTAGACACCATCAAAAAGGCCAGTCAGCCTTTTTGTTGGACCAGAGCAGCAGAGGACAGTTTTCAGCTTTTGAAGCGGAAGATTACAGAGAGGCCAATCTTGAGGTTGCCCGACTTTAACAAACTTTTCAGGTTCGATGTGATGCAAGTGGGACAACTATTGGCACTGTGCTCAGTCAGGAAGACAGACCGGTGGCATTCTTTAGTGAGAAATTAAATGAAAGCCGACAGAAATACTCCTCGTATGACAAGGAATTTTATGCCGTGGTCCAAGCTTTAAAACATTGGAGGCACTACCTGCTGGGCAACGAGTTTGTATTATTTTCTGATAATTCAACGTTACAATATGTAATGTAGTAGCACAAATTAAACCATAAGCACGCCAAATGGGTAGAATACTTGCAGAGTTTCACTTTCATGTTAAAACACATTAGTGGGCAAGCCAATAAAGTGGTAGATGCCTTGAGCAGAAGAGCTTTGCTCTTACAGGAAAGTAGCATACAGGTGATGGGATTCGAACATCTAAAGGATTTGTACCAAACTGACACAGATTTCAAAGAAGCTTTTGAAGCCTGCCAAAATCCCGTGTTGAGGAATACAAGTCCATGGTTAGACTACAATTTGCAGGAAGGATTATTGTTCAGAGGTGGACAGTTATGTATCCCGGACTGTTCGATGAGGGAAAATATTGTACGGGAGAAGCATAGTGGTGGTCTAGCGGGTCATTTTGGCATCAACAAAACTTTGGAGCAACTCGGACATTTTTATTACTGGCCCAGAATGAGCAGGGATGTACAACGATATGTGAACAGGTGTAAAGTCTGCCAACTGGCGAAAGGACACAGTCAGAATACTGGACTTTACACGCCACTACCTGTTCCGAGCAGGCCATGGGACTCAGTCAACATTGACTTTGTCTTAGGACTGCCTAGAACGCAACGAGGGTATGACTCAGTGATGGTGGTGGTAGATAGATTTTCAAAAATTGCTCATTTTATTCCTTGCCAGAAAACTAGTGATGCCACGTACGTAGCTCACTTGTTTTTCATGGAGGTTGTTAGATTACATGGCCTACCCAGATCTATCATTTTTGACAGGGATGTAAAATTCACAGGACACTTTTGGCGCACCCTGTGGAAAAAGTTGGGCACGGAATTGAATTTCAGCTCTGCATATCATCCGCAGACTGATGGACAAACGAAAGCGGTGAACATGAGTTTGGGAAATTTATTACGGAGTTTGACTAGAGAAAACTCACGGTTATGGGATCGTGCTCTCGCTCAGGCAGAATTCGCTTATAACGATTCGCCCAATCGTAGCACCGGACACAACCCATTCCAGATTTTGTACGGCATGCATCCTCGGGGAATACATGAACTGCGAGATTTGGGAAAGTTGGAGCGGAGAAGCGCAGATGGAGAAGATTTTGCCGAAGCAATGAGCGAACTACATGAACAGGTAAAATTAAAATTGCAGGACAGCGTACAGAAATATAAGCAACAAGCAGATTCAAGGTGAAGAGAAGTGCAATTTAATGTTGGAGATGAGGTTCTCGCGCACTTGCACAAGGAACGATTTCCTAAGGGCGCGTATAATAAACTAAAATTTAAAAAAATTGGTCCCTGCAAGATCTTGCGTAAATTTTCAGCCAATGCCTACGAAATTCAGCTGCCACCTGATATAGGCATATCACCTATTTTCAATGTGGCGGATTTGTTCCCATATACTGCCCAAGCAGAGGAAGACAGTGTGGTACGGCCAGAACGGGACACCCAAATTGGAGACAGTTCTTGGATGAAGCATATGCCTTCGGCTCAATCCCATGAGATTGAAGGGATCCTCAGTACCCAGGTAGCCAAGAAGACATGTAGGAAGGAATATCTACAATATCTCGTCAAGTGGAGAGACCGTCCAATGGAGGACAACTCGTGGCTCGACGCGGCGCAGATACAGAAGGTTGGCTATTCGGTGGAGGAGCTCATGGAACGGAGCCATGATTTTCTTTTACCCCGGGAGCCTGATGCAGGAGCATCTGGCTGACAGGGCAAAGACAGAAGCGAGGTTGATATGGTTTCTGAAGAGGATGGAGAAATTAATTCACTGGATGGATAGTATACTTGTTTTTTTTTATTTTACTTTTCTTTCATTAAGTTGCCTAAGATTAATGTAATAAATTTTAATTAGGAGCAGTAGTAATTAGTTAGAGTCGTTGTTTCCAGACAGTTAAATTACTGTTGTAAAAGCATGAAAAGAAAATGTACTAGACAACCATGCAAAGTTCCGTATGAGGAATAACTGATGTAACCAATTGAACAAACTAACAGCAGTTAGGACAGTTTGTAAACAGTGCTATTAAAAAGAGAGAAAAAGCACATTAGAGGGTTCGACTGAATAAGAAATACAGAGAGGGAAATATAATTGTTTTCTGTGCACATACATCCCTACAGCGTCCTCAATACTGTGTAATAATTGGTATTAAATTATCATGTGAAGATTGTTAATGCATTGCTACAGGTTCTAAGTCAAAAGGAGAAGATAACCAAAGCCGGAGGAGAAGCAACAACGCCCAGTTACAGGCGGCTCAAACAAAATAACCAGACATAAAATAACCATATCAGGTATGTGAACTTACAAATGTAACCCAAATCAATTCCAGCGTTGAATTCATAGAACTACAAAATACAATCATCAAAATTTATTGTTCATTTACATTCTGTTCAAAGTAAAGGAACGAACCCAGTTCACAGACGTGGGAATCAATCTAATTGCAAATGGAAGCCAAACCCCATAAGACCCCAACTCATTTCCACAACCAACGACGGTGCTTAACGACCAAAGAACCAAATTCAGGTAGTGGTTCAAGGCCAGCAAGAAAATATCAACCCTACAAGTCGTAACATTAAGGTCAAGCAAACCACAAACGAACAGAACGACATTACCCGTGTTTCATTTGTAACAGCTGAGTGTCCAAGCGCTGAAACCCTCGAGTGGCTCTACCTGTGAAGAGAACCAACAAAATGAGATTAGTCTCCATGAAACGGAATACAGGGAAACTGGAAATTGAAGGAACAAATAAAATACAGTGAATTAGTTTACCTGACAGGCAAGCCGTAACCGCAACTATACCTTCGAGTGGTCTTCTTGCTCACGAGGAGCCGAAGACGTTAGACCCAGGTAGAAAAAGGAGTACAAGTGTCCAGCATAGAACAGGGAACTTACCAGGTAAGTTGGTGGAGAAACCGACGGAAAACACCACCATAATTCTGCCGAGTTTGTGGAGGAATCAAACTAGTGCTGTAGAAATGTCACCAAGGACCATACGACCATCAACCAATTGTAAACACTCGTGAAAACACGGACAGTAAACCGATAAAAGACGCACAGAGGAGGAGACCCACTAAGGCAGACACCAAACACACAGTAACATTCGACATACAAGCAGAAGACCACAAGAAAACAAACCTTACTAGGGTTTCATCAATTTGCCAGGTGAACGGAAGACTTACAGGTCGAGTCCCAAACCATCGAGGTCGCGAAGGCTACCAGGAACACGTAGCTTAGGAAACCAGGCAGACAAGCCTCAGAGCAACACAAAGAAAACCACAGTGAAGTTGCAAGGGGTCGCCAAGAGCTCACAGAGCAAATGACCGGGAGAAACCACAGATAACCAATCAATATTTATTTGTTGGTACACCATCAAGGGAAGTCGACGGCAGGACCATGTGGGCTGGCCCCATCACAAGGCGTCAAAAGTGAAGATGAAAGTTGTGTGGGAGACATAAACAAGAAATTAATATATGTACAAGAAAGTCGGCATATCGAGGACTTGTGACCGCCATCTCATAAAAGTAGCGATTCCACGAGTACAAGATTTTTCCTTTTCGCTTAAACTTCTTTCCAGAAAACCGAGAATATCCTTCTTTCGCATCCCATAAAAGGCAACCAAATCAGAATCCCATAATCCATTACATGAGTTCACCATTCTTGGTAGCCTACCAATTGAGAATTTACGAAATGTCTTTCGCTAAACCCATCATGGAACATAGGTACTCTTCAGTACTGACATTCTAATCTAATCCAACCCGCACCCTGTAGAGGAAAAAAATCCGAGTGTTAGATACTATTTCTGTTGAATGCTTTTCTAATCTAATCCAACCCGCGCCCTGTAAAGAAAAAAGGCACAAGCGTTAGATACTATTTTTGTTGAATGCATCACATGATTTTGCAGAATCCATTTATGGAAACCAATAAAGATGAACAATATTAGAACAAATTCCATTAGATTTCTGGCCCAAAATTAGGGGTCGTGCGTCATCATAGCGTTAGTTGCAACTGCACCAACTGCCTTTCCAACAACAACAATGGTTTAGGTGTCCCAGCAAAATAATCCTATGCAGATGTCTCTGCAATTTTCACTCGAACTGATAATGGAAAGTATGGTGGAGGGTGGGTAAGTATTGAAACAGGAGGGCATGGTGATGGCGTGATCTAACGCTCTCTTCAATGTTGCAGAAACAAGTATGGCAGAGGATGGTGGTGTAAGTATTGAAACATGTGGAGGATAGCGTTTAAGTATTGAAATAGGTACGGCGCGGAGGATGGCCTGTGAGTACAGAGCAGTGAATGCATTTCAATGCTGTAGAGGGATGGTGTTTAAGCATTGAAACAATTATGGCATTGAGGATGACATGTGAGTACAGAGCAATGAACGTATTTCAATGCTGGAGAGAACGTGGGCAAAATTTCTATTTCTATTAGTTGGAGGGAGGGAGTGAGGAACATATGGCAAAATTTAATTAGTTAGAAAGTCAAATCTAAGCATTCTCATTGGGTGGGTGAACTATGTTTTCCCACCCAAAATCGACCAAATAAATGCATATCCGCGTAATTACATTACTAATTCCATAGACGTAGGTGGCGACGCGAGTAGCCGGGTCGCAATTTGTGGAAATGGAACAAACGACATCAAAAGTTCACAAGCAGCCAGTCAACAGTGACCGGGCGCTGCCTCTACCAGGCTAAACAAAAGTAAGAGATACATTATATACATAAACGTGTAATAAGAGAAAGGTCGCAAAACTTAATTGATTAATGTGGTGTTGTCTTAGCTCAGCTGTTGGAGTGCGTGGCTTTTAACCACGCGCTCATGGGTTCAATTCCCATAGACGTTGCGTTCGTAGATCGGTTTTCACTAAGATTTCTATTTGCTTGGGCCATATTTATATCAATTCACACCATACTATTTATTTAAATGAATGCACATCACAACATTTTTTTGCAATGACAACAAAATCGGTATAGATTTCAACACATATTTCTCACACAGTCGCACCATAATATTTATTTAAGTGAATGCACATCACAAATTTTTTTGGAATGGCGAATGGCAACAAAAGCCGTATAGATTTGAACACATATTTCTCACACAACATCAAATTAGTATAACTTCCACCATCTTTCTCTCTCGTGATTTTCAAGTTCACTTTATCCTTTCTATATGTTTTCATAAACACATATCCTTACAACTTCAAATTGCATATATTTAATTATATAAATTCAGACCATAATCCTTAAACTTCAAATTGTATCTCTTTATTTATATAAATTTACACCATAACATATATTTATATTAATGCACACCATAATGGCACTAGAAATTGTAAGGATTTGAACAAATATATTTCTCATAGAGGATCAAATTGGTATAATTTCCACAATCTTCCTCTCTAATTATCAAGTTCAGTTATCCATTTTATATGTTTTCATAAACCACACAATACACTAAGTTATCTCTACAACTTCAAATATGAACTTCAAAAACAATGCAAGAATGTGTAACAACGATTTATTTGAAGTCCTCTAAAAGCTTCAACCTGAGATAAAACCTACTGAAGTTGATGGATTTTGGAGGATAAAATATTTCTCATGTCCAATTAAAGATCAAGATTGCTTCATTGTTATCTCACAACACTCCATGACTAACCCTAGTAATTAAAAATGATATGTTTTGGATGTTGTAGTCTTTCTCATTTCCAACTAAATATAAGCATTGCATCATTTGGAGGGAAAGTGATCTCGTAGCACTTCATGATTAAACTTAAAAATTGGAAACCTATTTTTTAATCTATTGCTTCATTGTTATGGAAAAACAAGAGCAGCATTACATCATTTGGAATAAAAAGTGATCTCATAGCACTCCATGACTAACATCAGCAATTGGAAACTATTATATAATCCATTCTATGACTAACCTTAGCAATTGTAAACCTATTATATAATCCATTCTATGACTAACCTTAGCAATTGGAAACCTATTATATCCATTGCTTCATTGTTATGGAAGAAAATTGCTCTGGAAACTATCAAAATTGTATAGGTTTCACATAATTGGTGGGAATCACATGGCCACTTTGTAAAGAAAACAAAGAGGATATAAACAACTAATCATGGATGCAATGCAAAATAAATTCAACTAAGTAAAATATTAATGTGATGGATATAGTTGGTAGTTTTTGCCTCAATGTCAATATTAATTAATTTGAGACTGCACAAATGAGTTCCACATCCTCAATGACACACTTCAAACCTTGGTATCAAGTATATGCACACCACTAAATTCTTGAGTATTATGACATATTTCACTAAAACATTTACACAGAGTTGAAATCCCTAACTACCAATGATGTTGTTGATGCTCATCACTTTTGCACTGAAAGTATATTAAAAGAACAACATAAAAAAATATGTAGATATATTAAAAGAACAACATAAATCACTATGTAGATATATTGAAAGAACAACATAGAGCATTATTGGGGCAAAGTGATTGCATGCCATTTAATTTGTCAACCCAGGGGTTTCATAAACTTGTGAAGCACGCGTGCACTGTATGTGCTAGAAATTGTCTTTCAGTTTAGATCAATCTAACTACAAAATAACGAAAACCAATTCATCTAATCTATGAAATCAAATAATGAAAATGAAATTCAACTAACCTTTGAAATAAAAAACAACTAATGTATACTTAGTTACTCCAGCATTCAATTATGGTGTGTTACCTTCTTGAGATGATGTAACTTCTAATGTCCTAGAAAAGCAAGTAAAGTGTGCAGAAAATAACTTAGTAATTGTATGTATTAAATATTCAACCATTCAATCTTGAAATATGATTAAATCAATTTCTTAGAATGATCTTTAGGAATATCAGTTAATGCAATTAAATGGGGATCTTAAAAGCAAATATAAAAGCATAAAAAAGTAAAGTTCAATGATTGCATAGGTTGAACATTCAATCACCCAATTTGAAGTCACCTTCTTGGCCTGATCTTTTATTCAATTATACAATGAATTGATAGTTTGATCTAAGAAAGTAAATAACAGGACATGAAAGGAAACTAAATAACTATGAGCTCTTTCCTCAAACTTAATCCACTTGGAAAATACATAAATCTTTCCTATTGAAATGTTTTTAGAAAAGAAGAGATTACAAAGTCATTCTAAAATTAATACTAAGAAAGCAAATGAAATTTAATCTATAAAAACAATTAAATCTCACACATTTTAGGTAGTTGATCTAAAAGTGTGAGAGATGGTAAGTCGAGATGCTCCATATGTAAGCAAAAACATGTCAAAATTAAGGAACATTCATGAGTAAGGTGCCACAATCTAATTCTGTATTCAAAGATTGAGCATAACTCCAATTTTACACATGAAAATGATAGGAGAAAACTTCCCATATTTATACAAAAAGATGAGAAGGTATCTCATTAATGAGAGTCCATGAATCTCTCCCCATATCTCTAGAGTTACAATCAAAATAGGAAATGATAAGACACATGTATTCTTAGAGTTTTAATACAAATAGGAAATGAGACACATATCCTCATGATCCATGACCTTCTCCTCTCAAATTCGAATTTGGTTTTGGGAGGCCATATAAGGGTCTTTTAGAAGCTTCCTTTTGACCTACACATGTCAACAATCCCATCCCACTTGTTAGGTATAAGCATATGCACATTATTTTCTAATTTTTAACCATAAATTCACTTAAAAAATGCTAAGAATTAATAAAGTTTGGAAAAACATAAATGTGACTCAATAATGATAATGGTAAGGTAAATGTAATGAAATGGAGGTAAATGTAATGAAATAGAGGTGGAGTGAAGATGACAATATGGAAATATAAGTGAAAATGTAATGGAAGTGAATGACAATTTCAAGGCCCAACAAGCATTATGCTAGGAAACTCGTGAATGTGATGAAAAATTATCAATAAGTCCCAACATCTCAAAATATATAATTCAACTTTGAGTGAAATGCTTTGTAACAACATAATCAATCTCAAAGATTGCAACAAAACCAAAATAGACACTCATGTACTAGAAACTGTGCAACTTCCATATAGAATTTAGCATTAATGTCACAATGTCTTGTCTATTTAGCATTAATTTGTTTTGGTATTATTGATAAAAAAATATGTTAGCAACATGGACCACTCAATTACTTTTTTGTCCATTCCATTAAGTAAAATTGTCATTTTAAAATTGAGAAGCTGGAGGTATTGAGAAGAAAATGAATATAGAATGAAACCTATGAATAGTTTGGGTTAATTTCCTTTGCACTTTTAATACATTTGACCTAGAAATCCCTAGAAGGATCTCATAAATCAATTCTAGGTTTTGTCGTAAGCTACAAGAAGAACTTACTAGACAGTTAATAACAATTCCACTTTCTATAGAAATCAACATAAGGGGATATGAAGAATATGAACTTAGGAAAATTATTAGTAGCTTCCCCATGGATCACTTGCATCCTAGATGTAACATGCCTGAATGCCTCCCTTGGTCATTGAAACACTTCATATGAAATTCATTCCTCTAATAACAAACTATTATGCTTAATTCAAATTTAAACATTGATATAAACATAATTCATATGCAACACAAAGATTTCACAAAAGCATTGCATATTTTCAATACATTCATTAACATATTGTAAATAAAAATCATTCCTTAGAAAGACATATATGAATACTTATCTATAAATGAAGTAAAGTTCACCGAATTAGTTATTGAGTAATTATTCATAACCCAATTATAGGAATCAACTAAAGATTTTACACCTAAGCCAAACCATGACGCTACCAACAAAAATGAAGCTTTTATATGGTTCTAATCTTTCTCAACCTGACCCATTAACGTATTTAATCTTCTCATGACTGAGCTTTCCAACCCCTCATCCCACCTTTAATTTGCAATATCACTCTCTTTCATTATTCTACTCAACTCAACGAAGATCTTTCCCTTCTATTCTCCATATTCCCTGAAGGATCTTCTTCCCTCTTGAGTGCTTTTCAATGTAGGAAAAAAGAGTCCAAATTGTTGGTTACATTTCAGGAGAAACACCTGGATTAAATAGTCTATGGGAAACAATATAGGGATGCAAGTTTAATAGTGGATTCCTTAGATATTAAGTACATTCTACCCATGGTTTTTCCTTCTAATCCATCCTCTCATAATTCAACAAGGAGTTCCCAAATTCTATAGGCTCCTACGAGCCATAAGTTTCACAGGATTTACTTTCCATTTTTGGGCATAATAACCATAATTACCATGGGTTTCTCACCCACAAACACACACAAACACACCTCCATAGCACAAGAGAGGAAAATATCGATACCATGTGAGAGATATGCTCAGTGGAGAATGGAGGAATGTTCCATGGAAACTGCAAAATAATTATTCCCCCCCAAGACATATATTCCTTGCATGGGAATAGGATCTTCCCAAGAAGCATGGAGAACATGTCAAAAGGAATAACTAAAGTCAAAGATTTATGGGAATGATTTATAAGAATGCATGGGTAAGAAAAGAGTTGTACCTCCATAGGACAAGTGTCAATTAAAATAACCAATGCACCCCCTTTCCTCTTCACCTATTGTAGAATCATGGCCCCCTTGTTATTTCCCAAACAAGCTCCTTGTTGGGTATTATTAATACATTTCTTTTTCCTTCATACTTTTACATAATATAAGCACACCATGGAAACATAGAAAACACAACATAATCCTAACCTACGACTAGATATAATATGGTTCACCAATGGGGCCTTAGACTTGAGCTCCACTTTCATAATGTTTACAATGCATTTCACATTTTTACAATATGAGTTCATTATAACTCAACCCACGTGGCTTGACTCATGTAATACATGAATTAACATATTACATTCCAAGGGTCGAAATTAGGATATTACACTAGATTTCGAAAAAGGAACCAACTTGAACATCAATTCTCAATTGATATGGAAAAATTTAGTTCAAGGTTTAGTCAACTAAATCCTTATCAATTCATAGTGATCAACATTCAACAAAATAAAAAAAGTGAACAAAGAGAGAAAGGTGGGGAGATTTAATATGAATGTGTTGATGGCCTAGGTAGTGGATTTATAAAGAGTATAATTCACAATCTAAAAAATAATATTGGTCAAGGAAACAATGGCAATGAAAATAATGAATTCAATTCTTAGATCAACGAGTCAAGGATTTTGATTCGTCCTAAGACTTGGCTAACATCAAATCAACTTAGTCGACTTCTCACTTAGATCAAATTCAATTATACAGTGGATTGTTTAGTTGATCCTTGGTTCATCACTTAGTTAAAACTTAGTTGAATCATGTATCCTTCGAAAAATATCATTCATTATATACATTAGATGGCACTTCATAATTCAAAATTCATGTTATACTGCATTTTAAATAATTAACAAACCCTTAGGAGTAGCCAACAAGGAGTTGGTTTGTCTTATTCATTCTTTATTGCTACTAAAGTGTAATTGAAATGTAGTGGATTGGGACCCAAGAATCACTAAAAAATTGAATAGATACAAGTAAGCTCTAGGATAAATAGTTTCACATTGTATCAACCATAAATCTGTTTATATATTGTATAAGAGTCCATGAACTTAGTTTAACTCTAATTTAAGGTTTCTTCTTACAAGATTTGAAGACCAACTCTCAAAGTAGATTGAGAAATACATTGGAGTTTTTACCCATTAGCTGTTCTTGTAGGTGATTGGTATTCTTTGTTGGTTTCAGTCAATTCTAGATGGTTGTTTAAGCATTTGTTTTTAATAAGCATTGTATATTTGTACATTCTTTCACCATAACATACATTGATTATTTTAGTTGAATTTATTGTCCTCTATCCTTACTTGGGAAACACAAATAATTAGTACTAGAGAACAATTTCTAATAACAATTTTCTTATTAGATTATAGCACTCTAACTATTTCTAAAGACTAGTTGTGCCCTTATGCCTATTAAGGCACATTCAAATACAAAGTTATTTAACATTTCTTTACATTTTACTTTTAAGTATCTATTTGCTTGAAACTTTAAACCTAGGGTGGTAATTGAAAGAGAGAATATGAACACTTAAAGTTGATCAAACAATTGATAGAGTGATTTATTGCTTGATAGAGATAGGATGTGTATGAAAATTTCAATGAAATACTTACTCAAATTTATAGTTTCATGGGATTGACTTCGACTAGTGACTCAAAAAGAACTTCCTTCGAAAAGGTTAGCCCCTTCAAGGTTCAAAATGATCTAGAAAATCATAATCTAAAAGGAAATATTGACACATAATTAGTAGACAAATGGATATAGAACCTTGAATTCTGCTTTCACATTTGGAAGTTTTCTGAGGATTAAATGGTCACCATAGAATCCTTGAAAATGTTGACTTCTATACACCACTAGTGGGAAAATATTTTGACTAATTAACAAGACGATTTAGTAGAGATCATGGTTTCGGTTATTATACTATTTTGTTGTAATGATTGTGAAGAGATTTAGTTAATTGCAGGTTGAGGATGGAGATACAAATCCCTCTACGGTCGGTGCCTGATATGGGCTAGGGTTTCACCTGTAGAACCTGTGCTTTTGACGGAGTAAGCCCATCCTTCATGGATCGCCTTTGCTGACCCCTGATTCCGTTTCTTTTTGGAGCCCATTATGCTTTATTCCGTATACCCTCCATTGATGCCTTCACTTTTTCTTCTGTGATACCCACATGATTTTGCCTAATCCCTTTTCCACAGTGAGCTCGGTATTGATGACGATGGTTTACAACTCTCAGTGGCATCTGACATGTCATTTTTGGAGGTTAGTTATGGAGCTTGATTAGGTTGACTACTCAACCTACCTCTTCGCTGATGTCTCCATCTGGACATCCCCCCCTCGATCTCGAACAGACTATTCCCCCACAACAGTGACCTGCCAGATGTCCTTGTGCTTCTACCATCGATTTCGGGTCCCTCCTACCTGGTCGTTACCCTACCAGAGGACCCCCCCACTTGGTCGGCTTCCTCTACTCCTCCCCCATTGCCGACATTCCTAGGGTTCTTGGCTAGATGCATAGGCCTTGATCTCACCACTGGCTCCTCGGGTTACCCACCACACCCTCCATCTGTCGGTTCACACTTCCCTTCATCTGCCCCTCCCGGTGAACCCTCGATACTTCCACAAGAAACCCCTTTCATTGCATTTTTGACAACTCCTCCCTCTGGCTGCTTTGTAGGCATCCATCCGGATTTGGAAGCAAACCCTTTTGGGCCAAGATTGAATCTACAGAACCCTCAATAGAGTGGCTCACAGGAAGATAATATCGACAAGGGTCACAGGCCAGGGAAGAAGAAAAAGTGCGTAAAGTCCAGGTCCTAGGACATTGCACTTCGATTGGGTGAAGATATCCAATGGGGCGAAACCATGGACATCGTTGATCAAGTCTTGGTGGGTAGGGTTTGTGGTAGGAACTACACTGTGAAAAGGCTTAAACAATGGACAACAGAAATTTGGGGGCATCATATGGTAGAATTTCCTTTCATACAAACCTTCATCTGGGGATGGTTTGCGTTGCGCTTTTCCAGATATGAACACACCAATTGGGTTTCATCTTCCTCCTGGCACATTGAACAAGCCCCGTGCTCCTCAGATGATGGAACCCTCTTTTCGATCCTGAGAGAGAGAAATTGGGTGTTGGACCACTGTGGATCAGATTACCAGGTATACCTCTTCACTTTTGGTCTGAGGACATTTTCAGCCGCATTGGAAAGGCCCTAGGTACCCATTTGGAGCACGATAAATCATATTTGACCACAGGCATTATGGCATATGCAAGGATACTGGTCCATATTGATACTAGGGAGGGATTGCAGGAGCAAATCACTTTGCTCTGTAAATACTTCTCACAGGTTCAGATCCTCGATTATGGGGGGTTTCTTTTAGATGTAGGAGGTTCCACAAGGTGGGTCACCTTTTTAGGGATTGTCCCCTAAATGGAAAAGCAAAGGGATCAGACAAAGGAAAGATGATCCATCCCAAGGCTACCAAGGATCCTGAGCACCACACCAATACTGAAGCTGCAACAACAATGATAGTCATGGCGACTCCGAAGAAGCATAGACAAGAACCCTGTCGGCCTCCCTCTCCTCCTCTGACCAAGGCTAGGGTAGCTACGGTAGCTACGCTATATTCGGGTATGCCTTTATCTAGTCCTTGCTCTTTGAATTTCTCTACTTCATCATGTATTCTCAATTGATAATCATGGTATAGAATCTTCCTCTCCTCTCCCTAAATCATTGGCTTACTCCCTGTAACCTACCCCTCCCACTTACTCTTGCACCCCCACATCCTTCCTGGAGGCGACCTCTTCTACCCGATCCTCAGACTCTGATCAGGGGTCTCTCACTCACACCTACCTGCTTCAATCATTACCTTGATCACAACCTCTCGATTCTATTGGCATTGGTTTGGTATCCCCCTCCATCCCTCTGAAAGCTCCTAGGGGTAGACCCTCCTCCCTATCCAAAGCCAAGAAACAGGCAGGGGAGAAGGTCATCTCAGGCTGACAACTTGCTATTAACCAAGTTCTTAGAGAACAGAACACCCTGAAACCATCACCCCCATGAAGTTTCTCTCCTATAACTGTCGAGGGTTAGCTAGCCCTGAAAAAAAACTAGCTTTCTGAAGGCTTCTAAGTACTGAGCTGGTAGATTTCATATTCCTTCAGGAAACCCTGGGTCTAGCTGAGGTCATCACACACCTCCTAGAATCCATGCTACCTGGTTGGTCATTTCAAGCCCTTGATGTAAATGGGCACTCAGGTGGAGTTGCATTGGGGTACAATTCTAGGACTATCAAACTATGTAATATTTGGGGAGGTATTGGCCATATTGGGGATGACATCTCCTCATCTGAACTTGGCATTGACATCATAATCATCAATTTTTATGGGCCATGTCAAAACCGAGGAGACTTCTGGGAGCATCTGTTGAGATCCAACCAATTGCAAGTGGACAACCTAATCCTTGGAGGAGATCTTAATTTCTCAATTGTATACTCCAAATCTTGGGGTCATCATGCCCAAATAGACCCTCTATCTGCTTTCTTCGATAACATCTTGGAGGACCAAAACCTCATTGATATATCATCTGAAAAATTACAAACTACTTGGAGGAATAGAAGAACAGGGGAGGATAGGCTTGCTAGAAGACTAGATCGCTTCCTTATCAAAGAGCGACTACTAAGTATGGGGTATAATTATAGGTAGTGGGTTGGATCCAGGGGATTATTGGACCACTCGCCTATATACCTTGAAATCATAGGTGGTTTGAAAAAACCCAAATTCCCATTCAAGTTCAACTCAACATGGTTAAAATATGCAACCTACATTAAAATGGTAATAGATTATTGGAAGTCCCACCCTCCTACAGTAGGTGTGAATATAGCAGAAGGTTTCGCCCATAATCTAAGCGAGCTGAAGAGATTATTAAAAAGTTGGGCACATAGCAAGAGACTATTGGATGAACAAACCCTAAGGGACATTGAAGCTAAGATTTATTCTATGGAGGATGAGTAAGGACGGGGATACACAACTCCTGAATAGAAGGAGAAACTCACATCCTTAGTAGCACAGAGAAGTAAAATTCTAAAGGACAAGGAAGAATCTTGGACGCTGAGAAGTAGAGTCATTTAGCTGCTCAAAGGTGATGATAACACAAAATTCTTCCACATGTTTGCAAATGGGCGAAAAGTAATTAAAACCATTTGGCATCTGACAAATATGTAGGGAATCAGAGTGAATACTTTTAAGCAATTAGCCTCCCTGGGCATAAATCACTACAAGTAACTTTGCAAAGCTCCACCCAATGCAACACTGGCTAAAATCATCAGAGTGGCTCAATTATTTCCCCGGTTCGTGGATCAAGAGGATATAATGGAACTCAACAAGGAGGTCACTATGGGGGAGCTCGAGGCCACTTTGAAATGGTTCAAGCGAGACAAGAGCCTAGGACCAGATGGCTAACCGGTTGAGTTCTACACTGCTTTCTTTGAACTTCTTGGTGGTGATCTTCTCAAGGTCATTGAAGATGGTCAAATCACTCGGAGGATGTATGAGGCCTTCAACACCACATTCATTGCACTCATCCCTAAATATGAGAATCCTGACTCTTTTGATGACTTCCCCCCCATCTCCCTCTGTAAAAGTATATATAAAATAATTACCAAGATCATAGCTAATTGCCTTTGCCCCATATTATCCTCTCATATCTCCTTAGAACAATTCGCCTTCCTCTGGGACCGACAAATTCATGAAGCTGATGGAACTGCACAAGAGGTGATGCACTCTATACAGATGAAGAAATTGAAAGGTATGATCCTCATGTTAGACCTATCAAAATCTTTCAATCGTGCAAGTTGGTTATATATCAGAATGCTCTTAACACATCTTGGTTTTCCCATAGAATTTATACATTGGATCATGTGTTGCATAATAAATATAACTTTCAGTGTACTTATCAATGGATTGGCATCACCCTTCTTTCATTCAGAAAGAGGCCTTAGGCAGGGATGCCCTCTGTCCCCCCTTTTATGTTTACTCATTATGGAGGGTCTCAACAGACTTATAAGGGAAGAACACAAGATGTGAAGACTACAAGGAATTAGGATCATAGACAGATGCATACTGACCCATATTCTCTTTGTAGATTATGTGTTGATTTTCCTCAACGGAGGCATTGGGGATCCGACTGACTTACATAACACCATCGCAATATTTTGAACTACTATAGGTATGGAAATCAACAGTCCATATTCCACTCTAACAACTTCAAGATGCACACCTCATGAGATACAATTCACACTCCACAGATTCCCATTCACTCTTCTACAGATGGAGGATGGTCTTAGATACCTGGGGTATACATTGAAACCACTTGGATACAAGATAGCAGATTGGACATGGTTAATCTCTAAGCTAGAGAGAAGACTCACTATCTGGCACCACAAGCACCTCTCTAGAGCAGGCTGACTAGTTCTCATTAAAGTTTTACTTGAAGCTACTCCTATATATTGGATGTCTCTGGCATGGATCCCTCAGGGTATACTCTCTAGAATACAAAACCTCTGTTGTAGGTTCCTTTGGAAAGGAAAATAGTCAGGGAGAATTTTTGCCTGGGCCAGATGGGAGTTGCTTGCACTCCCAAAGAAATGGAGTGGATGGGGAATTAAAAGGCTGGATGATTTCTCGTTTATAATGGTGGCCAAGCTAGGTTGGAAACTGGTTACCACCAACAACTTATGGACAAGAGTGGCTTTTTTGAAATATATATCTCCTCTAAATATGATGGACTGGATCCGCCGACCAAGCTGGAACAAGACTTGGATATCAATCATATGGAAAGCTATGATAAAAGCCATGCCTATTATCCAAGATGGGATCACATGGAAAATACAGTCTGGTACATTTGTTTGCATTGGATTAGATCCATGTATTGGTTGCGGTAACACTCACAGGCTTCCACAGGATCTTATGCTACACCTGAACAATTGAGGCATCATACATATCAATCACATTGCGGACCCAGAGCACACCACCATATTTCATCAAGCATGTAAGACTTCTCAGAGCCTCAGATTTGGCATCAACAATGGGGGGAATACATAGCTGCACTAACAGAATTGCACACTAGGATTATTGAGGGCGGAGACGAGATCATATGGGAACAAGTAAAAAATGGTTTATACTTCCCTAAGGAAGGATACCTCTGTATTGTTGCTGCCCATCGACCCCTAGTTGTTGAAAATTGGTGGAAACACCTGTGGAAATTAAAGGCACCTCCTAGAACAAGATTATTCATGTGGATAGTACTGAAGAATAAGGCACCCACGGGAGATAATCTGAACAAGAGAACCCAACATGGACCATCCTGGTGTTGCATTTGCAAGAACATTTATGAAACTATATATCATCTCTTCTTACCTGTCTGGTCATAGTGGACCTTTGGAACACCACCCTTATGGCCATCAATTCCCACTGTAAATGGAAAGGCATAACTGTTTTAGATGCTTGGATATCATGGTGGACTATAGTGACCCCAACCAAAGATAGGAATCTACCCCTTCTCACTTGTTGGGTGATCTGGATTGCATGTAACCATTATATCTTCCATGACACCATCCCTTACTAGCCCTCCATTATTGCCCACATTCTGGCAGACTATAATTCCATACCTGATGATGATGCTGCTCCACCCTCTAGGAACATAGTCCCCAAGGTCATCAACTGAGAATACCCCTGGGCATATTTTGATGGCTCTGAACATGATGCAGGATGTTTGGGGGGGTGCTATACTATAACTTTCTGACTCCCATTACTATAAAATACAAATGGGTCTGGGAAGGGGTACCAACAATTATGCAGAGCTGATCACTCTAAAACACCTCCTACACTATGCCTTGGAAAAACATTGCAGGAATATTCAAATCTTTGGGGACTCCAATAGTGTTTGCAACTAGATAAACAATACAACAAACCGTTATGCATATTCACTGAGACCTATTTTGGAAGAGGCACATAGACTCATTACATATTTTGACCTCTTTTTTTGCCTCCATATCTACAGGGAGCGCAATCAAACTGCCGATCAGCTATCCAAGGAAGCTACAAACCGGCCTTGTGGCACATGGTTGATCCTGGAGAAGAGGGACGATGTCCATTATAAGTACTACCACCATCCATACATGGATTATATAGCATAACTGGCTTAGGAGGAGCCTGTTTCTCATGTTTATAGTTTTTTTTTTAAATTATTAGCATTATGTATTTTGTACACTAGCTATATATACATGACAGACATATGTACTCTCTCGAGGAGTTTTTTGATCTCTTTTTGAACAATTCAGAAGACATATCCTCCTTGCATGGATAACATTGATATTTTTTTATACTTTCTTTTTTGATAGGAAAACAACCTCACATACAACATATGCGAACTGCATCTACAATATGTAATTTTCTTATATTAATGAAAATTATGATTTTTCCAAGGGGAAAAAAAGAAGATTTAGTAGACCCTGTCAACACATGGAAGAAATTCATCAACCATGTTGAAAATAATTTTATCCACGCTAACACACAAAATAATAGTATAAGAAATAAAAACATTTAAAACAATAGAAATATGAAACTAAGAAAAACCATAATAATGAATTATATTTATTAATGGTTTGACTTGGAAACATGGAAGAAAAAAAGTTACATGTTTTGAATTATATTAGTGGTTTATCTCCTTATATCAAATAATAGGGGGAATTTATTACTATTGATTGTTTTTAAAAATCACTGCACTACATTATCAAGTTTGAGGTGAAATTTAAAGGGAAAGGACACTTCATGACCAAATATATTAACTGACCATTGCATTGGAAATCTTAGTAGATTTTTAGACTTAACAAGATAAAACAATCTACCCAATAAACTAATCAACATAAAGGAGACATGGAAAGAATCCTTTTAAGAAAGGTAATTCCAAAGAAAGTGCAATGACAAACCTCGTACAGGAAAATTGTGCAATTACCATGGTTTAGCCAGACATGATAGATCTAAATCAATGCTTGAAATACATTCTTGGCACATATGTATACTTATGGCATAATTTCATCCATACATTAGATTGATGATAGATGAAAATTAGCTATCATGTACTATGATCAAGAAGCTTCAAAATTGTTATCATCCTAAACAACCTTCACAAACTTGATTGACACGATGAAGAGGAAGTAGGAAGATTATTTCATACAATCTAATTGGTTTAAATTAAACAATCTCAGAATATAATCAACCCTGCTTTAAAAATTCATGTTGTTTATGATTAAACCTCAACATTCTGAGAATATCACAATAACCAATATATTGTCCATCAACTACCACTCTTAACTACAATAGAAACATGAAGGAGGTCTTGAAGAATATAAAGGTATATTCAAAGGTCCAATTGGAATACCACTATATTGATAGGTAAAACTCTCCATAGATATATTTCCAGGTTCTTTATTGCCCAATGCATCCATTTACAGAAAGTCTGCATTATAGAACGAATAAATCCATAGACAAGTTTAATAATATATAGGAAAAATACAACCTAGTTCTTCTTCTTGTGGTACTACAATTGTCTTAGCTCCTAAGAAAGATGGAAGATAGTGTATGTGCATCCACTAAAAGGATCTCATCAATATTTTAATAAATAATAAGTATCATATTTCTACACTAGATGATCTACTTGATTGTTTATATGATTTTAACTTCTTTACCAAACTAGACCTTAAGTTGAGATATCATCTAAATTGTTATAAATTCATGGTATGTTAAGAACATTGCTGTTAAAACCAAGGAAGGCTTCTTTGAAGGGCTAATCATCTTTTTTCGATTAACAAATTCACTTGCTACCTTCATGAGGGGTATGGGTTAGGTTTGTCAACCTTTTTTAGATAAATGTGGAATTGTTTACTTAGATTACATATTGATTTATAATAGATCATTGGAATATAATTTGAATCAATTTTAAAAATTGTTTAACACACTTAGACAATAAAAACTTGCATAAACTAGAGAAGTGTTATTTTTCTATAAAGAGTATTAAGTATCTAGATTACGGTCTTGACTTTGCATGCATTCTATTCAAACTATAAAATATTGAAGTTATCAATGATTAGCTCATTCCTAGAGATGTTCATGAGCTAAGGGTTCCCATGGTTTAGCAATTTTTTAGTCCAAATTTGTGATGGGATTCAACCACATTGCCTAGTAAATGAATTTATTTATGAAAGGAGGAAGAAAGAAAACATATAAATAGATAGTAGAATAACAACAAGATTTTAACTAGAATAAGGATAATATTTGCACAACACTTATGCTCACTCTCCCTTATTTACATCAACCATTTGAATATAAACTAACAAATCAAACTATGTTATGGGCATTTTGATCACTCAATTTTCACCCAATGTCTTCCATTCATAAACATTCTATGACATTATTTGTAGGTATTCAACTTATGAATGTGAACTATATGTCATTATGCAAACATTTAAACAATAAAGACCCTAAATTGTAAGAAAATAAACAATAATTTATATAGACCACAAGTCTTTACAATTCATTCCTTTGTAGTCTTACGTGTAGATGACATGGTAACTCGATTTGATTAGTTACCTACAAAAATTTAGTTGGTAATTAAACATAGGAAAATCAAAGCCAATGTAGTAGTTGATTGCCTTAGTTAATGTATAGTTCACTCCATATATTCTTATATGTGTATGGTTATGAAGTTAATACTTGGACTTGATTATATTAAACTGACATTAATTTCTCATTAGTATATCAACAACTCAAGATGGGTTAGTTGATTTCCATTAACTATCACTTGAAGGGAAATGTCCTCTACAAGTTATAAAACTTTACATACCTCTTGTGATCATTGACACAAACTTGTTTGGGATGCATAATACATCTATATAGTATGACACTTTGGAGTATATAAGACTCTTATAGTACTGCATAAGTATTTCTAGTGGCTTGGATGTCAATGAATGCATCAAGTTGTGCATGGTGTGTGCCATCACCAAGCCACCAAACTAGTATAGGGTTTGTACACACTCTTACCAATTCCATATTGACTATTGATTCTCTATCCATAATGGATATCCTATCACTAAGCACTAAATGATGTAATCAATTTCCTCTACAAGTTATAAAAATTTATGTACCTCTTGTGAGCATTGACATAAACTTGTTTGGGATGCATAATACATGTATATAGTATGCCACTTTGGAGTAGATAAGACTCTTATAGTCTTGTGAAATTATTTATAGTGGCTTGGATGCCAATGAATAAATCAAGTTGTGCATGGTGTGTGCCATCACCAAGCCACCAAACTAGTGATAGGGTTTATACACACTCTTACCAATTCCATATTGACCATTGATTATATCTCCATATTGGATATCCTATCACTAAGAACTAAATGATGCAATCATGGTAATAGTAAATTGATTCTAATAAATGGTTATCCTCATACCTTGAAAGAAGGCGACAACTACCTAACAATTAGCACAACCTTTCTTCAAACATGTCTAGAAACATTACGACCCTCTTACTACAACCATCACTAGTTGTGACTCTAGAATTATAAACGTATTTTCATAGACACCCTAACATAACTACCCATGTAAAATTCTTTCTATATTCATAAATATGGATAGACCAAGGTTATAAATCACATTGTGGTATGATTTATTCTTAGGTATGACCAAAACCATTGAAGAATGTGATATAAGAGTCTCATTTACATACAACATAACTACAACTCATATTAACACAATTCCATAGATAAGGGTCCTTTTGAAATCTTCTATGGATTTCAATTCTCATTTCCTATCAACTTTGACCCACAATTTATACTAACAAATACCATGGATAGTGAGGAATTGACAAAACCTCTGAAGTTCAAAGATAATATTGATGAGATTAAAAAGTAGGAAAAAGACATGTTGCAAAGTGTAGAAATTCCTTGTAGATTCAAACTACTAATTGTAATATGCTAAAACAATAGACTTGAATCTACTCTACTCATTAGTGGAAGCAATTAAATGATCATGAAATCACAAATCATACAAGAGAAAGAATTAAATCAACACATTACACAATGATTTCCTGGGGAAATCCATAGCTAAAAACCCTTGCTATTTGTATATTGCATTAGTCAGAAAATATGAGAAGATTACAATGCTTTTCTCAAGCCCAAGCAACCTCTGTATTATCTCTATCTGTCTCACAGCTTCCTAGACTAACTCTAGCCAAAACTTAGCCAATTTCCTAGACTTCTAAGATCCTACTTCCTTGTGTTGTTCAATGAGGAATTATGATCCTATTTAATATGAGTTTTCCTCCATTGGATTGCGCAGTTCCTTTAGGCTCTTCCCCTAATTGCATGCCCTATATATACAATTCAAATAATTTTACAAGTGATAGTACATTGTCCCTGAAATCGAATATAAAATAGGTCTTTCTCATATCTGACATGCATGATTTATTTATGAGTGAAACATTAGTTTAGTGGTTGATCACTTTAGGCAACACCACACTCCACTTCAGGAAACACCACACTACTAGACATCCCTCTAGTTCCTCCAATAGTTGGAACTAGTTTAACTGACTTTAACTCTGTTAGACTGAATTAATTAATTACAACTCAAAATAAACTCAACCAGGGCTCCTATAATGTAGGAGACACTCTACATGACTCTATTTAGATTCCCAACTCAAATTAACTGAGCCAAATGAGTCAAATTAACTTAGTTAACTAATATAAGTTTTCATGAGATGTGGAATTACAACTTTCTTCCCAATTTAATTCAAGGACAAATTAAATCAGGATCTTTCTTGATGCTATTTTTAATATTTCTTGTTGATATTTTCAACACTCCCTCTCAACAAGAAAGGGATTCATATATATCCAAATACAATACCTTTGGAATGTTTTGCATGCAATTCTTCTCATTGTTGTTGTTGCAACATCTGCAACTGAAAAGTATTCAAAAAATAAAAATAAAAAACAATCACTGAATCAATTTGCAACTGTCTACTTGGAAAATCATGATGTTGTTGACTTTGCTACTGAGCCTCCTATTCTGCTGTCCACACTTCTCTACAGTCCTCAATATCTAACTAACAATGATCCTCCTACTAAAAAATATTGTGGTCCCCCATAGCAAGTCCATGAGACAAAAATTGATGTAGGAGCATCTGGACTTAGCCAACAATGTGAAAGTTTGTTCACATGTTGTGGCTAAACAAGTTGAATTCCATTGACCCGATTGGTTAAAAGTCAGTTTTACTGAGAGGGTTGGATCTCTCAAGAAATGAATTGTATTTCATTATTGTAATAGTTAGAAATTGTCTTATTTTAGGTTCAAAGATAAGTTGTTAGCATAGGTGTGTAGTAGAGCTAGGAATTAGAGATTTGTTGTTAGATTGATTAAAAATAGGGATTGAGTTGTTAGGCATAGAATAGAGTGATATTCGACTGATAAAAAGAAGGGAAAAAATATAATGAAGGGGATTTGAGTGGAGCGAGAGAAAGAATAGTGTGTGTATTGTATTTTGAAATAAAGGTATTTTATTGGATCAATTCATTGGACAAATATTTTGACTATGAAGAGGAAGTTGGCGACAAAGAGAAGGTGAAATTTGCAGTTACCAGACTGAAGGGTCATGCAGCTATTTGGTGGGATGAATTAAAAAAATCCAGAACGAGGAAAGGAAAGTCCAAGATCAAGCAATGGGACAAAATGGTGAGTAAAATGAAAGCCAAATTTATGCCTAAATATTATCAGTTAAATCTTTTCAAACAATTGCAAAATTTAAGGCAAAAAGGAATGTCAGTTAAGGAATACACAAAAGAGTTTTATAGATTGATTATTAGAGCAGGACATGTAGAAGATGACATGGAGAAGGTAGCTAGATATATTAATGGCTTAAGGTACGACATTCAGGATGAGATCAGCTTGTTGAGTCTAAAGACTATTGAAGATGCCTATCAAGCAGGTTTGAAGGCAGAAGAGAAGATGTTGAGAAAACAGAATCAGAGGAATAGAGGAAGAAGCTCAGTAAGAGGTAGAGGAACTACCAAACCAAGGGGACAACAGCATCAGCATGAAGCAAGAAGCTCAAGTAGCAGACCACCACAGAGGGGAGAATTTAATAGAGGAAGATTTTCACCTAGAGGAAGAGGCCGAGGAAGAGATGTTCGGTGTTACACATGTGGAGAATGGGGACATGTGTCATGGGACTATCCTTATAATAAACCAAGAAATCAGAGGAATGTGAATAAGGCAATGCCAGAACCACCTCGACTTATGGAAAAGGAAGAATCCCTTGAAGTAGGAGAATCCCTGTTATTGAGGAGGACCTTGCTTAAGGCAGAGAAGGAGATTGAAGAACCAATGCAAAAAAAGAATTTATTTAGAACTACCTGTAAATCAAAAGGTAAGTGTTGTAAAGTACTAATTGACAGTAAAACATTTTTCTTGCAGAATGATAGCCTGTTCATCAGAACTTGTTGCATTCCCCTCACAGGCTGTTCTTCGAGACTTGGTCTAGTTGCAGGCTGAGTAGCTCTGTTACAAAGAATTTTGTCACTGTCCCTATACTCCCCATTCCATGATCCTGGATGACCTCTACAGTGAACCCTACATGCTTTCCCTTCATGAAGAAACTCCCATTGTTTCCCTCTTCATGAGTAGAACAATTCCCTTTTGCATCATTTCCCAAAAATCTTCTGTTTTTCCTAGTTTACAAGACTGGCGCTAATGACCCGTGTCTTCCTCGCACCATATGTATGGTTTAAAACTATCTATAGCACCGAATAAAGTGAATGAGCCTTTTTGCAGTCGTGTCGATCCTCTTTTGGAAAGCTTTTTAAATAAGGAGCCGAAGCTTCTAGCTCTAGAAGCTTCATAACGGAAGTCTGGTAAATGGTTAGGTCGGATGGAGTTGAGGAGGTCAGTTTGGGATCCTTTCCCCTATTAGGATGGAACTACCTCAAGAGATAAGACCTTCTCCCATGAGAAGAGGAACCATATCCCTTCCATCCATGCTATATAAACCTCCCTTTTTCCCAAGCACAAGCTAGTTCTAATTAGGCTCTGGTTGAAGTTTTGATTTTGGAGTAATCAACAAGTTATTCATAGTTGTAGCTCTCTAGTTGTGTGTGAGGGAGAAGTGTGAATTTGGTTTAGTGTGAAGAATAAAGGGAAGAGCCCTAAAATTAACATTGTTGAGGCCATCATGGAATGCTAACAAAAGTGTGTGGAAACCCGGATTTGTTGGAGGAGAACAACAACGTCAAGACAACGGTTGTAATCTTTTCTTGATTTAATATATATGCAACTATCGATTGATTTCCTACATAATATGTGTTGGGTGTGGAGCCTGATTATCTTCTATAGTACCGACATATTGGACCCCAGTTCAAAATGGGGCGGCAACGCCGCCCGTAAAATAATCGCTGCCGTGGGGGGTCCAGGGGGGGGCAGCAGCGACTTTTGGGAGCCCCTCCCTGGCAGGGGGTTTCGGGGGCAGCGCCCCCGAAGCTAAAAACAACTGTAAAATTGCCTTGTAAAAGTATAGTAATTTCTAGTCAATCTGGGCCATTCATTAGGCGGATGATCTGACGGTAGAACTTATGTTTAGTTTAGGGTTTTTTGCCCTAGAAGGCAACCCCTCTCTTTATATGAGGGCATTGTATTTGAGGCTGTGATATATAGATGTGTATTCGGTGAGCGAGAAATATAGAGGTGAGACTGTGAGAGAAAACAGAGGATATTACAGCGGTTTTGCTGTAGGTTGTATCTCTTCATTTTGCTGGATAATAGAAAGGAAGGACTGGCTGTTCGGGGTGGACGTAGCCCAAACTGGGTGAACCACGTATATCTGTGTCTCTCTTGTTTTGTGCGTTTTCTATGTTTATATTTCTGCAATATTTTATGTGTTCCATTGCTCCGTAATATATAATTTTCTAACAACTGGTATCAGAGCCGAAGGTCTATTTGGCTGATAAACTTGCAGGAAAGAAGGGTTCCTGGTTCGAGTGGGAGCAATGGCGGAAGATGGTAAGTTTAGGGTCGAGAAATTTAACGGCCAAAACTTCTCGCTGTGGAAGATGCAGATGGAAGATTATCTGTATCAGAAAGATCTATACCTACCATTGGGCGGAAAAACAAAGATGCCGACGGGTATGAAAGACGAAGAATGGAACCTTCTCGATAGAAAGGCACTCGGAACAATACGGTTGTGCCTTGCTGCGTCAGTCGCCTTCAACATTTCGAAGGAAACCATGACAGAGGGTTTGATGCAGACGTTGTCGAAACTATATGAAAAACCCTCGGCCTCAAACAAGGTATTTCTTATGAAACGGTTATTTAATATGAATATGTCGGAAGGTGGATCTGTTGCAAACCATTTAAATGATTTTAATACAGTTACAAGTCAGTTAAGTTCTGTAGGGGTAAACTTTGATGATGAAGTTAGAGCTCTGTTATTCTTGTGCTCATTACCAGAAAGTTGGAATGGTTTGGTAATGGCCATTAGTAACTCCGTTTCTGGATCTAGTACTTTAAAGTTTGATGATGTTGTCGGTGCTATCCTTAGCGAGGAAATGCGACGGAAAAGCTCCGGTGAGACATCGGGAAATGCTTTGAGTGCAGAGTCTAGAGGAAGAAAAATGGAAAGAGGAAAGAGCTCAGGATATCGCAGTAAATCAAGGAAAGGCAGATCCAAGTCCAGATCGGGGATAGTGTGCTGGAAATGTGGAAAGAAAGGACACCTAAAGAAAGACTGTAGATCTCGGAAGGGAAAAGAAGGAGATGCACAGCAAGAAAACAATCATGAAGCAAATGTGACAGGTGAGGTGTTACAAGATGCTTTGATTCTTTCTTTCAAAAATATTACTGATTCCTGGGTGGTAGATTCAGGGGCCTCATTCCATGCCACACCTGAAAAGAAATACTTTTATGACTATGTTCAAGGAGATTTTGGACAAGTTCGTCTGGGTGATGACAAACCCTGTAAAATTGTTGGAATGGGTAAGGTTCTTGTAAAACAGCAGAATGGAAACCAATGGCTACTAAAGGAGGTAAGGCATGTTCCAGATCTAAAGAAAAATCTGATTTCAACAGGGCAGTTAGGCAGTGAAGGTTGTGTGACAACTTTCACAGATAAAGCTTGGAAGGTCACAAAAGGAGCCCTGGTAATAGCAAAAGGTGAAAAGGTTGGTACATTGTATTTATGAAATGGTATTTCTAACTCTGTTAATGCTTTGACTTCCAAAGGAGCAGATGCAGCATTATGGCATCATAGGCTCGGACACATGAGTGAAAAAGGGATGAAGATTCTTCACTCAAGGAATTTGTTGCCAGGTTTGAAGAATGTTGATTTGGATTTCTGTGAGAATTGCATTTATGGAAAACAGAAGAGAGTCAGATTTCTCAGAGTTGGGAAAGAAAAGAAGAATGAAAAATTAGAGCTTGTGCATACAGACGTATGGGGACCTGCTCAGGTATCATCTCTCGGTGGCTCTCGTTATTATGTTACCTTTATTGATGATGCAACTAGGAAAACTTGGATTTATTGTATTAAGAATAAATCTGATGTATTTGATACTTTCAAGAAATGGAAAGCTTTGGTTGAGATTGAGACAGGAAAGAAATTGAAGTGTCTTAGATCAGACAATGGAGGTGAATATTGCAGCAAAGAGTTTGATAGGTACTGTTCAAAGCATGGAATTCGCAGAGAGAAGACAGTTCCAAGAACACCACAAGAAAATGGTGTGTCAGAAAGGATGAACAGAACAATCATGGAGCGTGCAAGGTGCATGAGATTGCATGCAGGATTGCCTTTACAGTTTTGGGCAGATGCTGTAGATACTGCTGTTTATTTAATAAATAGAGGACCTTCAAGTTCCTTGGATGGTGGTGTTCCAGAGGAAGCATGGACAGGGAAAAAGGTAAACTACTCTATTTTAAAACCTTTTGGTTGTGAGGCCTTTGTCCATATTGATAAAGAAAATAGAACAAAGCTTGAGGCAAAGTCAAAGAAATGTACCTTTATTGGATATGGTGTTAATGATTTTGGTTATCGCTTATATGATTATGAAAATCACAAAATCATTAGGAGCAGAGATGTAATATTCAATGAAAAGGTCTTGTATAAGAATCAGTTGCAGGAAAAGAAACAAGAAAAAGAAAACAAGGAATACGCAGTTCTTGATGAAATTACTGAAAAAGTAAAGGTGCCTGAAAATAATAATAATCAACAACCACAACATCAGCAACCATCACAACAACAACAGGCACCCCAAACACCTGAAAGTGGTGTTAGAAGATCTACCAGGACAAGTAGACCTCCTGAACGATACTCTCCTTCATTATATTATTTATTGTTGACTGATTCTGGTGAACCTGAATGTTATGAAGAAGCAATGCAAGTTGAAAGCAAGAAGAAGTGGGAGGTAGCCATGGAAGAAGAGATGGACTCCTTAATGCATAACCAGACTTGGGATTTAGTCAGGTTGCCTGCAGGAAAAACTACATTGAAGAATAAATGGGTTTACAGGCTGAAGGAAGAAGATGGAGGAAAGCAAAGGTACAAAGCTAGACTTGTGGTGAAGGGGTTTGCACAGAAGAAAGGTATTGATTTTGATGAAATATTTTCTCTTGTTGTTAAGATGACTTCAATCAGAACTATTTTAAGTCTTGTAGCAGCTGAAGATTTGCATCTTGAGCAGTTAGATGTAAAGACAGCCTTTCTCCATGGGGATTTGGAGGAAGAGATATATATGCAGCAGCCACAAGGATATGAGGTGAAAGGGAAGGAGAAACTTGTGTGCAGGTTGAAGAAGAGCTTGTATGGTTTAAAACAGGCTCCAAGGCAGTGGTATCTAAAATTTGACAAGTTTATGTCTGAACAAGGTTATACTAGATGTCACTCTGATCATTGTGTTTATCTGAAAAAGCAAAATGATGGCAGCTATATTATATTGTTATTGTATGTAGATGACATGCTTGTTGCAGGATCTAACATGCAGGAAATAAATGTGCTCAAAAGAAAATTGGCAAATTCATTTGCAATGAAGGATTTGGGTGCTGCAAAACAAATCCTTGGTATGAGAATAACTAGAGACAGGAAAAATAGAAAATTAACATTGTCTCAGAATGAGTACATACAAAAGGTGTTGAAAAGATTTAACATGCAAAATGCAAAACTAGTTAGTACACCTTTTGCTAGCCATTTCAAACTTAGCAAAGAAATGTGCCCAAAGACCCAAGAAGACATGGATTATATGTCTAAAGTTCCATATGCATCAGCAGTTGGATGTTTAATGTATGCAATGGTCTGCACAAGGCCTGATATTGCACATGCAGTGGGAGTTGTAAGCAGGTACATGAACAATCCAGGAAAGGAACATTGGATGGCAGTGAAATGGATTCTCAGATATTTGAGAGGTACCACAAATCAGGCATTATGCTTTGGTGGTTCAAACATATCCCTACAAGGATATGTTGATGCAGATATGGCAGGTGACAGAGATAATAGGAGGAGCACTACAGGATATGTATTTACTGTCGGAGGAACAGCTGTCAGTTGGGTTTCAAAAATCCAAAGTGTTGTTGCACTCTCAACAACAGAAGTAGAGTATGTTGCTGCTACAGAGGCTAGTAAAGAAATGATTTGGTTACAAAGGTTTATGGGTGAATTGGGTAAGGAGCATGATATGGGCACATTATACAGTGATAGTCAAAGTGCCATTCATCTTGCAAAGAAATCAGCATTTCATTCCAGGACAAAACACATACAGCTCAAGTACCATTTCATACGATCAGTGTTGGAAGATGGAGAGTTGAAGCTGGAAAAGATACACACTAGCCAGAACCCTGCAGATATGCTAACAAAAGTTGTAACCAGGGAGAAACTGAGAATATGCTCAGTTTCAGTTGGTCTTCAAGGATGACGATGAAGATGAGAAACAGCCAGGTCCAAAGAGGAGTCATTGTCCAGCAAATGGAGCAGCGGTGGAGTTGCTACAATCAGTCTCCAAGTGGGAGATTGTTGGGTGTGGAGCCTGATTATCTTCTATAGTACCGACATATTGGACCCCAGTTCAAAATGGGGCGGCAACGCCGCCCGTAAAATAATCGCTGCCGTGGGGGGTCCAGCTGCAGCGCCCCCGAAGCTAAAAACAGCTGTAAAATTGCCTTGTAAAAGTATAGTAATTTCTAGTCAATCTGGGCCGTTCATTAGGCGGATGATCTGACGGTAGAACTTATGTTTAGTTTAGGGTTTTTTGCCCTAGAAGGCAACCCCTCTCTTTATATGAGGGCATTGTATTTGAGGCTGTGATATATAGATGTGTATTCGGTGAGCGAGAAATATAGAGGTGAGACTGTGAGAGAAAACAGAGGATATTACAGCGGTTTTGCTGTAGGTTGTATCTCTTCATTTTGCTGGATAATAGAAAGGAAGGACTGGCTGTTCGGGGTGGACGTAGCCCAAACTGGGTGAACCACGTATATCTGTGTCTCTCTTGTTTTGTGCGTTTTCTGTGTTTATATTTCTGCAATATTTTATGTGTTCCATTGCTCCGTAATATATAATTTTCTAACAATATGTCATCTCACATGTTTATGGCTTAATGTTTCTTGACTTCTTAAGTAGGTTGAATACAAATTTTCTATTATCACGGTTGTTGTTTACTTGTTTCAGGTGCTCGAAGAAGGAAATGGGAGATAGCTGGAGCGAGGAAGCAAGGTCAACACTAAACAGGATAAGCGTACTAAGAGGTAGGCCCTCTTATTTGGTTCTAACCTAAGGAAATCTTCTATAGAATGTCTTGTTTGTGGCTAGACCCACTCTCGGGCTAGAGGAATTGTTTATGCTCGCACTTAGAATTTTACTTCACCACAAATTGGTGACTCCACTAGGAATACCAATCCTTCTGTTTAATTGCTTGAAATTTAATGGTTTTGTGTGAAATTTTGTAGTTTTGCCATTTCCCTTTAGTTATGTTTGCTTTTCTTTGTTTACTGCTATGGGTTTGAAATTCACAGTAGCAAGTCTGGTCTGAAATTTTGAAAATTTTTATTTTTTTCCATGCATCCTCGCTCAACATGCTTATTTTGCTGACAGTCACGCCGACCAGCACGATATGCTTAGAAACAGTCGCACTGACCCCTTATGGCACTTGTTTTCAGTTAGGCAGTCACACCGATGCCTGTAGGTGAAGATTAGGGTTCACCCCAGATCTTGGCCAATGTGTCTTGCTCTCTTGATTTCTGCCTTGTGGCTAGTTTAGACTATGTTCTCCCTAACTGGAAAGTTGCATTTCACTTGGTTTATTTTCTTATTGACTTGCCTTCTTTTTGCTTGAGTTCTTGGGTCATTGGATGGTTTGTGGCCCTAGGGAATCTAGGTTGTCATCCATTCAGCTGATTGTAAACTCAGTGAGTCAAGCTGTTGATGAATTTGCTCATTGCATTTCATTTATAGCCCTCTTACTACTTTGGTCTCTATCACACAAGTTTGAAAAGTTTTGTTTGCTTGTTTAAACATCTCTTTTCCAGCATAGCTCACATTGCTTGTCTTTTTTTTGGTAGATTCATTGCTTCATTAGTTCGAAAGAGATTTTCTTTTGTGCCTTTTCATTTGCTTGAAAATTTATTGTCTCGAAAACTTTTTTCGTTGAAGTGTTTTATGAGAAATTCATTTTGTCATTTCATGAAAAGTACATAACTCTGGTTACTGCGTCGATATGTTATGTTACTTAGTATCATCAAAGACTAAGAGTCACATTTGCATTTAAAAAATAAAATAATTCTCTTTACTTTTGAAAGGACTGTTTGAAGTGCACTTAATAGAAACAATAGGAATTTGAATGAGTTTTTCATTAGTTTATTTTTTCAAAAAGTGAAGTAGTGAAAAATCATTTTGATTTTGGTTGCTTTATTGTTTGCATTTGATTGTGTTTTCTACCTTCTCTAGTGTAGACAATTCATTGAATTAAAAGGGTCTTGTCTCATTTAGATGCATTTAGGACTTTTTGAGGCACATCGCTATGCCCAGAAAATCGAGACATAATTCAAGATAAAATTTAAAATGAACTCAATTAACCTAAGGCACATTTGAAACCTAACGATCAAATCTAGAAGGTCGAGGCTAGAGACGTGTTCTAGTGTCTTTAAACCTAGCATTTGCTGTTAGCTTCGGCACTAGACAATGCTAGTACGGACTTGTGCTCCCCGTACCATTGATATATAAAGGGAGACCCCTCTAGGATGCAATCCTTTATCCATAGGAAGCAAAGTATTTCACCTTGCAAAATTGATACACCGAACACAACATTCGGGGAGATTTCCTGGCTGTACTTCTCGGTTCACCGAGAGGTATTCTGCAGTTCACGGTTGCTTGGTAATCCTTTTTATCTAGATCATCTGGAGTAGTCTTTTGATCTTTTTGACTCATTAAACTTAAAAGATCATTCGAGCACTTGTCCTTTCAAGCTCGTTTCCAATCGAAAGTGATAGAGTCATATTTGCTTCTTTCTGGACTATTAAAACATGAATGAGCACCAATTCATTTATGTGTCTTAAAAAATTGTTGCCCACCATCTTATAACATCATGTTAGTCTTTTCTAGACCAAATCGTGAGTATTCCTTTAAGTACATTTTAAAACCTTGAAATTTATCTCTCTTTTCCTGTTAACTGAGACGAGGTCATCGTGGCTGAACCATCTGGTTCAGCTAGCTCCTCTTCCACTCCTCTATCTGAAATATTGTATGAGGAGCCATTTCCTAAATTACCAGAGTCACGCAAGGACCAAGTTGTTGAACTCGAAATCATTCTGAGTATTCAACCTTTGTCATATCATCCTCCACATAGTTCAGATACTAGGTCACCCTCTGATATTGGCCTGAAATCTTCGGACAATCTCGTCCAGACTCCTAAGAGTTCGCTGACTACTTAAGGTCAGCTTGGAATGGTTATATATCCTATGAATCCTTTGTTCGACCCTGTTGTGATATCACTGCAACGTCCATATAATCCATATGATCAGCGGCCGTTCCTTTGGAATTATCCCCTCATACATCTTCAGTTGTTCGTCGTCTCTTGTTTCCACCTATGGAACCCAAAGGTGAAGCTCCAGTTAGCTCTCCGAATCAATCGAAAGTTTCTACTCCACACACTATCAAAGAGGAAGAGCATCAATTTCATCCTGAAGATTTCTCCTACACGGGGAGCATTCCCATCATTGTGTATTGGGATTTTCCACCTAATTATGTGACTTTAGCACAGTTGGTCTCAGGTACACCTAGTGCCTCATCACTTTATCTCAACCCTATTTGGGCATTTAGCGCTATGCCTAACACAGGTCCGTTCATTTAGAGCCTGACCTTCCAACAACCAGTAATTCTTGTTGTTACTTTAGTCCCGATGCAACCCACCATTCTGAACCCTCTTGTCTCATCCATCCAAGTCACTCGTCCGATTCAACTGACGGTCTCGAGACATGTTGCTGTCGGTTCTAAAACCCCTCCAGTAAGTGGACAAGTTGTACCACCACCTAGGGGTTAGAATATGAATGTTTCTATGGTGTCAGGAACAACTAATGTGAGTAGCTCACAGGCTCACATGGTTGGGATGAACCAACCTTCTTCTGGTGCTATCCAAAACCTTGCTAGTCCTGTTGGCTCGAGTAATGTCCAGTACCAATAGGTCCAAAATCCCATTGGTCCATCTGGGTCAAGGAATTTCTAGTATCAGCAGCCCTATGAGGCTCAGGTACCAAGCTCCTTATGTTCCATATGGTTCTCAAGGAATGGTCAATCCGCCTTATGTCCTTCAGCCTGGACAGTATGTTCAACTTGGTCCGTCCACATTTCCTAGTGGCTATGGCTAGATACGGTTCAGAAATTTTCAAGGTCTTAATCCGGGAACTGTTCAATTGCCCTTGCAGCAGCAAGGATAGCCTTTGCAGCAACAAGGGCAACCTTTGTCGCAACAAGGGTCGTCCGCACAATAGTAGGGGCAGATGATGTCGCAACAAGGACAACTACAACAATCGTAGGGGCAACCCTCGCAACAGTTACAACAAACCATGTAGCCGCAGATGTAGTATGCTCAACAAACCTCCCAGCCTATGGCTTCACAAGGCCAACCTCTGCAGCTGTAGGGACAGACCTTGCAGCCGCAGGGTCAAACCTTGCAACAATAGAGCCAACTCGAGCAACAAAAACCCTTATATACGTATCAACAGGGTCAACCCTTATAAGGACAAGGTCAGGGTCAAGTCCTGCAGCAGAAGGCCCACAATCCTAATGTCCAAGGGCAATAGGTTCAGAATCCTTTTGTCCAAGGGTCCCAGGTCCAAAATCCCTATGTCCAAGGGCAACAAGTGAAAAATCCTTATGTCCAAGGGTAGCAAGTACAAAATCCTCTTGTTTAGGGACAACAGGTTCAAAACTCGTACGTCAAGGGACAACAAGTGCAATATCCATATGTCCAAGGCCAATAGGATCAACAACCTTTTAATCCATATGTTGCTTATCGGAAACCTATGGTCAGACAATTTCAAGGCTTTCAAGGTCAAAATCCTCCCTACGGGCAAGGTAACCTATAGTCGAGGAAAAATCAAACGCCATATGGACAAAACCCTTCACTATGGGGACAAAATCCTTACCAACAAGGATGGGCTCCTCAAGTTGGACCCACTTACCGACCTCCAATGCCTTTCAATACTCAATTTCTGTTCTTGGCTATACTAGAGTTCCCAGATGTGTCTCGACTCACGAATGATCCAATTCTTCATTTGCCATATTGGCCTCTGGTCTCGTTCAAGATCTTGAGCGATTGTTTGAAGTTCGATGGGAAAGAAAAAGAAGATCCTCAAGCCCATGTGATGACATATCACCTCTGGTGCTCCTCGAATTCCTATGTTGATGATTCTACTCATCTCCGTATTTTCCAACGAAACCTTACCGGTGTTGCAGCCAAGTGGTACATCGAGCTGCCTCGAAGTACTTATCATGACTTCAACTCTTTAGCCATGGATTTCCTCACGCATTTCTAGTTTCCGGTTCGCTCTGAAACTGGCACCTATTTGCTTATGTCGCTCAAGCAAGATACTGCGACACACATTTCCGATCACATCCATGAATGGAGAAGTAAACTTCGCCTGATCAAATTCAAGATTTCTGATCAGTTGCTAACCGAATGGTTTACCAAGTCATTCGTCTCTCCAATTTTCTCGCAATATAGCTATGGGTGGACGCGTTAGCGAAGAACAAGCCATTGCTCATGCCCAGTACTTAGATCTCATTTATTCTCAGTCTGTCACTTTGTATGAGTTTTTACTCGATTCTCTGAGGCCATCATCTGATCCAACAACATCGAAGTCACATGATACACCACCTGTTGATGGAGTAATTGGTTCAGTGTCCCAAACCCCTATGAAATCTTCTTCCAAACAGAAGTCGGTCTCAAACAATGCTTCCAATAGTCCCTCCCAAAATTCACCTGGCCTTGGTAAAAACCTCACAGGTCCACGCTGTTCAGTCTACCACAATGAACAAATCCTCGAAAGGTACAAAGAAAGGCAAAGGCAAGGGTAAAGCCGATGCCCTAAAACAGGGTCCTCCTAAGTTGTCTGCTGGTGATTCTTCACAATGGAAGCCTAAGTATCCATCCCTTATTTGTGAGGAGGATCACGATACTAAGGATTGTCCTTGATGTTCTGAAGTTAGTCGTTTGCTCAAAGTGACCCCAACTGTCCTGAAAGAGTCGTTTCCATCTCAACATACTCAAATGGTAGACTAGCCTCAATCGTCTGCTTCCTCAAGATCACAAGTGTTCATGATGAGTATGCCTATTAATGTGGCTACTAGATCAAAAGATTATCAAACTCCTACCCCGACAACAGGGAAAGAGAAAGAAGTTACCCCTTCTTCTTTTTCCCGGTCTAGTTCTAGCCCTCTTCATATCAAGCGCACTATTAACCCTGATTTTTCCATTCGACCACCTTCTTGAGGTGTGCTAATGAAGTCCTCGTACAATCCCAACGCTCGATCCTCTTAACACTAAAATATTGTTGAGGATTTGGCTCAGGCACCTTCAACTATGTCTACTCTCGAGGTACTCCAAAGTTGTCTGTCTCAGTGGAAATCATTACTGTTGGCTATTGGAGGTATTTATTCCACTGATTCTAATTTGATATGTTTTGATCTAGAGAACCACATTCCGTGACTACCTCATTAGATTTCCTTTCTCATTCAGGTAATCATCAATGAGAAAACCATTCATACGACCATCATCGATGAAGGTGCTTCTACCTACATCATGTTAGTTGCTTGCTAGAAGGAAATTGGTTCTCCTACTTTGAACTAGTCCCCTAACATGTTGGAAGCTCTAGACGGGCACGATTTGTGACCATTTGGTGTCTTACCTAGCCTTGCCATTACTTTGGAGGGAAAGACAGTACACGTCGAGGTGGAGATTTTTGACGTTAATATCAATTATAATCTTCTAATCAAACGGAGCTGGACCCATGCCATGCCTTCTGTAGCCTCCTCCTTGTTCTGTGTGATTCGTTTTCCCCATCAAGGGAAGATAGTCACAGTCAACTAACTGTCCTTCTTTGCCTCTTCCTCTTCAGATGGTAATGTTTCATATGTCAAGCACACCGATGCTCCTTATGAGAGTGTGGGGGCAAGACTTTTTAAAGATTCTGCTTTGATGGGAATTTTTCCACTCCCACCTCCTCATGTTGCCTCTGTCAACATGATCTCGATCAAATCTCATCCTTGGGTCATACTTTCACTGGATCTTGTTGCTACCTAGGGCGAGGTTATGCCACTTAGTCCCATCGAAATCAATTATGTGGAAATTGTTTTGGCCTCAAGTTCTGTATCCTCTGATTTTCCTGTTCGAGGACATCTCTCAATACATATTCTCAATCCCCATGGATTGGTGCTTCAGAATCTCCTGATCCCTTAGTCGAGAATTTTCTTGCTGATGAGAGTATCATGGAAGTGATGTCTCTGGAGGAACCACCTTGGAACGATACTCATCATCGTTCCTCATTCTTGCCTAGCCCGGTGGTCATGTTTACTTGTCTCGAAGAGTTCTCTTCTCAGTTCCCTTCCCTACTGCTTTAGGCATTGATTATGACTGATGAAGTATGATCAGAAGGAAATTTGGGTAACATTACCCAAATGATGCTAATTGATAGTTCTGTCAAGCCTGGTGTCATTGAAAATGTCTATATCGGGGTAACTTGTTCGCCAGATGAGAACAAGCTCTATACTTGTATGTTCCAAGAATTCCATGATGTGTTTGCGCCGTCATATGAGGAAATGCTTGGCATTGATCCTAGCATCGTCATGCAAAAAATACTAACTTATCCTCACGCGAAGCTCATTTCGCTAACGGCTCTGCCCACTGCACCCTAGGAAAGCGGTAGCTATCAAGGGTGAAGTTGAAAAACTTCTCAAAGCTGGGTTTATTTATCCAATCCCTCTCATAGATTGGGTGTCAAATATTGTACCGTTGGCAAAGAAATGAGGCACGATCTGCATTTTCATCAATTACCGTGATGTCAATCGTGCATGTCCAAAGGATAACTATCCCACTCCCTTCATTGATGAATGTGCTGGGAGTGAAATTTTTTCCTTTATTGACGGTTTTTCTGGTTACAACCAGATTAACATTGTGCCAGCAGGTCAGGAAAGATGGCTTTTATCTGTCCATGGGGTACTTTGATGTACAAAAGGCTCCATTTTGGCCTAAAAAATACTGGGGCTACATTTTAGAGGGCAATGTCCTATGCATTTCATGACATTTGAAACATCATTCAACCTTACTTGGATGATCTTCCTACTCATTCTCGTAAGCGCCATGATCACCCTGATCATCTTCGACAGATTTTTCTTCGCTGTAGTCACTACAACATTTGGTTGTTACCACATAAATGTGTTTTCTGCATCGAATCCAGATGAATCCTCAGCTTTATTGTCTCTAAGGAAGGCATTCACCTTGATCCACTTAAAGTTGAGGCCATTGTTAATTTACACCCTCCATCTTCGTTGCACCAACTGCAGAGCCTTTAGGGAAAAGAAAACTTCCTCCGTCATTTCAAACCCAATTATGTTGAGCTAGCTTCAGGGTTTACCCGATTGCTCAAGCAAGGAACACCCTTTGTTTGGGATGAGATTGCCCAAAAGTCTTTCGATGACCTTAAGGATGTCTTCATAAATTCTCCTTTGGTGCATCCCCCAGATTATCATTGCGATTACTTCCTTTATCTAACTGCAACCTCTAGTACCATTGCTATGGTGTTGGTACAAGAAGATGACAAAGGCAATGAACATGTTATTTACTACCTCAGTCGTAATCTCCACATCACCGAAACACGTTATGCTCATGTCGAGAAGTTGACTTTGGCTGTCGTACAGGTTGTTTAGCGCTTTCGGCACTACATTCTCCTACAAACTACCACTATGATTTCAGAATGCAACCCCATGACCTACATCCTGACTCGTTAATTGCTGGGGGGCAAGTATTATAAATGGATTTCCATCCTTCAAGAATTCGATTTGGTGTTTACTACTGCCAAATCTAAGAAATCACTGGTTTTTTCCGAGTTGATTTGCTCCCTTCCTTCTACGTCTCTCCCCGCTGGTGCAGATGAGCAGCTCCCAGATGAGACTCTTTTCCTGATTAGCACCCTTGACCCGTGGTACGGTGATATCATCATGTATCTCTAGACATCCATGTTTTTGTCTACGTTGACTAAGGATGATTTTCGATGCATTCAAAATCAATCCCAACCCTACCGTATTATTGGAGATACTTTATACCATTTCTGTGTCGATTCAGTTCTTTGCTGATGTCTTACTCTCGAGGAGGCTGAGAGAGTTCTTAATGACTGCCAGTCTGGGGCATGTGGCGATCATATGTCTGGATATGCTACTGCTCCAAAAATACTTCATGCTGGTTATTTCTGGCCATCCATCTTTAAGGATTGCATCCTTGCTGTTTGCAAGTGCCATGAATGCCAATTTTACCGGCGCAAGATACGAGCCCCATCCACTCACCTACACCCAGTCATTACCGTTGGTCCTTTTGCCAAATGGGGCATTGACTATATGACCTGTAACCCTCGTTCGATAGGGGGGCATGGTTATATTATCGTTGTTGTTGATTATTTCACCAAACGGGCCAAAGCAATGCCTACATACTCTGCAGACAGTAAAATGGTGGTTCAATTTCTATTCAATCACGTTATTTCTAGGTTCGGCCTACCTCAAGCCATTGTCACAGACCATGGCTCCCATTTCCGAGATTACATGATGGTTGAGCTGAGCTCTACATTGGGTTTATGCCATGATGTGTCAACCCCATATTACCCTCAAGCCAATGGTCAAGTTGAAGTTGTGAACAAAGTTTTGGTTACAATGCTTCAGCTTACTATTGGGATGCATAAGTTAAATTGGTATCTCATGCTCTTTTCAGCTCTGTGGGCTTACCAAACCTTGTCCAAAGATGCAACTAGTTTCACACCATTCTGGCTATAGGTCTGGAAGCAATGTTACCGATTGAATGCGAAATTCCTTCACTCAATCTAGTTGTCGAACTTCTCCCCGAAAGCTCACCTCAAGAAGAATGCCTCTTGTATTCATAATGGATGGATGAGACTCGTCGTCTTGCTGCTTTGGTCATAGAAGCACAAAAGAAGCGAGTCAAGTCCCATTTTGATCAGTTGGTTTCCCCTTGCGCGTTTTCTGAGGGTGACTTGGTTTTACTATATGATCAAGATAATGATAAGCTGGGGGCAGGCAAGTTCGAACCCATGTGGCATGGACCCTACATTGTTAAACGTGTGTTGCAAAAAGGGGCCTATGAGCTAATTGATTATGAAGGAAATCCTTTAGACAAGCCCCGAAATGGGCTTTATCTCAAAAAGTACTATGCTTAGGTCATCTTGCATGGTTACTTGTGTACATTAGTGTGTCATTCATTTTTGTGCAATGTGGTTTGGTGTGTTAGTTTTCAAACAACTTTCCTATTTACTATGTTTTTTTCCTGCTTTGCAAATATCCGTGACTCCTCATATTGGTTTCACTGATGGTGCTTGTCGTAGTACCCAAAATCTATCCTCCGCGGCATGGGCCATTTATGACCCTCATGGTGAGTTGATTGATCTTCAAGGTATTTGTTTAGGTCGTACAACTAATAACATTGTTGAATACAGCGCAGTTATCGAATTGTTGTCAGAAGCCATTGCTCTTGACATTTGGGAATTGGTTGTCAACATGGATTTACAACTTGTTGTCCTTCAACTCAATGGGCAATATTCCGTTATAAACCCTCAGATATTGAGAATGTACCTACGTATTCGTCCACTGGAGAGAAATTTTGATTACATTACATATCATCATATTCCCAGACACATGAATACATTGACAGATGCATTAGCTAATTATGTGTTGGATAGACATTTATGAAGTATGTGAATAACTAAAACAAATCATTTGTACCATAGTAAGCAAGAAAATATAGCATATATATATATATATGGTGATAGTTTTTGATACATCAAAACCCAAAAAAATAATATGTGTGTTCAAATAACATCCGTGGCTCGTAGGCCTCATATATCTGTGGCACACAGGCCTCATATATCCGTGGCACACAGGCCTCATATATCCGTGGCACACAGGCCTAAAAAATGTAAATGCTAGACCTAGGAACTAATCAGCATGGTGATCATGGTAACATGTAACTGCTAGTGCTACATGAGTTAGCAATCGACAGATCGGATCAGATACCCCCACCATATGCCTCTGGTATTGGCATGGGATGTCTCCCACCCAGGCATACTCTGGGATCCCACAATTCAACCCCTCAAGGTTCCTCACGATCTCCTCCTCATTGTCACCTCCTCCTTGATAAGGAGCAACATCAAATTGGCGAGTGACGTGCCTGGCTATAGGGGACATCTCTATACGATGCTCTGGTCCAACATCTGCATTGATAAAATAAAATGATATAAATACACATATATATAAAAAACAATTAAAAATAAAAAATAGAAAATTGATTTTTTACCTTCATCATCAAAATTCTCCCCATCTGGAAGTAGAATATCTAGATCTCCACGAAAGTCAGTACTGCTGTAAGGCAAATCCTCCACTATGATCAGCTGTTGTCGTAGCCATGAGAAAAAGGTAGTCTTGTAGGACATATGATGGCCCCTGGTGATTCTAGGCATCAAACGAATCCAATGGACCATCCATTGGTCTCATGGCATCGACGGATCCACCTCAGTCAACTGGTATTGGAACAGTGGAACTCGCTCCAGGAAGAAGGTCACTAGCACAGATCCAAAGCAAAATTGCTTTAGATTCCCCACCTTAGCTTTTGATAGCTTTTGTTTCATGTTTATCTTCATGGATTCCACCCAATTGAAGATCGTCAGTGTTGTACAGTTGATAGCATATAGAAACTTCAACTTGTTGGTTTCATGCTCTACTTGGGACCCAGCCACTCTGTTGATGGTCAACAGTAGCACTCTCAATGTAAGATCTCGCATAGTTGCAATCTCAATCTTGCCACTTTTTTATTTGAGATATTCTGGGAAATTTTCGGCAAGTAGCATGGATATTCTTGCCCCAATCGGCCTTGACCCATATAGGTTGATTGGTTCCCCTCTCTGGGACAATCCTGTGATGAAATAAACATCTGAAGTCTCCAACTCCAACTCTTGGTCACCAATGATAAAAATTTCCCGATTTATGTCCCAGAGACTAATCAGGTATCAAAGCAGCTGAGGTTGAGCCGACATCCCTGGTGTGAGAAATAACTTGAGGAGCCCACAGTTCCTTAAGGCATCCAAACAATTTGGATCAACCATTGCTTGGGTGTCCACATCTTCATGCTCATGTTCCTTCCAATCCACCATTTTCGACGATTCTTTCTTGCAAAAACCATGTATTCAAGTCAATAATCATTTTGGCAACTAAAATTTGGATTAAAATGGTGGATTTAAGAGAAAAATTGATTTTTTTTTTGTTCACAATGTTGGGGTGCTTGTTTTAAAAACAGTTGCGCCGACAACGTGGTTGGTAGTTTTAGCAACCCCTGACCGATGTGATTTTTTTTGCCAAAACCTCCCTCAGAAATCCAAAAAATGGATAAAAATAGGAACAAACAGTATGTAAATGGAGCTTAAGGGCTTGGCTCTTACCTGCAATTGGCGGCTCGGTGAATGACCTCTTGGATCTCCAACGATCTGCTCCGGAAAAATTAGGGCACAAGTGGGTAAAAAGTTTTTCACACAAAGGTTAAATGGTAAATGGTAAAAAATAATTACTTTTCCCTTCTTTTATTCAATTTTTCATGAAATATTAGGTTTTTAAGTATTTTTTGACCTATTTTTCCTCAAGAATTGGATAATACCTTTACCTTTTGTGCAACACCAGGTCATGGATTTTTGATGATGGTACTGAGTCACGTTTCGGCTCTTTTCTCGACTTGTAAAACTCAAATGAAAATATTGTCGAGTATTTTTCCCTTTTGACTCATAAAAGAGAATAAAATGGGGGGTTCACTTTCAATCTCTTTTCCAACCCTTTAAACACGAAAAGGTTGCCGATCTCTTGTCGTTTTGAACTTGTTAAAGGTTGTGAAATGCCGTTTACCCAATATACATTTACCCCTTTTTCGAGTTGGGATAAACTACTTACGAAAAAGGTACTCCTTGACTAAAATGGTCAATCGGTTCTCTCAAGTATCGTTTTCTACCATTTCGGGATCGAGAGGCACAAATGTACAAAAAGGGACCATGTGGAGTTTTCTTTTGTGTCTATTTTAAACTCTCTAAACATGAAAACGATACTGAGTTTCACCTTTGTCGAACTTGTTAAAATATTAAATGACATCAGATTCGCCACCATGTTGAACATGAGCTTCTCCTTCCTAGGGCTCATTAAACTTACTAGGTCAGATTCATCCAAAGGATGGACTTACAGTACACGCATATGCTATCCCCTTCAAGCTTCTGATTAAAAAATAATTGGGGTACTTGCCAGAAATGGTGGGGAGAAATTTGGAAATTCGATTAGTCGTGTCGGCAGCTCACTCTTGAACATGACACTTTCTATTTCATTCATTTTTGCCTTCCATTTGATCTCTGCCACGTCATTATGACCACCGACCCTATGGGTCCAAAAGATGCCAAACTCCAGAATCGTGTCACCTATATGTTCAAGAGTTAGTCCCTCTACAGTTACACTTACCCCTGATTCTTTGTATCATCCAAAATCATTTTGCATCCCTTTATCTCATGTCAATGATGTGGGATACATCATGGCTCTCCTTCGACACGGTCACTTCCTGTCGACTTCAACTCATTATCCAGGAAGTTGACCGAGACACTCCCTTCCAGTACCTTAGAGCTTGCATGCCCTAATGGAAAGTTCTTCGCACTCGACGACAAGTTCTCATCATTGGTTTTTAATCGGGTGATTTCATGGGTGTTCGAATTCAGTTCCTTTATTCACATTCCATGAATTGTGTTGATATCACCTTGAGGACCATTGTCATTATTCATGGTTTCTCTCACACTTGTTAATAGTTTACATCATCGGCTGGTAATCAAGCGATTTTATAGCATTTTCGACTTCAACAAATCTATTCACATGTTATAATTTGTACTTTGATCGGGTCATGTTGGAGCGCAAGACCCTAGGCTTAGATTACAAAAGTCCAGGTTGCAAGGCAGTGTGACATGATTGTGCTCATATGCATGTCTCTTTCAGATGGGTGGCTACGACCATACCATGAGTATTCATATGTGATCCTTCTCATTATTGGATGGCTACAACCATACCTTGGTTTCGATATGATCCTCTTTATCGGATGGCTGCGCCCGTACCTAGATCCATCTACATGATCATTCTCCAAATGGCTGCGTCCATGCCGCGATTCATGTATCATTTGATAGTGTTTTCAGTTATGTATATGTATCTGTACTTTCTTGCAGGTTTTCCGATAGCAGACTCCAGTTCCCTACATTGATTCATAAAGCATTTCACCCCTTACTCTAGTTTTGCCTTCACGCTTTAGGGGGCATCTGTTACATAACATTCTATCACTGTCCTTGTACTCCCCATTCCGTGATCCTGGAGGACCTCTACAGTGAACCCTACATGCTTTCCCTTCATGAAGAAACTCCCATTATGTCCCTCTTCATGAGTATAACAATTCCCTTTTGCATCATTTCCCAAAAATCTTCTGTTTTTCCCAATTTACAAGATCGACGCTAATGACCCATCTCCTCCTCGATATGTAGGGATTACAACTATCCCTAGTTCTGACCAGAGCAACTGAGCCTTTTTCCAGTCGCTTCTATCCTCTTTTGGAAAGCTTTCTAATTAAGGAGCCGGAGCTTCCAACTCTAGAAGCTTCATAACGGAAGTCTGGTATATGGTTAGGCTGGATGGAGTCAAGGAGGTAAGTTTGGGCTCCTTTCCCGTATTAGGATGGAACTACCTCAAGAGATAAGACCTTCTCCCATGAGAAGAGGAACCATCTCCCTTCCATCCATGCTATATAAACCTCCCTTTTTCCCAAGCACAAGCTAGTTCTAATTAGGCTCTGGTTGAAGTTTTTATTTTGGAGTAATCAACAAGTTATTCATAGTTGTAGCTCTCTAGTTGTGTGTGAGGGAGAAGTGTGAAGACTAAAGGGAAGAGCCCTAAAACTACCATTGTTTTGGCCATCATGGAATGCTAATGGAAGTGTGTGGGAACCCAGATTTGTCGGAGGAGAAAAACAACGTCAAGACAACAATTGTAATCTCTTCTTGATTTAATATATGCAACTATCGAATGATTTCCTACATAATATGTCATCTCACATGTTTATGGCTTAATGTTTCTTGACTTATTAAGTAGGTTGAATACAATTTGTCTATTATCACGGTTGTTTTTTTCTATTGTTTACTTGTTTCAGGTGCTCGAAGAAGGAAACGGGAGATAACTGGAGCGAGGAAGCAAGGTCACCACCAAATGGGATAAGCGTACTAATAGGTATGCCCTCTTAATTGGTTCTAACCTAAGGAAATATTCCACAGAATGTCTTATTTGTGGCTAGACCTGCTCTCGGGCTAGAGGAATTGTTTGTGTTCGCACTTAGAATTTTACTTCACCACAAGCTCCCTTAAGAAATTGCACAATTCTAGAGGGAAACTGACCTTCCCTCCAGAAATTGCGCAATTCTGTTTGGAAGCCTGTTGGGATCCAGAATTACACAAATCCACCAATCAAGATTCACTTAGAAAATTGCGCAATTCTTCCCAGCTTGCCTGCTCGGCCCAGGAATTGCGCAATCCTGGGTAGCAATCAGCTTCTCTACCCAGAAATTGTGCAAATCGCCTGGGCAGCCAGCCCAGCTCCCTCCTAGAAATGCACAGTTTTTCCTCCCAACTGAGTAGACTGTTACATGTGCAGTTGAGTTGATCGGTTCCCTCCAGGACCAAGAAAAATTGATTTTCATGCATGAGTTGCTTTCCCAATGCATCATGCAAAGGAATCCCTTGAATCAAGGATCTACTTTTAGCAACGGGAGGTTTCATGCAAGGATATTTTCAAAAACCTCCCACCAATTGTTGCTCTTCCTAGATTTGTGGCATGCGCGTCACATCTTTGATTTTATCAAAATTCATGAACTAGATGTTGTAGAGCTCATTCCTCACATTGACCTTGCAGCTCTGACATCCCACATGACATCTAGGAGTCGTCGACACATTCAGCTCAGTTGTTTTGGGGTAAGCCCACTTTTCATGTCTCGCGCCGCATTTCTAGTGCTTTTTGTGTTTCACTTTGTATGAATGTTGTCTGCTTGATTTCAGTGAGAACTTGCTATTTTTTTGTTACATACTAGCTTTTATTAGCACCATTTTAGTTTTCATTTCCATCTAACTATTGTCGCATGCATGACACTTTTTTGCACGGATAGTTGCTATAGCGTCGACTCACTTCACACACATGCATGCTTTCTCGTTCTCCAAATTCTGCACTTGTTGTTTGCATGAATGATCATTCACTCTTGTTTGCACTCATCTCATCATGCTGTCACACTTCTCATGTTTTTGGTCACCCGTCGGTTGGACTAGGCTACCTTGGCCTAGACTGTGCCTTGCTCGACTAGCACTGCACATTTCCGAAAGTGAAAGCTCTACCTTCCCTCCAAAAATTGCGCAAGCCTAGCCAAGCACTAACCTCTAGGCTTGCATTGCACAATCCTTGGAGGCAGTGTTCGTTGGCCCTAGAAACTACGGAATGCAATTTGCTGGTTGCATGTCACTACTGACTGAAATTGCGCATTGCGTAGTTTCAGTCCTCAAAAAGCTAGGCCGGACTATGCATTGCACAATTCCAGCAATCAGTCAGCCTCTAGACATCCTGAACTGTGCCTTCATAATTTTGGCAGTCAGTCCCCCGAACTCCCAGTGGAAATTGTGCGACATTCATGATCAGTCACACAGTTATGTTGCAAGTCAATTCTCAAGTTCGTTTTGGTTTTTGGCTGAAAGATTCTTGCCACGAGTGTTTCCATGTCTCTAGGTATCGCAGGTGTTCATCCTCCTCTTCGCAACATAGGTACAATTGTTTCCAGGAGAGCAGAGTCGAAGACACCGTTCAGAGCACGCTTGGGGATGTAGTTGACCAAGTGTCTATGAACTTTCCTACCCATAAAGACATCGAGCTATTCATAGAAAAGGATATCAAGATATGATGGCAGTAACATCACAATAGGCAACACCATCAACAAAAGTTGAAGGCAACATACTAGATGCAACGAACCCAAGAGGAAGGTTGTTGACAACACAGAGGCGAAGGAAAGTTGCAAGCTCAACTAGATCCACTTGTGGTAAAAGGAACTTGGAGACTTTAGCTATGAGGTGACAACGTGACATGAAGATCACACGAAGGCAGAGAACAAAATGGAGAAGGAGTTGCATGTGCTCAAGTAGAAACTCAAAGAAGAATAGGAGTTGCATAGAAAAAAGAATGAGTTGTAGCAGGAATAAGTACAATAGGGGGCGCAACATGCATAGAAGGATGAAACTACACTCGTACACGTTATAAATTCATCTTAGCAGTTGGCACATAGCAGACATGGTGAGTGGTGTTGTTGATCACATGCAAGGGAATTCAGCAGCATGCATGTCATTGTACGCATGCATGTGATCTAACCCATTGGGCACACTCACCGAGGCAAAGACAATAAGTAAGTCCAACTGGAGTTGAACATGTAGTTGACAGTTGATGTGCATGACCGCCATCACAGAATGGAATATCAACATGGACAGTATGCATCAGTGTAGAAGCCATACCAATGCACCCGGATGCAACAGAGGCAAGAGTTTGCTTCAACAAGATGTCACCATGGAGCACATGCACACCATCATGGATGACCAAGCTTGGCATCAACTCACCACCTTCACCATCACAAGAATGTCAAAGATTTGGTCTCACCACAATAGACTGAGTTTTAGTGATGTCTTGCATGGTTTTCTCAAGCTATTTTGTCTCACATGGGCACATATGCATTTTAATGTAATGTTTTGTCAAGTGGAAGTTCAAGTGTCAATAGTTGGATGTAACAATCATGAGGGTAGATGAATTGTCACAAAGGGGAATGTCAAGGGTCACCCCATCCTTTGCTATAAATAGAACCTCATAACTCACTGTAAAGGATTTTGGTAAGCCAAGCTTCCGATAGGACTATCTTAGAGAGAGCTTGGATAGTAGTGTAACGAGCCTTGGCTTCTCCAATGCGCGAGCTAGTATATCTCTTTGGAGGAGTAGGCCGTTGTGGCTGTAATGTTCCGCTGTCGAAACTAGTGGTTAGACATGGATGTATTGTATGACTGGAACTTACACTTATTAATATAACAGAGCCAACATGTTTCATGCATATGTTGTACTTTATTCTATGCTATCTGGTTTACTTTAAATGATATATGTATTCACTTGCTTACGCATCGATGTATGGAATTTTCTGTGTATGTATGTATGAATCTTTCTAAAACATGAAGGTTGTTTAACCATCACTTTGGATTGCTAGCTAACTTGCCTTCCATGTTGTGATGCATCTTTTCTTGTCTGTTCCCTTCTTAACTCCGTGCTATCACAGGTTTCCAAGGGGCGCACTCATCTCAACCCTCGTGTGTTTGAACCTCTCATGCACCTTCCTTGGCTTGCTACAGCTGCCACACCCTTGCTACAAACAGAAACATCTTACTTTCCTCTATGCAAAATCGTGGTCAAGGAATTAACGTATGACCCATTGTTGGGACTCCTACACCAAACAGTTTGGGTCCAATTGGGACTTCTTACCAGGTGATATCCCCTTACATGTTGGCCGATCCATCACCATCAACACAATTGAACCTCTTCTACTTTATATTTTGATCAAGTTCATTCAGGTTACTTTGATATCCTCTTTGGAGTTTTGGTCGTACTTCCTGATTGGAGCTTTCAAGCTCCATAAGTCTTTTACTCTTTCCATTCAATGCATCATTGTGAAATATACAATTTCAACTGCAATTCACTTTTCAATACAAGCATTTTTCTTTTTATTTTGGAGAGTTATTTTTTCTTTTCCTACAGTTTTTTTCTCCTTTCTCCACTTTTGGGAGTCTTAATTTATACTTGGGTACATAGTAAGGCCTGGTTGTAGGGACCCATTTTTTGCTTATGTTTACTTCCTAATCTTTTCTTAATAGGGGGTGTTAGTATTATTTTTCAATATATCCAACTATTGTTGGTCATGATTTCATGTAGGTATTGGTATTGTTAATTACTTTTAGTTGATCATGTTTATTTGTTTGAGTATTTGATTTTCACAATTTGTCTATCCTTTTACATGCTTTTGCCACAACAAAACTTGATTATTTTAATCGACTCTATTGTCCCACGTCCTCATCTAGGAAACATGGATAAAAATACGTTAGGAGAACAATTATGTAAAAAGCAAGTTGATTCTCAGATGGAATTGATGAAAACATTTTTGATGGGTTAGGGAAATTAAATTCAATTTCAAGAAAAGTCAATGAGAGTTGGAGTCATAGGAAAATTGATGAGTGTTTCAATAGATAGAAAATTGGTCTATGAGAGTTGATAGATTAGAATTTATGTAGCTAATTTGATAAGAGAAATCAACAAGATGACGATAGTAGGGAAATTGACCTAGTAAAGTATAACCTATCAAATTAAGAGAGTTCATAATATTAACAAGGCATCTTTTTAAAGTCTCCGTTAAGGAAATAATACCATAGATACTATATGAATTTATAAGTATATCAAATTTAATGAATAATGTGTTATGTTTAAAGGAAAAAAAAAGTTTTTAAAATTCTAGTAGGCTTTGTGGGTGAGGGAAGTATCTTTTCAAATATTAGAATAGTAAAGTTCCATCTTAACTCTAGGTATTTCATGTGTTAAGGGGATCAAATTTCTTGTCTTACAAACTTTTTCTCAAGTTTTTCTTTTTTAAGGATATTTTCATCTCAAAGGACTTAATTCCTCTCATCCCATCATAGATCCAGAGTTAAGATGAATCTACATTGATTATATATAGATATATATTTATATATCATGTTGAACATGGTGCAAATACAATAAATATAGTAGCTTGAAGGGCTCAGAGGCTACCCTATCCGTCACAACACTCATTTTGTTGTTATTTCCTCTTCCGGCTGGTTTATGGTGCCACCTCCCACCAGTGTGTTGTTGATACTCTTGTATACGTATCATTGTTTGTGCCATGCATGTTGTTGTCATCTGGTGTGGGCTTGTTCATAGTAGTTGTTGGCTCATCTGCCCTGTGGTCATTGATGTCCTTACTTTGTGGCAGTCTCTCTATGGCTTTGATAAGTTTCTTGGCCTTCTTTCTCTGTGGTTCATGACCTTTGACATGGCTTTCTCCCAACGTTTTTGGTTGTGGTGATGTTGCTAATTTTATGATTGGGTTCGCGGTTCAGATCTGAGGATCTATCTATTTGCCTCTGCTGTAAGGTTTTTTTTTAACCTTATGGGTTAATGCTTGTTGGCCTTTGAGCCATGTATTGTAATTTTGGGACTATTCTTGGGCCATTCATTGGGGTTTCAACGCAATAGTTTCTATTTTGCAAGGTTTCCTTTTGTGTGGTCAAAGGTTTTTTTTGTGCAAACCCTAGGTTTTACATGATTTTTTTTGCAAAGCCACAACCTTATATGTGTAATATCTACTAATGTTTAGTCCTATATTTGAATACATAGAAGAAATTACCCATTTTTATCATATTGAGAAGTAAAAATTAAATATTGGCCAAATAAAAATCTCTCACACACTGCTCAACCCCTTTTTATTTCACTTCTAAAGGATACTTTATTGTTATTCATTTTGAATAAAAAAAATACAATAAAGTGGTTGATTTTCAACATTTTTCAATGTATAAAATAGGTTGTGAACAAAAGGAGCAATCTAACTGTTATTTTCTCATTTTTTAGATTTTTCAGCTATACATCCAACTATAAGATTCATCTCTATCCTAACAATCGGTATTGAAACTAAGATTACATTAACGACATGTACAAATTGGAGTTGAGGAAAACAAATTCTATAAAAAAATAAATTTATGGAAGAATAAAACAAAGGAAAATTGTAGTTAATTGTTGTTCTGCCTATAGAGATAACTATGTTATTAGCACCCCAACATTTTCTGCAAGGATTTGAAAAATCCCCTGATACTACTGAGCTCAATTTTTTGTTGATTGTTTGAAATCTTATGTGAAAACATAAAAATAGAATGTCAAGGAGTCCAAGTTAGAACATGAGATCTAAAAAAAGGAGATGAGTAGCTTGGACTTGATCACCGACAAGCTCCTCCATAAAAATGGTGTCAGGGTCTAAGGATAAGGTGCTTTTTGATAACTCGTTCATTGTTTTGTTAAAATCCCTATATGTAGGTTGGAAATTAACATTCAAGAGGTTATTTTTTGCTTTAGTGGTTCTGAGCTTCCAAGCTTCCAAGTTTAGAACCTATAACTGGGCTTCTCCTACCAGCTAGTATATAATGCATTTTGAGTCGCCAAGAACCATTATACAATTTATATTTACTCTCTTAGCTAGCAACATAAGCGCCCAAGCTACAATAAACTCCGCTTTAATGTTGGTTACAGTTCTAATTCCTAATCTGAATGTGAGAGATTTGTTTTCATGTAATTTGATCCAACACCCACCCCCCTGCACCCCACCACAGAGTTGATTTTTTGCAACACCATAAAAAATCTCATTGATAAATCACTCCTCAACCCCTTATATATATATATATATATATATATATATATATATATATATATATATATTATATCTTCCCAAACGTTGAATATTTAAAGATTTTATTTATAAATAACATTGGATTTTGTACATGTCGAAGGCACATTATATTGTTTTTTTATTTTGGTAAAAAATCTTTGATTTTCAATTAAGTTTGAAATTTATAAACAGATTCTATGAAGTTTATTAAAGTTTTGAAAAAAAAAAATTAAACTAAATATTTTTATTTATTTTTAAGTGTATTTATTTTTTATTATTTTATTTTAATTTTTTCTATTTGGTTGATGACTATATTTATGTGGTTTTAAAAAGAATGGTCAGATATAAAAATATATTAAAAAATAAAGTCTAAAAAAAGCTTTTATTCGCCAAGTGTCATAAGTCTTTGCACAACAAAATGCCATGTGATAACTGCCTCATATTTTTCTACCATAATTTTTGGATGCACTTGCAATATTTATGCTATGATTTTTAGATACTTTCATATTTTCATTGTTAAGCTTCATAGGAAACTACCAAAAACTAAATTACTTGAAAGTATCTCATATTTATGTAAATAACATATTTATGATCAATTAATACCCACAATAATTTAAGCAAATGTTTACATAGGAACAAGATGTAAATAAATACACTTATCATGGTGTTATAGACATTTTTGTGCCTTGCGTCACTGAGCATGAAATGTCAATAATCAAGGGATCCAAAGTCCCTAAACATGTTGTTCCTACCCCTAGAGGAACAAGGCCAGCAAACCACAGCACTGAATAAAAGTTCTCCACCTGAAAACACTCAAAAACAAGGCAATTCTGGATCATGTCAACTGCTCCACTGAGCATCTGCGCTGAATGTCAACTGCTCCACTGTCTACCTGTGTTGAATGTCAACTGCAAAGAAGGCTACCTGCGCTGGGCGAGTTTGGACATGTGGCACAGTCATTCCTCAAGGTGTCAATGCCCAGGAAGCTTCCAAAATGACACTTGGATCAGGGAATTCGACTGGTGATGAGTAAGAGGTTCCAAATCTCCAAGTGGAAGCAAGAACTTCCAAGTGGACTCAAGAACTGAAGTGTGAGAGGACACTAGTCAGTCTCAGACCAGTCTCAAGCTGACTCATCCTCTCTCCAATATCCCTATATATAGATCTCTCTCATGAGGTCTAGGGAGGAGGGAATTTAGTATTTGCAAAGAATTGCTGTTGGTTTGTGGCTAGAAATATTGGGTGTGTTATGCTTTGAAAGGAGCTGAAGAAGGAAGTCCATTCTGCTGGGAAGGAGATGCTGGGTTGGAGCCGTATGGGTTGTATCTCTGCCTGAACACTGTTACTTTCAATAAAGCTATCTCGATTCTTTCCTATATGCTGGTGTATTTTGTGTAATTGCATTAGTATATTTGATTTACTTCTAATCCTGAATCATTTATGAATATGTATATTTGCCTTTGTATTGTGTTCTTCTCTTGTTGCTCTTGTCACAGGTAGCTGTTCTCTTGTGATCTCGTGGGATTCAAGTAGCTGTTCTCTTGATCAAGCAAGGAGGCAAGTAGCTGTGGACACACAAAGGGAAGAGGATCTAGTTCGAGGGACAACCGGAAGATAACGGTAAGTCTGTCGATCTCCTCTCTTTCATATTTCATAAAGGAAGAAATCATGATAGCTGCATTCGTTTGTTGCTAAGGCGCTATCACACCTTAGGTGGATAGGATCGTCCTAAATAGGCATTTTTCCCCACAACAAATTGGCGACTCCGCTGGGGAAGAACTTGTTTATTCATTTCATTTGTGTTTCCGTCATTTGTTTACTTCATAGACTTGACAGCAACTCTTGAACTGCATCTTTCCCGGATGCAAAGTAAAAGTTGCTGCTTTGATCCAGTATGTTGGACTTGTCTATGATTTAAACTAGATCCACAAACGATTTGATTGATCCTTGTGATAGTCTTTAGTACCCTATCAAAGCATCCCTCTGTTTATACCTTGCTTGTGTTTCTGATTTGGCCTGAAACAGTTGATTTTTGAGCATTTTGTGACCCAGAAACCGAGGGAAACGAGAGTTTCTCTCTTCATTGCAGGCACTGTGAAGGTAGTTGCATTTCATCGCAGGTCCCGAAGGGGCTACCTGCGCTGAATGTCAAACTGACAGTGTTCTACCTGCGCTGAACCAGTGTGGCCTTGTGCAGCTGGGGTTCTTTGTCCTTTCTTGCCCTGTTTTGATCTCTGTTTTTGCAGCCTTTAACCAAGTAGGTGCTAGTCTGATAACCCTTTTCTTTGCCTGAATTCCGCCTCAATTTTTGTACAAAAAGATTGTGAATGTTTTTATGTGTTTGTGGCGTCATTTACAGTCTTCCTTTGCATGAGTAAAGTAATCTTTCTGTAGCCTTTGGTTCAGATCTGATTGAAAGTGATCTTAGAAGAGATCTCATTGGCTGTTTGTTCAGATTGATTATACTGTTTTACTTTTGCTTATTGGTTTGAATTTGTTCTTTTCAAAGTATCAAAAACGAGTCTTTATTTCGAAAATCGCAAAGTGATTGTAATCTCTTCTACCCTTGTTGATTTCGAAGAAAGTGAACTTGTTTATTTTGATCATTGTAAAAGAGAATTCAAATTTGTGCAAAAAGCTTTCTTTGTAGGCATTTATACTAAGAAAGTGAAAACAAACACTTGCATTGTGCATTTTGCATTTGATAAGCTTGCATGTTGGATTTAGGGAAAGTGCATTAGAGTGTGCTGATTGCTCTTTGAGAAAAGATAGTCGCTCTCTTTTCCCTTAGTAGCTAGGATTTTCAAAGTTGAAAGATTGTAAAGCTTGCTTATCATCTTAGACTGCATTTAGGAATTTGTATCATACATCTCGTGGTGAACCTTGAAAGGCAAACTTTAAAAAGATCAACCTAAAATAAACTGAATGAACCTAACAACGCTTTGTAACATAACGCACAACATAGAGGTCTAGGCTAGAGACGTGTTCCGGCATCGTTAAACATAGTGACTATCGATCTCGAAGAAGGTGGGTGATTCCTCCTGAGAGTCGGTGGCACTAATACGGATTGTGCTCCCACGTACCGTCGCGTATATATTGGGAGACCCCTATAGGCATATATCTTTTATCCTTAGGAAGCCGTGTCGGCCGCCCTACTGATCGCAATGCAGTGAACACAGCATTCACGAAGATCGACCACCCGTACCGTAAAACGTATTCTGTGGTTTTGCGAAAGGTTTGGCACACCCTCTGCCTAGATCTCCAGAGCAGTTTCTTTTGGCCTTTTTCAGACTCTATAACAGAAAAAGTCCATCCGAGCATTTGTCACTTCGGGCTCATTAAAACATCGAAGGAGACTAGAGTCATCTTTAGCTTTTTCTCGACTCTTTAAAACTGAAAAAGCAAGTTGTGTCTAAAAGCGTCTAATAAAATTCATTCAGTTCGGAAACACAAATTTCCCCTTTTAATATTTTGGTTGATCGAGTAATCCGCAATCGTGGAAGAAAGTCAATTGAAACCCCGTTGTTCGCGGAGGCTTACGAGTCAACTGTCTTTGTCTCCGGAATCGAAAACAGTACGGACAAAGCAAACTCGTTTAACCGGTTCAAAATCTCCTTTAAAAGTTAGAACTAGTGTTCCAACTACATCTGAGATTCCGGTTACTCCAAACATTTCTGGAAACCCTGCCTCTATAGAAGAAGTTCAACAGCCACAGAGGGACAGTAATACTGATCCTAGTCTGGGGGCAAATACTTGTATAATTGAACCAGTTCCATCTGTAACCGGTCCAGAGAGTTTTGTTCCTCAAACAACTGTCGCTGTCGAAACAACCACTTCTTCGGCACCAGAAATATTTTACGGACCTGACGGTCTTCCTCTTCCACCGGGTTTGATTGCAATAGAGGAAACTGCAGAGGATCCGCAAGCAAGTACTCCAACCCGTTTTGGAGTCGGGGTCACTCTATTTCCTTCATCAGAGGTTAATCCACCACAAGTGGAAGTTCCTGTAGAATCGTTAGGCAATCTATTGGATAGACTTAAAATGTCTGAAGAACCGTCAACATCTAGGACTGTGTCGAATGACACAGCGACAGCAGAAGCCCCTGCCGTCACTCCAACAATGTTTGCCGGCATACCATCTGTCCCAACTAGCTCACAACAGCTAGAAGGAGTCCACCAAGGGACTATTTCGACAGTGTGGTCTGTTCCAGTTTGTTCATCCGGAGTAATATCCGGCAACTCTTATGTTGAGACTCGCCAAATTGATCCATTTGGAGGTCAATTTGGGCAATCCAGTCCCCAAGGACAATCAATCCCCTTGAGTTCCGGATTGCTACCGCATGGGGGGCAGTATGCCCTTTCATTACCCCCTCCGGGAGGGTACCCATACGGGAGTTCACAACAGTATTCAGGTTATACTGGAATTGCATCAAGTAGTTGGGTACCTATGCTACCTCAACAACCAAGGGTTGTATATTCTATGCAACAGTGTGTACCTATGACGAACATCCCAACCACACCGGCTATTGTAACAGTGTCACAAGTTCAAGTAATGCCTGTTGCATGTCAACCTCAGATATCTCAGGTTGTAATGCAACAACCCCTTGAACATGGGTCACAACCACAATCGCCAACTGGTGGGGTGACACAGGTCCAAACGGGTACAATTACCCCTCACCTTGGTCCAACGGTTAGCATAGCACAACAGAACATGGCTTCACAACCGTGGCTAGTGCAATACCAACAACCACAATTCCAGCAAGTATACCAAGGTTCTGAGCAGCAGATCTTTGTGAACAGTGGACAATCGTATATCCAAAACGGTCAAAACCAACCACTTTACAGTGGTCAAGTCCACCAACCGTATCAGTCATACCAACATCAATTACATTATGCTGGTATGCAAAGACCCACTGCTCAAGCGATTCCATCGTACCCTGGTTATGCTTCGCCTAACCTGAATCAACAGTTACCATTCGTGGCGACTTTAGAGTTACCCGATTTACACCGGTTAACCAACGATCCGATTGCTTATGCCCCTTGGTGGCCAGCGATTCCTCACAAACTTCCATCTGACATTCCTAAATTCAATGGAAATCCAGGTGAAGACCCATCGAATCACGTGATGACTTTTCATCTGTGGTGTTCGTCGAACACCCTAAACGACGATTCGATAAGGCTTCGCCTTTTTCAGAGGACATTGACAGGTCCAACGGCTAAATGGTATATTGAATTACCTAGAGCCTCGTTCGACAATTTTAGTTCCCTAGCCACGACTTTCTTAACCCATTTTCAATTACCGATAAGGTATGAAACGGGAACAGAAATATTAACCAACTTCAAGCAGACAACTGCCACTCATATATCTGATCATATACATGAATGGCGTCGTCGTCGTAGAATGGTTAAAACATACGTTCCCGATCAGCTGTTAGCTGAATGGTTTATAAAGTCGTTACTTCCTGCTATAACGGAAGATGTGGGGAGTCGTAATTGAGGAGCAAGTTATTGCTCGTGCACAATATCTAGACTTAGTATATACTCAGTCTGGCACGCTCTACGACAAAATACCTGACGCTCCTAGACCGGAATTTTCAATTCCTCCTCCTCCAAAATCCAATAGTGACTCTCATGCCGGTGATGGCGTGATAGGCACGGCAAACGCGAAATCGATAAAGGCTTCGTCTAAGAAAGCCCGTAAGAATTCGGATCAAAATGCAAAAGAATAAATTCTTGCTTCAGAAGTAAATGCCGTATTAGTAGATAAAGGCAAAGAAACCAATCAACCAGGAAGCAAGAAGAAGCAAAACAAAGGGAAGAAGAAGAAACAGGGTGAGTCATCTCCTGGAAAAAATTCTTCAAACCCTCCTAGGAAAGGGAAACAAAATTTTCCATGTCAAATATGTGACGAGGAGGATCACTGGACAAAGAATTGTCCGTTCAAAGCTGAATTAAAGAGGTTCTTTAAAAGTTCCCAAACCTCAGCTGTGTTGACTGATCCGTTTCCCAACCTAGGTCAAAATATGGTTGATAGTGGAAATGCTTCCCCGTCGCAAGTACTTATGTTGTCGGTTTCAAAACAGCAGAATGATGCTTTAATTTCGACAAGGAACAAAGATTACGGGAATTCTCAGCTGTCGAACGACAAAGGTAAAGATCAACCAAGTAGTTCGACAACAACTTCGACAGAAGTTGTACCGCCCATCATTCCTGAATTAACAATAAAACCGCCAAAGGGAGTAATCCACAAGTCGACGTTTAATCCTCGCGCCAGGGCGGCGCAGCATTATAACATAGTGGAAGATTTGGCCCAATCGCCATCCGCTATGTCGACTCTTGAGGTATTACAAAATTGCCCATCACAAAGGCAGGCTTTGTTATCAGCTATTGGTGGGGTTGATCCTAAGGATTCCAATCTTGTATCCTTTGATCACAAAGGATACGACCCTCAGTTACCAGCTCAACTAGCTTTCCTTATTCAAGTGAAAGCCCTCAACAAAACTGTTCACAGAACAATTATTGATGAGGGAGCATCTACATGTATTATGTCGATGAGTTGCTGGAAAACTTTAGGATCTCCAACCTTGTTGCGATCTTCGACGACATTGAAATCTTTCGACGGAAGGACTTATACCTCGTACGGTATCCTTAACAACTTGAAAGTTGAACTAGGAGGAAAAACGGTAGAAATTGATGTTGAGGTCATCGATGGAAATCTTGACTACAACATCCTACTGGGTAGACCATGGATTTATGCCATGGCAGCTGTTGTGTCGACTTATTTTAGGAAGATTGCATTCCCGTTTGAAGGAGGGATTACGGTCGTCGACCAACAGAACTTCCTCCCTAATGGTTCACAAGTTACAGGAAGCATTCCCATGATCCATGAGAGCAACCATTCGCTTCAAGATATTGGAGTAGGATTATTGAAAGACCCCACATTGATGGGAACTTTCGCGCTACCACCTCCTATTTACATAGGAAATATACCGTTTGTAGCAACCTGCAACATGATATCTTCCACGAAGGTCGCGAAAGACAAGGTCGACATGGATCGTGCAATTGTTATGCCCCCAAGCCCTTTAGAAATATTGTAGCAATCAATGTTTCAAGCATGGGAGGTGAACCCAAATCAACGCTCGTCAAGCGTTTGGGTAGATAGGTCTAGAGAATATGGTACCCCATTAGATCCTTGGTCGAAAGTACATGGGACTGACGAAGGAATCTTACAATCAATGTTGATTGAGGGGGCACCATGGAATGATCACCACCATCGTTCCCTTCTTCCGGAATATGAAGAAGATACTCAACGTGACCTTTATCACCCTTCAGTTTTTGAATTCCTAACAAATACTGTAAATACGGTGGATTCCGAGCGAAACTTATCCAATATTGAAGAGACTATAGCCATAAATATCTCGACTAAAACAAATGTTGTAGAGAATATTTATGTCAGCAAAGGTTGTTCCCCTTCAAAACTGGAAATATATAACGCTCTTTTTCGCGAATTTAGAGATGTCTTTGCTTGGGCATATGATGAAATGCCAGGCATTGACTCGAGCATCGTTGAACATGAAATTAAAATGTATCCTGATGTCAAACCAGTAAGACAACGGCTTCGGCAGGTGCACCCCAAGAAAGCCGCTGCCATTAAGGCAGAAGTAGAAAAACTTCTCCATGCTGGATTCATCTACCCAGTTCCTCTAACCGATTGGGTATCGAATATTGTCCCTGTTATGAAGAAACAAGGGATGATTAGAGTGTGTGTCGATTATAGGGATGTAAACCAAGCTTGTCCAAAGGACAACTACCCTACACCCTTCATCGACCAGATAATTGATGAATGCGCCAGATGCGAAATCTTTTCATTTATGGATGGATTTTCCGGGTATAATCAAATATATATCCGCCCACAGGACCAGTCAAAGACTGCATTTATTTGTCCGTGGGGCACATTCGCTTATCGAAAATTACCCTTTGGTTTAAAGAACGCAGGGGCGACGTTTCAGAGGGCAATGAATTATGCCTTCCATGACATCAATAACATCGTTCAACCTTATCTCGACGACCTTTCGGCTCATTCGCGAAAGCGGACTGATCATCCGCAACATTTAAGAGCGATATTTCTACGTTGCCGACACTACAAGATAAGACTCAATCCGCACAAATGTGTGTTTTGCGTCGGTTCTGGTCATTTACTTGGCTTTGTAGTCTCTAAGGATGGGATTCGTCTCGACCCCTGCAAGGTTCAGGCAATCATTAATTTGCCTCCACCTTCAAATTTGCTTCAGATTCAGAAACTCCAAGGGAAAGAAAACTTTCTGAGGAGGTTCATTCCAAATTACGCAGAACTTGCTAAAGGTTATACTCGTATTTTGAAAAAGGATGTACCTTTCGTCTGGGACCAGGTGGCACAAGCTTCCTTTGATGCTCTGAAAGATTGTTTAGTAAAAGCATCATTAATGTACGCCCCAAACTATCAAAGAGATTTTAACCTGTATCTGGCTGCATCGGATACGACCATTGCGATGGTTTTAGTTCAAGAAGTCGATGGAATTGAACATCCTATATATTATTTAAGTAAAAACTTAAATGATACAGAAAGTAAATATTCTTATGTTGAAAAACTAGCGCTTGCAGCTGTTCAAGCGATTCAAAGATTTCGACATTATGTCCTCTTTCGGAAAACTACCATTTTGTCAGATTGCAAACCCATGACTTATATACTGTCGCGACAGTTGCTGGGGGGCAAATATTCAAAATGGATAGCGATCCTTCAAGAGTTTGATCTGGAATTTGTAAAATCCAAATCAAAGAAAGCTCTAGTTTTCGCAGAATTATTGTGCGATCTCCCATCGTCGTCCAACGATGAAACATCAGAAGAGTCAATCGTAGACGAAAGTTTGTTTCTGATATCTACAAGCGATGAGTGGTATGGAGATATCATAGTTTATCTCCAAACCCAAAAATTCAGGCCTAACACCTCTCACTCTGAACAGAAACGTATACGATACCGAGCAAAAGACTACATGATCGTCGGTGATACACTTTACCGTCGTGGTATCGATATAGTTCTGAGGAGGTGCCTTACCCATGAGGAGGCCGAAAAAGCCCTGAATGAATGTCATTCACGCGCGTGTGGGGGACATCAATCCGGATATGCAACAGCACAAAAAATCTTACGAGCAGGATACTTCTGGCCAACCATGTTCAAAGATTGCATAACCGCAGTCAGAAGTTGCCATGCTTGTCAAATTTTTGACAGCAAAACCAGAAGACCACCCGCACCTTTACAACCGATAGTTGCTGTTGGGCCCTTCGCCAAGTGGGGCATCGATTTCATGCAATGTAACCCCACCTCGACCGGGGGGCATGGGTATATTATAGTCGCTGTTGACTATTTTACCAAATGGGCCGAGGCGATGCCTACATTGGATAACACTGGTGAAACAGCTGCCCTTTTCTTTTTCAATCATGTAGTTGCCAGGTTCGGCGTACCACAGGCTATAGTTACAGATCATGGATCGCATTTCTGTAATCACATGATGGTCGAATTAGCTGCCAAGCTAGGGCTATCTCACGACAGTTCTACCCCGTATTATCCGCAAGCCAATGGACAAGTTGAAGCAATCAACAAGGTCCTGAAGCGTATGTTGCAAAGGATGATCGGAGTTCGTAAAAGAAGGTGGCACCTAATCCTGTACTCAGCTTTGTGGGCTTACCGAACGTCGGTAAAGAATGCGACCGGGTTCACACCTTTTCAACTGGTGTATGGCCTGGAAGCAGTCTTGCCGATCCAGTGCGAAATTTCGTCACTTAAACTCGCAATTTATCTCCTCCCTGGAACTTCAAAAGAAGAGGCTCGTTTCTTGGAATTAATCTAGTTGGATGAAACCCGTCGTGACGCCGCTTTGGCTAACGAGACCCATAAGAAATGAGTCAAGGCTCAGTTCGACAAAAGTGTCAAAGCCTGTGTCTTCTCAGAAGGTGATTTGGTCTTGCTTTATGACCAAGAATCCGATAAATTGGGAGCAGGTAAATTCAAATCCTTATGGATGGGCCCCTATATTGTTAAAAGGGTGTTAGCAAAAGGAGCCTACGAGTTAATGGATTATGACGGAATTCCACTGGCGCAGCCCCGCAACGGGTTGTACCTCAAGCGTTACTATGCTTAATAGTAACCTGCATGCTTTTGTTGTATTTTGTTTTCGCTAAAGTATTTGCTCTGGTCGAGTGATCCACCTTTTTCATTTGTTGCAGATGTCGAACCTTCTGGAGACATGTGTTGGGTATGCAGACGGAGCGAGTCGTAGTTCGCGGAACCTATCCTCCGCAGCCTGGGCCATTTTTTATCCAAGCGGCGAGTTAGTAAGTTTCAGAGGTGTCTGTATTGGGCAATCAACGAATAACATCGCTGAGTATAGTGCGTTGATAGAACTACTCTCTGATGCCATCACACGTGGCATATGCTGACTAATTGTCAGGCTAGACTCACAGCTCGTAATACTACAACTCAATGGTATATATTCCGTTCGCAATCCAGCTATTTATCACATGTTCCTAAGGGTTAAGATTTTGGAAAGACAATTTGATTCAATTCAATACCAGCATATTTCCAGAAACTTAAACACATTAACCGACTCATTAGCAAATTATGTGTTGGATAGACATTTGCGACATTTATAAAAGAGACACATCATCAATGATTGTACATATGGATCATATACCTCAACCAGAATAAAACTCGAAAATCAAAATATATATAAGTTGTTTATAGTTCATACATAATGTTCTGTAACCAAGACAAAATCGGTCATATGACCCAAAAACTCAAAAGTGCTATGGGGCACCCTAGCCTAGTGGTGCTCATGATAGCACGTCATGGCCTGTGCAATCATGCGCAAGAGACGAGTCCATCGTCTAGGCACACCAGTAGTGTGCCGCTGCAACTGTAAAGGTAACTCATCGATCCGTACATCAGGAATACCGAGAGTAAGGCTCTCAACCTACTCCTGCACAGCTGTAAGGGTCTCAATATCGTCAAGGTCGCGAAGAATAACTCTCCCAGCAGGCTCCACCACCGGGGCAGCAACTGGCGGTCTCGGACGAACTACTGGACGAACAGGACCAACATCTACATGCACCCAAGAGTATGATTAAAAGTCTTGATAGAATAAAGCACAACAACATTATGAATAAGAACAGTAAACAGTGATATGGTCAAAGAGTTTACCAATAGCGCCCCACTGTTCGCCATCCGGTAGCACCAAATCCGGATCACCTCGGAAATCCATACCCACATATGGATACTCGGAAAAGACCATCTCCTGGCGTTCGAACCACATGAAGAAGGCATCAGTGAAATTAATCTGAGGTTGACCAGCATGCCTAGACATGTGGTCGACCCACCTCTGCATGCGTGGCTCGGTCGGAGAAGGCAAGTCGAGTATAATATACTGAGGCTGCATCAGTGGGATTTTCTCCAAGGCGAAGGCAGTCATAATAGAACCAAATCCAAAGTTCTTCAACTTCCCGTCCTTTACCTTGGTCAACTGACTTTTCATCTGAACAAGTACTGCATCACACCAGTTGAATACTTTCGGTTGGAGACACTCCAAGGCGTGCTGCACATAAGATCTGTTGGCAACATGTAGAGCTGCACTACCGGCCATCCTACCAATGGTATACAGAATGGACCTGAGAGACCTGTCAGTAATCTCACGGATAACAACCTTGCCGTCTCTGCTCGGCTGGGAACCTTCCCTGCAATACTGGCGGACATAATCTCTCACGGAGTCAGTCCCCCGGGCCGAACCTGACAAGGAAATGGCGGCACCTCGCCTTGACAATCCAGTCAAGAAGTAGATGTCCTTTATGGTCAAGGGGATGGATTTTCCCCTAATCTGGAATACTTGGTTAATGGGATCCCAAGCATCAAGCATATACTGCAGAAAAGTGATCTGTGCTCTCATGCTAGAGATACGGAAAAACTTCAGCAGGCCACAGTTCCGCAGCGCGTTCACCGTGACAGGGTCATGGAGGGCAATCATGTCCTCCTCTTCATGTTCTCGTTCTCGCCATGTAAGGGACATTTTGTTCAAAGATCCCTGCAAAACAAACAAGAGAAGGAGTAAGTTCCCGAGTTTGATGAAAAACTGGTGAAAATTCATCAAAAATGTGCTAAAAACTCTGTTTTCTGAGCCCAACGCAGGCAGAGAGTTTCCTACCTGCGTTGAAGGTCAGGCTGCCTTAAGGCAGCTTGACATTCAACGCAGGTTTCGAATGGGAAACCTGCGCTGAAGTTAGGGCGCCCTGGCAAAACCCCTGAGGCTCAGAAAAGCTGGGAAACAGGCACAGAATAGAAAAAAGGAAACCATGAAAAGAAAGAGCTAGGGTTTAGCTCCTACCTGGTCCAGACGGCGTCAAGAATCGTCCACAGAATCTCCCGAAATCAGCTGGTGAAAATCAAGGGGGAAGAGGCACCTCCAGAGCTCCAACAAACCAAATGCAAATGAAATGGTAAAATGAGAGGTAAAAACACTTTTTAATGGCTTTTTACGTAGTTCAAAGCGAAATATTAGGGTTATAATCTCATTTTCATGCAAATATTATTCATTTCTAACAAAGTTTGTTGCAGCAATTGAGAATGCAGTACTATCCTTGAAAAGAGAAAAGCTATTCATGGTAAAAATCAAAATTTGACTATATAATCGAGTAGTTTTAGCATAAAGTTCATGCTCGTTAAAAAATAAACGCAAGATCCGAGCAGTTTTAACGCGGTCTTCATGCTCGTTAAAAAATAAATATAAGCAGTGAGCAATGTTTCCTCTAGAGTTTAAGCTCATTTTTAACTAAAAAATGAACCTATCCCAGTAAATAACCACTGTGATCGTAAATTTATCAGCCATAAAAACCTTGGTCGTGTTTGCACCTGCCAACTCCACTTTCATTTGGCTGATCGTTCACCTCCATATGATTGTTTACCCATTTTGAGGAACAGCTGTGAAGAGTGATTTCACCTAGCCATCCTTGTGACACTGCCGTGATTGGAAAATTCCAACCTGTACCTGGAATCAGTTGCTATCCCTGTTTATCACTCGTTCCTCAAAAGACGAGTCTTCTTTAAGCTCTTTTCAACTGACTCGTAAAATATGAAAAGATTGCCGAGTTTTGGCCTTCCAGCTCGTTAAAAGGACCGGAAGAGCTATCCCTCCTCTAGATTTTAATCTTTTTGGACCTGAGGGATTATTGCACAAAAAGGTCGAGCGCTTGTTTTATTCGGCTCGTTAAAGTTATCGAAAACTCATCCCTTCTGTATTGTTTTATACTTTTTCGGACTTAAGGGATTAGATGACGAAAAAGGAATTTTGGAGTTAACTTTATGTACCTTTTCAGACTCTCTAAAAATGAAAAGGACCGAGTTATCCTTGTCGTTAGACTCGTTAAAATGATTAAATAGCGACAAACTTGTCTTTAGACGAGAACGAGTTTCCCTATCGCTAGGCTCGTTAAAACATAGCGATGGGCTTGCCCGAAGGGTAGGTTATAGAACAAGCATATGTTATCCTCCTCAAGCTTGACAAAAATAAAGAGGTACTGGTCAGCAATGACTGGGAAAAATTGGGAAAGATCAGGAAAACTTTGATGGTAGCAGGTCACTCTTGAACATGGCACTTTTCCTCCGTATCACATTCGGGTTGGGTTGTTTCATTCACCGGTCACATCACCATGGTCTTGCCATACCATCCATATTTGGGGTAATGCTACCGATCCATCGTATCAATGTCGCCATATGTTCAAGAGAAGTCGTTCAAAAAGAGTCAACCGGGTCCCATCCACTGCCATACATTATCCTTCATCCATTCATGACCGCCACCCTGAATCATATGTCACTGATTGTTTTCACCTCCATTAAAATCATTAGCTCCATTCCGTGTCACTGATGTGGGATTCATTAAGGCCCTCATTTGATGGATCGCTCCTTGTCGACATCAGCTCATTATCCAAGGAGTTGATCTAGGAACAACCCCTTCAGTACTTTGAAGCTTGCATGCCTCAATGGCAAGTTTCTCACTTCCGGCGACATGTATACATCAATGACCTTCGACCAGAAGATTTTGCATGGTGTTCGACGACAAGTCCTTTATTCACACCACGCGAATTGTACTGCAGTACCTTGAGGGTCATTATCATTATCGGTGATTCCTCTCGCGCTTGTTAACGGTTTACATCATTGACCGGTAATCAAGCGGTGTCTTTCCATGTTCGACTTCAGCGCAATTCTCACATGGATCGACTTGTACTTAGAGTGAAGATCGAACGAGTTTGAAGACCCCGGATCTAGTTTCATCCATCCGGGCTGCGATATATATTCAGGAAAAATAAAGACATTTGACATGTACATCATTGCAGCAGATGATCATCCTACTCAAAGGATGATAATTTTCACCAAAATTATTAGTCTACTATCAGACGATCGTCTGTTCTATGTACCAAAATGAATTGATAAAGCTGAGCATGGGAATGCCCGCCTCAGCTAGATCATGAAAGCAGAATGAATCATAATGTATTGTATTGTATTTTATTACAGGTCTCCTCCCAGCAGATGGATGGACTTCGGACCCTCCTGGATAAAGCATTTCACCCGATAAACGGCGTCATACTTTAGGGGGCAACTGTTATAGACATTTTTGTGCCTTGCGTCACTGAGCATGAAATGTCAATAATCAAGGGATCCAAAGTCCCTAAACATGTTGTTCCTACCCCTAGAAGAACAAGGCCAGCAAACCACAGCACTGAATAAAAGTTCTCCACCTGAAAACACTCAAAAACAAGGCAATTCTGGATCATGTCAACTGCTCCACTGAGCATCTGCGCTGAATGTCAACTGCTCCACTGTCTACCTGCGTTGAATGTCAACTGCAAAGAAGGCTACCTGCGCTGGGCGAGTTTGGACATGTGGCACAGTCATTCCTCAAGGTGTCAATGCCCAGGAAGCTTCCAAAATGACACTTGGATCAGGGAATTCGACTGGTGATGAGTAAGAGGTTCCAAATCTCCAAGTGGAAGCAAGAACCTCCAAGTGGACTCAAGAACTGAAGTGGGAGAGGACACTAGTCAGTCTCAGACCAGTCTCAAGCTGACTCATCCTCTCTCCAATATCCCTATATATAGATCTCTCTCATGAGGTCTAGGGAGGAGGGAATTTAGTATTTGCAAAGAATTGCTGTTGGTTTGTGGCTAGAAATATTGGGTGTGTTATGCTTTGAAAGGAGCTGAAGAAGGAAGTCCATTCTGCTGGGAAGGAGATGCTGGGTTGGAGCCCTATGGGTTGTATCTCTTCCTGAACACTGTTACTTTCAATAAAGTTATCTCGATTCTTTCCTATATGCTGGTGTATTTTGTGTAATTGCATTAGTATATTTGATTTACTTCTAATCCTGAATCATTTATGAATATGTATATTTGCCTTTGTATTGTGTTCTTCTCTTGTTGCTCTTGTCACAGGTAGTTGTTCTCTTGTGATCTTGTGGGATTCAAGTAGCTGTTCTCTTAATCAAGCAAGGAGGCAAGTAGCTGTGGACACACAAAGGGAAGAGGATCTAGTTCAAGGGACAACCGGAAGATAACGGTAAGTCTTCCGATCTCCTCTCTTTCATATTTCATAAAGGAAGAAATCATGATAGCTGCATTCGTTTGTTGCTAAGGCGCTATCACACCTTAGGTGGATAGGATCGTCCTAAATAGGCATTTTTCCCCACAACACATGGGTTGTTATTGCCCACCATTATTTATGGGAGTAGTCTTTAAGTGTGACTTTTTGGAGTTTCCGATGGATTTTTGGCCAAAATCTGGCAAAAATATTTATGGCCAATTCTTGATTTGTATTGTTTAAACTAGTTTTTTGAGTGCATATATAGATTCAACACCCTCAAAACCCTTGGAGCACTTCGATTATGAAGAATTCACTTATCAAACTTGTGATTTCAATGAATCTATGCTGGATTCTAGACAAATGAGAATAGAAAATGAATTATAAAGCTTTCCAAAAAGTTTCACTTAAGACTACTCGTTGTTTATGTTTAGGATAAATAATGTAAATGTGTACACTTTTTAGTAGTTAATATCCACCAAAATTTATTCGAATCTTAAAATCGAATTCTATTCTCATAGCAACTTGTAAATAGTTAATTAAGTTTAATTAACCTAATTAGCTTAGGAATTTCGAGATGGAAGTCTTCCTGTAGTCATGTATATGTTCTCCCTAAGTTTTAGGGGTCCAAAATGAGTTTAAATTGAGTTGGAAATTAGATCATGCAATTTACTAAGTTAAGTTCAGTTAAATTAGTTCCAAATTGTTTGTGGAACTAATAGAGACTTAATAGTCAATTGGTGCACTAGTGTATCCACAAGTGTCACACTAGTTAACTGAAGATTTCCTCATCAGAAACTCATGCATGCTGATTCTGAGAAAGACCCAGTTGAGACTAGAGTGCAGGGACAATGTACTATCAGATGCATTATTTACTGGAGTGTAAATATCATGCATGCATCAGAGATTGATCCTCTCTTTGGATTGCGTAGTTTTGGAAGCATGAATTCCCTTTAAATATAGGCTATTCATCCTAGGAATTATGCAAGAGATTAGGGGCTTGGAGAGCTGCAAAATTGGCTAAGTGTTGGCCAAGAGCTAGCTTGTTAGTTGAGAGAGTTGAGCATACTTGTGTGAAACTGTTCTAGTGAGAACAAGATTTGTATCTTCACTCATATTTATGATATATGCAATACAGATAGTGAGGTTTTGAGAAATGGATTTCCCCAGATACATATTTTGTTATGTGCCATTGATTTATCTTCTTCTTGTTCATATTGTTTTCATTGATATATTGGCTTCCGTTGGTTGAAAGTAGAAGTATATTCTTTTCCTGTTCTTTAGTACATTACATGAGCTTGTGAATCTATAGGATTTTCTACATGGTATCGGAGCTGAGAAAAGTATACTAGAGGAGATTTAAATTTTTTTAGTTTTGGATTATAGGTGAAATTCGAATTTCCAATACATACTTCAGAATCGGCAGATGGCGTTCTACGATTTGCGGCTCGAGTATGCCTTGGAAGGAAACTCGAATTTTATAGCCCGGGGGACAAAATGGAAGTTGTTCTAGAGGATAATGGATTGAAGGAATTCATTTATCAAGAAATTCCTAAGCCAACAACATCGGATGCACAAAATTTGGCTGAATGGAAGAAATGTGTGGCGAAGGCAAGGCAGATAATCCTTGAGGGAGTTCGAGACCACATTGTCTCAAGTCTTCATGGCAATGAAACTTCGTATGCTATGTGGAAAACATTGATGGACTTGTATCATAACAATAGTGACAAAAGGAAATTGGCACTGAAGGAAAAACTTCAAAAAATCAAAATGGAGAAAGGCGAGATGATTCCAAAATACTTGACCAAGTTCACTCAGTGTCGTGATGAACTTGGAAGTGTTGGAATCACGATTTCCAAGGATGATATGGTGAGTCTTGCTCTTCTAGGACTCCCAAAGAGTTGGCATAGTTATTAGGACTCTGTCAATGGTCGGGAGAAGCTTCTAGATTGGGAACGACTATGGTTAGATTTGATGCAGGAGGAGATCAGGAGGAACACCAGGGATGGCTCTTCATCAAAGACTGGTGATGAAGAGAACTGTGCCTTAGTGATTAAGGCAAATAAGGGGAAAGAGAAAGCTTCCCATTCCAAATAAGGTTCTTATCATGGAGGTAAGAAGAAATACATGACTAAAGTTAAGTGCTTTCATTGTCATAGGCAGGGCCATTTTGCTACAAATTGTCCACTCAAGAAGTCCAAGAAGAAGTCCTCAGGAGGAGCGGCGAGTGAGGCTTTGGCCTCTCAATTAAAATTGGAATTTTCCCTCATTTCATGCATGGTGTAATTAATGATGGGAAGTTTATGGTACTTAGACAGTGTATATTCATTCCACATGACAGGAAACAAAGAGTTATTCAATGACCTGGAGGAGAAAGTTCTCCATATATTGAGATAGGTGACGATGGGATGTATAATGTTATTGGATTGGGAACAGTTACTTTTTAGAGGGATCATGGGGCTCCAATCACCTTCAATAATGTTATGTATGTGCCCGAGCTGAAGAAGAACTTGGTATCCATTTCCATGCTTGAGGATAGAGGCTATGATGTGATCTTCTTGAAAGGAAAGGCGTTCCTTCGACACATAGCCACTATTCAAGTAAATAAGATAGGGATTCGGGTGAAGAATATCTATAAGATGTGTAGGTTTTAACCCCATACAGAAATTACCTGCATACGAATTCTAAAACACAGAAAATAAACAATGCAAGAGCATAACACATAAAACACATATACACGAAGATTTTCCCCTGGATACCAAAACCGGGACTACCAAATTGATTTTTTCATTATGTTCCTTTCAATGTTATAATACATATTTATACATGCCGAAGCATCCAATACCATGGACTGAAAACCATCACGTCCAATACCATGGACCGAAAACCATCGCGTCCAAAAACATGTGCGAAAATCATGCACAAAACCATAGGTGGGTCCAGCCAACCTAACATAATGTCCAAAACCAAAATTTTTCGGGGTGCTGCTCCAGACCCCATAAAGTGGGGTTATGGGTACACCTCAAACCCCCTGTGACCCCCCCTTGCTACACAATTGGCACAACAAAGGGGGGCAGACCTCTAACCCCCCGGTTAACTATGTGGGCTAGTCGTGGAAAGAATATAACACAACCCAACATTCTCCCACTTGTTGTTTTCTTTCCACAGGGGCCCACAAGATAGCTTAGTCATAGATTTTGTCAATGCATATGCAATATTCTTAAAAGTGTCCACCTCTACCAGCAACACCTTTTGTCTTCTATCATATCCCTCACAAAGTGATACTAAACATCAATGTGCTTTGTCTTTGAATGATATGCGGGGTTATTTGCTAAGAAAATTGCACTTTGGCTGCCGCAGTCTATCCTTATAGCTCCCTGTACTAACCCCATAGTTGAACACAATCTCTGCAAACAAACTGCTTCCTTGCTTGCATGAGTGGCTACCATGTATTCTACCTCTGTAGTTGATAGTGCCACTACAGATTGTTTCTTACTCATCCAACTGACCGCACCTCCAAATAGGTTAAACACATACCCACTTGTAGATCTTCTCTGATCCAGATCTCCAGCCCAATCTACATCAACAAAGCCACGAATATCCAACATTCTGTCCAATCCTGGTCTTCCTTGGTAGCACAAACCATAATCACTAGTGCCACGGAAATAGCTGAAAACCTGCTTCACTGCTGTCCAATTCTCCTTCCCTGGTTTTGACATAAACTTTCTTAATACTCCCACTGGATGTGAAATGTCTAGTCTAGTACAGACCATTGCATACATCAGGCTACTGACTGCACTTGCATATGGAACACGAGACATGTCCTCTTCCTCTTCTTGTGTCTTGGGACATTGTTCAGCAGATAACCTCACACGTACAGGAATAGGAACCTTCACCGTTTTACTGTCCTGCATATTAAACCTCTGCAGTATTGTTTTGACATACTTCCTCTGGTTTAATTAGAGCTTCCTCTTTGTCTAATCTCTTTTAATTTGCATGCCCAAAATATAGTTTGCAGCACCAGGATCTTTCATGTCGAATTTGGAGGACAATTGGGTCTTCAAATCCTAGATAATTTCTTTGTAATTTCCAACCAGCAACATATCATCCACATACAAGACCAAATAAATAACACGGTCACCAATTAATTTGAAATACACATAGTGATCTACTTTGCTTTTGGTGAAGCTAAGCCCTCATATAAACGTATCAAATTTTTGATACCACATCCTTGGTAACTGTTTTAACCCATACAGAGACTTCTTTAACTTGCATACCAGTTCTTTCTTACCCTTCACCACAAAGCCTTCAGGTTGCTTCATGTAGATTTCCTCTTCGAGATCCCCATGAAGAAATGGTCTCTTCACATCCATCTGTTCTACCTCAAAATCAAAAGCAACAACAATAGATAAAACTAATCTAATAGAAGTTACCTTGGCAACAGGAGAAAAAATATCACCAAAATCAATTTCCGACACCTAGGAATAACCTTTTGCTACCAACCGAGCTTTGTATTTCTCCACCTTTCCTTCTGCATTTTTCTTCTTCTTGAACACCCATTTGCTGCCAATGGGTTTCCTTCCAGCCGGCAACTCCACTAGATCCCAAGCCTCATTTTTGTGCAAAGATGCCATTTCATCAACCATGGCCTCTTTCCTGAGTTTTTCATCCTTTAAATCTACTACTTCCTTCACAGTTCTAGGATCATCATCAGTAATAGATAAAGAAAAATTTGAATAGAAATCAGATGGACTATACCTTTTTGGCTGTCTTCTTTCTCGAACTGATCTTCTCACACTTGGAGTTTGTGGCTCTTCATCTTTTGATTCCTCCTCTGCTGTAGAGTATGATTCTTCCTCCTTTAGCTCAAACTCTGTCTTCTCAGGTTCCTTTGGTTGGACTTCATGTTTAATAACATCTTTCACCTCTCTGAACACCACATCTCGGCTGTACACAACCTTCCTCGTTACTGGGTTCCAAAGCTTATAACCCTTTAAACCATCCTTATACCCAATAAAGATGCACTTTTTAGATTTACTATCCAACTTGGTTCATTTCTCCTTTGGAACATGTACATATGCATCACATCCAAATACCCTCAGATGTGAAAGAGAGGGTTTCTTACCAATCCATACCTCTTGTGGAGTTTTATCTTCCAACGCTGATGGAGGTGACCTATTGACCAGGTAACATGCAATATCCACCACCTATGCCCAGAATTCCTGTCCTAACCCAGCACCACTAAGCATGCTTCTTGCCCTTTCCATCAACATCTTATTCATTCTTTCTGCAACTCCATTTTGCTGAGGTGTATATGGAGTAGTCTTTTGTCATGCTATACGACACTTCTTATAGAATTCTTCAAATTCCTTACTGCAAAACTCTCCACCATTATCTATCCTCAGCACCTGTATCTTCTTCTCTGCCTGGTTTTCCACCAGAGCCTTAAATTCTTTAAACCTGTCAAAGACTTTAGATTTCTTCTTAAGGAAATATATCCATGTATTCCTTGAGAATTCATCTATAAATGATACATAGTACACAGACTTACCCAGTGATGGAACCTTCACAGGTCCAAACACATCACTATGCACAAGCTCTAATATTCGTTTCGCCCTCTTACCACCAGAGGGGAAACTCACATGATGCTGCTTCCCGTATACACAATTTTCACAGAAATCAAAATCCAGAGAGCTATTACTCATACCTTCTACCATACCTTTACCATGAAGTATTTGAAGGCCCTTCTCTCCAATATGTCCAAGCCTTTGATGCCACAGCATGGTCTTCTCTCCAGAGACCACTAGATTTTCAGCTCCAGTTTCAGGAACCACAGAACTGTTGCACCCATCAATAACAATGTTGCCTTGCAGCTTGTATAGAGTTCGAATTCGAACTCCCCACATCAATACCAGTGCTCCCCAAACCATTTTGCAGGTATCCTTCTTGAACACTATTTTAACACCTGCATCATCCAGCTTTCTTACAGAAATCCGATTTCTGGCCAATGCAGGAATATGCAGAACACATGGAAGTGTTCTAACCTTTCCACCTTGCAACATCAACTGTACTTTTCTGTGACCAATGATTCTAGCCTTCCTATCATCCCCTAAGAAGACATCACCACCATCGTATTTCTCATACTCACAGAACCACTCTCTATGGGGAGTGAAGTGAAAGGATGCACCTGAGTTAACCAACCATGCCTCATGATCTACATGTGTACTTGAAGAAGCCAAGTACACATCCCCACCTTCATCTGAGGTGGTTTTCGCCTCTGTAGAAGGAGCATGATCAGATCCCTTTCCTTTATCAGGAGATTTAGATTTACAGTCCCTTTTGTAGTGCCCTTCCTTTCCGCATTTCCAGCACACCACCTTTACAGGTTTTCCTGGAGATTTAGATCTCCCTCTAGATTTAGATCTCCCACTCGAGGACTTATTTTTGTTTTTTTTCTGGGACCGTCCTCATACAGACAAGGGATCACCATTCTGGCTCTCCATGTTTTTCCGTCTCATCTCCTCTATCAGCAAGGATGAGACTATTTCATCAAACTGCAAGGCACTTGCATTGCTACCTATTGCAATAACCAGACTATCCCACGAATCTAGTAGAGAACACAACAAACTGATTCACTTATCATCATCTAAAATTTTAATATCAACAGATGCTAACTAACTTACCACAATATTAAATGCGTTTAGATGCTCTGTCACTGAGTCTCCATCTTTCATCCTCAGGTTGTACAGCTTTTTCCGCAGGAACAATTTATTCACCAGAGACTTAGATTGGTACAAAGTCCCTAACATTTCCCACAAAGCCTTCGTCGTAGCTTCCCCTGATACATTCAACAATACTGAATCTGAGACACACAATTTTATTGTGCTCTTTTCCTTTTGATCCAACTTCTTCCATTCTTCATCTGACACTCCCGTTGGTTTAGTACCCAAGTCTATCGCGATCCACTGATCTTTATCCACCAACAAATCCTCCATCTTGAGTTTCCACAACTCAAAACTCTGACCATTAAATTTCTCAATCTCTATCTTTCCACGACTTGCCATCTTCTTTTACCACCAAAGTCGATCTCGCAGATCTCCCACTAAATAGGGTCTACCACAGGCCCGAGCGAAACCCCTCAGCACAAAGGCGTCCCCTTGAAGCCAAAATAGCTCTGATTTCAGATGTAGGTTTTAACTTCGTACAGAAATTACCTGCATATGAATTCTAAAACACAGAAAATAAACAATGCGAGAGCATAACACATAAAACACATATACATAGAGATTTTCCCCTAGATCCCAAAACCGGGACTACCAGCTTGATTTTTTCATTATGTTACTTTCAATGTTATAATACATATTTATACATGCCAAAGAATCCAATACCATGGATCGAAAACCATCACGTCCAATACCATGGACCGAAAACCATCACGTCCAAAAATATGTGCGAAAATCATGCACAAAACCATAGGTGGGTCCACCCAACCTAACATAGTGTCCAAAACCAAAAATTTATGGGGCGCTGCCCCGGACCCCATAAAGTGGGGTTATGGGTACACCTCAAATCCCTTGTGACCCCCCCCCCTGCTACACAATTGGCACAACAAAGGGGGCTCCACCGCCCCTCTAGCCCCTCGATTAACTACGTGGGTTAGTCGTGGAAAGAATATAGCACAACCCAACAAGATGGAGGTAGAGGAGTGTATTGATTTGAGCACAAAATCATACATGGTGCAGATTTGATACATTGGCGAGTTGTGGCACAGGTGATTGGGCCACTTGCATCATGGGGCTTTGAAAATATTGTAGCAGATCTCTATCGATCTTCACAAAGGTATGCTTGAGAAAGTTGATACATGAAAGTCGTGTACTTTGGGAAAATACATCAAGTATTCCTTTCATGAAAGAGAGAGTCAAGCAGAAGCTATTCTAGAGTGAGTCCATTTAGATGTGTGTGGACCATTCTTGACGACATCCACGACCAAACACATGTATTATGTTATATTTTTCGATGACTATTCTTGTAAATGTTGGATATTTTTCATGCACAAAAGGATCAAACTTTCACAAAGTTTTGTGAGTTTAAAGCATTGGTGGAGAAAGAGTCGGGCAAGAAGGTTAAATCTCTACGGAGTGATAATGGTGGTTATTATGTCTCAAATGACTTTAAGAATTTTTGTGCAGCGGAAGAGATTAAATGGGAGTTGATGACACCCCATAACCCTCAACAGAATGGGGTGTTCGAGAGGAAGAACATAAGCATAGTAGGGGAAGAAAGGGCGATATTTCATGATCAGGTCATACCATTACACTTGTGGGCTGAGGCATGCAACATATCAGTTTATGTTCAAAACCATAGCCCACATCACATACTTGAGATGAAGACACTAGATGAGGCTTATTCTGTTAAGAGGCTAGATGTTGGTCACTTCAGGATTTTTGGGTCATTAGTATTTTTCCATATTACCAAATATGCATGAAAGAAGCTTGAGCTGACATCAGAGTCAGGGATAGTTTTGGGGTACACTGATACACCTCACAACTATGGGTGCACTTTCCAACCAACAGGATGATTGTGGTTTGCAGGGATGTCAGATTCGATGAGGAGAAGGACATGTGAGTTTTCGTTGAGAGGGAGCTTGATCTACATGCGGATGAGGAGGTTTTAGATCTTAAGGTTGAGGAGCCTCAGATTGATATGGAGTAGCCACATGCTGAGGATCTAGGAGTGGAGACATCCACTCAGACATAGTCTTCTAGAGAGGGAAGAAAGTGCACCAGAGAGGATGACAGATTGTTGGATGATGCATAGGAGAATGTGGGAGCACCAACTTCTCAACGCAGAAAAGGAGGTCATCTGTGAGGTACACTGGATACATTGATTTGATGAGTGAATGTGTTTTGACAGAGCCATCTTCCTTTAAGGAAGCAGTGCAGTAGCCAGTTTGGGTTGATGCCATGGTGGGGGAGCATGACTCCATAGTTCGTAATAGTGTTTGGAATGTGGTCCTAAGACTGGAGGACATGTCAGTGGTGAGATATCGGTGGCTTTACAAGGTAAAGCAAGCTACAGATGGTAGTGTGGAGAAGCATAAGGCTAGATTTTTGGCTTGTGTCTTTTCAAGGGTGGAGGGGATTGACTATGATGAGACCTTTTCTCCTGTTGCAAGGTACTCATATATCAGATTTATATTGACACTATCAACGCAGATGGGTTGGAAGATACATTAGATGGATATGAAGACAACCTTCCTTAATGGCATGATTGAGGAAGAGGTGTACATAGAGTAGCCTGAAGGTTTTGAGACCTTTGACTGTGAGTCTCATGTGAGCTGGCTCAAGAGAGAATTGTATGGGCTGAAGCAAGCACCCTGTGCTTGGTACACCAAGATAGATAGCTACTTCACCAGGTTGGGCCTCGTGAAGAGTGAAGCGGATGCGAACCTATACCACATAGTGGTGGAAGGTAAATGGTTGATCAATGTACTTTATGCTGATGCTCTCATACTGACAAGTGATGATCAACTGATCAAATCTTGCAAGAAGAACCTTGCAAGAGAGTTTTATATGAAGGACATAGGGCTCATGCATTACTTTCTTGGCATGGATGTATGGCATGGACATGGGGAGTTGTTTGTGTCTCATGGAAAGTATTCTAATGAGATACTTAGGAGATTTCACATTGGGAGCAGCAAACCCATAGAGACTCCTCTAGAAGGTTACTAGAGGAAGAGGGATGCTACTTTAGGGGAAGTAGTGGAAGCTAATGTTTACATGCATCTTGTGGGTTAACTCATGTACTTGGCAAACACACGACCAAATATGTGCTATGCAGTTAACCAACTTAGTCAAGCGATGGTTAGGCCTACCAAGATGTATTGGAAGGCGACAAAGCATGAGTTGAGATACCTTAGGGGCACTTCTCAATATGGATTATGGTACAAAAGGACAAAGCGAGTGAAGTTGCAAGGATACACTGATGAAAATTGGGTAGGGATCCCATCCGAAAGGAAGAGCACATCTGGAAGGATCTTCAGTATTGGGTCAGGGAGAATTTCTTGGTATAGTAGGAAACAAAGATCGGTTGCACCCAGTTCGACAGAGGCATAGTACATGGTAGCGAGTCAGGCATCCTGTGAGGCCATCTGGATGTATAAGATCCCAGTTGGTTTTTTTGGTCAACAGATGGATCCAACTGTTATTTACTGTGATAATTAGAGTTGTATCAAACACTATGAAAATCTAGTTTTTCATGATCGGTCCAAGCATATTGATATCTGATATCATCATTTCAGAGATTGTGTATTGAGGTGGATTATGTTGTTAGAGTACATTCCCACAGAGGAGCAAGATGCTAACATTTTGACAAATTCATTGTCAAGATGTAAATTTGAGTTTCATAGAGACATGATCAAGGTAGCTGATAATCTCTTTCTTGTTGAGAGGGAGTGTTGAGAAATGGAAACAAGAAATTCCAGTTTAATTTTTCCTTGAATTAAAGTGAGAATTAAAATCGAATTCTATTCTTATAGTTGTAGAAATTCTCACTGTAGATTAATCTGATTATGCAATGTACTAAAGCAAAATACTTAATCTACTTCTACAATAAAACTTGCAGAAGCTTAATCGATTTGAGCAAGATCAAACAGAAAACATATAACAGAGAAGAAGAATCAATCACACATGAAACACATAAGAATACTATGGGGAAAACCTCAGCTAAAAACCCCGCTACCTGTATTATCATACAAGTGGAAATATCTCAGGATTACACAAAGCTTTAGCTCTCATAGCTATCCAACTCTCAGTACAATCCCTCACTGCTGCTCATAGACAAAATAGACAACACATATGCCTTCTCCTCTGTCCTCCAAGCCTCTTATTTCCCTTCGTTGTTCCTTTGGGATGATTCACCTTCAACCAAGTGGAACACTACTCTTACACATTGTAAAAATGCACAATCCTCAACGAATGAATTCCTTCTGCATGCAAGAGATATTCTCATAGGAAAATTCTTGCAACTGATAGTACATTGTCCCTGCCTTTAATCTCAACTGGATCTTAGTCTGAACTAACATGCATGAGTTATTTATGAGAGAATATTTAGTTTTTTGGAGTACACTGGTTGCATGCATGCATGCATTAACTGACTGAACTCACAATCAATTCCACAAATTGTTTGGAACTAATCTAACTAGAATTAACTTAGTTAACAAATCTAACTAATTACAACTCAAATACAACTCATCCTTATCTCCTTAATTAAGGGATAACTTCCTCAATCAAAGGGATAACTATTGCATGACTTCACAAAGACTTCATGTTTGAATTTTTCCAACTAATTAACTCAAGATGAATTAATTAATTATTTTTCAAACAACTGGTGAGACTAAATTCGAATTCTAATTCTCAATTTTAATTCAAGGACAAATTAAAATTGGAATATCCTGAAATGCTATCTTTAGCATTTCTTGTTGCTATTTTCAACACTCCCTCTCAACAAGAAAGGGATTATTTTCTACCCCGATCCTGTCTCTATGGAACTTGAATTTACACTTTGACAATGCCTTAGTCATAATGTCAGCATCTTGCTCCTTGGTCGAAATATCCTGCAAAACATGATCCTCCTCACCACACAGCCTCTGAGATGATGATACTAAATGTCGATATGCTTGGACCTGTCATGAAATACTGGATTCTCAGAGAGTTTGATACAACTATGATTATCACTATAGATCACAGTTGGATCCATCCTCTGATCAAATAAACCAACTAGAATTTTCCGCATCCAAATGGCTTCACATGCTACCTGACTTGCAGCCATGTATTCAGCCTCTGCTGAGCTGAGTGCAACTAACCTCTGTTTCCTGCTGTAGCAAGAAACTGTAGCTAAACCAAGGTTGAAAATTCCTCCTGATGTGCTCTTCCGATCTGATGGACTCCCTGCCCAATCTGCATCTGTGAAGCCCTGTAGCTTCACTGCCTATGTCCATCTGTACCATAATCCATACTGAGATGTGCCTCTGAGGTATCTCAAAACATGCTCATCTGCCTTCCAAAATAGCTTGGTAGGCCGAACCATAGCTTGACTTAGCTGGTTCACCGCACAGCACAAATCTAGTCATGTGTTCACTAAGTACATCAATGAACCCACAAGCTGCCGATACACAATAGCTTATACTAGTTCTCTTGAAGTAGCATCCTCCTTCCTCCAGTTACGTGCTAGAGGAGTCTAGATGGGATTGCACTTCTCCATGTGGAATCTCTTGAGTATCTCATTGGCATACTTACCTTGAGACACAAACACTTCCCCATCTTTCTGCCACACTTCCATGCCTAGAAAGTAGTGTATGAGACCCATGTCTTTCATATTGAACTCTCTTGCAAGGTCCTCCTTACAAGACATGATCAATTGGTCATCTCCTGTCAATATCAGATCATCAACATAAAGAATAATGATCAACTGCTTACCCTCCACCATGATGTGGTACAATTTCACATCCGCTTCACTCTTTGTGAAGCCCAACCCGGTGAAGTAGTTGTCGATCCTGGTGTACCAAGCATGAGGTGCTTGTTTCAGCTCATACAAAGCTCTCTTGAGTTGGCACACATGTGACTCACGATCGAAGGTCTCAAAACCTTCTGGCTACTCTATATACACCTCTTCCTCAATCTTGCCATTGAGGAATGCAATCTTCACATCCATCTGATGGATCTTCCAACCCATCTATGATGATAGTGCCAACATCGATCTGATAGATGAGTACCTTGATACATGAGCAAAAGTCTCATCATAGTCGATCCCCTTGACCTGTGAGAAACCACGGGCAACAAATCTTGCCTTATGTTTCTCCACACTACCATCAGCAGCTTGATTTACCTTATAAACCAACCGGGAACTCACAACTGACTTGTTCTCCGTGGAACAACATCCCAAACACTGTTCCAAACTATGGAGTCATACTCCTCCACCATAGCATCAACCCAGATCGGCTGCTGCACTGCTTCCTCAAAGGAAGATGGCTCGATCTCAACACATTCTCCAATAAGGGCCATGTATCCAGTGTACCTATCAGATGACCTCCTCTGTTTACACTAAGAAGATGGTTCTCCCACATTCTCTCTCACATCCGACAACAATCTATTAGCTTCTCTTGTGCACTTCCGCCCATCTCTGGAAGACTCTTCTTGAGTGGATGTCTCCACTCCTGGAACCTCTGCATGCGGCTGCTCCACATCAGTCTGAGGCTCCTGCTCCTTAGGAACCAAAATTTCCTCCACAGCCTGTAGTTGGAGCTCCCTCTCAGGGGAAAATCGCATGGCCTTTTTCTCATCAAACTTAAGATCTCTGCGAACCACTGTCTTCCAACTAGTAGGCAAATACACCCGATAGTTGTGGGGTGTATTAGTGTACCCCACAAGTATCCCCAACTCTGCTGTTGGCTCAAGTTTCTTCCGGGAATCCTTGGTGACATGGCAATATACTGATGAGCCAAAGATCCTAAAGTGACCCACATCTGGTCTCTTCCCAGAGAAATCTTCCTCTGGTGTCTTCATCCCAAGAATGTGATGCGGGCTTCTATTCTCCAAATAGACCATTGTGTTGCAGCCTCAACCCACAAATAAAGTGGTAGGCCTTGATCATGCAGCATTGCCCAAGCTGCCCCCACAAGCATTCTATTATTCCTCTCGGCCACCCCATTCTGCTGTGGGTTATGAGGTGCCGTCAATTCCCATTTAATTCCTTCCACTGCACATAAGTCCTTAAACTCTTGAGAGACATACTCTCCACCGTTGTCACTTCTCGAGGCCCTGATCTTCTTCCCTGATTCTTTCTCAACCAAAGATTTGAATTCACAAAACTTTGAGAAGGTTTGATCCTTCTTCTGCATGAAATAGATTCAGCATTTTCGAGAAAAATCATCAATGAAAATCACATAATTCCTTTGTTTCGCGGTGGAGGCTGTCGAGAATGGTCCATACACATCTGTATGAACTCGCTCCAAGATTGCTTCAGCTCGACTGTCTCGATCATGAAAGGAAGACTTGGCGTACTTTCCTAAGGTACAACCTTTGCATGTGTCCACTTACTCAAGTTTACCTTTGGGAAGTCCGGTAGAAATATGCTGTGTTATCTTCAAGGCCCCATGATGCAAGTGGCCCAACCATCTATGCCATAACTTGCCAATGTCTTGGCTTTGCACCAATTCTGCTTTCGAACTCAATGCAACATAGTCATCTACCTCTAGCTTGTAGAGATTCTTCACTCGAATCCCAATCCTCTTGGTCTGACCCATGGCTATGTGTCTAAGGAACGCCTTTCCTTTACTGAAGACTACATCATAGCCTTTATCTTCCAACATTGCAACTGATACCAAGTTCTTCTTTAGTCCAGGCACATACTTTACATCAGTCAAGGTGAGAGGAGCTCCATTCTACCTCTGAAAACAATCGTACCTTCACCGGAAACACGGTACTTTCCATCATCGCCCATCTCTATGCACATCTTGAGGTCTTTCTCCTCCAAGGTACTGAATAAACTCTTATCCTCGATCATGTGGAATGAGGCTCCAATGTCCAGGTACCAAACACAACCCACCATCAATGAAACCATGCATGCAATGAGGGTAAAATCTAATTCGAACTGAGAGGCTAGTGCCACACCTTCTGATCCTTGCGAGGATCCCTTCTTGGATTTCTTCAATGGACAATTAGTTGCATAATGGCCCATCTCATGAAAATTAAAGCATCTCAGTTTAGATTTGTCAATCTTCTTCCCTCCATGGGAAGAAATCGATTTGGAATGGGAAGCCTTCCATTTCCCTTTCCTTTCCTTACTTTCTAAGGCTAGATTTCTTCATCATCATGCTTAGATGAAGAACCATCTCTGGTGCTCCTCCTAATCTCCTCCTGCATCAAATCTGACCATAATCGTTCCCAATCTGATAGTTTCTCTCTTCCATTCATGGAGTCCTAGTAGATATGCCAGCTCTTTGGAAGACTGAGGAGAGCAAGACTCACCATGTCATTATTGGCATTCGTTATTCCTACACTCCCAAGCTCATCTCTGCAGGTGGTGAGCTTGTTCATATATGTAGAAATAGTGTCTCCCTTTTCACACTTGATTTTCCAAAGCTTGTCCTTGAGCGCCAGCTTCCTCTGGTCACTGTTGTTCTGATATAGGTCCTTCAATGTATTACACATTGAAAATGGAGTCTCCTTTCCATGGAGACTCGAGAAAATATGGTCTCAAACTCCCTCCAGAATAATCCTCCTTGCCTTCGCCACACAATTCTTCCATTCCGCCAATTCTTTGGCATTAGCTGGTGTTGGCTTGGGGATTTCTTGATCAATGAAATCCTTCAAACCATTGTCTTCTAATACCACTTCCATGTGATCCTTCCATGCTATGTAATTTGAGCTTCCATCCAGGGCATACTCAAGTCTCAAGCCATTGAATTCCATTGGTGAACTTTGAGGTGTGATAAGAATTCAATTTTGTACCTGCAATCAAGAACTTCAAACTTCGAACTTTTCCCTTCTCAATTATGTTGTTCACAGCTCTGATCACTTTTTCTCCGATACCATGTAGAAATTCTCACTATAGATTAATATGATTATGCAATGTACTAAAGCAAAATACTTAATCTACTTCTACAATCAAACTTGCGGAAGCTTAATCGATTTGAGAAAGATAAAAAAAAACACATATAATAGAGAAGAAGAATCAATCACACATGAACGCTGGCGAAAGCCTCAGCTAAAAAAACCCCGCTATCTATATTATCATACAAGTGGAAATATCTAAGGATTACACAAAGCTTTAGCTCTCACAATTATCTAGCTCTATGTACAATCCCTCACTGCTACTCATAGACATAATAGACAACACATATGCCTTCTCCTCTGTCCTCCAAGCCTCCTATTTCCTTGCGATGTTCCTCTGGGATGATTCACCTTAAACCAAGTGGAACACCACTCTTACACACTGTAAAACTACGCAATCCTCAAGGAATGAATTCCTTCTGCATGCAAGAGATTTGTTGTGTGTGGAGCATGATTGTTCAGAGGTCTTTGTTTCAGCCGGATGTATACCCCAGGAAGTTTGTACACACCTCCATGCGGGGGGGGTGGGGCTTGTTCCCATCCCCCTCGGCTGGGGGGTCTGGGGGCCAGCGGTCCCCCGGCGGGGGCTCGGGGGCAGCGCCCCCGAAGCTAAAAACAAATTTAAAATTGCCTTGTAAAAGTATAGTAATTTCTAGTCAATCTGGGCCGTTCATTAGGCAGATGATCTGACTGTAGAACTTATGTTTAGTTTAGGGTTTTTTGCCCTAGAAGGTAACCCCTCTCTTTGTATGAGGGCATTTGTATTGGAGGCTGAGATATAGATGTGTATTCGGTGAGCGAGAAACAGAGAGCTGAGACTGTGAGAGAAAACAGAGGATATTACAGCGGATTTGCTGTAGGTTGTGTCTCTTCATTTTGCTGGATAATAGAAAGGAAGGACTGGCTGTTCGGGGTGGACGCAGCCCAAACTGGGTGAACCACGTATATCTGTGTCTCTCTTGTTTTATGTGTTTTCTGTGTTTATATTTCTGCAATATTTTATGTGTTCCATTGCTCCGTAATAAATAATTTTCTAACAAGATTTTCTCATAGGAAAATTATTGCAACTAATAGTACACTGCCCCTACCTTTAATCTCAACTGGGTCTTTGTCTGAACTAACATGCATGAGTTATTTATGAGAGAATATTCAGTTATCTGGAGTACACTAGTTGCATGCATGCATGCATTAACTGACTGAACTCACAATCATTTCCACAAACTGTTTGGAACTAATCTAACTGGACTTAACTCAGTTAACTGAGCTAACTAATTACAACTAAAATAAAACTCATCCTTATCTCCTTCATTAAGGGATAACTTCCTCAAGCAAAGGGATAACTATCGCATGACTTCACAAAGACTTCATGTTTGAATTTCTACAAATAATTAACTCAAGATGAATTAATTAATTATTTTCAAACAGCTGGTGAGACTAAATTTGAATTTTAATTCAAGGACAAATTAAAATCAGAATATTCTGAAATGCTATCTTTAGCAATGCTATTTTTAGCATTTCTTGTTGCTATTTTCAACAATAGCAACTTGTAAATAGTTAATTAAGTTTAATTAACTTAATTGCTTAGGGATTTCGAGTTGGAAGTCTTTCTCTGTAAGTTTTAGGGGTCCAGTATGAGTTTAAATTGAGTTGGAAATTAGATCACTTAGTTTACCGAGTTAAGTTAAATTAGTTCCAAATTTTTTGTGGAACTAATATAGAGTTAACAGTTAGTTGGTGCACTAGTGCATCCACAAGTGTCACTCTAGTTAACTCAAGATTCCCTCATCAAAAACTCATGCATGTCGATTTTGAGAAAGACACAGTTGAGACTAGAGTGCAGGGACAATGTATTATTAGTTGTATTATTTATTGGAGTGTAAATATCATGTACATCAGAGATTGATCATATGTTTGGATTGCACAGTTTTGGAAGCATGAATGTCATGCATGCATCAGAGATTGATCATATGTTTGGATTGCACAGTTTTGGAAGCATGAATTCCCTTTAAATACAGACTATTCATCCTAGGAATTATGCAAGAGATTAGCAGCTTGGAGAGCTGTAGAATTGGCTAAGTGCTGGCCAAGAGCTAGCTTGTGAGCTGAGAGAGTTGAGCATACTTGTGCGGAATTGTTCTAGTGAAAACAAGCTTTGTATCTTCACTCATATTTCTGATATATGCAATGCAGATATCAGGGTTTTGAGCAGTGGCTTTCCTCAGATACATCTTGTGTTATGTGCCATTGATTTAGCTTCTTCTTGTTCATATTGTTTTCATCAATCTATTGGTTTCCACTTGTTGAAAGTAGAAGTAGATTCTTATCTTGCACTTTAGTACATTGCATGAGCTTGTGAATCTACAAGATTTTCTACAAATCCTTTAAAACTAAATATATCAACGAAAATTAATATTTCAATCAATATTTCTGAAATCATATATAAAATTATTTCACTCTACCTCAATATAAATACAATAAAATTTAAATAAATAATTCAAATAATAAAAGTTGAAAACTTAAAAATATTTATAAATTAATCAATATATTACTCCATCCAAAAAGGGAGAGCTTAAAACTCATCATGATTCAAATCCAATTTTAGTTCTCTCACATAGTTTCAATTATTGAAATTATGATATTTGAATAATAATTTTAATAAAGAAAACATTCCCATCTTATACGGTGCAAACAATATTTAATAAATGAAAATAAATGTTAGAGGATCGAGTTAATACAAAAGAGAATGATTGAATTTAGTGCATTTTCAAAATTGTTTCACTTATTGGAAGTGGTCTTCCCTCTAACATTGTCAAGTTTCATCATTGATTGAACAAAATTGGAGAAAAAAGTCTTCCTTGAAAAGGGGCACTTATCCTTTCCAAGTGTTTCTTCTCATTGTTCAACATATGTGTTTCTATATGGCACCACATTTACTTCCATTGTTGGTAAACCTCCCACCTTAGTCATTGTTGAAAGCATTTATCTATACCATGATACCAAAATGTTTGTTGCAAAATGGTTTACAAATTTATCAAAAGATATTACATTTTTTGGCCTAAATGCAATTGTCTTATTATTGTAAAATAAGATATATGCAATTTTAGTTCTTTATTGTTTTTACTTTAAGCAATTACTAAACAACAACACCACATATTACACTTCTCTCTCTCTCTCTATCTATCTATCTATCTATCTATCTATATATATATATATATATATATATATATATATAATTTTAAATCACACAATTTACAAATTTCTCATATTACAGTTAAAAATAACTATCTTTCACTACAATCATTTTCATAAACCAAATTATTTATATAACTTAGAAAATCCAAATGAAAATCTTATATTAAAGACCATATGAGTTAGTTAGCTTTAAACTATTGTGTATTTTGATGAATGCTGAAATATCTATCACGTTTTAATAGATAGGGTGAGGTTGAGAACTTGAATTGGTTCTCAAAAGGACATACACTTCATCAAATCCAATTGGAAATTTTAGTTTAAAAACTCTATGAGAATCATTTAAATCCTAGATGATTATTTTCAATTGAATTTAAAAAATCCTTTGCTAATCATTTAAAACCTAAATGACTATTTTCGATTTCTATTATTCTCCTGTTCGTTGCCTTTCCCATGTCTAGGTTGAATCTAGATTTTGGTTTAATTAAAATAATGTTTATGAAGTATAAGATAGACTTTTCTATATTTACTAGTAGCTAAAAGTATGCAAAACTAGAGATTTTAAACAATCAAGAACAGTCCATATGTTGTCAAGAGTATTTTTGTTTCATATTAGTGGTTAAAAAGCATAATATAAGTTAGGATAAGCATTACAAATGATTGAATAGTTCATGATTTGAAATTCTCATGCACATAAGAACCAAGAGAACCAAGGTAAACAAGTCCCAATATGAATTATGGTCATTCAATATTATAAAAAAATGTTGGCTAATAAGGGAACCCCTTTTGCTTGGAGGAAGTGGTTGTATTTATAAAATTAGCTTATGGCTTTTGGCCCTCTAGATTTGTAACTCTTAAACTACCTTATATGACTTTGAGCTTCTAAGTCTTGAGTTATTACAATTTCATCTTATTCTCACTTCAATTATTCAAACTAATTATGAAAATAATTGTTCCATGAAAGTAGTAAATTATAACATTGATCATATATGTGAGGTTTTCTCAAAACGTTCTCAACCTAGTGACATATTCATGCATCACTTAGATGGCCACTTTCTTGCTCTTGTTTCTCATGCTATTAACACTTTTCTTCAAATCATCGTTTGCATTTGCAAAAGGTCAGAAATCAAATTGTCTTTTCCTTTGCTACTTGGCTACACATAGTGGTTATCATCCTCCTTCAAGTAAGGGGTACGTTAAAAAATGGTCCTTTCTTTATGCATCCAAAAATTGAACTTTTTCTCTCCTTTACTTGATTTTGTTTGGGAATATGCTCGTTCTTCTTGTGCTCGAGTGAAGTTACTTGGAAATTTTGATCTTACATCCATTCTCATTTATTCCCCCTCATGAATCCTCTTCTTTGTTCTTTTGTATGAATGGCTTATAATTAAATGATATAAGTTCATGCTTGGAATTATTATATAGAATGTAGTGTACTATCCCAACTACATGATAATTTTCCAAAAATGTTATAGAGACTAGACCAACATAACAATTTTAATGAAGGAAATGCATGATTTATTAATGAAAAATAGTTAAATGATGGAGAAGGACGTCATACAAAAAATCAATGTGAGATGCTTCCCCTCCCATGAATGCATAATGCCATCCTAGTAGCGTTGATCTCTCACAATGAGGATTATAATTATAGGATTAGATTTTTCCAACGATCACTAAAGCTTTGTGTTGGTTCTAGAGTCCAAAAAATTATTTTCCTACAATAATCAATAAAATAGTTAGCAAAAAATAGAGCATCAATAATCAAGGTCTAACCAAAGGGTGATGATGATATTCCCTTACTCTTGTGAGTGATAATATCCCATTTCTTAAGTGTTTTCATAATCATTTATGATGCTTCAAGTTCATCTTTCATGAGCTACATATCACATGTGAGTTCTATTATGGCCATATTGAAGGGAGACCAGTAATTTTGATGACACTTTTGCTACTAAATCTTGCACAGGTGAAACATAAAAAAGTTTAATCTTACTCTTGTGTAAAATGTTTTTCCCATGATGTCATTTCATCTCATAAAAAATAGTAATCATAGCCACACTAGTTTAGCCAACTCATGCAAGTGAATAAAAAAAAATATTCTCATTGCTATTATATGTTTCAGGAGATATGTAACTTTGATCATAGTTCAATGCTTTGTATTCTTAAAAATGTCTAAGAAAAGTTTCCAAGTCTTGTTATCTTAATTATTTTTTTATTAGTCTCCATTTATGTCACTTCCATGGTCAAAATACTAACTCCTTCAAACCCTGTAAAAGATAACATCTTTCTAAATTCAACAATTTCTCACTCTCTTATTTGTCGTTTAATAGCTTTACTATTCACATAAGTACAATAGAATGTTGAATTGGTTTTTATGCCACGTGGAACCCATTATTATCTAAAATTGGGCTAGGAATATACTTTTTAGTGTAAATAGGTGCCCCAGAAAAGAGATTGATAGGAAAAGTTAGTATTGTTAGTTTACATGTAGGCTTACTTCATAATAGATTTAGTCAACATGGAATACCTTTTATACCTTCCTTCTCTGTAGTCTTTGTAATCTCTCCTTTTCCAAAAATGTAGGTCTTGTTTATAGAACTAGGGCATATGCATTATCCACTACAGATTAAGAAACAACATGACCAGATCAATCTCTACCTACACAATGAGTCCTAATGCCAACTAATAAATTTATTGGAGAATTAGAGGATATGGTATATCAAAGAGCTAGTATTCCAAGAGAGAGGTAATGTTTAAAGGAACCATTAAAACAATTAATCATAACCAATCATAGGTCAATATACAAAGACATGTAAGAAACCAAAATATTTCCATGCACAACATATTCACACTATTTTCACAAATGTTAAGAATCAATAATATAACCCTGGATTTAAGAGATCTGTGGTTTGTATATTTTGAAACGTTGGCATAAAAATGTTCATACTGTGGATTCTCCGGTAACTGAGTCAAAACAATAATATAACCATCATATATAGCAACAAGTGTAATCAACTCCCTTAAAGTGAGGAAGATGAGGTCAACATATATTGGTTAGAGGACAGAATGAACTCCTTAATTTATACCTTTTTTTGCACACCATTTGAGCATTATGTTTTAACAACCCGAACAATTGAATGCTCGGTTGATAGATCAATCAATCTCTAAAACAACTCCCTAGTTGACCTCCCATTCAACCACTCAATCAACTATCCTAGTATATTTTCAATTGTCAATTGATTATCTCTAGAATATCTAGAGGTCTAATTAACCTAAAATCATGTTGTTCCAACACCCTTGAACCAATACAATGTTCTATATATTTGGGAGCTAAAATTACTTTTTCATACCCCTCTTTGATTGTAGTTTCCTAAAGCCCAAGCATAGCTCAAAGTTTCACAAACTTAGCTTCTAAGAGAGGCTTTATAACCTAATCATATACTTTAAAATAAACAAGATTCACAATGTTCTCTTGTACTACTACTATCTCAAGAAAAAACATGAAATTCAACATGCTTCATTTTACTATGTTCAATATGAATTTTTGCAACCTATATCACACTTTTATTATCAAAATGCATTGCATCAATTGGAAATCCAAGCTCATCCTTAAGATATCAATTCCACAAGGGATATATGTTAGTTTTCGCTACACCATGATATTATGCTTCTTTAGTTGATAAGGGAACCACATTCTACTTTTTACAAGACTAGATAATGGCTTTGGAGCCAAGTGGAAACACATAGCCAAAGGTTGACTTCTTATCTTTTCCATCACTAGCCTAATCCTAGTTGGTGTAACCAACTAACTAATACACTTTATCACTTCAATACTTTATAATGAGCTAGCAATTTTGATGCGGGAGCATCAAGAGCATGGTTATGGAGGAGAGAAAATCCCAAGATGGGGATGATGATAATGTAGGGAGAGTAAAAAGTACATGTATAAATACTCATGATGGAAAAATGGTTGATGAATCATGTATGAGAGAAATTTTCCTAGAGAACCAATGGATACAATGACTCGCAACCCATTTATTTCAATGGATGGTTACTCTTTTATTTGGACTTTAATAATGTTTATGTTTTGCAAGAGCAAGTGGAGAAGATAGAGGATGATGAAGAAAAAAGGCCAAAAATTGTAGAAGGTAGAAGATGTGAGCAAATATGAAGATGAAGGAATAAGTTCAAAGGACCAAGTGAAAATGAGAAATAATTGTTAAGGGGGGAGTGTGAGGAATAACTCCTACTTATAATGTTTAATTATATGGTTTGTAATGGGTTAGAATTATTCTAAAAGTATATGTATGAATAAAGATGAAAATAAATGAGTGAAATCAGGGATGAATATTTATAGAGAGATTCATAGAATGTTTAATGAGATACTACCAAAGACAATTATGTAGATGGTTGAACTAAATGCCTAATTTTGACATAGCCATTATGGTCACATTTTATTGTATACTAAAATGTAAAACATGGGAGTGATTTTTGATTAATATAATTTCCTATTTCAAGTTTTTGGGAGCATATTTCTTGGTGTCTCTTGTTTGCATAGTGTTGTGTGTGTGTGCATGCACGCACCCGTGTGTGTATTTATTTCTACACCACCATCATATATCTAAGTTCCCTTGATATAATGAACAATTTTGTTTGAATATTGAAGGTGATTTTATCATGGATACTACATAAATTAATAAATACACTAACAATAATGGAAATATCTTGTCAAATATCAATTAAATAAATAATCCTAGTTACAAGCTATCAATAGTGTGTAACATCAAATTTCAAAGAATAAAACTCCTTGATTAGCTTCATTCCCTATTGATAAGGTATAAAATAGGGTTTATTGGTTTCCATCCTCAACTTTTGTAAAATATTCAACACATATAGAAGTTGAGAAATGAATATGAAATCATCCATGTTTGTAAAATATTTAACACATATAGATGTTGAGAAATGAATATGCAATCATCCATCTATAAGACTTGTAATCCCAAAAGAAATGTGATGGAACAAGGTTAGTCATCTCAAAAGTATATACTAAATATTTCTCCAAACCCAAAATTAAATTGATATTGCTTCAAGTAATGACTAAGACATCCACATATAATGCAACAATCAATATTTCATCTTCTACATGTAATACATAAATACTATGATTTGATTCACAACATTTGAACTCAAGATTGAGGAAAAATCTATTAGCATTCTCATAACATGCCATAGGGTTATGATTTATAAGGTTTTTTTCAATCGACTCATAAGACTACCATCCTCAAAATTTGGGGGTTTCTCTGTATAGATTTCTTTAGTGAGATCACCATGTATAAAATAAAATTTGACACCCATTTGATGTACCTCCCATCCAAAGTGATTATCAAGTGAAAGAATCAATTGAACAAAGTTCATTTTTACAATTGGTACAAAAGCCTCCACTACAAGGCAAACACCTTACAGTGGAAGTTTTTGTGGAACCTCCACCAAAAATTTATCCCTTATCTATTCATAGCAAAGGCGAGTATTTGGAAGTTTTAATGGAGATTTTTTTTTAGTGAACTTAAGTCATATGAAGTACATTGGTGCATTCATATATATGGCACACCAATATGTTAATCAAATATCAAAGGGATTATAACTAAATTTGTGATAAAAATATCTATTTACTTTAATTTTAAACTTACTATGACCAACATGTTTGAAAATTTTTGGTGCATTATGTATACAATGCACCAAATGAAATTTATACATTTTGATTTCATTTATATTGGTTTTTATTTTAAAAATTTCAAAATGCATCATGCACTTCGAGAGAAGGAGAATCACCATGTTCCTTATATAGGTTCTTTGAAAAACATTTCATTATTTTTGCGATAACATGTATTACAATACATTGTTAGGTTATAAGCGCATTGGTGCATCTATAAGCAAGACACATTGAATTAGGTTTGGATATTTTGTAATAAAATATAGGTTTTAGTTTGGGAAAAAAATCCTAAGTGCTACACTTAATAGCTCCAACAATCACTGTTGCACCTCAAAAATGGCATACCTAACAACATTTTTTTTTAAATTAAATAGTGTGGCATGAACCTTGGAGTGCACTAATGCCTCTTACCATTGACTGCATCAAGGATTAAAACAATAAAAAATGCTAACCTGTAATTTTATTTTTACATTTCATTTAGTGCTTCCAGCCATATAAGAACTAATGCTTATCATCTTGATATGACCACCCCATCGTGAGTGTTATTTTTTTTTGTTAATTTCCTTTATTCCTTGACATTTTTTATGGATTTGGGTCATTTTCAAATTTTGAAAAATGTTACCATATTTTCATTTTTTATTAATGAGGTAATCATGCCTTGGTAGGGAATAGACTATATAGTTTTTTGGTCATCTCCTTATTTACATTCTTAGCATACTAAAAAATAGAATTTGGCTTAAATTTGCATTTGTTTTTCAAATTAAAAAAACATGCAATGTGTTCAAACCTTTTGACTTGCACAAAAATATGCAGTGTGTCCTAAAAATATAGGATGCATTTGTTAGTAGTGCATAATGTCACATGGAGTGCACAAGTAAAACACAAAAATAAAAACCCAATTTAGTACTTTGATATATATAATGTTAGGAAGCACTATAAGTAGTGCTTCTTCATATTATAGCTGCAATGCTAAAATATGTGTGTGTGTGTGTGTGCACTCTACCATATGTATGGAGTCATTATTAGTGGTGCTTCAACTACACCAACAAGCCATTTTTAAAGTTAAAAAAATCTTGTGCTTGCAAGTGCATTTGTAAATGTACAATGACATTGATATCAATGCTAGAATATCATAAATGCACCATTGAAGCCAAATAATAAATATAATTCACCACTTTGTCAGTACATTAAATAAAACTAAAAGGAACTATTGGTGGTCATGCACCAATGTATTGTAGGCACACTAGTGAGTGCATTCTAAATTTATAACTTTCTCACTTCTTTTAGTGCTCTTGTGGATTAATGAAGCATCATTACCAATTCTCTCTAATAGCATAAGCACATTATTAATTCTATATATGAGAAAATTGACCATCTTGTTGATGCATTTTAAAATGTATGGATGTGTTATTAGTATCATGTCACAAGATACAAAGTGCATTGTAACAATGTCAATTCTCTCATACAAGTGGTGCACTAATTACTAAATAATAATAGAAACTTTGTGCATTTTCCCAAGATGTAAGTATTATGAGCATTATTTATGTGGATTGATTGTTATTGAGCATTATCAATCGTGTGTCTTTGCTTTTAAAGTGCATTAGTGTGTATTACACCATTTTTTTGCAAAAGAGAAAATAATATTTTTTATAATAAATAATAAAAATGGTAATTGTGTGGGTGTGTTTGATGAAATTTGTAAGTGAATCAGAGAAAACAATGATAACATAAACAACAATAGTAGGTCCATTTATATGACTTCATAAATGAGTGGGAGATCCAAGAGAGGGATAGAGATGCATACCATCACCTTATTATAGCACAAACTCGTGTACTTTTGAGAGATGTTGGCCTCCTCAAGTTTTATGAGGAGGCTACATCCCTCGAGGGGAATGTTTGCTTGTTGAGTTGTTGTTCCATCATTGGGATAATTCTAGGTAGGAATTTAGGTTCAATCCTAATCAATGTTATCAACCCATAGAGGATGTGTATTTCATTATCAGACTATCTTAGAAATGGTAGGATTTTCCCTAGATTCGTAATTTTCGACCTCATGTTGTGGGAGAGAGTTAGTTAACATATGTGAAAAATTATGTCAATGTATACATCTATAACCCCAGCAACTTCTAGGTTGTTGGTGGCTAGTTGTGTTCATATGCATTTGGTGGAGAGGAGGTTAGCATTTCACATATTGTTATGACACTGGCATGCCATATTTTTGTGACATTTTAATTTTATTGTAGATTATCATTGTATTGTGTTTGATGGGAGGGTTGTCTTCCTGTTTGCTTCATATATGTTTTTTTTTTGAGAGTGTCTTAGTCACCTGATTGACATTTGAGCACCTATATCATAGGTAGATGATTGATTTTCATATGTTAATGTGGGGATAAATGTTTCTTGAGAGGGTCCAATTAAAGTGGCCATGTAGGTAAGTTATTTCAAATGTATTTGCATTAATAACTAGTGAGGATGATCACATGTTCGATCCTGTGCAATAATATACACAAGGATGTACTATAAAGAATGTTTGAACATCCTAGATAATCAAGTTGAGCCACTAAATTGTCTATGGGGATGCCTCATCCTTCTCTGAGGAATGCACAACAAGATGTTAAGTTGAGCGCAAGTGGAGAGGATCAGATAGTTGGACATTTGTTTCTGATTAAGGTTAGATTAAGTGATGTTTCATTGAATTTGTTAGATCGAGGAGAGCTTGTAAATGGAATTGAATCAAACTTGTGCGAAACATTGTTGGAGAAGTCAATCATCTCTTCGCATTCACTCCGCAATGAAAACACGAAAATGGATTTTGTCACTGAAGATAGTGTTGATCCCAACATATTTTGCAGAAATTCTAGGAGGTGTTCAATAATTTTCCTTTTTTTGTTTGATTTTCATTGAAGGGCATAACATTATCAAAGCGTGAGGGGGAAATATTTACACATTTCCCAATAGTAGCCAAGTAAGTTGAAGGACTAGGTCCTCATGTCCTAGTCCCTTTACCTCTTGTATGATGTTTCCTTTCCATAAGAATCCTTCCCTTTGATTTGATAGCCTCCAGCATGGCATAGTTGGTACTAGAGTTCATTCAATCCTCAAGGATTTTTCTCTCCTCCACACCTGAGACATTCAGGTCTATTATTATACAGTGAATTTTCATTCAGTATCTCTTGGTTCATTTGGTATTTAGCTCTTTGATTTCATATTATTCTGGATGTTATCCCATCTATCATATTTAATTTCCCTCAGAAGTGCAACCCTCGAGTCTTGGATTTTCACTATTGTTCTTTCTCCTCACTCACAATGCTCTCAAGTCTCCCTTTTCAAGTGGCCATCCTTAGTTCACCTCCCATTCTTACGTTATTAACCTCTTATTTCTCTTTGTTCATTGTGTTATCCTTTGAGATGTCACTATTGCTAGATAGAAGGCTTGATTGAGAAGGGGTGTTGGGGGTTGTCATGCCCATAGTAACACCCAAGCTCAAGCCCAATATTGTGCTTCAATTGATCGATACCATCATAATACACTACATTGGTGGTTCAACATGAGATTTTTGATATTGAGTAAGAACTTGTAGATTAAATAAATGAAATATTCAACTCAAAGGTCATGGAGGAAGTGGAGAAATGGGTTCCAAACCTGGGTATCCACAATCATTGATTGATATTAGCATGTTAAAAACTTGTTGGGTAAATTTCTATTTGATAGAAATGAAAGAAGACATGAGCTTCTCCTTCACATGGAGGAGCGACATCTGATTTACCAAATTATGGATGAATGTATGCAGAGAATGGAAGTAGCCCTACTTCATGACAAATAGTCACCACCTTTGCCCAATTTGTGTGCCCTGTTCCAGTTGTTTAGTTTCATTATGTTTAGGTGGCAAGATGCCACTAGCACTGATGTTATTAGTTTATATAATATTTAGTATATGTGTTTGTTGCTCTTAGTCTACTTGGTTTCCATAGCTTCCAAGGCCAATTTTTTTAATGTAAACCTTGACTATAACAAACTCTCTATGTCTATTTTGGAAAACTGTGGATTGAACTTCAAATTTTGCTTATGGTCTTGCTTCTAGAAAGGAAAACTAGGCTAGTTGAGGTGTCATCCCACAACATGTACTGTACACATTTTCTTGTATAATATAATATTTTAAGCTTTTAGGAAAGAAGAAAAGCTTTGAGCCACCAGATGTAAGAGATAATATCAATATTATCTTTTGATTAATTTAGTTGCATATTTTTTTTTGTGTCTAATGCACCTGCAATTTATTGTAACATTTTGTTTAAAATGTTTAATTATTGTTCTCTAGTATTTTATAATTTGGGCATTTATGTTGCGGCGATGCCTTCCTAATAAGATGAGGAGATTCCTAAGGATAATACATAAACTCAAGTGGAATGAACCAACATGCGAAGTAAACTAGATCATATATTTAGTTAATAGGTGATAATATCATATATGTGCAATAATGACTCACCACAAAGTGGTCTCTATATAAGATATGGAGATCATGTGGGACCCTAAGCTTGCATTTATATTGATTACACTTTCCCATGATATGAAATTATTGATGCATCTTGTTAATGGTGATGTTAACCTACTCAAGATTTTGATATCTCACTATTATCTTTTCTTTAAATTCATTTACTTTGAATTCATTTGCTGAGGATAGTGGTCCTCCATCTCAACCACTCCTCCATGAATAGACGAGTCACCATCTCCTTCATGAGAAGACCAACCACTATCTCCCCCATTAGTATATAAACCACCATATCCTCCTAGAGAAAATCATCCACTATTTCCTCCATGAGTAGATCGACCACCATCTCCTCCAAGAGTAGACCAACCACCATCTCCTTTAGTTGTTAATCCAGATTCTCTCAGCTACCGGAATTAACCAAGATATTTTACTTTTTTTATGTTAGCATAATTGCATGTGAAAGAGTATGAAAAACCACATGTGCATACTTTAAATAAGAGGAAACATAAATGAAACCATCAAATCAAATAACAAACACAACTTGATAATGGAGTTCAACCAGTGTAGGTTATGTCTTTGGGCTTGGTGTCAAGAGTGGGGAAGCCGCTTCATTAGGTGTTGCAAGATAATGATGAAAACATGATGTGTTATTTGTCAATACAAGGAATAACTTCCTTAACTATAGTTACATGTATCTCCACAAGGCGCTCTTCTATAAGAACTCTCACTCATAAAATCTATCCTTTAGCATGACAAAATAACAAACTCTCACATGAAGTGGCATACAAGGATCCCCCAACAAAATGGAAAATAAGGATCTCAACATCAAATAATCATCTTAGAAAAAATCAAAAGAAGACATGGAATCAGTGCATCTTATACCTCAACTTTCAGGGATGGCCTCAAAATGCACAACTCTACTGAAGAAATGGACTACACGGTTGAATTCCTAGTGAAAAATTATGAAATCTGACTCTAAACTTGACCTGTTTCCAACTCGGTCAAATTTGGGCTCTCTAGGAATATTAAATATTCCTCAAAGACTCTCTTCTATGGGCTGACTGAAAGTTGGTTGCTCAGATGAAGAAACTGATCACAACATCAAATTCCTTGTGAAAAACTAAGAAAATGAGTATAAATTTGGTATGGTTATGAAACTGTCATTTTTGAGCCTCTAGGGAATCTTTCAAATTCCATGCAGATTCTTGCATCAAGGTTCCACATTCATGGTTCTGCCCTCAAGATTTTGATTCTAAAAAATTCCACTACTCATATTTAAACCCAATCATTCCATCAGACTCCTTGGGAAATTTTAGTTAATTTGAGTATAAACTTGGCATACTTCTATCACCATAAAAAATTGGCTCGAAGGGAATCTTAAAGATTCCTTAAATCATGCTTCCACTACCTTATTTGTATGCCTACTTAGGGTTTCGCGCTACTGCTCACGACATGGTTCCACTTCTAATCATTCTCTCCCTTCGATGGTTGAATGGTAACAATGTCGGGTTTAAATAAAAAAGTGGGCGATATAACCAATCCAGTCGAGTTGACAACCTGGTTGGTGGATTTTATATAATTTTATTGGTTGGGATGGGTTGGGTTCCAACCTCATGAGCCACCCATTTTGGTACGTGTTCAAACACCGTCGATCCATTAATAACATGGTCATATAACATATATGTAATATATGTTGGGGAGGGGTGGCATAGGTAGTGGCCCGCCCCCCCCCTATATATATATATATATATATATATCTTAAATTTTTTATTTAAAAAAAATTTGGTCAAAACTTGTAAGTCGAAATTTTGGGGTCATCAAAAATTTGAAAGAGGTGACAACTTCACCCTTTTTTAGTATTGGAACCATCGTTGTTAAGTGCCATTTTATCGCCTATTTAATTTCTGTCAAATTTATCAAGTCTATTATTTTTAGCTAGGCTCCAAATTTAGTTGGTGCTCTGCCAAATTTAGCTAGTAAGGCCTAGTTTACCAAAACTTTGACTACAAATATCTTGAGCATATGAAATCAGACTTGAGTGTTGTTTGTGCCATTGGAATTAGGATGACAAGCTCTATGTTCTGGTGACAAATACCTTGATTTTTGGGCCTATCCTGAGCCAATTCTGATTTTTGAGCCTTTATGGAGCCACCGAGATTATTCCTCCCCACTTAGGAGCTTTTTGTCCTCCAAAAGCATGAGCACAATATGAAATAAGTTGTACTCCCTCATTTCCACAACAATTTCCTTAACAAACCACACTTCCTTCTCCTTAACCTTTGTACTTCAAAGCCATAAGTGATGAACTGACACCTGCACTATGCAAACCTGTAATACAATCTTGCAAAATACATGTTATTTTCCAAGACCAAAGATGACGAAAGAAAACCCCATACTTTCCAAGAGTTTATATCACACTCTTTGGTCAATTTTACATTAGAATCATAATGGAAATCATACCCCAACTATCAACTAAAAGGCAAAAAATATCATCATGTTGCTTTCATAAGTGATGGAAAAAACTTCATCACTTTTACAATCATTTCCCAACATGTGATTTACAAAATCTAGTCAAAATCAACTAACAATTCTACCCATCTCTTACTCAACCAGGCTTTTAGGCCCTCTTCATATAGTTGGCTTTCTTCTTGATTTGCTTCACTAACAGGTTCCTTTTCAAGTTATTTATGGTCCTTCGGTCATTATTCTGGATGGATCTCCCAATAAGTGGCTCTCTGATGTCCATGCTTGTTGCAATGACTACCAAAATTCTGCTTCCTCTATACCTTTATGACCTTCCTTCTTCCATGATGTGGAGAATGGTTTTCATGTCTTGTCCTCTTCCTTGCTGTAATTCTTTTCCTACACTTGGAAACAACATGGTTATACAAGCCAGAAAAAGTACATGGTCTTCTATGCCACAAGTTTTATTCACCATTAACAATCTACTTGTAATAAAAAGGAACATTAGAATACTACGACATTTTATAACCTGCACAGTTGTCTTTGGTGCAAATCTGGTGAGAAGAAATTATCTTAGTTCTTCCTTGATTGTGATGTGTTATCAACATCTTCTTTCCTTGATCGTTTCAGTAATGGCTTGGAAGATTCAGTTGCCTTCGAACATTCTCCTTCAATGAAACCAAATCCTGCAAATAGAGGATTTTGTACAACCTCCAATGGTTGAGTCCTTCCTTGGCCATTAACACCAAGTCCTCCTCATTTATACCCCATCTTGGTAAGGAGACTCATGTCGGTTCCTAGAATGGGTACCTCAAGGCTTCAAACATAAATAACATCATGTTAAAATGAAACTGAAGAATTACCAACATTGTTTACCTCAGCTGTTGATTCTAAAGAAGGTGATGATGGCTTCGCTAAGCCTTTGTTACACTTCAACTTTTCCAAGACCTCTTCCGTTGTTCGTAGTTGAAGCTGCAATATTTTCTTCTCCTCTTGTGATTCTTGTAGGAGTCTCTTCAATTTAGCATTCTTCTCTTGAAGGCTTTCATTGATCTCTTCGTTTGAATGATGAGAAGAAGATGAAGAAGAAGTATATTCACCCGAAGATGGAGATGGATCATCATCCTCTACTCTCTCTTTCTCTTATTTCTCTTTTTCCATTTTCTCCTCATAATATACGTACATTATATCTACCATGCTTCCTGATGAGCCCCAATTTTTGGTATAATTTGGGCTCATTTGGCCTACTTGCTTTGCTCAAACCATTCCCTTTTTACTGCTTATGCATGCATTTCTTAGTTTATTCGTGTTGTTTGTAGGAAGAAGGGTAGACACTTTATCTACGTGACTAATGCATTATGATTTCAGGTTTTTGCATTAAAAGGGAGAAAAGACCACGTGAAAAGGAGACAAGGAGACAATGAGGTGGCACTGCTGGTTTTTAGGAGAGGATGTCCACAGTCTTGGGACCCTCCTCGTGATTCCCACCATAGCTCCAAGCTCCAATCCATCTCCCCACCGAGCTTAGAAGCAGCCAGCTATTCTACAGGAACAGTAGTTACAACTGTTCTACAGGAACATCAATTATGACTGTCCTACAGGATCAACAAGTTAAACTTCAGTTGGACAGCCGAGCTCCTAAAATCAAGGATACCTGTTGGATGATCGTTTTGCATAAGTATGGAGGCCGTAGCCTTTGTTAGGTTGTTGAAACTTTCGCATTACTATTGTAATTCTTGAGCACAGCTCGGTCTTTGTTCCTTTTTGTAAGCCAATTTGGCATGACATCAAATTATGAATAAAGAAGGCAAATTTTGATCTAGTTCTGAGTTTTCTCAAGGAGCTATAGCTCTCAGGTTAGGGCCCAACCTGAGAGCAATAGATCTCCTCAGTGTTGTAATGTGTTTGCATTTCGTTCCATCACTTTGAGTTTGGTTATTTTCACATGCAATTCAAATTCACAGTTTGGTAATTTAGTCGTTTTCATGAGCATAGATAGGACTAGTTTATGGTTGAATTGCTTTCGGTTGTTTAGTTAGATTAGCAGGTTGATAATACATTGGAGCTCCAGCAAAAAGGGTTGAGAAAGTCTCCACTGCCATCTCTATTTGGAGATTGGAGTGCAACCTATACCAGCCACAAAAATACGCAGTTCTTCACTTTATACATGCTGCAACATAGTCTCGTTTATGATAGATCTTTCCATGCACTTCACTCTTGCACCATACACCTTCATCACTGCTTCATGCACATACCTATACACGCTTTATCTTGCTGTTCATTGAGTTCAGGTAGCTTAGGTTAATGAATTTTCATCTTGGTGACAGTCATAAGCCATTTGTTTCATTTACACTGCTTTTCATCATTCTATTACCTCCTTCTTCGTCTTGATCACGCATACAACCACATCCTCGACCTCTGCTCCGCTCTGTTATCTCCTAAACTCCTCCACTCCTCACGTAACTCCATCCTTTAGACATTTCGTTGTTATAACCTTTCATCCATCAACCCACTTCATACACTCGTTCTCCAACCTACTTCTCCACTCCTGAGCCATCACCAGCCTTATTCCTACCTTACACATCTTCCCCTACCATTCCATCACTCCTCCATCACTTCAAACACCCACGGTAGGCCATCCTGTAGCAATTTGTAGACTTCCTGTAGAAACCCCTGCGTTTCCTGTAGAATCCCCTGCAGACATCCTGTAGGAGGCCACTCACTCGGTTGCTGAGCCTCTGAACGTGAGGAACCTCTGTGGACTGATGCTAAGGATCTCTGGGAACCTCTCCTAGCCTCCCCAACCTTTCCCAAGCTTTCCTTCCTTCCGCATCACATCTGCACAACCAAACCCTAATAAGAAAAAAATCACAATCACTCCATCCACTTAAAGAAAAAATACAAAAACATGTCTTTTAAGATGCAAGTAGATTATATTCATGCATTTTCACTTATTAGAGGTAATGGCATCATTGGTAGAAGTTTCCTTCACATTCTTTGCATCATAGAGGTTAGACTAGTTAAATTAGGGTTTCCTAGGGTTTCCATGTTTTGATTTGCTTTCAGTTCATTTTTGCCAAGTAGAGTAGTCTTCTTTGAGCTAGCTTTCGTCCATCATTGATAAAGCTTCTTCTGTGAGCCTATAGAAGTTGGCTTGAGCCCTAGCGGACTTGTGCCAGCTGACCAAGTGACAGCTGCGACAAGAGCTAGTACTTGTGCATACAGCACCGTCGCTTCCAAGTTTGTACGAACTACCGGGTTGATATAATTAAGAGACAGGAAGCCCCAGGAGTTGTAGCATTATTGCTACAATACTGGAGCTCACCATCTTTTTGGCGCCGTTGCCGGGGAAGCGTCAGAGTATTAGTAATTGCTGCTTTTCTTCTACTTTCTTACTCTTGCCTTCTGCTAGTAGTTTACTTCATTTCCATTCTGCAAAAGTAGATTAGCATTTCCTGCTTTCATAGATTAGCATTTCCTGCTTTCATAGACTAGCATTTCTTGCTTTCATAGATTAGCATTTCCTTTCTGCAATTCCATTTGAGCAAAGTAGATTAGTTCTTTCCTGCTTTCAGTTAATTTTGCATCTTTCATAGTTAGTTGTAGATCAATCTGTCTCAGTTTTGCAGGTACCAAAAGAAAAGAAAAGCAAAAGCAAGCAAAAAGAAAAAGAAAGTATTTCCCATTTCATGCCTCGTAGGAACCGAGATAGATTAGGCAAATTCCTACCAAACACCCCCACCACATCACTGAGTCACCCTTCTCTCTTCTTTGGTGACAGTGACCCAGAGGAACCTATAGGTGAACAACCTGAGATATCCAAAGACCCTATAGTAGAAGAAGAGTTAGAGACCAATCCATCTGAAGCTATGGCTGACAATAGAAGAGAAGATGAGAGAATAGAAGGTGCCTTCCCCATCTGAGAGACCAATGGAGAGATGAAAATGAAAAACATTAGCCCCTCCGCCTTACCTCACTTCCATGGGTTGACCACTGAAGATCCAGACACCTTCCTGTTTGAGTTTGCTGTCCTTTGTAGAACCTATGACTATACTGAAGACGAGCAAAAGTTGAAACTTTTCCCTTCCACCCTTAAGGATGCAGCACTACACTGGTTCATGGGCTTACCTGGGAATAGTATCACCACTTGGGCTCAAATGCAGCAAGCCTTCAACACCAAGTACCGGGATTACTGTAGGTCCAAGGAGACAAAGGGGGAAATCTTTCGGATGTCCATGGGAAATGATGAGTCCTTAGAGGATTATGAGGAGAGGTTCCAACTAAGCTATAAGCGGGCCAGGTGCACACTTGACCCTGAATCCCTCAAGTTGGTCCTACTCCGAGGAGTCCCTGAAGACCTCTTAGATACCCTTCACATGTTAGCTGGGGGGGACATTTACCAACTGCCTTATGAGGACATCAAGACCGTATTTAGAAACCACTCCAGGGCAGCTCGAAAATGAGGTAGAGGAAACCACCTCTCAACTAGTGTCCCTTTCTCCAAACATGAGCTTGCGAACCAATTAGAAGATCTTAAGAGTGAGGTGAGACAAACCATTGCCATGCAGCTTGATACATTCAGGATTCAGCAAAAGAAAGAAGAGGCTGAGAGAGCCTTGGCTGTCTTCTGTCCTAGGTGCACAAGGAGGCACCCTAAGAACGAATGTCCATTGCATTCGGTTGAAGTGTGTTTCGTTTGTGAGGAGGACCATCCCACAAATCAGTGTCCAACCTTACCTGGGTTTGAAGCCATGTACCAAGGGACCGAAGCTCCCACAGAGCCTCTCTATTACCTCAACCAAAGGAGGCCACAAGGATCTAGACCTTATCAGCAGGGGATGCAAGGGGCATCTCAAGCTTATTACAACCCCAACCAGTCAACTCCTATGCCTTCCTGGGGTCCCCCTGCTCATCCTTCATGGTCCATGCCTCCTCCATGGTCTTATCCACCTCAGTACCCCACTCAACCTACTTCTCATCCATATCACTCACATACCCAGCCACAGCCTCAGTGGAATGCACCACAGTCGGGGTGGAGGCCCCAATACAACACTCCTCCTGCCATTTTGCCTCCACCACCAGTGCAACCTCAACCATTACCTCCGGCTCCTCCAAGGCAACCTTAAATGCCTGCTCAACCGAACCCGAACCCCAACAATAGACAGGCCCAGCAGGTATACACTGGGGAAACCTCATGCCCTACCTATGCTGTGGAGATCCAGGAGATCAACCTTAGATCTGGAAAGACTCTTCCAGATCGCCAGCCTCCTCCCCCAGAGGATGAGGAAGACCATCAGGAGAGTGAACCAAAGCCTATTCCACCCTTTCCTGAGAGACTAACAGCCACCACACAACCTAACCTAGAAGAAGATGAGCTTTTGGGTGAGCTCAAGCAGTTGTGTGTAAAAATCCCACTTCTCCAAGCCATCAAGGATGTGCCCATATATAACAAGCTGGTTAAGGAGAAGTGTTTCAAACACCCAGGCAGACGGAAGAAAGATGCCTCAACTATCAATGTCATAGGACAACTGTCTGACCTTATGCTAGGACAAGTCATCTGCCCAAAGTACCTAGATCCTGGAAGTCCTGTAGTAGATGTTCACATCAATGGCACCATTATCCCCCACACCTTGATTGATCTGGGGGCGACCATCAATGTGATGACCAGGGATACCATGCTTAAACTCAATCTTCAGGGTTCCTTGAGGAAGACCTCGACAGTACTGCAATTAGCAGATCGCTCCACCGTGACTCCCGAAGGGATTGTGGAGGATGTCATGGTCTCCATTGATTCTTGGGAATACCCTGCAGAATTCCTGGTTCTGCAACCAAAGGCCAAGCTTACTGGATATCCTCTCATTTTGGGAAGCCCTTGGTTAGCTACTGCAGATGCTTACATCAATTGTCGGGCAGGAAACATGACCATCAAAAATGGTCCCATGTCCAAGCAACTAGTCCTATACCCTCCTGCCCAACCCTCTTTAGAGCATGACTTACCACTCTGATTGGAGGAAGGAGAAGAAGACGAGGTGTATTCAGCACCTCTGTGTACCATAGATACCACTAGAAGAAACCCCCCAACCAAGGATGACTTGATCGAGAACTTGATCCAAAACCCACCTACCAGTGCACTACCCTTAGAAAAATTGGTGGAGGATGCCCAAGCTAGCACCTTAGTGGATCTTTGTACAACCAACCCTGTCACTCCCAGAGTTAAGAATGTGGAGTTTGGCCCTGAGAGAGCATTGAAAATCAGCTCCTCCCTATCTCCTTCCCAGGAAAAGGAGCTGTGTAGTCTGTTGGCCAACCACCTAGATGCTTTTGCTTGGAGCTATAAGGAAATGAAAGGAGTCCATCCTTCGGTCTGTACTCATCACATATATATCAAAGAGGACTGTAAACCGGTTAGGCAACCTCAGAGGAGAATGAATCCAGCCCTTAAAGACATTGTCAAGGAAGAATTGCAGAAACTGTTGGATGCCGGATTCATCTACCCCATCTCAGATAGTGAATGGGTGTCCCCTCTAGTGTTGGTTCCCAAGAAGAATGGGAAGTGGAGAATCTGTGTGGATTACCGTGAGCTGAACAAAGCTACCAAGAAAGACCATTTCCCTCTACCTTTCATAGATCAAGTGTTGGATGGACTGGCAGGAAAGAAGTTCTTCTCTTTCCTGGATGGGTTTAGCGGGTACAATCAAATCCAAATCAGCCCGGAAGACCAAGATAAGACCACCTTCACTTGTCCTTGGGGTACCTTTGCCTATCGAGTCCTTCCCTTTGGGCTATGCAATGCTCCTGCTACCTTTCAGAGAGTTGTCTTAAGCATCTTCTCGGAGCTGGTCCATGATGCAGTGGAAATATACATGGATGACTTTACTCCATATGGGGCCAACTTCCAGGAAGCATTGTCCAACCTGGGGAAAGTCCTAACCAAATGCAGCGAGATGAACTTGTCCCTTAGTCCTGAAAAATGTGAATTCCTAATGACTGAGGGGACCGTGCTAGGCCATACCATTTCTTCCCAAGGATTGCAGGTGGATCCTAACAAAATTGCTCTCATCAAGATGGTTCCACCTCCTCAAAAGGTAAGGGATGTCCGGAGTTTCTTGGGATTAGCAGGATACTACCGGAGATTCATTAAAGATTTTAGCAAGCTAGCCTCGCCATTGTTTGGTTTGTTGGCAAAAGATGTGGAGTTTAAATGGACTGACGATTGTTAGAGGGCTTTAAATGAGTTGAAGGACAAGTTGGTGTCAGCCCCAATCCTGAGAGGTCCAAACTGGGCCCTACCTTTCCAAATCCACACTGATGCCTCGAACAAAGCCATAGGTGCAGCTTTAGGACAAGTTGAGCAGAAACTTCCATATGCCATTTACTTTGTTAGCAAAAACTTGTCCAAAGCTGAGCTGAATTACACTGTAACCGAGAAGGAATTCTTGGCTGTGGTCCATGCATTGAACAAGTTCCGACATTATATTACTGGTTACCAGACCTTTGTACATACTGACCATGCAGCTATTAGATATTTAATGAATAAACCAGATGTGAATGCTCATATCATTAGATGGTTACTTTTATTGCAGCAGTTTGATCTAACCATTGTTGATAAACCAGGTAGAGAAAATGTTGTTGCTGACTTCTTGTCTAGATTGGATTTGTCTGCAGATGAAGATGGGACGGTGGATGACCAGATGCCTGATGAGCATCTGTTTGCTATCTCAGTACTCTCTCCATGGTTTGCTGATATAGCAAACTATCTTGTTTCAGCACAGTTCCCTCCACACCTATCTTCCAGAGAGAAGAGCAGAATCATCAGAAAAAGTGCCTCATTTACTTGGATCGGGGGCAACCTGTTCAAGCTTGGCCCCGATCAGATCTTAAGGCGTTGTGTAAGGGAGGAGGAAGTCTTTGATATCCTCCTCACTTGTCATGATGGGCCTTGTGGAGGGCATTTTGCAGCAAAGAGAACTGCCTTCAAGATCGTGCAGGCAGGCTACTATTGGCCCACACTTCATCAAGATGTCAGAAGATATGTCAGTCAGTGTGACCAATGCCAAAGAATGGGGAAACCAACCCAAAGGGATGAGATGCCTCTCCAACCTCAAGTGACTCTTGAGCCATTTGAGAAGTGGGGCATGGACTTTGTGGGTCCAATCAATCCCTCTTCGAGGCAAAGATCCTACATCATTGTGTGTACTGACTATTTGACAAAGTGGGCAGAGACCAAAGCAATCAAAGCAGCAACAGAAGAGAAGGTGGCTGAGTTCCTAAGAGAGAACATCTTCTATAATTTTGGCTATCCAAGAGAGCTGGTCACCGACCAAGGGAGCCAGTTCACCTCCAACCTGGTTGAAGATCTCCTAGCTCATCACAAGATCAAGCATAGGACTTCCACTCCCTATCATCCTCAAGCAAATGGGCAGGTGGAAGTCACCAATAGAGCATTAGAAGGGATCTTGACCAAAGTGGTGAGCAGTAGCAGAAAAGATTGGGCAGATCGCCTGGTTGAGGCCACATGGGCTTACAACACCACTTGGAAGACCACCACCGGCTTCACACCTTATGAGCTGGTCTATGGGAAGAAAGCTTTGTTGTCCATTGAGTTTGAGTATAACACTTTGAGGATGGCAGCTCAGCTGGACCTAGATCTCAGCCATGCACAACAAGAAAGGCTGCTGCAGCTGAATGGCCTGGACGAGCACCGCATGCAGGCCCTCCTTCACTCAGAAGTGGTTCAACTTCAGAGGAAGGTGTGGCATGACCAACATCTCCATGAAAAGCAATTTCAGCCGGGAGATTGGGCTTTGTTGTATGATTCCAGATACAAAGATTTCAAGGGGAAGCTGAGAACTAGATGGCTAGGACCATATACAGTGGAAAAATGCCATGACAATGGATCTGTCCTCATTCGAACCATTGATGAGGAAGCCATTCCCATGCTTGTCAATGGGCATCGATTGAAGATCTACAGGAGACCTCTCTCAAGACAAGAGTTTATCAAAACTATGGAGAAATCTGTATTGGTCATAGAGAAGGGTTCTGCCTCTGCCTCTGGCACACCCTGAAAGAAGCTCTGAAAAAAAAAAAAAAAAAAAAAAAAAAAGAGAAAAAAAAGAGAAAAAAAATAAAGATCCTTGGGTGAAAACCTCTCTGAGGCGCCCAAGGTAGGTAGTAGGGGTGAAAACCTCATTGAGGCGCTCCTATTGCTTTTTCAAAAAAAAAAAAAAAAAGAAAAGGTTGAAAAAGATCCTTGAGTGAAAACCTCTCTGAGGCGCTCAGGGCAGGTAGCAAGGGTGAAAACCTCTTTGGGGGCGCCCCTGTTATCTTTTCAAAAAAAAAAAAAAAAAAAAAAAAAAAAAAAAAAAAGAAAAAAAATAATAAGCACAATATGAAAATTGCATGCAGGTTGCAGATGTTCTATGGAGGAGAAGAAGCCTCTTCAACTCACAGCCAAGGGTCCTTATCATGCTGTCAAGGAACCTCATCAGTACCTCCTCCAAGAGCACCCATGTTTTTCAAGGTATGTGCAATTTTATCATGGTTTGAATCTTCTACAGGAAGCTGCTGTCTTTCTACAGGAAGGCACAGTCTTTCTACAGGAAGGCACAGTCTTTCTACAGGAAGACGCGGATTTTCTACAGGAAAGTGCAGACTTTCTACAGGAAGGCCGAACTTTCTACAGGAAGCTCTGTGTCTACAGGAAACTTCCTGTAGAAGTTTGGGACGGCCAAAAATTTGTTTCAAACGGAGATCTAGCGGCTGAGGAATGGGTAGGATGCATGCATGCCACTGTTGGCACCCCTGAACATTGCTGTTACCTTGCTCCACCATCCTCGTCGCCATGCAACCGAGATCCCTACACCAGCAAACCAGATCAATGAGTTCTCGTGGTAAAGCCATTTATCAAAGAAAAACAAGCACCGAGAGCTCATACCACATCCATGTCGAGCATCAGAAGCTCCGAGAGTGTGATCAGAAGATTCTATCCATCGTCGTGCAGCATGCACCCAAGGAGGCGAGACTGTTACAAGGCGCCCCGCGGGAATCCTGTAACAGTCAAACCTGCATGAGTGGATACCATTCACAGCACCACCCTCTGCAAGCAAAACACGGGCGCAGGCAACCAGAGCATCCACTCCATCGCCAGCATCCTGTAACCATGAGCCTCCGGGACTGTGTAAGCTGCATGCAGCAGGTAGATCCGCTCCCCGTCGTCCAAAAACCGAAAAATCGTGTGCAGCCACGCGCAGGTAAGTGTCTCAACCCTTCTTTCCACCAAATCGCATTAGTATTACTTTGATTTGTTTGCATGGTGTAGAAATGAATGGTTGAGCGGCCGTATGGCCAGTTGACTGGCCACGTCGGCTAGTTATGGTATAGTCGGATGCTTGGGTGGCAGCCACGACAAAGCAAATACGCAGCACGCACGTGAGGATAGTCCCGTCAACCGAGAAACGAGTTTAACCGAAAAGGGCGGCGACAGATCTGTGGGAATGAATGCGGCAGTGAGTGAATATGCAGGCGAATGATGGGTGACGTCGCCCAACGGTCCGGCGGGGACAGCTCACCCCCCGCGCCACGAGCTGCGCCGATTCAAAATCTAATCGGCTAGATTATGTGCATGTATTCATCAACCTCCACTTCAAAACTCGAGTGGCTCTTCTGATTTCCTCTACACGTTGATACGTTGAGCTTTCGGCTACCAGAACGCCGGTGAAGCACATCTCGACCGCTGGCCAACTACAGTCCTCCTCGAAGTTTGCACACTGCTCCTACAGGAACAATTTCTACCGGAACGCAGTCCTATAGGAAGCAGTCTCTACAGGAACGCAGTTCTACAGGAAGGTGAAATCCTCATGTAAGAAAAGGTGGCAGAAAAAAAGGTAACCCTGAAACTCCTTCCGCAATTGGCTTTCAAAGGTGGCAAGATCACTATTCACAGTCTGGTCATAAAAATATCGGATTGTTGTGCCTATACTATCGCTTCTACAGGATAGCAGTATAATTAGACTATGGTTTGTGAATTGTATGCATGCTCTGCCTAAACTAGACCGAATCTCCTTTGCATTTGTCACATTTAGTCAAAACCCCCGTGTTCATCATGCCGGGTGGGTTTATCAGGCGGGAACCCATAGATTCCACCAAATTAAGGAGAAACCCGGCAGTGGTAGAGCTCTTCACCAGAGCACAATGGATGCCTTTTTGTGATAAGCTGCAGGGCTACGATGATGAAGTAGCCGAGGAATTCTTGCAGGCTTTGAAGCCTAAATCCCAGACACTGGCCACAGTAAGCTTCAGAGGTCTAAGCCTCAAACTCACCCCAGAACATATCAGTCGGATCACAGAACTTCCCATGGGTCTGCCGTGGGATAAAGAGGAGAGAAAGCTGAGTCAGCAGGCAAAGAAGGAATTCTTTCCACCTGAGGAAGAATTCTCGGAGGATAAAAACGGGGTGAGAAGAACGAGCCTATCACCACCTTGGAATGAAGTCAGTTTGCAAATCATGAAATATATTACTTGTGAAGGCCGGTTCATCATCGTGTATGCATATCACTTTCAGTTACTCGTTGAGTTGAGGCACCGAATCGACCTTCCTGTAGAGCAAAGACTGAGCATCCCTTATTATCTCCTGCAGTCCCTAATGGAGTGTGTTACAAAGCTAAGAGAGGGCATACCTGATCAGATAGCCCACCATGGGTTAATAAAATTGCTTGTGGAGGATGCACTGCACTCATATAAAGTTCCCCTCTCCTGGGAGTCATTTAGGAATCTAACACGAGATGGGGATATTAAAATGTTGATCGAAGATAGTGGCTCCTCCAGCAGTGAAGACAAGGAAGCAGTGGCTGAGGAAAAGAAGGACCAAGAAAAAGGTGGCACACCTATCCTGTCAGCAAGGGAAAAGAGGATGAAAGGCAGAATGGACAAAGCTGAGGTAGTCCACGTCAGCCCAAGTACCTCAACAGCACCTGCAACCAAAGCAAAAAGCAAAATTCAGGCAGGTAAGCAAGCAAATACGGAGACACTTGTACCTACAGGAAAACAGAAGCAGGCTTCTACAGGAAGCCCGAAAATCACTAAGGAACAGACTTCTACAGGAAGTCCGGAAACAAAGACACAGGCTTCTACAGGAAGCCCAAAGACTCAAGAAAAGGCTCCTACAGGAAGCCCAAAGCTGCTAAAGGAAAAGGCTCCTACAGGGAGCCCAAAACCGGTCAAGAAAGGGTCTTCTACAGGAAGCCCAAAAGTGCTGAAGGAAAAGGCTTCTACAGGAAGCCCGAAATTGCAGAAACAGGCTTCTACAGGAAGCCCCAAAAAGGTAAAAACCAAAGAAAAGGAGGTGGATATTCTGGCACGAGAGGCAGCAGCTGTATTAGCTGGCCTCAATACGCCACCTAAGCCAAAAGACAAGAGGAAGAGGGAGACTCCTCTGTACTTTAAGGCTCGGAGAAGTGTTAGGATAAAGACGGGCAAGCCACAGGCCCAATCCAGCAGCCCGATCGTCATCAAAGATACACCCACTTCTCCCAAAGAAAAGTCACCCTCCAAGGTCACAGTCACCTACGAGAAGGGGAGTCCAAAGAAAAATACATGGCAGGAAAAGTTAGAAAAAACTCAGCTACAGGAAGCAGAAAACGTTCTACAGGATACTCTGGCCCGGCTACAGGAAACAGAAAAGAGGGAAGGAGAAGGACCCTCATCACCAAGGGAGGGTGAAGCAGAACTGCCTGAAAAGATAGCAAGAGAACACATACCAGAACCTAGCCCTTCGCCCAATCTGAATTCATATTACACCTTTTTAGAGGCGGGCAAAATCATACCGCAGAAATTCACCGTGCCTCTATTTTTTGAACTAGAGAAAGAAAGAGTCCGTTCCCACACATGGATGCAGATCGCCAAATCAAAGGGTGTGGCAGACATAGGCCCTCTACAGGATCAACTCAGAGAGGTCAGGAGTGAATTCACCATGGCTAAACATGTGGCTAGTTGCCAGCAGGCACTTCTACAGGAAGAAAATCAGAAGTTACGATTGCAGCTACAAGAACTAAAGGCAAAGGCAGGAACATCCTCCAAGGACATCACAAATGAACAAGAAGGCAAAAAGGAGCTGACCACCAGTCCTGAAGAGCCAATGACACTTCTACAGGAGGCAGAACAACAGACAAGAATTGAAGTGCAAGCCTTAAAGGAACAGCTGCAACAAAAGGAAGCACAATTGGCCTGCATGGCCAGTTGGGCCATGGAAGCAATTCAGTGCAGAACACCCGCAAAATCCTATGGATTGTTTTTAAAGGATCAATGGCTTCAGTTCCAAATAAACACCTTGGCCCAAAGAGGTATTGCACACATCCAAAACCCACAACAATTTTCTGAATTATGCACTGCTAGTTCGGCAGAAGACAAAGCCAAATTGGCAGAGTTTTACCTCCACAACTTGGCTTTGCTTAATGAAGTCTCATGGGATCCCAAAATTGCCTTGGGTGATATGCAATTGATGGCCCTCGCCTCATGGTTAAACCATGAAGATCAAAGAGTAGCTGAAGCAAAATCGGTCATGAACTGAGAAGTGAGCGAACCACTGTTCATTAGGCCGGAACTAGAGGACCCGGTGGCAATCATCTCAACCCACCAACAGTTGGCTACGGATCCCACAGCTTCCTTGAGGTTTATGGACCAACAAGCCCAGGCCATAGCTCACTTTGAAGACATGGAAAGGTTGTTGGGAGAAAGTGCTGCCTAGGCTTGTGCACGCAGATGGAATACCATGGCCCACAGCTTGAAAATCCGAGAGTACCATACCCCCATCCGGATGAGAGAAGCTTTGGCAAGGGTTGACCTTTACAAAAAGTCCATGCAAAGCCTCCAGGCCAGCTAGATTGGCCTTAAACTCAGCCCACCACTATTGCTAGGATTGACTGAAGGAAATACAAAGGAAGATGACAGTCAACAATGGGAAGAGGTAAACAGAAAAGCAGGGTTTCACATCTACAGAGAGGACCCTACCACAGAGCCTTGGGATGCAAGAGAAGCAGTGAAAGCAATGAAAGATGAGGACTTGGACTAAGTTGCTCAAGGATGAGCAAATAGTTTAGCTGGGGGGTGATGATGAGCCCCAATTTTTGGTATAATTTGGGCTCATTTGGCCTACTTGTTTTGCTCAAACCATTCACTTTTTACTGCTTATGCATGCATTTCTTAGTTTATTCGTGTTGTTTGTAGGAAGAAGGGTAGACACTTTATCTACGTGACTAATGCATTATGATTTCAGGTTTTTGCATTAAAAGGGAGAAAAGACCACGTGAAAAGGAGACAAGGAGACAATGAGGTGGCACTGCTGGTTTTTAGGAGAGGATGTCCACAGTCTTGGGACCCTCCTCGTGATTCCCACCATAGCTCCGAGCTCCAATCCATCTCCCCACCGAGCTTAGAAGCAGCCAGCTGTTCTACAGGAACAACAGTTACAACTGTTCTACAGGAACAACAATTATGACTGTCCTACAGGATCAGCAAGTTAAACTTCAGTTGGACAGCCGAGCTCCTAAAATCAAGGACACCTGTTGGATGATCGTTTTGCATAAGTATGGAGGCCGTAGCCTTTGTTAGGTTGTTGAAACTTTCGCATTACTATTGTAATTCTTGAGCACAGCTCGGTCTTTGTTCCTTTTTGTAAGCCAATTTGGCATGACATCAGATTATGAATAAAGAAGGCAGATTTTGATCTAGTTCTGAGTTTTCTCAAGGAGCTATAGCTCTCAGGTTAGGGCCCAACCTGAGAGCAATAGATCTCCTCAGTGTTGTAATGTGTTTGCATTTCATTCCAGCACTTTGAGTTTGGTTATTTTCACATGCAATTCGAATTCACAGTTTGGTAATTTAGTCGTTTTCATGAGCATAGATAGGACTAGTTTATGGTTGAATTGCTTTCGGTTGTTTAGTTAGATTAGCAGGTTGATAATACATTGGAGCTCCAGCAAAAAGGGTTGAGAAAGTCTCCACTGCCATCTCTATTTGGATATTGGAGTGCAGCCTATACCAGCCACAAAAATACGCAGTTCTTCACTTTATACATGCTGCAACATAGTCTCGTTTATGATAGATCTTTCCATGCACTTCACTCTTGCACCATACACCTTCATCACTGCTTCATGCACATACCTCTACACGCTTTATCTTGCTGTTCATTGAGTTCAGGTAGCTTAGGTTAATGAATTTTCATCTTGGTGACAGTCATAAGCCATTTGTTTCATTTACACTGCTTTTCATCATTCTATTACCTCCTTCTTCGTCTTGATCACGCATACAACCACATCCTCGACCTCTGCTCCGCTCTGTTATCTCCTAAACTCCTCCACTCCTCACGTAACTCCATCCTTTAGACATTTCGTTGTTATAACCTTTCATCCATCAACCCACTTCATACACTCGTTCTCCAACCTACTTCTCCACTCCTGAGCCATCACCAGCCTTATTCCTACCTTACACATCTTCCCCTACCATTCCATCACTCCTCCATCACTTCAAACACCCACGGTAGGCCATCCTGTAGCAATTTGTAGACTTCCTGTAGAAACCCCTGCGTTTCCTGTAGAATCCCTTGCAGACATCCTGTAGGAGGCCACTCACTCGGTTGCTGAGCCTCTGAACGTGAGGAACCTCTGTGGACTGATGCTAAGGATCTCTGGGAACCTCTCCTAGCCTCCCCAACCTTTCCCAAGCTTTCCTTCCTTCCGCATCACATCTGCACAACCAAACCCTAATAAGCACAAAATCACAATCACTCCATCCACTTAAAGAAAAAATACAAAAACATGTCTTTTAAGATGCAAGTAGATTAGATTCATGCATTTTCACTTATTAGAGGTAACGGCATCATTGGTAGAATTTTCCTTCACATTCTTTGCATCATAGAGGTTAGACTAGTTAAATTAGGGTTTCCTAGGGTTTCCATGTTTTGATTTGCTTTCAGTTCATTTTTGCCAAGTAGAGTATTCTTCTTTGAGCTAGCTTTCATCCATCATTGATAAAGCTTCTTCTGTGAGCCTATAGAAGTTGGCTTGAGCCCTAGCGGACTTGTGCCAGCTGACCAAGTGACAGCTGCGACAAGAGCTAGTACTTGTGCATACAGCACCGTCGCTTCCAAGTTTGTACGAACTACCGGGTTGATATAATTAAGAGACAGGAAGCCCCAGGAGTCGTAGCATTATTGCTACAATACTGGAGCTCACCACTTCCCATCCTGTAGAAGGCCTTGTAGAGATCTTTGTGATCCTCTATTTTCTTTTCTTGTTACATGTTCAATCTCTGGTTATCATTCACACTCGTAATTCACATCAGCAAGAAGACCACTTTTATACCAAACTTGATCCAGATTCTCTCGGCTACCAAAATCATCCAATATCTTCTATGTTTGTGATGTTAGCATAATTGCATGTGAAAGAGTATCAAAAACCACATGTGCATACTTTAAAGAAGAGGAAACGTAAAGGCAACCATCAAATCAAAGAAAAAACACAAATTAATAATGAATTTCACCCAATGTGGGCTATGTCTCTAGGCCCATGTCAAGAGTATGGAGGCCTATTCATTAGGTGTTGCAAGATGATGATGGATACATTATGTGTTCTTTTTCAATACAAGGAAGAAATCCCTTAACTAGAGTGGCTCCCCAATAATCTCAAAGATTCCTTAAATATTTTCTTCTGTGGGATGACTGAAAATAAGTTTCTCAAACAAAGAAATTGATCACACCATCACGTTCCTTGTGAAAAACTAAGAAAAATGAGTATAAAGTTGGCTTGGTTATGAAATTGTCATTTTTGGGCCTCTAGGGAATCTTTCAGATTCCATGCAAATTCTTGCATCAATGTTCCACCATAAACATTATTCTTCTAAAAAATCCACTGCTCAAATCAAAAAATAAATCACACCACCGTACTCTTGGCGATATTCGGGTTAATTTGAGTATAAACTTGGAATACTTTTGTCACCATCAAAAATCATCTCCAAAGGAATCTTAAAGATTCCTTAAATCATAGTTCCAATGCCTTGTTCTATGTGCCTTCTCATGGTTCCTTGTCGCTACTCATGGCATGGTTCCACCTCTGCTCATTCTTGGCCTTCAATGGTTGAATGGTAACAATGATCGGTTTAAATAAAAATGTGGGCAATATAACCAAACCAACCAAGTTGGCAACCTAGTTGGCGGAGTTTATATAAGGTTGTTGGTTGGGATGGGTCGGGTTCCAACCCCACGACCCACCCATTTTAATTGTGTTATTTTTTAATTGGCATGACAGTTTGTTGGACTGTCTGTCGGTGGATCGACCTCCCCCCCGGTGCGGGTTCAAACATCGTCGGTCCATTGATAACATCGTCGTTAGACCATATAACATATATGTAATATATGTTGGGGGAGTTGGTAAGGGTAGTGGCCCAACCCCCTATTTTTATGTATATTTTTTTTCATATTTTTTATTAAAAAAAACTTGTTCAAAAACTATCAACCGAAATTTTAGGGTCACCAGAAATTTTAAAGAGGTGACAATTTCTCTCTTTCTTACCACCGAAAACCATTTCCGTTAAGTGCCATTTTGTCGTTTGTTTAACTTTCGCCAAATTTAGCTAGTGGGGCCTAGTTGACCAAAAATTTGATTGCAGATATCTTGAGCATACGAACTTGGATTTGAGTGTTGTTTGCACCGTTAATCAGGAAAAAGAGATATATGTTATGGTCCTAGTTTTAAAAAAAATTGAATATTTTTATTTTTGGGTCTATCCTGAGCCACCTCTGATTTTTGAGCCTTTCTAGAGCCACCTGGATTAGTTGTCGATCAACCACATCTCTTCAATACAAAACTAACCATGATATCCTCCAATAGTATGTCAATCACCATATCCTCCTCAAATGTTTCTTTCTATATTATTATCTTGTAGAGGTACTAATGCCTCTTGCTGTGCAAGTGGAAGTATTGATTCTTCTAGATCTAATGGTGGACCTAGCTTATAGCAATTGTTGACATCTATATATGTGATTTCTGTAATATATATTTATGTCTTTTCATATAATATTAGTATTGATATTGTTTATTTATAAAATGTATTATGTGATATTAACAAATTAAAGTTTATTGATTTCATTGTTTTTGAATTAAACTTGAAAGGTATCACTCATTTAGACTTGAGATGCCATATTTGACACATTTAAGATGCATATCTAACATATGCATTGATTTTTATATGTTATTCAAGTATATATTTTTATTTAAAATAAGATGACCTATAACATTTAACTTTGAATCTCAACTATCATTCACTTTACCATAAAGAAATATTTTACTAAGATTGATTATCATGCTTTGGCATTGAATCTCAAAATAATAGTCATGTTAGGTACATAAAAATTAACAATCCATCCTTAATTATGGTGGTGAAAACTTAGTTTTGAAAATTGCAAACAACATGGTAGGAAACTTATGATTATGATGGGAACTAGTTCTTAATATTGTGTTGTTATGTTAATTAATATTATTATGTTTTTAAGTATTCTTAGTTGTATGTGTAATTTCTTCAATATCAAGTTGAGTGTCATTATAATAGTCAAAGTGGTCATTGTAAGTCAATTACAATGCTTAACATTAAACACAAGTATATTAGGAAGAGGAGATTTTAAAGTCTTTATACTATAATAGGATACCAAACCTGAGGTATTTGATTGTTCATTATCATCCACACTCCCACACACGTCCTATAATGGAGTGGTAGATGATGAACAAACACAAATATCACATATATATCATTAATCACCTTTTTATAACTAATCTAATAAATTTTGGTAAGAAGGCTATGAAAATTAGATTTTAATAAGTTTTTAAAAGAAGAATAAAAACTTTAAACCCATTTAATGTGGTAATGATAGAAAAACGCGCTCTTTGTTAATGTTTTTTTTTAATTAAAAATATCTCCCTTAAAAAACATCAATATACTTGCGAACATAAATATATTTTTGAAAAAATTATAATATCTTCAATATTTTTAATTTTATGTTGACTTCAATATTTTATTCATTTAATTGATATATTTATAACCATTGTTAAATATATGCATTTCATCCCTATTGTGTTGTAGAGTGCACATAAATTATTGAAAATAAACATCCAATAGATAAAAGTTTAAACACACAAGATTTTGAATATATCTTGTTAAATATGTACTAAAAACATCTTAATTATTTTACATATTTGAACATAAATATGTTTATTTTAAACATAATGGTTGTAAATGGTTGTTAAATTTTCATATCCAACATCGTAAAATGAAAAAAAAAATGTAATTGACCAATTATCCAAAATAAAATGATACATCTACGATATAAATGTTGAACTACAACATGTACATATCACTCTTCATTGCCATCACATTAATTATTATCCTCCTTGCTTGGTATTACGAATTTTTTTTTCTCAAAAAAATGTTTTGATATTAGGTTTTGTCTTATATGAACCACCAATCCATGTCCAACACACTGGGGCCAAAAAAACCAATAGGTTGCAATGATTGGGCAATCATAATTCTATTTATTTTTGATCCATATCCATTTATAGTTTATACAAATTATTGCACTATCACAATATTCCTTTACATATTCTACTCAATGGTATCCCATCACTTGCACCTAAAAATAAAACATTAGAAAGATGAGAAGTCCAATTGCATGATATCTTGCATCTTTTCAATGGTACCTAACTTCCCCTCTATTAGGTTTTGATCATGATGGCTAGAATGACTAGATTGGTAGAAATTGATCTTCACTCCATAGTCTAGTGTTACATGTCCATCAAAAGAATGCTCAATGTGAAAATGACATCCATATCCTTAGATAGACATGAAAAAATATGCCTATACAAATGTGAACAAAGCGATAATGTCATGTGTTTAATAGCCCAAGCATTAATAAATTAATATATTTATTATTCAAATGTGTAATGAATGTGTTCCTCCTCTTTTGTTATTCCAAATATGGAATCCATTATTTATGATTGTATGTTTTACATCCTTTCCTAGAAATTACAATGCCCTGAAACCATAGTGTGCACTTTTTGTATTTACTATGAGCTTAACAATGGATGCAAATTATAGAGGGGGATCCCAACCCCCTCTATATATAACGGACCTAGCATTCTAGGATATGGTATCCTCTTTTGGAAAGCCTTCAAGTTCCCATCTGGGAAAATTCATCAGGTGAGCTAAGGAAATCCCAAAATTAAAGCTTCTCTTTGTCTCATATAAACAAAAAACCCTCACCCTTATAGAAATGGGCATCATTAATCAATTCTCTAGTAGGAGATTCTATGATTTCTTGTTTGAAACAAAGGAGGATAGGGATTCAATATTTTGAAATGGACATCACATCTTTGGCTCTCAAGGAATGTACTTAAACTAATAGATATTAAAATTTAATCTCAAACATGATTTACCCTCAATACTCCCTTTATGGATGCACCTCCTTCATATTTGTCTCTATTATTGGAGTTTTAGCTCTCTTTGAAGCATTTGGAACTCCCTAAGGTGTTGTATTGATAGGGATGATCCTAAGGAGAACATGTATGATTATGTAATAATCTATGTAGAGGTTGATTTGGAATAAGACCTACCAAAATCCATTCTACCATCCTTGGGTAACTGAAAGCGTGAATTAACCTTATATTATGAGAGAATATTCTTGAAGTGGAAATCCTATCATGAGCATAATAATTTTGCTAAATATTTTAAGAAGAACACTCAAATATCTCAACCAACACAAAACAAATAAGAAAATGGTAGGTGGGAGAAATAAAAATGAGAATGAAATTAAATCTTCAAGATAAATATCAAGTGTTAGTCAAGGATATCAATTCCATTTGGGTTAAATAACTCTTGGACTCCCAATAAAGGAAATCATTCAAATCACCACTTGGACCAAACAAAGATAAAAATTAGTGGAAAAATTGTATTCAATTGATTCCTATTAATAGATTTGAATTCTTATCTTAGGATGAGTGAATCTCATAAGTAGAAGCCTTGGAAAACCCTCACCTGGTACCAGGGAGTAATAGTCACAATAAAAATGGGGATGCATTTCATCTAACTAGTAGATATCTCTCCTTTGGAAGAGGGAGAGTGGGTCTCTAAAATAATGGATAATATCAACAAATCCACAAATCCACAAATTCAATGATAGCCTCACCAAATTTTAAATCAAAGGTTAAATACCAAATGGATGCCAAGGAAGAAAAAAGAGGAATGGTTTGAAGTAAAATTCAAAAAAGGAAGGAAGGAAGACAATACAGGTAAAGACGAGGAAGCATACAATAGAGAAAACATGATAGTAGCCCATATGGAAATAGATATATCCATTGGAGGGGGATCAAAACCCACTAGAAACCCTGGGAATACTATAGCACAAAGAAGTGAAGAAGTGGTGGACTAAGATTTTTATCTAAATAATGTTATTTATCTCTTGGAACTGTATAGGACTCAGTAATAGGAATAAAGAAGCAATGAAAATGGGTATAATATGAACAAAAAAACTTATCATCCTCTTTCTCTAGGAGACCAAAATGGGCTAGTAGAAAGCTTAGAAGATTAAGAAGCAAAAATGGTAATGGTGTGAAGGAATAGAGGTTAATCCAAGTGGAGATTTAGGTGGGTTACACATTGTTTGGAATAATCAGGGTTTTCAGTTATACTTAACCTATAAAAAACCAAAATTAGATAGAAACAAGGCTTATCAAAAATTAATCTAGTAATATTATCAATGTATTCATTTATACATGCTTATAATATGGAAACAGATATATTTGATATATCTACAGGAATCAGAGAATGTTATCAATAGAATTATTGTTGGAGATTTCAATGTGGTCCTCTGCAATGATGAAAAAAGAGGGGGGGGGATTCATTAGAGATTCTTGTAGAGAAATAATGGAGGATTTGATAGTTGAGTGGTATTTAATAAATATCAAACCAATTAGATGGAAATACACCTAAACCAATTAGAGGATTAAACCAAGGCACATAGTAGCTAGATTAGATAGATTCTTATTGTGACAACCCTTTTTGTTGATCCATATTGTAAATATTGGTGTGAATTTTAATTAATGTAAATAATGTGGAAATGTAACACATTAATTGGTTGAGGAAATGGGCATAGATTCAGAGGACTAAGGAGGAGGAGTTTCTTGTAAACCCAAGTCATTGCATTTATTTCACCACCTATCTCCCTAATGAATTTATGCCATTATTGGTGCATCATTTAATTTAGGGAATGGGCTCTCTGAGTGAAGGACGAGCATGCAGTCTTGGTCCTCATGGAAGTGTGGGTGTGGTAAACACATATGACATACAATAGGAGAAGATTTATGGAGACAAGGGTGGAGAGGAGAGTAATTTAGGGATCAGAATGAATCATTATATCAAGCAAACAGATTGTGTAGTAGATGAGCATGAGAAGAAGCTCGTTGAGAACAAGAATGAAAGAATGCGTAAAAGAAGAGTACAAATAGAATGAATGGGTGGAAAATGTGAATATACCATGAAAAGATAACCTATTAAATCCTATGTTTTATCTTGGGGATAACATTCCGTGTGTTTTTTGAGGCCTATGAGTGTGCCTATGAATTTATTTTCCAAAGAGAGTTCAGTGGAGTCGATATTCTCAAGTGTTGGTTCGGGTTGATAAGCCAATTAAGTGCTTGCTAAGAGAGCTAATAAACAACTAAGTAGTGGCTTTCCTTAGGGATAATAAAAAACTTAGGTACTTGATCAATAAGTTGATTAATCTCCTTAATGTGGACTCTTTTTTCCTATAGTAACTAGTCCAATTGATAAACCTCCCTTTACACACACACACACACACACACACACACATATTCCCTTTGCTACAATTGAATTAAAAATTGTTGAGACTTGGAATAACCTTTGTGGTTGATTTTCTATTAAATAAAGAGTTTTTGTGGTGTTGATGTTGGGGGATATTGAGAAATCACCTGAGAAATGGACTCTACCTCTTACCATCTATTGGCTAGCTATTTATGAGAGAACAATTGAGAAATTACATTCTCATACTCTGAATCTGGCTTGGGTGTGGTTAACTACCAGAAATATTATAGTGTAGCTAGCCCATAGTTGGGTGGAGAGTTGAAGTCCCCCCCTCAGTTTCCAGTCATTAAGATAACAAATAAGTGTATAATGGTTTTTAAACAGTGTCGATTTGTAACAAATGATAGAAACAAAACCTGCCAAAGCCCTGATCTATGCAACAAAACTAGTTAAACAATAGACTCAAATAAGAACAAGTAACTCCAATATTCCAATGGAAACCAGATATATAAAATAATATATTTCATTAAACAACACTTGTGAAGGGAACAAATAATGTTACTAGTCCCCCTCTATGGGATGGGTTCTTGGCTATCCTTAATGTCTTCAGTTTTTGTAGAGTCTCTCTCCTCTATAACGTGTAAAACCTAGAAAACAAAATGTTGGATCTTAATGAGAACTCAACTCGAAAAGAAAAATGGTGTGCGACAATGATAATAATCAGAGTTACAATAGTGAGTGCAACAATGAAATAATCAAAAGTGAAGAATGAATGTAAAACCCTTCTATTTATAACAAAATATTAGGTTATTCTTGAATAATGGGAAATAAAAAAATATTATTAACCAAATTCTAGAATTAACAATTTGGAATATTTTATTATATTTGGTTGGAGGGAAAAAGTATTTAAAATGTTTATTTATAAATAGTAAATAAATAAATGACTTATTTATCATCTCAAGAAATACGATTAAGGAATAATAAACAAATAATGATTTATTTAAGTATTCCTAGGGGAATTAGTCAAACTTGACAAGGAATAATAACTAATTAGTGATTAATTAATTATTCCTAGAGAAAAATAATATAATTAATGATTTATCTATTTATTTCTCATAACTGGGTCAAATATGATAAGGAATATTAGTTAAACAATGGTTTAATTAATTATTCATAGAAGATAATTAAATAAATAGTGATTTATTTAATTATTCTTCATGGGTTTAATTATAAATGACTTAACAAATGTGATTTATTAAGTAATTTCTCACAATGAAAGAAATTTTACTATGGTAAAATTGGCCCTACATGGTGTACTTTGATCCGTTTAGTAAATTATGGCTAGATGATCAATTTTTGGTGATAACATATTGGCCCCCAACGTACGAGCATTAGGAGAAAAAGGTATGACCAAATTACGTTGTAAGGACACAATCACTAGACAACGAAGTGGAGTCACAGAGAGAGAGAGAGAGACCAATGGGGTAGAAGTGACAGAGGGGGTGAGACCAATGTAAGTCTCCTTTTATGTTGTGGTACCAGATCTCAATGAGGCGGGGGAGGCATACCTATACCTGCTGAGATAACTTAGTACAAAAATAATAATGCACCCAGGAAAATGGAGCTGAGTAATAAAGTACATGCTGAATGGTACATGACATGTTGGCATAAATGAGCTAGAAAATAATAGAATGTGTCCCATATACATAATTTGCCTGGAAAAACATGAGTCAGGACTAAATACAATAACATTTGAGTACATGAGATATAATGGCCCTTCCCTCAAAAAATGGTTGGGAGGGAGGGTTTAACAATTGAAGAAGCCCTGCTGAACAGGAAAGGGCTTTGCAAAAACTGAATGGATCATCTGAAGGATACATGCATGTCATGAGCGCTGCAAGTGGCAGGAACCGAACCCATCAAATCTACGGAATTGCATCTGAGGCTGTAGCATAATATGAAGGCATCCAGGCATGTGGGGGGGCTACCTGGAGGGCCACCCCCTCACGAGGTCTGAAACATCTCACACACACTTGGGAATCACTAGTACAATATGCTGCATCACTAGACCATCATGTGTATGAATCAAGAGCATGAAACAAGCAAGTCAAATGGAAATGATGATTCCCTTTTCTTGATCTGAGGTACCAAACAAGAGTGGAAGTTGGAACCAAGATACACTGCCCTCTAGGCCTTTGTTCTAGAATAGATGTTCTGATGTCAACAAAATAGGGCCTACCATAGGTGAGGCAATGAGGATCCTCAACTAAGGTATGAGGGAAAATAGTAATGTGACTAATGGATTGACACTAGGGAAAATGGAGAAAATGGGACTGAGGGAAAAACAAACGACTTCCCTTGTCAGAAAATAAAATGCATGGTTGACCTGGCAGTGACTGATTCGACTCCGGAGGGGATGGTGGGTAGTATTATTGAAGGCCAAAATGGGAAACACGAGATGAATGGTATGCAAATATGGATTAATATTGTGACATGGTACAATGGGATGCAAAACAGACTCCATGGATGGAAGGGTGAATCATCGTAGATGCTCTGAACATGGGTGCCTCGATGATGCTACCACATAGAATAGGTCCGGTCGGGACCATGAAGACATGAGAAAATGATGGCTACTCATGACGTAAATCAACACGTGAGATGACAAGAACTAAGGGGAGGTGGTCCCCAAGCGACAAAAGTCGCATATGAAGAAATTAAATTTTAAGAGGTGATGAAGTGACCATTCTTGGAAAAATGGCTTCCAAGTGAAGTGTCAAATCATAAAAAAAATAAGAAAGACCCATTATAGAACTCGATGAGAGCTTTCCAATGGTTCTAATGGTTCATCAAACTAAGCTACAGATTGGTCACAATGGGCAACAGAAAAAATGTGGGTTTTTCTAGAAAAGTTCTTTTTCCCTCCAATTTAATTCATTTTCACATTGGGATTTGGTGAATTTGGAGAGGAGGAAAAGGACCTAAACCTTATGGAGATCGTAGCGGGTAAACAGACCATCGGAATCAAGATCTGCAACTTTTAGGCAAGTGGCCTTACTTGTCTAAATATGGTCTTAATGCTTCTTGGAATGATGGTTCCTAGTGAAGAATTAAGGGAATTAGAAAACGAGAATGAAATACTAGAGGAGGTCTAGAATCATCCTCACCCACTAAGTCAAACATGGGGACTATGTGGTAAAGGTGGTATGACATAGAGTAGAATATTTGAAGATAATGTATCAAATTTCTACGATATGCGATATGAATATGACTCATCGGAGAGGCTGGTAGGACAAATTATCCAAGGAATGGGAGGATAATTGACGATACGTAGATTTGATGGGATCTAGGCCAAGAATTATGTTAATCAATTGAGAAGATGGCTAAGGGAAAACCATCATGCCCCCAAGCATGGGATACTTCCTGCAAGCATATGTGATGGAGGGGACTGATCTAGTATGCAAAGGTGGGAATTATGCCCCCAACAGGAGGAGTTTGTAGAGTGCCATTGTGTTCCGAGTGCTCAAAAAATGGATTCAAGCCTTTCAGCCCAACTTGGCATGAGATCCTCCAAAGGATGATAAGGATGTGTAGGGGCCTATGTGTTGCCTAGTATGTTATGGGCATACATGATGCATTTAGAGTGGTGGAATCTAAACACATTTATTTTTATATGTCGATACATAATGTGATTATGCATCTTTTATATGAAAATGATGGTTTGCCATGTGTTTTGTTTATGGTTGTCTTTTGTGGTATACATGTGATAAATGCCAATCTAGAATGTTATTTGCAATGGTATCTACATAGATATTTTTTTCTCTAGGAACATGACTGAAAGTGATGGTTTCAAATTCACGTACCAACAACTTAACTCGTAGATATTTTCTAAATGGGACTTGGTTATGCACATGATACACACCATTCAATTGCATGACAAGTAGCAACGAATCTAAATGAACATGAAGATGGAGGATGCGATGAGAAAGGGTATCGAATAACAAACCTATCACTACATCATATTCAACCTTGTTATTGGTGGCAGATCCAATGCACGTTCCATTAAAATGAACTAATGTATAAAAGGGGGTGAAAATGGCCCATGTTGCCGAGGCTAGATTCCTGGAGAAGCAACTCGCACTGTCGGCATAACCGATATACAGTGTGGACGATGGATCCATATGAAAGGTGAAAAAGACAACAAATGACATGATGCAACCTACCTAAATGCATGATACAAATAAATACATGCAAATCAATGGGATATGCTATGGGTAAAATTTCTTGAGGTAGAATGCATTGTGAGGATTAGCAAGAAGTTGGCCTTCGAAATCCTCTAAAAGATATAACCCCTTCACCAATGCCTTACGAATGATGTAAGGTCCTAGCCATAATGATGAGCGAGACAAAAACGAAGGATACAATCGACACGTGACGATAAAGGTCATCATCGATGAGAAGATAGTGAGGGGCCTGATTTCAGATGCATCGTCGATCATCACGAGTAAGAGGGGGAGAAAAATTCTAGGTTCACAAATATGGAAGGATGTATACATGATGGTGCATATCATCCCAAGGGTAATCATGGGTAGTCATCGCTTCAATGATTTCCTCATCAGAATAAAATACATGTGGACAACAGGAAGATTGAATATATGATGCAGTGGAGATACTTGGTGCATCATCCTGAGAAAGAAGGTTCACATACACATCATCTAGAATGGTAGACGACGATCTAGTAAATGGGAAATATAGCAATGTTGAGACCTGGGTTTCTGACACAGGAGGTTTGATAGAAGCACACGTAGAAACCTTAGAATTTTTTTCTTGCAAGGAACTTAAGGATGATGACAGGTAAAGGATGTATACATGATGGTGCATATCATCCCAAGGGTAATCATGGGTAGTCATCGCTTCAATGATTTCCTCATCAGAATAAAATACATGTGGACAACAGGAAGATTGAATACATGATGCAGTGGAGATACTTGGTGCATCATCCTGAGAAAGAAGGTTCACATACACATCATCTGGAATGGTAGACGACGATCTAGTAAATGGGAAATATAGCAATGTTGAGACCTGGGTTTCTGACGCAGGAGGTTTGATAGAAGCACACGTAGAAACCTTAGAATTTTTTTCTTGCAAGGAACTCAAGGATGATGACAGGTAAAGGATATGAACCGTGGAGTCTGTCATCTCAACATTGGGGGGAGGGATCACGATGGTGGGACCAGAGTCCCCCTGTTCTGGTGTTCTAGTGATACCAGAATCCACAGATAGAGGAGTAGATGATCCGCTACGATTGGCCTTGAAGTCACGAAGCATTTGGAGGCAATAACGAAATTCGTTGAGATGAGGGTAACAATGGGAATAATGACCATAATGACTGCACAAGGCACAAGGGTGATTTGTGCACAACATTTTGAGTCTTTTGGCTAAATACGGTAAGGTAACTTGGGCCTCGGGGATATTAGACTCAGGAAATGTTGCATGAACCAAAGGTTTGAGACAAATAAGTTTAGGACAATTATTGATGGCATGCCCAACAACCTCACACAAAGTGCACAGAGGTGTCCTCTTGGCTTTTCCCCCTATCCGGATGCTTTTGCAATAGGAATGGGTTGTTTTTGAGGTTGCAATGGAATTGAAGTAACAACAGGGGCCGTAGGGACCGGTTGAACCAGGGTCAAAGCATGATATGGTCTGAGTTGACTAGGCAGAGAGTTCGCTGGGGGATCAATGTACCAAACTGGGATCCCCAAATTCATATTAGGGAGATTCAATGAAGCCATGATAGGGACATAAAAGATTCTAGGAGGACGAAACAAAAAGGTATATTTTCTTCACCGTAATTTCCCGGAAGAATAGCTCCTGGATGGTTAAGACCTAGGGGAATAGTTCCTGGTGGGAACAAAGGGGAGGCACCCACAAACGGAGGAGGTCTTGGGGGTTGGATCCGAATTGCTCGACTAAGATGGTAATAGTAGGGTGCTAAGGAGATGGTTGTTGAGCAAAGGTACCATACTTCTTTTGAGTAGCCCATGACGCTTGTAACATGAAAACACTCAAAGAGCTAGTCTCAGAGATGGGAGGGGTAGGACCATGGAAATCACCCAACAAGGTGGAATCTTTGTAGACTTTAGGTGAAAAAATGGTGAGAGGGGTGGAAGACTTATTGCCAGACATCGATGAGATAATGGACTCAAGGGAGGTTAAAGATGATGACTCATAATACGTCAACTGATTGATAATGATGATCTTCCCTTCATGGGGAAAGCACATCTTGCAGAAAATCGCAAACGTGACCACTAACATGGCATAGGTGTAACTATGACCCAATAGAATGTTGTAATATAGAGGGGCATCAATAACCTCAATGTCTACTGAATAGTCTTGCCGGCAAGAGTCGCTGGAGAATTGTGATACATGTCGAAAGGCTGGGAGGAGTGACCGTCCCAAGCACAAGAAGTGATGGTGGATGGGGAAAGTTCAGGTGACTTGAGTTTCTTCCAAATGGAAGCAAACATCACGCAGGTGGATGCTCCTTCGTCAATAATGCATCAGGAGATGATGGAATTACAGAATTAGACTGGTATCTAGAAGGAAACAGATGGAGGTAATAGAGGATGTTCTGACGTATCAACAGGAAAGATAATCAAACGGTCGTCTGAAGGATCTAATGTGCCCAAAGTAGTTAGTATAACTTTCTTTTGAGATGGGCATGACTGGAGAACCTCCAACATCGACATGGTAGCAGGTGATTGCACCAAGTCATCGACTATACTCTATGCATGAGCAGCTCGGTTAGAAACAATGTTACGACATAATGGTCCCTTGGGGATCTTAGGAATGGACTCAAATTTAGGTTGATGGATCTGTAATAGACCATTTGGTGTCGTAAGAAGCTCAGTAGATGCTTTGGTTTTGTTCTTAGTTGCGGATGAAGACTATGGCTTGTAATATTTAAGAGATTGAGTTTTCAAGTTGATATCAGAGGTATTGAGCTCATCAAAATTCATCATGAGGATCTGGTAGTCACTAGGACCAGAAGGTTGTGGAGGGTGGGCTGCTTGACCTTGCTGAGGTTGAGCAGCAAGAAGCCCTTGCTGAGGGAAAGGATTTGTGAGCATGTTGATTGAGATGACACCAGATTTTGAGGCGATTTTTGCATGGGTGACTGACCTATAGAAGCTGCTCAGGCTTCCCACATTTGGTGTATTTGGGGTAAGAGGGGACACTCATGAGTATAATGGCCATGTACAACACAACATGCATAAGGCTTGTTCATGCAAATAGCCTTGTTCTGCTTGGGTTGGTCGCCCTGTTACTGGTTGTTGGTGTTAGGTTCATTCCCTTAGGGTTCATTACCTTGGTTACTCTAGTTACCCTTGTTACCCTTCCCATTATTATTTTTCTTTGAATTTTGGGGATTGGATGCACTCTATTGTACATACAATTGACCTTGAGGGGGCGGTGGTTGCTATGGCTATGGATGCATTGGAGGCTATGGTGATAATGCCTAAGAGGTTGGAGTGCTCGACGATGCATAGGTGTAAGATGGTGAGGGAGCAACGATTTGGTAGACACGTTGAGTATTAGCTGGCCCTTACATCTATTGATGTGGTTCAGTGAATGCATAAGATGTGCTTTGTCCTAAATACATGTTGCTGGCAGGATGGGGATAAGCATTGGAGGAATTGGTTCCCTCTACAGATGGCCATAACCCTACTGAGTATATGGTGAAGGATGTGAAATAGCTCCAACGATACCATCGGTGGTGTGAGATGCCCCCAGTGAATTGTCACCACCAGGATGAGGGAGGTCTGATATAATGGTATAGACATAACTGAATTGAGCATAAATCAAGTCATATCTCAGAGAAGTTTGGAGAGCCTCTTCCTCTGTCTGAGGAAAGTGATATGTGACATCTTTGGAAATAGGCACTAAAAAATTCCTAAGAAACCAATCAAGGTAGACACGGTCTTTGAAGGGTGGAGCACAGCACATGCTCCTCCTTCTATGCCATTCCCCAACATCATCGTAAAGACGAGTAGCAGAGGACTGACGAAATGCAGTCAAGAGCTTTGTATCAGTGTCGTATTGGAGAGGTAAATGAAAATATGAAAGGAACACTTTATCAAGCGTTACAAAAGTGGAATGAGAAGCAATATGTTGGTCGACATACCACATCACAACATCTCCCATCAGTGTGCGTTGGAAAAATTGAAGACGAATAGAATCATCGATAATGGAAATGGATGAACACCACATATGGAAGGAGAGGACATGATTGGTGTGGTCCTCTCTAGAATTATCCTCAAACTTGGGAATGTTGAAGGGAATCTTAGTCAGCGTAGCTAGCCAACCAGCATCGTGGTGTATAGGGTCATTAATCAACTAGCTGAAATCTGGGAGGCTTAACCTAGCCATGAAAGGTAGCATGGGAGCTACGGGAATGGTTCCTGTAATGGTTGCGCTAGATGTGACTACCGGGGCAGAACCAGAGCGAACACCAGGTTGGTTTCCTATACTTGCATTGGGTCCTGGCATGATGAAGGTATGCAGTGAAGGGGACTCAAAATCAGATGAGAAATCAGATGAACCAGAAGAAGAGTTGGTATGGGGACTCAGGGGACAATGAAGTGGAACCCTATGGGGAGGAGTGATACATCTAAGAGGAAACTGGGGATGAAGGCCTAAGAGTCTCCACAACAAATGCCTTGGTGGCACAATGGTTGTAAGACACAAGTGACATGGAAATGGTGAAGGGAGATAAACAAGATGTTTTTATCTCTATATGGGGAGATAAATTAATTAAGTCAAGTCTTGGCTTGGCGGTGTAAACCAAGCGTCCTTCACTTAAGGTGTGCTTGTGTGTGCAAGTGTGTTTATTAATTAAGCCTAGATCATGTTTGAAAAAAGAAAAAGATTGTTGAAATAAACTGAAATGAAAAACAGAAAATGAACAACAAATAAACTATCTAATACCCCACCCAAAATGGATTTGCAAACACTATTTTTTTGGGTCACAAAATCAACTGAAAACACATAAAAAGGGCCAAGAGAGCTAAGTGTTGGTGTGACTAGGATCAAATGACACTATGTTGTTGGAAAGTGGTGCAGCAACAACAAAAAACCAGTGAGGAAAATCGCTGCAAAAGATAGGGAGATGGGTGTGAAACCTAGGGCAAGTAGTGGCACCCTAAGGAAAATGACCAAACAAGGTTCAAGAGGGAACTTTGGATGGAAACAACCTATCTATGAAGATCTAAAAAAGAAAGGTACAAATTTGGAAAATATGGTAGAAAGCTCTACAGAAACTCAGACTTCTTACTCAGCTAAAATCCTCCTATAAAGTTGGAAGCGTACTAGAAGACCTAGGGGATAAATTCCACTTCGACAAGCGAAATGGAGTAGATCAAGGCCTAACCTGGCTATGACAGTGGTCAACCAAACTAGCAGACTGCTCTCGGAAAAACCCAAAAAAATATCAGAAAAAAATCCCATAAACTCTAAAATCGCAGGTACTGACCTGTTTAGGGGGATATCAAACTTTTTGGGCCAGAAAGTGTGCTATGGACCTCCAGATCACAGATTTAGGGTATAAAAGTGCAATTTCTGCTCCTTAGTTCTTAGGCGGCAAGTCTTGAAAAAAAATTCGTCTCTATCGCGGCTGGTTCCTGTGACTTGCAAAAATAACCAGAAAACTTGCAGAAGTTAGAAATTTGACTAATCTAGGTTTAGAATGCTAGTAAACAACATTAAGAGACTGAATAAGAAATGCCCTAAGATGAAAACTGAAGATCACCCAAGTTTTTGGATCAGAATTAAAAACGCAAAGGAGTCACAAATTTTATTAATAAGTATTCTTCTCGAAGGTGTACAAAAAGAAATCACTTTAGGTTGTGGACGAAAAATAGCCCAAACAATAAAAATGGTTGTTAAACAGTGTGGATCTGCAGCAAATGATAGAAACAAAACTTGCCAAGTCCTTGATCTATGCAACAGAACTATTTAAACAACATAATGAAATAAGCGCAAGTAACTCCAATAATCCAATGGAAACCAGATATATAAAGAATATATTTTATTAAACAACACCCATGAAGGGAACAAATAATGTTACCAACCCCCCTTTATGGGATGGGTTCTTGGATATCCTCAATGTCTTTAGCTTTTGTAGAGTCTCTCTACTCTATAATGTGTAAAACCCAACAAACAAAATGTTTGAGCTCAACCAGAACTCAAATGGAAAAGAAAAATGGTGTGCGACAATGATAATAATCAAAGTTACAATAGTGAGTGCAACAATGAAAATAACCAAAAGTGAAGAATGAATGTAAAACCCTTCTATTTATAACAAAATCTTAGGTTATTCTTGAATAATGGGAAATAACAAAATATTATTAACCAAATTATAGAATTAAACATTTGGAATATTTTATTATATTTGGTTGGAGGGAAAAAGTATTTAAAATTTTATTTAGAAATAATAAATAAATAAATGATTTATTTATCATCTCAAGAAATATGGTTAAGGAATAATAACAAATAATGATTAATTGAAGTATTCCTAGGGGATTTAGTCAAACTTGACAAGGAATAATAACTAATTAGTGATTAATTAATTATTCCTAGAGAAAAATAAATAAATTAATGATTTATCTATTTATTTCTCATAACTGGGCCAAATATGACAAGGAATATTAGTTAAAAAAAGGTTTAATTAATGGTTCCTAGAAGATAATTAAATAAATAAGGATTTATTTAATTATTCTTCATGGTTTTAATTATAAATGACTTAACAAATGTGGTTTATTAAGTAATTTCTCACAGTGAAAGAAATTTTACTATGGTAAATTGGCCCTATAAGGTGTACTTTGATCCATCTAGTAAATTATGCCTAGATGATCATTTTTTGGTGATAACACAGTGAATTCGGTAATCCATATTGTGAGTCATGCAAATAGTTTTATTTATCTATTATGGCTATGTTCAATGCCTGAGGTGTTATTTTGAGATTGGGGGATGTATCCTTGTTATATTAATGATACAGAGCATTGTTGGCCATCTGTAATGGCTTGGTAAGCCATTAGAGTCTTTGAGACTCTAATCCTAGTCGTCGTTGAATGATGGGCTTACACTTGACGTGGAAAAATTACGCTGATACTTGCAAAGACTCGAAGCCTTAGAGGCTAAAGAAAGTCATTTTGTTGCTAGATACATTTACATCTTTGGGGATGGAGGTGTGCCTCTGCTGGACAGAAGACTTGGTGTTGTTGGTAAAAATTTGTGAGTTGACTGGAGTGCAAAATTATAAAATTCCCATTATCCATCATGTATGTTCACGTTGCACCACGCTAATGTTACAATGAGACTTTCGTGAGAAGTGGGCATGATTGATAGAGGGCATGGGATGATAAAATGCTCGTCGCATAGTGCTAACATTTTTTGTTGCATACAGAGGAAATATGATGGTGTCACCTCCCATGAGTGTATTGGTGGTTTTGATAAAGGATGCGATAGAAATTCCTTCCCCGTTGTTGAATAGAAAAGTGTGGCCTTACATGGAAATTCAGGACCAATGGGGCCTAGGACTTGAGTTGACATGGCATTAAAATACATGTGGTGGGGGTTCATAATGCCACTTAGCATTGAGTGTTATGTGGAATTCATGTGGTAATTCATGCGGAAGGAATGCCATGTCATTGTGTAACTTGATACCACGAAGGAAACTAGGTGGTGTCATTCTGGGTAGGTCGTGAACTTAACAAAACCCACAAAGAAGACAAAATCCATGTAATAGAAGGCGTGTCCATTATCTTACAAATATATTCTCGACGCATCAGGGGAAGGATAAATAGGGTAATTTTAAGTCATGGTGAGGTGGCACGGTGGCACTATGACATGGCGAGCACCACAGTGTACCTTGGGTGAGGTGGATGAGTTGTGTGGGCATCACATGGTTAATCCTTGTTGGGCCAAAAAGTGCGCTCTGGACCTCCAGATCATAGATTTGGGGTAGAAAAGTGCAATTTCTGCTCCTTAGTTCTCAGGCGGCAAGTCTCAGAAAAATTTGTCGTCTTTGTCGCGGCTAGTTCCTGTGACCTACAGAATAACCAGAAAACTTGCGGAAGTTAGAAATTTGACTGATCTAGGGTTAGAATGCTAGTAAAAAACATTAAGAGACTGAAAAAGAAAAACCCTAAGCTGAAAACTGAAGGTCACCCAGGTTTTTGGATCAGAATTAAAAATGCAGTGGAGTCGCCAGTTTTGTTAACAATTATTCTTCTCAAACGTGTACGAAAAGAAATCACTTTAGGTTGTGGATGAAAACCACCCAAACAATAAAAATGGTTGTTAAACAGTGTGGATCTGCAACAAATTATAAAAACAAAACCTGCTAAATCCGTGATCTATGCAACATAACTAGTTAAATAACATAATTAAATAAGTGCAAGTAACTCCAATAATCCAATGGAAACCAGATATATAAAGAATATATTTTATTAAACAACACCTGTGAAGGGAAAAAATAATGTTACCAGTCCCCCTCTATGGGATGGGTTCTTGGCTATCCTCAATGTCTTCAATTTTGTAGAGTCTCTCTCCTCTATAATGTGTAAAACCAAACAAACAAAACGTTTGAGTTCAATGAGCACTCTAATGGAAAATAAAAATGGTGTGCGACAATGATAATAATCAAAGTTACAACAATGAGTGCAAAAATTAAAATAATCAAAAGTGAAGAATGAATGTAAAACCCTTCTATTTATAAAAAAAATTAGGTTATTCTTGAATAATGGGAAATAATAAATTTTATTAACCAAATTCTAGAATTAACCATTTGGAATATTTTATTATATTTGATTGGAGGGAAGAAGTATTTAAACTTTTATTTATAAATAATAAATAAATAATGATTTATTTATCATCTCAAGGAATATTGTTAAGGAATAATAAACAAATAATGATTTATTTAAGTATTCCTAGGGGATTTAGTCAAACTTGACAAGGAATAATAACTAATTAGTGGTTAATTAATTATTCCTAGAGAAAAATAAAATAATTAACGATTTATCTATTTATTTCTCATAACTAGGTCAAATATGACAAGGAATATTAGTTAAACAATGGTTTAATTAATTATTCCTAGAAGATAATTAAATAAATAGTGATTTATTTAATTATTCTTCATGGGTTTAATTATAAATGACTTAAAAATGTGGTTTATTAAGTAATTTCTCACAGTGAAATAAATTTTACCATGGTAAATTTGGCCCTACATGGTTTACTTCTATCCATCTAGTAAATTATGGCTAGATGATCAAATTTTGGTGATAACACAGTGAATCTGGTAATCACTATTGTGAGTCATGCAAATAGTTTTATTTATCTATTGTGGTTGTGTTCAATGCTTGAGGTGTTATTTTGAGATTGGGGGATGTATCCCTATTATATTAATGATATAGAGCATTGTTGGTCATCTGCAACCGCTTGGTAAGCCATCAGAGTCTTTGAGACTCTAAGCTCGTCGTTGAATGATGGGATTACACTCGAGGTGGAAAAACTATGTTGAGACTTGTAAAGAATCGAAGCCTTGGAGGCTGAGAATGTCATTTTGTTGCTAGATACATTTACATATTGGGGGATGGAGGTGTACCTCTGCTGGACAAAAGACTTGGCGTCGTTGGTAAAAAATTGTGAGTTGACTAGAGTGAAAAATTATAAAATTCCCATTATCCATCATGTATGTTCACATTGCACCATGATAATGTTACACTAAGACTTTTGGGAGAGGTGGGCATGATTGATGGAGGGCACGGGATGAGAAAATTATTGTCAGCTAGTGCTAACATTTTTTTGTCTCATGTAGAGGAAATACGATGGTGTCACCTCCCATGGGTGTAATGGTGGTTTTGATAGAGGACAAGATAGAAATTCCTTCCTCGTTGTTAAATAGAAAGTTGTGGCCTTGCATGGAAATTCAGGGCTAGTGGGGCCTAGTAATTTAGTTTACATGGCATTCAAATACATGTGGTGGGGGTTCATAGTGTCACTTAGCATTGAGTGCTATGTGAAATTCATGTGGTAATTCATGCAGAAGGAATGCCATGTCGTTGTGTAACTTGATACCACGAAGGAAACTAGGTGGTGTCATTGTGGGTAGGCCACGAACTTAACAAAACCCAAAAAGAAGAAAAAATCCATGTAATAGAAGGTGTTTCCATTATCTTACAAATATATTCTCAACGCGTCACAAGAAGATTGAATAGGGTAACTTTAAGGCATGGAACGGTGGCGCGGTGGCACTATGACATGGCGAGCACCACAGTGTACCTTGGGTGTGGTGGATGAGTTGCATGGGCATCACATGGTTAATCCTTGTTGATGTGGCAAGGTTAAGGGGGGCTCAAAATTTACATGGGCATAAGTATTGATCCAGGAGTCCTAACGAGGTAAAATTTATATCATTGAAAAGCTCTTAACGAGCTAGATGTGATGGTGAGATATAAAGTGAGTATGAAGGAATGAAATTTTGTAACGCCGTTTCCATAACAAGACCATGGTGGTTAGGTTAGATGAAAGTAACACCTCCCATACAACTAGTATTACTCCAAGGGGGTGGGAGGGAGTGTTATACTTAGTACATTGTGAGATGGTTCTACAAGATTCAATAATAAAATAAAGGATTATGGCATCTATGGTATTTAACCATAAATTAATAATGTTGTACAAGGAACAAAATGAAAGGTAGAAAAGGAAATTGAACACACAAAAAAATATAAATATAGAAAAGAGCATAATAATATAGTGAAAACACAACTTTGATTAATAAATAAAATAACATAATATTGTAGAACACAAATTGGCTAAAATAGTGGTATTTTATCTTTGAAGAGAGAGAGATATGGTGACTGTGATCACTCAATAAAATCCATTACAAGAGGTTTAATGAATGGATTTTTACATAAATAAATAACCCTAGAGGTCTAAAATCCTAACCCTAGAAGATAAATTTCCCAAAAGGTTGGAGTTTTGAGGTGGTTAATCGGTATCCTCAGGGTGCAACTTTTATTACAATATTTTTTTGGGGGCACATGATAGCTCTTTGGAAGGAGTTATCGAAGGATTATAATTTTTAGTTGGGTCCAAGACATTCCTTTACAATCCTTAGTCCCCCTAGGCCTCCAAATTTCCCCGAAAATTTGGGATCGAAAAAGCCATATAAAAACTACCAAGAAGATAGATAACCGTTGAGTCGATGGAAGAGTTGGGTAGCCACCAATATGCACCTACATCAATCATCCCCCATCAGGAAGCAACGGTCTCCATTTTTTCAAGTTCCCTCATGATATGGGGAAACTTATATTGAATTTTCCTCCTTGTGAGCCACTTGCCTTAGTGAAGATTCTACCCTGCCTTAACAACCCAGTAGAGTTGTTTGTTCTATTGGTGAGTATCCTTTGTCTTGGTGTCTACAATCCAATCCAATGTAACCTATTCAATGTCGTAAACATTGATTTATATGGAGGAAAATTTCATGTCCACCTCTAAGGTGTCCAATACAGGTGGAAAATATGGTCAAAGCAACCCCATATTAAATACTTGTTGCAAGCCCAGGAAAGGGGGACTACTCAATTCAAAATAATTTTCACCCACAACCTTTGTGATTCTGTAAGGACCATAAAAGTGTTTTAAGCTTCCTATGGGGGCATGTGAGGCACTTTTTCTATAAATGCAATTGGACCTTAGCATCAACCTAAAACTTGTACGAAACTCGATGTTGGTTGTGTTGTTGCTTGTACTTAGCATTGGTTTTCAATAGGATAACATGAACCTATTTTTGGCGGTGCTAAATCCACTCAAAAAATTTGGTTTCTCTATCTAACTCATCCTAAGCATGGAAGTACTCCTTTGGTGAATATGCAATGGGAAAAGCTACATCATTTGAGCCAACGGATACAACCCCAAGCACAATTCAAAAGGACCATGACCAATAGAGTTGTGGAGGGCTCTATTACAACTATGTTGAACATATGGAAGGATTTCATCCAATGTACAAAAATGCTTGGAGTTGTACATGTGAAAGATATGCACAATAATAATGTTAACCACTTCTATTTTTTCATCTATTTAGCGATGAAAGGAAGTTGATTTGGTCAACTTGGTATCCATTAGAGACCATAAGTTGGACCAAAAGGTACTAAGGGACTTGTTGTCCCTTCTGGAATGTTGGTCTAAGGTAGCCCAAAATGAACCCAAACATACTTAAGAAGATTTTATTAGTGTCTTATAATATGATACTATTCTTGCATGTGGCCAAAATGGCCATCTCATAGAACCAGTTGATAATCACAAGAACACAACCATTATTGTGCTTGGTGGAGGGAAAATATTGCATGAAATCCATGGAGACTGGCTTGCAGGGATTACATAGGGTAGGTGCAGGAGTGTTCATCCCCTACTTCTTAATGGTTGGTTTACCAATTGCACAGGAATTTCATGATTATCGACTAATGTCATGTTGAAGCTTTGGCCAGTAGAAATATTTTTGAAGTATTGTGAATATCTTCTCCACACCAAAGTTCCCTACCAACTGAGTGTAATGTTCCTAAAAAATTAGCTTGGCACGCTCACTTGAAGGAACACAAAGGTGGCATAGGTAGCATAAGAGTGCATCTTATAGGTGGAAGTCTTGAACTCATTTTCCTACAATCAACATTTGGTATATAGCAGTGAATTATTATTGTGTAATTGTGGCCATCTAAAGGTCCCATGCCCATAGGATTTAAGAACTATAGTTAGTTCCATAATCGAGGGCTAGTTGAGGAAGTATACAACATATTTGGTGATTCCCTTCTTTTACTTGATGTTCAAGTGGAATTTTTGTAGGTGCATGGGCCATTTCTGATGGTGCTCATTATGTAACATTCCTTGTTCCTACATGAATTGCATAGGCCTATGATTAGTGTGGATGATCATATCCTTCCCCAAAATATAATGCTTCACCTATCAACATGCCTACATGATACAATATATCTCCTTGTCATACGTGGGGTGACTATGAACAATGTTAGAGCCATCAAATATCCTTTTTGAGTGAGGATTACATCAATAGCATAGTCAAAGGCCTTTGTCTTAATCTTAAATCATTATTGTAGGTTTAGCATGGTAACAACTAGTGTAGAGTAAACGTGGTGTTTCATATCCTTGAATTCTTTTTGTTATGATTTATACCATGAAAAAATTTCTTTAGCTACACCTTTGCTCACTTAACTTAAAGACCAAGAAATTTTTGGAAACCAAGACAATACTGAGAGGGGGAATGAATCAATATTGTAACAATTTTACCAATTTAAAATTTTCTTTTAATTAGTGCACATCATTGAATAATTTAAAAATACATAACCATAACAGAGATTATTATCAATAATAAAAATGGAACACACAAGAACAAGGAACTTTCAAAACTATTCTTCAATTCATTCATAGGGAAAGCTACAACTTGCAATTACAAAGTTCTAGCTTCAACCAATAGGAAGCTACAACTTCCTAGTTTATCAGCTGTAATGGAGCTACAACCCCACCTATTCTCCAACATAGACTAGAAGGAGCACTAACCCCTACTCAGTAAGCTACAACTTGCTTTGACACTCACTCTTCCATTTTTCATCTTTTTTCATACGAGGACCATGCATGCCTTCTCTGATTTTGTAATAAAACTTTTATCCTCGTCACCCTTGAAAAATCACCTTTAAAAATATTTGATTACTATGAAAAAAACTACCTCACCATACCAACACCTCGTTGCTCCAAAATCTTTGTCTCAAAAATAATCAGTACATTCTGCTTGATCAAACATTCTTTTATAGATTTGTTTTTGCTATCTTTGGCTTTGAACTTGAGCATGAAGTCTTTATTTTTTCCTTTGTCCTACTTCTTTTGTCTTTTGGATTGTGTTTTTTTTTTTTTGGTTTTTTTGTTTTTTGGTTTTTTTTTGTTGTTTTTTTTGGTTGTTTTTTTTTTTTTTTTTTTTTGTTTTGTTTTTGTTTTGTTTTGTTTTTTTTTTTTTTTTGGGCTCCATCTCTAAGTTAAACTGACCTTCTCTGCCTTTTCTACCACTTAAACTGAGCTTTTTTACTAATTTTGGTAAGTTACAAGTTTTAGCAGCATTCCTTCTAATTTCAAACCGCAATTCTATTTTTCCTTAATTGCCAAAACTAGTTCGTAACTAGCAGTTCAACCTTTTTGTCTTTAAGCCCCTTTAATTTCGTCCCTTTTACTTTCTTTTCACCATAGGACCAGTCTTCACAACCACGACTTAAATTATTGGGCACTTAACCCTTTTGAGCCCTAAATGGGCCTTTGTTTTTTCTTTTGCTAACATCTATGCATCATTGTTCTTACCTCTTCGTGAGACAACCAAGGAATATCGCTTAGATACTTCCAAGAGCCTCCGTGGCTCTTTTCAATTACCATGCCCATGGTCACTCCTTGTGGCATAAGGCCTGATGCGGGCGCTTAGCCCGTAGATCCTGATCCCAACTCTCTATTGGTTGTCGTTATGCCTATGTGGCTCAATCCCTTCTACCTAGTCCCACAGCAAAATGCATTCAACAATCCCACTGGGGAAATTCCTACAGGATGTGTTATGCATAATTTATGATTGTGAATAAAAGTATCTTCCCTAGACCTAGTGGATTGGTTTAGAACAACAGAAAGAAAATAATATAGAGTTTTTCATAGATAAATTGAAGAATGGAAAGAGGCTTACTTGGAATCCGCTGCAAGCTTTACTTTCCTCCCAACTTCTAAGCTACAATCGTAGCTTCGATTGCTATAATTATAACCTGCACATACAACCAAAACAAGCCAAGGATTTACGACATCTATGTATCATAATCCAACTACTCTATTCAATGAATTAGCAAGGCAATGAAATATATGAATTTAAACATAACATAACACATATAGGAGAACATGATACTCTTTGTATTAATAAAAATAGGAGAGAGTTTACAACCAAGAATAGTAGTTGATCTTGTAAGAATCTCCCCAAGCTGACATGTCCTTCCTTGTCACAAAGCACACCTTAATGTCACCCTAATGCATGAGGATGATGACTCTCTTAAATTCAAGTCTACAACATGAGGGCATGATCAGTCTCCAAAAGCCAAACTTGACATTGTTTATGGTAGTAAATTTATAGGAGAGGTATGGTAGTTTGGGAATTAGTATCCATTTACCAATCTAGACTTGAGATCCACTTAAGATGGGAGGATGAGCTCAAGGGATGAGAGGTGAATTCTCCAAGGTAGGATCAGACAGGATTCTAGCTTATTATCTAAGGTAAATGGTTAAAACAACCTATGGAATCTTTCAAAAGAGGAAGCTTCAAGATTCCTTTTAATTTTCCAAAATTTCTAGAATCAGCACCCCCAGCAAGAAGCAAGTTGTTGATGATTAACACTAGTGGAAAAAGGAGTAACCTACTGCTAAACGCAAGTCTCTAAAGGTGCAGGATGCATTGGGGCTCAAAAGCAATGATTTGGAGAAGTTATACCCAAAAACTCAGGAATTTGGAAAGGTCATGCTTAGGACTTTGTGTAGGGATGATGACAACATGTTCACGGATGTGGATTGATCCGGTTTGTAAGCATATTAACTAGATGCGAAAAAATGACCTATAACATATTTCACCCTAAAGCACAGATTCTGAAACAACAGTTGATGACTGAAGTGCTTTACCTTGTGACAAGTTGGTATCAAGAACAACTGGTAGAGATCATCATCTATTACAATATATTTTCATCATGATATCTCTGTTGATGGAGGCATAACCATGCTCAGCACATAAGCTAACATTACATGTAAAATGATCAAGAAATCACGTTTACTTGATGATAAAGTGTGGATTCATGATTGTATGACTATCTGTATGATCATAGACATCATACTTTGTAATCTTATATTAATCTTGAAAGTGCAACCCATATGGATGAAACTAGATCTAGGGTTTTCTATCTTGTTCACTGGATCGTGCAATGTACGAGTCTAACCATGCGAATAAATGAGCTAGAGTCAAACATGGTAGACACAATCTGATTATTGTCCAATGATGTAAGTCATTAATATAATGAGAGAAACTGCCAATGATGTTAATGGTTCTCAAGGTACTATAGTACAATTTGTATGGTGTGAATGAATGAGTTAAAGTCAAACACCACATAGAATATTTCGGTCGAAGGCCAATGATATAAAATTGTCACCGAGAGCAAAGAAAATTGCCATTGATGTATGCAAGCTCCAAGGTGTTGAATGAAGTTTCTAAGTCAACTTCCTAGATAATGAGTTGATGTCGACATGAAGTGACCCATCGTAGGAGGGCCTTGATGTATCCCCCATCAATGACACAAAACAAGTATCATGATTTGAGACATAATCATGCTAATGTGGAACAAGCTGAGGAACGAAAAACATGGAATGAAGGCTTAAGGGTATCATAGAAGATATCAATTGAATGAATTCTCTTGAACATATCAGCAACACTAAATGGAGTTGGCAGCATTGACCCAAAACTGAAAGTGGAGGATTTGATATGGTGTGATGAACCAAAAATACAAGCAGATTTCCTAACCAAACAACCACAGAGATGAAGTGGATGAGTGTCATGTTTAAGAGCGAATCGCTTCCATTAATATGTGGAGTATCTTATTTTCCCAATTCCCCAAACCATTTCATGTCAGTACCTCTTTATTTTTGGAAAGAATGAGGAGGAAAACATATGCTTGATCTGTAAGTTCATCCTTCAAATGAATCCATCTAAGTATATTTAACGAACCCTGAAAAGGAGTGGTTTGGTCCTGTCATGTTCGATGATTCCTCGTTGTTTGACATTTTTATCAGTCCAACGAAGGAAAAACTCGACATCATTTTCATGTTTAGAGAGTTTGAAAAATAGGTGAAAAAGAAACTCCAAAGATTCATTTTCGTAAATAGTCCCTTGAGTTCGAAGAGGCAGAAAGCGATACTCAAGAGAACCTCTTAGCCATGTTCAACTAAGGTATTCCTTTTTTGTAAATAGTCTATCTTAGTCCAGAAAGTGGTTAAACCTATACTGTGTAGACATCTTTTCATTTACTTTAATGAGTTAGAAAAGACAAGTGCTCGGAAATATTTTCATGTTTAGGGAGTCTGAAAAGAATGAAAGAGGAATCCTCCTAGAGGAATGAGTGTTATAAAGGGTAGAAACTTGTTTCGATCATGATGGAACTTCTCAAAACATGCAAAGGCCAAGAGGTTGGCTAATAAGACAACTCATTGCAACGGTTCCTTTGGAAATGGTAAAACAGGAAAGTAGGTTCATATATGAGATCAAGTGAAAGAATTGAATGGGAATTTATGAGATCTAATCAAAGACTCGAATTGGAAGGGGATTTGTTTCATTTTTTAATGAGATTGACATATGAAAAGAACTATGATCAAGGGACTTTGCTTCATTTTGTAAATAGATTGAAACAAGAAAAGGAACTCTGCTCCGGGACCTTGTTTCATTTGTTAATGAGAATAACACAAAAAAGGAACTTTGCTTAGGGACCTTGATCATGACCTGCAAAAGGCCATGACTTCGAAAAATTTCTCATCATATGGGAGAACAATGTTCTAGAATGTATCAAAGGATCCAATGGAAAGATCAAAGTCCAATGCCCCCAGTAAATGATGCAATACATCACCTATTAGATCGTCAATAGATGCATGCATGGAACAGGTTTCGACATAATTACTATGTGGTGGGGGTGATAGCACTTTCATATAAGTACCATTGAGGGATGTTGGTTGATTGGATTCAAATTAGGACTAATGAAAGAAATATGGTCAATGGTCACAATTATTTTTTCATGTGGGAAACACATCAGATGAGAGTGTGAAGAGACAAGAGCTCCCATGGCATAAATATAGTCACATCCAAGGAGTAAATTAAAATCCAAGGGCCTTAGACTACGATCACATCGTATCGATAGTCTTTCCTCCCAAAGTAATAGGTAACTAAGGAAGGATCCATAATGGTTGACTAGTTCCTCTGTTAAAAGCCAAAAAATTTTGGGTAATGGGCACAAGTTGTGGAGAACCTAAATCTTTCCAAGAAGTTGAGAAAAAACACTAATAGATGTGCCTGCATATATAACTATGTCAAGTATGATCATATTATAATCTTTTACTATGATATAGAAGGGAATCTAAGGAGGAATAATATCCTTTGAGTCAACTCTAATCAATGGAAGTGACCATACTACTTGGAGGGGGTGTCGTGGGAATGGGAGAACTTCCCCCTTCTGCAATGGTAATGGGATAAGTGCTCCCATGTGTTGTGGGAATAGGAGGATTTCCCCCCTGTGCCATCGTAATGGGAGAAATATCCCCATGTTTCATGGGAATAGGAGGATTTTCTCCCATTTCACTGAAACTTGAAGAAATGAGAAGAACCTGAATGGTATGAGACTCAATCTCTATAGGAAAAGTATAATCAACTTAAGATGGTATTGAGACAACCATTTTCTTAACTAGTGGTTGGTTGGGAATGGACTCATGGGATTCACATTCAGAGAGAGCGGGATTGATTTGAGATGGATTCTAGTCAATAACTTGATCAACTATTGGAGAATTAGGGGAAATCTTCTAGTAGCTAGTCAGAAGTTACAATTGAGAAACAATAATATTTCCCAACAATTTGTATGCTTCATCCATAGAAGGTAAAAGGTGAATTGGATGATTCCCTTCACATAACTTATAGGGAAACTTAACTTTACCCTTGTTTCCATAAACCTTATGATCACTAGTCGATGTTTTGTCCCTAGCTTGATCTCCAGAAGCTAATGAAAAAGGTTGATGTGAGCCTATGGACCACACTTCTAATATCTTGGGAGTACTAAGAAAATGTCTAAGAAAGTGGTCACCCTTACATAACTTGCAAGGGAATTTAGTTGAAATAATACTAAGAGGGGGTGAATTAGTATTATCAAATCAAACACTTTTTCATTTTCATACTCAGATATATATACGCTACTTCAGTTATGGGAACCCGTGTATATACGCAACTGTGTCTAAAGAAACTAGCGTATATCCAGTAAACTTATGATTTAGTTAATGCATTAAAAGTTGATCTTTAATTAGTGCATCAAAACTTTATTAACCATAAGATCAGCAAATAGGTGTAATAAAATAGAACAGATCATCACACACATGAATATAAGATATAAGGTGGAAACCCAATGTGGGTGAAAACCACCTGCTGCAATTCGTCTCTATCTTCTTTTAATAAGAAACTTCTTTTTACAATATTTCTTACTGGTGTAGTCTTATACCAGCATGTAGGCTTCTACCTACAGAAGGGTACAACCTTCTCTCATTCTCCAACTTCTCCTAGAAGGGAGCTACAACCCTCTTAGATCTTGTAATAGCTGATGTACTAGTACGTAGGTGCTGACCTACAGAAGGCTATAACCTTCTCTTTTCTTCAGGGACCACGTTTCATAAATTTTCAGACCGGATCCATCAATAACATCAATCAAACATCAAGTATATCTACATCAACCAATCTCCTTTGTACCAACCAAAACTGAATCGAACAATCACTTCTCTGAATGCTATAACCAGAATACAGTGACAGTAACTAGAAACCAATCCTGAACCTAGAACACTGCAGCAATAAACAGAAGTAGCTAAGACATATTTTATGAGACGTACGGTACTTCAATATGTGGAACCTGCATGCATACACTTATATATTAAGGCAAACCTGCGTATGCGCTGTTTTGAATTACCGAACCTGCGTGTATACGCGCCTTTGCTATTCCGAACATGCGTACAAATCTATAAAAGATAATTTACCCTTTTTAATGATTCAGACATCAGTCATACCTAGATTATCAGATTTATAGATCAAGTCATGCACCAAATATAATAGATCAAAATCACACAAAGATACTTCTCTTCAAGCCTTGAGATCTTGACCCATCAATAGAACTTATCCATCTTCTAGCGCTTAGGTTCCTCCTTGATTCAGATCCAACTATGCACCATAACCCAATCACCAATATTCTAGATCTTGCTCTTCATTAGATATTCAATACTTGAGTGAATACCTTTGCCTAATGATCTCCTCCCCATTTTATAGTCTTAGGCCTTACTCAATACCATGGTCCAAAACCACTAGAAATCAATACTAGGGACCTAATACCTGGGTTCAAAACTTCGGACGAGATACCATGGTCCAAAACCATAGGTCCAAATACCAAGGACTAAATACCATGGACTAAAAAACAAGTTTTCCCACATGTACGCTCTTTTCCGTGCATGAAACTGTGTGCATATGCATATGTGACTTTTAATCAGTGATCCTGCGTGTATACGCGACTTTGTTAAGTAGAACTTGCATATATCTCTTTTTCCTTCATTCTGAGAGCCTGAACTGTGATCTATCATCTGAGTGAGTTGCCATCAAGGACAACACCTGTGTCATAGTGCCAAACCTGTGTCATAATGCCAAAAATCTCCCCCTTTGGACTTGATGGCAACCCCAAGTCACTCAAAGTCATTCTCCCCATTTGACATCAAGGGCAAAGAGTTATGCTCCCCCTGAGTACATGCTGAAATCTCTCCTCTACTGCGCTGTCCATGCTCCCCCTGACTATAGGCAAGGTCTGCAAAAAGATGTTCTACAAGAAAGAACATGACTCTATACATCATAAGTGAACTTCCTATCACCAAACATACATCCATCTCCCAACCAAGTGGGGATAGACCAATATTGAATCATCCATCCAACCAAGTGGGGATACACCAAAAGTTTACAGATGATAAAACAAGAACATTACATCATCCATCCCAAGCATAGTGGGGAAACCAAAGTAGGCCATTACATGACCTTGATAATAATAAAAAAATACATGACATAGAGACTAAATATCTAAGACAAGACTATGATAGTCATCATCAGCATCTGTCAATCATCATCCAGATTAGCAACCATGATCTCCCTCTGCACTTGTTCCTCCTGAATCAAAGATAATTGTGAAGTAGTACCAAGATATTCTAAGATAATGCAAAAAATGCATTATTAGAAGTATATGCTCCCCCTAAACCTATGCCAGATGGTCTCTGTCAGACCCATATCAGAATCTTTTAATCCTGAGCTTGGCCCACTGTTTGTCTTCAAACCAACATATATGTGACTATATCCACAGAAACCGGTGTATGTACGCGGATGGTCCTTATGAAACTCACGTACAACCACTTTTCTCTGAAACAGATAGGTTTCAATAGCAAGATGATCCGTCAACTACTCCCAGCTTATGTCTGAGGTATTCAAATGTCTCCCTGGGCAGTGGTTTGGTGAATATATCAACAACCTGTTCCTTGGAGGGAACATACTCCAATTTGACCTTTTGTTCAAGCACTTGTTCCCACAGAAAATGATATTTGATAGGTATGTGCTTGGTCTTTGAATGCATGACTAGATTATTTGAAATACTGATTGCACTTGTATTATCACATAAAATGGAGATAGGTGGAGTACAAGTGATTTGAAATTCTTGCAAAGTTTGCATCATCCAAAGGAGTTGTGTGTAGCAAGATGCAGTAGCCACATATTCTGTTTCAGTTGTAGATAAAGCAATTGAACTTTGTTTCTTGCTAAACCAAGAGACTAATATGGAACCCATAAAGAATGCACCACCACTAGTGCTTTTTCTGTCATCCACACTTCCTGCCCAATCTGCATCATTATATGCATGAAGTGTAAGATCTATATCTCTAGGATACCATAAGCCATAGTTTTTTGTTCCTTGAAGATATTTAAAAATCCTTTTAACCACCTGAAGGTGTGCTTCATTTGGATTTTTTTGAAATCGTCCAACTATTTCCACTGCATGCATGATGTCTGATCGGGTACCTGTCAGATAGAGCAGACTACCAATCATGGATCTATAGGTTGGTTGATGTACTACTTCTGAATCATCATTTGTGCTGAGGTTGCATCCTATTACCATAGGGGTACATACTGGTTTCGAATCTTCCATGCCATATTTCTTCAACATCTGCTTGAGGTACTTGGTTTGTGATAGAAAGATATCATCTTTGTTTTGTTGGACTTGTAAACCAAGAAAATATGTCAGCTCACCAAGCAGGGACATTTCAAATTCTTTTTGCATCACTAAGGAAAAGTTTTGACTCATGGCTTCTTCATTGCTACCAAAGATGATATCATCAACATACACAACAAGTATTAGCAATTTATCATTGTCAATTTTTATATATAGATTGTTATCTGCTAATCCTTTTGAAAAACATTGTTGATGGAGGTACTTTTCCAGACGATAATACCAAGCCCTTGGATCTTGTTTAAGACCATAGAGAGCCTTTCTGAGTCTTCATACAAGTTTTGGATCATTTCCAAGGATGAATCCATCTGTTGCTCAATATACACTTCTTCTTCTAAGTCTCCATTTAAAGGCATGTTTCACATCCATTTGATATACTTTGAACTTATGAAAGCTAGAAAGAGCAAGGAACATTCTTATGGCTTCAAGTCTAGCAACTGGTGCAAACGTTTCTTCAAAGTCTATACCTTCGTGTTGAGCATACCCTTTACAGACAAGTCTAGCCTTGTTTCTAATAACATCTCCATTTTCGTTCAGCTTGTTTTTGAATATCCATTTGGTCCCTATGACATTCTTATCATTAGGTCTAGGAACCAATTCCCAAGTGTTATTCTTTTCAATCTGCTCAACTTCTGCATTCATGGCCTTGACCCAACATTCATATTTTCATGCTTCACTTACATTTCGTGGTTCAACGGAGGAGAGCAATGCTAGATAGCTTGAAGCTTCTCTTATAGTTCTTCTTGTTTGAACACCTGCCTCTTTCTGCCCCAAAATTTGAGTCTCTAGATGGCTCTTCTGAACATACCTGGATGGATTCTTTTCTTCTATTCTTATCTGTTCTTTTGGTGCCTCATAAGTTTCTTCTTCAACATTAGTCTAATCTGATGTTGAAGGATAGTCCTCTTCGTCTTCAAAATCTTCAGTTTTTCTCTGTTTTGAATTGTTGCTTTCTTCATCAACCACCACATCAATACTTTCAACAATTTTTCCTAGTCTTTTATTGTAAACTTATATCCTTTACTTCGGGAAGAATAACCAAGGAGAATGCCTTCATCTGCTCTAGGTTCAAACTTGCCAAGATTTTCATCAGTCCTTTTGATGTAACATTTGCTTCCAAAAACTTTGAAGTATTTTAGCATAGGAGTATTACCATACCAAAGTTCATGAGGAGTTTGAGTGTTGTTTACCCGGATGGTTTTTTTGTTGAGAATAGTAACGGCAGCAAATGCAGCTTCACCCCAGAAGGTTGCAGGAGTTCCAGACTCATCAAACATAGCACGAGCCATTTGTTGAACCGTTTTGTTCATCCTTTCCACCACTCCATTTTGTTGAGGAGTCCTTACAGTAGAGAATTCCCTTCTTATTCATGTTCTTCACAAAATTTGAAAAATTAATCCGAGGTAAATTCCCCTCCTCGATCAGACCTGAGGCATTTGGTTCTGTGATCTGATTCATTTTCAACCAAGGCTTTGAATGCTTTGAACTTTTCGAAAGCTTCGTATTTATGCTTCACAAGTCCTATCCAACACATCTTAGAAAAGTTGTCAATGAACAATATAAAGTATTATTCTCCTCGAGGTGACTTTTTCCTTGATGGACCACATAAATCAGTATGGAAAAGTTCAAGTGACTTACTAGCTGATCCTTCCTTCTCAGGGAAATTAGTTCTGGTTTGCTTACAAAACTGACATGATTTGCATATTGTATTGTCTGGAATTATCATGTCAGGGAGATCACGAACCACCTGATATTCACATGCTTTCGTTATCTGAGGGAAGCTTAGATGCCCTAATCTTCTGTGCCATAGCCAATGTTCATCGTTTTTTCTTAGATAGCATTGTTACTGTCCTCCCTTGAGTATGTATAAATTATTTGGAGTTCTTATGCCTTTGATCATTGTTTCTCTTGTATCAAGCTCACGAAAAATACATCCATTTGATCAAAATATTACCTCATTTCCTTGATCACACATTTGACTAACACTCAATAGATTATGCTTTAAGCCATCAACATACATAACATTTCCAGCTTTGACCTTTTCTTTTAATTGAACAGAACCTTTACCTTTTATGAGTGTCGGGATGTCATTTCCAAATGATACCTTCCTTTCCTTTTCTAAGGCACTATATGACTGAAGTTTTTCTTTATCACCCGTCATATGTTTCGAACATCCACTGTCGATGTACCACTGATTTTCCTGTCCTTCCACATATAAGGCTATACCACATCTTTCTGGTTGTGGTTCCTTCTTTCTCCATGTTTTGGACCCAATGAAGGTTGCTCCTTCTGAGATGTTAGCCAAAACTTACTCCTGCATTCAAAATCTTCATGACCGAAGTTATTACAAATAGAGCATTCTATTTCATTTTCAAGAGCAGAAAAGTTATTGTAGGTCCTCTTCATGATCCCAATCATGCTCCTTTGATTTCATGCTTCTCGAGTCATGATGGTCTTGTAGGCAACACATTGAGCAGCTTTGTGTCCAAAGTTATGACATGAAGAACATTGGCCATTAAAGAAATTCCCGCGATTATCAATTCTATCGTCCAGGTGATTGTAGTTTCCATTGAAATTCATTCTTGATGCAAATTGAGAATGATTTACCTGCGGTTGGTTTTAGCTTCTGTTCATCCTTGAAGTAGATTGACCCCTCTTTAATTGGTGATCTCTGTTCATCCTCGAAGTAGATTGACCCTGATTTACCTGGCAATCTGCTTTATGCCTTTGCTGATGATTGTCAACCTATTCACTTCTCCTTGCTGCAACAAGATAAATTTTGGAGGTGGATGGCTTCTGTGCTTGAGATGCTTCTTCAGTATATCCAAGACCTATCTTGATTAGAGGAGAATGTTGTACTTTGATAATCTCATCTAAAGTTTCAGATCCTTTAGCAAATCTAAGATTAATAGCTTTTGTTTTCTCAATATCTTTTCTAAGTCCCACAATTTCACATTCTAACTTTTCATTGTGTTTTTCCCTTTCATCAAGTTGGAATGTCAGAGTCTCTATGATCATACTCTTTTCTTCTACCAATATTTTAAGTTTAGAAATTTCTTCATAGAGATCATTTTCATCTATAGCATCCAAGAAATCATCATTTTTGAAAGCCATCAAAAGTCTATAATCATTACCATGTTCATCTTCATCACTATTCGAAAGTCCATCATTGTCTTCATGTGTATGATAGCTCTTCCTGCTTACATTCTATTTTTTGTTCCATTTAACTGGTTCCTTACCTTTATCAAGCTTATCTTTATGAGGACATTTGGCTACATAGTGACCAACTCTTCCACAAGAAAAACATTTGAAAGGTAGCTTACCTCTGAATCTTCCAGAACCCCATTGAAGGTTCTTGACAAAGTTTGATTCTTCCTCTCCTTCTGACGTATGCCCTGACTCATTGTATTCTTCTTTTCCTGAAGCTTTGAATGCAGCTTCTCTCCTATTTGATGGCCCCCCTTTTCTCATTTCGAAAGCAATTAGGATTCTGTGCAGTTGTGACATAGTAATACTCTGAAGGTTTTGCTTTTCTTCTATGGCTAAAACTTTTTATTCAAACTTACAAGACAAAGATCTTAGAACTTTTTCAACTAAAGTAACTTCTTTTATCTCTTCACCCAAGTTTTTCATGCAAATAACAATTTCATCTATACGCAGGAAATAATTAACTACACTTTCATCATTGTGCATTTTGAGAGTTTCATATTGAATTTTGAGAGCTTGTAGTTTTTCACGTTTTACCTGATCATCTCCTTCATAGCTTAGAACGATCTTGTCCCATATTTCTTTGGCGGTTTTGAGCTGCATAACCTTCACGAATTCTGATTGAGATAGAGTCCCCAATAGAGTATTGATAACCTTTGCATTTGTTTCATACTGCTTTTTACCAGCCGTATCTGTAGGAGTTGCTAATGGAAATGTGTATCCTCCTTCCACTATATCCCAAACTTCTGTACCAAGAGATTGAAGATAGGTTGTGGTTCTTACCTTCCAATAGACGAAGTTGCTCTCATCAAAGATTGGTGGCCTGATGGATGCCTCTTTTTCGTAGTTGCTCAAGATGATAGATCTTCCTTCAAGTGATCAAGCTTCTTCTGAAGGACCTACTCTGATACCAATTGTTGAAACAATATTGAGAGGGGGGCGGGGGGGGGGTGAATCAGTATTATCAAATCAATCAACTTTTCATTTTCATACTCATATATATATGCGCTACTTCAGTTATGGGAACCCGCATATATACGCCACTGTGTCTAAAGGAACTAGCGTATATCCAGTAAACTTATGATTCAGTTAATCCATTAAAAGTTGATCTTTAATCAGTGCATCAGGACTTTATTAACCATAAGAACAGTAAACGGGTGCAATAAAATAGAACAGATCATCACACACATAAACACAAGATATAAGGTGGAAACCCGATGTGGGTGAGAACCACCTGCTGCAATTCGTCTCTATCTTCTTTTAATAAGAAACTTCTTTGTACAATATTTCTGTACTGGTGCAGTCTTATACCAGTATGCAGGCTTCTACCTGCAGAAGGCTACAACCTTATCTCGTTCTCCGGCTTCTCCTCGAAGGGAGCTACAACCCCCTTAGCTCTTGTACTATCTGATGTACTAGTACGAAGGTGCTGACCTACAGAAGGCTACAACCTTCTCTTTTCTTCAGGGACCAAGTTTCGTAAATTTTCAGACTGGATCCATCAATAACATCAATCAAACATCAAGTATATCTGCATCAACCAATCTCCTTTATACCAACCAAAACTGAATCAAACAATCACTTCTTTGAATGCTATAACCAAAATACAGTAACAGTAACCAGAAACTAATCTTGAACCCAGAACACTACAGCAATAAACAGAAGTAGCTAAGACATATTTTATGAGACGTACATTACTTCAATATGTGGAACCTGCGTGCATACGCTTCTGTATTAAGGCAAACCCGCGTATACGTTGTTTTGAATTACTGAACCTGCGTGTATACGCGCCTTTGCTATGATGAACATGCGCATAGATCTAGAAAAGATAATTTACCCTTTTCAATGATTCAGACATCAATTATACCCAGATTATCAGATTTATAGATCAAGTCATGCGCCAAATATAACAGATCAAAATCACACAAAGATACTTCTCTTCAAGCCTTGAGATCTTGACCAATCAATATAACTTATCCCATCAATAGAACTTATCCATCTTCTAGTGCTGAGGTTCCTCCTTGATTCAGATCCCGCTATGCACCATAACCCAATCACCAGTATTCTAGATCTTGCTCTTCATTAGATATTCAATACTTGAGTGAATACCTTTGCCTAATGATCTCCTTCCCATTTTATAGTCTTAGGCCTTACTCAATACCATGGTCCAAAACCACTTAAAATCAATACTAGGGACCCAATACCTGGTTTCAACACTTTGGACGAGATACCATGGTCCAAAACCATAGGTCCAAATACCAAGGACTAAATACCATGGACTAAAAAACAAGTTTTCCCACATGTACACGCTTTTCTGTGCATGAAAGTGTGTGCATACGCATACATGACTTTTGATTGGAGATCCCACGTGTATTCGTGACTTTGTTAAGTAGAACCTGCGTATATCTCTTTTTCCTTCATTCTGAGAGCCTAAACTGTGATCTGTCATCTGAGTGAGTTGCCATCAAGGACAACACCTGTATCATAGTGGAAAACCTGTGTCATAATGCCAACAATAGGAGGAGGGAATAGGAGGATTTCCCCCCTATGCCATGTTAATGGGAGAAATATCCCCATGTGTCATGGGAACGGGAGGATTTCCTCCCATTTCACTGGAACTTGAAGAAATGAGAAGAACCTGAGTGGTATGAGACTCATTCTCTATAGGAAAAGTATAATCAACTGAAGATGGAATCAAGTCAACCATTTTCTTAAATAGTGGTTGGTTGGGAATGGGCTCATGGGATTCACATTCAGAGAGAGCGGGATTGATTCGAGATGGATTCTAGTCAATAACTTGATCAACTATTGGAGGATTAGGGGAAATCTTCCAGTAGCCAGACAGAAGTTACAATTGAGAAACAATAATATTTCCCAACAATTTGTATGACTCATCCATATAAGGTAAAAGGTGAATTGGATGATTCCCTTCATATAACTTACATGGAAACTTAACTTTACCCTTCTTTCCATAAACCTTATGATCACTAGTCAATGTTTTGTCACTAGCTTGATCTCCAGAAGCTAATGACAAAGGTTGATGTGAACCTGTGGACCACACTTCTAATATCTTGGGAGTACTAGGAAAATCTCTAAGAAACTGGTCACCCTTACACAACTTGCAAGGGAATTTAAATTTTTTGGGTTTATTTGAAGGTTCCTCCATAGTAGTTGCATTGGTAGAAATGGTTTCTTGGTTCCTCCCCTGCTTATTTCACTTCTTCTTCTTCGTCATTTTCTTCTTCTTCTTATCTTCCTAATTTCTAGAATCAATGCTTTCACCAAGCGAGGAGGAAGAAAGACATGAAGAAAAAATAGGTGAAGAAGGAAAAAGGTAAACTTTAGGATCAAATTGAGGTTGATGTTTTTCAAGTGGAAGAGAACTTGGTTGAGGAGCATTTTGTACTTTTGGAACCAAGGAGGTCAAAAAAACGAAACTGGAAAGTCAATGGTAAATCTAGGAAGGGACATTGTTGCCATATAAGGAGCACCAGTATTTCCAAAAGAAGGAAAATGATCAGGATTCCCATTAGAGGGGTTTCCTTGATTGGTAGACTATGGAATTGTCGCCATTAGTCTCGACCTAAGCTCCACTAAGGAGTTGTTCCATAGTGAGGATGTTATTCTGCGGTTAATTAATTTGAGAAATTAACAACAAAAATAAATCAAAAAGGGGTAACTAGGAAAAAGGGATTACCAAGAAACTATGAACTACAATATACCACCTTGGAAAACCAAGGATTTATGTACAGTAAGAAATTTCCCTCAATGTTGTGTTTAATGTATCATAGTATACAAATCAGTTGACTCGGTTACCTATGGTGAGGATAGAAACCTAGCGTGGACTTCCAAAATATACCCATAGGTATGTGGAAGCATAGTTTTTATTAGTGTTGTCTAATGCATAGCCATACGATGAGAGCATTCCCATATACTTTTCATGCATGGAGCTCCATCTAGTCTACCCATAGGTATGTGGAGAACGTTCTGATACACTTACGTGCATGGAACATGATATCACCCCAGAAATGCAACGCTAGAAAAAGATGACATCTCCTATGCTTATAGACATTGGAACAGTCTCTAGCCTAGACCTCTAGATGTTTGCACTAATGTTTGAAATTCTCCTAAACATTGATTTAGTAAATTTTAAAGTTGATCTTGAATTAGGTTTCAATTTTCATGGCTCAAAACTCGATGTCACCTGAACACACCTATGATGCAACTAATATGACAAAAAGAACTCTTTTCATTTTCCTTTTAACAATTAAAGGCCTAACTAAGTAGGGGAAGAAGAAATCAACCAACGATGCAACAAACAAGTGATGCAACAATTAATCTCCTCAACTTCACTATTCCAATCAAAATCAAAGCCCTATATGCAATGCAAATAATTGCTTTTCTTTTCTTTTCTCTTAATCTTCAAATGCAATGAAAACTAAGATACCACAAGATCATAGATAGAAGAAATCACACAGAGTATGACTGCAATATAAATTTATTCAATTGAATCAACTATCAAGCTCAATGTTTACAAATGACCTAATTGATAAGAAGAAGAAGAAGAAATCAAAGAAATTCTTACCAAAGGCTAATAAAAACAAATGCAAACATTAAGATGGGTTTTAAGAGACACTGAAAAAATTAGAAAACTCAATAAAACATGTTAGACCAAAGTAGATCAGAGAGAAATGGAAAGTAATCCAAAGTTTTGCATCCTACAGGATCAGCGTAGGTGCATAAAGGACACTAGTGTGTTGCAGTGCTGGTGCAATACATGAGCAGGTGTGCTGCAGTGCATGTATAGAGGAATCAATGCAGGTGTAGCATAGGAGAAGGTGTGCTACAATGCAAGAAGCATAGGTGTAGCACATGAGAAGGTGTATTGTGGTATAGGTAGGCAATTATTCAAGGTGCACTGGGGCGCTCTATCTGAAAATAGAGAGATTCACTAGGGCAGTTTCAATCAAAAAACAACACAAGAAACCCAACCAAGCTTAAACATATGTTTCATTAAGATCAATAAATTTATGACTGAGTGAATCAATATGAATTTAAGAGTTGAAAAAGATGCCAAGGTTAAGGAAACCACTAAGAGAAGAATCGTTCCTGATTGGAGTCGCCAATTTGTTATGCATAATTTATGATTGTGGATAACAATATCTTCCCTAGACCTAGTGGACCGGTCTAGAACAATATAATGCAAAAAATATAGATTTTTCCTTAAATAAGTTGAATAATGGAAAGAGGCTTACTTGGAATCTGCCACAAGCTTTACTTTCCTCCCAGCCTGTAAGCTCGAATCATAGCTATGATTGCTATAATTAGAACTTTCACATACAACCAAAACAAGCCAAAGATCCACAAAATATATGTAGCATAATCTAATTACTCTACTCAATGAGTCAATGAGGCATTGAAATATATGAATGTAAACATAACATAACACATATAGGAAAACATGATAATCTTTGTACTAATATAAATAGGATAGAGTTTGCAACCAAGAATAGTAGTTGATCCTATAGGAATCTCCCCAAGTTCACTTGTCCTTTCTTGTCACAAAGCACACCTCAATGTCACCTTAATTCATGAATATAATGACTCTATTAGATTCAAGGCAGCAACATGAGGGCATGATCAGTATCCAAAAGCTAACCTTGATGTTGTGCATAGGAGAAAATTTATAGGAGAGGGATGGTAGTTTTGGAATTCTTATCCATTTACCAATCTAGGCTTGAGATCCACTTAATATGGGAGGATGAACTCAAGGGATAAGAGGTGAAGTGTCCAAGGTAGGATTAGATAGGATTCAATCTTCTTATCCAAGGTAAATGGTTAAAACAACCTCTGGAAGCTTCTAGAATATGAACCTTTCAAATTATTTTTAATTTTCCCAAATTTATAGAATCAATGCACCCCCAGCAAGGAGCGAGATATTGTTGATCATCGTTGGTGCAGAAAGGAGGAACCTGCTGCTAAACACAAGTGACTAAAGGAGTAGGGTGCGTTGGGGCTTAAAAGCACTGATTCAGAGTAGTTAGACCTAGAAACTTAGGCATTTGGAAAGGTCATGATAGGGGGTTTGTGTAGGTATGATGACAACATGTTCATGAATTTGGATTGATCCTATTTGTAGGCCTATTGACCAAATGCGAAAAAATGGCCTATAAGAGAATGAGTTGTCTTCTGGGTCCTCCTGGTGAATTTTTAATTGGTTATTGCTATTATCAACAGGTCAACGTGTCTCGAAACCTACTGCCTGATAAAACATATTGTGCACCATTTTAAATCTTCCAGGCTTATTCCGTCGAGATGACATCACCATGACATTAATGTTTCCATGTGTCATCCTATGAGTGATGACACATGTCAAATAGAAAAGGGCCACTTGGGTGCTCGAAAATGTTGAATTTTCCTTCCATGTGTCTACCTCCTATTAGTTGATGCTGACATCATCCTTTGTTTTCATTCAGTCCAATCATGAGCTTCCATCTGTCTTCCTGGAGGAGAGAGAGAAAGGCCCTCCGACACCACTCCTGAGCTAATTATGGTTTTGGGAGGGGTGCCCCTGGGGTAGTTCTTTGTCGTTGATTTGCGCGATCAGTTGTGTAGAAAATCGCTTCCTGGACCATAGATCCCATCTAATGGACTATCTCTAGTTACCTCCAGAAAGATGCCATGTGACCTGATATTTTCTTCCCAGACCATCCCTTTTTGCACCAAAGGGTTTTGAACTTTATCCCAGCCTTTCAGGCGGGCTCCACCTCTGGCCAATAAAAATATTCTCTACCACTGTTGTGGCCTCCACTTAAGCCTGTAGATTTGCATAGAGGCTCTACCTCTAATTTTTTCACTTGTTCCATCTTTGGTTGCATTACAAAGGCTCCTCTAAACACCTTTAACCATGTTATTTGTCTTTGGGGTCATAGATCTTTGACTTGCTCTAACTTTTGATCCAGGAGGTATTTTCAGGACTTCCATAAACCATTTTAAATCTATTTTAAATATTTATCCATATTTTTGGCTTACACCTACATCTAAGATGATTTTTTACCCCATAATTGGCTTTAAAGTTTTTGTTACTTTTTTTACCATTTTGTCATGATGTTCCATCAATATTATCCCTGAGACCTTCTTTGACACCCTTGTTTCCTCTTATCTGCAATGAATTTTTTTTTCATCGCCCTATTTCCATCAATGACAACATTTTCCAACATTATCCCCATTTGGCATTGATGGAAATACCAAAATCAAAAGACCTTTTACAATCTCGTAAATCTTTTAAATCCTCCCCTTGAAATGCACACCTCTTTACTAGTTTCTATTGTTTTGGTATCTACTACTAGTGTTGTTGTTATGCATGATCATTAGATCACTCCCCCTTTATTGTTTTATTTCATCTCTCCCCCTTTGACATCAATGTCAAAAGACACCATTATGCTCCCCCTGTCACCATGCTCCATATTTCAACTGTATTTCTCTATCATGTTGATCCTGTGGACCTGAAAGCTTCACCCTGATATGCTAATAATGCAACAACTACCTTTCTTCCTCTTAAAGGAAGAGCTAGTGTAGGGAGGAGAGAGACACAACTCCTAACCTTTGCCTCAAATATTCAAATTGTTCTCTAGGAAGTGGCTTGGTGAAGATATCAACAACTTTCTCTTTGGTAGGTACATAGTCTAGCTTCACAATCTGAGTTGCAACTTTCTCTCTCAAGAAATTATACTTGATGGGAATATGCTTGGTCTTGGAGTGAAAAATTGGATTCTTTGACATGCTTATAGCACTTGTGTTGTCACAAATGATGGGGATCGGCTACTCATAGACCACTTGCACATCTTGCAAAGTTTGCTTCATCCACAAAAGTTGGGTACAACAAGAATTCGTTGTAATATATTATGCTTCAGTTGTAGATAAGGAAATGGAAGCTTACTTCTTTCTCAACCACAAAACTAGACTTGCTCCAAGAAAGAAATCACCACCACTTGTGCTCTTTCTATCATCCACATCACCTGCCCAATCAACATCAATATAAACAGTAAATGAGAAATATTTACCTCTTGGGTACCAAAGTCCATAGTCTATTGTTGCTCTAAGATATATGATAATTATTTTGTCTGCTAAGAGATGGCTTTGTCTAAGAGCTTCTTGAAATCTTCCAACTATAGCAACAACCTGCATGATGTCTATTCTTGTAGCTGTCAAGTATAAAAGGTTTCCAATGATGGTTTTATATAAATTTTGATCCACTGTTGCAGTTTCATCCATCTAGCTAAGCTTGCAATCTGTCACCATTGGAGTGCTCACTAATGAGCATTCTTCCACTCCAAATTTCTTGACAACTTCTTTGACATGCTTCCCTTAAGAGATAAAAATTCCTTTGGGGGTTTGTGAAATTAGCAATCCAAGGAAGTAGGAAATCTCTCCAAGCATGGACATCTCAAACTCTACCTTCTTATCAGTTGCAAATTCATTGTTAAACAACTACGAATTACTTGCAAAGATTATATCAACAACATATACTACCACCACAGTGAGTTTTCAATCCTTTTCTTTGACATATAATTTATTGTCAGTTGCATATCTCTTGAATCCACACTTGAGCAGGTAGTTGTCTAGCTTGGAATACCAAGCTCTAGGGGCTTACTTGAGACCATACAAAGCCTTCTTAAGTCTACAAATATAATATATTTTATCTTTCAGTTGAAAAGAATCCTGTTGCTCTATATACTTCCTCTTGTAGCTCTCTATTGAGAAAATTAGATTTGACATTCATTTGATAAATTTTGAGCTTCTTAAAGAAAGCATATGACAAAAACATTGTTATTGCTTCTAATCTAGTAATTGGACAAAAAGTTTCATCAAAATCCAAGCCTTCTATTTGAGCATAGATTTTTCATACCAACCTAGCCTTTTTTATAAATACTTCTCCACGATCATTCAACTTATTCCTGAAAACCCACTTTGTGCCAATGACATTCTTGTTTGCAGGTCTTGGAACAAGTTCCCATGTCTGATTTTTCTCTATTTGGTCCAATTATTCATTCATGTCATTTATCCAATGTTGATCGCAACTGGATTGAGAAATATCCTTTGGTTCCTCCATGGATAGCAAGGAAACACGTGCTTGCGTAGGGGCATTGAGTAGCTTCCTTCTTGTCTGCACTTCAGAATTTAATTCACCAACTATTTGATCAGTTGGGTGGTGTTTTTGTACATACCTTGGGGGATATTTGGCTTGAGGACTAGAGGGTTCTTCCTCAAATTTTTTTGCAGTTGCCTCTTAATGCCATTTGATTTGCAGAAATCATCAAATTCTTTTTAAGTGAACTCCCCTCCATTATATGACCTTCTGCTTTCTATTTTTCAATTAGTTTCATTATCATCCATAGCGTTGAATTCTTTAAACTTATCAAAAGGTTCATATTTCTCTATAAGGAATTCAACCCATATCATCCTACTAAAATCATCAATGGTTAGTATAAAATATATCTTACATGTGGTTGACTATGTTCTAGATGGTCCACACAAATCCATGTGTACCAGCTACAATGGTTTTCCTAAAGTGTTTTCCTTTCTCTTGAAAGAGACTCGATCTTATATTCCTAGTTGGAAATATTTGCAGCTAATATTCTTTGGATTTAAAAGCTTGGAAAATCCTTAACTGAATTTTTCTTGATAAGCTTGACAATCTGGTCAAAATTCAGGTGTCCAAGTATTTTGTGCCATAGCCAGCTCTCATTTGTCTTTGACAAGAAGCATTTTTCTATCTTTTCTTTGAGCACATAGACATTATTTTCTATTCTTATAGATTTTGCAAATATTTCACATGTACATGTGAACTTGATTTAACAATTTTTAGCTTTGAAAACCACATCATAACCTTTATCACACATCTGAGACACACTTAGCAGATTATGTTTCAGCCCATCAACATACAAAACGTTCTTAGCTTTACCTTTTCCATTTGAGAGACTAGCCATTCCTTTTGCAATTATTTTTCCTAGAGCATTGTTACCAAAGGTTGCATTACCTTTATCAACAAGTTTCCAAATGAGAAACTTGCTTCTTTCTCCTTTCAAGTGCCTAGAATAGCCACTGTCCACATACCAATGGCTCCCAGCATTGTGAGAATATAAGGAAATTTCACATTGCTCTGTTTTCTCTTTCTCTTTCCAAACTTTGGGCTTCTGTTCAATTTTCTCAATGACTAGCTTTGTCTTCTTTTCTTTAAGCCTGCAACTAACTGCTATATGCTCAAAATTGGTGCATGTAAAACAATATCTTGGGAAGACATCATTTTATCTAGATGGATGTCTTCTGCATTGAGCATAATTTTGGGAAATTTGATTTGCATGGACAATGTACTCCTTTTGTTGTTGTTGTTGTATTTTCTTAGACTTCTTATTGTCTTCTAGCTTTGCGTGGACCCTTCTTTTGCTATGGGAACAAAGGTAATTTCATTTTTACCTTTTAATTCAGCTGTTGTGTTGGACTCAACATCAAATGCTAGACCAGTTCGATCTTTAGAAATACGTTGAGCCTCCAATATCTCATTTAAATTTTCAATTCCTTTACTGAATTTGTTATTGAAGTTGAGTAATAAAACCTCCTCCTTGGTTTTCCATGGTATTTGATCTTTCTTCCATCTATTAGACTGATTAGAAGTAACCTTTCTATGATACCAATTGTTGGAAACCATGACAATACTAAGAGGGGAGATGAAACAGTATTGTAACAATTTTACCAATTAAAAAATATCTTTTACTTAGTTCACATCATTGAATACTTGAGAAATAACTTAAATAACCATAACAGGGATTAATATACACAATCATAATGGAACACACAAGAACAAGTAACTTTCAAAATTGTTAACAATTCATTCATAGGGTAAGCTACAACTTGCAATTAGAAAGTTCTCGCTTCAACCAACAAGAAGCTACAACTTCTTAGTTTATTAGCTGCAACTAAATGGAGCTACAACCCCACCTATTCTCCAGCATCCACTGGAAGGAGCACCAACCCCTAATCAACAAGCTACATCTTTCTTTGACAATCATTTTTCCATTTTTTGTTCATTTTCATGCTTTTCTAAAAAACAGTTATCCTTGTCACCCCTCAAAAATCACCTACAACAATCTCTAATTCTAATTACTATGAAAAACACCACCTCGCCATACCAACACATTGTTTCTCTAGAATATTTGTCTCAAAATCAATTGGTATATTACACCTGATCAAGCTTCTTTTATAGATTTTCTTTTGTTATCTCTGGCTTTGAATTTGTGCATGAAGTCTTTATTTTTTCCTTTTTCCTATTTCTTCTATCTTCTAGAGTTTTTTGGTTGTTATGTGCTCCATCTCTAAGTTAAACTAGCCTTATTTTCCTTTTCTACCACTTAAACTGAGTTTTTTTGCTAATTCTGGTAAGTTACAGGTTTTAGTGGTGTTCCTTCTAATTTTCATTAAGGGAATTTTAAGGTATAAAATGGGCCTCCTAAGGAAATTATAAAAAAATAGTGTAAATAATAAAATAATATTAGATTACATCATCAAATTTTAGAGGGAAAAAAGAAAAAAATATTTTTTCAATTCTCATTTTCAACTTATCTCCCTTTGGGCTTACTCAAATTTCGAGTGGCAACACTCATTGAATGCAAAATTTTATTCCTCATCCAAGGAATACCCATGTTGCATACTTTCGATGGACCATGCTACACGAAAAATGAGAAATACATGAAAAACGTGATTGCAATCATGTTTTTTGATGTATTTCTTATTTTTCATGTAGCAAGGTCCATCAAAAGTATGCAACATAGGCACTCCTTGGATGAGGAATTAAATTTTTCATCCAACAAGTATTCCGGCCCAAAATTTGAACAAAACCTTAGGGAGATAAGTTGAAAATACGAGTTGAAAAAGAAGTTTTGTTATTTTACTATTTTTTAATCTTTTTACTTTTCTATTCCAAAAATGGTGAATCATCTCCCATGGTTGGCATCATCATCTTGAATCCTATTGGTTCTTATAAAGTTTGTTTTTGTTGTAAATTTTTCTTAGGAGGCCCATTTTAGACCTCAATATTTCTCTAATGAAATGCAGTTCTATTTTGGCTTAACTATCAAAACTAGCTCTTAACTGGTAGTTCTGCCTTTTTGTCTTTAAGCCCCTTTTCTTTCAGCCCTTTTACCTGCTTTTCACCATAGGACTGATCTCTGCAACCACAGACTAAGATATTGGGTGCTTACCCCTTTTGAGCCCTACACAAGATTTTTTTTTCTTCTTTTGCTAATGGCTTCACATTGTTGGTCATACCTCTACGTGAGGTGACAAAGGAATAGTACTTAGCTACTTCAAAGAGCTGATGTGGCTCTTTTCAACTAGCGTACCCATGGTCACTCCTTGTGGCATAATGTATGGTGTGAGCGCTTAGCTCATAGCTCCTGATCCCAACTCTTCTATTGGTTTTTTCTCTTCCTCCATGGCCCGGTCCCTTCTTCCTTGTGCCACTGCAAAATCTATTGAACAATCCCACCGAGGAAATGCCTATGGGATGAGTTGTCTTGTGGGCTGTCCCGATGCCTTTTTAATTGGTTGTCACTACTGTCAATAGGCCGATGTGTGTCGATGCTCACCACCTAGAAAAACCTCTTGTGCACCATTTTAAATCTTCCGAGCTTATTCCGTTGAGATGACATCACCATGAAATCATTTTTGCCATGTGTCGTCCTCTGAGTGGTGAAACATGTTAGAGGGAAAAGGTCCAACGCCAAATATTCCTTCCATGTGTACATATCCTATTAGTTAATGATGATGTCATCCTTTACTGTCATTCGGGCCAATCATGGGTTGCCATATGTCTTCCTAGAGGAGAGAGAAAAAGGTCCTCTAGCACAACTCCTGAGTAGATTGTGGTTTTGGGAGGGGTTCCCCTCGAGTATCTCTCCATCATTGATCTACATGATTAGTTGTGTAGAAAATCACTTCCGAGACCACATATCCAATCTAACTAACTCTCTCTAATTCCCCTCAGAAATCTGCCATGTGGCCCAACATTTTCTTCCCGGTCCTCCCTTTGTGCGCCAAAGAGTTTTTCACTCCAGGCTTGTTAGGTCCCTATAATACTAGTGATTCCCCCATTACTATTGTCATTGTGTCCCTTATTTTTATTATTGTGCCCCTATTGTCCCCATATTGTTATTAGTGTGCCCCATAGGAACCCACTATTGTTATTGTTGTGACCTTATGTTATTACTATTATGTCAGCTTGATTATATTGTCACCCCTTAGACTCCTATACATAGAAGGGAGGTTTAGCCATTTGTATCATTCATGAATTTTTCATTTGTGTAATGTAAAGGAGGTTTCGCCCTCGAAGAGGATGAATTCTAAGGCATTGATCTATATTTTCTATCTTTTTGTGAGCTGGTTTCCTAACATTTGGTATCAGAGCTTTGGATTCTAGGGTTTCGCTGCTCCAAACAGGTCATCGTGATATTTTCACTATAACGTTTCCTATGCGACGTTTAAGAAGCTAAAAAAAACCCATTTGAGCCAAAATCGTTCTGAACTTTGGATCCAAATTTCAGATCTTGTCGCGCTATATTTTCGGAGATAGGATCTGTGGACGTTAGGGTTTTTGTAGACTCCTAAATTACATTACAAATAGGTGACCTGGGGAAATCGTCATAACTTTTGTTCTGAGCATCAAATTGAAATTTCATAAGAATTTTTAGAACGAGGACGGCCTGTAGTTTTCTGTATATCAGTTTCAGGTACCAAGGTTGAAACAATGACACGTGGCACTTCATACAAGTTCACTCTACTGAACTAGTCTGTAATCAGGTCACCGTGGGAGATTTCATATAACTCTTCCTTTGAGAATCCAATCTTGATCAGAGTTACAAGTTTAGAAAGAGGACTCAAAGGGTTACTGTAGGACATGATTTCAGATATTTGAGATCCATAGTTACAGAGAAACAATAGAATCTATATCGAGCTCTTACAAAGTAAACAAAAAAAAGGTGTGTAGTTGTTTTTAAATTTTGCATAAGATTGGTTTGAAAAATTAGTTTGAAGGAATTCAAAGGGACTAGTGAAGAATTATTAGCATTAACTGATGCCCCAAAGAAATAAAATGGAAACACCTAGTAAGCAACCTGAAAGCTCTAGCATGACTCGTGAAGAAGAGGAAGAAATGCAACATGATATATCAAAATTACAAGACCAAGTACAACAAATTTCACTCTCACAAAAGGTAACTGAAGCCAAGATGAATGGCGTGGAAGCTAATATGAATTGCATGCAAGTTAAGATGGATGTCGTGGAAGCTAATATGGATGGCATGGAAGCTAATATGAATGGCATGCAATTTAAGATGTATGGTGTGGAAGCTAAGATGAATGGCATGGACGCTAAAATGAATGGCATGGATGCTAAGATGGAAGAATTGAAGATAAATTTGAATAAGTTGCTACAAGAAATGGTTAATAAAGGTGAAAAGGTAGTAAAGGAAACTCATGATGAGAACAAAAGAAATGTTAATAAAGATTTCATAGACTCTAGTGTTGGATTCAAGGCCCACCATGTTCCAAAAATCGATATGAGGAAGTTTGATGGCAAGGATCCAGGAACATGGATACTACAGATGGAGCAATTTTTTGATCTATGTAATGTGCAAAACACACAAAATGTACGTATTTCAACTTTATATTTGGAACCAAATCAGTTTGTATGGTATCGATGGCTTTGCTCTCACAAACAAATTGTCACTTGGGCAATTTTTATGAAAGAAATGATAGCACATTATGAGGATACAAAAAGAAACACCTTTTTTTAGCCAATTGATAAATCTCAAACAAAAGGGTTCAATGATGGAGCACATTGAGGACTTCCAAAAATTGAACATAAGGGTAAAAGATATTCTAGAGGAGCATAGGATTGATGTGTTCATAGGGACTTTAAAGGATAATATCCAACATGAGGTTTGCCTTTGGGAACCTGATTCATTGGAGAAGGCATTCAGGTTAGCAAGAAAAATGGAAAGCGAAATTATGGCAACCAGGAAGCCTACCACTCACAACTATAAAGATGGAAGTGTTGTTGCCCCTAGCCATGCACAACCTACAAGGTTGGCACCACAATGATCGGAAGAAAAAAGAGAAAAAGGGCTTTGTTACAGTTGTGATGGCAAATACACTAAAGGTTATAAGTGTGCTGAGAAGAAATTATTCTACATAGATTGTGAAGAGGAGGAAGAAAAGGAACAAGAAATGTCAAAAGAAGAGGATATACTCCAAGAACAAACCCTAGCTAAAGAAAAAATGAATCTGACCATATCTTTGTAATGCATTGGCTGGAGTTACCACTCCTCAAACTATCAAGATAAAAGGACATATGAAGAAGAAAAATTTATTAGTGTTGATTTATTCGGGAAGTACCCATAATTTTATTCATTGTAAGATAGCCAAGGAATCAAATTTCTTCCTATATCTAGCACCAGAGTGTCAAGTGATGGTTGCAAGTGGAGGAACCATAAATTGTTCTGGAAAGTTCCATAATATTAAGATATCCATGGGAGAATATGTATTGAATAGCCCAATGATTTCCATTCCAATGGGTGGTGTTGAGGTTGTACTAGGAGTCCAATGGCTACAATCCTTGGGTACAATAGCTTTTAATTTTCAAGAAATTTTCATGAAATTTTGTGCGGAAGGAAAGGAAGTTGAATTAAGGGGTATTGCAGGGAAACCGGGAAAGATAATCGGCTCTAACGGTATGAAAAAGCTTCTAAAGAAGGAACAATGAGGAGTAATTGCACAATTATGTTCGCTAGAGGTTCCCACATTGAAATCATCTATTTATCCAGATCTCCAAAAAAGCCTTTGACAATCATTCCAAGGTATTTTAGACTCCCAAAGGCTTCCCACCTATTCGTGATCATGATCACGCTATTCATTTAATTCTAGGAAGTGTTCCTCCAAACATCAGGCTGTACAGATATCCCTATGCTCAAAAGAGTGAAATTGAACGTATGGTTGCAGAAATGCTAGAGGCTAGTATAATTCAACCTAGTCAAAGTTCTTTCTCTGCTCCAGTAGTATTGGTGCACAAGAAGGATGGATCATGGCACATGTGTCCAGATTATAGGGAGCTCAACAAGATCACTATTAAAAATAAATTTCCCATTCCTGTCATTGATGAATTATTGGATGAATTGCATGGATCAATTTACTTCACCAAGTTGGATCTTCATTCAGGATATCATCAAATCAGAATGAAGACTGAAGACATTTCGAAAATAATATTTAGAACTCATGAGGGTCATTATGAATTTTTGATCATGCCTTTTGGCCTTACCAATGCACCTTCTACATTTCAAGGTTTGATGAATTCCATTTTCAAACCCTTCCTTAAAAAAATTGTGTTAGTATTTTTTGAGGATATACTAATCTACATCAAGTCTTGGAAGAATCATGTTGAACATGTTGACAGGGTGCTCAAACTATTGGAGGAGAAACAATTATATGCAAAAAGCTCCAAATGCTTCTTTGGAGTAAAAGAGGTGGAATATCTGGGTCATATTGTATCTCATGAAGGTGTTAAGGTAGACCCTAGCAAAATTAATGCCATTAAGGAATGGAAAATCCCCACATCCATAAAGCATATGTGAGGATTTCTCTGGTTGACAAGGTATTATTGTATGTTTATTAATAATTATGGGAGAATAGAAGCACCTCTAACAACATTATTGAAAAAAGATGCATTTTCATGGACTCCAGAAGCAACAAAGGCCTTCGAACATCTTAAAGAGGCAATGTGCCAAGCACCGGCCTTAGCTACACCGGACTTCACAAAACCTTTATTGTGGAATGTGATGCTTTAGGAAATGGAATTGGTGGTTTTTTAATGCAAGATGAAAGACCCATTGCTTTCGAAAGTCGTCCAATCAAAGGAAAGTATTTACACAAATCTATTTATGAGAAGGAAATGTTGGCAATACTACATGCACTTAAGAAATGGCGACCCTACCTAATGGAAAGACACTTTAAGGTAAAAACGGATCATGATAGTCTTAAATACCTTTTAGAACAAAGATTATCCTCTCAACAAAAATGGGTCACAAAGATGTTGGGTTATGACTTTGAAATCATCTACAAAAAAGGGAAGCAAAATGTTGTGGCAGATGCACTCTCAAGAAAGGATAAGGATGTGGAAGCATTGTTGTGCACCATTTCTATTATCCAACCAGATTGGATAAACAAATCAAGGGATGAATGGAAGAATGAAGAAGAAGTGTGAGCACTCATTCAAAAGTTACAACACGATCCCAATACATCTTCTATTTTTCAGGTAGGCTCCACCTCTGGACAATAGAAAAAATTCTTCGCCACTATTGTGGCCTCCATTTAAGCCCGAAGCTTCACGGAGAGGCTCCACCACTAGGTTTGGCACTTGTTCCATCTTTGGCATTCCAAAGGCTCCTCTAAACACCTTTAACCTTGTTATTTGTCTTTGGGGTCATAGAGATTTGACTTGCTCTAACTTTTGATCTAGGAGGTATTTTTAGGACTTCCATATATCTATGAAAATATCTTTCAGAGATTTATCCATATATATGGCACACCTACATTTGATATGACCTAATTTCCAAAAAATTTGATCCAAATCCCCTTCTCCTTTTTTCTCCCATTTTTTCATGCTGCTCCATCAGTATGCACCCTGAGACCTTCTTTGACACCTGTGTTGCCTCTTCTCTGCAATGAACACTTTTTTTTCATCACCTTGTTGCCATAAATGAAAACATATTTCAACAAAAATATATGAACACCCCAATAGGAACCTTCAAACAAAGTTAGGAAGGCCTGAGATGTTGTAGAGCTCTATCAGAGTAGTTTGTGTTGGCCGATCCCAAATGACTTTGATCCATGCTAGGTCCACATGTACCCCATGTTCATTTGTGATGTATTCCTAAGTATTGAATTCTCTACATGAATTTCTCCATGTTGGGATACAACTTGTGATGTCACAAAGTGTTGAAGACCTAATGAATGTGCTGCAAATGTTCCGCCCAACTTCTACTGAAGATGAGGATGACATCCAAGTATACAACCAAAAAATATTTTTTAAATAATCGTAGGATAACATCCATAATCCTTGTGAATGTTTTTGGAACATTAGTGAAGCACAAAAGGCATGACCAACCACTGAAAAAGGCCATGTTTAACTTTGAAGGTTGTCTTCCATACAACAGTTTTTCTAATTAAAACCTAGTGATAACCAAACTTCATATCAATCTTAATAAGGAGTTTGACACCCTTAAGCTAATCAAGAATATGATAAATTTGGTGGATGAGGTATCTATTCTTGAAAGTCATTTTTTTCATGGTTGTATAATCAATATAGATTCTCGATGTCCCATATTTCTTCTACGCCAACGCAATTGGGCTCCCACAAGGCAAGGAGCTCAATCAAATATGGCCCTTTTGAATGAGCTCATGAATCTAACTTTTTATTTACTCATTCTCCATAAGAGAGTTTCTATATATTGGGACATTAAGTAAAGTAGAACCAGGTACTAATTCAATTGAATGATTGACCTAGCAGTGCAAAAGCACCCCCATTGGTGAAGTGAAGACATCTCTATATGCTTCTACAATATTGTACACCTGGTTTTTTTGCATAGAGAGGAATCATGTTGAGGTTGTGTCAGTCATAGTAACCTTCTATTATTCTAACCAAAACATGAAGGGGATGAACTTTTCATCTAAGAGATTACATTTTGGCATTGTTTTATTGAGATCAATGAAATTGAAGTAGTCAAAACTACTATAGTACCCTATAGAATTGACCTCCTAGAGTAACAATGAAATTGTGGTGAAAAGACCCATAAACAACATGAAATTCCCACATGTAATGTCATCCTAAATTAACATCACAAACTTCAAGTTGGGAAACATCACATAGTACCTCACTTTGAAGTGTGTGATGCCATAGGACAAGCAACATTGCTAGCTAACATGAGTGTCTCGTCATTGGCTTAATTAACTAATGGTGTATGGTTTAGGGTGTGGCACTATAGAAACTTAAACCTCTTGATGACATAAGATAATATCAAGCTAATTTGGATCTCTTTATCAACAATGAAATCAAATGGGGTCCCCTTCATCCACATCTCCAAATGGAAGAGGTACTTCCCCTCCTCAAGATCCTATGACTTTTCTGGTTGAATCTTTGTGGTTAAATTGGTAGCACCATATTCTACATCGATGATCAACTTTCCTTTATCCTACTTTGAATTATAATCCAAGACAATACTTTTTTTTTCTTTAATATCAACCAACAATGATTGTTTTGAGCAAAATTCATCAATGTTGTGTTAGGGTTTTTTGTGGAACTCACACCACTTTCCAATGTTCTTCCTCAACTTGCCATTACCCTTCTTTTCCTATGATTTTGGATGGTTATACTTAGTTTGGATGTCCCTGCTATATAAGCTAGGGTGACCTTTTCCACGCTTTTGTTGTGGTGGATTTAGAGACTTGAACTCCCGCTTATTACTTTTTTAAAAAAATTTCTCAATTTTGATGGCATATTGATAATTGACTCCTAGTAAGGAGATGTCCAATAATCAATGTTTGTTTGGATGTACCTATATAGGCCACTAAGATAATTTAGAACTAGGTGTCACTTGGAGTATTTGATACCTATATTTTAGTGCAATGTATAGAATTGTTAGTGTACTATAGAACCATCTAGTCTCTCTCCTATCATAGAGATTCCCATCTCGTGTATTAATTTGGTCATCATAGATCCATACAAGGTAGAATTCCTCCTTTGGGGCATAAATAAAATATATCCAAGTGAAACTTTCTTTAATATTGTAGTCTTATGCTCATTGTTTCTCTCACACTAACCTTCCTAATAATCTTTAACATGAGGAAGGATTTTCACGAGTGCAAAGGTGATATTTTCATTGTCGAAATTGTTTTGGACAAAGTAATAGCCCTCTGACAAATTTAATCATTTATCCAGAGAATATACATCTATTTTTCCTTCAAATAAAGGGATTAAAAATTTAACTTATAGCTTGAAGGGTGTGGCACCTCCAAAATCATCGCTTGTTGAATATGTCTCAATTGTTTTTGAAAGTCATCAAAGGATCTGGGTGAAATTTTCCATAATCTCATTCCTCTATCACATGAGTGTTTCCTTAAGAAACAAATTTATAGTATCTCTTTATATTTCATATATTTTTCTTCCAACATGGGAGCCACTTGGGTTAGTGATAGTGATTATACCCAAGTAAGACTAACTTGACCCCAACTCTTTATACCTTGACCTCATCAAGGACATGCACTGAGAAAAAACAAGGAGAATATTTATTTGATACAACTGGTATGGGTTGTACAAGGAATGAAAGGAAATCGAACACACACACACACACATATAAATATATAAAAGAGCACTTTATTATAGTGCAAACCCAACTTCTATCAATAAATAAAATAGCATAATATCATAGAACACAAACTACCTAGAACGATGGTAGCTTATCTCTCAAGATAGAGAGATAGCTTATATTCTCATTTATAAAAGGATATTACAAGATGTCAAAAGAATAACATTTGAACATAAATAAAGAACCTTATACTATCCCAAAATTAACCCTAGAATATTAAATGCCCAAAAGGTTTGTGGGCACTAAGGTGTTTAGTTGGTACATCAACTGCCCAAGGGCACAAATTTTGCATACAGTCTTTGTTTTGGGCACATAACAGCTTGTTAGAAAGAACTATCCAAGGTGTACAAATTTTTGTTGGTACTAGGGTGTGCCATGGAAATCACTAGCCCCAAAATGGTTGAAAAGAATCATTCAGGGCCTCAAAATGGCCCCAAAAGTTTGGGACCCAGAGAACCAAAAAAAACTACCAAGAAGTTAGAGAACCATTGAGTTAGTGGATGAGATGGGTGGCCATGGATTTCAACCTAGATCAATAAACTTATAGTTTTACATATTCAATATTTTTTCGATTATGGGATTTTACCATTTCATTACATATATTATGGTTGTAAAACCAAGAATTCATGGATAGGGTACCTACAACTTTAAGAATTTGGTCTCCAAGTACCCTTGTCTATTTTTAGGAGAAAATTTTGAAGTCATTGAAACAATATATGAAATAATGGGTGACAACATCTTACTCCTATCCATTAGTTGAAAATGAAGTATTCAAATATTAACTAGAGAAATCCAAACCCACATGGAGCATGAAGACATGATTGTTACACTCCAAGTATCAAAGATAAAGATCCATAAAAAGCTTCAAAAATCCATTCATTTTGAGTAGGAGACATATAATCTTAAATCAAAAATCTTATGTCTCATGTTAGGAGATAGGAATACCTCTTTTTCTACAAGCAATCAAATGCATAAGATATAAAAAATAATGTCAAGAAGATCACATTGGAAGATGACACTAAGACATCTTATTTTCAAGGGATAAAGATAATTACCTAGGTGCACTTTAGGTCCCCCTTCATTGAACAAAACATAATGGCTCTTGAGTCCCCTATGATTATGCTAGAGAATATTGCTTTGGTTGTCACAACTAAGCATAATTTATAATTGTTAACGCCAATTCAAGAAGAGGACTATTAAATTCCATTTGGAGTTTAGAACCTAAATTATCTAGGTGGATATTGGTGGCCACCCGACTATTCCACTTGGACTCCTAGGACTATTTCCAAAAATTACCTTAATTGTAGCACAGTTTATTATTTTTGGCAAATTTTCAGGTCCTAAACTTCCGAGGATGTTTTGAGGCCTTAAACGATTTTTTTTGGAAAACAGGCAATCCCAAAAGGTTTGTAGTTGAAGGTTGTTGTCCTCGGTTAGATATTTCTAACAAGGTATCGTAAGTGTCAAATAGAGATCATATGCCAAAGTTACGACCTCGTGAATTTTATGTGCCAACTAACCCCAATGGGGCCCACAAACTTTTGGTACTTCATCTCCTAGGGTTGTGTTTTTGGATGTTTATAGTTTTCCATTGTTTCTCAATAATAAAAATGCCTTTGAGCCTCATTGTAACACAATTTAGAAGGCACATATCTATCACATATCTTCTTAGAGGGAAGATACCATCGCCCGAGCTAGGTTATTTCCATTCTACATCTAAGCAATTTTCAGTATTTATTATTAATGAATTCAAGTTTAGCTTTCGCTATAGCTCTATGTTTCTATTTAAATTTGTATTTCATTTTTTTCTTGCATAAATCTGGATCATTGGTATGAGAGTAGTACAATATTTATATATTTTTTTGTGCATGTCCCCAACGATGTCAAGGTATAAGGAGTTAGGACTTGAACTAGTTGAACCATTGCAAGACCAATCTCACCAACGCTGATGGCCTCCCATGGCAAAAAAAAATAAAGACAAGGGAGCTAGAGATCTTGTGAAAATGTTGCTCGAAGAAGCCCTCAAGCAAAAAAGAAACAAGATGATGGATAAATTTTCTTAGATCCTTCAGCAAGTTAATCATCTTGATTTTATAGACACCTCAGAGGCGTCATCCCCTTCAAGGTATAAGTTAACTTTGACATTCCTATATTTGAAGGCTAGATAGATGCGGTTGTTGTATATAAATGGTTAAATATACGAAAAGGATATTTTTCAATCCATAATTTTTTCAATATGGAAAATATTACTTTTGAACTCCTACAGGCTGCCCCCACGTCCAGGACTAATAGGAAACCTACTGTGAGTAGAGGGATGAGAAGGAACCCTCACTATTTTCAACCGCACCCACTTGGAATTCTTTCTGAGACGTTGTCAAGGAATAATATTACCCTATCAAGAGAGATGAAGATAAGAACATAAAATGAACTACATTGTGGTAGTGAAGGGACCAAGACATGCCAAATTTCACAAATATTTTTCATACCCTTGGCACAAAGTTGGGTATCAATGATTCTGGGAAATGTATGGTACTCAAGTACTGCATATGTCTACAAAAATACATCTAGGATGAGATGGAGTTCATGTACATATCCTTTCTTGGTGTTGCATACGGATATGTTGTCAAGATCGACCAGAAATTTAAATAGAAGAAGCGAGACTCTGGATCTATGAATCCAAAGCAAGGAAAATGCACCCCCAAACTGCAAAAGAAAGGATAAGGCCAAAGTGGGATGACCCAATACAAACCATCAAAGCTGCAAGAAAATAACAAAACCTAAAATAAAAACATGGACATATAAAATTGGTTTGAGTTCCATAAGAGCCCTACTCACAACACAAATGAGTGTCATGCCAAGAAGTCACAAGCTGTTGAGATGAAGGCTTCCGAGTCATATGCATGTTCTGACTCTAAGTTAGTACTCAACAAGGAGAAAGAAAAAGGGAAGAATAGTATCGATGAAATTCCCAACACTACCATTTCCACCACCAAGGTCCATAAGATTGAGCCACAAGATCCAGATGAAGGGGAGTGTCTCTTCCAGTCACAGATGTTGGTGAAAGGGTCTTTGTTGTAGTTCATTTTCGATAGCGGGAGCCAAAAGAACCTTGTCTTAGCATAGGCCATTAAGAGGTTGGGCCTACCAACCACACCACACCCACAACCATACACCATTAGGTGGCTCCACCAAGGATGAGATTTATGCGTCAGCCAGAACTTCACCTCCCCTACAATATCAAGCCCTTCACAGATGAGGTACTATGTGATGTTGCTCCTCTTTAGTCTGTGGTGTGTTATTAGTCCAAACATATTTTTGGAAGAGGTATGTTGTGTATGATTCTAGGCCTCACACTATTATTATTAATTTGGGCAGTAATTTATACAATATATTGGAGATAGCCCTGCCTACCACCATCTCTTTGATCTTTGCTAAGCAATGCAGTAAGATCATCTCCCAAAATGGGAAATTTTCTTTCTTTTTAATTTTCTCTCAAAGTAAGGCGAAGATCATGGCCACATACAAGCCCCCAAGAAGGGTTCCACCACGTAGCAGAAGCAGGTGGATAACATCATTGAAGAATACAAGGACATCTTCTCCTCACCCATAAGGGTACCGTTGCACTGTCAAGTCAAGCATTCGATCAATATGACTCCTAGAGCTCCTCTACCCAATGGGATGATATACCACCACTATATTCTAGAAAATGAAGAAATCAAGTGGCAGATCTAGGAGTTGCTACAAAAATGGCACATCCAACCAAGTTCCTCATCTTGTAGGAGCTCAATTGTACTTGTACAGAAGAAGGATGGGACATAGAGACACTGCATCGATTTTTGGGCATTAAATAAAATCATTCTCAAGAATGGGTATCCAATCCCATGGATTGATGACCATCTTGACCAGCTTGAGGGGCTAAGTACTTCAGTGAGATCGATTTAAAGTATAGCCATCACCAAGTTCCAAGATAACCCACAAATGTATGGAAGACCACCTTCAAATCCAAGGATGGCCTTCTTGAGTGGTTGGTCATGCCTTCGGGTTGACAAATTTCCTTATAATTTTTTTGGGAATTTAGGATGGCATCTTATGGCCATTTACCAACTCATTTATGATTGTATATTTAGACAACATCCTCATCTTCAACAAGAATTGGGAAGAGAACTTGCAACATATTCGGCAAGTAATTCAAACCCTACGGTAGCACAAACTATGTGCCAACTTGGAAAACTGCACCTTTGGCATGAGCCAAGTCCAATCTCGGTTACATCATTGATGATCAGGCATATATTTGGATTCGATTAAGATCCAACTCATTCGAGATTTCCTAACCCCGAATTCTCTAATTGATTCAAACTTAAACAGGAACGCAACAAATTACAGATATAACCATAAATACATAAATTCAGTGGAAATAACACTTCATTTCATTAATATCAAAATACTATAATATGCTTACAAACAGAATGGAAATTAAATAGCTCAGGCGATGGTATCATATCTCTGAGAAGAGATGTGGCATCTACATGTCTCTGAACTATGTTACAATGAGGCTCCAGGGCTCTATCTGGGGTCTTCTATCTTGTTCACCTGATTACTTGATGTACGAGTCTAACCATGTGAACAAATGAGCTTAAGCGAACATGGTAGACACCATATGATTACCGACCAATGATATAATCCATTAACAATCATGAGAGAAACCACTGATGATGTTAATGGTTCTCAAGGTACCATAGTACAATCTGTATGGTGTGAATGAATGAGATGAAGTCGAACACCACACATAATCTTTCGGTCAAAGGCAAATGATGAAAACTTGTCGCCGGGAGTAAGGAAACTTGCCATTAATGTATGCAAGACCCAAGGTATCGAAGGGGGTTTCTAATTCAACTTCCTAGATAATGAGATGATGTCGACAGGAAGAAACCTGTTGCAGGAGGGCCTTGATGTATTCCCCATCAACAACATGAAATGGGTATCAAGATTTGAGACAAAATGATGTTGATGTGGAATTGGTTCAGGAAAAAAAAACATGAATGAATCCTTTGGAGTATTATAGCAGATATTAACTGAATGACTTATATTGAACATATCGTCGACGTTGAATGGAGTTGGCAACATTGACCCAAAACTGAATATGGAAGCTTTGGTATGGTGTGATGAACCAAAGAGGCAAGCTGATTTCCCAACCCGATGACAATGGAGATTAAGTGGAAGAGTGTCATATTCAAGAGTGATTCATTGCCATTAATAGGTTGAGCACCCTATTTTCCAAAATTTCCCAACCATTTCTAGTCAGTACCTCTTTGTTTTTTACAAGATTAAGGAGGATAACATATGCTTGATTTGTTAGTTCATCCTTCGGATGAATCCCTTTGAGTATATTTAATAAACGCTGAGAAGGAGTGGCGAGTCCATCATTGTTTAATACTTTACGAGTCTGGCGATGCTGTGACTCAGCTCCTTTTTCATGTTTAGAGAGTTTGAAAAAGAGGCGAAAAAAAAACTCTAAAGTTTCATTTTCATAAAATTTTCTCTTGAGTCTGAAAAGGCAGAAAAAAATACTGAAGAGAACCTCTTAGCCATGTTCGAATAAGGTATTATTTTTTGTAAATATTTTATCTCAGTCTGGAAAAGGGTTAAACTTATACTAAGTAGACATATGTTGTGAAGGTAAATCACCTCTGCGGATAGAGGCTATCCCTCTAGCCCAATGAGTGGGTCTAGCAACAAACTAACATACACTGTCCTAGCTTATGTTTAAAAAATGCAGAAAGAGAGAGTGGCCTACCTCACTCTGATGCTAATCAATCAATCCTTTGGAGATGACTTTGATTCTTTTTCTCCAAACCTCACTCCTTACTTGTTCTTCACATTGAGCACCTAGAAGGAAGATCAAAGAGCTATGCAAGATACAAGATCATATATGGCATACATCAAACATAAACTACTTAATATATCAAGGAATATTAAGCTAAAATCATAAACATTTACACAATTATGGAAAGTGAACATTAGATGTATATATTAATAAGCTAAAAATAAAAGCATACAACCTATGCCTTGATGTTGGAGACCTCCTTTTGGTGAATGTCCAAGTCCAAGAAAATATTGTTCAAGCACTCCTTCGCCAAGATAGAATGGCTAGAATGTATGCATAATTCACCATAGGGATGCAAAAATCAATGACCAACCATTTGGGGATGGAAGGGATTTGATTTATAAGAAGGGAGAGGGAGTTAGGGATCCACAAAAGAGGGAGGGAGGTCCACATCTCAAGGGAAAATCCCATAATGATAAGATCAAGGGGGCCAAATGGGAGAGCTTGACCATATCAACAACAACCAATATCTGGCTCAATATTCTTTAAGGTTCTAGTGCACGAAGCTTCTCCTCTAGTTTTGAAAAACCTACTAGAAGAGGTTCAATGTGGGTTTTCATATCAAAACCCGCACTTGCAGTGCTAGGTTAGAATAATGCAACCTCCCATCATCACGGGCAGGTAGTGTAGTAAAATGTGCTAGCCCCAAAAATTAGGTTTTTGGTTAACCTTATTCAGAATTGACTCAGGGAAATTTTCCTTTAATTCTTTAGGGAGGTTTTGTTCTGTATATCATGATGGATATGCTTCTCAGTTTTCAATGTTTTGGTACTTCGGGATATGGAACAAGAAGTGAAAAGGAGGTGTGACAAAATGTTGTGTAACAGATGCCCCTTAAAGCATGAAGGCAGAACAGGGAGTGATGGTTGAGAAGCTTTACAAGTCAGTGAAAGGACTAGAACAACACCATCAGGAGACCTGCAAATCAAGCATATACATATACATATACATATCTGACATCTCTAATGATCATGTGTAGTGATACGTGAATAGGCATCTAATAATACATGAATCCACGGTATGGACGTAGCCATCCGAATAAAAAGGATCATGTGTATGGATCCTTAGTATGGTCGCAGCCATCTGAATAAAAAGGATCATGAATATGGACCCATGGTATGGTCATAGCCATTTATCGAGAGGAAACATGTATACAATCATGAATAACTCATAACTCCACGCAACCTGGATTTTATCAGACAAAATCTAGTTATCTATTTATTTAATAAGTAAACAAATATATTCTTATTATTTATATAATTATATATTTATTTAATAAATAAATAAGTTATTATTTTATTTATATATCTATATATTGAGTGATCTCACCCCTAATATAACTAGACTTATATATTTATATATGATTTTATATTTATTAATTGTGTAAATATTTTACCTTGCTATTTTATTTTATATTTTTAGATTTATTTTATTTAATAAATAAATATAAATTATTATTATTTATATTTTTATTTATTTAAATAAGTAAATAGAAATTATTATATTCTTTATATATTTATATAGTTATGTAGTAAATAAATAATTTATTATTACTTTATTTATATGTTTTTATTTAGTTATCTCACACCTAATTTAACTAAGTTTATATATATTTATTTAATTTCGATTTTTGATTTATATATTTAGTTAATAAATAAATAATGTATTATTTTATTTAATTATCTATATCTCACACCTAATATAACTATACTTATATATTTATTTATGATTTTATATTTATAAAGTAAGTAAATAATTTACCTTTGTTATTATACTTATTAATTTATATTTTTAGATTTATTTTATTTAATAAATACATAAATATAAATGATTATATGTTATTTTTTGAATAAATAAATATAAATTATTATATTTTATATTTATATATTTATTTAAATAATTCATTATTATTTTATTTATATATTTATATATTTATTTAGTTATCTCACACCTAATTTAACTAAATTGATATATATTTATTTATTTTTGATTTATTTATTATTATATTATAATTTTATCATTGATATATTTAATTATTTCTTACCTATTTTAACTAAATTTGACCTTGCTCCTTAAGTCAACCTTTGACCAGGTAACCGTTGGTGTCTCTGCTCTAGCTATTTAAACAGGCTAAGCTGGATCTGTTCTTCAACTTGTCCTGACGATGAACCACACTCGTTGGTTCGAAACGCGTCGACAAAATATTGATCATGTGATTTTGCTGAAGATTATCTATACAATGTTATGGATCACAGAAGTCTAAACTCCTTAAAAATCTAGGGTCTTGTGCTTTGTATCAACCCAATCAATGTATGAATTCTAACATGTGAATAGATGTGTCGAAGTCAAACATGGTAGAAAACCACCTGATTACCTATCAATGATGTAAATCATTAACATGCATGAGAGAAACCACCAATAATGACAATGGATCTCAAGGTACAAACAACAAAATCCACGAATGTGAATAGTGAAGTTGAAGTCGAACACCCATGGAATCATCAGATCGAAGGTTAATGATGTAAACTTGTCATCGAATTCGAATAACTTGCCATTGAGGTATGCAAGCTCTAAGGTACTGGAAGGGATTTTCTAGATCATCTTCCCAAATAATGAGCTGAAGTTGACACGAAGAGATCCATCGAAGGAGGGCCATAATGAATCCCACATCATCAACATGAAACAAAGGATGTAGTAGAGTAGATAAGTATGATCTAGGATTGTGGTAGAAAGTCAGACAATGTATAAGCGGTAAATAACTACAAATAGGACTTCTCTTGAACATATCGGTGACAGGACTCTAGATTTCGGCAGCATTTGACTCAACGTATGATCATAGGTCATGATGACGAGTGATATAATCAGATGAGAGGAAAAATGGATTTCCCAAACCCAGGAAGGCAAGTGACTAAGTGAGGATGTCCCAAACCTGACACAAGCAACATACAAGTGTCATGTTCAAGAGAGAGATGTTGCCTTTATAGAATACAAGAGATGATCGCTTTCACTTTTTCCCCCACCATTTCTTGAGAGTACCCCATCTATTTTTTTATCGCAAGCTTGAAGGGGATAGCATATGCTTGCCATATAAGTTCATCCTTTGGATGAATCCATCCTAGTAAGTTTTACAAGCCCTAGGAAGGAGAAAATTGATCTCGTCATGGTGACAAGTCCTGCTTCATTTATGTTTTACGAGTCCGATGAAGGTGAAACTCGGCAACTTTTTCATGTTTAGAGAGTTTCAGAAAGAAGCAGAAAATAAAACTCCAAAGGTCCCTTTTAGTAAATCAACTCTTGAACTCGAAAAGGTAGAAAACAATATCCAAGAGAACCCCTTAGCCATGTTTGACCAAGGTATTCCTTTTTAGTATAATAATCTATCTCAGTCTAGAAAAGGGTTAAACTTATACTGAGTAGACTTCATTTCATTTACTTTAATGAGTTTGAAACAACAAGTACTCGACAATCTTTTCATTTTCAGAGAGTCAGAAAAGAGCTTCAAGATGACTCCAGGGGGTCATTTTTTTGTTTACTTTTTACGAGTCTAAAAAAGTGATAAAATAAAACTCGTTGAATCAGTCAAGATAAATCATCATCACCAAGAATATATGACCTATAGGAAACATACATTACCAATTTCGAGGAAAAATATTAAAAAATGAGTGAAATATGCCCTAATTTGGTAAAAAATATTATTGACAACTTATAAAAATCCCAAAAAGTAAATCATTTTTACCATTTTACCAATTTGCAATTCTGAGAGGATTTTACCTCATTTTACCTCGATTTTCAGACAAGGAGTATGATCAATCCCGGACACTATTCGCCGAGCCGCTTGTTGCAAGTAAGAGATTTGTCCCTTCCCTTCATTTGGCACTCACTTCATGCATTGTCATCGATAGATTAGGTTGCAAGGAGGACTTGAAAAAAAAATGTCGAGGGTGACTAGCACGGGTTTTACCCATCGGACTCATGCTGCTCACCCTGTGGTCAGTTAGGCCCTCGCGCTGGCAGCACATGAAAATTCACACACACTCACACTAGCGCTGAGGTAAATTGTTTTGTGTGAAATCCTCCATGTTAAATGGTTTTTCTTGGATTTTTTCTCCATGGAAGCTCATGAAATGTTGTTTTATCAATTTTCCACAGGATAATCAGTCCAAAATGGTGGTTGAATGGAAAGAAAGAGTACATGAATATGAAGACCATCAAGCAGCTCATGATCAGTTGGTGGGATGTGGATTGCCAACTATTCATGATCAAGGACCAAGAAATTGAAATAGATGTCAACATTTATTTCATTACTGGGTTGTCTAGAAAGGGACAACGGTTCAATTTTCCGGTTCATACACTGGAGGAGAGAGCACGGATATGTTGATTGCAAGCCATTATCCAGGGACCAAAAAGACCCAAAGTGGGAGACATAAATACCATCACAAATCTCCCACTACGAACAATCCTACATACTATGGCCCAAATTGTTGGGGCTCAAGTGTTGCACGAGGCAACAACATATCATTTCTAGTACACAATCAAGTGTATGAATCCCATGGTCTTCAATTGGAGTGAGGGTTTTTTTGTTTGAATAAAGTGCCAACTTACCAAGTGCAAGTCAAGGAGTCTAAAACAATTTAGTTTCAAATCCACTTTGGTGACGTTCTTCCTGGAACGTGTGCCATTTTTTCGTTATCAGTGGTTAGAAGTGGATGCACCAGCGCCTAGAGATCCATGATTACTCAAATGGGGTGAGTTGATGCCTCGTCATGGAGGTGACCAAAAAATGTCATTCCCTCCAACAATTTTTGGATGGTTGTGTCAGCAAATAATCTTGGTTGGCGATTGGGTATATGTTGGCATAGATTTTCGAGGAGATCCAGATCTTCCTCTTCCACCAAGCGTGCAATGGACTGGTTCAGGTAAAAACTATTTTTGAAGTTTTTGATTTTTTTTGTATGTGTACTAAGATTTGACTTATGATGATTTGCATATGTGGGAAAAGAGAGACCTCCAGGAGTTTCTCTAATAGCCAAGCGAGTGGCATGCTAGATTGAGGAGGCTCCTTATGAGGAGAGAGCAGATCATATTGTCAAGATAGAGTGTAACCTAGAAGCTTTAACCAGGGGCATTCTGGAGTATGCCTCGATAGATGAGGTGCCATTGTGGTACCAAAGACACACTAGAGTAGATAATATTGTCGAGATAGAGTGTAACCTAGAAGCTTTAACCAGGGGCATTCCAGAGTATGCCTCGATAGATGAGGTGCCATTGTGGTACTAGAGACACACTATAGGGGTTTTCTCCAGAATGCATCGGCTGTTGGACCGAGTAATTAGGGCTATTTCATGCTATCATGCGCACCATGTGGGTGAATAGTCAGCTCTAGTTTACTTTTTACACTGGTGTAGGCTTATAAATCCATGTGTCTCAGAACACAAATTTTGTCATTTTGATGGAGAAAACTCTTTTGAAAACACTATATATATACATGTGTTTTTGTTTACCATGTTTATTATGTGATGCTTTATGATTTACAAGTTTCGTAAATGTTTATCTAACACAATGTTAGCCAATGCATCTGTTAATGCATTCATGCGTATTAGAACGTGATGATAAGTAATAAAATCAAAATCTCATTCCAAGAGATGAACTTGTGAATACATTCTCAAAATTTGAGGGTTTCTAACTGAATATTGTCCATTAAGGTGTAGTACAATGAGTTGTGAATCTAGTTTCACGATTAACTCCCTAATTCCAAGTGTGATAGCTTCTGAAAAAAGCTCGATGACTGCACTATATTTGGCAATGTTATTAGACATACAACCTAAACATATACCTTGTAAATTCACTAACTAACCATTAGGGTTATAACTTCCCATACAACGGAACATAGATTATGTGTACTACGACAAGCACCATCAACAAAAATGACGTAATGGTTGGATGACATCTTCAAACCAAGTAGAGCATGAGGTAAGCAGAGGAAAATGATTGCAAAAGAAAACTAACACACCAAAACCACAGTGCACACGAATGAAAACACACTAATGTACAAAAGCATTTACACAAAGAACGTGTAAAAAAATTTAGATGGAGCCCATTTGCGCACTCAGGTAATCGATCAACAAAGAGTAAAACTAGAGTTTCACTGTTGGCATGACATGTAAGCATCGACTTGGCCCCATTTGTGGACTCGGGTAATCAATTAGCATAGAGTAAAACTCTATTTTCAATGTTGGCATGAAATGTAAGCATCAACTCGACCAAATAGTGGAATAACACACATAAATGACAATGCCCCCCAAGTGAGTGAGGGTTACGAGTCATAGGATTAATACCCATTGTGATAATGGGTGAATGGGAAAAACTTGGTAAAAAAGTCTCATAAAAGAGGACAAGAATATCTTAAGCTCGTTGCGAGAAAAATATGCCCCCAGTTGAAATATTTTGACAATCTCAGGTTGAACTGAAATGTCAATCGGCAAGGTAGCAGTGATATTCCCCATGTTTCCCTCAGACATAACTTCATGTACCAAAATAGGCGTTTGAATTTGATGGGTTAGTGTATGGCAAACAAAGGTATCTAAACACAATCAAATCTCTACGAGGCTCAGGAGAAATGAGGAATGATGATGGACATCATTCTAGGGTGTTTCTTTAAGGGACATAACATTAGTGATACTCTCATTAGTGGGAAATGTCTTGTTCAAGGGATCTGGAGAATCCCAATAACCAAGCAAAGGGGATTGTGAATATGCATCAATATGCATACTAAGATTAGCATGACTTTTAGAAGTAACCATTGAAGTCAAAAGAACAACATGATAGGCTTGTTTTGCCGGGCTGAGCGACATGACATCGCTAAAAGAATCAACATGATTAGGGTGAGGAACGATCCAAGGATCATGTGAAGTAGAGATGATGTTGATAGAGGCAACGTTTGGAGGTGGGAGGGAAAAAGTTCTCGTAAGAGAAGAGTCTTTAAAAATACCCGCCCTAACACTCTCATAAGCGATATCAGTATTTCCCACATATGGCACATTTCCATTTGAAGAGTTAGAAGAGAAAAAGGCTAACTCATCAACGGTGACTATTTTCCCCTAAGGAGAAAAATAGAGCACATGAAACAAAGTAGAAATCACACAAAACATAACATGGGTCCAAACTCAACCAAGTAGAAGGTTATAATTCAGATTGACATCAACGACTTCTACTTCTAAGTTAATGTTTTTCCCTTCCAACGTTATGGGCAAGTTCATGAGAATACCGTAAGGACGAGATCCTCTACCATCAAAGGATTATAAGGTGTTAGGAGACTGTTTGAGAGGTGGATATTCAATGGATTTCTAGCATGAGATAGACATGATGCAGGTGGAAGCACCCTCATCAACCACAGTCTGATGAATTTTCTTCCCTTTGATAATGACCTTGATTAAAAAGGAAAGTTGATGTGGAAGACATGGAACATGATTTTCCATGTCAAAGGTAATCAGACTCAAATAAGCAGGGTCAATTCCTCCTATAGCAGATAGTAATGCATAGTATTTTGTCATGTCTCATATTCAATTTCCATGCCATACCTTGGAGTGCCAAAACATTGACTATTATGTAGAATATCCATCATGATATACAAACCAAAGCCTCCCTAAAGAATCAAAGGAAAGCTACCTTGAAATCATTATGGAGAAAGTTTCCTTAAAACCTAATTTTTGGCATCAATATGTTCTTCTCCACTTCCTTCTCGTGTTGATGGTAGGTTTCTTAGTTAGACATTTGTGCTGCCAGCGTGGGTTTTCGTAGGAAAACTTGTGTTGAACTCCTTTGGCAGGCTTTCTCAAATTGGAGGAGAAGCTTCGCTCACAAGAACCTTCAGGAACAACGAGTTGGATATTGGTTGTTGTTGATATGGTCAAGCTCTCTCATTTTTACCTCTTGATCTTATCATCATGGGCTTTCCCCTTGATATTTGAACCTTCCTCCCTCTTTTGTGGATCCCTAACTCACTCTCCCTTCCTATAAATTCACCCCCTTCCATTCCCAAATGGTTGGTCATTGATTGTTGCATCCCTATGCTAAGATTATTCTTACATGCTTCCCATTCTAGCTTGGAGAAGGAGTGCTTGAAGAGTCCTTTCTTTGACTTGGACATCCACCCAAAGGAAGGCCTCAACATCAAGGCATAGGTTGTATGATTCTGTCACACGGAATGAGTCGATCTTGCAGACAAGATAGACCTTCCTATAATCTAATGATATCTAGTGACAAGCAAGCCAATCAAAAACTATCTTTCTCTAAATATGCATTTATAAACAAAGGCAAACAAGTGTTTATGCCTACCTTGGGTCCAATGCAAGTTTGTGGAAGCCTCACTCCTTTGATCCAAATGAGCTCCCTTGTTGCGAATCTATAAACACAAACAAGCAAACAAATTAAATAGCACCTGAAAAGCCAATATCATAAAGCATACTTAACATGATGATCAAGGAATTCATGAAACAAATGACATAAGACAATTTACTGAGAAAAATGAATCTGATTGTATTAATTCAAATCAAAGAAGAACTTTACAACCTCTGCCTTGATGTTGTACACGCTCCTCCCAGGGTCCAACAAGAAGTCTCCTCTACTTTGACAAGTTTCACTCTCTTCCCAATGAAGCTAAAAGGTATGTGATCTCTCCTCTCAAGCTTAACTAGGAAGTCTCAATTCCACCAGCATTTACCCTAAAAAATATTCAGCTTCTAACCTCCCTAGCAACCAGCCCAATGCCTTAATTTATAGTGCAATGGAGAGAAGTTACTAGGTCGTCCTTCAAAGGGATAAAGCCCTCCTTCAAAGGGATAGCTCCTCTCATCAAGGGATTAGCTCCTTCTCTTTTAGGATGCATGAACCACCTAAGAGCAACCAATCCATGTCAAAATTCCTTCTAGAATCATCTAGAATTAACCCAAAGTGAGTTTTTTAGAATAAACTTGCGCCTTTTTGAATTTCACAGGGGTCCGCACCCACTCCCTTAGGAACAGAGCGGGCAGGTCCGCAGTTTTTGTGAACAGGGGGTGCGGGACCGCAAGCAACAGTGAGAGAAAGTGCACCACCAGAACTTTGTTGATTTTCAATTTCTTTCTCTCATTTTCAAAGCTTGAATCGAAGAGTTGAGGTCTGAGACTTGCTTAAGAGGATAGTACAAGTGATGATAGACCCATACTGACTGCAAATAATCATGGTGACGATATTTTTGTGTAACAGATTGCCCCCTAAAGTGCGAAGTCTGTAGTAGATGAGGATTTCATTTATCATTTAGGAAGAGTGAAGTACTTTATCATTTCTAGGATCATCTTGTGGAGAGCCCGGTCGGAACCTACAAAAGACATTCAATGCAAAATATATATATGAGATCACATCATCGCTGAGGTAGGCATTCCCATTCTCAGATCAAAACTGACTTAGAAAACTAACTACTGCTCTGATATAGGAATGATCTTGTAATACATCACAAGTATAGACACATGTAGACATAGTATGGACGCAGCCATCTGTTTATGAATAGTCCACAATATAATGAATACAAAATTCCTCGTAGCCTAGATTGCAGAAACTAGATCCAAGGTCTTCATTTCTACTTCCCGAAACAGTACGATTCTATCCATGCGAATGAATATGTTGAAGTCGAACATGGTAGAAACCACTCGATTACCAGTCAATGATGTAAATTGTTAACAAGTGTGAGAGAAACCACCAATGATGTCAATGGCTCTCAAAGTACCTAGTACAAGCCATGAGATGTGAATAGATGTGTTGATGTCGAACATGTAACAGAATCCTTTGATCGAAGGTCAATGATGCAACTTGTCGTCAAAGGCGAGAAACCTGCCATTGAGGCATGTAGATCCCAAGGTACTGACGATTTCTAGATCATCTTTCTAGATAATGAGCTGAAGTCGATAGAAAGCGATCCGTCGTAGGCGAGCCCACAACACAAAATCATAGATCAAGTTGAAGAAATTTAGTTGCAAGGACTGACTCAGGTATGGTCAAGATGGACGACATATATTTTGCAGATGAATGGCTTTATTGGCAGTGACCTCTTGAACACATAACAACACATCAGATGGTTTGGTGACAATTGACCCAAAGTTAATACCCAGAAACTGGCTGAAGACTTTCAAATGTGGTTTGATCAACTGTTAGGCAAAGGATTTCCCAACCTAGGTGAATAAAAGTGTCGTGTTCAAGAGGGGTCACAAAGTATGACAAACAGGCTCATTTTTCTCTCTTTTCCCCCACCATTTCTGGCAAGTACCTCTTTATTTTTGACAAGCTTGAGGAGGATAACATTTGCTTGGTTATAAGCTCATCCTTCGGATGAGTCCAACATAGTTTAAATTCGAACCCTAAGAAGGAGTGGTTTGTTCCTGTTTGTAATTGAACAGGTCCTTTACTGTTAAATTTTAACGAGTCCAGTATAGGAGAAACTCAGCGTTTTTCAATTTTAGAGAGTCTGAAAAAACTTAAGAAGACTCCAGGGTTGACCTTTTTCGTAAATTTGTGTCTCCCAAGCCTGAAAAAGTATAAAATAATACTTGAGAGAACCGCTTGATCTTTACGAACAAGGAGTATTTTTCGTAATTAGTGCCCCTGATCTGAAAAAGTAAAAAAAAACGATCAACGACACATCGTTTTATAACCAATATTGAATTTGAAACGACAAAAATCCGGCAATATTTTCATGTTTTTACGGTCAGAAAAGAGTTGTAAGTGGACTATCTTTTTAGTTCTTTTTTAACGAGTTTAAAAAGGAAAACTCAGTAATCTTTTCATGTTTTAGGAGTCAGAAAAGAGCTTAAAGGTGACTCTAAATGTTTTTTCTGTCGAAAATGATCGATTTCGCCTGAACAATCCATTATCCTGAACAAAAATGCAAACATTACTCATACCTGTTTGAAATGGATAAAAATGCTGTAAAAATTACCTTTCTAAAGTGAAACATAAACAAATTTACAATATATTTATTCAAAAAACTTATAAAAAGGGCTTTCGTCAATTCATTTTTACCGTTTGAGATTTGGGTGAGAAAATAGTGCTTTTGTTCAGAAACTTCCCGTGAAGATTGCGGAAAATCCATCCGTCGGAATCGAACGCCGTCTTCTCCAGGTAATCCACATCATCCTACTCTTCAAATTCAATCGTTTCAATTTTTGTTTTTATTTCATTTTTTAGAGGGTTTTTAGGCTAGAAACCCGCGCGCGGGGGCCCGCAGGCATAACACTGGCAGCCCGCAGACCCCGACTTTTTCTCAATGGGGAAAAAGTCAGGGGTCTACACCTTCCATGAAGGCAAGGTGCGGACCCACGCACTATCTCTAATAGAGAGGGTGCGGTCCCCGCAGCAAGGATTTTTAACCCAAAAATTCTCAAAATTGACCCAAACAATTTAATTTCTTGTATTCTAATTTGCCTTTTTGTTGGATGTAGAGTGTACATCATGCTTGATTGGCGAGAACAGGAGCATGAGGACGTAGATCTTGCCGTGTTAAATCACCAACCTTCGATTGATGCATTGAAGGCATGCGGCTTGTACAAATTCTGGGCCATACCTGGCATGAGGGCCCAGGTGGACTTCTTGCAATGGCTGGTAGACAGGTGGAGCATATAGGACCAATGCTTCTTCATTGGTGGCCACCAGCTTGAAATTGAGCCAGAAGATATATAATTTTTTGACGGGTTTGCCTAAGAGAGGCGAAGACTTGACTCTATTCGGGACTAGGCCAGGTGGCCAGTCTATCGATAGCCTCTGGCTAGAGTTCTGCAACAGCCAGGCTAGAGACAAAGGGATAGACATTAAAACCATATCCTATCCTGAACTCATGGTGATTGTGTTTACTGTTAACAGACTTTGCGGGAGTTCCACACTACATACTGCCACCAGATCCCAGATGCGAATGGCAGTTGACTGCTTTCAAGGCACCATCTTCAACTGGTGCGATGCTATGTTGGCTAATGTAAAAGGCCAACTGACCAGAGCCAAGAATGGACAACTGAAGAACTTTGGTTATGGGGCTTTGGTTGTGAGCTTTGGTCTAGAGAGGGTCCCAATGTTGGTTCCGCAGCACCATACTGTTGGAGCTGGGCTTCCTCGAGAGCCCAAACTGATGCGATGGGTTGCAGTTATGGCTCGTCATCCTGACGAGGGGACAGAGGTTGTTCGATTCAAACCTGAGTATTTCCATTGGTTGGAAAACCAGGTTTTTGCTATTCAAGACTTCCCTTACGCTGGGGTATATTTTCGCGATTACCCAGACATGGCTCTTCCACTAGGAGAGCAATGGGATGATTCAGGTAAAATCATTTTCAACATTTTCCTATTTTAATTTTTTTTTTCTTTTATTTCATCCCAAAACTGATAATAAAAGTTTCAATGCAGATGTGGGTCCACAACGACCAGCCGCTCTCCGGCCTTACGAGAGGAAACAACCAGCTGCAACGGCGCCAGCCCCACAGGACGAATCGGCAGAGACCTTGGCCGAGTTGGAGAGTCATCTAGAGCGCTTGACAAGGGACATTCCAGAGACCGACATAGATGACATTCCTCGTCGACTACAGCGCTATGTGATTGGGGTCCCAGGACCTTTTAGGAGGTTCCTTTGTAAGGTGGCCTGTACAGTGGTTTCTTATCGAGATCATCACCAGTGATAGGATGATCGCCTATTGTAGACACATATGACATTTTTGCTTTTTGTAATTATCATTTTTGCCGATCATAAGGTGTTTTTCAACCTATTCGAGGACGATGTATATTTTGACACACTCCTATATATATCACTATTACCGGCTTATCTTGTAAATCATGCTATGGAATGCTTTTAAATTTACATGTTTGATTATTGCAAATGTCTACTTAACATTCGAGAAGCAATTGCATCTGCTAATGTATTTAAAGATCTTTGAATATGTTGATATTCAATATAATCAAATTCACGTTCCAAGAGACGCACTCTCAAAAATAATCTAAATAACACTAGATTTCTAATGGCATACACTCTATTAAGCTGTAATACAACGAGTTTAGAATCTAACCTCACTATCAAACTCTGAATCCCAAATGAAATAGATTCAGATAATAACTCAATCACTGCACTATACTTGGAAATGTTGTTCGTTGTTTGACCGAGGCTTACCCCATGCATAGATACCAACTCGTCAGAGGGCGAATAGATAACCCAAGCTGCGGAAGAAATGTGTATTACGACAAGTACCATCAGCGAAACCAATGTATGTTTGGAGAGGCATTGACATCTGCAATATCAAGAGTAAAACCAAGATAAGCAGGAATAATGACGAAAAAACACTCTCTAAGCTAAGCACACTTTTTAAACTAAAACACACCAGCTAGAAAGAAAACTATCCTAACTAAAAATCTCCATACCCATTCTTTAAGCATAATACCTCTTCAGGTAAAGACCATTTCTGGGTTTACCTAAAGAGTCCCCATCAAAGTTTACCAATTCATAGGCCCCTTTTGCTAGCTTTCGCTTGAAAACATAGGGACCATGCCACATAGGAACGAATTTTACAGCGCCTAATTTATCATTAGCTTGATCGCACAATAAGACTAGATCTCCTTCTGAAAAATTTCGAGGGGTCACATTTCGATCATACTGAGCTTTAATATGTTTTGTGTGAGTTTCGATCGCCAATGCAGCATCACGTCGATTCTCATCTAATTGAGCCAAGTATAACAAACATTTTTCCTCTTCGGAAGTGGCTAGAAGTAACTCGATGGCCATTTGCAATGACGGGATTTCGCATTCAATGGGTAACACAGCTTCCAAACCATAAACTAGTTGGAAATGAGTGAACCCTGTTGATGTTTTTACTGAGGTTCGATACTCCCAAAGAGCTGAAAATAGCATGTTATGCCAATTCGACCGATGAATCCCAATGATTCGTCGGATCATGATGACTAAAACTTTGTTGATGGATTCAACCAGACCATTAGCTTGTGGATAATAAGGAGTTGAACTATCGTGACGCAAGCCAAGCTGGCCTATAAGTTCGGTCATCATAACGTTTCAAAAATGATGCCCATGATCAGTGATAATCGCTTGTGGAACACCAAACCTAGAAATTATATGGTTGAATACGAAAATTGCAGTTGTTTTTCCGTCTGCCTCAAATGTATGCAACTCCTCGGCCCACTTGGTAAAATAATCTACCGCAAGGATGATATACGCATGCCCCCCGGCCGAGTGAGGGTTACATGTAATAAAATTGATACCCCATTTGGAAAAAGGACCAACAGAAATTATAGTGTGGAGAGGAGCAGGTGGAGCACGCATCTTTCGATCAAAAATTTGGCAGTTGTGGCATTTTCTGACCGCGTTAATACAATCTTTAAACAAAGATGGCCAGAAGTAGCCAGCGTGCAATATCTTTTGGGTTGTGGCATACCCAGACATATGACCGCCACACGCTCCAGAGTGACAGTCATTTAGAACCCTTTCAGCTTCCTCGTGAGTTAAACAACGTCGAAAAACAGAGTCCGCCCCATGGCGATAAAGAGTATCTCCAATAACTCTGAATTGTTGGGACTGGAATCGTATTTTTCGACGTTCTGACCTTGAAATTTCTGGCCGAAAGGACTGGGTCTGGAGATAACGATGATATCCCCATACCACGGATCTAAAGTGCTGATTAGAAGCAAGGATTCGTCCGTAATGGGCTCCTCCCCCACAGTTTCCGTGTCAGCACGCGGGAAGTCACACATTAACTCCGCAAAAACTAAAGATTTCTTAGACTTAGATTTTTCAAATTCCAAGTCGAACTCCTGCAGGATCACAATCCATTTGGAGTACTTGCCCCCTAGCAATTGCTTGGTCAAAATGTAGATCATAGGGTTGCAATCATAAATTACTGTAGTTTTACATAGTAAAATGTAGTGATGAAAACGTTGGACAGATTGAACAGCTGCCAATGCCAATTTCTCCACATGTGAGTATTTTAGCTCAGTTGGATTTAAAGTTCGACTAAGGTAATATATCACATGTTCAATACCGAATTCATCTTCCTGAACTAAGACCATTCTAATGGTGGAGTGAGAGGCGGCGAGATACAAGAAGTAGTCCTAGTTGTAGTTGGGAGGATGCAATAACGGTGCATGGGTCAACATGTGTTTTAGTGCATCAAAAGATTTCTGAGCTATCTCATCACAATAGAATGAAGTATTCTGCTTCAAAAACCAGGTAAAACCCTTTGTAACCTCGGTGTAGTTAGGAATGAATCGTCGTAAAAAGTTTGCTTTCCTTTGCAAACTTTGGAGTTGGCGAAGACCCGAAGGAGGAGGCAATTTGACAATAGCTTCAACCTTCGAGGGATCGACGTGAATGCCAGCTTTCGAAACAAAAAACCCCAGCAATCGACCCTTTTCTATACAGAAAACACACTTGTGTGGATTCAACCTAATCCGATAATGCCTACACCTCATAAAGATTGCTCGTAAATGGATGAGATGATCAGCTCGATGTAATGAATGAGCAGGCAAATCATCGAGATAGGGTTGCACAATGTGCTTGATGTCATGAAACGCATAAGACATGACCCTTTGAAAAGTTTCCCCGACATTCTTGAGCCCAAAAGGTAATTTGCAATAAGCCGTTTTTGGTTGATCGGCAAGTAGAATATTGATTTGATTGTATCTAGAAAAACCATCCATGAAGGAGAATATTTCACTACCGGCACAATCATCAATGATTTGATCGATATAGGGAGTTGGGTAATTGTCCTTTGGACAGGCTCGATTAATGTCCCTATAATCGATACATATTCTTATTGTCCCTTGCTTTTTGTTAAGCGGAACAATATTCGATACCCAATCCGTTAACGGGATCGGATAAATGAAACCTGCTTTGAGTAATTTTTCAACTTCTGCTTTAATAGCAGCAGCTTTTCTCGGGTGAATCTGATGCAAACGTTGCCAGACGGTTTTATCGTCCGGGTAAGTCTTGATTTCATGAACAACAGTTGCGGGGTCAATTCCTGGCATTTCCTCATATGACCAGGCAAACACGTCGCGAAATTCTTGAAATAAGGCCTTATATATTTGAATTTCATCTTCTGTACACGAGGCACCTATATGAATGTTTTCAACAATCCCAGGCTTAACCGAAATGTCAATAGGAATAGTTCGAGAAATGTTTCCCAAATTTAACTCTGAATCAGGATTTTTCATTGGATTTTGAGGTTCCTTGACATATTCAGTTGTAAAAATTGATGAAAAATCATTTTCAAAACGATCATTCTCGGGTGAGAACGAAGATCTGTGATGGAGATCTTCCCATGGTAAATCATCTACACATAGGATTTCACGAATTTGCTCATCAGAGTGAACAAGTTCGGAAAACGTTGTTGAATCCGAATTTGATGTGAAAAGTGATTCCTCATGGACCACATTCATTAAGTCAATTTTGGTCGAAGATGGGTCGGTAAACGATTGCACGGCCTCATACGCAATTTCATATGGACTCAAAGGCATAACATCACCAAATGAGTCTATCTCAGATTCAGAAGGTACGATCCAAGGATCATCATAAATAATGGTGTCTGACGAAATCATATGAATGGTTGCAAAAGAAGATGACGCGATGATCGGAGAAAAAGGAAAAGTTCCCAGTAAACCGGCATCTTTAACTAGTCCTACTCCAACATCCTTATACGGGATAATCGCTTTACCGACATGCTGAATGCTTTCAGAAGAGGCTGGGTTAGACGAAAAGTAAGCCAGCTGGTCTATTGTTACGATCTTTCCATTATGATGAAACTTTATAACCTGAAAGACCGATGAAATGATAGCTGTCATAGTGTAAGACCAACTACAACCCAAGAGAAGGTTGTAATCTAGAGGGGCATCAACCACCTCCACATCTAGATTAACTGTTTTTCCTTCAACCCCTATAGGTAAATCCTGTAGAATTCCAAAAGGATGAAACCCACGGCCATCAAAGGCCTTTAGAATCGTTGGGGATTGATTTAGTGAAGGAGAACCAAGCGATCTCCAACACTATATCGACATAATACATGTTGAGGCTCCCTCATCAATCACAGTCCTATGAATAGGCCTGTTTTTTACTATCACTGGGATTTGGAAAGACATTTGATGAGGTAAGCATGGTGTACTATTTTCTAGATCAAAAATTATTAGGTTCGAGTCCTGAACGTCAACAACTCCTATAGCCAACAAAAGTAATTTACGCTGTGCTAGACATGATTGTAGCACTTCCAAAGCCGACATTGCTGAAGGTGAAACAGCTAAATCCTCAACAATGTTATAGTTCTGAGCCGCTCTCGCATGTGGATTGAAAGCTGACTTCTGAAGTATGCCCTTGGTGGGCGGTTTGATTACCAAGTCTGGATTAGGTTTCTCGATCTGTAGTGGATCGGAACCGGGAGTTGAGGTTGATGGGTTAGAATGAGAAGATTCTACTTCTTTACCATCAATAGGAATTTTACTACCATAATCATGTGATCGAGTCGCAATCCTAACATGGGACATCATCAGTATGGGTTCTTCATTGGCATTCGAGGAAGAACCTATCATCTTACTGTCTTGACTTGGAAAAGGATCCTTCAAAACAGCAGGCGTTTGGGAACCTTTGACAATTTTCGCAACCTCTGCACGATGAGGGCAGTCTCTTGTAAAATGCTCTTCGTCACAAATGAGACAAGGATAACGAGGTTTGTGTTTCTCATCATTTGATTCTGCTTTTTCAGGTTTCTCTTTTGAATTTTTGTCCATTTTATTTTTCTTCTTCCCTTTCTTCTTACCACCGGATTTTGATTTGGCTGTAGATGACTCTACAACATGAATATCAGCAGAAATCTTCGCGGAAGAATCTCCTGTCGAGGAATCTGGCAAGGTTGTGATAGGAGAAGAATTCTTGGAAGACTTCTTCTTACTTTTGGTATTAACCGTACCAATCATACCATCAGCGGCATGAGACCCTGAAGGAGCTGCAGCGATTTGATTTTTCTTGGGAAGATCGGGGATTTTCTCATGTAACGTACCTGACTGAGTGTAAACTAAGTCAAGGTATTGTGCTTGAGCAATTACTTGCTCCTCAGTAACAACTCTGGCCTTAGCTACATCGTCAGTGATCTTTGGTAATAAAGATTTTACAAACTATTCAGTTAAGATCTGATCCAGAATAAAAACCTTCACTAAACGCCGTCGACGTCTCCATTCATGAATGTGATCTGAAATGTAAGTGGACGTCGACTGCTTTAATGAAGTTAGTAATTCCGTGCCATTTTCATATCTGACTGGAAATTGAAAATGATTTAAAAACGAGGTAGCTAACTGACTAAAGTTATAAAAAGTGGCTCGCGGTAACTCAATGTACCACTTGGCCACAAGACCAATTAGAGTGCGCTGGAAAAGCCTTAGATGGATTGAATCATCTGAAATGGAGTTAGACGCACACCAGAGGTGATAAGTCATCACATGGTTCGACGGGTCCTCTCCTGATTTGCCTTCAAACTTAGGAATATCACTAGGCAACTTATTCGGCAATAGCGGCCAAAACGGAAGACAGTTAATTGGATCGTTCGTTAGGCACAACAAGTCAGGCAAGTCCAAAGTTGCGATAAATGGTAACTGACGATTAGGGTCCCTAAAACTCTAGGTCATGAGACCAGCGCCAGGAGGAGGATATCCAGGATAACTAGGAATAGGAATTGCATTTGGGATATTGTATCCTCCCGGAAAACCAGGATTAACCGGACCGTACTGGGGTTGTTGAGGTTGTTGATATGTATACCCAGGGTACGGTTGATACTGATAGACTGGCTGTTGCACAGCAGGACCGAATTGGTACTGTCCCTGGTACAGTTGATAAGTAAATTGTGGTTGACTTGTGACAACCGTACTTGAACCAGGTTGTCCTACAGGCATCTGAACTTAAGTTTGAATTGTGGATCCAGACTGAGGTAAAGATGTCTGAGGAGAAGATATAGGAACAGTAGAAACCGGAGCTGTCGATACTCCAGAAGTAGGTGGGGTAGATTGAACAGATGTTGCATCAGCCGTTTGAGGCAGAGTACGAGACGTACTAGGCCCAGGTTGAGAAACTACCGAAGGTACAGAAGTTTGAATAGTAGACTGGACAGGTTGTTGGGGTGAACCAGAAACTAAGGGTTGTCCAGTTTGAGATGACAACTGTACATTTGGTTGCAAGACCTGTTGAGTTTGCGATGGATCCCACACTAAGTTCATTCCGGGGTACGGACTCATAACAGGTTGAGAATATTGAGGACCATAACCGGGTTGAGGGTAGGGTTGATAATTCAAAGGTACATTTCCCATTCCTTGAACATATGATTGACCGGAGGGTGGTTTGAAACCTTGGTTCGAGTATTGACCTTGGGGTTGATATCCTTGAGGCACGTACTAATACTGGGGTTGACCTTGAGGTACATATTGATACTGGGGTTGACCTTGAGGTACATATTGAGTTCGGGGTTGACCTTGAGGAATGTACTGTCCCGTAGGTATGTACTGTCCTTGAGGTTGCCCCCTAGGCACAAATTGGGTACCTTGAGGTTGCCCCCTAGGCAATAATTGAGTATTTTGAGGCTGCCCCCCAGGCGGTAACTGGCCACCTTGAGGTTGAGGATTAGGAATAGTACTTGACATCATGAGAATATCTTCTACACTCAACGGCTTAGTACCATTGTTTCCAGTTAATAACCCTTGTTCAATGGGTTGAGGAGATGCTCTCGCAAAAGTACCAGAAAGTGACTGATACCCAGAGGGAACAGAAGGACCACCGTACAAAAATGATTATGGCGATTGAGTAAACATGGACGATTGCCTTGACATATTTAACGGAGGATAATAACCTCTAGGTGTTGGGTGATAAGGAATATGAGGTGCTGAAAAACTTAGCCCTGGGTTTTCCAAAAAAATAGTCAATGAAAGATACGAAGCACTGCTCCTATGTGGACTGTAAAAAATTGATTCACGCTCCCTAAGTTCAATAACAGGTTGATTTTCAGGGATAGGGATGCCTACTTCTTCTTCCGGAGTAGCAAGTTCTTCAATAGCTATAAGTCCAGAAGGAAGATTTTGGTTAATTATTCTTTCTACCCTGGGTGAACCAGGACCACTAGAAGTTGGAGAGGTAAACCCCGATGTTGGGGTAGCAGCAAATTCACTTTCAGGTTTGGATATTTCAGGTTCCTCACCTATATCACTAATAGATGAAAAGCTACCAGTAATTTCGGAAACAGACACTGATTGTGGATTATAGTCTGCTACTAAAGCTTGAAAATCAGGATGTACCACCAAAGAAGACTCTCCTTCTTCAGGTGACCCAACTCTACTGTCTCTAGGAGTTACGAGGGCTCTTAACCCTTCAAGCTGGCTCAGTGAAAACTCAGGAGGTTGGCCCTGAAGTCTATAGGACTTCCTCGGTAATTCAGCCACGATTAAAAATTTTAACTACTTCACACACAAACAAAGTAAAATCTCAATGAAAACCACCTAAAGCCTCTAAATAACCAAACAAATTTGAATCACATGCCTAAAGAATCTAGGAGATCAAACCACACACAAACAATAACTTTCCGTACTGAAAACACTAGTTGGTGATGAAGCCCAACGTCGCAGAGTTCAATACAGAAATGGCAGTTGGAACAGTTACCCCAGCAACCTGCTTAATGAATAGACAGGCACAAGTTCCTCCACTAAACCATCTCGAGTGAAGAGAACCCCCCAGAAAATCCAAGTGAGTCTAGCCGACGTCTACTCCAGGTACAGTGGGATCTTCCCACCACTGTCACCTTAGGAAGTATCCTATAGAATATGGTCACTAAGGTTACCAACGGAAACAAATATACCTGGGGGAACAGTCTACGATCTGATACGCACGCAAGGGCAGAGTAACAAGCTCAATCCCCTTGAAGGCTCCTTGACATAATCCAAGATTTACCAGCAAGTGACCCTAGGCTCCTCGACAATGATTAATTCGAGGTTTACTGTTTTTAATACGTGAATATCTGGCGTCGTTCTCAATGAGGAAGGATTGATTCCCACACTAGTTCGGACACGATCTTGTGCTTCTCCTTTAAGAGGAGCTTTCCCAGAGCATAAATGCAACAATTGGATTTCTCTCCTACCGCAAGATACAACTACTTGTTTGTTTTACTGTCTTGGAGAGTTAATTACTCCCTACTCCAAGACACTAGCCTAAGCTATGTTGGTGTATCAGAGCCCTAGAAAATAAAAATATTACTAGATAGATTTTACTTTAAGCATTATTTTTATTAGTTTTTGTTTAAGTCAAGAGGTGTGGAGATGAAACTCGTGGTGTGAAGACTCGACTCGAAATCACTAAAAAATGCACTTAAGATGATTAAGCAATCTTTTCCCTTCAATGAACTTCTAGCTAGGAAAGAGTTTGAGAATGCAAATGCTTGTGAACACAAATCTTTCTTAACAAACAAATTAACAGAAGAGCTTTTGTCTTTTCCAATGCACTCAAAACGAGACAACTAGTTATTTTCACAAAAATTTCCCTTTTCTTTCAAAACACTCAACCTCTACAAAAACAAACTTGTTTTTTAAAAGAGATTTTTTATTTTTTATAAAACACTCAAAACTATGGAAATGACTAATCTTGAGATCTATAAACTATAAAAACCTATTTGAAGTCAAAGCTTACAAGATGTCTTTTTCAAGGATGTTTTACTTAGCTACAAGCAAACTAAGGACTAATTTGTCCAGAATAAAAAATCAGTCAAAAACAACCAATTTTTGTTTTCTTTTCTAAAAATGAAATCCAAACTTTTAACACAAGCTTTTTCGAAGTTTCGTAAAGAGAAACACAAGGTGGATTCCTCAACAAAGGTAGATTTTGCAAATGGTCAGACTCATAAGAAGGCTAGTAAAAACCAAGGTGATCTGAGGTTTCTACAGCTTCTAAGCTCAGAGCTACTACAAGACAAAATGAAAACCAAACCCAACAATCAAAACTTCTAGGAATTTCACCTAAAACCCTAACACCAATGGAATTAACCTAATAAAAGCTTCTGACAAGTTATATGCAGGTCTGGGTAGGGGATAATAACATCTAAACAAAAACTAAGCTGACTAACAGAGAAAATCTTAGGTTTTCCAAAATTTTGACAGGGTCCGCAGGCCCACAGTTAACACAGGTGCGGTACCACTCTGTGCTAAAAGCAAAAGTGCGGATAGGTCCGCACTGTGTCCCGAGCTGAGGGTGCGGTCCTCTCCCAAAGTTATGAAAAACAAAAAGTAATCCTAGATCTACTAAATCTACCCAATTCCACACACAACAAGCCAAAAACAGAAACAAAAACACAGTTTCTCAGGTCAAAGTAAAAACAAGGAAAAAATCAAGTCCTCAGTTGAGTCGCCATTTTGTCACACGGAATGAGTCGATCTTGCAGACAAGATAGACCTTCCCAGAATCTAACGATATCTAGTGACAAGCAAGCCAATCAAAAACTATCTTTCTCTAAATATGCATTTATAAACAAAGGCAAACAAGTGTTTAGGCCTACCTTGGGTCCAATGCAAGTTTGTGGAAGCCTCGCTCCTTTGATCCAAATGAGCTCTCTTGTTGCGAATCTGCAAACACAAACAAGCAAACAAATTAAATAGCACCTGAAAAGCCAATATCATAAAGCATACTTAACATGATGATCAAGGAATTCATGAAACAAATGACATAAGACAATTTGTTGAGAAAAATGAGTCTGATTGTATTAATTCAAATCAAAGAAGAACTTTACAACCTGTGCCTTGATGTTGTACAAGCTCCTCCCAGGGTCCAACAAGAAGTCTCCTCTACTTTGACAAGTTTCACTCTCTTTCCAATGAAGCTAAAAGGTATGTGATCTCTCCTCTCAAGCTTAACTAGGAAGTCTCAATTCCACCAGCATTTACCCTAAACAATGTTCAGCTTCTAACCTCCCTAGCAACCAGCCCAATGCCTTAATTTATAGTGCAATGGAGGGAAGTTACTAGGTCCTCCTTCAAAGGGATAAAGCCCTCCTTCAAAGGGATAGCTCCTCTCATCAAGGGATTAGCTCCTTCTCTTTTGGGATGCATGAATCACCTAAAAGCGACCAATCCACGTCAAAATTCCTTCTAGAATAATCTAGAATTAACCCAAAGTGAGTTTTTTAGAATAAACTTGTGCCTTTTTGACTTTCACAGGGGTCTGCACCCACTCCCTTAGGAACAGAGCAGGCAGGTCCGCAGTTTTTGTGAACAGGGGTGCGGGACCGCAGGCAACAGTGAGAGAAAGTGCGGAACCAGAGCTTTGTTTATTTTCAATGTCTTTCTCTCATTTTCAAAGCTTGACTCGAAGAGCTGAGGTATGAGACTTGCTTAGGAGGACAGTACATTGAGTGATGATAGACCCATACTGACTGCAAATAATCATGGTGACGATATTTTTGTGTAACAGATTCCCTTTTCAATTTCTTAATATATACATCTAATGTTCACTTTCTATAATTGTATAAATATGTATGTGATTAGCTTAATGTTCCTTGATCTGTTAAGTAGTTAATGCTTGATATATGTTATCTATGCTCTCGTGTCTTGTATAGTACTTTGATCTTCCTTGCAGGTTTCTGGATGTGAAGATCGACTTAGGGGCGAGGCCTGGAGTGAAAGCTTCAAATCCATCTCTGAAGAATGAGCAATTAGCATCAAAACGAGGTAGGTTCCTCTTTCTTATTGCATTTGTCAAGCATAAGATAGGAAGGTGAGTATTAGATTGTTTAGTTTGTTACTAGACCCATTCATTGGGCTAGAGGGATCACCTCTATCCACAGAGAGGATTTTCCTTCACAACAATATGGCAACTCCACTGGGGAAGCTATAGCCTGTTAATCCTCCTTTCTCAACTGATCTCTTGATCAGTTTGACTGACCATCGTGTTCTTAGTTAGTTTGGGTGGGGTGCTTGCCTTCTCTTATTGACACTTTGAGGTGTCATAGGTCTCTCTTGTTTCTCATTTTCCGGGTGTTTCTTAGGTTTCTAAGGAGGCATTAATTGTTATAGAAGTTTATGTGGTCCCTAAGTTAGTCCCTGGCTCCCTATCCCAAGATCCCATGAGTGCCTCTGGTGAGAGGTTGATTGTCAACAAGGGTTTCCTCAGTGATTCGTCAATTGCTCCCGTGCATTTCCTCTCTATGTATCTGGTTATTCTCACCAGTAAAGGTGTTCTTAGGCTTCCCTTCTTCATCTTCAGGTTGGCTTTCCAATCCTTCGATAGATAGTCTTTCAACAGCATCTGCATATCCATCGAGGGCTAAGCCGATTAGCTGCGATATGGAGTTAACTAGGACGTCTTGATGCGTATGTTGAAGGTTGGAGGTGTGAGAGTTGGCTAGGGAGTTAGTGGTTGGGATACATCTTAGACCCCTGGTGAATTGGTGTGTGATAGGGCGCAGAGCCCTGAGCTGTTCATTAGTGACTTTGTACATGGGAAGTTCCTCTCCTCCAAGGGTGTCTTCAAGGAGGGGAATATGGGGTTCTTCCTAGAGTGGCTTCGTGAAGGGTGGCCCGAAAGGAGGATTATAGCGTACCTCAGGGGGCATGGGAGGCTGAGGTTTATTACTTCCTTGATGGGAAGTCCCTGTGTGGAGGGATTTTAATGCTTGCGATGGCCCTCATTCTAGCACCAAATCTGTTGATGGGCTAGAATTTTACACCAATAGTCAAGAGGATCTCTCCGGTGTAGGTTCCCAACTAGAGCCTGCACCGAGTTTGATGGAGATCCCTTCCAGTATGTAGGCCCGACTGCCATTCAGTTTTGTGGATCTAGCTTCGGACGGAGGTATGATATAAACTTAGCAGAATGTATGAGATTTAATAAACACAAGAGAATAATTGACAAATATCTTGTACCATATATATACCATGAATAGAGAAAAGGTAAAACACACAATCTTACATAAAGTTACTGTTAGTAGGACTTTTGATAAGACTTGTGCACACTAGATAAATAATGCTTAACGATTGTAAATCATTTCACAACAATCAACCATTTATCATCGCACATAATTGTGCAGTCAAAATAGATTATACTAATACCAAAAGAAACAGTTCATTGGAATGAGCGTAGAGTGAGTAAGACAAATACCATTCATATGTAGCAAAACCAGATTTGAAATACGAAACAACATGTGGAGAGACCACACATCAAATAGCTTTTGGGAACATTCGATCCATCAAGTGAGGAAAATACTCATGGCACAAGCACATAGATATTTGAAGAATTCAATAGTGAAGATGTACAATTAACTCTTGTATTGACTAGAACGATAACAATTCTCTCAAGAAATATGTATATGAATCTCCAAAAAGTCCTCAGCAAAAAGCCCCCTAAAAATGAGGCATGAGGTTACATTTATAGGATAAGAGTGACCTTTGGTCTACTCTTGACTCTTGGACTTCCTCATGACCCTTCACCTACCAAATGACTCTTGGCATTCTATGTGACTTTCACGTTCACATGGCATCATGTGCTACCATGGTACACAAAAAGAAAAATGAATACCATCCTAATTGGCTAACTATAGATGGCAAGTTCCAGAATGTTGAGTCCAAGTTTTTCTGTCAGGTAAGCATGCCATATGTTGTATTATGCCTCGATGGGAGAGATCTATGGCTGTCCTTCACCATGTCGGTGTAAGCATTCCAGTGCGTCCGGGAGAAGGGTATTCCATTTGGAATGTATATTATTATTCAAGGTACCCAACTTGGTGTAGAGCATCACTAGTTATACTATGTAGCACTTGATATTTTCTCTTGAGATCGGCATATCTCTCGTGTAGGTGGCTTGTCTATATGTCTCTACGAATGCCTGCACCTCATTGTTGATCTCATCTTGATTTTTTACCTGTCCAATCTCTACTATAGAGGGGGCCCCATGTAGTTGGATCACTGATTCCAGATTGTTGAACAATTGTCTGTAGGAGGCCAACACCCTCTCCGCATCTTTGGCCAATTTTTCTCTGGACTAAAATTTGATACGAAGCTGGACCCTGGTATTTTGCATAGCGATCCAATCTTTCCTGGTAACTACTGTCGGGGCTTCGGGGTACTTTTCATACCACTCATGTATTTTATCTAAAGTAGTCATGGCCTCTTTGAGCATGGAAACCCATTCTTTTGAGTGAGTTTGAATGGTCATTATGGGTGCTATAGTGTGGTGTAGTTTTTCCATTTCTTCATACACTACTTCCATAGTCTATCCTAGGATCTTTGTTTCTGATGTGACTACCACTTAGAATTCAGCTGAGCCTGTGTGTAATAAGCAAAGTGTCGTGTTTTCCTCCTCCATCCTTCTCTTCCCTTGTTCCGCAATAGTGGCACTTTTCTCAGATGCGTATAGCCTGTTTTGCAAATCTACAATTTGCTTACTCATCTGGGCTACATTGTGTTCTGTGGCATCCACGAATGTTGTTCTGCAAGAGGCGATCATTTGAAGACTTTTCGTGATATTTGGCACGATATCCGTTTCCATAGTCACTGAGAATGGGTCAGCTTGGTTCCTACTGCAAGATTTCTTCCTCTCCTATATAATTTTGAGGTTTAATTCATCAAATGTGATTTTAGTTAGATCTAGAACCTCTTCATCTTGATATTCTGAGATGCCTAGCTCTCAAAGGGGAAGATGTCCACCAGTGAGGGGAGTAACGGTAGGTACATCCAAAGGAGGAAGATCACTTTGCCTTGAGCCTGAGTCAACCACTTTGCTTGTATCTCCTTATTCATTTACCTCAGCTTACTTTTCCCTGTTTTTCCTAAGCTCCTCCTCCTGTTGCCTCTTTTCTCCTTCTACTAGTGCTCATTGCCTTTCTAGCTCTGCCTCCATGTTCTTCAGTTCTTGTTCTAATCTTTGTTTTTCCTCTTTTTTTTTCTTTGTAGCTTCTTCTGCTTGTCTCTGCTTTTCAGGTTCTTCTTGCTTTTTTCTCTCTATCTCATCTTGTGCTATCTTTTCTTCTTCCTGCTGCCTTTCCTCATCTTCTTGCCTTTTCTTCTCTATCTCATCCTGCGCTTTCTTTTCTTCTTCCTGCTGCATTTTTTCTTCCACTTGTTTTCTCCTTTTCTCATTCTGGCTCTAGTCGCCAGATTCCTGCGATTTTTTTCTCTCCAGTTCTCTTTGCCTCTTTAGCTCTCGTTTCTTTCTTGTCAAATTGGCATTTATTTGTATGAGTGTAACTTCTTCTTCCTCGATGTCACTTAGAGGGTCTTCAACCTCTTTTCCTTTTGGCTTCCCTGATTCCTCGGCTCCCTTTGCTGTTCTTTCTCTGAGGCTTACATCATCTTGGAAATCATCAAGGAGCGCATCTTCTATGGCCTGCTGCTCACTGGGGCTTATCTCCCATGTGGAGTTATACCAATTCTTAATCCCGTCCTCGAGATCCTTCCTAGTGTCGGCGTAAGACCAACTGAATTTCGCCTTCTTATAGTGGGCAGCTACAACTTTCTCAGGGTCATACGTTCAATAATTCAGGGTCACAAAATGGCTCCCATGTAGTTCTTCAGCTTTTGCTTCTACTTGTTTCAAGTTTTCTACTACATACACCCCAATAGTGAGAGTGAAAGGTGGCCAAGGTTTCTTCTTTCCTTTGTTCAAAACCTTCAAGAAACCCTGTGTCATCTTGTAACAAACCTCCTGTAGAAGTGTCCTATCTGTGACGAACTTGGGCAGAGTGTGAGGAGCTTTATGAGTATCGAACATCCTGATGATCATTCCTTCATCAATGGGGAACCGATGAGCTACTTTAACCACCATCCTCATGGCTCTCTATGACATGCAAGGTGGTTCTTCCTTGAACATCAGTTGGTATAATGGGATGATAAATGTTTCAGATATTACATCCAACATGCTTCTATAAGTTGTGTCCCAAAAGACTTTGTAGTGGTAGTGGACGGGTTGGGATACCGATGTGTCCCAATTACAGCTCCAGTGCTTGAAGTGGCACCTCGAACATACAGCATCAAGGAGGTATGAAGACATAGAAAATTCCAGAGGTTGCTCGAGGGGTGGGCTTTGGGCGGTGACTATGTTTGTCCTCAAGGATGATGAGAGGATGCTCGCCCAATTAAAAATAATTCCCCGAGTGGCGACAAAATACATGAGTGGAACCCACATGCCAAAAAAAACATCACAGTATGCCTTGCCATATAGCCGGCACATCATTGCAGTGATTAATTGATATGCTTTGTGTAGCCCCTCTGTCTTGTAAGCTTGGTCTGTCCTAACCCAGAATTTCGTAGGTTCTTGCCACCAATCCCTCAAGATGTCTTTTGTTGGGATGGTGAACCCGGTGAGCCACTTGGTGTTAAAAATCTGTTGCTTCTCTGGCAATTTGTAGTAGGCACTAATGCTTGTCAAATTAATGGTGGCTATGGGTGCTCCATCATGACCCCTAATCATCCAGTCATATGTGCTTGTACATTGCAAGATCCATTTGATGGTTTCAGTGCACGGGAATACTGGTGGATGAGCTACTACTTTATGTAATTTTGACCTCTTGACATTGATATATACTTGGAAGTCCTCCTGTGTTTCCAGGATATCCTTCTTAGTAAATTCCTCGTAGATTTCATACTAGGAGAGCCTGGTGGTTTTATTTATGTTGCAATCCATTTCTGTAAAGATAGGTGGTTGTTCATCTGGATCGGCTTCCCATGCCCTGCTTCTCGAGGTGCCTTGAGCTGCTTTAGTAGTCAAGTGACCCATCTCATCTTCAAAATAAGAAATGGATATGCACTCAAGCTCGACGTCACTTGGCATGTCAAAAATGCAATCCCATGATGAGAGAGAGGGAATGATAATAAATTAAAAAAAAAGGAGACTTAGCCAGTGAAAGGAAGGTCGCAGGGAAGGAAAGTCGCACGGTCTCAAATGTTAAGCATGCAACTGCATGACTGAGGTCAAAGGTCGGGGAGCGACTGCAAGGTCACGATGCACAAAATTTGGTCGCAGATCGCACAGTGGGTGGTGGTCGCAGGTCGCAAACGGTTAGGGGTCGCAGGGATGAGGAGCCACAAAGTCGTGAAGTCGCGAGGGGAAGGGTATCGCAGCTACATGGTGCGTGACTATGTTTCAGAAAGGCTCAGAGAAGGCCCTGAATGGCTTTGGGAGACCGGGGTCACTCCCAGAAGGATGGAGTTTCGGATTCTTGATAAAAAGAGGAGATCAGATGCAAGGCAAACTAAAAACTCTAAGTGTAGGCACGGGGAAAAGGACAGGGAAACCTATGAAGCATGAAAAATAGAGGAAATCTAAGTAAAAGGCTAAACCCTAGGGCAAGAGATAGGCCAGAGGTCAGGAGGGGCAGTTAGTGTCACTTGGAAGGAAATAATGATTACACGAGAGAGGGTCATTACTTACCAAATTCGGACACGTGCACGAATTTGGGTCGAAGGGGATTATGGATTCTAGTGCGACCAACAGATCCTTGACAAATGCGACTGGGTGCCCTCCTATTTATAAACTAATCGCACGTGTGGAGGTCGTGAGGGTCGGGAGTGTGACTATTGCAACTTTGCAACTCGCAGGTTGCGAAGTCGCATGAGTTGCGAGGTCGCGTTGGAGGATAAGAGTAGGCAGTGCTACCTTATGAACTTGCAAGTCGCAGGGTCACATAGTCACATAGCTGCACAAGTTACTGATAGTAGTTAAGGTGACTTTGCAACTTGGAAGGTCGCGAGGTCGCACGATAGATAAGAGGTTGGAGGTGCAACTATGTGACCTTGCGACCTGCGAGTCGCTGTGGTCGCAATGGTTGCCATGGTCACAATTATCGGTGATAGTTGAGTTCCGACTATACGATCAACCTACCAAGGCATGCCGCATGAACTAGTGACTTTGGCTTAGCTTAGTCAAAAACTTAGATTTCACTTCTGGTTTACCGACACTGGCGAACCTTCGGGCAAGACTTGGTGGGGTCGAAGCTTAGGCCTGATGTAGGGGTTCAAAAAATTTATTGGTTACCTGGATTTTTGGAGGTGTTGTTACAATAGCTACAACAAGTCCTTACGACAATCTTGGTATTCCTTTGGAGTTATCTCCATGTCCATCTTGGATTCCTCCTTGCCAACTATTTCCACCCATGGTTTTAGAAGGTGAGTTTCCAGCCTCTTCTCAAGGTCCTCTAGAAGTCTCAGCTACTCATACTCCTAGTGTTGATAATGATTCTGAATATGACTTTCCACCCGAAGGTTATCCATATGTGGCAAGTACTGTTTCACCTCCACCACCCCCTGAAAGTAGGGGGCCTATATTTCCACCTGGTTATACGTCATTAGCTCAATTGGTTTCAGGCACTCCAAGTGCATCTTCACTATATCACAATCCCAATTTTTCATCGAGCATCATGCCTACTTTAGGTCCGTTTGTTTCAAATGTAGCCTCCCAAATTCTTGTACCAGCTGTAATTTCACCAGTTCCTCTACAACTGACCATCACGGTTGGGGAAATAAATGTCCCTATAAGTTCCCAAGGTCCTCCATTAAGTGGACAATATGTGCCACCACCTATTCCACTCCCTGGGGGGATAACGCCACCTTCGCCTTATGTACCTCCTATTTCAGGTGGACCTTATGTGAATACACCTCAAACTCATGCTACCGGAGCTAGTCAAAATGTTGGTAGTGTAGCTTATCCTAGTGGACCTTTCATTCAACAAGGACCTTATGTATAGAAAGGGCCTTACCAAAAACCATTGCAGCAGTAAGGAAAACCCTTGCAGCAACAAAACCAACCTTTATATCAACAAGGTCAACCCTTGCAGCCACAAGGTCAACCCTTGCGGCAGTAGGGCTAGCAATTTTATCACCAGGGCCAACAGTTGCCCTTATGGTTCTCAACGGCCTATGGCAGGTCAGTATCAACCTTACCTTGGTCAAAACCCACATTTGTGGGGATAGAATCCACCTTTGTATGGTGAGGTTACCCCTCAATGGGGGAAATATCAAGCTCCTTATGGTCAAAATCCACCACTTTGGGGGAAAAACCCATACCAACAAGGATGGAATCTGCAAGTTGGGCCTTATCAAAGGCCTTCCATGCCTTTCAACCCACAATTTCCATTTCTAGCAACATTGGAACTGTTGGATGTGTTGAGGCTCACTAATGATCCAATACTTCATTCACCTTATTGGCCTTCGGTTCCCACTAATATTCCTAGCGATTTCCCAAAGTTCGAAGGAAAGTCTAGAGAAGACCCCCAGGCCCACATTATGACTTACCACTTATGGTGTTCATCCAATTCCTGGGTTGAAGACTCTGTTCATCTACGTATTTTTCAGTGAACCTTGATGGGTGTTTCCATGAAGTGGTACATCAAGTTACCTCAAGGTGCCTATCAAGATTTCAATTCTTTAGCCATGGCCTTCCTTACTCACTTCCAGTTACCAATTTGTTATGAAACTGGTACCCATCTTCTTACGTCTCTGAAACAAAATAATAATATGCACATCTCCGTTCACATCCATGAATGGAAACGTCGACATCACCTTATCAAGTTTTATATACCTGATGAGTTGATAACTAAATGGTTTACCAAATCATTCTTCAACAAAATTGTTGCGGACATAGAAATGGGAGGTTGTGTTGTTGAAGATCTAGCCATTTCCCGTGCCCAATATTTAGATTTGGTATATTCCCAATCTAGAACATCATATAATCTCTTACCTAATGATTTGAGGCCATCTATGGATCCAACATCTTCTAAATCTCCAAACATACCACATGTCGACGGTATTATTGGATCAGTGTCTCAAACTTCCCATAAATCTTCTTCGAAGAAAAAATCTGTTTCGAATACTGCATCTAATCCTCCTTCGAAACCCTCTTCAAATCCTGGTTAAACCTCTAAGGTTAATTCCATTTAGTCTACCATGACAAACAAAGCCTCAAAAGGTAAAAATAAGGGTAAAGGAAAAGAAAAATATGATACCCCAAAATAGGATCCTCCAAAGTCATCTATTGATGATGCCTCCAAATGTAAGCCTAAATATCCTTGCCTCATTTGTGAGGAAGATCATTATACCAAGGATTGTCCCTGCCATGCAGAAGTTGGTCTCTTGTTAAAAGGAACTCAAGGGACATCGGCTCTACTAAAGGAACCTTTACCATCACAACAGACCCAATTGGTAGAACAACCACATTCTTCTACCTCTTCAGGTTCTCCAGTTTAGATGAGTGGAATAGTGCCTATTTCTATTGCCACATGGTCAAAAGATTATCAAACTCCTCAAAAGTAGATGGTGGAGAAATAAGATACACCTTCTACTTCTACTCCACCCAATTCTGGTCCTCTTCATATTGAGAGACCTAGTAATGACTCTGTTATCTGGGCACCTTTCAAAGGTGTTCTTCAGAAATCATCTTACAATCTGAATGTGTGAGCTGCCCAACATTACATTGTTGTCAAAACTTGGCTCAAGCGCCTTCGATGATGTCTGCCTTGGAAGTTCTCCAAACTTGTCCAATGTAGAGAAAATAATTATTGTCCGCTATAGGAGGGATTGATACTACGGATTCAAATTTGATCACCTTTGACCTGGAAAATCATGTTCCTCATCTTCCCCATCAAATTGCATTTTTAATCCAAGTCATTATTAAAGGGAAGATGATTCATCAAACCATGATTGCTGAGGGTGCCTCCATGTGCATCATGTTTGTTTCATGTTGGAAATACATCCGCTCTCTGCCCTTCAACCAATCTACAAACACCTTAGAAGCCTTTGATGGCAGAGGATCTCATCCTTATGTTATTCTCATGAATTTTCCCATCACAGTGGAAAGGAAAACTATTGAATTGGAAGTAGAAGTCGTGGATACGAATTTAAATTATAACCTTCTTCTTCGACAAAGTTGGACTCATGTTATGTTTTTTGCAGTTTCTTCTTTGTTCTATGTGCTCCTTTTTCCTCATGAAGGGAAAATAGTTACCGTTGATCAATTGGCCTTTTTATCTTCCTATTCTTCGAATGAAAACACACCATATGTGGGAAATACTGACATTTCTTATGAGAACGTGGGGGCAGTTCATTTTAAAGATTCTTCTCTTATGGGAACATTTCCCCTCCCACCTCCTCATGTCACTTCTGTCAACATAATCTCTACTATTTACCATCCTTGGATCATTCCATCTCCCGATAAGGTTGATTCTTTTGGCGATGTTATGTCACTCAGCCCTGTAGAAAAATCTTACCAAGCTGTTGTTTTGGCTTCAGCAACTGCTTCTGAAAGTCATACTAATCTTAGTATGCACCTAGATGTGTATTCAAAATATCCTTGGCTTGGTTCTTTGGATTCTCCAGAGCCTTTGAACGAGACGTTTCCTACTGACGAGAGTATCACCGAATTTATGTCTCTTGAGGAAACGCCCTAGAATGATGCTCTTCATAATTCATCGTTTCTTCCCAGTCTTTGTGAGATTTCATCATGTCTAGATACATTTTTTTCCCATACACTTACCCATCCACTTCATACTCCCATCTTGGTGCATGAATTTTTGTCTGAAGGAAACATGGGAAACATCACTGCTACCTTGCCCATTTATATTCCAGTCCAACCTAAAATAGTCAAATCTTTCAACTAGAGGCATCCTTTTCTCGCCATGAGCTTAACATTTTCTTGCCTTCTTTTCTAAGATCTTCTCACTGAGTCTTTACCGTTCACCCATTATCGCAATGAGGTATTCATTGTATGAATCGTAACCCTCCCTCGCCCATGGGGCATGGAGGCATTTTCATTTATGCGTATTATTCCACTATTTGGCCAAGTTGATGCTTACATGTGATGCCAACAGTGAAACTTCGGTTTTATTCTCTATTGATCGATTACTCGAGTCCGAAAATGGGCTCCACCTAAAAAAAATTACATGATATCCATGTAAATACTTACATACATTAGTGTGTGTTTTCATTAGTGTGCAATGTGATTTTGGTGTGTTAGTTTTTTTTTGCAAACCTTTTCCTTTGCTTACCTTATCCTCTACTTGGTTTTCAGATGTCATCCAACCATTACGTTGTTTTGTTGATGGTGCTTGTCATAGTACACAGAATCTATCTTCTGCTGCATGGGAAATCTATGACCCTAATTGTGAGTTAGTGAATTTTGAAGGTATATTTTTAGGTTAGGCGACTAATAACATTGCCGAATATAGTGCAGCCATAGAACTTTTGTCAGAATCCATCGCTCTTGGAATTAGAGATTTAATCATAAAACTTGATTCACAAATCATTGTACTATAGCTTAATGGACAATATTTAGTTAGAAACCCTCAAATTTTGAGAATATAGTTGCGAGTTCATTTATTGGAACAAGAATTTGATTTTATTACTTAGCATCACATTCCAAGACACATGAACACATTAATAGATGCATTGGCTAAATATGTGTTAGATACATTTATGAAACTTGTAAATTATAGAACATCACACATCAAATATGGTAAATAGGAAAACATGCATATATATATAGCGAGTGTTAGCAAAAGAGTTTGCTACATCAAAATAACAAAATTTGTGTTCCGAGACACATGGATTTAGAAGCCTACATACTGCAAAAAGTAAACTAGGAGTTTGTTATTTGCCCACACGGTGCTCATGATAGCACGAGACAACCCTAACCACTCGGCCTAGTAGTCGATGCAGTCTGGCGGATACTCCTAATGTGTGCCTCTGATATCGTAATGGTTACTCATCGATCGAGTCATACTCTGTTATTCCCTTGGTTAAGCTTTCCAGGTTTCGCTCAACCTCAACGATGGGATCCACTCCTTCTACATATGGGGTAGCATCCTCGATTTGGTGTGCCACTCGTCTAGCTATTGGAGAAACCCCTGGAGGTCTCTTTGGTCCCATATCTTCACAACATTATAAGTCGAATCTTAGTACACATAAAAAAGAATGATATAAACTTCAAAAATAGTTATTTACCTGAATCAGTCCATTGTTCCCCTAGAGGAAGTGGAATATCTGGATCTCCTCGGAAATTCATCCTTACATACGCCCAATCATCAACCACGATTAGCTACTGATGCAACCATATGAAGAATTTTGGAGGGAATGACATCTGTTGACCACTCCCATGTCACGGCACCAACTCTCCCCATCTGAGAAAACGTGGATATCTAGGTTCTGGTGGATCCAACTCCAGCCACTGGTAACGAAATAATGGCACACGAAACCTAATTATTTCATATTTCCCCTCTTGCACTTGGTTAATTGGCGTTTCATGCATGTTAATAAACCTTCACACCAGTTGAATACCATGGGATTTAGGCATTTGATCGCGTACTAGAAGTGAGACTTTGACACCTCATGTAATGCTTGCGCCCCTACTATTCGGGCCATAGTGTGTATGATGGTTCACAATGGAATATTGGTGATGGTTGTTATGTTAATCTTCCCACTATTACCCTTTTTGGCTCTCAGACAATGTCTCGCAATGAACATACGTGCTCTCTCCTTGAGATCATGACCCAGATAACTGTACTCGTTGTCCCTTTCTGGACAACCTAGTAATGAAGTAGATGTCGGCGACCTCTATTTCAAGCTCTTTATCCCCAAACATAAATAGTTGGTGATCTACATCCACCAACTAATTAAATGTTGCAATAATTTGGGTTGTGCTCTGATCCTAAGGATCATGAAGAATTTGAGTAGTCCACATGCTCGAAGGGCATCAATACAGTCTTCATCCTGCATTTCTTGATGGTCTTCAACTTCATGACCCCTCTCTTTCCGTTCGATCACCATTTTGGACTGGTTTTTCTACAAAGCATCAACAAACCAACATTTTATGAGCATCCATGGGGAGAAAAATCAAGATTAACTATTTTTCATGGAGGATTTCATTTCATTTTTTACCTCGTCACCAATGCGTTTGTTTCAAAAAAAATTCACGCTGCCAATGCAAGTGCCTAACTGGCCTCACAGTGAGTAGCATGACCCCAATGCGTGAAACCCACGATGGTCACCCACGATGTACATTTTTTAAAAATATTCCTCACAACCTACCCTATGGATGAAAATGCTTAAAATGACTGCCAAAATGAAGAGGAAGGACAAATCTATTACCTATAACAACAAACTAGACAAATGGTGTCCCATATTGCTCGTTCTCCTTGCCTAAAATTCAGGTAAAATGAGGTAAAAATGATCCCACAAGTGAAAATTGGTAAAATGGTAAAAATGACTTACTTTTTTCCTTATTTATAGTTTTTAAATAATATTTTACCAAACTAAGGCCCATTGATTTTTTTATATTTTTCCTTGAAATCGGTAATGTGTGTTTCCTTGTGCAGCAACAGGTCATATTTTCTCGATGACGATGGTTTATTTTGACTGATTCAATGATTTTTATTTTATCAAATTTTCAGACTCATAAAAAAAAAATGAAAAAGAGACCCCCTAGAGTCATCTTTAAGCTCTTTTAAGACTCTGGAAAAATGAAAATATTTTCGAGTACTTGTCACTTAAAACTCATAAAAGTAAATGAAATGATGTCTACTCAATATAACTTTAACCCTTTACCGGACTGAGATAGAATACTGTACAAAAAAGGAACACCTTAGTCAAACATGGCTAGGAGGTTCTCTTCAATATTGTTTTCTACATTTTCAGGTTCAAGAGATGATGTATGAAAGGGAACCTCTCGATTTTTCTTTTCCACTTATTTTTCAAACTCTCTAAACATAAAAAATATGTTGAGTTTCACCTTCGTTGGACTCGTAAAACTTAAACAATGCAGGACTTGTCACCATGATGAGACCACGTTCCTCCTTCTAGGGCTTGTAAAACTTACTAGGAAGGATTCATCTAAAGGGTGAACTTATATGGAAAGCATGTGTTATCCCCTTCAACGTTGCGATAAAAAAAATATGGGGTACTTGCCAGAAATGGTGGGGAAAAAGGTGAAAGTGTCCATATTTTGTATCTTGTAAAGGAAGCATATCGCTCTTGAACATGACACTCATTTTTTATTTGTGTTGGGTTTGGGATATACTCGCTTCGTCACTTTCCTTCCTGGGTTTGGGAAATCCATTTTGCCTCTCATCCGATGATACTATTCTGTCATCATGACTACTAATCCTATGTTGAGTCCAATGCTGCCAAACTTTGGAGTCGTGTCGTTGATATGTTCAAGAGAATTCCTATCTACGGTTCTTTACCACTTGTACATTATTTGAATTTCTGCTACAGTACTGAATCATACTTATTTACTCTACTATATCCTTTGTTTTGTGTCGATGAAATGGATTCATTATGGCCCTCCTTCGAAAGATCACTTCCCGTCGACTTCAACTTATTATCCGAGAAGATGATCTAGAAACTCCCTTCCAGTACCTTAGAGCTTGCATGCCTCAATGGCAAGTTCTTCACACTTGATGATAGGTTTACATCATTAACCTTCGATCAGATGACTTCACGAGTGTTTGACTTTAGCTCAATTATCCACATTTGTGGATTTTTTTTATTATACCTTGAGAGCCATTTTCATTACTGGTGCTTTCTCTCATGCCTATTAACAATTTACATCATTGACTGGTAATCAGGTGGTTTTCTATCATGTTCGACTTCAACAAATCTATTCGCATGTTATAATTCGTACATTGATCGGGTTGAGACGGGGCACAAGACCCTAGATTTTATCTTATAGAATCCAGTTTGTGTGGAGTAATGAGTCATTCATGATTGTATACATGTCTTTGCTAGACGAGTTCTTGTGACCATACCATGGGTCTGTATTCATGGCCCTTTCTATTTGGATGGCTACGACCATACCGAGGATCTTTGCACATGATCCCTCCTATTCGGATGGTTACATCCATACCATGGATTCATGTATTATTAGATGCCTATTCATGTATTTTTAGGCATGATCATAAGATATTTTAGATATGTATATGTATATACTTGATTTGCAAGTATCCTGGCAGTGTTTTTCTCATCCTTGCACTAACTTGTAAAGCACCTCATCCATCACTCCATGTTATGCCTTCATGCTTTAGGGAGCATCTGTTACACAGTGTTTTTTCATGTCTCATATTCACTTTCTGTGCCATATCCCGAAGTGCCAAAACATTAGAATATCCATCATGATATACAGACCAAAACCTCCCTGAAGAATCAAAGGAAAGCTGCCCTAAAATCATTCTGGACAAAGTTGCCTTAAAACCTAATTTTTGGCATCAAAACATTCTACTCCACTTCCTACCTGTGTTGATGGCAGGTTTCTCAGATAGACACTGATGCTGCCAGTGCAGGTTTTAATAGGAAAACTCGCACTAAATGCCTTCTGGCAGGCTTTCCCAAACTGGAGAAGAAGCTTCGCTCACTAGAACCTTTGGGAACAATAAGCTAGATATTGCTTGTTGTTGTTATGGTCAAGCTCTCTCATTTGGTCCTCTTGATCTTATCATCATGGGCTTTTCCCTTGAGATGTGGACCTTCCTCCCTCTTTTGAGGATCCCTAACTCCCTCTCCCTTCCTATAAATTCACCCCCTTCCATTCCCAAATGGTTGGGAATTGATTGTTGCATCCCTATGCTGAGATTATACTTACATGGACTTGGAAATCCACCCAAAGGAAGGCCTCAACATGAAGGCATAGGTTGTATGCTTCCCTTTTCATTTTCTTAATATATACATCTAATGTTCACTTTGCATAATTGTATAAATATTTATGTGATTAGCTTAATGTTCCTTGATCTGTTAAGTAGTTAATGTTTGATATATGTTATATATTCTCTCGTGTCTTGTATAGTACTTTTATATTCCTTGCAGGTTTCTAGATGTGAATAATGACTTAGGAGTGAGGCCTGGAGCAAAATATTCAAATCCATCTATGAAGAACAAGCGATTAGCACCAGAATTAGGTGGTTCCTATTTCTTATTGCGTTTGTCAATCATAAGCTAGGAAAGTGGGTATTAGATTGTTTGGTTTGTTTCTAGACCCACTCATTGGGCTAAAGGGATCACCTCTATCCATAGAGGGGATTTTCCTTCATAACATGGTATCACCCTCATCAACCACAGTCTGATGAATTGTCTTCCCTTTAATAATGACTTGAATTAAAAAGGCAAGCTGATGTGGAAGACATGGAACATGATTTTCCAGGTCAAAGGTAATTATACTTGAACAAGTAGGGTCAATTCCTCATATAGCGAGTAGTAATGATTTCCACTGCGATGGACAACTCTGGAGAACTTCCAAGGTAGACATCGCTGAAGGAACTTGAGCTAAATCTTCAACAATATTGTAATGTTGGGTAGCTCATGCATTCGGATTGTAAGATGATTTCCGAAGGACACCCTTAGGAGGTCGTCAGATAATAGAGTCATTACTAGGTCTCTCAATATGAAGAGGACCAAAACTGGGTGGAGTAGAAGTGGAAGGTGTATCAGTAGCTTCTTTCTCCACAACTTGTTTGGGAGGAGTGAGATAGTCTTTTGACTGAGTGGAAACAGAAATATGTGTCATTCCACCCATATAAACCTGAGAAGCCGAATACGTAGAATATTATGGTTTTTCTACCAACTGGGTTTGTTGTGATGGAAAAGGTTCTTTTAGTATTTTTGGTGTCCCTTGAGTACCTTTTAAAAAATGGATGACTTCATCATGATGGGGAGAATCCTTGGTATAGTGAGCTTCCTCACAAATGAGGCAAGGCTATTTGGGCTTACATTTAGACGCATCATCAACAAATGATTTTAGAGGATCCTATTTTGGGGTATCATATTTGGCTTTTCCTTTACCCTTCTTTTTACCTTTTGAGGTTTTGTCTGCCGTGGTATACTAAACGCCATTAACCTTGGAGGTTTTACCAGGATTTCAAGAGGGATTCGAAGGAGGATTGGATGCAGTAGTTGAAATGGATTTCTACTTCGAAGAAGCTTTACTGGAAGTTTGATTCACTAATCCAATAATACCAACGAAAGGTGGTACCTTAGGAGGTTTGGAATATGAAGGATCTGTAGATGGTCTCGGAGCATCAGGAAAGAGATCATATAACATGCCAAATTGGGAATATACCAAATCTAAATATTGGGCATGAGAAATGGCTTGATCTTCAGGCACACAACCACCTATAGCTATGTCCTTGGAAACTTTATTAACAAATGATTTGGTAAACCATTCAGTTAATATCTCATTAGGTATATCAAACTTGATATGGTGACACCGATGTCTCCACTCATGGATATGATCAGAGATGTGGGTAGCAGTATTATGTTTCAAAGACGTAAGCAGGTGAGTACCAGTTTCATATCAAATTGGTAACTGGAAGTGAGTAAGGAAGGCCATTGCCAGAGATTTGAAGTCTTGATAGGCACCTAGAGGTAACTCAATGTACCATTTTGTGACATGTTATGAAACCAGCTCACAAAAAGATAGAAAAGATAGATCGACGACTTCAAAATCAGCCTCTTCGAGGGGGAAACCTCCTTTACATTACACAAATGAACAATTCTTCAATGATACAAATGACAAGACCTCATTTCTATATATATGTGTCTAAGGGGTCATAATATAATCAGAGCTGACACAACAATAATGATGTAAGGGCACAACAATAACAATAGTGGGCTTCTATGGGGCATATCAATAACAATGTGGGAACTACATGGGCACAATAACATAGTAAGGGGGTTGGACTAATAACAATAAGGGGTTACACTAGTAGTATAGGGACCTAACATGCCCCTCTCCTTCAAAAAGTGTTTTCCTCAACACTTGAGTAGTTTTGGATGCTTCTGTATAAAATTCTCGTCTTCTCATGTGGAATCTTCGGCAGGTAAGTTCTTCCACTTGATGAGATACTCTTAAATTGATCGATTTCATAGGTGTCAGGTTCTTGTTTCCGTGATTGTTTTAGGTTCCAATATGATTTTTCCTTCCTTTTCAAGTTCTCATAATATTGCTTGAACTGGGAGCTTCTCACATATAACCTTCTTTAAGCATGAAACATGGAAAACTGGGTGCACTCGGGAAGATGCAAGCATCTCCAATTTGTATGCCATAGTACCAATCTTTTGTAACACTTTGTATGGACCATAGTGCTTTGGCAATAATTTATCGTCTTTCTTAGCTTGCTTGAGGGACATTTGTTTGTATGGTTGTCAGTCATAGAAATATCCAACCACCTACATCAAAACTTATTTTGATGCGATGTTGATCTACATGTTGTTTCATTCTATTCTGCGCCAAAGTGAGGTTATCCTTTAAGAGTTTGAGAACTTGTTGTTGATGCTCGATGTGATCCTCCACTGCTTGAACCTTGGAATTTTCTTTTAAAGATGATGTGATGGATGATGGATGATATCCATAAAGTGCCATAAATGGGGCCATTTTTGCTGCAGTATGCAAGGAAGTGTTATACCACCATTCAGCCAAAGGAACCCACTTGACCCATTGTGTCTATTTATCGGATACAAAGCAATAAAGATATCCTTCCAAACATTTTTTCCCTATCACAGTTTTCCCATTAGATTTAGGATGATAAGATGAGCTATGAGCTAACTGAGTACCCAAATATTCCACCTCTTGTACTCCAAAGAAACAATTGGAGATTTTTGCATATAATTGTTTCCCTTCCAATAGTTTGAGCACCTTGTCAACATGTTGAACATGGTCCTTCCAAGACTTGATGTATATTAGTATATTATCAAAAAATACTAACACAAATTTTCTAAGGGTTTGAAAATGGAATTCATCAAACCTTGATATGTAGAAGGTGCATTGGTAAGGCAAAAATGCATGACCAAAAATTTGTAATGACCCTCATGAGTTCTAAATGTTATTTTTGGAATGTATTTAATATTTGTTCTAATTTGATGATATCCTGAATGAATATCCAACTTAGTGAAGTAAATTTCTCCATGTAATTCATCCAATAATTCATCAATAATAGGAATTGGAAATTTATCTTTAATAGTAAGCTTGTTGAGCTCCTTATAATCTGAACACATGTGCCATGATCCATCCTTCTTGTATACCAATACCATTGGAGCAGAAAAATAACTTTGTCTAGGTTGAATTATACCGACCTCTAGCATTTCTGCAACCATACATTCAATTTCATTCTTTTGGGCATATGGATATCTATAAGGCATGATGTTTTGGGGAACACTTCCTGGAATCAAATAAATAGCATGATTATGATCACGAATAGGTGGGAGGCCTTTGGGATTCTCAAATATCCTGGAATGATTTTCCAGAACTTTTTGGAGATCTGGATAAATAAATGATTTTGATGTAGGTACCTCTAGTGAACATAATTGTGAAATTTCACCTTGTTGTTCTTTATTTAGAATATTTGTCATCCTATTAGAGATGATTATCGTTCCTGGTTTCCCTGTGATACCCCTTAATTCGACCTCCTTTCCTTCTCAAAAAAAATTTAAGAAAAGTTCTTAAAAATTAAAAGCTACCATACCCAAAGATTGTAGCCATTGAACTCCTAATACAACATTTGCACCACCAATTGGAATGGAAATAATTAGAGTATTCAAGCTATATTCTCCCATGGATAGCTTGATATCATGGCACTTTCCAGAGTAATTTATGGTTCCTCCATTTGCAGCCATTACTTGACACTCTGGTGCTAGATATAGGAAGCAATTCAATTCCTTGACTATCTTAAAATGAATAAAATGATGGGTACTACCCGAATCAATACACTGTTACCTTTTTCTTCTTGATATGTCCTTCTATCTTGAGAGTTTGAGGAGTGGTAATTCCTATCAATGCATTACAAGATATGGTCGGATTCATTTCTTCCTTCTCTAGGATTGGTTCCTAGTGTATATCCTCTTCTTTTGAAATTTCTTGTTCCTTTGCTCTTCTTCCCCATCTATGTAAATTAATTTCTTCTTGGCACACTTGTGACCTTTAGTGTATTTTCTATCACAATTGTAACAAATCCCTTTTTTTCTTTTTTGTTCCAATTGTTGTGGTCTCAACCTTGTAGGTGGTGAAAGGGTAGGAGAAACAACACTTCCATATTTATAGTTATGAGTGGTAGGCTTCCTTGTTGCCATAATTTTGCTTTCAATTTTTCTTGCCAACTTGTATGCCTTCTCCAATGAATTAGGTTCCCAAAGGTGAACTTCATGTTGAATGTTATCATTTAAAGTCCCTATGAAGACATCAATCCTCTGCTTCTCTGGAATATCATTTAACCTTATATTCAATTTTTGGAAGTCCTCAATGTGCTATGCCATTGACCCCTTTTGTTTGAGATTTATCAATTGGATAAAGAAGGTGTTTCTTTGTGTATCCTCATAATGTGCTATCATTTCCTCCGTGAAAATTGGCTAGGTGACAAGTGGTTTATGAGAACAAAGCCCTTTATACCATAAAAATTGATTCGGTTCTAAATATAAAGATGTAATATGTACATTTTGTAACAGTTTCACATCATGTAGATCAAAATATTTATCCATCTGTAGTATCCATGTTATGGGATCCTTACCATTAAACTTCCTCATATCGACCTTTGGAATATGGTGGGTCTTTTCGTCATTAGGAGACCTTTCTTGTAGCAGATTTATCCCACCTTCCATGTCCTTCTTCAAATCTTCCATGTCTTTCTTCAAATTTTATTTCCTACCATTGATATTAGATTCCATGGCACATATAAAACTATTTATCTTAGCTTCGATCGCATTCTTCAAATCCTCCATCCAATTTTGCTTACTAGGTGTTTCTATTTTCTTGATTCGAGACATTCTTTTTCTTTCTTTTAGCATCTCAATATTGAATCTATTGTATCTCTAATATTTTAGATCTCCAAGGCCTAAAATTATGACCTGCAGTAGCCCTCTACAATCTCTTTCCAATGCCACCAGTCTAATTGAAATTGGATTCTCCAAGAAAGAGTTATGCCCAATCGCCCAAGATGAGATGATTATATACTTTTTTCAGTAGAGTGAACTTGTACAAAGTGCCACGTGTCACTGTTTTGACCTTTAGTCCTGAAAGAAATACATAGAAAATTACAATTTGTCCTCTTTCTGTAACTTCTTATGAAATTTCAATCTGATTCTTAGAGAGAAAGTTATGAGGATTTTATCACGGTCGCGTGTTTGGGATGTAATGTAGGAGCCTACAGAAACCCTAAATGTCTTGGACCGTATCTCTGAATATATAGAGAAACATGATATGAAGTTTGGGCCCAAGCTTCACCACTATGTCGTCTCAAATGGGTTTTAATTTTAGAGTCTGAACCTTCTTAGAAAAAAATTATGGTGAAACTTCCACGATGACCTATTTGAGATTAACTTCTAGAGCTTGAAAAAACCCTAAATTCCTCAGATCATATCTCTGACAATATAGCGAGATAAGATCTGAAATTTGGAGCCGAGCTTGAGAACGGTTTCATATCAAATGCGTTTTTTTTTTTTTTTATCTTTTTAAACTTCATAGAGAAAACGTTATAGCGAAAATTCCACGATGGTCCGTTTGGAGCAGCGAAACCTTAGAATTCAAAGCTCTGATACCAAATGTTATGAAACCAGCTCACAAAAAGATAGAAAAGATAGATCACCAACTTCAAAATAAGCCTCTTTTAGGGGGGAACCTCCTTTACATTACACAAATGAACAATTATTTTATGATGCAAATGACAAGACCTCCTTTCTATATATAGGAGTCTAAGGGGTCATAATATAATTAGAGCCGACATAAATATAATAATGTAAGGGCACAACAATAACAATAGTGGGCTTCTATGGGGCACAATAATAACAATGTGGGGACTACATGGGAAAAAAATATAATAAGGGGGTTGCACTAATAACAATAAGGGGTTACACTAGTATTATAGGGACCTAACACGACAACACCCCTCAGGGTTCGCTGGAAAATACATAGATGAATGGAGTCATCAACCCAAGAATTGGATCAACACCATAAATGGTAAGTCATAACGTGGGAATGGAGGTCTTCTCCAAACTTTCCTTTGAATTTCAGACAATCGCCAAGAATCTTAGTAGGAACCGGAGGCCAATACGGCGAATGGAGTATCGGGTCATTTGTGAGTCTTGACACATCTGGTAGTTCCAACGTTACTAGAAATGGAAATTGTGGATTGAAAGGCATGGTAGGCCTTTGATAAGGCCAAACTTATGGATTCTAACCTTTTTGGTACGGGTTCTAATCCCAAAGTGGTGGATTTTGACCATAAGGAGCTTGATATTTCCCCCACTAAGAGGTATTCTAACCATACAAAAGGGGGATTTTCCCAGGGTAAGGTTGATATTGACCCATCATAGGCAATTGAGAACCATATGGTGGATAAATAGCTTGCAAAGAGTACGGAGGATAAGGTTTTTGTTGCAACTCTTGACCCTGGTGATAAAATTGTTGACCCTACTGCTGCAGGGGTTGACCTTGCTACTATAAGGATTGACCTTGTTGGTACAAGGGTTGGTTTTACTACTGCAATGGTTTACCTTGCTACTGTAATGGTTTTTTATAAAGCCCTTATGGAATTTGTTGAGTTCCAGGTTGGTATTAATAGGTTCCAGTTTCAAATTGACCAGATGTCCCAAATGGGAATTTGAACCAGGCTGCATTTGGGGTCCTGCCTATTGAGTAAAAGCTCGATTTTGAGGTTGTTCTGATCCATATGGAGGGTACAGTTGTTGGTATATTATTTGGGTCGAAAGAGTCTACTGATACAAGATTTGGCCTCATCTAAATGGAACAGATGATCCACTAGGATAAGGTATACTGCCAACATTTTCACTAACCCTGGTAGTGTGAGTTTGAGATCCACTCACATAAGTTCCACCCGAAATAGGAGGTACATATGGAGGAGGTGGTTTTCCCCCCCATGAGGTGGGATAGGTGGTGGCACATATTGTCCACTTAATGAAGGACTTGAGGAACCTATTGGGACATTAATTGTCCCAACCATAACGATCGATTGTACATGAATTGAAGAAACTACATTCGGTACAGGAATTTGAGAGGCCACACTTGAAATAAACAGACCAGAAGTAGGCATGGTGCCTGATGACCAAATAGGATTGTGATAAAGTGAAGACGAACTTGCAGTACCTGAAACCAATTGAGCCAAAGAATTATAACTAGGTTGAAACAAAGGTTCATTAATTTCAGGTGGAGGTGGCACACTTCCCACATGCAAAAAGCCTTCAGGTGGAAAGTTATATTCAGAATCATTGCCAACACAAGTAGTGTGAATGTCAGAGACTTCTAGAGGAGGACCTCAAGGAGAGGTTGGAAACTCACTTTCTGATTCCATGGGTGGAAACAGTTGGCAAGGAGGAATCCAAGATGATGGTGGAGAAAGATCCAAAGGCACACCAGGATTATCGTATGGAATATATGGTCGTTGAGAATATATGACCAACGGATAAAAAAGCGGATTCGGAGGGAATAATAAAAACCTCTTGCATACTCTCAGTAGTTTCTAAATCATATTCCTGAGATGATGAATCTCAAGGTGGAGGACTAGAAGCAAGGGGTTGAATACTTGGGATAATTCCAAGTTCAAGAACTTGGGCTTTAAGCGAAAATCTCAGGATGGACTCCCTGTGATGATGCTTCAGTGTGAGATGATGAAGGGGATGTGTAAGGTGAACCCGTTGGTTCAACCATAATGACCTTTTCTCAAAAACAATAGGGTGTGGTTGATTTGAGCTCATAATTAAAGTTTACTAATAATTAGGCAATGTGAGGTCAAGGATAATTGCATAAGTAAGTCATGTTACCGTGGGCAGTTAAATTTTAGAACCTAAAACAAGAAATAAATAAAAAAGGGTGTACTAGGCAAGAGGGTTTACCAAGTATCCGTGAACCGCTATATACACCTTAGCTGAAACCAAGGACTTAACGTACGACAGTCAATCTCCATGAATTTTGTGTTCAGTGTATCATGTCTATAAGGCGGCTGACTCAGTTATCTGTGGCTAAAGGATATCAACCTATTGGGGTCTCCCAATATATGCACGATGGTACAGAGAGAACAAGTTCGTGTTAGCGCTATCTAATGCATAATCATTCAGTGAGATCGTTCCCATATACTTTCCATACTAGAGTGCCTCCAATATACCCAAGAGTACTGGAGAACCTCTGATATAATTTCGTACTAGAATGGGATTTCACCCCCGGGATACAATGCAGGCAATTAATGACAATTGCTAGGTTTATAGAGGTTGGAACACGTTTCTAGCGTAGACCTCTAAATGTTTATGTTAAGTTCCAAATGCTCCTTAGGTTAATTCAGTAAATTTTAATGTTTTTCTTAAATTATGTTTCAATTTTGGGCTCAGACGATGTCACCTGAATCTTAAAATGCAACTATATGAGAAAAGGAAACTTTTCACTTCGATGAATGTTATACTAGTAAGGGAAGAGAGTTCAATCAATCAATTCAACAAACAAGAGAATGCATCAAACAATATGCCTCCAATAACTTTTCTTTTCCAAATAAAATATTGAAAAGAAAAACTTAAACTTCACTTTCAGTATCCAACATGCCATCTGTTGCAAGAAAAAATTATTTTTACTTCACTAAAATGCACTTTATCTAAATGATGTTCCCTTTGATTTCATATGCTCTAATGAAATTAAGATTTAACTAAAGCAAAAAATGAATTTTTTATTCAAATTCTTCTCATGCAAATGATGCACCAATCAAAGCAACACCAAATCAAATTCAAATGCACTCTTTTCAATTTCTAAACCAAGAAATGTAATCTATCCTTGATGAATAACAAAGATGAATCTCAAATGCAAGATGACCTAATACATTTGAAAAGAAACTTTGCAAAAGACAAATCGAAACTGATGCAAACCAATGTTTTAAATGATTTTAACGGACAACCAGATCTAGCAAATCAAAAAATCACAAGCTCAGTGATACTTACAAGTGGCAAGTGGCATAAATGACCTATAAACCCTAAAATCAATCCAATTTCACTAAAACACTTGAAATCTCAAAAAGACAAAAACTTGCTAATGCGATCAAGTAATAAGACAAAACATCAATTACACAGGACAAAAAAGACCTCAGGGGTTAAGACACATAGGAGTTTGACAAAGAAAACCCTAAAATTTTGCTAATCTCTAAGATCGGCGCAGTTGTTATGACCAAACTGGTGTTGAACAGGGGATCAACGCGACTGTTTCAAAGGAAAGTGTGTTGGCAGTGCAACTATCAGAGAAAAAAATGCGTTGGGCGAGGAATAAGGAAAAAAATAAAAAAGATGTCCACAAACACTCTAGACTTAGCACTCTAAGGTAGAAATCAGTAATTGTGCAGACCTATATAGACTCAAACTAACTGAGAACTCGATAGTCGATCAAACTGATCAAGAGATCAGATGAGAAAAGAGGATGAAGAGGTTATAACTTCCCCAACGGAGCCATTTTGTTGTGAAGGTAAATCCCCTCTTCGGACAGAGGAAATACCTCTAGCCCAATGAGTGGGTCTAGCAAAAAACTAAACAAACTAACATACACTTTCCTAGCTTATGTTTAACAAATGCAGAGAGAGAGAGAGAGAGGCCTACCTCGCTCTGATGCTAATCAATCAATCCTTTGGAGATGACTTTGTTTCTTTCATTCCAAGCCTCACTCCTTACTTGTTCTTCACGTTCAAGTACCTGTAAGGAAGATCAAAGAGCTATTCAAGATACAAGAGCATATATGGCAGACATTAAACATAAACCACATAATAGATCAAGGAGTATTAAGCTAAAAGCATAAACATTTACACAATTATGGAAAGTGAACATTAGCTGTATATATTAATAAGCTAAAAAGGGAAGCATATAACCTATGCCTTGATGTTGGAGACCTCCTTTTGGTGGATGTCCAAGTCCAAGCAAAGACTCTTCAAGCACTCCTTCTCCAAGATAGAATGGGTAGCATGTAAGCATAATCTCAAGATAGGGATGCAACAACAAATGACCAACCATTTGGGGATGTAAGGGAGCTGATGTAGACATTCTCACTGTAGATCACCTGATAATGCAATATACTAAAGAAAAATGCTTGATCTACTTCTACAAACAAACTTGCGGAAGCTTAATCGATTTTGAGCAAGATCAAATAGAACACATATAATAGAGAATAAGAAATCAATCACACATGAACACAGAAGAATACTCTAGGGAAAGGCTTAGCTAAAAACCCCGATCTCTGTATTATCATACAAGTGGAAATATCTCAGGATTACACAAAGTTTTCGCTCACATGCTATTCAGCTCTCAGTACAATCCCTCATTGCTTCTCATAGATAGAATAGACAACACATATGCCTTCGTTCAGTTCTCAAAGCCTCCTATCTCCTTGCATAGTTTCTCCTGGGTCCTCCAGCTGCAACCTATGTGATTCTCACCTCACACACAACACTGACCTCTGAAATAACTACACAATCGTGAAGGAGATAATTCCTTCTGCATGGATGAGTTTCCTTTATAGGAAAATTCCTCCAACTCATAGTAAAATGTCCCTTCCTTTAATCTCAACTGGGTCTTTCTCTGAAATGACATGCATTGGTTATTTATGAGAGAATATTCAGTTATCTGGAGAACACTAGTTGCATGCATGCATGCATTAACTGACTGAATTCACAATTAGTTCCTCCAATTGTTTGGAACTAATTTAACTGGACTTAACTCAGTTAACTGAGCTAACTAATTACAACTCAAATGCGACTCATCCTTATCTCCTTAATTAAGGGATAACTTCCTCAATCAAAGGGATAACTGTTGCATGTCTTCACATAGACTTCATGTTTTATTTTATCCAACTAATTAACTCAAGATGAATTAATTAATTATTTTTCAAACAGTTGTTGAGACCAAATTCGAATTTTAATTCAGGGACTAATTAAAATTGGAATCTATCCCGAAACACTATTTATAGCAATGCTATTTTTAGCATTTCTCTTTTTTTCTATTTCCAACAGAGTTGGAGTATATCCTGAAATGTTATTTTTAGCATTTCTTATTGCTATTTTCAACACTCCCTCTCAACAAGAAAGGAATTCAACTCGAACCCGGTCCTGAACCTTTGGAATGTTCTGCATGCAACACTTCTCTCAAGTGTTGTTGCTCCAACAACTCCAGAAACAAAAAATATCCAACCTGAATCAGAATGATGCCTCTATCATCAAAGTCTCTGACTGTTATTGCCTCTATCGACTGAAAACTCTGCACCTATATGCCCTTCAGTATCTGACTTCTCTATCCTATTTCACTTTGATCTCTAACTGCATCAATCACACTGATTCCTCCTACTGCATCCGTGCCACTACTAGTCCAATCTCCCAACATTGCATCTGCACTACACCTCCTCTCATCATGTTGCATCGTGCTACCCACTGTTGCACTGCAACTCAGTTACTGAGAAGTAAGTAACTGATCTCCCAACTGACCTCCCTGTTGGGCTAGAAACACCCTCTAATTCTGAAGCTTCCTACGCCACTGATATATGCTCCCTCTTTGACCTTTGCATTGCTGCAACAACTCCCTGCATCTCACACCGTTGAACACCGCTCTGTGCCATCCTGCAATGGTGCAACACTCTTGTGCCTCTCGCATTGCTCCAGCCTACTAGCTTTGCACTGTCTTGGGACTCCTACATTGTAGCTCTCTCTACCACTCCATCTGCATCTGTCTCTACCCACTCAGCCAGTCCTGCTACTCTTCATCGGGGCTCCCGTAGCAAGGTCTAATCAAAGAGGTTGGGTACCTCAAGGATCCTACCCCTATTTCAGCCTTCTCGGGACAATCACATCACATTGTCCCACCTCACACCTGGCTCGAAATTTCCCCCTATTGGAGGTATCTACATGAGTGGATGCCTCCACTCGGTCTCCTCTCGGCTTCCCCAGTTGTGGCTAATCCACAACTTCCTAAAGCTGCTTCACCAATTGTGGCTCCTCCACAATTTTCTAAGACTTCTTCTAGTGCTGGATGTTGAGAGGTACTGTACCCTCCCTCTCAACCACCAAGTCTCCAACAGTTTCCTTGCTCCTCAAGGCTTTGCATGCATCTTGAACCTTAAGACCATACAGGTTCTTGACTCGTGAATCGGTCTGCTTCACCTATCTCGTGGTGATGTGTCTAAGGAAAACTTTTCTCTTATTGAAGACTACATCATAACCTTTGTCCTCCAACATCGCAATCAATACCAAGTTCTTCTTCACTCCTAGCACATACTTCACATCTATCAAGGTGATGCGAGCTCCATGCTCCCTCTAAAAAGCAACCATACCTTCACCTGAAACATGGTACTTTCCATCATCGCCCATATGTATGTGCATTTGGAGGTCCTTCTCCTCCAATGCACTGAATAAACTATTATTTCCGGTCATTTGGAATGAGGCTCCACTATCAAGAAACCAACCACAACCGATCATCGATGAAACCATGCATGTGATGAGGGTAAATCCAATTCGAACTGAGAGGCCAATGCCTCACCTTCAGATCCTTCCGAGGATCCGTTCTTGGATTTATTCAATGGATAATTAGTTGCATAATGGTCCACCTCATGACAATTAAAGCATCTCACTTTAGATTTTTCAATCTTCTTCCCTCCAAGAGAAGAACTCGATTTGGAATGAGAATCCTTCTCCTTCCCTTTCCTTGCCTTACTGGCTAAGGCTATATTTTCTTTATCCTCCTTGGATGAAGAACCATCTCTGGTGCTTCTCCTGATCTCCCCCTGCATCAGATCCGACCACAGTTGTTCCCACTCTTGCAGTTTCTCTCTTCCATTCACTGAGTCCTGGTATCTATGCCAGCCCTTAGGAAGACCGAGGAGAGAAAGACTCACCATGTCATCATCAACTGTTGTGATTCCTACACTTCCAAGCTCATCTCTTCAGGTGGTGAGCTTGTTTAGATATGTAGAGTTCGTGTCACCCTTTTCACACTTAATTTTCAAAAGCTTGTCTTTCAGCGCCAGCTTCCTCTAGTCACTATTGTTCTAATACAGATCCTTCAATGTCTTCAAAATTGAAAACGGAGTCTCCTTCCCATGGATACTCGAGACAATATGGTCTTGAACTCCCTCCAGAAGAATCCTCCTCGCTCTTGCCACACATTTCTTCCATTCTGCCAATTCTTGGGCATTAGCTGCTACTGGGTTGGGGACTTATTAACCAATGAAGTCCTTCAAACCGTTGTCTTCTAATACTGCTTCCATGTGATCCTTCTAGGCTATATAATTTGAGCTACCATCCAGGGCATACTCGAGTCTCAAACCATTGAACGCCATTGGTGAAATTTGAGATGTGATAAGAATTCGATTTCTATAATCAAGAACTTCAAACTTTGAACTTCACCCTTCTTTGTATATAGTTATCTTCTTTGATCACCTTTGCTCCGATACCATGTAGAAATTCTCACTGTAGATCACCAGATAATGCAATATACTAAAGCAAAATACTTTATCTACTTCTACAAACAAACTTTCGGAAGCTTAATCGATTTCGAGCAAGATCAAATATAACACATATAATGGAGAATAAGAAATCAATCACACATGAACACAGAAGAATACTCTAGGAAAAGCCTCAGCTAAAAATCTTGATCTCTGTATTATCATACAAGTGGAAATATCTCAGGATTACACAAAGCTTTAGCTCACAAGCTACTAAGCTCTCAGTACGATCCCTCACTGCTGCTCATAGACAAAATAGACAACACATATGCCTTCCTTCAGTCCTCCAAACCTCCTATTTCCTTGTGCAGTTTCTCCTGGGTCCTCTAGCTGTAAAATGTGCGATTCTCACCTCACACACAACACTGACCTCTGAAATAACTGCACAATCCTGAAGGAGATAATTCCTTCTGCATGGATGAGTTTCCCTTATAGGAAAATTCCTCCAACTGATAGTACAATGTCCCTTCCTTTAATCCCAATTGGGTCTTTCTCTGTGGTATATGTAGAGGATGTGCACTTGGCAAGAATGCCAATAAATCCTTTCCAAGCAGCAGTAGCGAACTGACATGCATTGGTTATTTATTGGAGAATATTCAGTTATCTGGAGAACACTAGTTGCATGCATGCATGCATTAACTGACTGAACTCGCAATTAGTTCCTCCAACTGCTTGGAACTAATTTAACTGGACTTAACTCAGTTAACTGAGCTAACTAATTACAATTCAAATACAACTCATCCTTATCTCCTTAATTAAGGGATAACTTCCTCAATCAAAGGGATAATTGTTGCATGTCTTCACATAGACTTCATGTTTGATTTTCTCCAACTAATTAACTCAAGATGAATTAATTAATTATTTTTCAAACAGCTGCTGAGACCAAATTTGAATTTGAATTCTCAATTTTAATTCAGGGACTAATTAAAATTAGAATCTATCCCGAAATGTTATTTATAGAAATTCTATTTATAGCAATGTTATTTTTAGCATTTCTATTTTTTGTTATTTCCAACAGAGTTGGAGTATATCCTGAAATGATATTTATAGAAATGTTATTTTTAGCATTTCTTGTTGCTATTTTCAATAGTTGATTTATAGGAAGGGAGAGGGAATTAGGGATCCACAAAAGAGGGAGGAAGATCCACATATCAAGGGAAAATCCCATTATGATAATATCAAGAGGTCCAAATAGGAGAGATCGACCATATCAAAAACAACCAATATCCAACTGTTGTTCTCGAAGGTTCTAGTGCACGAATCTTCTCCTCCAGTTTGGGAAAACCTGCCAGAAGAGGTTCAGCGCAGGTTTTCATATCAAAACTTGTGTTGTAATCACTAGGGTAGAATAGTGCTACCTTCCATCAGCACGGGCAGCCAGTGTAGCAAAACACACTGGCCCTAAAAGTTAGGTTTTTAGTTAACCTTCTTCAGAATTGACTCAGGGTATTTTTCCTTTGATTCTTCAAGGAGGTTTTGATCTATATATCATGACGGATATGTTACACAATTGTCAATGTTTTGGCACTTTGGGATATGGAACAAGAAGTGAACAGAAGGTGTGACAAAATATTGTGTAACAACATCTTTTCATTTACTTTAACGAGTTTGAAAAGACAAGTGCTTGACAATGTTTTCATGTTTCAGGATTCTAAAAAGAGTTGAAATAGGACTATAGGGGGTTCCCTTTTCATGAGTTTACAGAGCCTAAAAAGGTGATAAAAGTATGCTCCATAGTCAAAATTATCTGTTTCAATTTAAAAACACCAATTTTTATTTCAAACACTTGTTAACCTACTCAGAACATTACCAAAATATTAAAATATTTGATACATGGTACAATTACATCAAAATTAGGTCAAAATAATAAAATATAATTAAATAATCATAAAAAATGACCATAAATAGGAGAAAAGTAATTTTAATTTTACCATTTCACATTTTACCTTTTGGTGAGTGAGCTTTGAGTGCATTTTTCCCCCGATCTTCAGCAACTGATTATGGCCAATATGGCAGATCATTTTCGATGTCGTCATTTCCAGGTCGGAGATCTTACCTTTCTCTTTCTTTTCATGGTTCTTGTTTTTCATTTTATGTAAATTTTCTCAAGTGCACCCTAGCAATATTGAAAAGTGTGTTGGGCTAGTAAAAATATAATTGTGGAGAGCATTACAACGCACTTCCTCCATTTAGTAGGGTGCACTGAGCACATTTGAAAAAATTGTTTTGCTCTTTTCACTCAAATTCCTCTCAGAGTTTGTATGTGATTCATTGTAATGATTTTCCTTGTCATGTTTCAGGGATCCATTGGAACGAAATGGATTTAATTTTTCGAGAAAGAGAACATGAAAACTAAGACATGGATTCTTTCAATGATCTAGCAACCATCCAAACATTGATAAACTGTGGGATTATCAAGTTCTTTTGGCTTCCTGGGATGAGAGCACAGATGGAACTATTGGATTATCTTTCTAGAGCGTGGATATGCGGGCACAATCCTTCAGGCTTGGAGCACATATGCTCAGCATACAAGTGGAATATATTTATTTCTTGGCAGGTTTAACAAGGAGAGGTGCTCCTATCTCGCTATATGGTTCAAGAAGGGGTGGAGCTATTTTCAAGAACTATATTGTTGCACACTTTAGACCTCGATACTAGCCAACAAAAGATGGGAAAATAGAAATTAAGGATGTGGTATGTTTTCCTCTCTGGACAATCTTTTTCATCATTACTATATTGGTCAATAGCACTACCTTACATTTGGTTAACAGTTCCCAAATGCAATACACATTAGAGTGCATAGAGCTGACATTGTTCAACTAGAGCGAGGGTGTGTTAGCAAACATGAAGGAACAACTCACTAAGGAAAAATTTGGGCGATTAAAAAAATTTGGGTATGGTTCTATTTTGATCTCATTCGCTTTGGAGAGGATTCCATTACTCCGTCCACAACATATCTCACTCGAGCTTCCACATCCCAGATCTCCACAAATGAGGCGGTGGGTAGACCTTATGTCTAGACATGCAGGTCCATCTTCCATGAGTTTTTCACATGTCTTATTTTGATGGTTGTGTATATAGCTCAATAGGTTGAATACTATCCATATGTTTGGATGGACTACCATGGATATCCAAAGCTCATGCTACCTGAAGGGAATAAATGGAGTGCCACAGGTAAAATAAAATCATTTTGATTGTTTTTTGTTTTTTAGTTTTACAATGTTTTTGGTATTTTTTATGTATCCAAGACTAACTGTTGATTTTTACATGCAAACATTGGACAAGTTCAACCAATGGGTTCATCCTATCTTCAGCATGTTGGAGACCCACAATAGACACAAGTTGGAGTACAAGTTACTACAGGGGCACAAGATGTGTTGCAGGATCTCAATGTGGCTAAGACTCTTGCAGAGTTCGAGTGACATGTTGACGGATTTACCCAGGGGATACCATAGAATAGGTTCAATCATATCCCTATGAGACTGCAGCGCCATACTATTGGAGTTCCTAACTGCATTATCTAGTTGTTGTGAAAAGTAGCTCTTGCAGTTGTTTGTTACCATGATCACCATTAGGATTAGTCTACTAGGAGGCTATAGAGACATATTGTGACTACATGTATTTTTTGATATGATAGGTCGTGTGGCCATATGTTTCTCGAGCACATATTTTGTAAAAAAAAAAATTATATACATATATATACAACTATCTATCTATCAATGTTTCTTATGTGTTTTATCATCTTGTTCAATGTATGTGATGTGAATTTAATTCAATTTACATATGTCACAAATGTCTATTTAAAACATGATTTGCCAATGCATCTTTCAATTTGTTTAGAATTATAGGAATGTGTTGATATTGGATATAATCAAACTTTATTTCTAGAAGGTGAACCCTTAAAACATACAAATAATATTTGGACTTCTAACTAAATAGACATTAGTCAAGTGTATTACTACAAGTTGTGAATCAATTCTGACAATGATATGATAGATATCATGAGAAATAGAATCATAAAATAGATCAACCATTTCGCTATACTTAACGATGTTATTGGTAGAGTGACCAGTACAAATCCCTTGTAAACTCACAAACTCTCCACTTGGAGCATATATATCCCACACTGAGCAGGAAATGTTTTAAGTACTACAACTAGTGCCATCAGCATAACCAACATATTATTGAAGGGACACTGACATCTACAAACCAAATGTAAAGAAAAATTAACAGATATGGTAGGAAACTATGAAGGGAATACACTACAAACACACTCAACACACCTATAGACAGTATGCATTGAGTGAACTATGTAAAAATGACTTAAGCATAGTATTTTTTGAGGTACAACCCATTTATGGGTTCTGCCAATGGAACTCCATCGAAATCAATGAGCTCATAGGCCCCTTTAGCAAGAACATGTTTAAGAATGTACAGGCCTAGCCACATTGGCTTGAACTTTCGAAACCCTAAATTATGAGACTCTTAATCATAAAATAGGACAAGGTCACCTTCCAAGAAGGAACGAGGCTTAACATTCTTATCATATTGTGCCTTAATATGTTTTTTGTGTTGCATAAAGGATAATATGCCAATCTGATTTGTGGATCCCTATCATGCGTTGGAGCATCATTTTCAAGACTTTTTTTATTGCTTTGACTTTCCCATTCATTTGTGGATATTAGGGAGTTGAGATTTCATGGTAAAGTCCCAACCTGGCAGTGAGCTCGGACATCATGTGATTACAAAAATGCTTCCCATGGTTCGTAACTATAGCCTATCGTACACCAAACCTTGAAATGATGTGATTGAAGAGAAAGAGAGTAGTTGTTTCAACAATGTTATTATATGTAGGCATCGCCTCGACCCACTTGGTAAAATAGTCTATCACCACATTGATGTAGTCATGCCCTCCTGTTGAGTGAGGGTTACATGCCATAAAGCCAATGCCCCTTTTTTCGAAAGGTCCAATGACGATACTAGGGTGTAAAGGAGCTAGTGGAACATGGGTTATATGATCATATATCTGGTAGGCATGCCACTTTTGGACCATGAGGATACAATAGCCAAACATAGTAGGTCGAAAGTAGCCAACACACAAAATATTTTGTGCAGTATAATAACCAAGAATGTGTCCAACACATGCCCCATCATGTAATCCATTTAGAGCTTTCTTGACCTATTCATGAGTGAAGCACTGTGAAAAAATTGTATCGATACCACGAGAATAAAGTGTGTCTCCAATTATAATATAGTTTTTAACCTGATATCAGATACATCGCTAGTCAAAGCGAGAGGTATTAGGCTGAAAATTTAGGGTCTAGAGATATATGATGATGTCTCCATACCACAGGTCATATGAATCTACCAAGAACAATGACTTGTCTGGAATAGAATCGTCATATTTCATTTCAGTTTCAGGAGTGGAAAGGTCATAGATTAGTTCGTCAAAGACTACAGATTTATTGGATTTGGATTTGATGACCTTGAAATTGAAATCTAACTCCTAGATGATGACAATCTATTTGGAACAATTTCCCCCTAGCAATTGTCATGACATGATGTACGTCATGGGGTTGAAATCAAAATCAACCATAGTCTTGCAAAGCAGGATTAGTGGTGAAACCTTTGGATAGCTTAGACAACCGCCAAAGCTAACTTTTCAACATGAGTATATTTGATCTCAGTATTTTTAGTGTCAGTTTGCTATGCCTGTCACCAGTGATCAAATATGATTTTACCAAGTTTTGTTAGGAGTCTCAAGTAAAATTTTATCATGTCATTAGGTTTTCATAATAAAATTTGGCCATTGGCTAGTGTGTCTAGGTCTACTGTTGCTCCTTCAAGATTTCCATGTTCGGTCACTGCCATCACTCAGTTGGATGTTCCATCATTGAAAAAAACATCATCATTATTTCAGTCATTTCACCATGGTCTTCATTCAGCTATGTGTCTCCACTAGGTCATTAGGGTTAGACTCATCAAGGTTGTCATTCCATTCAATAAACCGGGAAATGAAGGAGTAGTGGTAGGGTTTGATAAAAAATTTATGTTTCTAAGTGTAATTCATTTTAGAATGATGTAATAATTTATGTTTCAAAGTTGCATGAAAAAGTTCCAATCTACATAATTTATATCAAAAATCAAAATGAAAATTATGGTGGGCCACCCTACCATTACAAAGTTGAGTTCTATGACCTATAAATAATATTTTTTCTCTCATTCCTCTCATTCATCACATTGTCAAGGAACCTCTCATCCATAATAACTAATTTCCTCACTCATCTCATTGCTAAAGAGATCTCATTCATCATCAACCACTTCCTCAACATTTTTATGGCCAAAGATATTCCAAAACATTAGTCTCAAGCTACCTCACTACTTTTCTATGGGAAGCCATCATTTTCATGTTCGCAAGCCTATAAAACCTATTCCTATACATTTTATCCTCCCTCACATTCAAACACACCCCTAAAACCCTCACAGCCCATCACTCTCAATCCTAAAACCTTTTATACCTAAAACCTAGCCCTACACTGCGTTTTTGGAAGCCTTCATAGCTAGGACTGTGTATAAATTCCCTAGATCTATTACCTCACTCTTTTCACTTCCCTCCACTTCCATAATTTCCTAACATCCCTCCCCATCTCATATATTTTTCCTACTCCCTAACCCCTTCATCCTATTCCCTTATTCCCTTCCCTTGTTTTTCCATCTAGGGTTTGCACTCACAAGTTTACTATGGAGAAGGAAAGGAGGCCTTACAACAAGGGTGGGAAAATTGAAAGGTATTAAATCCTCAATACACAATATTTGATGTCCTCACCACTCTCCAAGAAATGTTTTCAGCATGTAGGGTGTCTTGAGTTTTGTGAGCAAGTTGAAAAAAGTCAAATGTCATGCTAAGTTGACTAGTTTGTTTGCCACACATCTTAAGAAGGATCAAGTCACAATTATATGGGTGAAATTCACTATATCAACTGAAATCATAGCAGCAACCACAGGGATACCAAATATTGGTGAGAAATGGTTCAAAACTCAAGAGTTGGATGCCCAATTCTATCAACCCTACATCAAAGCTCATTGACAAAGAAATCAATGAAGACAAGGAATATTGGCTAAGCAGGGTCAATGATCATCTAGAGAAACTCCTTGAAAAGGACAAAAGAGATAAAAATATACATAAACTCATGGTTTCCCACTATCAAACAAGGAATCAGATTGCACAAATCAAAATTGAAAAATTGAGAACAATACTGAAAGAAGTCTAAGACAAGAAAAGGGAGAAGAAAAAGGGGTAAAAGAGTGAAATTGGTGGCTGAAACACCCTTGGATTTTTATCCTATCATCCATAGTAGCCAAGGAGAAAACTTTGAAAATTTTGGAGCAATTTGAAATTTTTCTTAAATTTTGCAAGAAATGACACACATAACCGCTGCGCAGAGGCGCGACCCTTTTTCCCTGGACATCCAAATAAAGTGTTTCTTACATGGATGAGTGCATAATCATGATTAAATTCCAAATATAAGCTTATTTTTGCATCAAATCTTCCTATTTCGATTAGAAACTCAGAAAACCTCACCTTTTTCATGCCTCTACCACTAAATCTGGATTGGCGCGACGCTTTTGAGTAAGGTTGGAAAAATCAAGTTTTAGAGGTCTTCCCATGGGTATTTTTTGGATATTGATGGCTCATTGTAAATTAGACACGTGGGCCACTTGACCCAACTTTCATAATGCAGAATGGAATCCTAAAATTCTTCCAAAATCAGCTCTCAACGGACGCGACCCTTTGTTGGCTGGTGCGACCCTTCTAGAGACACCTTGGGAGAATGAGTTTTTGGAGGCCTTCCCATGGGTCATTTTCAAAAATTAAATATTTTTTGGAAAATAGATAGACAATTATAGTTTACCATTCTTTCATATTTAAATTTTGACTTCAAGAAGGCACCTAAAAATGGCCTCAAACTTGGCGCTACACTTCTGCAATTTTCTAATATTTTAATTAAAATTTTCACTGTGTAATTTACCAAAGTTTCTAGTTTGACTTTTGTAAAACTCAAAAGGTGAAAGTGGATTAATGTAAACAGTAAAATGTAAATGTAAATGGGTTACTATATGGTTAAATAGGTGTCTTTACCTCTATTTAATGTATGGAGAGATTCACTCTTGGTTATTAGTTAAAAGAGGAGGCAGTTCATAACCTCCCTAGTTACTAGGTTTTAGTCAAAGATGCTTTAGGAACTGCTCCCCATCTCATGGATTTGACCCATGAGAGAGGGGAAAGGTTTTTTTGGTCTATATGTATAATTTTCTCATTCATTTTAAGGGTTGGACATCAGAGATCTAGAGTATTGTAGCTTGGACTTCATCTTTTGGATTAATCAAAGGAAACAGTTGCAGGCATATTATAGGAATTCTTGTGCAATAAGTTTTTGATACTTTTTTTCTCATGTTATGGTTATATATGATTGTTATATATATGCCATGTTTCTATATTTCATGTCTTAAGTGATTTTCCATAAGTTTAATGAACAAAATTATTTCTTTTGAAGCTCTGTTTTGTTTGGAGATATCATTTTGTGTGTTTTTCTTCAAGAATTGGTGAATTCATGACCCTCATGCTCACTGAGACCTCTCTACATTTTCAAACCCTACATTAATTTGACTTAAAATCTTAAACTGTCACTAACTTGTTGCTACCTTGCTCCTATTTTTGGTTGTGTTGTAATCCTTCTACCATCTCAAAAACCTAGCTACAGTAACACTTTCACTGATCCAGCGTCATCATCCCAATTGATTCTGAGATTTCAAGGAGAGAGCCCTCTCCATCTTGATAGGGCTAGCTATCAAGAAAAAGAGGTTTGAGGTAACCTCATTCAACCACCTTTCTTGGCATTGGGGAGTTGTTGGGGATAACAAGTATCATTCAAGTTCCAACTCAAATAATAAATGGGATGTTTGTCCCCTACGTCGTCCTCTTGGACCAATACCATAACAATGGTAGTAAATGCAGCGGTGAGGTACAAGAAGTAATCACATTAATAATCCAGGGGATACAACAATGATGCCTAAACCAGAACATATTTGAAAGAATCAAACACATTTTGGGCAATGTCATCCCAATGAAAGGAAACCCTTTTATTCAACAATCGAGTAAATCCTTTGGTCAGTTCAACATAGTTGGGTACAAATCTTCATAGAAATTTAGCCTTCCATTCGAGTCATTATAGCTGAACAAGAGAGGAAGGAGAAGGAAGATCTAGGATTGCTTGGAATTTCAGTGGATCTATAGGAATTCTTTTCTTCGACATAATGAAGTCAAGAAGTCAACCAAATTTCACATAAAACACACACTTGTGCGAATTGAGTCTAATGTTATAATGTTGACAATGTAAAAATATAGCCCTGAAATGCATGGGATGATCTGCACGATGTTTTGAGTGGGCAAGTAGGTCATACAAATATGGTTGTACAATTTGTTTAATTTCCATGAAGGCATAATTCATTGCCCTTTGAAAAGTCACCCTAGCATTTTTTAATCTAAAAGGGAGATTTTTATATGCAAATGTGCCCCATGGACAAATAAATGTCATTTTATGTTGGTCCGATGGGTGAATGTTGATCTGATTGTAGCCAAAAAATTCATCCATAAACAAAAATACTTCACGGCCAGCACAATCATCAACAATATGGTAAATAAATGGGGTAGGATAATTTCCTTAGTGCAAGCATAATTTATGTCTCGATAATCGACACACACACACATATTGTTCCTTATTTCTTCGTGACAGGAACAATGTTTGACACACAATCAATTAGAGTTATTGGGTGGATGAAACCATCACGGATAATATTTTCAACCTCAACCTTAATAATACCATCCTTCGTTAGATGGATCAGACATAGGCATTGTTGAATTGGATTAGCATTGGGATATGTTCTGATTTCATGTACAACAATAATTGGATATATACCTAGCATCTCTTCATATGACTAGGCGAAAACATCTTAAATTTCCTGGAAAAGGGATTTATAGATCTTGATCTCATCGGCAGAGAAAGATGCACCAATATGTACATTATCGACAATTCTGAGCTTGATCAAAATATCAAGAGGGATATTCTCTTCAATAATCAAAAACTTCTTCTCAGAATCAACATCTTGGACAGATACGTAATTCACATATATCTCAACAACATTGGGTGAATAGATATCACTAAGATTATCCTTGGAGGAATCTAGTGAGGAACGATGATGATTCTCATCCCACAGGGCATCATCTGGCATCATGACCTCCATGATGATATCATCAGTAGAGAATGTGTTGAAGAAAGGATTAGAAGACGTACCATAACATAAGGAATGATCATCCCAATTGACCGAAGAGAAAAAATCAGAGTGTGTCGAATAGGCCGAATAGATGGTTTCATATTCAAGCTCAACAGGACTCAGCGGCATGCGGTCATAAAAGGTATCAATATAATATGCATCGGGTACTATCCAAGGATCAGATGGAGTAGTACAAGAAGATATCATGTTAACATAAGCAACCAAGTTCACGTTGTTGGGAAGGGGATAAGGAAGAAGAGGAGGAAAGGAAAAGGTTCCCATAAAGGAAGAATCCTTAAGAAATCCCACCCCGACATGTTGATATGGATGTGGGGTTTCTCGCACCAGAGGGATTATTCCTGTAACTTGAAATTGTTAACAAAGAAGGCGAGCTAATCAATGGCCACTATGCCCCCCGGGTGAGGGAAATCTATCATTTTGAAATAATTCGAAACGACAACAACCATAGCGTAAACCCATGTATGACCCAGTAAAAGATTATAATCTAGCATTATGTCAATAACTTCAACTTCTACGAACACCTTCTTAAACCTAATTCAATTTGTAACGAACTCAAAATTCCATAAGGCTTGAAGCCTCTTCCATCAAAGGCCTTTAGAGTAGTCGGTGATTGATTTAGTTGAGGATAACCAATGGCCTTCTAGCAAGAGAGTGACATGATACACGTTGAAGCTCCTTCCTCCAAAATGGTCTGATGCATGGTTTTACTTCGAACAACAACCTGAATCATGAAAGATAATTGTGCTCGAATTTTGGGCGTATGAATCTCATGATTAAAGACTACAAGGTTATAATTTGAAGGATCAACGACTCCAATTGTGACAAGTCAATCCTTCTTCTAGGTGGGAAAATTTTGTAACACCTTGAGAGTTGACATAGATGAAGGAGCTTGAGCTAGATCCTCAATTGTGTTATAATTATGTGCAGATCTCGCATGAGGATTTAACGAGAATTTATGAATAACGCCCTTGGGAGGTTTAATTGTTAATTTGGTAGGAATCACATTTGGAGTAGGATCTGAATCATATGAGGTAGAACTAGCAGGTTGTTCAGTAGCTTGACTAGTCGAGGGATTTAAATTACCATAGTCCTTATTTCTCACTGCCACTATAGCATCCTTTTTCAGCTTGGTGGAGGAAAGCATCGTAACCGTGGAAGAGGAAGTAGGATCTCAAGCAACCATCTTAGTCTCCTGATTAGGAAAGGGATCTTTCAACACAATAGGAACAATGGATGATTTAAGGAATTGATTCACTTCCAACTGATGTGGATAGTCACAATTGAAATTCTCCTCATTACAGATTAAGAAAGGATAACGAGGTTTCCACTTTACTTTAAAAGACTTGTTATTTTGTTTTCCCTGCAGAGGATTATCTTTCTTAATTTTTCATTTTCCTTTCTTATTACTTCTTATTTTTTGATATTTTCCTTTTGTCGATTGGACGACATTGATCTAAAAAGTAGAAGCCGAAAAAGTGGTGGAAGAGGGGTTTTGGGCAACCACAACAAAGTTGAACCAAATGGTTTACTCACTGATTGTTGACTATCATAACCAATCACGCCATCAAAGACATGTGATTCTTTACCGAGAGGTTGTGAAATAGTATTTGAAGGTCGCGGAGCATTTGGTATTTTGTCATAGAGTGTCTTAGATTGGGTATAAATAAGATCAAGATATTGGGCATGAGAAATTACTTGCTCTTCAGTCACAACTCCATCTTTAGCGATGTATTTTGTTATGGATGGTAACAAAGACTTAATGAACCAGTCAACTCACAATTGGTTAGGAATGAAGGTTTTGACTAAATGATGGTGATGTTGCCACTCATGAATATGATCAGAAACATGAGTGGAATAATATTCTTTTAAGGAAGTCAAAATTTTGCTTTCGGTCTCATAGCGAATGGGCAACTGAAAATGAGTTAAGAACGTGGTTTATAAGGCACTGAAATTGTTGAGTGAAGCTCGTGGAAATTCAATATAACACTTTTCTTTCGTACCAGTAAGTTTCCACTGGAAAAGACATAATTGAATAGAATCATCATTTAAAGAATTTGAAAAACACCATAAATGATACGTCATGATATGCATAGATGGGTCTTCTCAAGGATTTCCATTGAAATTTGGGATATCACTGGGAAATTTTGTAGGAATAATCATCCACCAGGGAGAGTGACAAATGGGATCATTTGTAAGTCATGTTAGATCTGGAAATTCAAGGGTCGCCACAATTGGAAATTGTCGATTAAAGTTCGATGGATGGTATCCTGGGTAAGATCGGATGGCTTAAGCAACAAGTATTTACGCTCCTGGATAGGGAGGATTCTAGTAACCTGGAGAATCATAACCTTGCTACCCAGTTTCAAGATAACCTTTCTTTCCAGTTCGAGGATAACCTTGCAAAGGTTGAAATGCTTTGGTTTGCATTTGTTAACCTTGGTAAGGCATTTAAGTAATACCTTGACATGGTTTCCCTATGGGATTTTGCATCATCCCTACGTAAGGTGGGATAGGTTGTGCATGTGCCATGCCATATACAGGTTGAACCATTTGAATTTGAGGACTAGCCTGACCAAGTGGAGGAGGTTGTAAGGCACCTTGAAGAGGTTGGGGAAGTGGGACTTGGGAGGCCCTATATATCGGTGGAAGAGGTTGAGTTTGATGTGCAACCTACAAAGGCCGACCTACATGAATTTGAGCTTGAACAAGGTGAGACATAGGTTGAAAAATAGGAATATGAGATGCATGTGGAAGATGTTGAGAGGTTTTAACTTGATTCATAACCAATCCAAATTGTATGGGAAATATAGGTTGCTAAGGATTAGCATCCATTGTTAGATATTGAGGACTCGAATGAGGTTGAGAACTAGCTCATGGTATTTGATTAGGAGATGGTAAAATTCTGACAACAGGTTTCCCCCCTACTGAAAGAGGATGGGAATATGGAGGTAAACTCCCCCCAAGAGGAGGGTACCCAATATAAGGTGGCTTGGGTTGTTGTAGGTGTCCATACCCACTAACATAAGGACTAGATTACTACTCTGTGAAGGTTGAGATGGAGGAGGAAGATTAGATTGTGTAGCGTTTACCAAATAAATTCCATATGGAATTCTAGAAGAGGATGACATGGGAGAAATCCATGGATTGGATGTTGCACCAAAAAAGGTACCAGATAACGATTGGTAGCTAGGAGAGATAGATGGACCACCATATAAATGTGTCTCTTGTGATGTTGCAAACATAGAAGAAGATGAAACATTGGTTGTCTCAGTAATAATATCATATGTGGGCGATATGTGGGCTGAGAAACCATAGAAAACTTAGTTATGGTTAAATTTCCCAAAGAGGATTGTTGAGGGAAACTCAAGGGTGAGTTGAAAAGAGATGAATCAGATAAAGGAGCTTGTGATGGAGTATGAGGAGGAGGAAAAGGATGGGCCTGATAAAGATGAGTCCCTCTCAAATGGATAGGAAAGGAGGGTCGAGCCTCTTCTTGAGTAATCTCTTCAATACTCAATAGAACATGTGGAAGTTCTTCACCATTGGGACTGAGATGTACAGGTTTTGGTTGAGTCAAAGATAGAGGAAGAGAAGAGGAAGGTCCTGAAGTGACAGGTGTAGTTAACTGAGGTGCCTAAGGTTGTATAACCTTAGGTTGTATTGTTTATGATTTAGGATACTCAGGTTCAATAACCTTAGTTAATAAAATGTCATGTGCTTATGTTTAACTATGCCGGACTCACAGGCTAAGTGGGAAGTGATCTCTAGTTCATCACTCACCGGAAGAGACGATTCTAGTTGGTCAATTTTGGATGTAAGTCCAAAAGGAGTAGCTTCTGAGGTATTAGATTCGGTAGTTTGCATCCTTTTATTATTCTGATGACGTCCAAGAGTTAATTCAGGGGTAAGAGGAGGAAATATTTGCATCCTATGCAAATGACGGGGTTGAGGAGGTTGTTATTCCATGTTGTTTTAATAAATTTTAAAAATGAACAACAAAAAATAAATCAAAAGGGGATATCAGGAAAAATGGTTTACCAAGCAGCTATGAACTACAATATACCACCTTGGAGAACCAAGGATTTACATACAGGAAGGAAATCTCCCTGAATGTTGTGTTCGGTGTATCATAGTGTACAAGGCGTCTGACTTGGTTACCTAAGGTGAGGATAGAAACCTATTGTGGACTTCCAAAATATACCTAAAGGAAAGTGGAAGTTCAGTCTGTGTTAGTATTGTCTAACATATAACCATATGATAAGAGCATCCCCATATACTTTTCATGTGTGGAGCGCCATCCAATATACTTGGAGCTATGTGGATAACAGTCCTATACACTTACATATGTGGAATGATATATCACCCCTAGAATGTAATAGTGGAAAAAACCGACATCTCATATGTTTATAGACGTCAGAACTAATATATAGCCTAGACCTCTAGATGTTTTTGTTGATGTTCTAAATGCTCCTTAAGATTGATACAATAAATTTTAAAGTTTATACTGAATTAGGTTTTAGTTTTCAAGGCTCACCATTAATTTCAACTGAATATCCTAAATATACAATCTAGCATCATAAAATTAAATATTTTCTTTTCAATGAAAATATATGTAATAGAGCGAAGAAACAAAGAGTAATGCAGCATATAAAATGCAGCAAAACAAAAAATTTTAAGCAAATTTCCCTAATGCCATTGTTCCAATTTCCAATTTCATTCACAAAACCCTAAATGCAACGCAAAATGAAAAATGATGAGATTTTTCTTTTCAATCCTCTTAATCTTCAAATGTAATGAAAACTAAGATGCTTTCTAAATCACTAATGAGAGAAACCACACAAAATGATGACTCTAATATCAATTTATTCAAGCAACTAATGGTCAAGAAAAAGTTTTCCATTGACCTAAATGACAAGAACAAAGAAAAATCTGAACAAATTCCTATAAAAGGCTAATAAAACCTAAAGAAAACTAAGTGAAGGCTTTTCATAAACAAGGACACACTCGGAGACAGACATAAAATAATTTGGATCAAATAAAATCAGAGAGAATGGAAATAAAATAATTTTTTTGCATCTTACAAGGATTAGCACATGTGCAGAAAAGGCACCAGTGCTCTACAGCGCAGGTGCAGAGAAGGAGAGGGTGCATTGAAGTTCTCTCTCTCCATATCAGGGGGTGCGCTAAGGACAATTGGCACAAAATACGACACATGAAATCAAGTCAAACTCAAAGAAGGGATTTCTTAGGCTTAATCAAGTTCTGAATGAATCAACCAAGGTCAGTTTAAGAGGTGAAAAAGGTGTTAAGGCCAAGGAAACCACTAATGGAAGAAATTGATTCCCCAGTATGGTTGCCAAATTTTTATGCAGAATTTATGATTGCTGACAAAGGTTAATTCCCTATACCTAGTGGGTTGGTGTAGAACAACAGAGGACACAAAACATAGATTTTTCCTTAGAGAAGTTAGAGAATGGGAAAGAGGCCTACTTCGAATCTATAACTATATTTCCTTTCCTCCTCGCTTGTAAGCTCCAATTTTAGCTCCAAGTTCTATAAGTAGAACCTACACAAATTACTAAAACAAGAAAAGGATCCATAACAACCAAGTAGCATAATCTAACATCTTTGTTTAATGAATTAGCAAGGCATTGAAATACATGAGTGCAAACATAAACACAACAAATATAGGAAAACGAGATACTCTTTGTATTAATAGAAATAGGAGAGAGTTTACAACCATAAATAGTAGTTGATCTTGTAGATGCCTCCCCAAGTTGACTTGTCATTCCTTGTCACAAAGAACACCACAATGGCAACCCTAATGCATGAATATGATGACTCCTTTAGGTTTATGGAAGCAAAATAAGGGCACTATCAATCTCTAAAATCCAACCTTGATGCTATGGATGGCAATAAATTTATAGGATAAGAGTGGTAGTTTAGGATTTACCATTACGAGCTTGAGATCCACATATTATTTTGAGGATGAGCTCAAGGGATAAGGGGTGAAGTCTCCAAGATAGGATTAGTTAGGATTCAAGCTTCTTATCCGTGGTAAATAGTTAAAATAACCCAAGGAAGCTTCTAGAAGAGGAAGCTTCAAAATTCTTTTTAATTTTCCTGAATTTCTACAATTAGCGCACCTGCAGAAGGGAGCAACAAGTGTTGTTCATCGCAAGTGCAGAAGGGAGTAACTAGCACTAAACACATGTGGCTAAAGGGTTAGGGTGTGATGGGTCTAAAAACATTGATTTTGAGGAATTAATCCCAGAAACTCGTATTTTTTTGAAAGGTCATGCTTAGGGCTTTGTGAAGGGATGATGACAACATGTTCACAGATGTTGATTGATTTGGTTTATATGCCTATTGACCAGATGTGAAAAAATGGCCTACAAAAAGCTTCATCTCAACAGATGTCATTTAGAAATTGGGCCTATTGATTACACCACACCCACAACCATACACCATCGGGTGGCTCCACCAAGGACGAGATCTCTGCATCAGCTATCATTGTCACCTCCCCTAAAACATCAAACCCTTCACGACTGAGGTATTATGTGATGTTTCTCCTCTTGATTTCTGTGATTTGTTATTAGGCCAACCATATTTATGGAATTGGTGTGTTGTGTATGATTTCATGCCTCACACTTTTATTATTACTTTGGGAATTAAGTTATAGAGGATACTAGAGGTAGCCCCACCTACCCCCATCTCTTTCATATCTACTAAGCATTCCAGTAAGATAATCTCCCATACCAAGAAAAAAAATCTTTTTGATTTGCTTTCAAAGTAAGGGGAATATGGAGGCCACATCCATAGCCCATGAGAACGGTTCCACTACGTAGCATAAGCATGTGGATAAGGTCATGGAAGAATACAAGGACATCTTCTCCTCACCCACAAGGGTACCTTTGCACTATCATGTCAAGCATATGATTGATCTAAATCTCAGAGTGCCTCTACCCAATGGGCCAATATACCACCTCTCCATTTTATAAAATGAAGAAATCAAGCGGCAGATCCAGGAGTTGCTACAAAAAGGGCACATCTGACCAAGTTCCTCACCTTGTTGGATCTTGATTGCACTTGTACAAAAGAAGGATGGGACAGGGAGACTCTACATTGATTATCGGGAACTAAATAAAATCACTGTCATGAATAGGTATCTAATCCCATGGATTGATGACCTTCTTGACTAGCTCAAGGGGGCCAAGTAATTTAGCAAGATCAAATTAAAGTATGGTTATTTCCAGGTTCCAACAGAACCTACATATGTATGGAATACTACCTTCAAATCCAAGGAGTTCCTTTTTTAGTGGTTGATCATGCCTTTTGGGTTGGAAAATTCTTCCCCAACTTTTATCAGACTGATGGATGACATCTTGCGGCCCTTCACCAAATCGTTCATGGTTTTATATCTGAAGACATCCTCATCTTCTACAAGAGTTCAAAAGATGACTTGCAATATATTCAGCAGGTACTTCAAACACTATGGCAGCACTAACTATGTGTCAACTTCGAGAAACGCACATTTGGCATGAGTCAGGACCAATATCTGGGTTACATCATTAATGAGAAAGGTAGGGATGTAAATCTGGCTAAGATCCAATTCATTTGGGATTGGTTAGTCCTGACCACTCTAAAATAACTTTGTAACTTTTTGGGACTTGTCAATTTTTATCATAGGTTTGTGTTTGGATTCTCTCATTTCATTTGGCCTTTGAGTCAAGTTTCCAATGATAGAGTGAAAGAAAAGTTTTTCTGGTTTTATTCCCAATAGAAGGTGTTCATTGAGTTGAAGTAAAACCTTTTCTCTGCACTAGCACTCACATTACCAAACTTGCAACAATGATTTGAAATCTAGATAGATGCCTTTGACTATGTTATTAGTGTAGTTCTCACCCATCAAGGGCATTTGGTGGCCTATCACAGTGAAGCACTTTCTGATAGAATTAAGAAATACCCAACCTATGATAAAGATATATATTCCATCATGCAAGCTTGGTGACAATGGAAACATTACATTTTGGGGAAGGAGACAGTCATTGACACATATCATTGAGCCCTACAATTTATATGGACATCAGGGAAGTTGCAGAATGATTTCCATCAAAAGTGGTCCACATAGCTGCAACATTTCCATTTGAACATTAAATACAGTAAGGGAAGCACCATTAATCATGTTGCAGATTGCCTCAGTCGGCCCCCAATTGTAGAACTAACCACTTTTCTCAACTCTTATGGACACAAAACCTCTGGATGGTTGCAAATATTCAACAATGATCCAAAATTCTCTACCACATACCAGATACTAGTGGATGGCAAGCAAGTTCTAGACTTCCACCTCCATGTGTGGTATTATGCTACCCGGGACACCTTTTTGTTCCTTCAAGCAAGCATGCCAAGCTTATTTTGGAGGCACACTGCAGTCAGTTTAGAGGAGACTTTGGTGAGGAGAAAATTGTGGTAGTACTACATGTTAAGGGATAAAGTCCCCTAGGGCTTTGGGTCAGAACCCTGGCAAAGCAGGATTAATCTACAACAAGAAACAATCAAATAACTCAGGAAAAATTCTTAAATGAGCAAACTATGTGAGGATGTACATACCCGGGGGTCCTTCGTTCAGGTAGTTCCAGCCAGGGTTCAAACCCTATACAACTCCTCACAATCTTTGAACTACAAAACAACCAATTCAAAGATGCACAGTAGCATATAGATAAAGCATTATAGTGAAATCAACTTTATAACATATAAGTAGATGGTTAGTTATACATTGAAATAGTCATTCATACATAAGCCATAACAATAACATCAGATGCATGAACAAATTTGATATCAAGAACAAGATAGTGTTTCTTTTATTGCAGATAACTATAATCGAAACATAGAAAGAGTTCACCTGAGTCTTCCTCTTCTGACTCCAAGCGGAACCATCCTCCAGGTCCGTTCAGTCCTGGTCTTCAAAAGGCTCCTTCCATAACCAACACAAGGATATCTCCAACAAGTGAAAGGATATCAACTCTCAAGGAAAAAAGGGTTTCCTAAACTTGGGGAAGTGCTTGAAGCATGGGGATCTTCAAACTTGACCAGGAGATAATCTCAGCAGAGTACTTCTATATTTTCTCTCCTCCCTAAGGCCTTCCCATTGAAGTCTTTTTATACTTCTCCCAAAGTAGTTTTTTAGTTGGGAAACAGTTGGGAACAGTTGGGCCACAGGCACTAATAGGTAATCAACAGGTAAAACCTGTGATCTCCACCCATAATTAAGGAAATTTAATTTTTTTAAGTGTTTTAAGACATATACGTGGGTTGGGTATAGACTAACCCACGTGTACACGCATTTAATATAGGGAAAAGTCGTGTATAGGGAGTAAAACACTATTTTTTGAATATTTGGACCAAGTCTGGAAGGAGGGGTTGCCCTAGGCCATAAACCAAGCATCACAAATACATAAGGTGGTATTTGGAGCTATAACAGATGCCCCCTAATATATGAGGTCAGAAGGGGAACATGATGGCCAAAATGTATTAAGTATATGGAAAGGAAACCTGTCGAAAATCAGGAAGGACTTCACGAGATTTCAACCTGCCAAGCCAGCAAAAGAAGATCAGAAAGAAACAATCGTCTGAGGTGGGCATACTCATGCTCGGAGAAAGTAAAGCATGTCTGCATATCAAGTACAAGCAGGTCCACTGTGTATACAAGTATAAGGAACTGAAATTACATAATGGATCATCTAATCACGATCGAACAAGTACATGTCTGAATATCACATATAAGAAGATGATCAATGAAGCTGAAAGATGAAGCTAATCATTGATGTCAAAAACTAATCCCAGTAGTACCAAATGAACATGATGGAATAATATGGTACTACATCGCAACTCGGATGCCAGCATATAGGATGTCGTTGTGAAGGACTGCAACATATACTGTGGAATGGTGTCAACTAGCAGCAATAGGAGCAACTGACGAGTGAACCAAAGAATGCTAATGCAACCCGAGGTCTTCACCGACTGCTGTGGTAAATTTCTACATAATGGAAATAAATGATCTGAAGTCGACCATGTGAGAAATTTTTTGATCATCGGTCATTGATGTATACCGTTAACAAATGCGAGACTACTCACCGATAATGATAATGAGAGTCAAGGTACCTAGTACAATCTAACAAGTGTGAATAGATAAGATGAAGTCGAACACCTGTAAGAATCTATCAATCAGGAGAAAATGATGGTTTCCCACTTTTGATAGTGAAGAATCTGCCACTGATGACTGCAAACCCCAAGGTACTGCCAAATGGATTCTAGACCTCTGCCCCAGAGTAATGAGTAGTAGTCGATAGGGAAATATCCAATAGAAGGAAGGCATTAAGGCATCCTTCATCAATCAAGCACGAGTGTAACCCATAGGCCAATAATGTGGAAGGAATCAGACAAAAAATATGTAGTAACCTGACCGAAGCACATTTCCAGCGTACACAAGATGTAGCTAGTGCACGATAGAAACCCTATGAACCAACCAATAATGAAATCTGACACAGAGGCGAGGAATCCACCAATAGGATCAAATGGGAACCAAGGCACTGCATGAATCCCAATGTGTGATAATGTAAGCTGATGTCGAACACAAGGGAAACCACTCAGTCAAAGACCCATGATACTGATCGATACTGAGCAGAAGGTGACCTATCAATAATGAAAATAGGGCCAGGGTGCGGCTCTAGGCCTGTCCTTAGAGCAAGATGTCGTCGTCGATAAGGACAAGACCCACCAGAAAGAAGTCAATGGAGACCTTCTCAAACCAGCACGAGTAAAGGACCAATATAACTGATGTGATGATAGACAAGACACTGACAACCAAGGATGGCCGACTAAAAAATTGGTCAAGAGACACCGCATAGAGGCCAACTCAGGGTTACTTCCCTTGAACAAAAGCACGACTCAATGATGACCATGTGGTAGCATATGATGACTCTGTATAAGTTCATCATACAGGAGGCACGAACGAACTCTCCATATGATTGGAAGAGATAACCAATCATAGGAGAACTGACTCTATAACAAGGTTAAGGCATACCTAAGTCAAGCTAAATCCCACCCAAATGGAGGAGATGATTTGTTCAAGTGCTTTGTTCAAGGCCAACACGACTGATTCTAGTTGCCAACAATAAAAGGAAATGTTGTCCCATTCCCGCTCTTTTTTGGAATATGTAATTTTTTTTGTCTTTTTCTTTAAGCTGGAAAAAGAATAAAAGAATGCTATAGTATAGTGGAAAGAATGAGTGTCAGTGAAACAAATGATCTAGTTCCTAGGATGGGAACATTCCTATGCTCAATGCAAGGAGGTGAAACTAGTCAAGGGCACTCAAAGGGATGTTCCTTCCACAAGTCTGAAAGTGTGTCAGGTTGCAGAAGCTAAGTGATTGCAAGTTTGATTTTGCAGACATCATGGTAAAAAAATTGGCTTAAACATGAGTCCAAGTGAAGTCGGCTCAAGGCCAAAAGGTGCAAATAGTCAAAATGCAATGTAGTAGTACAACTTAACACAAATGAGCCTCTAGGGTATAAGGCCAGAACGAAGCGAAGAAGCAAAGAGGAATGAATCTTCAACACACAAGTCATGGCGGGACTATAGAGGACTCCCGAGCCTACTCAATGAAGCAGCATGGGCAACTAATGTTAGTGAGGTACTGACTACGATGCCCATGAAAAGGATGGCTCTACCATCGTGTCATGATTTAAAAAATCGGCGAGTGAAGATGGTTTACGAACCATAACACGATGGGATCGACCCTATGGCAAGCATATCAAAAAATGGAGGCTAGTATGAAAAATGCAATGGAACAAAGGCTTCCCTAACCTATATTCTAGTGAGTAAACGATACCTGCCATGACGGGTCAGCAGTCATGGAACCGACTTGAAATTTTTGAAAAAGTGTCCAAAATATCTTGAAAAACAACCCATTCTCGACAATCCAAGCTCCCAAGTTAAAATATACACGAGACGAAACAAAATCAAGTTTTGAAAAAATTTGACATTTTCAAAGATTATAAAATGGTTTTTTGACTTACCATGTTTACCATTTGTGCTGAGAGAAAAAGCTGTGGAGAAAAAGAAGCAAACTTGCCCCTCGAAGAATTCAACTGTTCAAATCAGCTCAAAATCATCAAGAAACCCCCAAATCTAGCTTGCATCAATTTGTGATTGTTTTTAGAAATTTTAATTAAGGTTTTACCATTCGAAATTATGTTAAAAATTCCAACGCGGCATATACGCGGGTTGGTTATGAGAAACCCACATATATGCAGGCCCTACATGTGATTGTGTATGAAATGGACCCGCGTATACGCAGTTTGAAATTAAAACATAAAAATCTAATGATTAAACTTGATTTTCTTTCATGATGACAATCACCTGGAGGGAAAGGGAGCATGCTACTATTGATGATGAGGTTATGAATGATCAACAGGCTGTGGATGCATTGAGAGGATGCGGTTTATTAAAATTCTTCAAAATGCCAAATATGAAGGCAAACTCCTACTTGCTTGAAATGTTAATCCACTATTGGAGTATCGAAGATGATGCGTTCATTATTAATTAAATTCCTTTAAGGATAGAGATAGAAGATATTTACTTTATCACTGGGCTCTCCCAGAGAGGAGAAGTGGTGCATTCGGTTGGACGATCATGAGGTAGTCCTTTAGTGGAAGACTACTTGCATATATATTGTCTGGGGCATCTGGAGAAGATTGGAAGCAAAATTTCAATCAAACATGTAGAGAGTTTGTCCTTGAGGATCATACTATTCACCATAGCCAGGGTAAACAATTCAGCCTCATTGCACCAAGCATCACGACTATCCATGAGCTTGGTCGTAGATTGTCTCACTATTGTGTTTGATTGGTGTACACCTCTTCTGACCAATATGAAGAGTTAGCTATCCTCCATTCAGAAAGGACAAACCAAGAACTTCGGATATGGGACCATTTTGTGCTCCTTCTTCTTCGAGAAGGTTCCAGGGTTACGTCCCAGAGTATCAGTTCCTATCAGTAGCCCCCGAGATCCTCGAATGGGTAGGTGGGCTGACCTAATGAAACACCTTGGAGGCGGAGACATACCGAGGACTGCTTTTGACGATGATTTCTTCTCCTAGTGGGAGCAGAAAATCATCGTTGTGGATGACTATCCCTATGTTGGCATGGATTTCAGGGGAGATCTGGATCTGGTGCTGCCACCAGATGCAACATGGGGAGAGATAGGTAACCATTTTTTAAAGTTTTTTCAATTCTTATGATTTTTATGATTTTCAAATATGAAAATGAACTTAAAGGTATTTTTTATGGGATTAAATGACTGATATAATGATCATGTTCCAGATGTGGGTCTGGTACGACCAGACAGATTTCCGCGGCACACGCGTCGCGAAAGAGGTGCCAAAGAGGCGGCTGTGGAGACTGAGAGAGTCTTATACACGGTCCAGTGAAAATTGGTGAGGTTGAACCACCGGGTACCGAGGATATGCAGCGCCACGTGGTAGGAGTGCCATGCAACTGGGTTCGCCTTTTTCGGTGCATGGCCAAAGCAGTGGTCACTTACTTATCCGCTCATCCTGAGCCAGATCATTAGATGTATTGGACATGATTATGGGCATTTTAGTCTCGATTTTGTATATTATTTTTGACACACTTTATGTACACACGGGCGATTTTATGATATATATATATATATATATAGATATTCAGTTCCGACTTTTTTATGCTTGATTTTATCTTGATGAATGAATGATATGCCAATCTAAAGCTTGATTAGCGATAGAATCTGCTAATGAATTATCAGATCGTGGAATGTGAAAATAAGTAATATAAACAAATGATCTTTGCAACACCCTCACTCTCAAATATTGGCGATATAAACAAGGATCCCGAACCCGATAAATGTTATTCAATTGTGACACTACCAGTTGTGAATCAAGATAGACTACCAACGAATCGATTCCATAAGAAATAGCTTCGAATAGTAAATTAATGACGGCAGTATACTCGGCCATATTATTTGACGCAGGACCAATACATACTCCCCTTGATACCATCAACTGACCAGTTGGATAATAAATCACCCAAGCTGCGGAAGCGAGGTTCCGAGTGTGCCGACTAGCACCATCGGCGAATCTGAAATAGACCAAGTCATCCATCAACACCTACCAAAGTAGATCAAAAAGTGTCGATATCATGAAAACTCCCAATAATATATGTACAAAAATATAAAATATACAAATAAGCCATTGCTCGGCCGTAACCTAGGCAAAGTACTTCTTGAGGTAGAGCCCATTTCGGGGCTTTGCCAACTTGTTCCCTTCAAAATTGACTAATTCATAAGCCCCTTTTTCCAAAACTCATTTCACTATAAAGGGACCATACCACATAGAATTGAATTTTCCTGCCCCCAAGGCGTCTTTTTCTTGGTCATAGACCAAAACAAGGTCGCCTTCAGAAAAGACTCGACGACGGACAGCTCTATCGTACTAAGTTTTAACCCTTTTCTTATGAGCCTCATTGATTGTGGCGGCATCCCGACGCTGCTCATTGAGATGTTCCAAATGAAGGAGGCGCTCTTCGAGACTAGAGGTCTCTAGAAGGAGCTCAACAGCTAGCTTAAGAGACAGAATTTCAAATTCAACAGGAAAGATGATTCCAGCCTATAAACTAACTGAAAAGGTGTAAAACCAATGTAAGTATTTACCGAAGTTCAGTATGCCCAAAGAGGCGGATACAACATGAGATGCCAATTGGAGCGATTTTTGTCAATTGTCCTTTGTAGGATTGTCTTGAGGGACTTATTCATGGCTTCTACTTGGCCATTGGCTTGACGATAATACAAAGATGAATGCTCCTGCTGGAAGCCCAATTTAAGAGCCAATTCAGACATCAGTTGGTTCTGGAAATGACTGCCATGGTCAGTGACAATCTCTCTTGAGATACCGAACCATGAAATAATCTGATTGAAATGGAAGAATGCCGTTGTTTCACTATCGTTTTTATAAGTGGGCATGGCCTCAGCCCACTTCGTAAAGTAGTCTACGACCAAATAATGTACTTTTGATTCGCTGTTGAAGGCGGATTACAAGTAGTAAAGTCAATCCCCCACTTTGTAAAAGGACTGACAGTGATAACAGGGAAAAGAGGAGCTGGATGTGCACGTATCTTCCGAGTATAGACTTGACAATGGTGGCAACATTTGACCACTTCAATACAATCTTTGAAAAGCGAAAGCCAAAAGTAGCTAGCACGCAAGATTTTCTGGGCTGTAGCAAGCCCTGAAAGATGACCACCACAAGCTCCACTGTGGCAATGATTAAGCACAGACTCTACTTCCTCTAAGGTTAAACAATGTAGAAATTTTGAATAATATGACACATATTCACAGAGATTATCCTGATCATACAATTATAAGTGGAACATGTATAATACATAATCTCCTCTACGTTGATCATCAATTAACAGAAGCAGAAACATTCACAGGCGCACATAGAAGCATCAATCAAACTCATAAACACAGTATGTATCCCGGGGAAAGCATCTCGCTAAAAACCCCACACTATCTGTATATTATATTGATTGAATCATGTAACAATACAAAGCATAATACTTCTCACAAGTATCTCCACCTGTTACACACAATACAGCTCAGATTTGATCTCCAAATCTCCCCCGCTGCTTGCCTGCCTCCACTGCTCAATACCTGCTCAAGAACTGATGAGAATGGCTTCCCAAACTCGTTTTTCACCTGCAAAATAGTCACTCACTCTTTGTGGACGTGAGAAAAGGCTAAAATGTGGGCCAAATACGTGAGAAAACTCATTGGCATACTCAATCCTTTGATTGTGCATGATCTGATGCACAACTATAGTCACAACTGATAGCAATCTGATTCTCTACCACTTGTCCCTGTTGAACTGAACATGCACTGACATGCAACTGAGTTAACTGATGTATTCTTTAGTTGTATTATGAGTTAATAATTAGTTTAACAACTCATCATTAGTCTATCTGCAGTTAGACTAACTACAACTAGTTTAACTAAGTCAAACTGAACACAACTCCATCAACTGTACCTCCAGTCCACTAAACTCAACTCACTTGAGTTCTAACTGAAGTCATGCATGCAACAACTCAACTGACTCATAAGAAAAGCGTATTTCCTTCTGACAGCTGCATGTGCCACTTCTGTAGCTCAAACTGAAGTGCTCCAAGAGAATAAGATCAAGTTTATAGTCCAAATATTATTGTGAGATAATAATATTTGACTTTTCTATTTTTGACAGCCAGTCTAAAAATAGACTTTGATCACTCACACTGTGATCACTCACACTTTCATCAAAAATAGAAGTCCATCTATTTTTCCAACTTGATCAATCATCCATAAACATAGACATGATCCATATGTCTAAAAATAGACATAGTCTAAAAATAGACTTGCGCCAAAAATAGCCTGCGGGCCCACTTAGTGAAGGCGACTCCTTTCACTAAGCTCCATCATCTTGTTGTATTCTCAACAAGCATTTCTTTTTGCACACTTTTCAACACTCCCTCTCAACAAGAAAGGCTTCCTCTCAAACTCGATCCTGTAACTCTGGAATGTTCTCCATGCAACACATCTGGCTAGTCCACTTGCTCTGTCATCAAAGTCTCTGACTGCTATTGCCTCTGTCGACTGAAACTCTGCATCTCTGTGCTCTTCAGTATCTGACTACTCTAGCCTCTGTCACTTTGATCTCTGACTGCATCCGTGCTGCTGCTAGTTCTATCTCCCAGCATTGCATCCGCACTGCACCTCCCAACTGACCTCCCTGTTGGGATAGAAACACCCTCTGATGCTGAAGCTCTACCTGCTGCTGATAAGTTCTCCCTCTCTGACATCTACGCTACTGCAACATCTCCATGCATCTCGCACCATTGCACACCTCTCTGTGCCACCTAGCACTGTGCAAAACACTTGTGCCTCTCGCATTGCTACAGCCTGCTAGCTATGCGCTGTCCTGGGATTCCCTGCACTGTCGCTCTCTCTGCCGCTCCATCCACATCTGTCTCTACCCAATCAGTCAGTTCCTGCTACTACACATCGGGGCTCCCGTAGCAAGGTCTCATCCAAGAGGTTGGGTACCTCAAGGATCTTGCCCCTCCTCCTTGGGACAATCAATCCACATCACCCCACCTCCTACCTGGAGGTATGGCTGCATGCGATCCCTCAGCCCACCTGGCTTGAAGTTTCCCCCTACTGGAGGTCTCTGGATGAGTAGATGTCTCTACTCGATCTCCTTTCAGCTTCCCTTGTTGTGGCTCCTCCACAACCTCCTGAAGCTGCTGCACCAATCGTGGCTCCTCCACAATCGTCTAAGACTTCTTCTGGCTCTGCATGTTGAGAGGTAATATACGCTCCCTCTCAACCACCAAGTCTCCATCAGTTGCCTTGCTGCTCAAGGCTTTGCATGCATCTTGAACCTCAAGAGCATACAGGTTCTTGACCCGTGAACCAATCTTCTTCACCTATCTGGTGATGATGTGTCTAAGGAAAACCTTTCCCTTACTGAAGACTACATCATAGCCTCTGTCTTCCAGCATCGCGATCGACACCAAGTTTCTCTTCAGTCCTGGTACATACTTGACATCGGTCAAGGTAAGGCGAGCTCCATGCTCCCTCTGAAAAATAACCGTGCCTACACCTGAGACACTATACTTCTCATCATTACCCATCCCTATGAGTATCTGGAGATCTTTCTCCTCCAAAGTACTGAACAAAATTTTGTCACCGGTCATGTGGAAAGAAGCGCCACTGTCAAGAAACCAACCACTTCCCATCATGGATGAAACCATGCATGCGAAGAGTGTGAATTCCAACTCAAACTGTGAAGCAAGTGAGGCTGCCTCACCTTCAGATCCTTCCCCGGATCCCTTCTTGGACTTCTTCTTTGGGCAATTAGTAGCATAATGACCCAACTCATGACAACGAAAGCATCTCACCTTCGCCTTGTCAACCTTCTTCCCATCATTGGAAGAACTAGATTCGAAAAGAGAAACCTTCTCCTTCCCCTTCTTCGCCTTACTCGCTAAGGCACAGTTCTCCTCATCCTGCATGGATGAAGAACCGTCTCTGGTGCTCCGTCTAATCTCCTCCTGCATCAAATCCGACCATGTTCGTTCCCAATTTGGCAGTTTCTCCCTTCCATTCACCGAGTCCTGGTAGCTATGCCAACTCTTAGGAAGGTCAAGGTGTCCTAGACTCACCATCCTCATCATCAACAGTAACCCCCACACTTCCCAGCTCATCTCGACACTGAGTGAACCTCGTGAGATACTGGGGCATACTATCTCCATTCTCGAACTGAATGTTTCTGAGTTTTATCTCTTGCTTTGGAATTAAATTCGAATTCCACCAGCACAAAACTCAACTGCTTCCGATCTAGAATTCGTGAGAACAAAATATTTCTCGTACAGAGATTGACTGTATGGGATTTCACCGGATATTTCACCTTCCAAAGGAAGGATGAATCCAGAGGCTACCTGGCCCGATTACAGGCTTTGCCTAGAGAAATAGAATGTAAACACTTCCTGAATAGTAGATCTGATGATCAATCCTCACTTGATATCCTGTAAAAATCTCTTCTACAAATCAAGCAACTCCGATACCATATAGAAATTTTGAATAATATGACACATATTCACAGAGATTATCCTGATCATACAATTATAAGCGGAACATGTATAATACATAATCTCCTCTACGTTGATCATCAATTAACAGAAGCAGAAACATTCACAGGCGCACATAGAAGCATCAATCAAACTCATAAACACAGTATGTATCCCGGGGAAAGCATCTCGCTAAAAACCCCACACTATCTGTATATTATATTGATTGAATCATGTAACAATACAAAGCATAATACTTCTCACAAGTATCTCCACCTGTTACACACAATACAGCTCAGATTTGATCTCCAAATCTCCCCCGCTGCTTGCCTGCCTCCACTGCTCAATACCTGCTCAAGAACTGATGAGAATGGCTTCCCAAACTCGTTTTTCACCTGCAAAATAGTCACTCACTCTTTTTGGACGTGAGAAAAGGCTAAAATGTGGGCCAAATACGTGAGCAAACTCATTGGCATACTCAATCCTTTGATTGTGCAAGATCTGATGCACAACTATAGTCACAACTGATAGCAATCTGATTCTCTACCACTTGTCCCTGTTGAACTGAACATGCACTGACATGCAACTGAGTTAACTGATGTATTCTTTAGTTGTATTATGAGTTAATAATTAGTTTAACAACTCATCATTAGTCTATCTGCAGTTAGACTAACTACAACAAGTTTAACTAAGTCAAACTGAACACAACTCCATCAACTGTACCTCCAGTCCACTAAACTCAACTCACTTGAGTTCTAACTGAAGTCATGCATGCAACAACTCAACTGACTCATAAGAAAAGCGTATTTCCTTCTGACAGCTACATGTGCCACTTCTGTAGCTCAAACTGAAGTGCTCCAAGAGAATAAGATCAAGTTTATAGTCCAAATATTATTGTGAGATAATAATATTTGACTTTTCTATTTTTGACAGCCAGTCTAAAAATAGACTTTGATCACTCACACTTTCATCAAAAATAGAAGTCCATCTATTTTTCCAACTTGATCAATCATCCATAAACATAGACATGATCCATATGTCTAAAAATAGACTTGCGCCAAAAATAGCCTACGAACCCACTTAGTGAAGGCGACTCTTTTCACTAAGCTCCATCATCTTGTTGTATTCTCAACAAGCATTTCTTGTTGCACACTTTTCAACAAACAATGTCTAAGGATTGAATCAACCCCTCGATGATATAATGTATCATCAATGATCACATAGTTCTTAGCTAAGTGACGTAATTTTCAACATTCATCCTTGGAGGCAACAAGAGGGAACTTCGAAGTCTGGAGATAGATTATGATATCTCCATAGCAGGGATCTTGTGAAGAGATGAGGAATAGATGTTTGTCAGGAAAACTTTCCTCATAAACAGTGTCCTCTCCACAAGGCAGCTCGGAAATTAATTCCGCAAAAACTAATGATTTCTTAGACTTGGCCGACAAGAACTCGAGATCAGATTCTTGTAAAATAACAATCCATCAATTGTATTTGACCCCAATCACTCGCCTACTGAGGACAAATTGGAAAGGATTGACCACCGCTAAGACAAATGTTTTACGTAGCAGAATATAATGGCGAAGCCGCTAGACAGCATGGACAGCTACCAAGGCTAATTTGTCAACCGGAGAATAGCGTAGTTCAGGGCCTACCAAGCCTCGACTCAAGTAGTAAATCACATGCTCCGTAAGATCATCATCTTCCTGAACCAGAACCATACCTATGGTTGATTCCGTAGCTGCAAGATATAAAAGGAAATCTCTACCATAATCTGGTGGACTCAAAAGTGGGGCAGAGATCAATGCCTGCTTCAAGGCATAAAAATATCGTTGTGCAAAGTCGTCCCATAAAAATGGAACTCCTTTACTGAGCAAACGCATAAACCCTTTGGTTATCTTAGCATAGTTCGCTATAAACTATCTCAAGAAATTTGCCTTCCCCTAAAGAATTTGAAGTTGTCGGATGGAAGACAGGGGAGGCAACTAAACTATTACCTCTACCTTGAAGGGATCAACTCAAATCCCTTCAGTTGACACAATGAACCCTAACAACTGACCAGATGTAACCGCGAAAACACATTTATTTGGATTCAACCGTATCTTGTAAAAACTACATCGTTCAAAAACCAACTGAAGGTGACTAGGATGATCCATTCTCTTTCAAGAATGAGTAGCTAAATCATCTAAGTATGCATCAATGAAATGCTTGATGTCATGGAAAGCATATGGCATGGCCCGCTGAAACATTGCTCCAACATTTTTAAGACCAAAAGGCATCTTTTTGCATGCAAAGGTACCCTAGGGACATATGAAAGTTGTCTTATGTTGGTCTTCTAGACTGATAGATATTTGATTATAACCAGAATCCATCCATGAAGGAAAAAATCTCATTACCCGCACATTCATCCACTATCTGATCAATAAACGATGTGGGGTAATTATCTTTCAGACAAGCCTTGTTCAAATCCCTAAAGTCAATGCGTACACGGATCATTCCTTATTTTTTATCAACCGGGACTGGATTAGAAACCCAATCCATTAGAGGAACACGGTATATAAAACCCACCTTGAGCAACTTTTCTTCTTCAGCTTTAATAGCTATTTCTTTCCTAGGATTGATCGACCGAAGCTTTTGACGAATTGGCTTAGCATTTTCATACGTCTTGATCTCATGCTGAATGATGGATGGATCAATGCCAGGCATTTCTTGATAAGACCAAGCAAATACATCTCGAAACTCTTTGAAGAGGTCGGTGTAAATTTGAATCTCTTCAGGGGAACACTTGGCTCCGACGAACACATTTTCTATAATATTAGGTTTCCTAGAGATGTTTATCAGTACAGTTTTTGAAATGACCGGCATGTTACCTTCGGCACGGATGTTTGTTGGAGCCAAAGGGTTTGAAACCGTACAAACATCGCTAGTAAGCAGATTGGAGAACCTGGACTCGACTTCTTACAATGGGGGAAGAAAATATGAACGATGGCGTAAGTCTTCCCAAGGTCGATCTACACCCATCATTGCTTCTAATATTTCTTCCTCAGATGGTAAAACTGTATCTAAGCAATCCATAGCAGAAGAGGAGTCAAGGGTCCAAGCTGGAGCCACATCACCATCTAACTCTTGCGCTGAAAAAAGAGTAGGATGGTCATCTGCAGAGTTAACGATATACTGATATCTAAGCTCTGCTGCAGACATAGGGAATGCCATTCCACCAACTTGTCCTTCATCTAATGTGGTAGTAGGAAAAGGCAAGGTCCAAGGGTCTGAAAAATAATGAGTCTGCAAGAACTCTTCCCATGAAGACTCTTTGGAGGATGAAATGACATTGATTCTAGCTATAGGAGCGGGGAAATCAAATGTTCCCATCAATGAAGAATACATCCCAACTCCTAGATTCTCGATAGGTTGACAGGGGTTATCCACCAACGGAACAGTAGAATCTGAATTTTCATGGGGGTTAACTAGAGAATAATCCAATTGATAAACCTTAACAATTTTCTCCTCATGAGGAAAACAAAGGACTTGAAATAGAGTTGAAACAATGGCATCCATTTCATAAATCCAATTTCGTCCTAAGAGGAGATTTTGATCTAGGTTGGCATCAACGATTTCTACTTTGATGTTAACGACCTGTCCTCCAACACATATAGGAAAGGTGAGGATAATCCCGTGTGGCCTATGAGAATGACCATCAAATTTTGTCAAGAGTGTGGGTGAAGGAACAACCAAAGGTGATCCAATGGCCTTCCAACATGACATCGACATGACGCACGTGGAAGCTCCCTCATCTATAACTGTTCGAAAAATGTTAGCTTTATGGTAAGTAGACTTTATTTGAAAAGCCATATGATGAGAGAGTCTCTTTTTGACATTGAGCATGTCAAAAGTAAGCACTAAAGAATTGTTTGGATCAAATGCCCCTTTCGCTGAAAGCAAAGCATTTCGTTGAGCTAGACACGACTAGAGTACCTCTAAAGCAGACATAGCGCATGGAATTTGAGCCATATCCTCAACAATGGAGTAATTCTGGGTTGCCCTAGAATTAGGGCTGATAGTCGCGCGTTTGGCGGAACCTTTCGGTATCCGAGGTATAGACTCGACAGAGGGTCGCTCAATATGAAGTGGATTCGTAGTTCCGGGAACAGATTTATCCTTGGATGTCTTAGCTTCACCATAATCATGTCACTGTGTGGCCACATTGACGTGAGAACCCATCATGAAAACATTTGAGGAATTGTCCCCCTCTTGGTTAACCCCCTGTAGAGGTACCAGGGTTTGAATGCGTGCCAGCAAGCAACTGCTACCCTTACGGGAAAGGGTTAGATAAGACAACTTGGGAGCTAGAAGACCCTTGCTGCACTAACAAGTGTTGAGCATCTTGAATTTTTGGGCAGAGAAGAGTCAAATGGTCCCCACTGCATAGCTTGCATGGGAGCTTAACTTTCTTCTTAGACTCCTTTCCACCCTCACCAACATTATTGTTGGGCTCATTCGCATTACCCTTCCCATATTGATTCTTCTTTTTACCTCGTCCCTTCTTCTTCCCATCGAAATTTTGATTTACTTTGGGGTTAGAAGCCTGAACAAAATTTATGGAAGAAGGTTGAGAAGGTGGAGTACTAGATAGTGCAACCTGATTGGAAGAAGCAGTTTGTATAGACAATTGCTACAATTGGCTCAAAAGGTTCACCGCATTTGCATCAATCGATCCAACAATACCATCAGCATGCGGGCCTGGCTTCGATTTGGCTACATCAACCATGGATCTAGGAGCATCAGGCAAGATCTTCTGAAAGGTCCCAGACTAAGAATATATCAGTTCTAACTACTGGGCGCGAAAGATAGCCTTCTCTTCGGAATATACTCCGGACATAGAAACATCCTTGGAGATCTCGAGTTGTAATGATTTCAAAAACCATTCAAGACGGAATTTAGGTGGAATTTCAGCTTTGATGAGAATTTTTCTCCGTCTCCATTCCTGAATATGATCAGAAATGTGAGTGGCCATGTCCTCATGAAAATTTGTTATGAAACCAGCTCACAAAAAGATAGAAAAGAGAGATCCACGCCTTAGAATTCAACCTCTTTGAGGGGGCAACCTCCTTTACATTACATAAATGAGAAATTCTTGGATGATTCAAATGAAAAAACCTCATTTCTATATATAGGAGTCTAAGGAGTCACAATATAACCCAGCCGACCTAACAATAATAATATAAAGCCACAAAAATAACAATAGAGGGATTCTATGGGGCATAGTAATAACAATATGGGGATAATAGGGGCACAACAATATTAATAAGGGATACAACTACAATATTAATGGGGTAATCACTAGTATTATAGGGACCCAACATTCCCATCTCCTTCAAAAAAGTGTTGTCCTCAACGCTTCAGTAGTTCTGGATGCTTCTGTATAAAATTCTCATCCTCCCATGTGGAATCTTCAGTGGATAAGTTCTTCCACTTGATAAGATACTCCAAAATTGATCGATTTCGTAACTATCGAGTTCTTGTTTCTGTGATTGCTTCTGGTTCCAATATAATTTTTCCTTCCTCGTCAAGTTTTGGAAATATTGTTTGAACTGGGAGCTTGTCACCTATAACCTTCTTTAAACATGAAACATGGAAAACTGGGTGCAATCAAGAAGCTACAAGAAGCTCCAATTTGTATGCCATAGTACCAATCTTTTGCAAAACCTTGTACGGACCATAATACTTTGGTGATAATTTATTATCCTTCTTATCTTTCTTGAGGGACATTTTCTTATATGGTTGTAGTCGTAGGAATACCCAATCACCTACATCAAAACTTCTTTCACTGCGATGTTGATTTGCCTGTTGTTTCATTCTATTATGTGCCAACACAAGGTTATCCTTTAAGAGTTGGAGGACATGTTGTTGATGTTCAATGTGATGTTCCACTGCTTGAACCTTAGAATTTTCTCTTAAATATGATGTGATGGATGGTGGCTGATATCCATAAAGTGCCATAAATGGGGTCATTTTTGTTGTTGTATGGAAGGAAGTGTTATACCACCATTTAGCCAGAGGTAACCATTTGACCCATTGTGTCTGTTTATTAGATACAAAGCGACGAAGATATCCTTCCAAACATTTGTTTACTATCTTAGTTTTCCCATCAGATTGAGGATGATAAGATGATCTATGAGCTAACTGAGTACCAAGACAAGAAAATAATTTTGTCCAAAAATTTCCAGTGAAAATGGGATCTCTATCACTTACAATAATATTTGGGTTTCCATGTAGCTTTTGAATTGTTTCCATAAATGCAGTAGAAACTGTATTGGCTTTAAATGGATGTGCTAATGCACAAAAGTGTGCATACTTGGTAAGTCTGTCAACTACCACTATGATGACACTCTTTCCCTCAGACTTGGGTAAACCTGTGATAAAATCCATTGAAACCTCCACCTAACGTTGGCTTGGAATGGATAAAGGTTGTAATAGACCCGATGTCTTAATTGTTTCAACTTTATTTTGTTTGCAAACCAAACATTCCACCACAAACTTTTGAATATCTGATTTAAGGCCCTCCCAAAAAAAATCCTTCTTAACCCTGTGGTAAGTTTTTAAAAATCCTGAGTGCCCTCCTAAGGGAGAAGTGTGCAATTCTATAAGAATCTTTTGTTTTAGCTGGGAATTCTTACAAAGGTATAAGCGATCTTTGTACCATAACGAATCATTTTGCCAGCTAAATGTATCAGATGTACTGGAGTCTTGTTGTAACTTTCAAATAAGTTCCCACACTTATTCGTCATTCTTCCATTCCTCCCTTGCTTCATTTATCCAATCTGGTTGGATAATAGAAATGGCACACAACAATGCTTCCACATCCTCATCCTTTCTTGAGAGTGCATCTGCCACCACATTTTGCTTCCCTTTTTTGTAGATGATTTCAAAGCCATAATCCAACATCTTTGTGACCCACTTTTGTTGCTCTTCAGAGGATAATCTTTGTTCTAAAAAGTATTTAAGGCTATCATGATCCGTTTTTACCTTGAAGTGTCTTCCCATTAGGTAGGGTCACCATTTATTAAGTGCATGGAGTATTACCAACATTTCCTTCTCATAAATAGCTTTGTGTAAAAACTTTCCCTTGATTGGACGACTTTCGAAAGCAATGGATCTTTCATCTTGCATTAAAACAGCACCAATTCCATTTCTTGAATAATCACATTCCACAATAAAGGTTTTTGTGAAGTCTGGTGTAGCTAAGACCGGTGCTTGGCACATTGCCCCTTTAAGATGTTCAAAGGCCTTTGTTGCTTCTGGAGTCCATGAAAATGCATATTTCTTCAATAATGTTGTTAGAGGTGCTGCTATTCTCCCATAATTCTTAACAAACTTGTGATAATACACTGTCAACCTGAGAAATCCTCGCAGATGCTTTATGGATGTGGGGATTTTCCATTCCTTAATGGCTTTCATTTTGCTAGGGTCTACCTTAACTCCTACATGAGATACAATATGACCCAGATATTCCACCTCTTGTACTCCAAAGAAACATTTGGATCTTTTTGCATATAATTGTTTCTCCTCCAATAGTTGTAGCACCCTGTCAACATGTTCAACATGATCCTTCCAATACTTGTTGTAGATTAGTATATCATCAAAAAATACTAACACAAATTTTCTAAGGAATGGTTTGAAAATGGAATTCATCAAACCTTGAAATGTTGAAGGTGCATTGGTAAGGCCAAAAGGCATTACCAAAAATTCATAATGACCCTCATGAGTTCTAAATGGTGTTTTTGGAATGTCTTCTGTCTTCATTCTGATTTGATGATATCCTGAACGAAGATCCAACTTGGTGAAGTAAATCGATCCATGCAATTCATCTAGTAATTCATCAAAGATAGGAATGGGAAACTTATCTTTAATAGTGAGCTTGTTGAGATCCCTATAATCTGGAGACATGTGACATGATCCATCCTTCTTGTGCACCAATACTACTGGAGCAGAGAAAGAACTTTGACTCGGTTGAATTATACTAGCCTCTAGCATTTCTGCAACCATACGTTCAATTTCACTCTTTTGGGCATAGGGATATCTGTACGGCCTGATGTTTGGAGGAACACTTCCTGGAATCAGTTGAATAGCATGATCATGATCACGAATAGGTGGGAGACCTTTGGGAGTCTCAAATACCTTGGAATGATTGTCCAAGACTTTTTTGAGATCTAAAGAAATAGATGATTCCAATGTGGAAACATCTAGCGAACATAATTGTGCAATTACACCTCTTTGATCCTTTTTTAGAAGCTTTGTCATATCGTTAGAGCTGATTTTCTTTCCCGGTTTCCCTGCAATACCCCTTAATTCAACTTCCTTTCCTTCCATAGAAAATTTCATGAAAAGTTCTTGAAAATTAAAAGCTATTGTACCCAAGGATTGTAGCCATTGGACTCCTAATACAACATCAGCACCTCCCATTGGAATGGAAAGCATTGGGCTAGTCAATACATATTCTCCCATGGATAGCTTGATATTATGGCACTTTCTAGAGCAATTTATTGTTCCTCCATTTGCAACCATCACTTGACACTCTAGTGCTGGATATAAGAAGAAATTCAATTGTTTTTCTACCTTACAATGAATAAAATTGTGGGTACTTCCTGAATCAATCAACACTATTACCTTTTTCTTCTTGATTTGTCCTTCTATCTCGATGGTTTGAGGAGTGGTAATTCCTTCCAATGCATTACAAGATATGGTCGAATTCATTTCTTCTTTATCTAGGCTTTGTTCTTGGAGTATATCCTCTTCTTTTGACCTTTCTTGCTCCTTTTCTTCTTCCTCTTCACAATTATTTAGAATAATTTCTTCACAGCACACTTATGACCTTTAGTGTATTTTCTATCACAACTGTAACAAAGCCCTTTTGCTCTTTTTTCTTCCAATTGTTGTGGTGTCAACCTTATACGTTGTGGAAAAGTAGGGCCAACAACACTTCCATCTTTATAGTTGTGAATGGTATGCTTCCTGGTTGCCATAATTTTGCTTTCCATTTTTCTTGCTAACCTGAATGCCTTCTCTAATGAATCAGGTTCCCAAAGGCGAACATCATGTTGGATATTATCCTTTAAAGTACCTATGAACACATCAATGCTATGCTCCTCTAGAATATCTTTTACCCTTATGTTCAATTTTTGGAACTCCTCAAGGTGCTCCATTATTGAACCCTTTTGTTTGAGACTTATCAATTGGCTAAAAAAGGTGTTGCTTTTTGTATCCTCATAATGTGCTGTCAATTCTTCCGTAAAAATTGTCCAAGTGATAATTTGTTTACAAGAGAAAAGCCATTGATACCATACAACTGATTTGGTTCCAAATATAAAGTTGCAATACGTACCTTTTTTGTGTTTTGCAAATTATTGAGATCGAAAAATTGGTCCATCTGTAATATCCATGTTGCGGGATCCTTGCCATCAAACTTCCTCATATCAATTTTTGGAATATGGTGGGTCTTCAATCCAACATTAGAGTCTATGGAATCATGATTAACATTTATTTTGTTCTCATCATGAGTTTCCTTTACTACCCTTTCACCATTAGTGACTATTTCTTGTAGCAACTTATTCATATTTATCTTCAATTCTTCCATCTTATCATCCATGCCATCAATTTTAGCATCCATGCCATTCATCTTAGCTTCCATTCCATCCATCTTAGCTTCTACACATTTCTTTAAACAATCCATCTTAGCTTCTACACCTTTCTTTAAACCATCCATCTTAGCTTCTACATCTTTCCTTAAACCATCCATCTTAGATTCTGTTGCTTTTTGTGCAAGTGACACTTGTTGCACTTGATCTCGTAATTTTGATATATCATGTTGCATTTCTTCCTCTTCTTCATAATTCATGCTAGAGCTTTCAGGTTGCTTACTAGGTGTTTGCACTTTCTTTCCTCGGGGCATCAATTACCGATTCAAACTAATTTTTCAAACCAAGCTTATGCAAAAATTTTAAAAAAACTACACACCTTTTTTCACTTTGTAGAAGCTTGATATTGAATCTAATGTATCTCTGCAATTTCGGATCATCCAGTTCTGAAATTATGATCTGTAGTATCCCTCTGTGTCCTCTTTCCAATGCCACCAGTCTGATCCAAGTTGGATTCTCCAAGGAAGAGTTATGCAAAATCTCCCAAGATGACCTGATTATAGACTAGTTCAGTAGAGCGAACTTGTACGACGTGCCACGAGTCACTGTTTCTACCTTTGGATTTGAAAAATATATAAAAGAAACTAAAGTCTGTCCTCTTTTTGTACCTTCTTACAAAATTTCAATCCGATATTCAGAGAGAAAGTTATGGTTATTTTCCCTAGGTCACTTGTTTGGAATGTAATTCAGGAGTCTGCAAAAAGACCAACCTCCTTAGATCATATCTCTGCAAATATAATGTGAAAAGCTCTGAAATTTGGACCCAAGATTCAGTGCGATTTCTTCTCAAACGGGTTTTTTTTTAGCTTCTGAAACATTGCAGAAAAGAAGTTATAGCGAAAATTCCACGATGACCTATTTGGAGCAGCGAAACCCTAGAATCCAAAGCTCTGATACCAAATGTTATGAAACTAGCTCACAAAAAGATAGAAAAGAGAGATCCACGCCTTAGAATTCAGCCTCTTCGAGGGGTAAACCTCCTTTACATTACATAATTGAGCAATTATTGGATGATTCAAATGAAAACACCTCTTTTCTATATATAGGAGTCTAAGGAGTCACAATGTAACCCAGCCGACCTAACAATAATAATATAAAGCCACAAAAATAACAATAGAGGGATTATATGGGGCATAGTAATAACAATATGGGGACAATAGGGGCACAACAATATTATTAAGGGATATAACTACAATATTAATGGGGTAATCACTAGTATCATAGGGACCCAACAAAATTGGCCGAAAGTTCAGTTCCGGCTTCATAACGGACAGGCAACTGAAAATGGTTTAAGAAAATGTTAGCCAAATCAGTGAAAGATGTAAAGGTGCCCCCTCGCAACTCTATATACCACTTAGCTGCATTACCAGTTAAGGTGTGCTGAAATAGTCTCAACCTAATCGAATCATCGATGAGGGAGTTCGATGAGCACCATAAATGGAATGTGGTTACATGGTCGCCCGGATCTTCCCCACTCTTCCCTTCAAATTTTGGGATATCCGATGGAAGTTTGGTTGGGACCAGAGGCCAAGCCGGATTGTATCTAATTGGATCATTCGTTAACTTAGTTAATTCTGGCAAATTGAGCGTGGCCAGAAAAGGAAGTCTCAGAGGACCTTGGGGATTCCACCCAGATTGGGCGGGGTTCCTGAAAGTCTGAAAAGAATGACCTGGATTTTGAAAGGCACCAAGTTTCCTGAAGTAACTGGTAGAACCTACTGAACCAAAAGGTGACCCTTGTGGTCCAGTAAAACTCGGAGTTTGACCAACTCCAGCCGAAAAACCTCTGTAACCGGCAAAGTTTCCCCCTAACGAATTATTATACGGAGTGGACAACCCTTGGTAAGGGTTCCAAGCATTAGCTAAGGGTGGAAAAATTTGAAATGAATTGAATGTGGAGTACGAGACATTCCCTTGTTGGTCGAAAAGTGGATTCCCAGTTCCGATTCCACTAACCGCAGGGTTAGTCCAACTCTGAAAAGGATTAGTACCTTGACCTATGAAAGGAAAAGGCATAGACCCCATCGTTAGATTGGAATGTGGTATATGACCACTTCCAAAAGGAAAACCCTAAAAAGATGTTGATCCACTCATCATGGGCATGGAGGCAGTTAATGGTACACTTAATGGAACTGAAGGAATACCTTGAGAGGGCATTCCAAAAGGGAAGAATCCAAAATTGGATGCATGCGCTTGGGAACTTCCACTCGTCGACGGAATGGAAGTAGACCCAAACAAGGATGTGCTAGTAGTAGACCCAAATAAATATGTAGAACGGATGGAAGTAGTTCCTCCCCCTTGTACTGATATAGGAGTCTGCATACTAGTAGCACTCGCGGTGGATGCCATGCTTCCAGCAGTGGTCATCGAAGGGATGTTTGTGTGTGGACCTGGGCTTGAAGGCCTGTGTGTAAGAGTTCCGACGTATAACAATACGTTTGGATGATCAGAAGGGAGAGGAGAATTCGGAGTTGCAACCAACTCTAAGAGCTCTTCTACCTCAATATTATCTTTCGACTGGAAGAGTACCCGAGAAAGAATTGGCATGTTCCTCTCTAGCTCTGTGGTAGTACCAGGTCTACCTTATACACTGATGCCCCCAAGCGGAGGATGAATCTCCGATGCGCCAGCTGCCACAGGTTGTAAACCACTAGAAAAATCGCTCCTACACCTTCTAGGATAAGGCTCTGGACTCGCAGGTGAAAGCCCACGAAGTCTACGGGACTGTCTAAGTGATCGGTCAGCAACTTTGAAATATTTAATAAGATCTACTTAAAGACTCAAGAAATTTGAAAGCTAGGCCGACTAGGAGCACAGAATACCCACCAAAATTGTCCCTAAAGAATCTAGCAGTCAAACAACTTCCAAGTATTTCCACTCCGGGTGATTAGGACTGGACACCAAAATACAAGAAAGTAAATAATAAGGGCCTTCCAAAAATAGATTGGGGTAATTACGCCCCAGGTCTACTAGCGAATGTATCAGAAGAAGTTACGCTGACCTCGAAACAACATCCTTTGCCAGTGCAAGCCCCCAAGCTTCACAAGGGTGCCCTCCAGAAGTACCGCTGAAAGTGATGCAACGTCGACCTCAGGTGCCATGAGATTCCCCTCCACAGCCACCTGTGTAGATCCATAGGATTGGCAACTAAAGATAGCAACTCGTATCAAAAGCCAGGCAGAACAGTCATGAGGTAAGATCCGACAAGTAAGAGAGGGTGTATCTCTCGTCCTTATCTTCAAAAACCCTCATGCTTAACTCCCAGTCATGGAGCTTTCCCGGTCTCCCTAACACTATTGGATTTTCACTCTTTACTTAGACTTCTACGTTTGACAATTTAGAGTGGCCTTGGAGAGTTTACTTTCCTCTCGCCTAATCCAAGGCCCTAAATAGCCTAAAACTTGTTGGTGTACTTATTGATAGTATAAAAATTTCTAGTTTATTTTATTAGCGCTTGATTTTAAATGGCTATTCTTTTTAAGTCAAAAGGACAATACGAAAGTGAAACTGATGGTGTTCGTTGACACAAAAGAAATTAATGAAAAACTAACTTATATGCAATGCACTTGTTTGTTCTTCGATGAAAAGCAACTTCTACTTGGGTTCTAAGAAACTTCTATTAAAGCAATAAACTTTTTTTTTTCTTTTCTTGCAAAAGACTTCACACTCACAAAAACTAAAAAAAAACTATTGATGCTCTAATGATGCGAAACTACCCTAATGCAAAGTGTACATGATGATGCAAAAATTCTAGATTACTCTAAAAAGAAAATAAAAGTAATTTTTTTTATAATCCAACTTAAGTGTTTTGAAAGGAATAAGAATTTTGAACACAAAATCTTTCCCAAAACAAGAAGGACTAAACACAAAATCCCAAATTACTCTCAAAAAATCAAAAGAAACCAAACACAAAATTCGGCGAAGAAAGCAAAAACAATGTTTTTGAAGGACTTTCTTTTTCAAAAAAGCAATAAAATCAACTTTTGAAAAGTACTCCAAATGCTACCAAAGACTCAAAGATTGAAAGCAAATCACAAGGAAACTTCGCAAGTTGTCAATTCGACACGAATGAAAAACTTAACAAAATAAGTATTTCAAGATGCACTAAACAACCCAAAAGTAGCAAAAAAAGGTTTGAAACATTGATCAAGAAATCAAGAAAAACACATTTTCAAATTTGTCAACAACAACTTTCGAAAATCAAGAAGAAGTGAATGGCTACAAAGTTAACAGGAAACAAAGCAAGTAAACCATAAAAATGAAGTTTGACACAAAGATCGCAAGCAATATTTTGTTCCGGACAACCAGAACAATCAAGAGCCTCTACAAGAAGCCTTGTGTGTTCAAACACAAATGATAACACTCACTGTAAAGCAAACCAAGACCAAAAACTCTTCAAAGCAGGAGAGAACTTGAAACAGTAAGCTCACTGAAAAACTAAAATCTGAAAACAGAAACTGACCACTCAGGAAGCACACAGGCCAAGAAAAAAATATTTCCAGATAAAAAGACTTGAAAAAATCATGCAAAACAAATGTATACATGACTGTGTCTCTACACAGCTATGTGTACATACGTTTCAGCCAAAAGAAACCCACGTATACGCGGCTTCAGTTCAGAGAAACTAGCGTGTATACGCTTCTGTAACCTGACAAAGGTGCGTATATAAAAGTTTACAAGAAAAAAAAAATGAGGCCTGATGAAAAGGATCAGACTTGAAGTCTGAGTTCCTATAGGGGCAGACAATACAATCACAGCAAGCAAACTGAAAGTTGAGCCCTGATTGGCACTAAATAACCCAAACTAGGAACAACAAGATTGTTGTCCCCAGCGGAGTCGCCAATTCTATTAAGGGATAAGGTCCCCTAGGGCTTTGGGTCAGAAAATTATCAGAGCAGGAGTAATCTACAACAAGAAACAAGCAAATAACTCAAGAAAAATGCTTAAACAAGCAAACTATGTGAGGATGTACATACCCGGGGGACCTTCATTCGGGTAGTTCCAGCCAAAGTTCAAACCCTCTGAAACTCCTCACGATCTTTGAACCTGCAAAACAACCAATTCAAAGACACACAGCAGCATATAAATAAAGCATTATAGTGAAATCAAATTTATAACATATAAGTAGATGGTTAGTTATACATTGAAATAGTCATTCATACATAAACCATAACAATAACATCAGATGCATGAACAAAATTGATATCAGGAACAAGACAATGTTTATTTTATTGTAGATAACTATAATCAAAACATCGAAAGATTTCACTTGAGTCTTCCTCTTCCGGCTCCAAGCGAAACCGTCCTCCAGGTCCATCTAGTCCCGGTCTTCAAAAGGCTCCTTCCATAACCAACATAAGGATATCTCCAACAAGTGAAAGGATATAAACTCTCAAGGAAACAAGGGTTTCCTGAACTTGGGGAAGTGCTTGAAGCACAGGGATCTCCATACTTGATTAGGGGATAAACTCAGCAGAGTAATTCTCTATTTTCTCTCCTCCCTAAGGCCTTCCCATTGAAGTCTTTTTATACTTCTCCCAAAGTAGTTTTTTAGTTGGGAAACAGTTGGGAACAGTTGGGCCATGGGCACTAATAGGTAATCAACAGGTAAAACCCGTGATCTCCACCCATAATTAAGGAAATTTAATTTTTTTAAGTGTTTTAAGACATATACGCGGGTTGGGTATAGACTGACCTGTGTGTACACGTGTTTAATACAGGGAAAAGTCGCGTACAGGGAGTAAAACATTGTTTTTTGAATATTTGGACCAAGTCTGGAAGGAGGGGTTGCCCTAGGCCATAAACCAAGAATCACAAATACATAAGGTGGTATTTGGAGCTATAACACTACAGAAGCATTTTTATTGGCCAAAACTCCAACAAGATGTCGAAAAATATATCAGATCTTGCATTGTTTGTGCCATCTCCAAGCTAACCATCAAGAAGAAAGTCATGTACACTCCTCTGCCTACTCCTAGCTATCCCTGGGAATCCATCTCCATGGACTATCTATCTAGCCTCCCTTCTACTAAGCATGGTAACGACTGTATTTGTGGGCCTGAACATATTTTGAAAGACGTCTATATTGGCGACCTCCAAGAAGAGTCTCATAGCAAAGGACACTATCAAAATCTTCTTTGAATGAGTGCGGGTACATATTTAGATCCCATAGACCATTATATCTGATCAGGATAGTAGGATTATAAGCACATTCGGGTCGAGCCTCTTGTCATTTTTTGACACCAAGCTCACCAAGTCGACTACACTCCATCCCTAGAATGATGGCCAGACAAAGGTCATCAACAGTATGATTGTGCACATACTGCACACATACAACTCCAAGAATCCAAAAACATGGGATGAGATCCTTCCCTATGTGTAGCATAGCTATAACAAATATATCCATAGCTCGATGGGCCACATTTCTTTTCAACTGGTTCTTATATTTAAACCATTGTGTCCAATTGATGTTTCCATGCCTCATGTGAGTACATAGGAAAAATCAGCACATGTACAGTTTGAGGTTGCTAAAGCAACCAAGTTTATAGAATGCATCCAGCACATCCTCCAACATGTTCATGACATCTTGGATAAATCGAATTCCAAGTACAAACAACGATATAATCAGCACAACATTGGGCACCACATAAGTTTCAAGTGGGAAATAAATTTTTGTTGCATTTGCAGAATGAATTCCTTGTCAAATCCCATTAGAATCCTGACCACTCCAATATGAGCCTTACACCATCACCAAGGTTGTGGGATATAATGCTTTCAAGCTTAGTATTCCCCCATTCCTTGGCCTACATCTAGTGTTAAATGTGGACCACCTCATCCATACTTTCCACCATTGTTGGACACATCAGACATTGTCGAACACATAGCACCAATAGATATCAACCTAGACTACATGGGACATGCCTCAATTGATTAGATCATGGACACACATATCAATAACACTCACCAACAGAGGACCCAAGTGTATTGGGTTATCAAATCTATCCAAACTCCTACACTAAGGCAAGTGGCTCACCAAGATCCAAGTTCAGCAAAAGTTTCCCCATCTCATGGAGGCACTCAACGCAATGGGGACCATTTCTTCTTAAGGGGGGAGGACTGATCCAGGTGGATATTGGTGGCCACCTTCCTATTCCACTTAGACCCCTAGCACTATTTCTTCAATTTTCTTAATTGTAGCACAATTTACAACTTTTGGCAATTTTTTCAGGTCCTAAACTTTCGGAGCCATTTTGAGGCCCTAAACGACGTTCTTTTGGAAAATTTGCAAGCTCATAGCCTACAAAAATGGTCCTTAGATGGATATTTCTAACGAAGTATCATACACATAAAATAGAGATCTTGTGCCAAAGTTACAACCCCAGGAAGTTGATGTACCAACTAACTCCAATGAGGCCCACAAACTTTTGGTGCTTCATCTCCTAGGGTTAGGTTTTTGGATGTTTAGAGTTTTCCATTGTTTCTTAATAAAAAAAAACATTTTTAACTTCATTGTAACGAATTTCATAAGGCATGTAGTCATCACATTTATTCTCATAGATAAGCTACCATTTCCCGAGATAGTTTATTTTCATTCTGCATGTAAGCAATTTTCAGTATTTATTATTAATGAATTGAAGTTCAGCTTCACTGTAGCTATGTGTTTTTTTTAATCTATATTTAATTTCATTATTTCATAAATATAGATTAGTGGTATCATAGTGTTATTCTCTTTTTCTGTTGTTTTTTCCATGTCCCCAATGAGGTCAAGGTATAAGGATTTAGGACTTGAACTGGTTGATCCCTTGCAATACCGGCCTTGACAACCCTGATGACCTCCCATGGTGGAAGAAGAGAAATATGAGGGAGCATGATATCCTTTGAAAATTTTTCTCAAAGAATCCCTTGAGCGACAAAGGAATGAGATGATGGATAAATTTTCTCAAATCCTTCAGTGGGTATCAGCGAGCGAAGCATCTCCATCTGATAGCCACCTTGAAGGTGCCAACCCCTTCAAGGTACAAGTTAACTTTGACATTATGATTTCGCTATGACAAACACCCTCCAAAATTTTGCCTATACTTGGATTTTGGAGCCTATTGTGGATCATGTGATTGGTCGTTCCGTGGTCACCTCTTGATCGATTGAAGTCACTTACTCACACATGCTCAGTTTGAAACACGTTCATGAACACATTCTTCCACACAAGCTTGAATAGGCATAAGCATAGTCCATCAAGACAATGTCTGTGCAATCTTCAACCCACGTTGAAAGTCAGTGTGCATTTTCATTGACAGTCCCTCGCTTTTGGATGCATTTGTACTTCTATTTTGGTGAGTTTTTCAAATTGTCTCTTTTGCGCACTTTCATTTTCATGCGTGTCATTTTCATGCTTTCAATTGTTTCTCTTGCTTACTTTCACTTTAATTAGTTTTTTTTGCATGTTATCTTCACTATGACACGCGTCACTTTCAATATCATTCTCATATCACAAGTGTCAGCCTCCCTTTTCTCTTCATATAGTAAATGTCGTCTTTACACATGTTAGTTGTCGCACAATGTGTATAGGCTCATTTTGGTGGCTTCAAGGGTTTATCTTCATGAAACTGAGTTGATCTTACCATGTAAACACCTGTCGCACTATTTCCAAATTTTTAAGCATTATCGCACAAGTGTCATCACGGTCGTCACAAAGTGTATCTTTAGTGTCGCACTTGTCCTAAAATCATCACAAAGTTGTCACATTGAAGGAAATATGTTTTTAACGTGTTTTGGGTGATCTATGTTGTTATTTCATCAAGTGTTCTAAGTATGTGATCAAAGTCAAGTTATATCACTATTCACATCAATTTCATTGATCCCACACTTAGCCATTTTTCGGAAACTTCCCTGCAACCTAGCCTCATCTAGCCTTCCTCAACTACACATTGGGCAATTCCAACCCTGAAGCTACAACCCTATCCCTTCACACTATACAATGCATAGCTCCTACCTACTAGGACTGTGCACTGCGTAGTTCCAATGCTCAAGCCCGAACCTTGGCCCCCAGAATTGTGCAATCCAACTCTCCAGCCTAGCCCCAACTATGCATTGTGCAGTCTTTGATCCCAAGATCAACTAAGCTCTTGAAATGCACAATTACGTAATCACCAGGTCTTATCTTCCTCCCAAAACTATGTAGTTGATTGAAACATCATAAAATCCTGTAGTCTGACTCACTAAGTCTCAAAACTGTGAAATCTACCTGCACAGCCCAGCCTGAACTGCACATTGTGCAGTATCAAGGCTCAAGCCTCAACCCTGAGCTCTTGAACTATTCAATTGTGAAATCACTTAGGCTCCTCTATCTTCCAGAATTGCGTAATAGGAAAAATCAATGTTCAAGCCCTCAACCTAGCTCCCTGAGCTCCCTAACTATGAAATATTTTCACTCAGTCCAAGCCTAAACTATGCATTGTGTAGTCTCAAGGCTCAAGCCCGACCCTTGATTGCCTGAGCTATGCAATTGCACAATCACTGAGCCTCTCCCTCAGCCTTCCACCTGGTTCTGGCTCAGTTAGTGGATTATCATGCAACATCTTAGACTAGGAATTTATCGGACTGATGTCGTCTTATCATGAGTGGATTGCAGATGCAGGAACTCTATCATGTTATGGAAATATGATGAAGAAGGAGATATAGCCTAGAGGACATGCTAGAAGACACATATGGAGCTAAAGAGATAAGAATATCATTAGACAAGATGATGAAGAAACATTGGGCTACAATAGAAGACCAAAGATCAAGACCGCATGAATATTCCATCTTATTTACAACCCTTTGGAGGGTAGATATGAATAACAAAGCATATCTCTCATGAATATGAAGCATTGGATACATATTTTATTGAAGACAGAAAGAAATAAGTTTTGGGCATGAAATCCCCCCACAACATGTTTTGGGGCTCAAAGCCAAGGTTTTGGTCAAATATGTGGTAAGACTCTGCGAATTGCGGGCGCAAAGCGTGAAATGTACATTGAGTCATTGGGTTGTCCACCCTAATTAATTTAATGTAATGTAATGTCATGTTAGCCTACTCATGGTCTGCGGACCATGGGATTGTATAAATAGAGTGAGACTCTAAGTTGTAAAGGGGATGGGAGATAGATGAGCATGTATGAAGTCTAGAAGATAGCGGATAGAGAAGAAGTCTAAGTGTATTGCGTCGTAGTAGTAGGAAGAGGCTCTACAGCTGAGTGCTCAGAGGCCTAGTAGAGCCCGCAACTGAGTGTGTAGACCCCTGTAGTTGAGTGCACAGGGCGAAGTTGAGTTTGTAACCCAAGAAGAAGAATAATAAAGAGATGTTTGATTCTAAATACGAAGTATCTGTTTCTGTAGGATTTTCTATGCATTTATAATGTTTTGATTATTGCGTGCGCTTATATGAATACAGAACATTGTTAAGGATAATTGGGCTCATACAAATAAGTTAAGTAATCGGATAATATCATGTTAATAGTAAGGAACTAGGGTAATAACACAGATCGCGCCTCGAACAGAGCTACGCAAAGGCAGCATTGCAAGCTGCAAGTTACTGATAGGTGCGTGTAGCGACGTGCGCGCAAGGTCAAACCACGGACCAAAAAAAAACCATAAAACATCTCTAGGGTGCGGAAACTTGGTTCTAGCACCCTCCCATACTACTTTGGGTGAGACCTTAGTCCGCGGCGGACTGTTGCCGAAAGCGCCAGTAGTACTAGGATTTGTTTGGATAAATCATCTCTGAACCTGGGTCAGGCCCCTATAAGCCAACAAATGGTTCTGTTGCCGGGATCGGGATCTGCATAAGGGATGTCTGATGTCATGCCACTGGAATCCAACAAAGAAAGAAATTGAAGGGTGGTTGGACAAGAATATTCACAAGTTCGCAGTGCAGGAAAACAAAAATTCGCGAGTATCTAAGGAACAGTGATTGGAGCACTACTTATATACAGAAATCCATGAAATTTTCTTTGCATCCTTTCCTTCTGAGTTGTTTGAGTGGATTGCGAAGTTAGCAGACAGTCAAGGAAGGTGTAGGCTTGACAAAACAATCGTGTGGACTCCAGAATTAGTGCGCAAACTACAAGCGTCAGGAGATAAGATCGCACGAGATGTGGAGCATTGTCTTGAACAAATTATAGGAGGATTTATCACTGAGTTCGTGATAGGTACGACCGTCAGCTACAGTGAGGCAGAGTGACGCTTCCTCAAGGGACTGCGAGGTAAGTATATTAAATCTCTGAACACTTGGATTAAGATGCTATTGTGTGAAAATCGGTTTATGTGAATAAATTAATGTTTGAGACTACGCGAAGTGGGAAGATATATAGAAGTGGAAGTAGTGAAGAATTAGAAACCAGTCCCTTAATTTCACCCTTGCAGGAAAGCAAGGAAGAGCTCGCAAAAATCTCTCCGAGAAGCACGGTCAGTCTAATAAGGCAGCGGATTCCGCGTTGATCACCTCCACCTACACTGCCACTCGTCTCACCCTCTGCACTGCCATCTCCCCCCACACCACCTCCGCCACCACCATAGTACAATATGGCAAGTGTGATTAAACTATCGGTATTCAGAGGAGTAGGGAATGAAGATCCGGTCCAATTCTGGTTCGTGGTAAGAGCGGTATGGAAGCACAAGGAGTCATGGATAACAATATCAAAAATGCTACGCTGGTAAGCACATTGCAGGATCACGCATTAACATGATACATCAAGCATTTTAATGACCATCCGAATGCAGGAATCATAGAAATCCAGACCGCGCTGAACAGGGAATTTAGCAGGCCAAAGTCAAAGACACAATCAATTATTGGGTTTAAGGAGATCGCGATGCTCCCAGGTAAGACCCCCTAGGATCTGGACCAAATACTGAAGGGTATGATTCATGAAGCCAACATGACTTTGACGGATGGAGAACACCACACATGGTTTGTAGCATCACTAACACCACACTTAACGATGACGTTGTCACAACAAAAAATTTCCACCCAGGCCGAAGCTTTGTTGATGGCAATGAGATTGCATGAGACCCCTATACAAGACCCCGGTCTGGGAATCCAAAAAATCCACGTGCAACTGTAAAATATATGTCTGGAGATGCAGAGTTTGAAATAGGATGGGACACCATAGATAGAGGAGTGTGAGGAGGTATGGTGCATAAAATGCAAAGGCCAGGGGCATGACAAGGACCATTGTCCAGTGTTTGCGAATTACTTGGTGGGAGGAGGGTCAATGCCGTTAAGACCTGAGGCACAAGCAGGACCAATCACAACGCCTGCTCTATGGTGCGCGATCTATCAGATAGGAGGAAAACACACTATGTATAATTGTCATCTATTGCAGAAGTATACGCAAACAACCCAACAATTTTTTTGTAATTTCTGCAGGTCGGTAGGCCATGATGAACACACCTGTAGAAGCTATGAACTAATTATGGATCGGACTCCTCCCTACAGGGTGTAGACCAAAACACGAGCCCTCAACCCAAAAGTGCACGCTAGATTCCAGGGGCGTGGATGAGGTCAAGGTGGAATGGGACCAGGAAGGGGTCTTGTACAACTAATTTGTTACAATTGCAAAGGGCCAGGGCACTATGCCTGTGATTGTACGAACCCGACAAGGACACCATGTTTGTACTATACTCAATTTGATCATGAGGCAGAAGACTTCCCTACATTGATAGCAAGACTGCGTGAAAAAGGGGTACTTCAACCCCCTCCGACTCAGAATATGTAGATGATGAGGTCTAAGCTGTGTGAAGATGACCCGAATGTAAACATGATGCTCAGGAGCGGTATGACCACTGGCGATGATAAAGGTAAGCAGTCAGAAGTAAGTGCATGGGTTTGCAAGGCTCCTACAAAGGAACTCGAATTTTATTTAGAACGCACGAAGGAGACATTCATGGAAGCTAGGAAGAGCTTCATAGAGTCCTCCACTTCAAGTAGTAAGGATCAACTAGAAACAGGGATGGATCCTTCAATGCTCACTACCTTTCTGCAGACATGCATGAAACTACTACACGATAGCAAGGCAGTAAAAGGACTATAGGAACTTATCACTAGGTGCGTGAGGTCAAGAGAACCGCACGTGATTGGGAAACTTGGGAAGAATGCATTGCACATAGGAAGGGAAATGAGGTTGACTGCGCAAATCAGCGAGAATGAAATGGATCAGGTAATACTAGACCTCGTCTCTAATGCGAATGTACTGCCGAAACAAAGATGGGAATGCATGGGCAGACCCGCGCTACAATGGTCTCCTATTCTGTTTCCAATGGTGAACCAATAGAAGATCTTGCCTATGGGAAGATTGCAAGGGGTAGCAGTAGATATTGAAGGTGAGAGCGTGCAAGTGGATTTTGAAGTGACAGAGATTGTCGATGACAACAATCCCTATCCTACGCTACTAGGAATAGACTAGGCCACCGATATGAGCAGAGTCATAAATCTGAAGAAGTGCAAAGTGATCTTTGAGAAAAAGTCACTATGCATAGTAGTACCGCTAGATCCAGCCGAGGGAGCACGATACACTAAACCGGTGTGCAACGATCATACTGATGATGATCTCGATTGCATCTACAAGATAACTGTGCAAGAACAGGATTGGGTGAATCCGACTACAAATGGAAGGATTTCATGGGAGTGCGAAAGCTCCTGCACTTCGGATTCAGACGAAGAGATACAGCGATGGTAGAATTGGTTGCACGAAGTAACAACGCTTAATTGCAACATGATGGTTAGATCACTACACTTCATCACAACAGAGGTAAGGGATCTGCCTACATATGATGGGTTGAAGTGGTGGATGAATTCCTGAACAAATTTGAAAGCGCAGTATCAGAAAATCTGTGGTTCGATACTCTGAAGTGGGCACTGTACGCGACGCCTGCAAGATGGTGGGGTACACATCAGAGAATTGTTTAGAACTGGCATGGATGCGAGAGGATGATGCGCCTATGATTTGGAAAACCCCAGCTAAGGATGAGAGCTAGTCACCAGGGGCAGAACAACTTGCATGCCCACATTTTCCGATGGGTACAGACATATGCCATACATCCCGCACAAGCGCACACCACTCCTCGAATAGAGAATTGGAACAAAACGTAGCAATAGGAAAGGCAAAGCATGCTAAGGACTATCCCCGGAGAATCATTCAATAGGGTGTGTGAAGTGTTGAATAGGGTTCACCAGGTGAGACGCACTGAGTAGGAACTGCACGTACCAGCGGTTCGATCGGCCTATAGGACCATGTGCAAAACCATGACCATGGAAACAATTCCAAGGGTGAAGAATAGAGTAGGGACCGTAATTTATTAAGAGAATGCAAAGAGGAATCCACACGTAACAGCGCTTGCAGGTGTGACAGTGCGCGAAGCCCAAGATGAAGAAATCACATAGCTACACGAGGTTGAACATGTAAGGTTTCAGGAAGCCATTCAGCGAGGGAATCTTAGACTTCGCGAACTCGAAAAATACTGGGTACGACTAAGGAAGAAAAGAATTTTGATGGACGCAGAGGTCAAGAGGCTGGAAAAAAAGATCAAACAAGCATATCTCGTTGATAAACCAAGGATGGCAAGGCAAGGTGCGGATGATCATAACAATGAATTAGAATACTATCGCTGAGAATTTATGACTCTCCTTCCATGGCTACAACCACATCTCACCAAACACAATAACTAGGGGAGCGCATTACATATGATATAACGTGTGGCGATGACTGTCACGAGGGCAATGGAGGGTTTTCAGTGGACTACCTTGAGGGGCAAAATGGAGGCCCGCATGGGTGGTGCGACCACCTGACTAGCTGTAGGAAGAATAGTCTCAGCATTCCAGGTAGTTGAAAGGGAGCGTGGGACTATAAAAGAATCTACTTGGGAGTTGCATGATAAGGGAAGTGCACGTAGAGTCAGCATGTCACAAGGTTCACTCTTGTGCACGGAGGGTTGCACTGCCGAGTCGGTAGGCTGGGAAGTCACTGTTGTTGTCACTGTTCATGACGGGATATCCAGTTTGAGGCAAATGGAGCGGGCGGTGGACATTTAAGACAACAATTATGTGCAAGATTTTGGAAAATCTGCCATCAAGAAAGAATTGATGGCCCAGAATTGGGGGTAATGTTCGAATTTGAATTCAAAAAGCACTATAAAACTCCAAGAGCTAGCCACAAGACAACACTTGTTCACTTGAGGCTTGAGCAGTTGAATAGAGCATAAAGTGTTGAGCATCGAGCGATATTCGAGCCCCTAAGTTCACGAAAGACAGCATACAGTATAGACAAGATGACAGATACCAGGGTAGGTTTGGGCTTTAAAAAGGAACCGCCGGTGAGGCCGCATTGACCCATACGGTACACGATGTTCCTGAAGATACTGGGGTCGTGCTAGAAATCTTGAAATCACCTCGAACAGCAAGACTGAAAAAAGATAAGCAGACAATAGAACAAATCCACATGTCCCCAAGGAATCTGCGGTTCGGTAAGCTATCAATGAAGGAAAAGGGCAAGGCTGACACCATTGAGTCAAATGAAGAGGAGGAGGACTTACAAGCTCTAATTTTCGAGTTAGAAGAGAAAGAATACGTGGAGGAAGACATCCAACCAATGTGCTCTGTAGCAAAATTACCCGAGTATGTCCCTCCGCGAAAGGGGAAAGCTAAGGTACCAAAGGATCTGGATGAAACAAAGAGTGCACTCCAGACTCCGCTCCTTCCTGATGGAATTACCTTTGAGGGTCCGCTCCTGGGATGTGTGCCTACCCTAAAATTTTAAGAGTAGGACCTCGTGGACAGAGAGAAGTTCCCACACTTAGAGACAGAGAGCCTAATGAAACATAATATGGAGGGACCAGTGATCACATTACAACCGCAGAAATGGTTGTGCAGTGTGGAAAAGGTCGGGTTGCTTCATCTGTTGTGGATACCACACTTTCACCACGTGCCCATTGCCATTTTCATCATCAGGTAGCCTTTGCCTAGTGCATGATGGGTACTTAAGGGTGGAGGAGCCTATTCCCATCACGGCGGATCTCATCCATAGAATTTCTCAGCTTCCCTGTAAGGGGAAGGACCCCATGACGATAGCAGGAAAAAGCGGTGATTTGTCTCTCGCGGAAGCCATGAAGAAAAAATATAAGCTTCAGAAGAAAAATAGGGGTTACGCCATCAACAGTATCAAGGATAAAGGGGTGCACGTAGCCACCCAACTCTTGGCCAGAAAGGTAATGAGAAAATGCCGCAGCGATAAAGTACCAGCACAAGTAGTTGCATTGGGCGAACGGTGTGCGGAAGGGGTCTAGTTCAACTGGGCCGAGTTCCTCTGCAAATATTTTTTTATCAACTGCAAGGAAGCCCAGGAGTAGCGTAAGACCTTCCACTACGTGTGGTTTCTCTTGTCCATCTTGCTGGTAGCGGGAGAACTGGCGGAGGACAGTCAATTCCCGAGCGTGACTTACCAAAGGCCGCGAAGTATGCTTCGCTCTAGGCTACTAAGGATGTGAAGCGGATTCATGATACAAAGATCTTCTGGGTGCTCATGGAGGCGAGCATCCGGATGTGGATTAATATGAGGCCACGCCTATCCCCCACAATGCACAATAGACTGTGGAGTTTTGTAGACTTCAAGGTGTAAATGTAAAAAATTTACATCAGGGTGCGAAAGGATCTGGTGCAACAATGGACAAAGCTCCCATTCATAGCCACAGATGACGCGATCTTAACAGTGTTAGAGTCATGGCCTCCCTAGTGGCACGCCCTAGATTTGGCGGAATTGGAGAAGACAGCAGTGCAAAAAATGAAGGAGAATGCCAAGCTGCGCGTCACCCAGTTGGCTGAGAAAGGGCGCAACGAAAAAGTGGCAGCCGAGGTCAGGGAAACCCACGAAGTGGCACAGGCAGTCGCGGAGTAAAAGAAGGTTGTTGAAGCAACAGCAGCAGCGCAGACAGCAGAGGCCTCAACAGTGCAGGCAAAGGAGGGCTAGGAAGTGTCTGAAGGATAGGAGGTAGAGGAAATTGACCTTTCCAAAGAGAGGATGAACCCAGGAACCACCTTGACCCAACTCAAACGAACACGTGTCACAGAAAGATCGGGTCCAAGAAAAAAGGTCAAGGCCTCGAAGCTGGCCATCGACCCGATCACCTTAACTGAAGGTGACCTCCATGACATTGGCGAGACGATTCGCGATGTCACTAGTGAAGCGCTCCAAGACTTCATGGTGGAGCAGCATAATGTTTTGGGGGCCCTCAGGATGCAGCTGCAAGAGTTAAAGGTGCAGCCCCCTCAGGAAGGTATCCTATCTACCCACGTCACAGTGGGCACTTCAATAGCAGAATAGATGTTGCGCGCAAGGATGGCCAACACAATAGTGTTGCGATATGGAGCATTGGTATCAGTAGATGCGATGGACCGAATGACGGTTAGCATGATGAAAGGCCTTGGCCTTAATCTAGCTGCCCTTCCCCGAGAAATGCTCTATCAGCTACAGGATGGAATAACAGTAGATATGCGTGGCAGGGAGAGCCGCGCGATCCAGGTTTTGAGCGAGTAGAAGATTAATATAGAATAACTTAACTTGCAGCACGATGAGATGGTGTCGCAGAACAAATAGTTGGTGCAGATAGTGGATGACGCTTGCCGATGCATCCTAGAGCTAGCTATCATAGTAGATTTACTAGTAGAAGTGCGGATTCACAGTCTAGCAAGTGGAGTCGGTGATGCTAGAGAAGAGAAAAAGGTGCAGCTGGAGCTGAATCTCCAAATTGTTGAACTGCGGTTGAAGGCGTAGCCTTCCACTCCCCCAGAGGTCAAAGAGTAGTGCGTCAGCGCTATTGTAGCAAGGAGGGAAGAGATTGGAGGTGCAGCGTGTGACTGTACCACCATGTTGGAGCAAGTGCTTGAGGTCCACACGACGTTGCAGGAGGACCCCAACATTCAGCGGCTGGAGACAGAGGCACACAAACTCTAGCAAAATATGAAAACATCAGAAGGACTGCGTAGACAGTAGTCCTTACTCAGCAACTTGTAAAGATGTAGCAAACCAAGGCACTAAAAGAGCAAGTGGACGTGGCACGCCATAAGGAAGTCATTCTCAAAGTTTGCGTCCAGCCATTGATTGATGAAGCCTTCACAATCACAGTAGGTATCGAAGCAAAGCTCGCACAGATTCAAGAGATGCATGTACAAATGTAGCGTAGCATGCCGGAAACAGAGGGCTGAGAAGATAGGATGCAGCAGGTGCAACAGGCAGTAGCTCAGTGCGCTACCAACATTTAGGCCGTTCGGGACCAGTTGGAGGGACTCCGTGCCAAGATCGCTACGCCGACAGAGTGACTCGAGGGCAAGTCACGATGTTTGTGTTGGGGGCGTGTTGGGCATGGAATCCCCCCACAGCATGTTTTGGGGCTCAAATCCCAGGTTTTGGTCAAATATGTGGTAAGACTCTGCAAATTGCGGGCGCGAAGCATGAAATGTACATTGAGTCATAGGGTTTTCCACCCTAAGTAATGTAATGTAATGTCATGTTGGCCTACCCATGGTCCGTGGACCATGGGATTGTCTAAATAGTGCAAGGCTCTAAGTTGTAAAGGGGATGGGAGATAGATGAGCATGGATGAAGTCTAGAAGATAGAAGATAGAGAAGAAGTCTAAGTGTACTGGGTCATAGTAGTAGGAAGAGGCTCTGCAGCTAAGTGCACAGAGGCCTAGTAGAGTCTGCGGCTGAGTGCGCGGACCCCTGCAGCTGAGTGCGCAGGGAAAATTTGAGTTTGTAACCCAAGAAGAAGAATAACAAAGAGAAGTTTGATTCTAAATACTGAGTATCTGTTTCTGTAGGATTTTCTATGCATTTATATTGTTTTGATTATTGCGTGCACTTATATGAATACAGAACATTGTTAAGGATAATTAGGCTCATACAAATAAGTTAAGTAATCGAATAATATCAGGTTAATAGTAAGGAAATGGGGTACTAACACAGATCATGCCTCGAACAGAGTTGCGTGAAGGTAGCATTGTAGGATGCAAGGTACTGATAGGCGCACGTAGCGACGTGCATGCAAGGTCAAACCGCAGACCAACGAAAAACCATCAGACATCTCTAGGGTGTGGAAACTTGGTTCTAGCACCCTCCCATACTACTTTGGGTGAGAACTCAATCCATGCTCCACAGACTGTTGCCAAAAGGGCCAGTAGTACCGAGATTTGTTTGGCTAAATCATCTCTGAACCTGGGTTAGGCCCCTATAAGCCTACAAGAAGTATCAAGAAAGACATCTTGGCATTGCCACACCATAATGCAATCCATGTCATCAATGGCATGTCATGTCCTGTCACGAATCATCATGTTCCACATCATTTGTGGAGTATGTAATTCTATATTGGAAAATGTATTTTAAAGTGGAAGTCCAAAGGACACATTCAAAATATGAAGAGTCATGTAAAGTCTAAAAGTCATAGGAAGTCAAACAGTCATGGGGGTAGTCAAAGGATCAAAAGTAAGGTGAAGCATCACCTCTTGGTTATATATACACCCTCATTGTATGAGAAAAGTAATTTTCACCTTCGATCCTCCTGCAATGTATTGGAGAGATAAGCTAGTTCTTTTGAGGATCAAGAAGTGGCTCCAACGCTCCACCATTGGAGCTAGTGGTGTTCATTGCGTACATGTGTCTTGGAAATTTTACTTAATATAAGAAGCCTTATGGCCATCATTTTCTTCAAGCATGGATTATTGATGTATGTAAGACTATTATGTGAATGTTTGTAATTCATTTTTGCTTTCATCTGTGCTAAAGTAGTTGAACTATTTTTGCTATTTTGGTACTTATCATATTGATAATGTGTTGTAATTGTTATTATCGTTTCTGTATCCTCATGGACTATTCTGCTAGATATTAGACAGATATTCCTTGTTACATTGGTTGCAATGACCATTACATCTCTGTGAACTATTATGCTTGATGTTGTATGGATTCTTCTTGCTTATGTGTGTCTCTACTAGGGTGGTACTATTACCTCTCTCTTAGAGGCTCACTTTTCCTCCCCTCCACAGTGAAAGAACTTTGACACACATACAATCGAACACTCACCAGGCACACCTCCCTTTCTTTCCGAAGGCACATTTTCACTCCTCTCTCTTGCTGACAGTTAAATCCAAGGCATATCTTTAAGACAATCAGCTACGTAACCATATTCCATATGGGGATCCTATCCTAAATGGTGTTAGGTTTAAATGGGACTTCACATCAAGGATACCCCTTGGTTGACAGATTTCCAGCACCATCAACACATCCCTATATTCGAAGGCAAAATAGATGCAGATGCCATAGATAAATGGTTAAATATGCTAGAAGTATATTTTTTGTTCTATAATTTTTCCAATATGGAGAATATTACTTTTTCACTCCTCAAGGTCACACCCCATGTCAAGGACTGGTGCGAAACCTATTGTGAGTAGAGGGACGAGAACGAACCCTCACTATTTTCAATCACCCCCACCTGGAATTCTTTCTGAGATGTTGTCAAGGAAAAATATTACCCTTTCGGAAGCTATTAAGATAAGTACATTAAATGGACCACACTCTAACAAGGAAGGGACCAAGACATTTCATTGTTCACAAATATTTTTTATACCCTTCACACGAATTTAGGTATCAAGGATTCTAAGAGGTATCTGGTAGTCAATTAGCATGGTTATCTACACAAATACATATAGTATGAGATGGATTCCCTGGACATCTCCTCACTTGGCACCGCATACTCATATGTTGTCAAGATTGAGCAGAAATTTAAACAGAAGAAGTGATACTTTGGATATGCAAATCCGAAGCAAGGAAAAGACACCCACAAACCGTAGAACAAGGGACAGATCCAAGGTGGGGTGAACCATGAAAACCCAATGAAGCCGCATGCAAATGAAAACACAATGAATACAAACAAGGACATAGGAAAGTGATGTGAGTTCCACAAGAGACCCACTCACAACACAAATCAGTGTCATGCCAAGTAGTCACTAGTGGTCTAGCTAAAGGATACATAGTCAGATGCATGCTTTTACTCTGATTCAGAACCCAAAAAGAGGAATGAAAAATGGAAGTATATTATAAATTCAAATCCCATCGCCACAATTTCCACCACCAAGATCCAAAATATTGAGCCCAAAGATCTAGAGGAAGGAAAGCATCTCTTTCACTCACAGATGTGGATGAAGGGGGCTTTGCTGAAATTCATTGTCGATGGCAGGAGCCAAAATAACCTCATCTCAATAGATCTCATTAATTAGTTTGGCCTATTGACCACACCACACCTACATCCATACACCATCGGGTGGCTCTACCAAGAACAAGATCTTCACGTCAGCCAGCAATGTCGCTTCCCCTGCAACATCAAGCACTTCATGAATGAGGTACTATGTGATGTTGCTCCTCTTGAAGTATGTGATGTGTTATTAGGCCAACCATATTTGTGAAAGCAGAATTTTATGTATGATTCTAGGCCTCACACTGTTATTATTACTTTGGGCAGTAAGTTATACAAGATACTAGAGATAACCCCACCTATCGCCCCCTCTTTGATCTCTACTAAGAAATGTTGTAAGATCATCTCCTAGACTAGGAACATTCTTTTCTTTTTTATTCGCTCTCAGTAAGGGGAAGATTGTGTCCACTTCCATAGACCCCGGGAAGGATTCCACCATGCAGCAGAAGCAGGTGGATAAGTTCATGGAAGAATATAGGGACATCTTCTCCTCACCCATAGGGGTACCTTCACAATGTTAGATAAAAAAATTGATCAATCTGAGTCCCAGAGTGCCTCTACCCAATGGGATGATATACCTTTGCTCTATTTTGGAAAATTAAGTAATCAAGTGGAAGATCCAGGAGTTGCTACAAAAATGGCACATCTGACGAAGTTCCTCACCTTATGGGAGCCTAAGTGTACTTGTACAGAAGAAGGATAATACTTGGGGAATTTGCATTGATTATTGGCACTAAATCTAATCACTGTTAGGAACAGGTATCCAATCCCATGGATTGATGACCTTCTTGACCATTTCGAGGGGGCCAATTACTTCAGCAAGATCAATTTAAAGTTTAGCAATCACTAGGTTCCAATAGAACACACATATGTATGGAAGATGGCCTTCAAATCTAAGGAGGGCCTTTTTGATTGGTTGGTCATTCCTTTGGGTTGAAAAATTCCGCTACAAATTTTATGATACTGATGGATGACATCTCGTAGCCCTTTAGAAACTTGTTCTTGGTTGTAAATTTGGATGAAATATTCATCTTCAACACGAGTTGGGAAGAGCACTTGCAACATATTCGACCGGTCCTTCAAACGTTGCGGTAGCAAAAACTATGTGACAACTTGGAGAAATGCACTTTTGGCATGAGCCAGGTCCAATATCTAGGTTACATCATTGAAGAGCAAGGCATGCATGTGGATCTGGCTAAGATCCCAATCATTTAGGATTGGCCAGCCCCGACCACTCTAACTGAGCTTCACATATTTTTGGGCCTTGCCAATTTTTGTCGAAGGTTAATGTTGGGATTCTATCATTTCACTTAGCCTTTGAGTCAAGTTACCAAGGGTGGAGAAAAAGTAAATTTTTTCTGGATTGATTGCCAACATAATGCATTTGTTTATATGAATCATCGCCTTTTCTCTACACCAATACTCACATTGCCATACCTACTACAACCATTTGAAATTGAGACAAACGCCTTTGACTATGCTATTTGTGCAGTTCTCACCTAGCAAGGGAATATGGTGACCTATCACAATGAGACACTTTTTGATACAATTCATAAATACATTGCCTACGATAAAGAGATGTATTTTATCGTGAACCTTTCCAGCAACGGAAACATTACATTCTGGGGAAGGAGATAGTCATCCACCAACGTAGGAAAAACTGCCTAAAGTCAATTTCCCTGGTTTTCACAATCACATTACGTAAACCTGTGGGTTATGGCCCACCTATACAAATCAAAAGTGTTACATTGGTTGATTTTATCCAAAACCCAACCAATTACCATACAGCGGAATAACACAGAACCTGACAACGAATGTCGGTTCCACCTTAATGCATAAGACCGGACTCCAAATGAAATAAACCCACGTCCATGAACTTCTCGAGTCCGCTCCTTTCCCACAAATCTTATCAGATTAATTCTCCACCGTTGATATCATCATTAATCCGACGACTCCCTCTGCACTTGTTCGCTTATGATGGACTTCACATTTCCACCCATATTAATTCTACCACACTCTGTTTAAACACCCATGACACTCATAAAATAGTTAACTCATTTTATCGTTGGATCGCCATCGATCCTTACAATGATCGATGTTCGATCAACAAACCTATAAACAAGATTTAACTCTTTTAACGCATAAACACTATACAACCACACAAATTCCACATAACACTCATATTTATATTACACACAGAATTAGATTACATTCTAAGGCATTTCAGCCTTAATCACAATTTCTCCTCTCGACTACATTGAATCCACACTCTCTGTCTATGCTTTCCATTAGAACACGCAGGTTCATAATATTTAGAAATAACTATAGAATCATGGATCATTCTATATCCATGAACTTCTCCTAAAATCATTCAAACAATCCCTAAATATTTCATTATGCATACATGGCAGATAATTACATTAAATTAAGTCTTCTTGAGACTTATAAATTTCATCAAATTAGCTCGTTTTTAACAAAAATTTGCTCCCGGTTTACATGATTGTCCACGTCTCCTCCTCCATAGTTGACTTTGACTTTTGATTAAGGGTGGTTGGATTCTCCTGCATCATCCACAAAAATTACCAACCCCTTAAATTTATATAGATATAAGGGAAGCTGCAAAATGATTTCCATCATAAATGGTCCACATATCTACAACAATTTCATTTAAATATTAAATACAAGAAGGGTAGCACCAATCTTGTTGCACATTTCCTCAGTCAGCCCCCGATTGTAACATTGGCCATTGTTCTCAACTCTTATGGCCACAAGACCTCTGGATGGGCACAATTATACAAAAATGATCCAGAATTCCTCACCACATACCAGATTCTATGTTATAAATATAAATTACATAAAATAAAGTGAATAAAAATAATGTAAATAATCAAATAATCAAATATTGATTATGTTAAATATTCATTAAGTTAAGTGAAAAGGAATGTCTACAAAGACATGCCCAATCATGCAAGGACACCTACCTAGTATATATGCAGGTCCTCATTGTAACATTCGAACATCACTTGTACATTTTTATCTATAATAAATTATTATTAAAATACCTCTTGTGTATTTTTACATTAAAGCCAACAAGCTATCAGTTTTGATGCTTCAGTGGTATCAAAGTCATGGTGCACAATATAATCATGCAAGGCTTTGAATGTTGTTTGTCGCACAATATTCCATCACGTTTACATCCTGAATGCGTTGAGAAGTTTAGTAAAATTCAAGAAGAATTTCAGCGATTAGAAAATTCATGTGCAGAAGTTACAACATGTCTAAAGAAAATTTATGCAGAGGGAGACGATAGCGATGGTGAAGAAACGAAACAAGGTGAAGTAGGAGAAGAAGATTTTGACTAGAATGATGATAATGAAAAAGAAGATGTTGTGGATGGAAGCTATCTTAAAAGACAAGAAAATGAACAATATCATAACAATGAGGAAAATGCTAAAGAAGACATTGATGATTTTGAGGATGGCAAACCTTTAAGTCATGAGGTATCTATATTTCCAAAAGGAGCTACAAAAAATACATTGGCCAGAGGTTCAAAAGAAAGTTGCAATTTGCTGCCTACTAGCAAATTTATTCAGCCTAAAGAATCTATGCAAACAAAATATGTGAAGTCTGAGCATGATTCTAATGAAGCTGATATAGATCAAGATGATGGTCCAGATGAAGTTGATCTTGATGTGGAAAGAGAGGACACATGTTTAGGGGCCAGTGGTATTATTCTTCTGTTGCTTGAACATGTTTAGTGGGATGTTGAGAAAGCCAGATTGCAGAGTCTAGTAAATACTATTCCATACAATTCGAAGTTTCCCCTTCTCATCATCAGCTCCAAAAATTGTGAAGAGAGAATGCCACAGAATCAACAGCTAATTGGATCTATACATGCTAATACAGAAATGGATTTGGTTCTTTCTTTGGACAGGACAAAAATTGGCAACCTGTTAATAATTTCTATTACAGAAAATGAGGTTGGTGGTGCTAGAGGAGGCTTCTTTAACGATGGGCATTTAAGATATTGTTTGTTGTGGCTTGCCTCTCAAGCTCCTATGCAACCAATTGTATATCCCTCAGTTCTTAGAGGACTTGTTCAGAAGTATTTGAATAACTATTTAGTTGTCCTCTTAAACATGAAGCCCTTAAAAGTGATACCTAACAATTGCATCCATGCTTACAATGAATCCTTAGATAGGATTGCACATGACATATCAAATGCAGCACAAAATAGCCATCCTCATTGGCTTGGTCCTGAAAATAGTCTACTTGATAAAACTACAAAGAATAGAATACATGTAAACTCTTTTCTACCCAAATCTGGGTAGAACATAGCTTCCAACATTTATTCCATTCTTCAGTCTTGCAGATTCGTTTCATAAAGGAAAATGATATGATGTCATTGAAGGGAGCTGATATAATGTTACAGAAGGGTGTTTTCCTTGAACATAGTGGATTGAGATATGCCATTATGCCAAAATGGGTTACTATATTTCAAATAATTTTCAACTGGAGGCTAATGCTTCTCACCAATGAGCCTCCCTTAGTTGTATATCTTTCAGAACCACATAACACTGCATTTGTCAATCAAGTCCTTCTTGGCTCAAGTTGTGCAACACACCAAGGGCCTTCACTGGATGAAATGATTCAGCTGAGTATCCCATGTAATCCAACTATCACGCCAAATAACCCAATGGTAGGAGATCAATCCATGGAGAATCTAAAAAGTGAAATGAAGAAAGCATTGTTGAAGCCTGGGACAAACATTTACTGGAGAGGGAAAGAAGCAAAATTAGGGATTCTCTTACAGAAAATATAGTTTACAGTGAGAGCCATTTTAAGATGAAATAAGTTGAGTGTGAGAAGAAGGAATATCAATTCACTATGAGTGTGAGTATTGTTGTGGATCCAGTGAATATAACCCCAACTACTTTTCTCTACGATTGAAACACTGCAGAGACACAACTGGAGAAAAAAACCTCGCAATCAACCATCGAATCCACCCTTCCACTATGATGTTCCCACCTGTCCACCCTATCACATTGTTGCACCGTCGATCAAACTGGCACAATAATGTTTCCGCTACCGTCACTTCCACCAGAGAAAATAAAATGGAATTGGAAGGAGAAACACAAGGACCCTCCCCTGTTGGATATTTTGTCATGCAAGAATATGGAGTGGAAGGAAGAAGTCCCAGAACCGAAAATGGTGAGACAACAGACTTAAATTCAACGATTGTAGATGACAGTTGCCACACAACTTTAGCTACTGGGGGTTTTGTAATTCAAGAAGAGAATGGAGCTAGAAGAAGACCTGCAATATATGAAGATGACAGGCATTCAGAGGTAGTTTCGTCAACAGTACGTTGAGGTGTGATCCCGAAAGACGCAACGGGTGGAGAGTGTTTAAGTGATACAAAGGTGACAGGGTGATACGATAAGTCATACGAAGTGTCTGTGTGAAACGATGTGAGATCATGTTATACAATTATATAGATATATATATATATATATATATATATATATATGGAATGGACCTCGATGTTGTTGATTATTCTCCGAATCCGTTATGCGACCAGGTCATATTTCACAACCCTGTTCAGAAGTCGGTTGCCGCTACATCTGCCCTATCCTGTTCGCATCCGGCGTCGTTTGTCACCTTGCCTGGGCATTTCGACAGCTCCCCCCGTCTCAAATCCCTCTCCATAGATTCGCCCGGTCTGGACTGCCCACCCCTGTCCCCCACTACCCTTAACCTACTCGCCTCCTGCTCATCCCCGCTTTTCAATCCCACCCCTCTCGCTGACATCTGCTATCAGAAAAACCCTAACCCTAACCCTCAACAAGGGCCAATTACAGACATTCCCTCACAGCAAGCAGCAAATACTATAGGATATGGTAGTGCACCTCTGGAATACGAGAAACCCTCAGGATGCTTTGTCACTCTGGTGGTTAGAGTACAAACAGAGGACACATCTGCAGCGAAAAATACCCCGGTTGATCATCTACAAATGCATCCTATTGCACCGCACATAAGGAAGTGTTGTGTTGTACAACAACCCCCCCATTTCTAAATTTTATCAAAAAAACTTTAAATAGAAATGGGTCCCTTTTTAAGACATAGTTAAATTCAATGATTCACTAATAATCACATGCCTGGATTTAATTATATAACACATGGAAATAATTTTCAAAAGGTCCGACCCGATAGAACTAATATCTGAATCCTTTTGTTAAAATGTTTTATAATATGATATATCCTTCTTTGAGAAGCCCTCATAAGCAAATCTCCGATAAACAAGGATTCATCCTAAATGGTCTATACTAAACCTCCGATCCAATAACGTAATCACAATCGGCGATCGCACATATCACATGACACATAGCGAAAGCCCTTTCAAATTCGCTGATGTGATATCATATAGAAAGGTGCGCTTTTCAAGAAAATATCGTCAAAAGGTACTATTAGCGGGCGTAAATCTTAAAATCAATAGTAAATGAAAAAGCAATAAATCAAACGGTCCGCTGATTATCCTTCCACCTTATTGTATTCCTTACCTTTATCGCAATCGAGGCTATCAGTCCAAAATGTTAAGGCTGACCGATGAACCTCCTGATGCGATTTGCAATTTATCATTGATTGCTGATCGGGAAGATCAAAAGATACATTTTAAAGGACCATCAAGCAGATGTACGATGTGACGTATAATTATTACATTTATTAACCATGATTGGCAGTTATGAAGGTCATTAATTTTGCAGTTAAGGGTGAATCCTTTGAGGATTTCACTCATGGTAATACTTAATTACATTTCGTTTATCATGTGTGAATTACCATAACTCTTTTCATTTCATATTAGCTTTGAGCAGGTATATTTCTCTGTTACATTTTTCATTGTCTATGCAGAGCAACTCTAAGCTGATGAATCTAGAGAAAATGGGAAAGAAGGTGAAGAAACCTAAGGCCCCTGTCGTAGCCAAAGAAGAACCAAATAAGAAAGGATTGATATCTAATACTACCTGCCTCGATTTAGGCAAAGCATCCTGGGAGAGTATCTACAATTTGCTGGAAGCAGAGGAGCCTGAAGAACTCGAAGAAGAAGCAACAACAGATTCCAGGAGAAAATCAAAGAATACTCTTAAGGAATTGGCCTGCTCATATCTACATAGAATAGCAGCGTGTGCCAAGGTTTTTCCCTATAATGATGTGGTCAGGTGGATTGTTGAAAGCATTGCGACCATAGACAGGACATTCTCTACAACTGATGGAAAAGTGTTCGGATCATTTAGAGCAGAGGATCTTAGAAAAATGTAACATTTACCTCAACCGGAGAAGCGGTATAACAAAGCATTTTTGGAGGCTTTTTCCAAGGAGAATGACATTGAATCTGACCCTATCAAACAATGGAGACATTTTCTAACCAAACACAAGCACGAAAAATCGGGTATGTACTCTGTAGATTCATTGGCCTCTCCTTATTTTTATGCTGGTGCAATGATGTGCAGACTCTTCGAAGTCCATGATTCTGCTAAATTCTCTATAGATATGGTCCCATTAATGGAGGCTACAACTAATGGCTATATCATGGACTAGGAAAACATTTTGTTTAATAAAATGGCCATCGAGATACTTGAATATAGAAAAAATAGGTTTGTGTCTACCCGGGTGATACCTTCCTTTTACATGAGTGCCTATATCATGGACACTATCTCTTTTAATTCCGAATACCCCATTCTTGGATGGAAATGGACTTCGCAGGATCTCAATCCCATTCACATCTATCATAAGGAGCTATGGAAAGCCCATTATAAGAATCATCTGTATAGAATTTGTCATGGTTTTATTCTTCCCATGTATTATGCCATATTCAATAAGCCTACTCTTAGGTTATTCGAGGAAGCATCAGTCAACCTAACTGTAATTGGAATTTGGTTTGGAGAAGAAAGATTCACCTACATAAGACTTTTCAGCAACCTTGCCAACCCTCATGTTCTTCCTCTATACATCCCTAATAACCTGCTAGCCAGGGAATTGGCACATCAAAAAATAGTTGAAGGGATGTCAAGGACCCTTAGGGATTCTAAAAAGCACATGTGGCCAACATTTCCCCTTCGATGTGGTGCTTTTACCCTACATGATTTTAAACATGCAGAAAAGGAGACCGAGAAAATAAAGTTGTTAAAGCTTGCAACTATCCCAAAAAGGTAGTACGATCCTAGAAAGTTTGCATACAATGTTACATCTCAGGCTAAAATCGCCAGATTTGATCATGAGGAGGATAGCTACGATGACTTGTTTGTTTCAACAGAAATATTTTCTCGGGTCAAACATATGGCCAAGATCAAATTGGGAGCAGAAGGACTAGAGGAATTATATAGGCTCGGGGCGCAGAGATTGGAAACCCTAGCTCTAGACTTGTTAAATACGACCTCTATGGTACAACCTCAAGGCTACATTGAGGAGAAAATTACTGAGAATGCTCCCGAAATTGAAAAGATTCAGAAGGAGAAAACAACAGAAAATGAGCAAAAGCAGGTAACATCTAGTGAACCCCTTGATACAGATATTGATATTGATCCCATGTTAATCAAGGAATGGGAACAGTTTGATTCAATCAGCAGTAATCCTGAGAAAACCCAAGGGTTCACTACACCAAAAGTGTCTACAACGCAGAAATCAGTGGTCAACACAGTTCCGATTGTTGGAACAAGTGGCCCACCCAAGTTCCAGAAAGACAGAGATATCCCTGAAAATCCCACTGAGGAGATTGTACTACAAATTGAAGAAATAACACCACTGGATGTCTTCTATAGTCCTAAGCATAGGGTTGTAGTCAAAAGACAGAGGAAGAAGAGGAAAATCGATCACAGTCCTCTTTTGACTCCTCAGGTTGAAATGTTGAACGTGGTATGGAGAGAAGAGGTAAATCCCTCCGAAGATTTAACAAAATTGTCTCAGTATGCCGAAGCTTATACAACAGCGACAACGGATAAGGATTCAGAGGTTAGTCATCTGTTGAAGGAAAAATACCAGGAAATCATTCAACTAGAGGCGCAATCGATGGAACGACAACAAAAAATATAGCAGCTTGAACAGCAGTTGATGGAATAGAGGTAGCTTAATGAACAACTAAATGAGCAGTTAAAACATGAAAAGCAGAGGATTGATGAACATGCCATCCATAAATAGCAAGATTTGTCTCAAGCATTGAGAAAACTATAGCTATTGAGCGAGCAGGAGAAGAAATCAAAAGAAGAGAAAATCGCGCAAATGAAAGATCAGATAGAGCGATTCAAAGGATATCCCCAGATAAATGAATTCAAAACTGAAGCCCTGGAAATGACCAAGGCTTTGTCCCGGCAATTGGATATTCTATGTCATAATATATCATTGGTCACCCCCTTATGTGATATCTCAGCATCTATGATTGAAAAATCAGTGGATGCAAGGCTTGAATTAGATAAGGCAGATGAAAGATTAACTAATTTTCTATCATGGCAAGATTCAAAAGAGGGAAAAGCTACCAATCTGCCAAGGATACAAGAGTCACATAAGGAAATCTTGTTTTCTGAATGGAAGTCTCAATTAATTAAAGATGAGAGAGCTACATCCAGATGTAGAGCAGCAACAAATAATCTGATTGAATTAATCAATAACAGTTTGCATTTATCTAATCTAATTACAGATTGCTCTCTAGGAAAACTCCCAAAGGTAAAATTGTTGGAACAACATTGGAAACAAGAGCTGATGCAAAGAGAAAAATTGATCGGAGGCATTCAAAGCCTAACATGATAAACATTCTGGTTTTTCCTTGTTAAACCACATAGCTAGCAAATGGAGATGAAGTGTCTCACGGATGTGATCAACTGCATGATCCCCGAACTTGTCGATGCCACATATATAGCTCAGTTACACTCCCGGATGAGTCAGTAACTAGAGATCCAGCCAATGCTCACCATTTTTCAACTACAATCACAAGAATATAATCTGATACAGTGAATCCATTTGACCGCTGCAGCACTGCTATTTTTAGGATAAATCCCAGATTTATGTGTTTTTAGTTATACCAGCGCATAGCGACTTTCTTTCATAGTTTGTTGTTATTTGTAGTATTTAAAGACCCTTTCATGTTTTTAGAAAGGGTCCGAAATTTTGTACTAAGACTTAAATCAGAGGTTGCACTATTGTACTTCCAATATATATTTTTTATAAAAGACTGGACCAGAATTCTGAATTTTGACAAAGAAGGCTTTTATGAGATTTGCACTTTTGCATCTTGTGAAAGTATTCCCAAATTAGAAGGCAGAATTTGAATGTGATTTACATCAGAGGAGATCCAAATGCATACGGTACTATTATCTATGTTTTCGCTTTATTTCTCTATGTGAATTAGCATTTATCAACTTTGCTATTATTGATATGTATATGTTTCTAAAACAATTGTTTAACTTGTCACTTTTGAATGTTTTAGAATTGTCATCTTTTAAATATATTTGTCAGTGATATTATGATCAATGCAATAATGTTTTAATTATTACTTTGTTTAATTAATTAAACAAAGTAATCATCATATGAATTCATATTTCTATGTTATGAATAAGTCATCTTTATGTTTATTTGTTAATAGAAACAATCAAGAATCACATTGTTAGAAGAATACCCGAGATAGATTAGTTATCTTTGTATATTTTTGCACTTTAGAATAGAGCACTTATCACTCTCGTTATACATTACAAACCAATCACCCATCAACTCATATATCACTGGGAAACTGGTCCCATTACATCCAGTTGGAGCCACCACACCAAATGGAAAAGGAGCTGCACTAAGGTCCAGACCGAGTGGTTTTCCCTGATGTTGATGCAACGATTTTAGAGGCATCAACATTTTTGGCGCTAGAAGGAGGGCATGAACTGTGAATGGTGAGTAAATCCAAATCCATAGCCCATTCTGAGAGTAAATCTCCCTCAACATCTCCCCCGACTTCTCCCTCGCATTCTGAATCTCCAATTTCTAAGCGAGAAGTTGAGAAAACAACAACCACTACTGAAAACCAGAACATCTCAGATAAATCCACTCTTGAACCTCCTGAAGTTCAGTCTTTAATTCATAAACTTCAAGGATTTTCAATATCACCACAGAAATCTGAGTTATCTCAAGGCAGTGTGACTTCGCAATACATTCCTTCCCATCCTCTTACCAGATTACAGAGTGAAAAGCTTGGTATTGAACCCATAGAATTCCCTCTACCTAAAAGAAAAAGAGCAAGGAATACACCTAAATATTCTGATAGTGAGACTCTTTCGTCATCATCATCCATTTCATCTAATCCATTGCAAAGTCAACCACCCACTCCCCAACTCCATATTGTCGTTCAACAGGGTAGTGGAACTTCAACATTGTCTTCCCAACCACTTGTAACTTCATCTGCGCTTTCCTCTGTTAGTAGCTCAACAATGGAACAGAGACCATGGAACAATCCAGGGGTAGTCACAATGCCTGCACCCTTGGGTCAATTTCCAACTCATCCCAAAAATTGGTTGCCAAATTTTAACCCAGATATAGGCATACTGGCAGAAGAACACATAAACAACTTTATGTTGTCAATAAACTTAAATGGAGTTACTGAAGAAGACGTTGTTGTTAGGAATTTCCCATATACCTTACAAGGAGCAGTTGGGTCCTGGTATTTTTCATTACCATCAGGATCCATTACTATTTGGAATACTTTCCAAGAGCAGTTCTTGACTAAATTCAGTGATGATAGGTCTATAGTGACATTAATCAATGATCTCTCAAATCTTAAAACTGAATCAAGAGAGCCTATCAAATATTTCAACTCGTGATTTAATAAGCTCTTAAATAAGATTCCTACCGCATCTAAACCTAGTGAAGAGGTTCGAAGTGAATGGTATATATTTGCCTTACCTTCGAATATAGCAATCTTCGTAGATAGAGCTACAAAGTCCACTTTAGCAGAGAATATGAAGGAAGCAATCGTTGTGGAAAAACGTATCATTTCCTTAGAAAAGAAAATCACCCTTGAAGAGTGCAAGTCCAAAAAAGTTATTTTTAAAGACGATTCAAAGAAGAATGTAGCTAAAGATCCATATGACATGGAGGGTCCGCAAAAGGTTTTAAAAACTATGTCAAACGAAATGGTAGAAATTAAGAAACAAGTAGCTGAGACCTCCACTAAAAATCCATTTAGGAACTTCAAAAGAGCTGAAACAAAACCACCTAATGCTATATCTAATGTAGAATCAGATTCGGATAATGATGAAGATGAATATACAATATTATCATCAAAAGAAAGTGAAGAAGAAGAAGTTGTTGAATTCCATGGAATGTGGGACTTCATTTTACCCAATTCAGATACTAAAAGTGAATAGGAATATTTCCAAGTAAGTACCAAGAGTAAAGTCGTTGCAGAGCCTGTTCAACCAATTCAAAAGAAGAAAAATGTAAGTACTACTACCAAAGATAAGGCTCCCATAAAGAAGACTACAACAGTGCCTACTCAAAACCAGCCATCATCTTCCAATCCTCCCTCACCATATAAAACATTGGTAGTCTCTAACTCTATGGATTACAATATCATAGAAGACATGAAGAAGACTAAAGCAAACATTTCTTTATTTGAGCTTAGCAAGCTCAAACATCAACAAAAATTGCTACTTAAAGAATTAAATGTTGTGCCTTCTTCTCCTCTTCCAAATGTTGTACTGTCCAAGGTAGCTAATGGAACAGGTAAGCCACCATCTGATAGAGTAGAAGCTACTGATGCTGTTTTGATCAGAGATAGATCTAATTCTCATACTCCTCCTTTTCTCTTGACCTATGAAATTTACAATAGAAATCTACATAATTTCTTGATATATTCAGGGGCTTCATCGAATATAATGCCAACTTCGGTTTGCTCAAAATTGAATATTGAACCCCAAAAATCTGCAGTGCATATTGTTCAGTTGGATCGAACTAAGGTTCAAGTATTAGGAGAAATCAATTCAGTTACCATTAGGTTATCAGCTGATCCAAGGGTAGTTTAGAGAATTGATATATTGATTGCTGACATTCCTGAGTTTTATGGCTTAATTCTAAGCAGGGATTGGTCTGAGAAACTCCATGGTTACATTTCTACTGATTGGTCTCACATGTGGCTTCCCTATAAAGGAAAGCCAAATCAGATTAAGATCGATTGGGAGAAGCATATGACTCATATTGTAACAAAATTTGAGCAAGAAAACCAGCCCATAGCTTTCAATAATAATATTCTTGGCAACTACTCATCTGAATCTTTCTTTGGTAATTTTAATGCTCAATCATCACCTTTCTCAGTTAATAGTTTCACATCTCAAATAGAAATTTTTTCTCATACAGATACATCAAGGTGTGTTAATATTGCTGAAGAAATTGTAAATAAAACTATAGATAAACCTATATCTTGGTCTTTGTCAAAATCCAAGGATGGTGCAGAAGCAGGATGTATTTTAGTTAGTCCCGAGGGGGAAAAACAATGCTATCTTGCAGACTATAATTTGAGTGTACAAATAATACTGTTGAATATGAGACGTTGATCCAAAGGACTCTACAAAGAAATAGGCCTAAAAGTGCAATATCTTAAAGTATTTGGTGACTTTGAGATCGTTATCAAGCAAGGAACATTATATATTGCCTTTCTAGTCATCTTAAACATTATTAGTCCTTGGTTCAAGACCTTATATCTCATTTTCTAGCATTTAATATCTCTCTCATTCCTAGAACTCAGAATGCAGCAACTGATTTACTAGCCAATGTTGCTTCTAAGCTCCTCCCATCTGAGGATTACAGCCCTGATAGATTTTCAGTTGAATTAATTTTTAGACCATCGGTTCTAGACAATGTCACTAACTGGCAGGTATTCAATCATGACGATGACATTTTGAATTTTTTAACTTTTGATAAATCCTATGATAATCAGATTATTGATGAGAGTGATCATGATCTTCAAATGAAGCAAAGACTTGAGGAAAATTCCATACCTAAATCAGTAGTCAAGCTTGAGGATCTATATGACATCAAGGATAGGTTTAAGCAAGTTACTAATTCAAAACTTCAAAGTTCTACTTTGAGATTTGAATTAATAAACCTTGGCACTGAGGCCAAACCACAAAATATTAATCTGGGATTAGGACTTACTTCAGAAGAAAGATTTGCCTTTATCAGACTTTTGAATAGATACAAAAATGTTTTCGCTTGGAATTACGATGACTTAAAAACATATGATACTTCTATCATACAACATACAATTCCAATGATGTCCGAAGAGAAGCCAGTGCAGCAAAAATTGAGGAAAATTCATCCGAACCTAGAAAGTCAAATTAAAGCAGAGTTAAACAAACTCTTGAAAGCTAAGATAATTTTCCCTATTAGACATTCAAAGTGGGTTTCTAACTTAGTGCCTGTTAGAAAGAAGAATGGTGACATTAGAATTTGCATTGATTTCAGAAATCTTAATAAAGCTAGCCAAAAGGATAACTTCCCACTACCAACAATGGAGCAAACTCTTCATTCAGTAGCTGGTTCCAAATTAATGTCTTTCTTGGATGGTTTTTCTGGATATAACCAAATATTGGTGCATCCAGATGACAGACTCAAGACTACTTTCAGAACTAAGTGGGGAACATATGCCTACCAAAAAATGCCTTTCAATTTGATTAATGTTGGAGCTACCTTCCAGAGAGCAATGGATATAGCATTCAAGGGTTTAATTAATAAGTCAATTGTTGTCTATTTGGATGACATTACTATCTTCTCCAAGAAAAGAGAAAATCATTTACATGATTTGAAGCAAATCTTTGAACGCTGTAAAAGGTATGGGATTTCATTGAATCCCAAGAAATCATTTTTTTCTCTTGACCAAGGTAAACTCTTGGGGTTTATTGTCTCAAAAGATGGTATTTATATTGATCCAGAAAGGATCAAGGAGATTTTTGATATTCCACTTCCACACAATAAAAAATCAATGCAATCATTTTTAGGTCAAATAAATTTTGTAAAAAGAATTGTTCCAGATTTTTCACAGATTATTTTACCATTACAAACCATGATCAAGAAAAATTCAGTGTTCAAATGGGGACATAAAGAGAAGGAAGATTTTGATTCAATCAAACAGGAAATCATAAGTGCTCCTACATTAAAAAATCCAAATTTTTCCAATCATTTTATTTTATACACCTTAACATCTGATACTTCCTATGCAGCTGTATTGACACAAATCAATGATCAGCAAGTTAAAGCACCCATATCATTTTTTAGTTCAAATCTCCAAGGTGCTGAGCTTAATTATTCTGAAGTAGAAAAACAAGCCTTCGCTATGTTCAAATCTATTAAACACTTTAGGCCTTTCCTCTTAAAAACTCATACAAAAGTAATAGTCCCATTTTCAGCAGTGAGACAATTACTAGTCCAGAGGGAATTAGGAGAGAAGAGGGCAAACTGGGTTACAACATTACAAGAATATGATTTGGACATTAAACCAACAAAAATTGTCAAAGGTCAATGTTTTTGCAGGTTGTTAGCAGGAGCTTCTAACATTCAGGAACATGAAGGTTCAAACAATATTGAGGAAATCAATGAGATAAGTACCATCAACCCTGAATCTCAATATGCAGATTTGTTATTTTATTTGAAAAATGGATATGCTCCTTCTAATCTCTCCTATAAAAATAAACGTGCCATAAGATTGAAAGCTAAAAACTTCGAGATTATTGATGATGTGTTGTTTATAAGGAATTATGATTCAGATTTATTAAAATGCCTTGAAAAAACTGAAGCATAGAAGGTCTTGCAGGAATTACATGATGGTCCAGCAGGTGGACATTTTGGAGGTGATACAATAGCTCACAAAATTATACATGCTGGTTATTATTGGCCCACCTTATTTAAATATTCCCATGAATATGTAAGGAAATGCAGAATGTGTCAAACTGCCAGTGGAAGACAAATAAAGCCAGCTTTTCCTTTGCAACCAGTCAACATCGAACAACCCTTTGAACAATGGGGACTAGATATCATTGGAGAGATTATTCCACATTCTTCCAAGCATCACAGATATATCCTTATAGCCACGGATTACTTTACAAAGTGGGTAAAATCAATTCCTTTGAAGGCAGCCAACTCTGAGGCAATTATTGAATTCATAGATCAGTTCATCATTACCAGGTTTGGCGTACCTAATGCTCTCATTTTCGATAATGCATATTATTTCTCTGGAAATACCATACTTGAATTTGCTATTAAAAGAGGATTTAAATTGAAATATTCTGAAAACTACTACCCTCGGGGTAATGGTTTAGCAGAATCAACTAATAAAAATCTTATCAAAATCATTAAGGGAATTGTTGATTAGAATCAAAAGAATTGGCACAAGTATTTAGTAATTGCATTATGGGCAGATCGCATAACACAGAAGGCCTCAATAGGCACTTCTCCATTTAATTTAGTATATGGGAAGGAAGCTGTCATATCAAAAAACTTAGCACTCCCATCTCTAGCCTTAGTGCAGTTTATTGAAGAAAATCCATCATCTTCTATTCAATTGAGATATAATCAAATCCTTAAATTAGAAGAAGAAAGGGAAAAATCCAGAATTACACATGCAAAGAATCAACAGGTTATTAAGTATTCTTTTGATACAATTTCTACCGGCCCAAAATTCTTACAGATTGGTGACCTTGTTTTGAAATGGGACAAAGCGCATGAAGATAAAGGAAAACACATTAATTTCAAAAAATGTGGCTGGGACCGTTTCAAATCATCGAGAAGGTAGGCCCATCAACATTCATATTGCAATATCTATCAGGAAAGAGAGATTCTCTTCCTGTCAATGGGCTTATCTTGAAAAAAATCTTTACTTAAGAGGGTAACCCCCTCTTACTTGTAAATATTCAATTTGCAGTTTTGTTTGTTTGAATTTCTATGCTTAGGAAATAAGGTTGTAAATAGCCTTCTATTGGCTTTTACTGTTTTGTAAGTTGCTTAAAGAAAATAGTGTAAATATTTACTTTTGATATATGGAAGCCCTTAAGGAAAAGAATGTAGTTCTAGGGAGTTAGATAAAAATAAAACTTTGAAAACCTCTTTTATTTTTGTAAAATATTTTACAAACCTTGAAGATATTGTAAATCATTCCAAGTTTTTAAAGCCCAAATGAGGTTATCTGTAAAAAAGCAAAGACTTATCCAAACCTAGCATCTACAACTCTTAAATTGTCATCCATATTCTCTTAAGGAGTAAATCATTCACCCCATCCACAAAGTTTATAATTTTTTAGAGTGTAATTCTAAAATATGTTTGATATAAAAGATAAGAGGTCTCATTACAAGCCTAATTACCTTGATCATAGGGAACTAATTAAACTAACATTACAGATACTTCATATCAAAACAGGGTAATGGCTTATAATTATAAGACAAGGGGTCTCATCATGAGCCAGCTTGTTCAGTTCAATTACAACTAGTGAATGTCATTGTTAACAGCTGGCCACCAAACCAGGAAAATGGTTTTTTATCTTTTAATAAAAAAATAAAGATGGAAAATACAAAAAGGGAAATATGTGTAAACATATTTTTTTGGATTTCATCCTAGAAATTATACTCTGAGATGGATGGGATAATGAATGATTAAATGGTTAAAAGGTAACCCTGTCGAGACTATAAACGTTTATTGGCAGTAGGGGCTCTACCTATGACAACAAAGTCATCATATAAGCTAAGTTGGAGAGGTCCCCTTGTTTTATCTTTAGCAACCAATCAAGGCTTAAATAAACTTAGAATGTTTATATTTTTAAGATGGGAAATATATTGCAGAAACATTTTTTTTACTATATTCAGAGTTAATGATTATCTAATTGTTCTGAAATTATTTTCTCTATACTCAAAGTTTTCCAGATTAAGAAAGTCAAAATATTGCATTACATTCTCAGAGATAATTGTTTCTTCCAGTGAATCACCAATTGTTGTGTTATACAACAACCCCTCCATTTCTAAATTTTTATCAAAAAAACTCTAAATAGAAATGGGTCCCTTTTTAAGACTTAGTTAAATTCAGTGATTCAATAATAATGCATGCCTAGATTTAATTATATAACACATGGAAATCCTTTTCAAAAGGTCTGACCCGATAGAACTAATATTCGAAACCTTTTGTTAAAATGTAATATAATATGATATATCCTTCTTTGAGAAGCCCTCATAAGCAAATCTTCGATGCGATAATGCGATCATAGATCGCATATTGCAAAATTAAACAAGGATGCATCCCAAATGGTCTATACTAAACCTTTGATCCGATAATGTAATCGCAATCGGCGATCGCACATATCACATGACACATAGCGAAAGCCCTTTCAAATTCACCGATGCGATATCATATAGAAAGGTGCGCTCTTCAAGAAAATACCGTCAAAAGGTATTATTAGTGGGCGTAAATCTTAAAAGCAATAATAAATGAAAAAGAAATAATCAAATGGTCCATTGATTATCCTTCCACCTTATTGTATTCCTTACCTTTATCGCAATCGGGGCTATCAGTCCAAAACGTTAAGCCTGACCGATGAACCTCCCAATTACGATTTGCAATTTATTGCTAATCGCTGATCTAGAAGATCAAAAGATACATTTTAAAGGAACATCAAGCAAATGTGTGATGCAACGTATAATTATTACATTTATTAACCACAATTGGCGGATATGAAGGTCATTAATTTTGCAATTAAGGGTGAATCCTTCGAGGATTTCACCCGTGGTAATACTTAATTACATTTCGTTTATCATGCATGAATTACCATAACTCTTTTCATTTCATATTAGCTTTGAGCGGATATATTTCTCTGTTACATTTTTCATTGTCTGTGCAAAGCAACTCTGAGCTGATGAATCCAGAGAAAATGGGAAAAAAGGTGAAGAAACCTAAGGCCCCTGTCGTAGCCAAAGAAGAACCAAATACGAAAGGATTGATATCTGATACTACCTGCCTCGATTTAGGCAAAGCATCCTGGGAGAGTATCTACAATTTTCTGGAAGCAAAGGAGCCTGAAGAACTCGAAGAAGAAGCAACAGCAAATTCCACGAGAAAATCAGAGAATACTCTTAAGGAATTGGCTTGCTCATATCTACATAAAATAGCAGTGCGTGCCAAGGTTTTGCCCTATAATGATGTGGTCAGGTGGATTGTTGAAAGCATTGTCACCACAGACAGGACATTCTCTGCAGCTGATGGAAAAGTGTTCGGGTCATTTAGATCGAGGATCTTAGACAAATGTACCATTTACCTCATCTGGAGAAGCGGTATAACAAAGCATTTTTGGAGGCTTTTTCCAAGGAGAACGACATTGAATCTGACTCTATCAAACAATGGAGGCATTTTCCGACCAAACACAAGCACGAAACATCGGGTATGTACTCTGTAGATTCATTGGCATCTCCTTATTGTTATGATGGTGCAATGATGTGCAGAGTCTTCAAAGTCCTTGATTCTACTTAATTCTCTATAGATATGGCCCCATTAATGGAGGCTGCAATTAATGGCTATATCATGGACTAGGCAAACATTTTGTCTGATCAAATGGCCACCGAGATACTTGAATATAGAAAAAATACGTTTGTGTATACCCGGGTGATACCTCCCTTTTACATGAGTGCCTATATCATGGACACTATCTATTTTAATTCCGAATGCCCCATTCTTGGATGGAAATGGACTCCGCAGGATCCCAATCCCATTCACATCTATCATAAGGAGCTATGGAAAGCCCATTATTAGAATCATTGTATAGAATTTGTCATGGTTTTATTCTTCCCATGTATTATGCCATATTCAATAAGCCTGCTCCTAGGTTATCTTAGGAAGCATCAGTCGACCTAACTGCAATTGGCAGTTGGTTTTTGAAGAAGAAAGATTCACCTACATAAGACTTTTCGGTAGCCTTGCCAACCCTCATGTTCTTCCTCTATACATCCTTGAGAAAATACTGGCCAGAGAATTAGCACATCAAATAACAGTTGAAGGGATGTCAAGGACCCTTAGGGATTCTAAAAAGCACATGTGGCCGACATTTCCCCTTTAATGTGGTGCTTTTACCCTACATGAGTTTAAACATGCAGAGAAGGAGGCCAAGAAAATAAAGTTGTTAAAACTTGCAACTATCCCAAAAAGGTAGTACGATCCTAGAAAGGTTGCCTACAATGTTACCTCTCAGGCTAAAATCACCAGATTTGATCATGAGGAGGATAGCTACGACGACTTGTTTCTTTTAGCAGAAATATTTTCTCGGTTCAAACATATGGCCAAGATCAAATTGGGAGCAGAAGGACTAGAGGAATTCTATAGGCTCAGGGCGCAGAGATTGGAAACCCTAGCTCTAGACTTGTTAAATACGACCTCTATGGTACAACCTCAAGGCTACATTGAGGATAAAATCACTGAGAATGCTCTCGAAATTAAAAATATTCCTAAGAAGGAGAAAACAACAAAAAAGGAGCAGAAGCAGGTAACAGCTAGTGAACCCCTTGATACAAATATTAATATTTATCCCAAGTTAATCAAGGAATGGGAATAGTTTGATTCAATCATCAATAATCCCAAGAAAACCCAAGGGTTCACTACACCAGAAATGTCTACAGTGCAGAAATCAGTAGTCAACATAGTTCCGATTGTTGGAACAAGTGGCCCACCCAAGTTCTAGAAAGACGTAGAGATTATCCTTGAAAATCCCACTGAGGAGATTGTACTGCAAATTGAAGAAATACCACCACTAGATGTCTTCTATAGTCCTAAGCATAGGGTTGTAGTCAAAATACAGAGGAAGAAGAGGAAAATTGATCACAGTTCTCTTTTGACTCCTTAGGTTGAAATGATGAACATGGTATGGAGAGAAGAAGTAAATCCCTCCGAAGATTTAACAAAACTGTCTCAGTATGCCAAAGCTTATACAACAACGACAATGGATAAGGCTTCAGAGGTTAGTCATCTTTTGAAGGAAAAAGACCAGGCAATCATTCAGCTAGAGGCACAATCGGTGGAACGACAACAAAAAATAGAGCAGCTTGAACAGCAGTTGATGGAATAGAGGTAGCTTAATGAACAATTAAATGAGCAGTTAAAACATGAAAAGCAAAGGATTGATGAATAGGCCATCCATAAACAGCAAGAGTTATCTCAAGCATTGAGCAAACTACAGCTATTGAGCGAGCAAGAGAAGGAATCAAAAGGAGAGAAAATTGCACAAATGAAAGATCAGATAGAGCGATTCAAAGGATATCCCCAGATAAATGAATTCAAAACTGAAGCCCTGGAAATGACCAAGGCTTTGTCCCGACAATTGGATATTCTATGTCATAATATATCATTGGTCGTCCCCTTATGTGATATCTTAGCATCTATGATTGAAAAATCAGTGGATGCAAGGCTTGAATTAGATAAGGCAGATGAAAGATTAACTAATTTTCTATCATGGCAAGATTCAAAAGAGGGAAAAGTTGCCAATCTGCCAAGGATACAGGAGTCACATAAGGAAATCTTGTTTTCAAAATGGGAGTCTCAATTAATGAAAGCTGAGAGAGCTACATCTAGACGCAGAGCAGCAACAAATAATCTGATTGAATTAATCAATAACAGTTTGCATTTATCTAATCTAATTACAAATTACTCTCCAGGCAAACTCCTGAAGGTAAAATTGTTGGAACAAAATTGGAAACAAGAGCTGATGCAAAGAGAAAGATTGATCGGAGGCATTCAAAGCCTAACATGGGAAACGTTCTGGTTTTTCTTTGTTAAACCACGCAGTCAATAAATGGCGATGAAGTGTCTCACGGATGCGATCAACTGCATGATCCCCGAACTTGCAGATGCCACATATACAACTCAGTTACATTTCCGGATGAGTCAGCCACCAGAGATCCAGCCAATGCTCTCCATTTGTCAACTACAATCACAAGAAGATAAGCCGATACAGTGAATCCATTCGACCACCGCAACACTACTATTTTCAAGATAAATCCCATATTTATGTGTTTTTAGTTATACCAACGCATAACGACTTTCTTTCATAGTTTGTTGTTATTTGTAGTATTTAAAGACCCTTTCATGTTTTTATAAAGGGTCCGCAATTTTGTATTAAGACTTAAATCAAAGGTTGCACTATTGTACTTCTGATATATATTTTTTATAAAAGACTGGACTAGAATTGTGAATTTTGACAAAGAAGGCTTTTATGAAATTTGTACTTTTGCATCCTATGAAAGTATTTCGAAATTAAAAGGCAGAATTTGAATGTGATTTACATCAGAGGAGATCCAAATGCATACGGTACTATTATCTATGTTTTCGCTTTATTTCTCTATGTGAATTAGCATTTATCAACTTTGCTATTATTGATATGTATATGTTTCTAAAACAATTCTTTAACTTGTCACTTTTGAATGTTTTAGAATTGTCATCTTTTAAATATATATGTCAGTGATATATTATGATCAATGCGATAATGTTTTAATTATTACTTTGTTTAATTAATTAAACAAAGTAATCATCATATGAATGCATATTTCTATGTTATGAATAAGTCATCTTTATGTTTATTTGTTAATAGAAACAATCAAGAATCACATTGTTAGAAGAATACCCAGGATAGATTAGTTATCTTTGTATATTTTTGCACTTTAGAATAGAGCACTTATCACTCTTGTTATACATTACAAACCAATCACCCATCAACTCATATATCATTGGGAAACTGGTCCCATTACATCTAGTCGGAGCCACCACACCAAACAGAATAGGAGCTGCACTAAGGTTTAGACCGGGTGGTTTTCCCTAATGTTGATGCAGCGATTTTAGAGGAATCAACAGGAAGAAGAAATCGAAGTGTATCAAAGCCTCCAGCAAAGACTACACCATCAAGTTCGATGAAGGCCTCGCTATGGGAGATATAGCAGACAACGCCAACAAGGTTTTGGTGGGTAGGGTTCGCAGACAGACCTACAAAGTGGAACGATTAGGGCTCTAGGTAAATGAGATCTGGGGACAAACATTCCAACAATTGCCAGTGGTACAAACCCTGGATCGCGGTTGGTTTTTCCTCCGTTTTGCAAATGAAGAATACACAAACTTAGCCTTGGCTCATTTCTGGCCTATAGAAATGGAACCGGTGTTACTCAAGCATTGGAGTCCTCTCTTTGACCCTGAGAGAGAGCAAATCGGAGCAGGGCCGCTTTGGGTGAGGTTACCAGGGCTACCCTTGCAGTACTGGTCAGAAGAGGTCTTCATAAAAATTGGAAACACCCTAGGCACATATCTGGACTACGAAAAAACCATTGTGCAATCCAAAAATCGGTCCTTAGCTCGCATATTGGTACATCTAGACACTAGTGAGGGACTACAGGAAAGGGTCACGCTACAGTGGAGGAATTTTACCCGAGTTCAGATCCTGGATTATGAGGGTGTGCCATTTCAATTTCGTATATGCCACAAGGTCGGCATATCTTCAAAGAATGTCCTCTGGTAAATAAAAAATAGGAGGCAACAGCAATGCATGGTCCAGCAAATGAATAAGGAACCTCGGTGCACCGTAGGAAGATCACAGAGCTAGCTCTAGATCCTCCACACAAGGTGACTCTATCCAAGCCTGTGAACCAAGCAGCAAGTACATCCTCTGGTCCCCCATCCCCACCACTGACTCGTGCATGAGCAACAGTGGAAGCGGCCCAATCAGCGGGTACTCCTCTTCCCTCATCTCCATCTCTTTCTAATGTTAATATATCTACTGCTCTACATCAATCTGCATTTCATTCTCATAACAACTCCACCTCGGCATCCATTTTTTGCAACTCTCCCCCCCATCATCTGGTTGACTCCACCACCTCCCCCACCATAGACCCTGTGATTCACCCTTCACCCTCCTCATCTCCATTGGAACCCCCATTCCGCTATAATCTTAGATCGAGAAATCCATCTGGGATCTCCCTTCCCCCTCCAGGCTTGGGTCTCACCCCCTCCAATTCCTTGACCAGGCCATCTCACGGTCACAAATCATACCTCTCCCATGCTATCCTATGTGCAGGGGCTGAAGTCCTCTCGGGTCGACAATCATCTATCAATCGGGTTCTTAGAGCAAAGACAACCCATGCATTGGTTCCCCCATGAAATGCCTCTCTCTCAATTGTAGGGGAATGGATAGCTCCCCCAAAAAGCTAGCCCTTCGCAGACTATTTTCTGTGGAATTGATTGACATTATTCTACTTCAAGATACCCTAAGGGAAGCCCTGCTTGTCTCTAATACAAAACAGTCCATTTTCCCTGGATGGATATTTACTGCTCTTGATGCCATGGGATGTTTAGGGGGGCTGGCTATTGGATACAACCCTCGCTCTATAAAATCCCTAGCAACTTGGGGAGGAAAGGGTTTTTTGGGAATGGATCTCTGTTCTGCTGAATTGGGCATGGAGCTCATGGTTTTGAATGTTTACAGGTCTTGCCAAGGAAGATAGGCCTTCTGGCAACACCTCTCTAATCTATCTCTAACCTCGGTCGACAATCCCATTTTAGGAGGGGATCTTAATTTCTCCATTAGATACAGTGAGTTGTGGGGCTCAGCTGCTCAGGTTGATCCTCTCTTAGAATTCATGGAAACCCTCCTCGACTAGGCACAACTTATTGATGTTTCCATGATTAAGCCCCTGCCTACTTGGAGGAATAGAAGGATTGGGGAGGCAGCTTTAGTTAGGAGACTTGACAGGTTTGTCATAAAGACCCATCTACTCCAGCTACTATCTCATTATAGGAAATGGGTTGGATCTAGTGGCATATCTAACCACTCCCCCATCTATTTGGAAATCACCAGACCTCCCATCAAACCTTGGGCACCCTTCAAGTTTAATTCTATATGGTTATAGGACCCGGGTTTTATTGAGATGGTAAAGAATCACTGGGCACATAACTCACCCCCTCTACATCACTCCAAGGCAATAGGTTTCTGCCAAAAGCTTCTACTGCTAAAGAAGCTCACCATTAAGTGGGCCAAAGACAAAGGATAACCAAACTCTCACTTCTGTGGAAGCTGACCTTGCTGGCCTCAATGATGAAAATAATAAGGGTTATCTCAGTCCTGAATACAAAGCCCACTTGATTGATTTGGAGAAAAAATGAGCAAAGATATTAAAGGAACGGGAGGAAACATGGAGGCTAAAGGGTCGGTCCATCTGGCTCAAGGCAGGAGATGAAAACTCTAAGTATTTCCAAAATTTCGCCAAAGGTAGGAAAGCTACCAACACTATCTGGAAATTTCCCACTTAGGAAGGAGGCACTGCTCATACATTTCATCAGCTCTCACAGTTGGGCATAGCACATTTTCAACACCTCTTCAAATATCCTCCCAATGCAATTTGGCAGAGATCATTCGTGTTGCAGGGCATTTTCCTCGGTTTGTAGACCAAGAATCTACAGACAAGCTCTCTGGCCCAATCTCTATTGAAGAACTAGAGCAAACTCTCAAGTGGTTCCAAAAGGACAAGAGCCCTGGACCAGATGGATGGCCTATTGAATTCTATCTTGCTTTCTTTGACATCATTGGAAATGACCTCCTCAGTGTAGTAGAAGAGTGCAGACTGACAGGAAGAATGTATGAGGCCATAAACACCACTTTCATAGCACTCATCCCGAAATCGGACTCCCCGAGCACTTTCAATTATTTTCAGCCTATATCCCTCTACAATACTCTATACAAAATCATATCCAAAATCATAGCCAATCGGCTTCGTCCCATCCTATCCCAACACATCTCCCCTAAACAGTTTGCTTTTCTCCATAAAAGGCAGATCCATGAAGCCATTGGAACAACTCAGGAAGCCATCCACTCCATCAATTCAAAAGCCTTGAAGTGCATCATCCTCAAGATAGACCTTGCAAAAGCATTTGATCGTGTATCATGGCTCTACATTAAGATTATTCTCATTCATTTAGGCTTTCCTATTGAATTCATTAACTGGATCATTTGTTGTATCAACTCAGTCACCTATAGCATCCTAATCAATGGATCAGCAACACCTTTCTTTCATGCTGAGCGAGGATTGAGATAGGGTTTTCCCCTATCCCCCTTGTTATTCCTCTTGGTGATGGAGGGACTCAGTAGACTCATCGCCTCTGCAAAGAGGGGAGGTAGATTGCAGGGACTCAAAATGACTGACCTCCTATACCTCACCCACCTGCTCTTTGTTGATGATGTACTAATTTTTTTAAATGGCAGTATCAGGGACTCGGTCACTTTCCAAGAGATCCTCAACCTCTTTGAATTAGCTACTGGCATGTCTGTAAATCAGTCCAAGTCTACTATAACCCTATCATGCATTACCCCTCTTGAACCTAGAACTACCAATCTTCATTTTCAATACACTCCCCATAATCTCTTAGAGGGTCTCAAATATCTTGGTTTTCGTATCAAACCAAACTGCTACAGGATCGCTGAACGGATCTGGTTAGTAGTTAAGCTGGAAAAAAGGTTAAAAAGCTGGAATCACAAGTTTCTCTCCAAAGCAGGGAGACTGGTCCTGATCAAATCAGTTCTGGAAGCCACCCCCATTTACTGGATGTCTCTTGCATGGATCCCTCAGGGAATTCTCAGCCAACTACAACAACTTTGCAGTTGATACCTATGGAACGGGCATAAGGAAGGTAAAATATTTGCTTGGGTGTCTTGGAAATCCATTGCCCTACCTAAAAATTGGGGGGGCTGGGGGATAAAAGAGCTTCCTACCTTTGCAAAAGCTCTAGCATCAAAGATGAGTTGGACTCTCCTAACTGTTATCAATCTCTGGACTATAGTAACATTTCACAAGTACGTTTGGCCACTACAGATATTGGACTGGGCATGACAACAAAACTAGTCTAGTGGAGGCATTTCCATTGTTTGGAAATCCATCTTACAAACAATGCCTTTCATCAGAGCTGATCTGGCATGGCGCATTAACAATGGTCATTCGGTAAGAATTGGCATTGACCCGTGGATAGGGGGTGGCAATTTGTATATTATTCCTCCGGAGCTCATACTTTTCCTAAATCGTAGAGAGGTCAAGACATTAGCACACATTGCAGAACAAGATCCCCACACATTTCTCAGACAACAATGGAGATCAACTCATGATCTGGATATCCCTGAACAGTGGCAACAATCATGGGATATATTCTTAAGGGCTCTTCAGGAGGCTCATATCCTTCTCAATCAGGAACTTGATGCCCTTGTTTGGACCCCTGTTGCGCATAGGATTTATAGTCCTAAGCTAGGATACCTTCATCTTATACAAGCCCGAAAACCCCTTCACCCTCAGAGCTGGTGGCAGCAATTATGGTGGTTAAAAGCACCCCCTCGAACCCGGCTATTCATGTGGTCTATTCTGAATAACAAGACCCCCAGGAGAGAGGCGCTCATGCATAGATCTGTATATGGGCCAAGCAAATGCGTGCTATGTAAATAGGCATCAAAGACTAATGAGCATTTATTTTTTCACTATACACAAGTCTCTCACTTCTGGCAAGAAAGCACCCAGCAGCTCGCTATCAGGAACACTTGGCGGGGACCTTCTCTTATACATGCCTGGAATAGCTCGACATCTTCCCATCATAAGCATAAAGAGAAATGCCTACCTCTCATACTCTGTTGGACTATCTGGCTTGGGCGAAATCGATTCATCTTCAAAAACCAGCCTATAAATTGGCATCTGCTCTCTGTAAAGGCTCTGACCGCCTTCCATGATATCCCTGAGGACTTGCCTCCATGCATTCTCACTATATTAGGCCTCGGGAACATTGATAAAACTCATCCATGGGCCTTCTTCGATGGGGCAACACAGACTCATGGATGTGGGGGGGGCTTCTACCTATACATCTCTGAATAACATTCATACAAAGTCAAACTTGGTCTGGGAGACGGAACTAACAATTATGCTGAGCTCCTTACACTTAGACACCTGCTGCATTTCACCCTTGCACATAACTGCATATCTGTTCAGATCTTTGGAGACTCACAAATCATCATAAACTAGTTCAATGTTTTTAATCAATGCGATGCCATTACTCTACAAAACATTCTTATTGACATGCTTAATCTCAAATCATCTTTTAATTTGATCTCTTGTCAACAAATTCATAGGGAATACAATGAGGACGCTGACAGGTTTTCCATGGAGGGCTCATTACTTCCTAGAGGCTTGTGGATAATCGCGGAGCAGGTGGACGCAGAAGTCTATTAATACCACCATAGACCGTGCATAGATCAGGAATATCACAGAGTGGATCGGCCATAGACATTGGAGATCTCGCCGATGTTTTTATTTATTTATTTAAAGTTTATATATAGAACCTGAACATGAATATTTATTTGTAATATCCCAATTCTGGGATATCCCTCAAACCCAAGCAAACTCTAACCAAATACGTACAAATAATATAGTAACCGGGAAGCTCAACGTGATAAAAATAACAGTGGTGTAGCATATAATAATGTAAACATGAAATATAAGCAGTTACTCAAGAAATATAGAGAGAAATGCTAAGCCATTTTATTATACTGAGTAATGGAATGAGTACAGGAGGTGATCAGAAAGATGGCACCTCGACTTGCACAAGGCAAGTGAAGAAATACACTCAGAATAGTAAAGGAATGGCCTCTCTCTAAACTGTGTCCAAGCTGCTAGAAAATTGTCGTGCTACTGCTACTACTGGAAATCAAATGAGGATTTGGGGTTGTTCCCATCCTCAGAAACTGCTGAAACTCTAGAATCAGACTCTACTCAAGAAACCCAGAAAAATCTAGAAAGCTTATCTGGAATATCCGACCCCCAAAAATTGCCCCCTTGGGGATCTACACTGTCCCTCAAGGCTCTACATTGCCATTGAATACAATCCTCCAAAACTCAGCCCGAAACTCTTCCAAAATCCTCCAATATGCAAGAGTTGATCCCTTGCTCAATCTCCCAGCTCAAATCCTCCTCAAAACCCCAATCTGGAACTCCTGCCAAAAGTAACTGCGTCCCTTTCTCAAAACTGCACAGTCATAAACTGCTCAGCTCCACCTCAACTCCAAATATCAATCCCCCTGTAAAAGACTACTGAAAACTACCTTGCCCGAGCAGGCACTTGAAGTCCCCCGGGGCTAAGGGTGAGATCTCTGAACGGAGACACTTGATGCACTAAACAGTGTTGCAGACAGGCTAAACAGCCAGCGTGCTCTAAGTCGAAGTGACTAGCTCAAATGCAACATAATCGAATCCCAAAATTAGGAGGCTCCTCTCTCCTTTATAGCGTTGGCCTCTCTTAATCCCAAGGCTCACCTCCTCCAACGTAGCCTTCCTCTTGCCACGTGTTCCTCACCATCTGTGTAGTCACTCCAAGTGTCTACGTGGGCCCCTCCTCTACGTGGTCCTTTGGCCCCCCTTGGCTAACCTCTTAAGTTACAACGTTTTGCTACTAGGGAGTGTCTTTATTCATAAAGTGAGTATGTCCCCCTTTTGTCACCTTTTTATTTATAAATAGCTATAGAAGGCAAAATTGAGCAAAATCGAATATTCCAATTAGCTATGGCTAATTAGGAATATTACAGTCTCCCCCGGCAAAATGTTGCTTGTCCTTAAGCAACTGAAGTGATGGATGCTGCAAGATCTTCTCACTCTCCCAAGTGGCATCCTCATCCGGTAAATTCCTCCACCTCACCAAGAATTCCCGGACCGTCCTACTCTGCAGACACCTCTCCCTAGTATTGATAGTAGCCTCTGGCTGCAACACCAAATGCCCCTCATAATCTGTGGGTTGTAGCTCATCTTTCACTGTCACATGCTAACCCAATGCCTTTTTCAAGCATGATACATGAAAAATATTATGAATCTTGCTACCTTGGGGCAGCTCCAACTCATATGCAACCTATCCAATCCTGCGTATCACCCTGTATGGCCCATTAAAGTGGGGCTTGAGTTTTTTAGGCCCCTTCTGCTTCAGTGTCAACTGTTGGTATGGATGTAATCGTAGGTAGACTAGGTCCCCTACCTCAAACTGTCTCTCCACTCGACCCCTGTCAGCATACAGCTTCTGCTGGTTCTGCGTTGTAGCCATATTATCCTTGAGAGCTCGGAGAATATCCTAACTCTCTTAGATCCAAATCTTGGCTCTCAGAGCCTTTCTAGCACCAAACATCGCGTCAGAAAAATATAAAGGATGATATCCATACAAAGCATAAAATGGTGACATACCAATGGACATGTGATGTGTAGTTTTGTAGCAGTACTCCCCCAGATGCAACCACTTCAGCCATGCTCGCTGCTGCCCAATGACATAGTTGCACAAGTAGCCCTCTAGCCACTTGTTAACTATCTCTATCTGCCCGTCTGTCTATGGGTGATAATTGGTACTCGATGTCAACTCTGTCCCCACCAACCAGAAAAGCTCCTGCCAAAACCCACCCATGAAATGGTTGTCCCTGTCACTAATGATGGTCTTAGGAAGACCATGTAGCCTGAAGACCTCTCTAAAGAACAGCTCGGCCACCTGTGCTACTATGTAGTGTGCGGATATTGGCAAAAGAATGTGCATACTTTGTCAGTCAATCAACAATGACAAAGATACAATCCTTACCCTATACCATGGGCAACCCTGTGATGAAGTCCATCGAAATGCTCTCCCATTTCCCCTCCGGAATGGGAAGAGGCTGCAATAATCCTGCGGGATGGCTCATCTCCCCCTTATTCCTCTGGCAAATATCACACTCCCAGACATGCTAGAGTACATCCTCCTTGAGGCCCTTCCATGAGAACCTCTCTCTAATGGCCCTATAGGTTTTGGTAAACCGTTGATGGCTGGCCAACAGTGAATCATGTGATGCCTGAAGTATCTTCTTCTTGAGCTGAGATCCCTCAGTCAACAAGATCTAGACCCTGTAGTAGATGATCTCATCGACCACCCTATACCTTCCATCCACCACCTGCCCATCTAGAACCTCACATGCAAATCTATCATTGGAGTACTCTACTAAGAGTCGAGCCCTCTAGTCTGTGTCCAAGATCATAAGAGACAACGTGGCTGGTCTACGTGAAAGGGCATATGCTACCACATTGTTCTTACCCTTGACATACTCAATGTCAAAGTAATATTCTTGGATCTTACTGATCCACTTCTGCTACCTCTCCTGTAGCTGCTTCTGCTCCAAAAAGAACCTGAGGCTATTGTGATCAGTCCTCACCCAAAACATGTTACCCACTAAATACTGTCGGAACTTGGCCAATGCATGCATGATGGCCAACATCTCCTTGTCATATATAGAATACAACCTCTCATGTGGAAGGAGCTTCCGGCTCTCAAAGGCTATAGGGTGACCTCCCTGCATCAACATTGCGCTGATCCCCTCTCCCGATGCATCACACTCCAAAACAAATGACTGCGTAAAATCCAGCAATGCAAGCACTGGGCAGCTACTCATAACCTATTTGAACCTATCAAAGGCTCGTTGCGTTGTATCTGACCAATTTAATGCCCCATTCCTCGTCAGATCTGTCAGAGGTGTAGCAAGATATGAGAAACTCTTGACGAACTTCTGGTAGTAAGTACAAATGCCAATGAATCCTAGAAGTTCTGTCACGTTCTTCGACTCCGACCAATCTCTGATGGCCCTGATCTTCTCCTCGTGGACCCTCACTCCATCCACCCCTATGATGTCTCCCAAGTATAGCATCTCCATCAACCCAAACTCACACTTGGAGAGCTTGACATAGAACTACTGCTCCTCCAAGATGCACAATACTGTCTCAATGTGCTGGAGGTGCTCCTCCCAAGTCCTGCTGTAAATGAGGATATCATCAAAGAACACCAACACAAAATTCCTTAAGTGACTACGGAAGATGTGATTCATGCAAGACTGGAATGTAGCTGGGGTGTTGGTTAGCCCAAAGGGCATCACCAAAAACTAAAAGTGCCCATAGTGACACCTGAAGGTGGTCTTGGGAATGTCTTGTTCCCTCACGCGAATCTGTTGGTACCCAGATCTCAAATCAATCTTTGAGAAGAACCGTGCTCCTCTCAACTCATCCATCAACTCATCGATCCTAGGTATGCGGTACCTGTTCTTCTGTGTCTTCTTGTTCAGGGCCCTGTAGTCAATGCACATCCTCAATGTGTCGTCCTTCTTCTTCACCAACACCACGGAAGAAGAAAAAGGACTTGTGCTCGACCGAATGTGCCCAAGATCCAGCAACTCCTAAATGGCCCACTCAATCTCATCCCAATAGGCCTTGGGATGCCTATAGGGGGTAGTAATCACTACCTGTATGCCTTGCTCAAGCTCAATGATATGCTCAAACCCCTAGTCCGGTGGCTATCCTGGCTGAATCTTCTGAAATACTGCGGCATACCAGTCAAGGATGGACTGTGTCTCTGGGTGCACTGTCTGCCCTGTAGTCCTTGCCTCTGATGCACGCAGCTCCACTTCCCACTCTATGTCTCCCTTTCGGAAGACTGCCTCCATCCGATGAGCCGAAATAGTCTAAGGCAGATATGTGTGCTGTCCCCGTATCTTCTCATGCCTCCCTGTCTTTTCATCATCCCACTCCATCTCTAGGGTCTTCCAATCTGTCGTGACCTTCCCTAGAGTGATGAGCCACTGAACACCCAGTATCATGTTGGTGTCTGAAATATCGACCACGAAAAAGTGGTCAGTCATTGTGTAGGTGCCCATCATCACAGATAACTATGGTACATAATGAGCAAACACCATGGTCTGATCTCCTGGGACCAAGACTGAAAATCCATCGAATCTCTCTGTTTGTATACCTCTCCACTCAATCATCTGTGCATCGATGAAGTTGTGGGTTGCCCCACTATCAACCAAAACTGATATTCGCTAGCCACATACTATCCCTCGTACGCGCAGCGTCAAATACTTGGGAACTCCTCGCAATGCTGCAAGGGCCTCTTCGGTAGGTGAAAAAGCTGCACCACCTGCTGCTGCTGGTGGAGGTGGCAAAGGATCCTACGTTGCATGACTATCTCCTACCTCCACATCATCCTCCCCATCCTCTTCCGCGTTGTTCTTGGAGAAGACCTCAATAAAATGTGTTTTGCCAGCAGCACATCTATGTCTCGATGCCCATGGCTCCTGACAGGTAAAGCACAACCGCTTCTTCTTCAGCTCCCTCCTGGCATCATCATTAATCGGTGCACGTCCTGGATTCCCCTTTGGAGGCGGAATCCTCACATCCTTCCCCTTAGGCTGGAAAGCCTGTCTTTTGGGGGTAAGGTGTTCGGGTCCTGGGTAAGGCATCCTGTATGTCCCGGGTCCTGCTGATAGCATCGTGGAATGTGGTCGGTCTAGTGGATCTGACTAGACCCCGAAGTGGCTCTGCTAACCCCTCAATATACATGTAGATCCTCTATGCCGCGGATAGATCTGGCACCATCACTGAAACCCTCAAGAAATCTGCAATGTAGGTCTCTGGGCTCCCAATCTATTTGAGCCTCGTTATCTCAACAAAGTGTTGTTCTGGATCCCTCTAGTCAAACCTCTCCATCAATCTCCTGGTAAACTTGGCATATGTCATCACTGTGGAGTGTCTGAGTGTAACCAACCCATGGAACCACCAATCCTGGGCCTCACCATCCAAATGTAATGTCGCCACCTTGATGGCCTCTGCCTCTGACATCTGGTTAAGCTAGAAATAGATGTCCAGCTTCTCCACCCAAGACCTTGCCGAACTGTTTGATGAACCATCAAACCTAGGCAAGTGGAATCTACTCGCTGTGCGGTGGGTGTCTCCATCGTGATAATGTCGGTGTCCTCTGTGATGGTTGCGGGGTCTACTATCCCGCAGGAGCTGAACAAAGTCTCTGAATGAGAGAGCATCCCTAAACTCCTGCCCATAGGCCTGGTACTCTGCAAAATAATTGCCCATATGACCAGGCTCTGCCTCCTTTTGGGCTCCTACCCCCGTGTCTGCTCCTAAGAAATTGGGCATGGTAGAGCGTGTAGGGGCATGTGAGGCCATCTATGGAGTAATATCACGTTGAGTGGCACCCTGCTCTAGAAAATGGTGGGATGTACCCAATCCCTCACCAACCTAGAAAACCCATGGGTTCTCATGCTGTCTAGCCTCCACTATCGTGAATCTCTGCCCCATCACCTCGATCTGCCTCGACAAATCCTGTATTGATTTGAGGAGCATGTCCACAAATCTCTTCCTGTCATCATCTGCCATTGGATCCTTCTGCTCTGCATCCACCACAAGCTCCTCCTGTTCTGCTTTCACTACAGGCTCATCCTGTTCTATGTCCACCACTCCGAACATAGTCTCCCTCTCCGTAGGTGTTCTCCAACCTACGCCTGTTGTCTTTGTATCTCCTACCTCTGTAATAGATGTAGGGTTTTTCCCCTAGTGTCATAGATTGCTAGCTCCACAGGCTGAGCCAAATCTATGCTCTAATACCACTGAAGTATCCCAATTCCGGGATATCCCTCAAACCCAGGCAAACTCTAACCAAATACGTACAAATGATATAGTAACCCGGAAGCTCAACATGATAAAAATAACAATGGTGTAGCACATAATAATGTAAACATGAAATATAAGAAGTTACTCAAGAAATGCAGAGAGAAATGCTAAGCCATTTTATTATACTGAGTAATGGAATGAGTACAGGAGGTGATCAGAAAGATGGCACCTCAACTTGCACAAGGCAAGTGAAGAAATACACTCAGAACAGTAAAGGGATGGCCTCTCTCTGAACTGCGTCCAAGCTGTTGGAAAACTGTCGTGCTGCTGCTACTACTGGAAATCAAATGAGGATTTGGGGTTGTTCCCCTCCTCAGAAAAATTTTGAAACTCTGGAATAGATTTCTACTCAAGAAACCTAGAAAAACCCAGAAAACTTTTCTGGAATAGCCGACCCCCGAAATCGCCCCCTTGGGGATCTACGCTATCCCTCAAGGCTCTGCGCTACCACTGAATAGAATCCTCCAAAACTCAGCCCGAAACTCTGCCAAAATCCTCCAATATGCAAGAGCTAATCCCTTGCTCAATCTCCCATCTCAAATCCTCCTCAAAACTCCAATCTGGAATTCCTGCCAAAAGTAACTGCGTCCCTCTCTCAAGACTGCGCAGCCATAAACTGCTCAGCTCCACCTCAACTCCAAATATCAATCCCCCTGCAAAATACTACTAAAAACTACCTTGCTCGAGGAGGCACTCGAATTCCCCGGGACTAAGGGTGAGATCTCCGAACGGAGACACTCAATGCACTAAACAGTGTTGCAGACAAGCTAAACAGTGAGCATGCTCTAAGTTGAAGTGACTAGCTCAACTACAACATAATCGAATGCCAAAATGAGGAGGCTCCTATCTCCTTTATAGCATTGGCCTCTCTCAATCCCAAGGCTCACCTCCTCCAACGTAGCCTTCCTCTTGCCACGTATTCCTCACCATCTGCACAGTCACTCCAAGTGTCTATGTGGGCCCCTCCTCTACGTGGTTCTTTGGCCCCCCTTGGCTCACCTCTTAAGTTACAACTTTGTGCTACTAGGGAGTGTCTTTATTCATAAAGTGAGTATGTCCCCCTTTTCTCACCTTTTTATTTATAAATAGCTATAGAAGTCAAAATTGAGCAAAATCGAATATTCCAATTAGCCATGGCTAATTAGGAATATTACATCATTTTTGCTACTTGCATCACAGATAATATTTTGAAAATGGCTGGAAAGGTCAAGTTTTTGCGAATGCAAAATATGTATATATCTCTGGCTGATCAAACAGATAACGCATATGCCTATAGGCATCTACTATTATGAAACCCTCTCACAAAAATATAGAAAATATAGATCAATGCCTTAGAGTTCAGCCTCTTCGAGGGGGAAACCTCCTTTACATTACACAAATGAACAATTCTTGGATGATACAAATGACAAGACATCCTTTCTATATATAGGAGTCTAAGGGGTCATACTATAATCAGAGCCGACATAACAATAATAATGTAAGGGCACAATAATAACAATAGTGGGCTTCTATGGGGCACAATAGTAAGAATATGGGGACTACATGGGTACAACAATATAATAAACGGGTTGTACTAATAACAATAAGGGGTTACACTAGTAGTATAGCGGCCTAAAATGCCCCTCTCCTTCAAAAAGTGTTGTCCTCAACACTTGAGTAGTTCTTGATGCTTCTGTATAAAATTCTTGTCCTCCCATGTGGAATATTCAGCGGGTAAGTTCTTCCACTTGATGAGATACTCTGAAATTGATCGATTTCGTAGATGTCGGGTTCTTGTTTCTATGACTGCTCCAGGTTCCAATATGATCTTTCCTTCCTCTTCAAGTTCTGGAAATATTGTTTGAATTGGGATATTCTGCAACTTTTGAATGAGTGGCCACACTTCTTTGTCCTTCTTCCATTCACCCCTTGCTTCGTGTATCCAATCTGGTTGGATAATAGAAATAGCACAAAACAATGCTTCCACATCCTCATCCTTTCTTGAGAGTGCATCTGCAACATAATTTTGCTTCCCTTTTCTATACATGATGTCAAAGTCATAACCCAACATATTTGTGACCCATTTTTCTGTTCTTCTAAAGATAATATTTGTTCTAAAAAGTATTTAAGACTATCATGATCCATTTTTACCTTGAAATGTCTTTCCATTAGGTAAGGTCACCATTTCTTAAGTGCATGTAGTATTGCCAACATTTCCTTCTCATAAATAGCTTGCTTGAGATGTAGCCGTAAAAATACCCAATCACCTACATGAAAACATTTTTCACCGCGATGTTGATCTACCTGTTTTTTCATTCGATTCTGCACCAAAGTGGTGTTATCCTTTAAAAACTTGAGAACTTGTTGTTGATGCTCGATGTGATGTTTCACTGCTTGAACCTTTTTCTTCTTGATATGTCCTTCTATCTTTAGAGTTTGAAGAGTGGTAATTTCTTCCAATGCTTTACAAGATATGGTCGGATTCATTTCTTGATGCTCGATGTGATCTTTCACTTCTTGAACATTTTTCTTCTTGATATGTCCTTCTATCTTGATAGTTTGAGTGGTAATTCCGACCAATGAATTACAAGATATGGTTGGATTCATTTCTTCTTTCTCAATGTGATCTTTCACTTCTTGCACCTTTTTCTTCTTGATATGTCCTTCTATCTTGAGAGTTTGAGGAGTGGTAATTCTTGCCAATGCTTTACAAGATATGGTCTGATTCATTTCTTCTTTCTTTGGGGTTTGGTCCTGTCGTATATCCTCTTATTTCGATGTTTCTTGATCCTTTTCTTCCTCCTCTTCATACTCTATGTAAAATCATTTCTTCTCAGCTCACTTATGACCTTTAGTGCATTTTCTATCACAATTGTAACAAAGCCCTTTTTCTCTTTTTTCTTCCAATTGTTGTGGTGTAACCCTTGTAGGTTGCGGAAGGCTAGGAGAAACAACACTTCCATCTTTATAGTTGTGAGGGGTAGACTTCCTTGTTTCCATAATTTTAATTTCCACTATGTAACAAAGCCCTTTTACTCTTTCCAATTGTTTTGGTGTTGCTCTAAAGAAGGTGTTTCTCTTTGTATCCTCATAATGTGCTATCATTTCCTCCGTGAAAATTGACCACGTAACAAGTTGTTTACAAGAACAAAGCCCTTTATACCATAAAAATTGATCTGGTTCTAAATATGAAGATGTAATACATACCTTTTGTAACAGTGGTACATCATGTAGATCAAAATATTGCTCCATCTAAAGTATCCAATTTACCGGATCCTTGCCATCAAACTTCCTCATATCGCCTTTTCTTGATTTTAGGAGCTTGATATTAAAATGACTATAACTCTGTATTTCAGCTCTTCCAGTTTTGAAATTGTGACCTGCAGTAGCTCTCTGTTTCCTCTTTCCAATACCACCAGTATAAGAAAGAGTTATGCACAATCTCCCAAGATGACCTGATTATATACCTTTTTAGAATAGCGAACTTGTAGGAAGTGCCACGTGTCACTGTTTCGACCTTAGGATATGAAAAATATACACAAGAAACTACAATCCGTCCTCTTTCTTTAAATTCTTACGAAATTTCAATCTGATGCTCAAAACAAAAGTTATGACTATTTTCCCAGGTCACCTGTTTGGAATGTAATTCGGGAGTCTGCAAAAAGGCCAACTTCCTCAGATCATATCTCCGTAAATATAGCGCAAAAAGCTCTAAAATTCAGACACGAGGTTCAGAACGATTTCAGCCCAAATGGGTTTTTTGGTAGCATCTGAAACAACGCAGAAAAAAAGTTATAGCGCAAATGCCACGATGACTTGATTGGAGCAGCAAAACCCTAGAATCCAAAGCTTTGATACCAAATGTTATGGAACCCGCTCACAAAAAGATAGAAAAGATAGATCAACACCTTAGAGTTCAGCCTCTTTGACGAGGCAACCTTCTTTACATTACACAAATGAACAATTCTTGGATGATACAAATGACAAGACCTCCTTTCTATATATAGGGGTCTAAGGGGTCATAATATAATCAGAGCCGACATAACAATAATAATATAAGGGCACAATAATAACAATAGTGGGCTTCTATGGGGCACAATAATAACAATATGGGGACTACATGGGTACAACAATATAATAAGCGGGTTGTACTAATAACAATAAGGGGTTACACTAGTAGTATAGGGGCCTAACATCTACTACATGTAATTTTTCTCATATAATGAAAGATTACAATTTTTCTCTTCGAAAAAAAAAAAAAAAAAACTTATATATATATATATACACACACACACACACACACACACAATTACATTAAAACGACAATCACAATTAATAAATTTATATAATCATAATTAATTAATATTATTAATTTGATTATATAAATTAATTAATTCAAAAAATATAATAATAATAATAATAATAAAATATTAAAAAAATTATTATTATTATTAAAGATATATATATATATATAATTAAAAGAAAAAGAAAAAACTCACCAATATTTAAAAAAAAAAAAAAAAAAAAAAAAAAAAAAAAAATCAGTATAGAAAACAAAAAACAAAAAAAAATCAGTGTTACAGTATTTTAAAAAAAGAGTGGAGATAGAGAAACCATAGCTTTAAGAAATCATTAGAGAAGAAAAAAAAAACCCTAGTGCAAGACAACATTACTGGAGAATTCTACATGCTAAGGTACCAGTGACGAATTACTTATGCCAAGATGAAAAACGTAAGATGAAGAAAATTGTCGGAAATTAAGCTTTGAGGACAAAGGTTTTTGAATAGGAAGGAAATGTTACGAATATAAACTGCATAAAATAAAGTGAATATTAAATATTCATTAAGTTAAGTGAAAATACAAGTCTACAAAGACATGCCCAATCGCGAAAGGACACTTGCCTAGTATATATGTGGGTCCTCATTGTAACATTTGAACAACACTTGTACATTTTTATATATAATAAATTATTATTAAATTACCTCTTGTGTATTTTTACATTAAAGCCAACAAGCTATCAATTTTGATGCTTCATTCTAGTGGATGACAAGCAAGTTCCAGACTTCCACCTCTAGGAAGCATTATTATGCTACCTGGGTCACCTTTGTGTTCCTTCAAGCGAGGGTGCCAAGCTTATTTGGGAGGTGCACTACAATTGCGACACAAGACACTTTGGTGTGGAGAAAATTGTGGTAGTACTATAGAAGTAATTTTATTAGACAAAACTTCGACAGGAAGTTGGAAGATATATAAAATATTAAATTTCCTCTGCCATTACCAAGCCAACCATCAAGAAGAAAGGCTTGTACGCTCCTCTGCCTACTCCTAGCCAACCCTGGGAATCCATCTCCATGGACTATCTATTTGGCCTCCCTTCTACCAAGCATGGTAATGACAGTGTATTTGTGGATGTGGACATATTTTCTAAGATGGCTATATTGGTAGCCCGCAAGAAGAGTATCATAGCAGAGGACACTACCAAACTATTCTTTGAACAAGTGTGGATACATTCTAATATCTCATAGACCATTATATCATATTGATATATAAATATCATGAGCACATTCTGGTTGAGCCTCTGGTCATTATTAGACACCAAGCTCACCAAGTCAATTGCATTCCATCCCCATACTAATGGCCAAACAGAGGTCGTCAACAGGATGAACATGTACATACTACGCATGTACATCTCTTAACATCCACAAACATGGAATGAGAGCTTTCCCTATGTGTAGCATAGCTATAACAAAGCACTCCATATCTCAATGGGCTGCAACCCATTTAAGTGGGTCTGGGATTTCAACCATTGTGTATGAGTGATGTTGTCATGCCTCATGCGACTACAGAGGCATAATCCACACATGTACATTTTAAGGTTTATATAGCAACCAAATTTATTGAACGCATCTATCACATCTTCCGTAAGGTTCACGACATCTTGGATAAATCTAATGCCATGTACAAACAATGACATGATCATCATTGGGTGCCACATAAGTTTCAAGTGGGCGACAAAGTTTGGCTGCATTTGCAGAAAGAACACCTTGTCGGAGCCCATCAGAAGCTTCAACCACTCTAATACGAGCCTTACACCATCATCAAGGCTATGGGAGACAATGCTTTCGAGATCATCATTCCCCCATTCCTTGGCCTGCACCTAGTGTTCAATGTGGATCGCCTTTAGTCATAATTTCGACCATTGTTGGACACATCAAACATTGTCGAATAGCTAACACCAACAGAGCTCAACCCAAATTGCATGGAACAAGCCACAATTGATTGGATCATGGACACATAGATCAAGAGCACTTGCCAACAAAGGATCCAACTGTATCAGGTTGTCAAATTTGGCCAACTCATGCACCAAGGCAAGTGTCTCACTAGGGACTAAGTTCGGCAGAAGTTTCCCCGTTTCATGGAGGGTCTCAATTTAATGGGGAAAATTGCTTCCCAAATGAGGATTACTAATCCAGGTGGATATTGGTGGACACATTCCTATTCCACTTGGACCCCCAACATTGTTTCTTTTAGTTTCCTTAATTGTAACACAGTTTACTATTTTTGGCAATTTATTTGGTCCTAAACTTCCAGAGCCATTTTCAGGCCCTAAACGACGTTTTTTTGGAAAACGGGTAGACCTGTGGTTTCCACTAGGGATCTATGGTGGAAATTTGTTTAACTCGGATATATACTTCTAACGAGCTATCGTGTGTGTCAAACAGATATCATATGCCAAATTTACGACCTCGGGAAGTTGATGTACCAACTAACCCCAACGGGGCCCACAAACTTTTGGTGCTTCTTCTCCTAAGGCTAGGTTTTTGGATGTTTAAGGTTTCCCATTGTTTCTCAATAATAAAAATGCCTTTGAGCCTCATTGTAACACAATTCATAAGGCATTTAGATGTAACATCTCTTCTCATTAATAATCTACCATCATTCGGGCTAGTTTATTTCCATTTTGCATGTAAGCAATTTTCAGTATTTGTTATTAATGAATTGAAGTTTAGCTTTCTTTGTAGCTTTGTTTCTATGTTTAAATATGTATTTCATTTCATTCCTGCATAAATGTGGATCACTAACAAGGCACCTAGACCTAATGAGTTTTCAATTTCCTTTTATAGATCCTTTTGTATCCTTATCAAAGTAGATCTTAACAGGATGATAGAGTACACATAAAAATCTTGTAAACTAGTTGTAGCAATACTCTAATTTTCTAGGAATAATCCAATAGATTCTAATATGTCCTCCTTTTCTAGATTTTGTCCTATATCTCTTTGTAACTATTCTTATAAAATAATGAGGAAGATTATAGATTCTTTGGGCATTAGGTACCACCAAGGGGATAAAATCAGACTCCCTCTCATCTAGAAGGCATGAGAGAGGTTGTTGGCACTAAGCCAAACCTCAACATAGACTCAATTAAGAGCACAACAAGTTACATTATTCCATAGCGTAAACATGTCAATATACGATACTTGAACTTGGTTGGGGAGGATAACAACTATTCCACCCAAACAACCATGCTAAGCTAAATTAACATAAGGAAGATTTAGCTAGCAAGCTGAAGAAAATATTTCACCAGTTCATTTTATAAAATCAAGGGGGGTTTATGAAAAATAGGAAAATCAATGATGACATAGTGTTGATGCAAGGGGCCTATACATTCTAACAAGTAGAATAGAGAGAAGGGTATGGTTATTGATAGTCTATTTAATTACCTTAATTTTTTTCATAGCAAGAGTAACCAAATGGATTTTGCATTAAATTTTCAATGTACGATCCGAATGTCTATGAGGTTGGTACACAATATGTGCACATTCCATGTTCCTCATTTTCTACTGGTTTGTTTATCATCCTCCTAATGAACTAGAAATTCACATTTATAATCAAACATGCTTGAATTGGAAAATGCTTGAAATATTAATTTATTGTTGTCGGTAAAAGAAATTGATTAAGTTGTGGAATTCAAATAAACATGAGTAAAAATGTAATTGAGAATAAATCTACAATGCCCATCATTATGTTTGTTAGAGTCAGTATTTGCATACTGCCATCAGTGATCAAAATTTCTCTTTTCATATTCATTTTAGGTGTCCCACTCAGAAATTTTTTATCATTCCACTAGGTCATGCAAAAAAATTAGTCATTGATGCTAGTCCTAGTCCAAAAACATCACTCTTCCTAAATGTGATTACATGTTGACATAGTTTCATATCTTGTTGATTGTACATCATCCATAAACTTATTTTTCATCATGCCATTTGTATTAGTCATGAGGTCATTATGTCATCTTGAAATTCAGTCCTTCAAGGTCTCATTAGGTATTTTAGGGTTTTTCAAGGTTTCATTAGGTCATTAGGGTTGCCAAGGTTCCATTCCATTGCATAAGACCAGCAAGTAAAGGGTGATCAAATAACATCCCTTCACCATGTGAAGATGATTTGTAAAGAGAAATGCTTATTTCATTATGTAATTTTATGTCTTTCAAATGTAATAATTTCACCATCCCAAGTTGTTAACTCAATGTTCCAAAGATGCCAGACCATCAAAAGATCAATTTGTCAAAGGAAATAGTCAAGTGAAAGGGTAAAGTTTCAAAGGGTTAAGTGCATGCCAAAGGGAGTTGTCTTTTCCCAAGGGTGTCCAAATCATCATTTTCCACAAGCACTAAACCCTAATTTCCTCACCCATTGAGCTAGGGTTGGCTATGGAATCAGAGACATCTGAGTATATGAGGCATAAGGGAGGTCATTTCAGCAAGTATGAGGCCATTCCAACTCATACACATCATGTCTCCATCATTTTTCAATAAGTCATTCCAAGGGACAAATCATTTGCCACACATAGGGCCGATTTTTCTTCAAACTATGTTTTAGACCAAACAGGGATGAATTTGGAAAAAGTGAGAGAGATTTTTCTCCATAATAGGCCAATGATGAAAAAGCTCCTTCAATTTTTACACAGGTGTCATGGGTTTAGAGAAATGTCAAAAATACAGTTGCTACAAGAGAGTTTCTACACTTCTACAGTGACATTTGGAAAACCATTTTTTATTCTAGATGGATTCCAAATGACTTTCTTGATGAGTCAACTGATAACTAGAGAGACATATATTTCCAATGAGCTATCATGATCTCAACTTGGAGTTGAGGAAGACCTCCAAAAGTTTCTTGCAAGAGAACACTTCAGTTTTGCACCCTCATTCTGCACTTTTTGACCAGTCTTGGGAGAATTGACTTTTTAGGGGCTATAATTGATCATTTTCAGTGCTTGATAGGTACATTGTGTATAAAAGAGAGAGACCTTTCCAACATGCTATCATGAGCTCAATTTGGAAGCCAGGAAGGCAGACAAAGTCAACATGCAATTTGGAGGATGCATTTAACCAGGAGGTTGCGTGCTGGGTAGAGACGTTGTGCACCTAAGTGTGGTGCTACGCGCCGATGCGGTCAAGAGCATGTTTGACTGACCGAGCCAGAAGAAATTTCAATGGCGTTGTGCGCTTGTGCGTTGAAGGGCACATTTTTCAGGGAAGCTGCACATAGACACTTAGTGTTGCGCGTTTGGACAGTAAATCCTGGAAAACCCTAGGAGTGCCAAAACACCACTTTTCTTCATATGATCAAGCTACAAAGGCTTCTATTACCTGCATACAAAAAATAAGTGGCCCAGTATCTCTTTTTATCCATCAATTAAGCAAGTTGGCACCCTAAATTTTAAAACCCTAGCAAAGCCTTTCTTGTATGTTTCCAAAATCACCTATTTGATCAGAATTACAGCACTTCATAGACTTTGTCACCCTCAAATCATCATTTAATGTACTTCATTCAATATCCCTTACTATTTCACTCACCTTGACCCACATATCAGTCCCTCAAGTTTCCACCTTAAAAACATGGGAGAAGAGAGTCACACTAGTTCAGAAGAAGGGGAAAGAGGCACGTGTTTACCCCACGGAAAGTGGGAGGGGCCTTGCCTTCGTCATCAGCATTACAGGTTAAAGGAAAAGAGAAAATGGTGGAGGAAGCATAGGTCAAACAGCAGCATGAAAAACATGACACTGAAAAGGATTTTCTCCTTGTGAACTCAAGTGATGAGGAGAAAGACAAAATCACTCATGCTGCCTTGAAAGCAAAGGATGCCAAAATTAGGGAGCTTGAGACCAGTTTAGAAAGGGCCAAATATATCATCTCCTTTTATGAGCAAGAGAATAAGCAGCTAGAGGTCAAGCAAGAATTGATTCAAACCAAGTACATCAAGGCAAAGAGGGAGGCTGAGAAGGCCAAATTTCAGCTTGATGAGGCTTATGGAAATTATGGAGAGTCAGATGATGAACAAGGATAAAGAAAAAGACTAAGAACAAGAGGATTAAAGAGAGCCTTAGAGCTTGAAAGGCAAAAGGAGGCAGAATTGTAGGAGCAACTCACTTTAAATGAGCAATTGGTCAAGGACATAACTGAGAACAAAGATTCTTGGCTTGAGAAAGTGAACACACACTTGGAGACCCTCTTGGACAAAGCAAACATAGATGTTGAGATACAAAGGAAGATGGCCAAGTATTATGCACGGAGAAACCAAGTGGCAAGGAGCAAGCTCAAAAGAGCTCAGAAGAAAATTGACAAATTGACCAAGCAAGAGGAGAGGAGGAGACTTGACATGCTTGATCAGGCATCCCTACATGCCTCTAAACTTTGATCATCTATAAAAACACATTTTTGGGTACTTTGACCATTTTGGGGCATGAAGTTACTTGCTGAGATTTTCATACAATTTTTAGCGTAGTCATGGAGGTCAATGTTGCGCTCTTTTTGGGGCATCCAATGATGAAAAGGTCAACATTTTTGGGTTTCTACTGATGATTACATACACCCTGTACTTTTTCTAAGGATTTGGAGGAGAATTGGTTGGTTAAAAAGGCCAAAAAACCTCAAAACATTACCTTTCTACCCTCTTTTTGGCCTGGGCACTGTGCGCTGAGTAGTGTTCTGAGAATTGATTTTTTACTGGGAAAATGACATCCAAATTTATAAATTCAAGTTGTTCTGGAAAGTAGACAGGCAGAGCTTTCCAAAAAGCTATTATGGTCCCAATTTGGACATCGAGAAGGCCTCCAAAAGTGTAGCTGAAGTTGAAGGGCGCGCCTAGCATTGGCGCTGCGTGCCTAGCACTGGTGCTGCGCGTTTGACAAATTGTCCAGTTTTTCACTGTTTTGTCCCAATTTTCACTTTCACCTTGGAAAATCATGATTTTATCCTTGTAATTGATCAGTTGAATGTAATTATGATGCTTCTAGAGCTTACTAGGGTAGATTCATCAGGTAAAACAATTTCATGAGGTGTAATGTATCAATTTGTTTGGGTTAGGGATGACTCACTTGGACCACCTTATTTTCTTGTTTGCAGTTCAGATCTTGTTAGAAGCAGCTCCTATTCTCATGGATTCGACCCCTTGAGCTAAGGATGGGTTGTTAGGGGTCTATATGATGCTTTTCCTCAGTCATTATATGGATTGGACTCGGCTAGATGCTTATGCTTTGAGTAGACATCATTTTGTATCAGTTACAGCAGGAGATTAATGAAAAATTGCAGCTATTTCTTTGGGATTCATGTGGTATGATGCTTAGTTCAGTTCTTCTTTTGTATTCATGTGTTAGAATGTATTTTTGATTACATTTCATCATTTCATTGCCTTTATGTGAATGTATACAAGTTTGAGAGGCAAAATCCATATCTTTTATGCTCTGTTTTGGGTAGACATTTCACAGTCTGTGTTTTCTTCAATTTAGGAAGAATCCATGTGGTTTACATGCTATTTCTAGCTCCTAACCTATCTTTTCACCTCACCCATCAAACCCTAAGGTTTTGATCATTGTGCCTACCTTTCCCCATCGAAACCCTACAATTTTGACCTAATTTCCTTGCCGTAACTGTTTGTTTCCTCCTGATCCAGCAAAACCCCTTCAAATCAAATCAAACCTTGTGCTACTATACCTAGCCTAATATCATTTTCTTGATCCAGTCATCTTGGCTGAGATCCTTACAGAGAGAGCCCTCTCCTGGCCTAGTAGGGTAGCTACTTGGCTAAGCGTGGTTTGTGATTATCCTGGCATTGCCTTCCTTCAGCCCGAGGTTCAATCCAGGTGATAACATAGTGGCGACCATATTGGGGAACAAGCGAAAGGTTTTGTATTCCCTGGGAAATATCATCAAAGTTCATATCTAGATCTGATTGTTGATGGTGGACAATGATCAGACACATGAAGGCTGAAATCATTCACCTGGTGACTCCAAATCAGTTTTGAGATCATATCCAAAGACTCCACTGGAGGATGAACCTGACCAACAGAAACATGAAAGGACAATATGGAAAGATCAGGTATTCAAGTTGGAATTTCATCCAAGACATTATGTTCTTTGTCATCAATTATTTTTTCTCTTTTCCTGAGAATGTCAAAAAGGTTTTACAAAGTATATTGTATTTTAGAAAATATCCTAGACCTGCATGTGATTCCTTCCCTTTAAAGATTGTGAAAAAAAATTCTTCGTATGCCTTTGATCTTGATCAAGACCCTTATTCTGAATCTTATGATGACCATCTTCAACTTGATGAGCCTAAAGAGACCAAGACTAATTATATAGCTTCTGTACATACTCCTACACCTTGTCAAATTCTAGATCAATACAAACCACTCATCTTACCTCATATACTCCATACTTTCCTTGAAAATCATTACCTATACCTGCCGAGGTTTGATGGTGAATATCACAATATCACTATTGAGAGACATATGCAGAATTTTGAGACTTTCCTTGACCTTTTTGAAGTTGACGAAGAGGATGTCAGTATCAAGCTATTCGCTCTTTCTTTGCAAGGAAAAGTCAAGAGTTGGTTCAAAAACCTACCTAATGCGAGCATCTCAGATTTCTAGCAGTTCGTCAAAGTTTTCCTCGACAAGTGGGTGGTCAAACAAAACCCTTTCTTGATTCTAGAAGAGTATAACTAGCTGAAAAGACTGCCAGGGGAGATAGTACAGTAGTTTTTTGTCAGGTTTAACCAAGTCTATTTTTTCTATGCCTGCTAATATAAGGCCTCCTCCTGGATCCGCTCTCTTGCACTACCCGAATGCCTTTGATCTGGAAATGGAGTTTCAACTGAGGGAAAGGAACCTTGCAACACTTGAAGAGATGCAGAATAGTGCAGTAGATGTAGAGGCTAATTTATTGATCAGAAGGGAAAAGTTGAAGGAAGAAGAGAGGGAGAACATTGTAGAGCACCTAACATCTTCAGAGGTAAACCTCAAAATTTTGGTAAGTAAAATGGAATAAATGATGCAAAGGATCACCTCGAGAGATGAATCTTCTATTTAAGATCACCATGACCCACCTATCCCAGAAAAAGAAAATATTTCTAACGTTAAAAAATTCTTGCTAATCCTAGCTACCATAGATTTGAAAATGGATTTGTAGATCAATCCGAGGAGAAACAATCTGATAATATAATGTGTATGATTGGTGACATTACTGATATTTATGATTTTCCAAACTTTGATCAGTACGACAATTATTATGTTCTCCAAACATAGGCTGATCTTACTAAGCAATCAATAACTGGTTTGTGGGAGGAGGAAGTTCAGTTTCAGCAGCTCGAGTATAGTAATCAGCCGAAGCATATCAGCTATGAAAGTGATGAGGAAAGTGCAGAAAATTTGGAAGTAAATGAAGGATCTTTGCCTCGTTGTTTTACTTCATTTCAGTTCATCAGATGTAACTTTGATGTGATTAGAAATCATCACTCATTGAGTTTTGATCTTGACAATCAAGAGGATAATCAAATTTTTTATTAGAGCTTCTTACCCTTGTGTTCCTCCTCATTTGCAAAAATGGGAGCAAACTATAAGCAAGAAGATAAGCAAGTGGTCAACACTATAAAGGATAAACCTTCTCATGAATTGGTCAAGGAAATCATTTGCGACATAGAAGCCTCCCTAGCTCTAGATTTGCAGCCACCGAGTTCCATTGAATTTCAAATTGCAGATGAAGGCTTGGAAGCTGAAACATATGATCAAATGATGCAAGATGACTCTGTACCACTATGTTTTGAAACATTTCAGTTTTTAAAGAAAATTTTTCATAATATCTCTAAAGCAAAGGATGAGCAACCTGTAGAGTGTCATGCAGTCTCATTAAAATTGATGGAAAATAGGTTGCTACAATATTTGCAAATTTTTCATGACCCAATAGTTGATGTGTTGGATGATATCTATAGTAAAATTCCTTCTCCATTAGCTAACTATGATCCTAAAAAGAATGTTGATATAAACTTGATCCAACAGTCGACTTCATTGTCTTGTTCAGCAGGAGTTTCATTACAAAGCTCATACCAAGATTTGCAGTCATATCAGGAGAGTAATGAAGAAGATTTTTTTTTTGTTGTTGATCATCAAGAAAAATTAGTCATTCGTGAGTTTCAGGATCCTTTTGTCAATTTTTTGCAATCATCAAAGAAAGAAAACATAGATGGTAGGGAAATTTTAAAATGAAAGTACGAAGACTGCCTAGAGCAGAGTAGTAATGTATTAGATGGGATAGAAATCAATATGTATTCCTATGAAGATACTTTTGCAGCATTCTTGAGGTTAGCAGGTGGGCTCGTGCTTTGCAATTTCATCAAGATTCAATTTGTTGACAAGTTTTCATAGGAGTTGCCTATTAGTATTTCTCCCTTCTTGCTCATAAACAAGCACTTGCGGAGAATTCAAACAGCAGCCAGAATGCTTACTTGGTTGCATTGGTTGTTTCATTTCACTTGATCAGGTGATGAATGGAATAGTTAGAGTAGGTTTTATTGAATAAGCTCCATTTTGAGAATCCTTTTCAGTTTTTCAGTTGTGTTTATGTATTGAGTCAGTTTTTAGTTGAGTAAAATTCAGTTTGTGTCTTTGAGTCATCAGTATTCAGTCATGTATTTCAGATTGAGTTTTTTTTTACTCCATGCCCAATGGATAAGGCTACTTGGTCTACAGTGTTATTGACACCTCTAAGGAGCTATCATTCCCAATGGAGCCAATGTTAGAGTCATTATTTGCATACTACCATCAGTGATCAAAATTTCTCTTTTCATATTCATTTTAGGTGTCCCACTAGAAATTTTTTTATAATTCCACTAGGTCACGCAAAAAAATTAGCCACTGATGGTAGTTCTAGTCCAAAAACATCACTCTTCCCTAAATGTGATTACTTGATGGCATAGTTTCATATATTGTAGAATGTACATCATTCATAAAGTAATTTTTTATCATGCCATTTGTATCAGTCATGAGGTCATTATGTCATCTTGAAATTTAGTCCTTCAAGGTCTCATTAGGTCTTTTAGGGTTTTTCAAGGTTTAATTAGGTCATTAGGGTTGCCAAGGTTCCATTCCATTGCATAAGACCAGCAAGTAAAGGGTGATCAAATAACATCCCTTCACCATGCGAAGATGATTTTTAAAGAGAAATGCTTATTTCATTATGTAATTTTATGTCTTTCAAATGTAATAATTTCACCATCCCAAGTTGTTAACTCAGTGTTCCAAAGATTCCAGACCATCAAAAGATCAATTTGTCAAAGGAAATAGTCAAGTGAAAGGGTAAAGTTTCAAAGGGTTAAGTGCATGCCAAAGGGAGTTGTCTTTTCCCAAGTGTGTCCAAATCATCACTTTCCACAAGCACTAAACCCTGATTTCCGCACCCATTGAGCTAGGGTTGGCTATGGAATCAGAGACATATGAGTATATAAGGCATAAGGGAGGTCATTTCAGCAAGTATGAGTCTTTTCCAACTCATATATATCATGTCTCCATCATTTTTCAATAAGTCATTCCAAGGGACAAATCATTTGCCATACATAGGGCCGGTTTTTCTTCAAACTATGTTTTAGACCAAACAAGGATGAATTTGGTAAAAGTGAGAGAGATTTTTGTCCATAATAGACCAAGGATGAAAAAAATCCACTTTTTACATAGGTCTCAAGGGTTTAGAGAAATGTCAAAAATGCATTTGCTACAAGAGAGTTGTTGCACTTCTACAGTGACTTTGGGAAAACCAATTTTTCTTCTAAATGGATTGTCCAAATGACTTTCTTGATGAGTCAAATGGTAACTAGAGAGAAATATATTTCCAATGCACTATCATCATCTCAATTTGTAGTTAAGGAAGACCTCCAAAAGTTTCCTGCAAGAGAACACTTCATTTTTATACCCTCATTCTGCACGTTTTGACCAGTCTTGGGCGAATTGACTTTTTAGGGGCTATAATTGATCATTTCTAGTGCTTGATAGGTCCATTGTGTAGCCAAGAGAGAGAGATTTCCAACGAGATATCATGGGCTCAATTTAGGCACTGGGAAGGCAATCAAAATGAACCTGCAAGTTGGAGTGCGCGTTTAACCAAGACGTTGTGCGCCGGGTAGAGACGTTGTGCGCCTGAGTGTGGTGTTGCGCCCCTGTGCAGTGAAGGGTGTGTTTGCCAGGCCAAGCCAGAGAAAATTTCAATGGAGCTACGTGCGTGTGCATTGAAGGGGGTGTTTGTCAAGGACGCTGCGCGCGTGTGCGTTGAAGGGGGCGTTTGTCAAGGACGATGCGCACTGGCACTTGGTGTTGCGTGTTTGGCCAGTAAAGCCTGGAAAACCATAGGAGTGCCAAAACACCACTTTTCTTCATCTTATCAAGATATAAAGGCTTCTATTACCTGAATACAACAAGTAAGTGGCCCAATATCTCTTTTTCTCCATCAATTAAGCAAGTTGGCACCCTAAATTTTAAATCCCTAGCAAAGTCTTTCTTGTATGTTTCCAAAATCACCTATTTGATCATAATTACAGCACTTCACAATCTTTGTCACCCTCAAATCACCCTTGCCTGTACTTGATTCAATATCCCTCACTATTTCACTCACCTTAACCCACATATAAGTCCCTCAAGTTTCCACCTTAAAAACATGGCAGAAGAGAGTCACACTAGTTCAAAAGAAGGGGAAAGAGGCAGGTGTTTACCCCATAGAAAGTGGGAGGGGCCTTGCCTTCATCATCATCATTACAGGTTAAAGGAAAAGAGAAATTGGTGGAGGAAGCAAAGGTCAAAAAGCAGCATGAAAAACATGACACTGAAAAGGAGTTTCTCCTTGTGAACTCAAGTGATGAGGAGAAAGACAAAATCACTCAGGCTGCCTTGAAATCAAAGGATGACAAAATCAGGGAGCTTGAGACCATTTTACAAAAATAAATCATCTCCTTTTATGAGCAAGAGAACCAGAAGCTAGAGGTCAAGCAGGAATTGATGCAAACCAAGTACATCAAGGCAAAGAGGGAGGCTGAGAAGGCCAAATTTCAGCTTGATGAGGCTTATGGAGATTATGGAAAGCCAGATGATGAACAAGGACAAAGAAAAAGGCCAAGAACAAGAGAATTAGAGAGAGACTTAGATCTTGAAAGGAAAAAGGAGGCAGAATTGTAGGAGCATCTCACTTTAAATGAGCAATTGGTCAAGGACATAGCTGAGAATAGAGAGTCTTGGCTTGAGAAAGTGAACACACACTTGGAGACCCTCTTGGACAAAGAAAACAGAGATGTTGAGATACAAAGGAATATGGCCAAGTATTATGCACGGAAAAATGAAGTGGCAAGGAGCAAGCTCAAAAGAGCTCACAAGAAAATTGACAAATTGACCAAGCAAGAGGAGAGAAGGAGACTTGGCATGCTTGTTGAGGCATCCCTACATGCCTCTAAAATTTTATCAGCTATAAAAACACATTTTTGGGTAATTTGACCATTTTGGGGCATGAAGTTACTTGGTAAGATTTTCAGACAATTTTTAGCACAGTCATGGAGGTCAAACGCGCAGCGCCATGGGTGTTGCGCTCTTTTTTGGGGCATCCAATGAGGAAAAGGTCGGAATTTTTGGGTTTCTAGTGACGAGTACATATACCCTGTACTTTTTCTAAGGATTTCAAGGAGAACCGGTTGGTTAAAAAGGCCAAAAACCCTCAAAAAATGACCTTTCTACCCTCTTTTTGGCCTGGGCGCTGCGCACTGAGCAATGCTGGGAGAATTGATTTTTGACTGGTCAAATGACATCCAAATTCAGAAATTCAAGTTGTTCTAGAAAGTAGACAGACACAGCTTTCCAACAATCTATTGTGGGCCCAATTTGGACATCACGAAGACCTCCAAAAGTGTATCTGAAGTTGAAGGGCATGCCTAGCATTGGCGCTGCGCGCGTAGCACTAGTGCTACGTGTTTGACGAATTGTCCAGTTTTTCACTGTTTTGTCCTAAGTTTCACTTTCACCTTGAAAAATCATGATTTTATCTTTGTAATTGATCAGTTGAATGCAATTATGATGCTTCTAGAGCTTACTAAGGTATATTCATCAGGTAAAACAAGTTCATGAGGTGTAATGTATCAGTTTGTTTGGGTTAGGGATGAGTCACTTGGGCCACCCTATTTTCTTGTTCGTAGTTTAGATCTTGTTAGAAACGGCTCCTCTTCTCATGGATTCGACCCCTTGAGCTTAGGATGAGTTTTTAGGGGTCTATATGATTCTTTTCCTCAGTCATTGTATGGGTTAGACTCAACTGGATTCTTATGCTTTGAGTAGACATCATTTTGTATTAGTTAAAATAGGAGATTAATGAAAAATTGCAGCTATTTCTTTGGGATTCATGTGGTATGATGATTAGTTCAGTTCTTTTTTTGTATTCATGTGTTAGAATGTATTGTTGATTACATTTCATCATTTCATTTCCTTTATGTGAATGTATACAAGTTTGAGAGGAAAAATCCATATCTTTTATGCTCTGTTTTGGGTAGACATTTCACAGTCTGCATTTTCTTCAATTTAGGAAGAATCCATGTGGTTTACATGCTCTTTCTAGCTCCTCACTTGTATTTTCACCTCACCCATCAAACCCTAAGGTTCTAATCATTGTGCCTACCTTGCCCCATCGAAACCCTGCAATTTTGACCTAATTTCCTTACCCTAACTATTTGTTTCCTCCTGATCCAGCAAAACCCCTTCAAATCAAATCAAACCTTGTGCTACTATACCTAGCCTAATATCATTTTCCTGATCCAGTCATATTGGTTGAGATACTTACACGGAGAGCCCTCTCTTGGCCTAGTAGGGTTAGCTACTTGGCTAAGCATTGTTTGTGGTTACCCTGGCATTGCCTTCCTTTAGCCTGAGGTTCAATCCAGGTGATAACAATGTTCACTTGGAGTGATCTTAGCCTCTTAGAATAGGGCACTCATTTTAAACAACGTAACTCAAATTAAATCATACACTGTACACAAAACTATAAACTACCATTTACATTAAACATGATCTCATGAAATTGTATAATATGCCATGATAGTTCAGACTATCTGCTCTAAGCTTCCCCCACCCACATCACACCCCCCCAACTAGAACAAAGATGTCACTATATTTTATACATGAGCTTGCTTGAATGGAAATAGAAAACGGTAAAATATAAATCCACTTGAAGATAAAATATTCTCAAGTGGTTATAGCAATTTGTTGAATTTAACATCTCATAACTAAACACATAAATAGTTGCAAGATTCTTGATGCACCCATAAATGCATCAAAGATAGTTGTTGATGATGCTTCTATATCCATAGCATAATTTATCACTCTAATATACGTTGAAAACATATTTAAAATATGAATTCATATAGATTATAATAAATACACTTGGAACATGTGGATCTACATCCCATGGATCTATAGCTTGTACATATGTAGCACATAGATTTGTAGAAAACAAACAGATTTGTACTAAACAATTCTGCAACAAATAGTTTTGTAGTGAATGGAACTGAAACAATGTAAATTGATCATTTATTCAAAGATAAATACAAAAACACATATGTTCTAATGTTTAATTATAAAATCAAATGATGACCCACATAATGCAATGGGAAAAGAAAAACCTTAAGCCTAAATATATAGTGTTTTAGCATTAAAAATGTTTAATAAATGGTTATGGGTAAGTGAAAAGGGTTTGTAAATAAGGGAAAGGGGTTGGTGAAATATGGTAAAATTATATCTCATCATCCTCCTCCAACTAAAGATGTTCAACATCATCATGCAACTTTGTACCTTTATGTCTACCCTCCAAAGTTCGATGAATAGAGTTGTAAGGTCCCATACTAAATGATGCATCTATTTTTTCCTAATAAATAATAACCAAGTCTATTGTCAATAGTTATCCATTTATCTTAAATATATAATAGAAAATTGTGTTGTATATCATGTCATACTTACTCGGTGCATTGATCATATGGAAGGCCATTACCCATTCTTTAAGTATTATAAAGGATGGTTTGGCATGGAGTATTGGAAATGGTGAACAGGTAATATTAGGCACTAGTGCCTGGTCTGGATGTGGAAATGCACACATTCTCCCACAGGCTTTGAGACAAATTCTTTACCGGTATCACCCAGATTGCCCAAATTGCTGAGGTCGAGCACCGCAGCAATGGCTGGACTATAGGATCCTGGGCATTCCAGAGAGATGGAGTAGAGTCTGGCATCGGTTATAGGTGATCTGGAGGAAGCCAACATCAAAATTTCAGCGCAGGACGATGAGCTCATTTGGGCCTCTACTCCTCATGGCTATTATGCCCCAAAACATGGATACGTGGCCATTATGAATGCACATGATATGGAAAATATCTTTTGGTGGTGGTGCCACTTATGGAAGCTAAAATCTCATAAAAAAACGTGGCTTTTCATGTGGTGTATACTATCGAACAAGGTACCCATAGAGTCAAACCTTATGAAACATGCTTTCCAGGGTCCCTCAAGATGTTTCCTTTGCCAAAACAATGCCAAGTATATGGATCATTTATTTCTCCATTGTTCAGTTACTACACAAGTTTGGTTTTACATTACGCACACACTCAACATGGAAAAAAAATGGGAGGACCAAAACATTGATGAAGCATGTCTCCGTTGGTGGTTTGAGTCTGCCTCACAAAAAGCAAGGAATCTTCATCTGATTGTATGCTGGGGAATTTGGTAAAATAGGAACTACCATATCTTTCAAAATGCATAGACCCACTGGCCTATCACCTGTAACAATATTGTCGCCACTTACAACCTGATACCTGATGATCCTGATCGCCAGCATACTCGAGTCATCACACCTGAGATTATTGACATAAGCTCTCCTTGGGATTATTTTGATGGCTCGGCTAAGGCTGTGGGTTGTGAGGGGGAGTTGTTCTCCACATAAATGAGCACCTTTTTACAAAATCGAAGTGGGAATAGGGATGGGAACAAATAATTTTGTAGAGCTAAACAGTTTAAGACACCTCTCCAATTTGTACTAGGACAAAACTACCACAGGATACATATTTTTGGGGATTCACATCTTGTTATAAATTGGATCAACACTGCATATCATTGTCACTTGCACACACTTAGTGATTTACTAGATGATTTCATCACTCTAAAATCATAATTTGATTTTATTGTATGCTCTCACATATACAAGGAAAGGAATGAGATCATTTATCGTCTTTCCAAAGAGGTCGCGCAACTGAACAGGGGACAATGGATGATACATGAATTTAGATATGGTGCTTTTTTCTATTTTTTCCATCGTTCATTCATCGAACTGGATGGAAATATTTCGAAATGATCCTCATGATCATTCCATGCTTTTTTCTTTTTGTTTTTACGCAGTTTCTGGACACTTTATGGACTTATGTTAATACCGTTTATTTACTTTTTATGCAAATATTATGCTGATATCTGTAAATATTGAACTGAATGATGACTGTTATGATCTCAAGTGACTGCATCTCATACATGCTGAAGATACAACATGTAATTTTCTTAATCTATTAATGAAAATTGCTCTTTTTTCCTGGGAAAAAAATAGAAAATTGTGCTAATATATATATATATATATATCAATCTCTTTCCTAACAACATCTTGAAATCACTTAAAACAATGACTAACCCATTGATCAAAGTATACGTTTCACATTATATATATATATATATATATATATATCTTTCCTAACAACATCTTGAAATGACTTCAAACAATGACTAACCCATTCTTCAAAGTCTATGTTTCACATCAATGAGTCATCTTGAAACACATATCATCATTATGTTAGCCAAATATGAATGAAAAAATCATTATAGCAAAAGTAATTGATCCATCTAGTAACATCTCAGCCCAATATTGTAAATAATCACCATGGAGTTCTTTGTAATTACAACAACTTGAATATGCAAACCACTATGAATCATTGATACATATCAAGTATTATACCTCTAAATATTGATCAACAATTGATGGAAACTCATACATTTATCTAGAATTTAATTCATTGTGATTTATTTTTAGTTGTATAATAATTTGGAAACAACAAGCTTTGTGTGGGAATTTATTTTACAAAAACTTTTTCTATTACTAGTGTTCTCCCCCCCTCCCACAACAAAATAATTTCTTCATCATTGAAAAAATAAATGGCAAGGAAGTAGGATAAAGAAAACCAAATGAGACTTAAACTATTTTCCAAATACAACCCCATAGCATTCAATGAACTTGACAAACAATTAGAAAGAAGAAGTGTACTTGCACCTACCTAAGAATTCCATGAAATCAATAGAAACTATATGGCATCCTAAGAAACAAGGGTTCTAAAATAGTCCACAGGGGGGTGGAAAATAAACTTTGCTAAAGAGAACATTGTGGATATATGAAGTATTTTTAGAAGTAGAAATATATTGCAGAATCTATAGCACACTATTAGAGGATAAATCTAGAGGAAATATGCTAGAACGGTAGATAAGAAACAACAAAAATTCTAGTCGATTGGTAGCATCGAACACTTGGAATATTTATTTAACAAAAACTAAAATTGAAAGGTGAATTACTATTATTTTTTGTAAACTTGTCCACAAATAAACTAGTTTTCGAACAATATTTGTCCAATTGCACTTAGATGGTTTTCACCATCAAAATTTTTTATTTCCAAGGAATTCCTACAAGAGACTAGTTTTCAAGCATTCCATAGTCTGATGGCACTTGAAACAAGTTTTCACCATTATTTTTCTTTTTTGATAAAATGGTAATGATATCTAGGTAGCTCAACATTGCAAATGGGTTGAGGTACTTTATTATGTGGGTTAGGAAGTTATGGAAGCCCTTACGGAAGAAAGAAGTGGGATGAAGTTTTGATTTAGTTGCAGTGGTTGAATGAATTTTTATGAATCCTTGAGGAAAACTTCGTATTTTCAATGTAAACAACATAAGGAAACTAACTTCAGCATGAACTTTTATTCTAATTGTATGTCAGCTAAGAAGAAGATAATGTATTAGCATACCATAGTTCTACAATAGTAGATAATATAAGGTCTTATTGGATTCTTGTGCAGTAATAGTATTGTTGAAAGAATAAGGATTATGAATAGTGTTGAGGAATAAGGATGATACATCATTGACACTCTTTCTTCCATGGAATTATTTCTTAACTTTTATAGCGCTTGGATTAAATTTTATAGTATTTCCTCTTGACCCCTATAGCACTTATGTTGAATTATGTATAATTTTCTCTTTCCCTTTGTAACACTTGCCTTCACTTGACCTTCAAATTCAATTCTTAATTTTATTGTACTATGTCCATTTGCAGTTTTATGAAAATTCTTGGTCATATTTTTGATCAATAGTTTGAGTTACTCCAATCAAAAGGGGTTGGATCCAATGCTGGAAAGCAAGGATTTTTTAATTATTGGGCAAGGTTCAATTCTCGTGAGGGCCTAGCATCGAAGTCATGGGTACATTTTGATTTTTTAAAGAGACTATATTAAAAATCATCTTGTGACACAAAAACAATAGGTGGATCAAATCCCACCCCCATGTCATCCTTTCAAAATTCCCTTAAGGTGTTGACTAGTTGGTATAGGGTGTTTTGTTAAGATACTCCATGTGTAAAGGTCACAGGTTCAAACCCTAACTGACCCATGTCCAAGAAAGGGGAATATGTGGGAACCTAAAGGTTATATTGGTAGTGACTAGAATTGACCCCATGTCACACAAGTACAAAATTTTCCTAGTTATCGATTCCTCTAGTCACCAAAAGAAAAAGAAAAAGAAAAATTGGCAAGATCTTAGGAACTCGAACTTCAAAAATGGTCAATTCAAGGACTATACATTGCATGAGATTGCACTTCTTCTTTTTTGGTTGTCTTGGTGATATCCCCTTTTATAGAAACGAGACTCTAGAAATCACTCCATGGATTAACCTTTTTAATACTTTTGTCACTTGCAAAAAAAGGCATTTATCTACAATAAAAGGTGAGATTATGGAAGAAGAGAGACGTATGGATTTTCTTCTCCCAAAAAAATATCAAAATAATTTCAAATAGTTCATATAAAATAGATTTTAAAAATGATGCATTATGTACCGCTCATATTGAACGCATTAAGGAGAGGTGGTCACCTAGACTGCCTAGTGTTTTTTATGAGAAATTTTTCTTTTGGTGGTCGATTGAAGTGATTTCAAATCCAAATTATTAAATTCATAGGGACATAGCTTGTATAAACAATTTTTTAAAATGTCTTGAACTCATATGTTAAATTTGTTGAGAAACAGTCTACATGACAAAGTTGTTTGATTTTTAGCCTATACCAATATCACTATTTTGGGCACATTTTTTCATCTAATATTGGATTGAAATCAGTGGAAGATGAAAGTGGATTCATACATCTATATTCAATAGAAACAAATTTTGTGAAAATCTAAGAACTGATATATCAATTATATGAATGAATAATCTAGGAGACATATTGTTAGCAAAGTAGATTTTAGGACAAGCATTTACTAATTTGGGCATAATTTTTTTGTTACTATCAAACTGAATTTATTTAAGTTGGATTAAAAATTATATTATGAGGGACATATAGAATAGAAATAGGTTTTCAAAATTCCTTCATTTAGGGGAGGCAGGAGCAGGAGGGGTTATATTTCGCCTCGATGAAGAAATAGAGACTAATTTTATATGGGGTATAGGGAGTGCAATGCATAATCAAGCCGAATTCCTTGCTTTGTGGCAGGGATTAGAATTATCTTTCTCAAGGTGAATTTTGCAGCTAACAGTGTTCGAAGATTGGATAACATTCAACAAGTATGTAAGATTAAAGAGATTGCTAATATGTTTCAGTCCTCAATTCTTCACAGAATAAGCTTGTAATTAGACAAATTTGAGATAGTCGAATTCTTTCATATTAAGAAGCACCTAAACACCAAATCAAACACATTAGAAAACAAAGGAGCCTCCCTGGAACAAGGAATCTTGGTACATGATGATAGAGGTGGAGTGTTTAATCCTTTACCATGAAGCTCATTATTAATATCTAGATATCCTATATATTGGATTGTTGCAATAGAATTAAGAACATTTTAATAGGGAGGGAGGATATATGGCCTAGGAAAAGAACCATGCTCATGACACCTTGTTTCATTTTTTAACGAGCTTGACACAAGTAAGGATTGTTTCTCATGACACCTTGTTTCATTTTTTAATGAGCTTGACACAAGAAAAGAAACTCTGCTCCAACACCTTGTTTCATTTTTAAGGAGCTTGACACAAGACAAGAAACTGTGCTCCAACACCTTATTTCATTTTTTAAGGAGCTTAAAACAAGACAAGGAATTGTTCTCCAACACTTTGTTTCACTTTTTAGAAAGATCGACACAAGAAAAGAACCATTCTCATAGGGACCTATTTCATTTTTTAACGAGGTTTACATAGTAAAATAACTATCCTCATGACACCTATTTCATTTTTTAACGAGGTTGACATAGTAAAAGAACTATCCTTGTGACCTTGATTATGGACTATAAGAGACCATGGCTTCCAAGAGGTTCTCATTAGATGGGAGGAAAATTCTCGCAAAGGGATACTTGTCAAGGGATCTAATGGAAAGATCAGGCTCCAATTCCCCTAGTACATGACGCACTATATCACTGGCTAGATCATCAGTAGACATAGGCATGGAACAAGTGGTCACATAATTAACCTGTGGCAGGGGTGATACCACTTTCATACAAGGACCATTTAGGGAAGATGTGTTATTGAGAGTCAAATTAGGACCAATGAACAAAATTTGATCAATGGCCACAATTCTTCCTTCATGCGGGAAACATATGATAGGAAAGAGAGAAGAGACAAGAGCTCCATGACATAAACATAGTCATGGCCAAGGAGTAAATTAAAGTCCAAAGGGCCTTGGACAACCATCACATCAATATATATGGTCTTTCCTCCCAAAGTAATAGGAAACTTAGGAAGGATCCCTAACGGTTGATTGGTTCCTCTATCGAAAGCTAATAGATTCTGGGTAATGGGCACAAGTTGCGGAGAACCTAAAGCTTGCCAAGTAGTTGAGGATAGAATACTAACAGGTGCACCTTCATCTACAATTGTTCTAGGTACATGTATAAGATAAACTTGTATGATAATCTAAAAAGGCACATGAGAAGGAAGACGATATCTTGCTAGTCGACTCCAATCAAATAAAGTGACTAAACTACTTGGAGGGGATGCCATCGGGATGGGAGAATTCCCCGCTTGTGTTACAGGAATAGGAGGATCACCCCCTGGATCATGGGAGTATGAGGACCGTCTCACTATTGTTGAAAATAGCAACAAGAAATTATAAATATAGAAGTGCTAAAAATATCAATGCCATAAATAGAATTTTGGGATACCTTCCTATTTTAGTTAGTCCCTAAACTAAAATAGAGAAGCAAATTTTGAATTTGATCTTAGCAGCTATTTGTAAAATAATTAATTAATTCATATTGAGTTAATTAGTTGTAGAAAATCAAACATGAAGTCTATGTGGGGACATGCAATAGTTATCCCATTGATTGAGGAATTTATCCCTTAGTTAAAGAGATAAGGATGAGTTGTAATATTGAGTTGTAATTAGTTAGCTCAATTAACGGAGTTAAGTCTAGTTAGATTAGTTCAAATAGTTTGTTGAACTAATTGTGAGTTCAATTAGTTAATGCATGCATGCATGCATGTAACTGCTACACTTCAGATAACTGAATATTCTCTCATAAATAACTCATGCATGTCAGTTCAAATAGAGACCTAGTTGAGATCAAATGATGGGACAGTGTACTATCAGTTGCAGGAATATTCCATGGAGGATATCTCTTGCATGCAGAAGGAATTCATTCCTTGAGGATTGCGCAGTTACTTCTTCAGTTTAGTGAGTGTGTGATGAGGCCAATCACATAGGTGGCATCATTGGACCCCAAGAAAAATTGCGCAAGGAAATAGGAGGCTTGGAGGGTTGAGGAAAGGCATATCTTGTGTTTATTCAGTCTGTGAGTTGTATTGTTTGATTGCAGAGAGAGCAGGATAGCTCGTGAGCTGATTCTTTTTGTAATCTAAACATATTTCCACTTGTATCATAATACAAATATTGGGGTTTTAGGCTGAGGCTTTCCCCGGGTTATTCTTCTGTGTTCATGTGTGATTGATTTCTCATTCTCAATTATATGTGTTCTAATTGGTCTTGCTCATATTCGATTAAGCTTCCACAAGTTTTTTGTAGAAGTAGATCTTGTATTTTGCTTTAGTATATTGCATAATCTATTGATCTACAGTGGGAATTTCTACATGGTATCAGAGCAAAGGTGATCAAAGCGAAGAACAGTATACAAGAAGGAATAAGTTCGAAGTTTGAGGTTCCTAAATACAGAAATCGAGTTCTTATCACATCTCAATTTCACCAATGGCGTTCAACAGTTTAAGACTCGAGTATGCCCTTGATGGAAGCTCAAATTATATAGCCTGGAAGGATCGCATGGAAGCGATATTAGAGGATAACGGTCTAAAGGACTTCATTGATCAAGAAGTCCCCAAGCCAACAGCAGTTGATGCTACAGAATTGGCAAAATGGAAGAAATGTGTGGCTAGAGCAAGGAGAATCCTCCAGGAGGGAGTTCGAGACCACATTGTCTCGAGCCTCCATGGGAAGGAGACACCATTTTCAATGTGGAAAACATTGAAAGATCTATATCAGAACAGTAGCAATCAAAGGAAGCTGGTGCTGAAAGATAAGCTTCGGAAAATCAAGTGTAAAAAGGGCGACACAATCTCTACATATCTAAACAAGCTCACCACCTACAGGGATGAGCTTGGAAGTGTATGGATCACGACAGCCGATGATGACATCGTGAGTCTTGCACTCCTCGGTCCTAAGAGCTGGCATAGCTACCAAGGCTTAGTTAATGGAAGAGAAAAACTGCCAGATTGGGAACGACTTTAATCAGATCTGATGCAAGAGGAGATAAGAAGAAGCACCAGAGATGGATCCTCATCAACAAAAGATGATGAGGAAAATATAGCCTTAGAAAGTAAGGCAAGTAAAGGGAAAGGGAAGGCATCCCATCCCAAATCTGGTTCTTCCCATGGTGGGAAGAAGTTGACAAATCGAAAGTGTGATGCTTTCATTGTCATGAAGTGGGCCATTATGCTACGAATTGTCCACAGAAGAAATCCAAGAAAGGATCCTTGAAGGGATCTTATGGTGAGGCACTGGCCTCACAGTTTGAGTTGGATTTCTCTCTTATCATATGCATGGTTTCATCCATGGTTGGATGTGTGTGGTACCTGGACAGTGGAGCTTCATTCCACATGTCAGGTGACAAGAATCTTTTCAGTACCTTGGAGGAGAAGGATCTCCAGATGCAGATCGAGATGGGCGATGATGGAAAGTACCATGTTTTAGGTGAAGGTACGGTTGTGTTTCAGAGGGAGCATGGAGCTCCCCTCACCCTAACTGATGTAAAGTATGTACCAAGTCTGAAGAAGAATCTTCTATCTGTCACTATGCTAGAAGATAAAGGCTATGATGTAGTCTTTAGTAAAGGAAAGTTATTCCTGAGGCATATCAGTACTGGACAGACCAATCGAATGGGATTCGAGTCAAGAATTTCTACAAGCTAGAGGTAGATGACGGTGCTGCATTGAGTTCCAAAGCTGAGATGGTGTAGAGCCACGATGTTGGCAAGCTATGGCATAGAATACTAGGCCACTTACACCATGGATCCCTGAAGATCATGCAGCATATTTCTACCGTACTTCCCAAGGGAAAACTAGAGTAGACGAATACATGCAAAGGTTATACCTTGGGTAAGTATGTGAAATATTACTTTCTGGATCAAGACAGTAGAGCTGAAGCAATCCTAGAGCGAGTTCACTCAGATGTTTGTGGACCATTCTCTACAGCCTCCACCGCTAAACAAGGGTACTATGTTATTTTTATTGATGATTTTTCTTGTAGATGCTGGATCTACTTTATGCAAAAGAAGGATCAGACCTTCTTGAGGTTTTGTGAGTTTAAAGCCTTTACAGAGAAAGAATCTAGAAAGAAAATAAAAACCTTTCGTAGTGATAATGGTGGAGAGTATGTCTCCCAACAGTTTAAGGACTTCTGCGCTGCAAAAGTAATTAAATGGGAGTTGACGGCACCCCATAACCCATAGCAGAATGGGGTGGCCGAAAGGAAGAACAGGTTGATTGTGGGAGCAGATTGAGCGATGTTGCATGACCAAAGCCTACCACTGCATTTGCGGGCTGATGCATGCAATACAGCAGTATACTTGCAGAACAGAAGCTTGCACCGTATACTGGGAATGAAGACACCTATGGAGGTTTTTTCCGGGAAGCAACCAGATGTGAATCACTTCCGAATCTTTGGATCATCAGTTTACTATCATGTGACCAAAGATGCCCGAAAGAAGCTAGATCCAACAGCTAAGTTGGGAATACTTGTGGGGTACACTGATACACCCCACAACTATCGGGTGTACCTGCCTACCAGTTAGAGGACAGTGGTATGTAGGGATCTAAAGTTCGACGAGCAGAAAGCCATGCGAGTATCACTTGAGAGGGAGCTCAAGTTGCATGCAGATCAGGAACTTTCAGTTCCTAAGGAGGAGGATCCTCAGATTGATGCCGAGCAACCGCATGCAGAGGATCCAGGAGTGGAGACATCCACTCATTCTAAGACTTCCAGAGATGGGCGGAAATGTTCTAGGGAAGCTGACAGGTTGATGTTGGATGCACGGGAGAATGTGGGATAGACATCTTCTCAATGCAGATAGAGGAAGTCGCCCGAGCGGTACACTGGTTACATGGCCCTAGTTGGGGAGTGTGTAGAGTCCAAGCCTTCTTCATTCGAGGAGGCAGTGTAGCAACCTATCTAGGTTAATGCAATGGTATAGGAGTACGACTCTATCATTTAGAACAGTGTGTGGGATGTTGTCCCAAGACGTCAAGACAAGTCAGTGGTGAATTCCAGATGGATTTACAAGGTAAAGCAGGCAACTGATGGCAGTGTTGATAAACATAAGGTAAGGTTTGTTGCCTGAGGTTTCTCACAAGTCGAGAGGATCGACTACGGTGAGACCTTTTCTCCTGTAGCAAGGTACTCATCTATCAGATCGATGTTGGCACTATCAGGTCAGATGGGTTGGAAGATCCATCATATGGACGTGAAGACAACATTCCTCAATGGGAAGATTGAGGAGGAGGTGTACATTGAGCAACCAGAGGGTTTCGAGACCTTCGATCGTGAGTCGCATGTGCGCCGACTCAAGAGGGCTTTGTATGGGCTGAAGCAAGCACCCCGTGCCTGGTACACTAGGATCGAAAGCTATTTCACCGGGTTAGGCTTCACCAAGAGTGAAGCAGATGCGAACCTTTACCACATCATGGTAGAAGGTAAGCCATTGATCATTGTTCTTTATGTGGATGATCTAATTTTGAGAGGTGATGATAAGTTGATCAAGTCTTGTAAGGAGGACCTTGCAAGAGAGTTCGAGATGAAAGACATGGGTCTTATGCACTACTTTCTAGGCATCGAGGTGTGGCAGAAAGATGGGGAAGTATTTGTGTCTCTAGGCAAGTATACCAATGAGATACTCAGGTGCATTCACATGGAGAAGTGCAAGCCCATGCAAACTCCTCTAGCTGGGAAATGGAGGAAGGAGGATGCTACTTCAGGTGAGGTAGTAGTTGCTACTGTTTATCGAAAGCTTGTGGGTTCACTTATGTATCTGGTGAACACATGACCAGACTTATGTTTTGCGATGAACTAGCTGAGTCAAGCTATGGTTCATCCTACCAAGTTGTTTTGGAAGGTAGCGAAGCATGTGCTAAGATACCTCAGAGGCACATCTCAATTTGGATTGTGGTACAGATGGACAGAGGCAGTGAAGCTTCATGGCTTCACAGATGCGGATTGGGCAGGGAGTCCATCAGACAAGAAGATCACTTCTAGAGGAATATTCAACCTTGGTTCAGCTGCAGTTTCCTGGTACAGCAGGAAACAGAGTTCAGTTTCATTTAGCTCAGCAGAGGCTGAATACATGGCTGCTAGTCAGGCTACATGCGAGGCCATTTGGATGCAGAAGATTCCAGTGGGATTGTTTGGTCAGAGGATGGATCCAACTGTGATCTACTACGATAATCAGAGTTATATCAAACTCTCTGAGAATCCATTTTTTCATGACAGGTCCAAGCACATTGATACCTGGTATCACCATCTTCAAGACTGTGTGGTCAAGAGGATCATGTTGCTGCTGTATGTTTTAACCAAGGAACAGGATGCAGATATTTTGACGAAGGAATTGTCAAAATACAAGTTCGAGTTCCATAGAGACAGGATTGGGGTTACTGATAATCCCTTTCTTATTGAGAGGGAGTTTTGAAAATAGCAATAAGAAATGCTAAATATAGAAGTGCTAAAAATAGCACTGCCATAAATAGCATTTCGGGATACCTTCCTATTTTAGTTAGTCCTTGGACTAAAATAGAGAAGTAAAATTCGAATTTGATCTTAGCAGCTGTTTGTAAAATAATTAATTAATTCATATTGAGTTAATTAGTTGTAGAAAATCAAACATGAAGTCTATGTGGGGACATGCAATAGTTATCCCATTGATTGAGGAATTTATCCCTTAGTTAAAGAGATAAGGATGAGTTGTAATATTGAGTTGTAATTAGTTAGCTTAGTTAACTGAGTTAAGTCCAGTTAGATTAGTTCAAATAGTTTGTTGAACTAATTGTGAGTTCAGTTAGATAATTCATGCATGCATGTAACTGCTGCACTTCAGATAATTGAATATTCTCTCATAAATAACTCATGCATGTCAATTCAGACAGAGACCCAGTTGAGATCAGATGATGGGACAGTGTACTATCAGTGGTAGCAATATTCCATGGAGGATATCTCTTGCATGCAGAAGGAATTCATTCCTTGAGGATTGCGCGTTACTTCTTCAGTTTAGTGAGTGTGTGATGAGGCCAATCACACAGGTGGCATCATTGGACCCCAAGAAAACTGTGCAAGGAAATAGGAGGCTTAGAGGGCTGAGGAAAGGCATATCTTGTGTCTATTCAATCTGTGAGCTGTATTGTTTGATTACAGAGAGAGCGGGATAGATTGTGAGCTGATTCTTTTTATAATCTGAACATATTTCCACTTGTATGATAATACAGAGATTGGGATTTTAGGCTGAGGCTTTCCCCGGGCTATTCTTCTGTGTTCATGCGTGATTGATTTCTCATTCTCAGTTATATGTGTTCTAATTGATCTTTCTCATATTCGATTAAGCTTCCGCAAGTTTGTTGTAGAAGTATATCTTGTATTTTGCTTTAGTATATTGCATAATCTGTTGATCTACAGTGGGAATTTCTACAACTATATCGTGGGAACAAGAGGATTGCCACCTAATTCTTTGGAATCTGAAGAAACCTGGAGAACCTGAGTGGTATGAACTTCACTTTCCACATAATGGATATGATCGACTGAAAGCGGAATCGAGTCAACCCTTTTCTCGACCAAGGGTTGGTCAGGAACAAACTTATGGGATTCAACTTCAGGGAGAGTGGGAGCTTCTGATAACTAATCGAAAGACAAGGTTGAGAAGCGGTAATGTTAGAAAATTATATATTACGGAGCAATGGAACACATAAAATATTGCAGAAATATAAACACAGAAAACGCACAAAACAAGAGAGACACAAATATACGTGGTTCACCCAGTTTGGGCTACGTCCACCCCGAACAGCCAGTCCTTCCTTTCTATTATCCAGCGAAATGAAGAGACACAACCTACAGCAAATCCGCTATAATATCCTCTGTTTTCTCTCACAGTCTCACCTCTTTGTTTCTCGCTCACACAGAACACACATCTATCACACAGCCTCAAATACAATACCCTCATACAAAGAGATGGGTTGCCTTCTAGGGCAAAAAACCCTAAACAAACATAAGTTCTACCGTCAGATCATCCGCCTAATGAACGGCCCAGATTGACTAGAAATTACTATACTTTTACAAGGCAATTTTACATTTATTTTTGGCTTCGGGGGCACTGCCCTCGAGCCCCCGTCGAAGGACCACTGGCCCCCGGACCCCCCAGCCGGGGGGGATGGGCCCCCCCGGACCCCCGCGGGGGGGACAAGTCCCCCCCGCGTGGAGGGGTGTACAAAACTTCCTGGAGTATACATCCGGCTGAAACAAAGACCTCTAAACAATCATGCTCCACACACAACAGGTAAGGTTATCCAACAATTTATAGGCTTCATCCATATAAGTACAAAGGTGAATAACATGATTCCCTTCACATAACCTACAAGGAAATTTAACTTTTCCCTTTCTCCCATGGGCTTTACTGTCACTAGTTGAAGGTTTATCATCAACATGATCTCCAGAGGCTGATGACGAAGGTTGATGGGAACTCATGGACCACACTTATAATACCTTAGGACTGCCAGGAAAATCTCTAAGAAGGTGGTCAACATTACATAGCGTGCAAGGGAATTTCAATTTACGGGGCTGATTGGAAGGTTCTCAACATCAATTACATTGGTGACAATGGTTGTTGGGTTGCCCCCTAGCTTATTTTTCTTCTTATTAATCTTCCTTTTCTTCTTCTTCTTATCCACTTGGTTACTAGCTTGCAGGATTTCACCAGGGAAAGAGGGAGAAGAGGAACAATATCAAAAAGGCGAAGAAGGTAAAGTGTCATCTTTAGAATGAACTAGAGGTTGATATGGCACAAGTGGAGGAGAGTCTAGTTGAGGAGCAGTTTGGAAATTCAGAACCATAGGGGTCGAAGATAACTAAACCAGCAAACCAGTGGTAAATCCAGGAAGGGACAACGTTACCATATAGGGAGCACCAACATTTCCAAAAGAAGGAAAATGACTAGGATTCTTGTCAAATGGGTTTCCTTGGTTGGTAGACTTAGGAATTGTTGCCATTAGTCTCAACCTAAGATTTACTACGGATTATTTCCATAGGAAGGATATTATTCTGCGGTCAATTAATTTTAGAAATTAACAACAAATCAATCAAAAAGGGGTAAATAGACATAAATTTTTACCAATCAATCGTGAACTACAATATACACCTTGGCGAACTAAGGACTTAATGTACAACAGCCAATCTCCTTGAATGATGTGTTCGGTGTATCATGGTATACAAGGTGGCAGACTCGGTTACCTATGGATGGATAGAAACCTATAAGGGACTCCCAAAATATACATGATAGTACGTGGGAGTGAAATCTGTAGTAGTGTTGTCTAATACGTAACTAATCAGCCGCTCAGTATTTAGCTCAAAACTCAAAGTTCTTAGAATAGCTCTAAACCTGAATGATAGTGTTCGTCTCGACAAAACAATCCTAATGCAACTCATTTCACTGAAAACCGAGTTCATATGAGGAAGTTATTAAGTTTTGTTCGCTTTTCTAAATAGGTGAAATTTTGCAAAACAAAATGCCCAGTTAGTAGTTTTTACTATTGACGTGGAAAGTGACTAGGCAGGGTCAATGGATGGTCAACATTCAATCATGCTTCGCCAAGTGTCACAGTGTGATTGGTTGCAGTTTGGTGATGTGGTAGGTGTGTCGGTGCAGTTTTATTGGTTAATTTTGGACCAATGAGAGAATTCCACGTGGCAAGCCCGTAGACCACCACGTGGCACCTCCCAACGAACTAGACAGACTCGGCACAGTTCAACAAAATATTATGGAGGCGCAGGGTTTGACCCCGCGACCTCCTTTACACAGTCCACAACCCTTAACCATCTACTCTACCACATGGTTCTTAACCATAATACATTCCATATATATTTGAATTGTGTTACATTGAGGGTTGGAAGTTAGGGCATGGCCAGCTCGCAGGCCAGCCCTTCCCATGTGAAGGCACCACAATTAACACCAAACGTTTATGTCAACCGGTGGAAAACACAATGAAACCACAACAATAAACCACCCCATGTGAACACGCAACAGTTATCACAAACGGTTAACCCAGCGGCTCCAACAAACATTAACCCTCACGGTTAATGTCATACATGTGTGTGCATCCAGCAGTGACGGTAAGGGTTGTGGTTAGTTGAACCGGCAGCCAGCACTATGAAACCATGATGGTTAACACCACATGTGACCTCCGCATAAACCTCCAATGGTTACAGTTAGCCCTAATTGCATAGTTATAGCGCTAATTACGGATTAATGAATAATAAAACTCGTTTAACATTTAATTAAACTCATAGTTAAAAATGGCAGCATTTTGGCGGATTCCACTATTTTTGGGCCTACCTCCAAATTTAGCAGCCCTAACTGGAGTTCTTCCATATTTGGAGGAGGATTTTTAGGGAAAAACTGTTTGAGCCATAACTAGAGCATTTTTCGACCAAATTGAGCTCAGGAAAGGTGTTCCTAGCTAATTTCGACATTATGAACACATTGGTGCAGGTATCAAGAGTAGTAGAGCTTTGTAAACAACATTTTTTCCATATTGAGCTAATACAGAGGCCCAAGCCATGGAAGCTGGACCAAGGAGATGTAGCCCAGGAGGGGTGAACTCCTTCATCAAAACACTATGTTGAAGTGTTCAATTGATGGTTTGTCGTAATTTTTGTTTTTGTTGTTTAGCATTGTTATTTTAAGCTATTTTTCTCATGAATGTCACATTAAACTTGATGAAATTTACCTGTTTACAATCACCAAGAAACTTAAGGAAACCTATGCATAGGAAGAAATGAACAAGAATGTGTTTATAAATCTGTAATTGAAATTAGCACAACAAACTAACATTCAATAACAGATCAAGTTAGTATCAGAGAAAAGGTTTATTTTCTAGATTGCCTGAGTTTTATGCAAGTAGGGTTTTAATGGTTGCAAAATTGTGATGCTTACAAGGTTAAATTTGCATAGAGGAGAAGGGAAAGTGTTGGTTGCAACTCCTGAGGTTATTCCCAGAAGAAGGAGAACCACAAGACCACAATCTCCACCACCCAAAATTAAAATTCCAACTGCACTTGAAACACCTCAAGTTTTGTCTTCAATTGAGATTGAATAGGTACAAGCAGTACCAGTTTCTGAGCCTGAATCCACAGCCATTATGTCTAGAGAAAGAGAGCCTGAAGGTCCTTCTTTAGAAGAGGAAGAATTCAAGAAAGCTTTCTACACTTTAACTGAGATGGTTAAAGTCCTCTCTGAAGAGAGGAACATTAGAATGGTTAGAGAGAGTTCTAAACCTCCACATGGAGAAGGAAGCTCAGGAAACAAAAAATATGATAAGAAGGATTCCAAGGGTAATGGAGGGAATCCAGCTCCATCTCCACCATCTTCATCATCTTCATCATCCTCAACATCTCAAACATCCTCCACTTCCACCACCAAAATTGTTCATACTCATTCCCAAACCCCAAAAGTAAAAACTCCCTTACTCAAATTGGACATTAAGTTTGAACTTCTTGTGTACAATGGTGAAGTGAATGCAAAAAAGTTATACAATTGGAGGTATACTGTAGAATTCAGAACCTTCAAGAAGATGACATAAAGATCTAGTTGGCTTCATTGAGGCTAGAAGGAGTAGCATTAGTCTAGTATGAAGCAAAGACTCAAGAGGAAATGAAAATTCATGGTAAGATATCCATTTCTTGGGTTAAATTTGTTTCTGCAATTAAAAGACAGTTTTACCCTTTAGCCTATATGAAAAAATCCATTATGAGTTGGCAGAATTTTAGGCAGCTTAAAGGCCAAACAGTCCAAGACTATACCCAGGAGTTTAGAAAGAGGGCTTTGTTCTTAGGAGTAAACTTGAATTCCTAAGATACATTGTTGAAATATATTGGGGGTTTACATTCCTATTTGAAACATACTATCCTTATGTTCAATCCAAGCAATTTGGATGAGGTATGTGTGCAAGCCACACATCTGGAAGCAAGGGGAAAGAACATTCAGGAAGAGGGTAGTAAGAAGAATCCTTTCAAGGGTAATGAGAAAGAGAAGGGGGGGGAGGGGGGAGAATGGAAGGGAAAGAAGAATGCAAATGTGAATAAAGAAGGGGATAAAACTATATTCCAACATTTTTCCAAACCTAGGCATGATGAAGCCCATTGTTGGAAATTACATCCTGAACTAAGGCTCAAGAAACAAGACAATAAGGAAAAACAAAAGATGACTGCTACCACACAACATGACCTTGGATCATATTTTGGTGATGAGACAAAGATTTCAGCCATGGTTACAAAAGGGAAAGAAGCTTCTGCAAGCACTAGTTCCTCAAACAGTCAAAATAACACTCCAAATGAAGAATCAAGGATAGAGTTGTTTCATGTAAGGGTGATTTCAAATCATACAAAGATTGATGAATTATTTGATAGTGGGTCACAATCAAACTTAATTTCAGAAGACTTGGTCAAAAAGCTCAACCTTGAAACTGTACTTCATCATAAGCCATATCCATTGGGTTGGATAGTTAACAATGCAAACTTACATGTTACAAGGAAGTGTTTGTTCAAGTTTTCCATTACTGAAAATTTCATTGATGAAGTTGAGTTATACGTAGTTCCACTTGACATCTCAGGAATCATTTTTGGTAGTCGTTATTTGTATGAGAGGAAAGTAGTATTTTATTGCCATGAAAACAAATACTTATCGCTCAAGAATGGGGTGGAGTAAATTGTGAGAGCCCATCGCAAAAAGCTGAACATTTCTTTGGTTAATGCAAGGCAGATGAAGAGACTAGTAAATGCAAGTAAAAATTTTGTGCTTCTCATGATCAAGAAAAAGAATGATATTGATTATGAATATTTTGAAGGTTGTGATGATAAATTGAAATCTGATTTGTTTGATGTGGTAAGCAAGCATGGCGATATTTTTCAGGAACCAAAGGGGTTACCTCCCAAGAGGGGAATTCAGCATGAGATACCACTGCAGCAGGAAGTTCCACTTCCAAATATTGGCATGAATTGCATGTCCATTATGGAGAGCATGGAAATCAAGAATAAAATTCAAGAATTGTTGAACAAAGGTATCATACACCCATCTACTTCGCCATGTGGTTCGTCCATTGTTTTGGTGCCAAAGAAGGACGAGACTTGGCACATGTGTGTGGATTTCCATGCACTGAACAAAATCATGGTAAAGAATCATTATCCGCTCCCAAGAATTGATGATTTTCTTTATCAGTTGAGGTATGCAAATTATTTCACTAAGTTAGACTTACGAAGTGGTTATCATCAACTTAGAATAGTTGAAGAGGACATTTGGAAAACCACATTTAAAACTAAACAAGGATTGTTTCAGTGGCTTTTTATGCCTTTCGGTCTTGCAAATGCTCCAGCTACTTTCATGAGAGTTATGAATGATGTATTAATACCATTTATAGATGTCTTTTTCATTGTGTACTTAGATGATATACACATATTCAGCAAATCCGAAGATGAACATTTCATGCATGTAAACAAAGTACTTGATGTCTTGAGAAAAGAACAGTTGTTTTTAAAGATGTCAAAGTGTGAATTTGGTAAGACTTCTTTAATGTATTTGGGACACATTGTTGGAGGATGTGAGCTGAATATTGACCCCTCTAAGGTTGAGATCATTCTAAATTGGCCTAAGCCCAATACAGTTACAAAGGTAAGAAGCTTTTTAGGGGCAGCACAATATTGGAGGTAATTTATTTCTAATTTTTCTTCCATTGCAGCTCCATTACGTTGATAAGTGTCAAGAAAATCTTCCATTGGGGAGATGTACAGAATAAATCATTTGATACTTTGAAGCAAAATATCAGTTCAGCACTGGTATTGGTTCTTCTGGATCTTAGACAGCCATTTGAGATTCAAACGGATGATAGTGATTGCGCCATGGTAGCAATTCTTATGCAGCATGGTAAGCCCATTTCATTTCATTCTGAAATTTTTAATGGAGTTGTGACTAACTATCCCACTTATGACAAAGAACTTTACGCATTGGTACAAGTGTCAAAAAATGGAAACACTATTTTATGGGAAAGGAGACCATTATCCATACTGACCATCAACCATTGTAGTGTTTACAGTCACTGTCAAGGTTGCAGTAGTCACGACATTTCAGATGGATGGGTTTTCTACAACAATTTAAGTACAAAAAGGGAATCTACAATAAGGCAGTTGATATGCTTTCAAGGCCTATTATAAATTCATCTGTTATAATCAAGCATAATTCTATTTTGCATGAAAGTTACATTGAGAAATATGCATATGATAATGACTTTCAAGATGTGTATGGAAGCTTGAGTCAAGGAAACCAAATCGAAGAGTTGGATTATCATGTACATAACAGTTTGTTGTATGATTTGGGCAAGTTGTGCATTCCACAGGGAGACACACACTTCATTTATTGTTGGACACTTTGGTGTAGGAAAGACGGTAGAAAATCTCCAAAGGTGTTTTTATTGGCCACGCATGTTTGATAATGTTTCTCGTTTCATAAGAAGATGTTATTTGTGTGCAACAAGTAAGCCTAGTAATAGGAAACTAGGATTGTACACTCCACTTCCGGTACCTTTCATGACCATGGGAGAGTATCTCAATGGATTTTGTAGGAGGTCTTCCATTGTCAAAGAAAGGTCATGATTACTTGTATGTAGTTGTAGACACGTTCAACAAAATGTGCATATTAACACCATGTAAAAAGAAAATTACAGCTGAACAAACAACTCGGCTTTTCTTCCAAAATATTTGGTTTCATTTTGGTCGTCCTACTTATATTGTAAGTGATCGAGATTCTCGATTTGTTAGGAATTTTTGGTCAAATTTGTGGTACATGATGGACACAAAATTGAAAATGTGTACATCCTTTCATCCGCAAACAAATGGCCAAATCGAGGTGGTCAACAGAACAGTCATTCATATTCTTAGAGGATATTGTAGCAAACATCCCAAGTTGTGGGATGAATAGTTGCATTACATACATCATGCATACAACAGGGCAAATCATTCTTCCAAAAACACATCGCCATTTGAGGCATGTTATGGGTACTTTCCAAGATCTCCATTGGACTTCATCTTTGAGAAAGATGTCACCATCGATGGTCACATTGACATCGATAAGGCAAGGAAGTTCATAGAGAAAATTCAGTTGATACATCATACAATGCAGGAATAGCTTGAGAAAAGTCAAAGCAGCTATAAGGAAAGGCATGACAAACACCATGTTGATCAAAAATTTCAAGTTGGAGACGAATTTTGGTTATATATTATCAAAGAGAGACTTCAAGGGGAAGGTAAAAAGCTTAAGCCAATCTAAGTTTAAAATTCTAGAAAAGATTGGTAACAATGCATTTAAGCTTGATTTGCCTCCTTATATGAAAATATACTATGTTGTTAATGTTAAGAATTTGAGATTGTTTGAGCCTCCTTTGATTGATGATCATGGAGAGCATGTTTAGCTGCCATCAATAAATGATTTCTCACCATAATATCTTGATGAACTTCAACAAGATATCATACTTGATAGAAGAACCAGGACTTCGAAAAGAGGGGATGTTGAATACCTTAGTGTGGGACTCAAGGTAAAAAATTCTTCTAAACCCAAATGGTTGCAAATCGAGAAGGTGAGGGAGTTGTACCCTCAATTGTTGAACAATTGATAGTATATTTTGGGGTTCAAAAGGCTTCTAGTGGGGAGGAATGATCAGGCGGTCAGTATTTAGCTCAAAAATCAAAGTTCTCATAATCACTTGAAACCTGAACGACTACTTCCGTCTCGGCAAAATGATCCTAATGCAACTCGTTTAACTGAGAACCGAGTTCATATGAGGAAGTTATTGAGTTCTATTCGCTTTGCTAAATAAGCAAAATTTTGCAAAAAAAATGCCCAGTCATTGCACAGTCAGCAATTTGTATTATTGACGTGGCAAGTGACTAGGTAGGGTCAATGGATGGTCAACATTCAATCATGCTTTGCCAAGTGTGACAGTGTGATTGGTTGTAGTTTGGTGATGTGGCAGGTGCGTTGCCCCAATTTCATTGGTTAATTTTGGACCAATGAGAGAATGCCACGTGGCAAGCATGGAGGTCGCCACGTGTCACCTTCCAACAACCTAGAAAGACTCGGCACAGTCCAAAAAAATATTATGGATGCATTGGGGTTCGACCCTGCAACCTCTACTACACAGTCCACACCTCTTAACTATCTACTATTATGTAACCAGCTCACAAAAAGATAGAAAGATAGATCAACGTCTTAGAAATAAGCCTCTTCGAGGGGGAAACCTCCTTTACATTACACAAATGAACAATTCTTGGATGATACAAATGAAAATGCCTCCTTTCTATATATAGGATTCTAAGGGGTCATAATGTAATCAGAGCCAACATAACAATAATAATGTAAGGGCACAACAATAACAACAGTGTTCTTCTATGGGGCACAATAATAACAATATGGGGACTACATGGGCACAACAATATAATAAGGGGGTTGCACTAATAACAATAAGGGGTTACACTAGTAGTATAGGGACCTAACATGTCCCTCTCCTTCAAAAAGTGTTTTCCTCAATGCTTGAGTAGTTTTGGATGCTTCTGTATAAAATTCTCGTCCTCCCATGTGGAATCTTCGGCAGGTAAGTTCTTCCACTTGATGAGATACTCTGAAATTAATTGATTTCGTAGTTGTTAGGCTCTTGTTTCTGTCACTGCTTCAGGTTCCAATATGATTTTTCGTTCCTCGTCAAGTTCCGACAATATTGTTTGAACTAGGAGCTTGTCATTTATAAACTTATTTAAGCATGAAACATGGAAAAGTGGGGGCACTGGGGAAGATGCAGGAAGCTCCAATTTGTATGCCATAGTACCAATATTTTGCAGTGCCTTGTAAGGACCATTTTACTTTGGTGATAATTTATTATCCTTCTTAGCTTGCTTGAGGGACATTTGTTTGTATGGTTGTATTCGTAAAAATACCCGAATGCCTATATCAAAACTTCTTTCACTACGATGTTCATCTACTTGTTGTTTCATTCGATTCTGTGTCAAAGTGAGGTTAGCCTTTAAGAGTTGGAGAACTGTTGTTGTTGAGGGTCTACCTTAACACCTTCATGAGATACAATATGACCCAAGTATTCCACCTCTTATACTCAAAAGAAACATTTGGAGGTTTTTGCATATAATTGTTTCTCATCCAATAGTCTAAGCACTCTATTAGCATGTTGAACATGAACCTTCCAAGACTTGTTGTAGATTAGTACATCATCAAAAAATACTAACACAAATTTTCTAAGGAAGGGTTTGAAAATGAAATTCATAAAACCTCGAAATGTAGAAGGTGCATTGGTAAGGCCAAAAGGCATGACCAAAAATTCATAATGACCCTCATGAGTTCTAAATGTTGTTTTCAGAATGTCTTCAAACTTCATTCTAATTTTGATGATATCTTGCACGAAGGTCCAACTTGCTGAAGTAAATTTTTCCCCTTAATTCATACAATAATTAATCAATGAGAGGAATGGTAAACTTATCTTTAATAGTGAGTTTGTTGAGCTCTCTATATCCAAACACATGTTCCATGATCCATCCTTCTTGTGCACCAGTACTACTGGAGCAGAGAAAGAACTTTGACTAGGTTGAATTATATCACCCTCTAACATTTCTACAACCATACGTTCAATTTCACTCTTTTGTGCAAAGGGATATCTGTAAGGCCTAATGTTTGGAGGAACACTTCCTAGAAAATGAATAACATGATCATGATAAAAAATAAGTGGGAGGCCTTTGGGAGTCTCAAATTCCTTGGAATGATTTTCCAATACTTTTTAGAGATATGGAGAAATAGATGATTTCGACGATGGAACCTCTAGCGAACATAATTGTGCACTTATGCCACGTTGTTATTCCTTTAGAAGCTTTGTCATGTCGTTAGAGTGGATTATATTTCCCGGTTTCCCTGCAATGCCCCTTAATTTAACTTCCTTTCCTTTTGAAAAAAAAATCAAGAAGAGTTCTTGAAAATTAGAAGTTATCGTACCCAAAGATTGTAGCCATTGGACTCCTAGTACAACATCAACACCACCCATTGGAATGGTAATCACTGGACTATTCAAAACATATTCTCCCATGTATATCTTGATATTATGGAACTTTCCACATCAATTTATGGTTCTTCCATTTGCAACCATCACTTGATAATCTGGTGTTGGATATAGGAAGTAATTCAATTCCTTCGCTATCTTACAATGAACAAATTATGGGTACTGCCTGAATCAATCAACACTATTACCTTTTTCTTCTTGATATGTCCTTCTATCTTGATAGTTTGAGGAGTGTTAACTCCTACCAATGCATTACAATATATGTTCGGATTCATTTCTTGATTCTCGATGTGATTTTTCACTTCTTGAACCTTTTTCTTCTTGATATGTCCTTCTATCTTGAGAGTTTGAGGAGTGGTAATTCTTGCCAATTCTTTACAAGATATGCTCGGATTCATTTCTTCTTTCTCTAGGGTTGTTTCCTGGTGTATATCCTCTTCTTTTGATGTTTCTTGATCCTTTTCTTCCTCCTCTTCACAATCTATGTAAAATAATTTCTTCTCAGCACACTTATGACCTTTGGTGTATTTTCTATCAGAAATGTAAAAAAAACCTTTTTCTCTTTTTTCTTCCAACTGTTGTGGTGTAAACCTTGTAGGTTGTGGAAGGCTAGGAGAAAAAACACTTCCATATTTATAGTTGTGAGTGGTAGGATTCCTTGTTTCCATAATTCCGCTTTTAATTTTTCTTGCCAATCTGAATGCCTTCTCCAATGAATCAGGTTCCCAAAGACGAACCTCATGTTGAATGTTATCCTTTAAAGTCCCTATGAAGACATCAATCCTTTGATTCTCTGGAATATCATTTACCCTTATATTCAATTTTCAGAAGTCCTTAATGTGCTCTTCCATTGAACCCTTTTGTTTGAGATTTATCAATTGGCTAAAGAAGGTGTTTCTCTTTGTATCCTCATAATGTGCTATCATTTCCTCCATGAAAATTGACCAAGTGACAAGTGGTTTACGAGAACAAAGCCCTTTATACCATAAAAAATTTGATTTGATTTTGAATATAAAGATGCAATATGTACCTTTTGTAAGAGTTGTACATCATGTAGATCAAAATATTGTTCCATTTGTAGTATCCAATTTACCGAATCCTCATATCGCATTTTCTTGATTTTAGGAGCTCAATCTTGGAACAATTGTAACTCTGTAATTCCATATCTCCAAGGACTGAAATTGTGACCTTCAGTATCCCTCTACATCCTCTTTCCAATTCCACCAGTCTGATCAAAATTGGATTCTCCAAGAAAGAGTTATGCCCAATCTCCCAAGATGTCCTGCTTATATACTTTTTCAGTAGAGAAAACTTGTACGAAGTGCCACGTTGTTACTATTTCGACCTTCAAACCTGAAAAAAGATACGTAGAAACGTACAATATGTCCTCTTTCTGTAGCTTCTTACGAAATTTAAATCTGATGCTCAGAGGTCACCTGTTTGGGATGTAATTTGGGAGCCTTCAGAAACCCTAAATTTCTTGGACTAGATCTCCAAAAATATAGCGAAACAAGATCTGAAATTTGGTCCCAAGCTTCACCACGATTTCAGTTCAAATTGGTTTTAATTTAAAAGTCTGAGCCTTCGTAGAAAACAAATTATAGCGAAAATTCCACATTGATCTATTTTAGATGGAATTTTGGAGGTTGCAAAAACCCTAATTTCCTCAAATCATATCTCAAAAAATATAGCGAGACAAGATCTGAAATTTGGACCCGAGGTTCAGAACAATTTCAGCTCAAAATGAGGATTTTTTTATCTTTGTAAAATTTGTATAAAAAATTTATATCGAAAATGCCACGATGACCTATTTGGAGTAGTGAAACCCTAGAATCCAAAGCTCTGATACCAAATGTTATGAAACCAGCTCACAAAAAGATAGAAAAGATAGATCAATGTCTTAGAAATAAGCCTCTTAGAGGGGGAAACCTCCTTTACAATACACAAATGAACAATTCTTGGATGATACAAACGACAAGACCTCCTTTCTATATATAGGAGTCTAAGGGGTCATAATGTAATCAAAGCCGACATAACAATAATAATGTAAGGGCACAATGATATAATAAGGGGGTTGCACTAATAACAATAAGGAGTTACACTAGTAGTATAGGGACCTAACATCTACGCTACCACATGGTTCTTAACCATAACGCATTCCATATATATTTGAATTGTGTTACGTTGAGGGTTGGCAGTTAGGGGAGGGACAACCCGTAGGCCAGCCCTCCCCATGTGAATGTGCCACAGTTAACACCAAACGGTTATGTCACTGGCAGACAACACAACGAAACCGCGGCAATAAACCACCCCATGTGAACACGCAACAGTTATAAAAAACAGTTAACCCAGTAGCTCCAACAAATGTTAACCCTAATGGTTAATGTCATACATGTCCGCGCATCTGGTGGTGACAGTAAAGGTTGTGGTCAGTTGAACTGGCTACCAGTGCTACGAAACCACGACAGTTAACACCACATGTGATCACCGCATAAACCTCCAATGGTTATGGTTATCCCTAATTGCACAGTTATAGCGCTAATTACGGATTAGTGGATAATAAAACTTGTTTAACATTTAATTAAATTCGCAGTTAAAAACAACGGTATTTTGGTGAATTCCACTATTTTTGGGCCTGCCTCTAAATTTAGCGGCCTTAATTGGAGTTATTCTAGATTTGGAGGAGGATTTTTAGGGAAAATTTGTTTGAGCCATAACTCGAGCATTTTTCGACCAAATTTCACTTAGGAAAAGGTGTTCCTAGCTAATTTCAACATTCTAAACACATTTGTGCAGGTGTCAAGAGGAGTAGATCTTTGTAAACAACATTTTTTCCATATTGTGCTAATACAGAGGCCCAAGCTATGGAAGCTAGACCAAGGAGATGTAGCCTAGGAGGGGTGAACTCCTTCATCAAAACACTGTGTTAAAGTGTTCAATTGATGGTTTGATGTAATTTTTATTGCGGTTGTTCAACATTGTTCTTTTAAGCTATTTTTCTCATGAATGTCACATTAAACTTGATGAAATTTACATGTTTACAATCACCAAGAAACTTAAGGAAACCTATGCATATGAAGCAATGAACAAGCATGTGTTTATAAATCTGTAATTGAAATTAGCACAGAAAAACTAACATTCAATAACAGATCAGTAATTGTTCAATGAGAGTGTTCCCATATACTTACCATGCGTGGAGCGCCTTCGATATACTCGAAAGTACTGGAGAATGGTCATATACACTTCCATATGTGGAACGGTATTTCACCCCCGGGATATAACGCTAGAAAATAACGACATCTCCTACGTTTAATGATGTTGGAACATGTATCTAGCCTAAACCTATAAATGTTTGCATTAAGTTAAAAATTCTCCTTAGGTTAATTGAGGTAAATTTTAAGTTTATCTTCAATTATGTTGTTGTTTTAAGGCTCAAAACAATGTCACCTAAACACCTATGATGCAACTATCATGAAAAAAGGATTCTTTATGTTTCAATGAAAGCTAATCTAGTAAGGGAAGAGATTCAAATAATGATGCAACAACGAAGAATGCAACAAACAAATCTTTTCCTAACTAGATCTTCCACTTTCATTTTCCAAATGCAACCACCAAAAGAGAAAAATGATTTCAATTTGTTCTTTTAATGAATGGGAATGCACTCAATGCACTTTTAGCTTTCAATCACTAAACAATGTAATCTATGTCCAATGATAAATCTCAAAAAAATGAATTTTCAGTGCCATGTGATCTAATGCACTTTACGAAAAGTAAATTATGAGATGGAAACTAAATGAATGCAAAATCAATTTCCTTATGACTGCAAAGAACTACTACTGCTCAATCAACAAAAAATCAGTATTTTCCCACTCATACAAGCAACAAACAAAGATTTTAATTGACTCAAAGTATGAAAGACTCAATCAAAATGACATTTTTACCACTTCAAGCATGGGATAAACTTTTTCACACCACAAAGAAACTGAAGGAAAACAAATAGGATCTGATGCACACAGAGCAGGAGGATGACCTCAGAAATTAGGACACACTAGGATTTTTAGCAAAAACCCTAAAAATTCTCAATTTTAAGGATCAACACTACTTTTCATAGAAAAATCCGTGCTTACAGGGTCATTAGTGCTACTTTACATAGAAAAACTCGTGTTGGAAGCACTGCTTTACACAGTGAAATTCATGATGGAATAGAAATTGGACTAGTGCGAGCAGACAATGGAAGACAGGGTTTCCAACGCGACTGTACTAGAAAAATAAGAGTTGTCAGCGTGACTGTGTCTGATAAAAAATGTGTTGAGCGAGGAAATTTTATGAAAATGAAGTATATCTTGAGCAAAACCCTAGACCTAATACCCTAAATGACTGACTACTCATAGTACAGACTCAAAGGAAATCAAAACCAAGGATCATTGAAAGGTTAGCCAAACTAATTAAAAAATCCAAATGCAAAGGGAGGGTTGAAAGGGCTATAGGCTCCCTGGGGGAGTCGCCAATTTTTTATCTAGGCAATCCCTTCTACGAATAGAAGTGATCCCTCTAGTCCAATGAGTGGATCTAGTAACAACTGAAACAAATACATGCAAAACTCTCCTAGTTTAAATCAGAATGACATGAGAGAGGAAAGATGGCCTACCTCACTCCTATGTGGTCACTTTTCGATGTCGATCTCGATCTCCTCACTTCCAAGCTCGATCCTCGCTATTTTGTTGTGAACGAATACCTGTAAGAGAGATCAAACAAAGACAACAAAGGAAAAACATAGCATATGCATTCTAATGTAAACCATATTACATATAAAGGAGCATCATACTAAGAAAGTAATCATTTACACGCTTATGGAAAGTGAGCATGGATTGTCTTAATAATAAACACAAGAGGGAAGGATACAACCACTACCTTGATGTTGTAAGTATCCTTCAGGAGGGGTTTCCAAGTCCAAGCCAATAATTCTCAAGCTTTCATTTCTCCTTCACAAATTGGCAGCAATTATGCATAATTTAGGAGCAACCTGACCAATCTAGTCTGACCAACCATTTGATGGTGTAAGGGAATGTATTTATAGGGAAGGAGAGGGAGTTAGGGATCCACAAAAGGGGGAATAAGGTCCAAATCTTAAGGGGGATATCCCTAAAGGAAGGATCAAGAACTCAAAATGGGAGAACTCATCCCTATCCTTACTCAACAATAACCAGCTCGTCATTCTCGAGGCTTCTAGTAAGAGAAGATTCTACTCCATTTTTGGAGAGACTGTCTGAAGAGGATCAACACAAATTTTCCTATCCAAAGTTGCGCTGCCAACACTAGTCACTAGTTAGACCAAAGGGCACCAGCACGGTTTTGCCTGCTAAAAGTAGTACTAGGCTTGAAAATAGGAATTTTTGACAAGCTCTTCCAGAATTACTTCAAGGCATTTCTTATTTTTTTCTTCATGGATTCTCTAATCAATGTTTTTCATGGTGAATTCATTAACACCTTTTGTCGCTTTGCAACATTTTGGGAAAAGTTCAACAACTCAAGGTATGAGATAGGGAGTGCAACAAATTACTTTATAATTACAATGTAGCACCTTGCTACGGGTCCATAAGAATATTATGTCCTTGAAATATGATATATATTGTATCTTTGAATTCTATTGTCCAAAAAATCTCATTGACCTGGATCACAAATTGTGAGATATGACTAAACCATTGTAATCCAGTTGTTTTTTGCATGACAAGAACTCGAGAGTTATTATTTGAAAAGCTATGGGGAGTCTTATACATAATGTACCTTCTAGAAATTGATATAAGTAATGGCTCCTCTTCTAGTAGAACCCTCATTCAATAATGTTTTCTTGCCAATTTTCCTACAAGGAAGTTAGACTCTGGGTGTCCCTTATTGCACAATGACATCCTCTTAAATCCTACATATATGTGCCCTAATTTAAATGCATGAAACTACATATGAGATCCATGATGAGGGTATTCAACAATTCTGCTTTGCTCATCCTCACACCAGATAGTGTTTTCCTAAAACGAGTGCAAACAATACTTATATATGCCATTGGCATCTCCTTGGAAATGATCCCAAAATGGTGATCTATTTAATTACCTCATTATTTCATAACAAGAGTAACCAAATGGATTTTGTATTAAATTTTCATCCCAGCGTCCAAATGCTTAAGAGATGTCATGCAATCTATGTGAAGGCTCCACATTCATCATTTCTTATTGGTTTTTTTATCATGCTTCCATTGAACTAAAAATTCACACTTGTAGATTCAATCGTGCTTGAAATGATACACATTTGCATAAATTAAATTCTTATAAAAACTAATCTATTTCCAGTAGTAAAAAGAATTGATTAAGTTGTGGAATTGGATAAAAATGGAATTGAAAAACAAAATAAACTACCCATCACTCTATTCCTTTGAAGTGAGTTTTTCCTCCCAAAACAAGGCACTAAAATTAAATGACATAAAAATAATCAAATCATACATCATATAAAAAAATTACTAATAGTAATAATAATAATAATTGTTATTTACATTGGAATAAGATCTCATGAAATTGTAGATGTGCCACATGATAGTTGGATTTTCTACTCTAAGCATCCCCCCAGAATAGATATGTCAATCTCTTCATACATGAGCTTTCTTGAAACAAAAATATCAAACACCTAAATATAAATTTACATTAGGATAAAATATTCTCAAATAGATATAATAGTTCATTGAATTTGACATCTTACAACTAAACACATAAATAGTTCCAAGATTGTTTGTATATCCATAAATGAATCCAAGATTGTTGTTGATGATACTCTTAAATCCATGGAATAAGTAGTTGTTAGAATGTACGTTGAAAATGGATTCAGAATATTAAGTCATGTGGCTTAAAATAACTTCATTGGAAGCACATAATCTACAACCCATGTTTATATAGTGTGTAGATATGCAAGATATATGTGGCAGATAGAAATATTAGTAGTAAGCAATTGTGTAGCAATATTTGAACTAATCATTTATTCGAAGAAAAGTACAAATACACACTTTTCCTAATGTTTAATCATAAAATCATATGAAATACTCAATAATGTGATATAAAAACACCTCGATTCTAGATCCAACATTTGAGCATTAAAAAGGATTAATACATGGTTATCGGTATGTTAAAAGGGTTTATAAATAAGGAAAGAAGTGTTGAAAAAGATGGTAAAATTATGCCTCGTCAATTATAGAGTTGGACATGGAGAACAACTTTAACCATGTAAGGCAATATTTCTTGTTTAATGTGATTTCTAAGTTTGGCTCATCCCTTCATTCATTATATTGATATCTTCTTGAATTAGTGCTAGATGGATCACTGCCTTTGTTAATGGGAGGAACACCTCTATTTTCTAAGGAAGTCATGATTCAAGGAAAGGGCAATTTTTGTCTCCTCTTTTATATATTCACATATGATTCCTTCATTGGGAAATTCGAGGTGGAGAGGAATTTTGGGAACTTTTCAAGCATCAAAATAGTTCGGGCAACTAAGAACTTAAATCACTCTTACGCTGTAATATGATACCCTCCTTAGGGGAGCTTTTACCATAATTGTGTCCAAATTCAAGAAGATGCTTAGAGACCTTACGAACATTTTATGAGGGAAAATCAATCTTTCAATAAACAACTTTCATAAAATAGAAGCCTACAAAAATTACATCCTACATGTGACTTAAACTTCTATAGTGTAGTGAAGGTATTTGATTCTCTAAAAAAAGGAATATATACAAGGAATTACCAAGAACTCATTAGTTTAAGGAAAACACCAAAAACTTTAATATTTTCATCCATGCCATCTACTATGCCCTTTTCCATGCATGTAGAATTAACCTAACCAAGCATAGCATCATATATTATGGATGCTTTGATTTGGAAAACAAACTCTCCCAAAAAAAGGAATCATTAGAGGAAATTTCAACCTAAAAGTGCCCATGACATTTCCATGTAATTTCCATGTTATAATATGTAAACCAATCAAAAACATTTAAATTTAAAATGAGGTAAATGTAAATATTTTGGAGAGAAAGGAAGAAAAACTACTTTTTGTAATCATATTTTTGGCTTATCTCCTTATAGTTTTACTCAAATTTCAAGTGTAGACACTCATTGGATGCGGAATTAAATTATGCATCCAATGTGTACCCCTTATGCATACTTTTGATCAAAAAAATTTGAATATACATCAAAAAATGTGTTCTTATAAGGAGATAAGCCAAAAATACAATTAAAAAAATAGTTTTCTTCTTTTCCCTCTAAAATTCATAGATCTTATTTTATTACTTTAACTATTATTTAATTATTTTTCCTTAGGAGGCCACTTTTATGCTAAATTTTTTCTAATGATATATAAGTAATTACCAAGAACTCATTATTTTAAGGCACACACTAACAATTTTAATATTTGTGTCCATGTCATATATTATTCCCTTTTTCCATCCATGAAGAATTAACCTAACCAAGCATAGCGTCGTATGTTATGGATGCTTTGATTGGAAAACAAACTACTTAGGAGAAAAAATGAATATAAATCTTTTTGATGAAACAAAACATGTGGAATATCATATCCAAATGGTTGGTTACACTGCTTTAGTAATGGCGAACTTTTAATTCATGTTTTCATAGCAATTGGCCTAAAAATTGAATTATGTCAATTATATTGAGTTCTTATACCCAAAAACATCCAAGGAACTTGCTTTAGAATTCAAAAACTCATTTTCACTAACACCTAAATTGCATGCATAATGTCTTCGAAGGAAAAGTTATGGATCTCATTTAGAGTGACAACTTGATGGAATCAAAGTTGCATTGAATTTTCTTCATCCTTACCTTATGGTATTTTATTTGGAAAATAAACATCACTAAGGTCAATCTACATGAAATGGATTTTAAACCACAAAGGTGGCCTTTGGGCACTAAATGTACTAAAAAGGAAAACAACATAGAATCTATTGCTTCACTCCATAACCCAATGAGAGACTTCAAAAGGCTAAGGATGAGTAGAATATGCTTAGATGAGGATGAATATTTTATTCATTAGGTCTATCTCAATTTTTACCTTCATTTTTCCACTTCATTCATTATTCTCACCAGTTTATAATTATGTTTTCCAATGTTAATACCATGAATCTCATGATGCAAATTTGTGGGCTACATGGTTGTGATATTTCTTGTTTAGATGTAGTATGATGTCATTGCCATATTATTTTTGTAATACCCTAGTTTGACCCTCTTGAATATTTCAAGTATCTTGTTTCTGTGGTTAATAAAAAATGACCAAGGCCGACAGAGCAAGAGTGCCTAAAGAGGCTATGACACCAAAAGAGGGGAAAGGGAGTAGGTCTAGATGGATTTATTCCTAAAACATGTATATTATGTTACCTTGAATCTTTTGTTATTCTAAAAATTGGGTTTGCAAGGTTAAGGATGCGCACCTGTCAGGGTTCTTGCACATTATTCTAGTCCGGGTTCCACTCATTCGACCAACCCCCATTCCACTGTGAATGAACAAGTTCTTATATAGTTTTTGAGGGTGGATATTCCAATGGGTCAATTGACCCTAGTAGTTAGGGGACAAGTTATAAGTTGTTGTGGTTAGGGGAGTTTGGGGGTTCAAACACCATGACCCACCCCACTCCATGTTTTTATATGTATATAGTCATGAGTCATTGGCCCGACAACTAACCATCACTAAACTTAACTTCGACTGTCAAATTTCCACCACAAAGACCTCCAGAATTAGTTGAACCGCATGATCTAGTTTCCTGCCAACTAACCTGCTAAAGTTGGCCTAGTCCAGTCCCAACTGACTAATCACAGGGTGCCATGTGGTGCCCTATGATTGGGCCAAGTGGTGCCCCTGGATTGGGCCTCATACAACTAGTATGAACCTACCACATTTCAGCTCTAGATTGGCCCAAAATATTTTGTTAGATGTTTCCCATACTACCACGTGGTGGCATGTGGGAATGCCATGTGGCAGGTACCCCAAAAAAACATTTGTTCTTTTACAAAAACTTTAACGGGCCATAACTTTCACATACGGTGTCGATTTGAGGTTTGATTCACATCATTGGATTCATAATGTTAAGCTCTTCAATCTGAGATAGGTTTCGTTGAGATTTGAGAACTTCGAAAATTTGGCCTTTTGGGATCCTCCTGGATCATTGGCAATGAAAATATCTTTGTTTAGACTTATTTAGTTTAAATCTTAGTGGTATGATATCCTGCTAGGGGATGGTGTCCACAAAAAACTACCTACAATTAGGTGGAAACCGCACAATCTCAGTCGGTTGCCTAGTTGACATAAATCAAATAGAAAAGTTTCATCTACGTTTCGTGTGTGTGTGTGTGCGTGCACATGTGTGTGTATGTGTATGTGTGTGTTATTTTACTGTATTTTCTATAGTAGATTATGATACTTAAATAAATTATGCTTCTTGAATGATTTAATAATGTGTTTAGCACCTTTGTTTGCCACACTTACAAGGAAATTGTATAAGAGAATCCTTGATACGTTATATGTTCCACATTATTTTATTTAAGCCTAGTTTTATTGCAACAAGCTTTAAAATATTAATATGTATGTTTAAATTTCTTTATACAGTTCTTATTTCTATTTTGGTTTTCTATTTTTGGGTACAATTAGGCTATATACATAAAATTTCCTTTATAATCCTTCTAGTACTTTCTTACATTTTAGAAGAACTATAATATAAAATTATTTTGTGAGTGTTATTGGAATGTATCCTTAGATGACTAATATTATTGTTGGATTGGATATCAATCACTATACTTAAAGACAAACCAAATAGTTTGGAAGAAATACCCATATGGGAAGATTTAACCTCATATTCATTATTGATTTGATTGACTAACCTTACGCAACAAAGAAACTTGATATGTACATCTATAAATTTCATGCATTCTGGATGCTTTTGATCTTGAAATCTACAATGTCTCAATCCTCGATTATTAATGGAGCAAGTAGTGTTTTGTGTTATAGAAAAACATGATCATATATGGTGAAGTTATACCTATGCATAATTTGACAATGTAATTTCATTTCTATTTTGAGACTCTGTTATACATTCTTAGCTTAGTTTAACAATGATATGAAAATTGGTAAGCGTTGAAATAAAACGATCATTAGTTCAACACTTTGAAGATCTTGCCATAAAACATGGAGAAGGTTAATTGATGTCTTATGTATTTTCCAAATATTCCTTCAAGGAAAGAAGGCCTTTTTGTAAAACAAAGACTCTCAACCAAGAGTTTAAGTAAAGAATCTTAACTCTTAATTGATAATCTCTCCTGAGAGTCTCAATTCCTGACTAAGACTTTTAATCTTCTTGTAGGTGGAAATCCCTTTAATAATGCATAGCATTTGTTTTCTCTAAGTCAATAATGACTTTTGTTTTATGGTTTGGATGATTCTAGGACATATCTCATGCCAATGTTTTATTAAATGAATATTTTTTAACATTCCATTTTTGTTAGAGAATATTTGTTTCATATCACTCTACAATCGACTTTTCAAGATTCGTTGAAGTGTCTTTCTAGTTGACAACCTCACTTGACATTTTTTCCATCTAGCATTCTTTGAATTTTTGCAACAAACACCATACTAAGCTTCCTTCACAAAAGAGTGCAAATAAATTATATGAAAATTTTCAACATGCTGGTGTTAGCCCAAATACTAGGAGAAATGATAATGTATAAGGTAGACATATATTAGAACAAAGGGTGAATGTGATGCATTTATGCTTATCCCATCAAGACATTCACTACCAAGAGGTTGAAACAAACTAGATGTCAGAACAAAATATTGCCTAGTTTGTCATCGGCAAGGCTATGAAACAAACTATATTTTCTAAATGTTCTCATGGACATGGAGGTTATTGTTTAGAGGGATGGAGAATTTTAAGCTACTAGATGGGTTAAGTAAATGTTACACATAAAAGGATCATTTAAATTAGCACCCTAGGAGGTGCAATGCATGTAAGACAATATAATACTAATAAATACACCATGTCAAATGTTCTAAGAGAAATGGATGATGTATAACCAATCATAATAAAGAATAAAATGAAAATATGTCTTTTAAAAAGCAATTCAACAAAACAATTTAGGGGCGTTTAATGTAGAGGAAAATAACTTGGGTCAAAGATCATTGAGATGCACCTAAATAGAAAAACATTATGCATTTCTTTTGTAATTGGGCTTAAAGCAATGTTATTTACTTAACGGAAACTTTTCCAGAGTTCTTGCTTTTTGGAGGTTGCATCAAATCATGATTTTCATGTTGATTTTGAAAAGTAGTGTTGCAACATCACCCTTTTTTCATTTCAAGATTAAAATTCTAATATTTTTCAACCATTACATTAAAAACTAAATATCATGATTACGAAAAGCCTGAAAAACCATGTTGAAATGCAAAAGTGGTGATGCAACATCACCTCTCTTTTTTTCAATATTAAAATTCAAACATTTTTCAATCATAACATTAAAGACCAAATATCAAGACTACAAAAGACATGAAAAGGCACGACAAAATCCAAACAACATCACCCCATTTTTTAAGGTTAAAATTCAAACATTTCTCAACCACACATTAAAGACCAAATATTCTGATTATGAACAACCTTAAAATTTAGCCCTTAATGTTTGTCTATTTTTCTATTGCTTTTTTTAAGCTTGTTTTTTAAGTGTTTTTTAATTGTGCCTAGCTTTACTCGTATTATCCCTGTCGCCCCGTAGTGGATATTACCTTGGGCTTTTGGTCAAACCATATTAGTTTGGATTTGACCAAAAATCCAATGAAATATTTGTATAGTTTAACTTTAGTGATTAAAATTTATTATTCTTTATAAAAAAAAAAAATCATAAATTTAATTGGCTATCTAATTTAACATCTTATTTCTCATTGTTTGCGGATGTTATGCATTTAAGGCTATTAGGTTGATGTGTCACTCTGCTATGTTGCTTGGTGTGGTATTGGGCTTGGTATGACAGCCTTATAGAGTAATGTATGAAGTGACTCATTTCATTTGGTGATTAATATTTTGGTCAGAACCATTAATTTTTATTGGAATTCATTACGTGTTACAACCATGTATATAAGCCGAGAAACAACAATCCCTCGCATTTATTGCTCGGCCATTGGTTATTAAATATTTCATTATACACTACTATTATTAAATATTTGACACTAACTAAAGCACCTTCTCCTTAATGTAGATCACAAATTAAGTGAGATATTGCTTTCCATTGATCCACTCCCCTCTACTCCCCATTACAATTGGGTTTTGGGAAAAGAGGTTAAACTTTGGGAGAACTTGCAAAATGGTCCTCCATATTCATCAAGGCTCTAATGAAATGGGCATCTCATAATTTATCACTTCTCATGGAATGGGTATATGATACTATGTTGCTACACACAAAATTCCCAAATGCGGTGATCACCACCAAAATGTCGTCAAAAGGATCGATCCTGACACTAACAATTTTCCAACACTTGTTAATTATATTATATTAGTTGTAGTTTCACCAAATTCCCCACAAATGCGGTGATCACCACGATCGATCCCAACACTAACAATTTTCCAACACTTGTTAATTATATTATATTAGTTGTAGTTTCACCAAATTCCCCACAAATGCGGTGATCACCACGATCGATCCCAACACTAACAATCCTCCAACACTTGTTAATTATATTATATTATATGATATTAGTTGTAGTTTCACCAAATTCCCCACACACCAGAACTACGGTACAATAGTCTCATATTAATATAGGCATCAACCAAAAAACTCACTCTCATTATTTGGTGCAAATATGTCCGAAATTTTAGTGGGTTCTACCATTTTGGCCGTCTCAGTCAATTACATCCCGTTGTTGTTGTTTTGTGGCTATACGATTGATAACTAGTTTCTCAACATCGGACGAGGATGACCAACGCCCCTCCCCTTTTTGTTTTACCTTTAACACCTTCCCAATATAAATAAATAATAACTGAGAATATGGGGGCGCTACTTTTTCAATGGTGTAGGATCAAAGAAGTTTAATTTAATATCAATTAGATTTATTTTGAGATGTATTAAATACAACAAAATGATGATATTTTTCACGTTAATAAAGTTTCATTTTTTTTAGTTTAACATGCATTTTTATTCACTCTATATTACACAAAATCCTTCCTTGGAAAAAGAAAATATAATACAACATCCACTATGGATTGAGGTGATACTTCATATATCATTGTTTTGGAGTGGTGGGCTCTACAAATTTCTATGAGTATCTTTAGTCTCGCACATCCTTTGTTACTCGATATAATACTTACCTTATGCCTTTGCTAATCTTTTGTTATCATGGATAACTGGATAAGTATTGATAGGGATAGAAATGGTTGATTTTTTTTATGTGTTTTATATAATTATTGGGTTTTTAATTTAATATATAACTTATTCTTAATTTTTATAAGTGAAAAATAAAAATGTCTTGAAAAAAATTTCATGAAAAAAAAAAGAAAAAAAAAATATATATATATATATAAATATAAAATAATCAATCTTTTATTGTTATTTATAAATTTATATATAAAATAATCAATCTTTTATTGTTATTTATAAATTTATATATAAAAATTAAACAAATTACTTTTTGAGTGAACTTAATAATTAAAAACATGTATTTATTTTAAATTCATACATTAAATCCGAAAAAAATGAAATTTGTACAATTTCTTTTAAACTTTTTTCCACTTTTATAAAATAAAAAACAATTATGTAAAATTGCTATGACTGTAACTAATTTTAATAGTAACAACTATAAATACATGCAAGTAGACCACAAAGACTATTGGTGTTAATAATGTCAACCTGAACACTTTGCTTTCCTTTTACGATCTTTTGTGGTAAAGAAGATAAAATAAAACAAGACCGATTATATGACTTTATAAATGGCCAAGTCAATGAACAAGAATTGTATTCCTACATATTATTGTTGCTCTTTGGATTGACCTTGTCGTGTGACACACAATTAAAATAAAAACATTTTTTTATATAGTTCGTGAAACTCGTCGCGACACCTACTAGTGCATTGTTGGCAGCGATATAAGGTGTCGGGCAGAAGAAGCTCAACAACACAAAATATATATATATATATATATATATATATTATTATGGATATATGCACTTTGCTAATACGCCGCCTTCAACAGTCCATTCTGACGCTTCAAAAACATGACTTGTTTAATACTTTCCCATCGGCATCACAGTCCTCTCTTCTAAAACATCTGTCAATGGCATGGCGACGACTTATGTTGGGCATTGTCTATTTAGGCTTGTCGCAATTTAAAATAAAAAAATAAAAAAAATCTTAATTCCAAGAGTGTGAATTGTTTTATTAATGGTGGAAATGGATTCAGCATCATCAATAATTTATGAGGCACCCAAAATCACTTGATAATTATAACTTAAATTTTCAAAAATTTATACTTGATTTTTTCAAAATTCTACTGAAATTTCCATTATTTTATAGGTAAATTGTGACCTCATTAAACTAGGCCTGATGTTGCGCCTATTGCACCATCGGTCAAGCGAAAAAGTGTCAACTCAATGAACCAATTGAATTACTAGTTTGAGTTGGGCAAACATTATACATTGTATATTGTGTTATCATGAGATATAATTTTATTCATTGTGGAGCTAAGTTCTACATACCTAATAACCACTCCTCTCACTTATTAAAATGAAGCGAATTGGTCTTTTCCCGTCCAAATCCCACTATTTTTAACTGAAGTATGTAATTTTAGTTTGTTTAATTTTAATGTGCTTTTCATAAATCTTCAAATTTCATTGAACATAAATTAAAAATTAATTAATTAATTAATTCAAAATTGAGATTTCTTATATGAAATGATTTTAACTCTTTTTTTTTCAATTTCTTATCACATCGAATTTTGTTTGCCAATGTTTTGAATGATCAAATGTAGTTTATTTTCACAATCATTTATTTATTGTAAAGATGAACTATACTTATGATTTGAAAAGTTTGCTAAAAAAAAATTAAACTCATTCTCAAAGATATAAGAAAACACAGTAACTAATTCTCTTAATATATAATAATATTGATGATATAATTTAACTATTTTTTTACTAAGTGGCAGGGACAAACTACTATGTAGCACTTGTTTTATTTTATTTTTGAGGTGAAAATTAACAACTAATTAAGCTTATGGCCTTGAGTATATATAATTTTTTTTTATTAATTATTTATCTTTAAAAATAATTTAAATTTAAAATTTCGAGAAAAAAAACTATATTTATATTTTTTTAAATAATTTAATAACCTTTTTATCCTATTAAAAAAAATAGGAATTCAAAAAAACACCTATAAATGAAAAATAAAAAACTAAAAACTAATAAAACATTTTAATAAAATAGAACTAAACGATTTATAAAAAATAAAAAACTAAAAAAACATTTTAAGAAACTAGAATTAGACAAATTATAAAAAATAAGACTAGCTTTTATATATATAATTTTTAATAATAATAAAAATGTAAATAATTTTGTTTAAATTTATTGCATTTTTACATAATTTTGTTTAAATTTATTTTAAAAATTGATTGAAAAAAAATTGTTTTTAATTAGATTTTATTTATTTTAAAACAAATAATTGGTTTGGAAAATGTTTTTTTAATTATTTAATTTGTTTTTAAATTTAAAAAAAAAAAAAAATTAATTACAAAATTATCCATTACATTATTTTTTTTGGGATGTTCTTTTATAATTTCGTGTAAATTAACTTATATTAATCATGTAAATTAATGATGATTTTATAAGATAGTTTAAAATGTATTACAAATTCATTGTTTTTTAAAATGGATTAAGTTGTGTCTGCGGAGTGTATAATAGACAACGAGGGTTTGAACTTTTAAGTCACTCCATGATAAGCCAACCATGTTAGGGGATAGTGTGGCCCAGGTTGGGTGCAATCCTGAGGTGATTTTGACAACTTAGATTCCCTTGGGTTGTGGTTTATCAAGCCAAAGGCTAAGTGTGTTGACATCTTGGGACTCACATAACTTAGAAAACAAGAATTGGAAATAGATTCAGCACCATCAAGAACTTATGAAGCACCCAAAATCACTTGACAAATGTAACCTAAATTTCCAAAAATTTATACTTGATTTTTTCCAAAATAATACTAAAATTTCCATTATTTTCTAGATAAATTGTGACCTCATTAGACTACGGCCTTATGTTGCACCTATTGCACCATCAGTCAAGCGAAAAAAGAGTCAACTCAATGAACCAATTGAGTAACAAGTTTGAATTGGGCATACATATATACATTGTATATTGAGTTATCTTGTTATTGTGGAGTAGGAAGATTCTCTCTGCGGACAGAGGCAATCCTTCTAGCCCAGGGGAGAGGGTCTAGCCACAAACAAGACAATCTGACATAAGTTCCCTTAGATTGAGAATGGATAAGATCCTACCTCTTGTATCTCTAATCCTTGTTTAATGAAGTCCTTGTGCCTTTGCTCTAGCAATCAGTCCTCAATGTAAATCAAGCACCTAAAACAAATAAACAAGAAACCAAAGCACACATGATAGCATACAATATATTCAATCTACTTAAGAGGCTAAGGAGTCTTAAGCTACCAAATAACATATGCAATTGATATAGGAAACAAAATATCAGTTGTATTATTATGACAAAAAGGAAAGTACAACCTTCACCTTAGCGTTGCAGGTCTCCTTCGACATGTCCGGGTTCCAGCACCATTGTTAGCATCTCATGATTCACCCTCAAACAATGTAAGTTCAAGGCTTCTTCCTCTTTGCTCCAAACCAAACAAAACTACAAGCTTATTCTCCCTTTACAAGCACAAACTAGAAGGCTAAGGCTCTCAAGAGTTGTTTTGGCTATCAAGATTTTGCAAATTATTCCAGCCCTTTCATTAGCTAGCTAAGGTTGGAAAAGGAGGAGTTTATATAGCTTGAGAGAGGGGAAATGGATCCTCTTATGATGGGAGAGGCCTTATCCCTTTTGTTTTGTTCCATTTTAATAGGGGAAAGGAGCCCAAACAGTCTCTCTTGGCTCTATCTCACCTAACCATTTACTAGACTTTCATTCACGAAGCTTCTAGACCTAGAAGCTTCGACTCCATTTTTAAAAACTTTCCAAAAGAGGGTCGGCGCGGGTCATGAATGGATTACCAGCATTGTTCGGCACTAGGCCCAGTGTTAGACTCTGTAAATCAGTGCAGGGAAGAAACTGAGTGATAGCGTCGGTCTTGAAAACTGAGTTTGAAGGAATATTCTTGGGAAATGATGTAAGAGGGAAATGTTCTGCAAATGAAGAGGGATGTAAGGACATGTTCTTCATGACAAGGAAACACATGAGGGTCACTGTAGAGGTCCTCCGAGATCAAGGAACAAGGAGTACAAGGACAGTGACAAAATGTTTTGTAACAGATGCCCCCTAAAGCATGAAGGCCGAACAAGAGTGAGGGGTGAAGTTCTTTACGAGTAGATGCGTGGAACTGGAGACTGTTGTCGGAAAACCTGCAAGCAAGCATAGATACATATACATCACTGAAATCTATGATACATGAATCATGGTATGGACACATCCATCCATAAAAATATCATGTAAATGGATCCAAGGTATGGGTGCAGCCATCCAGCAAGAAGGATCATATCTAACCCAAGGTATGGTCGCAGTCAAACAATAATGAGAAGGATCGCATATAACAGACTCATGGTATGATCACAACCATCCATATGAGAGAGACATCTATGTAAACATGATCATGTCACATCGCCCTACAACCTAGACTTTGGTAATCTGAGCCCAGGGTCTTTTGCTCCAACACGACCCGATCAAGGTACAATTTCTAGCTTGTGAATAGATGTGTCGAAGTCGAACATGCTAGAAAGTCACTTGATTACCAGTCAATGATGTGAACTGTTAGCAAGCGTGAGAGAAACCACTAATAATGACAATAGCTCTCAAGGGACCAACAACACAATTCACAGAGTGTGAATAAGGAACCGAAGTCGAACACCTGTGAAGTCACTCGATCGAAATCCAATGATGAGAACTTGTCGTCGAGTGCGAAGAACTTGCCTTTAGGGCATGCAAGCTCTAAGGTACTGGAAGGGAGTCTCTCATCCAACTTCTTGGATAATGAGTTGAAGTTGACAGGAAGTGACCTTGTCGAAGGAGGGTCATGATGTATCCCACATCATCGACGCGAGACAAGGGGATGTAATGATTATGGATGATACAGAGAATCGGGAATGAGTGTAAACAATAGAAGGATTAACGCTTGAACATATCAGCTACACGACTCCGGAGTTTGGCAGATTTTGGATCCATAGGATTTGAGGTCATGATGACATGGAAAAGATCAAATGGAAAAGGAAAAATTGAATAACCCAAATCCAGGAAGGTCAATGATGAAGTGAGGATATCCCAACCGGACACGAAGCAGAAGAGTGTCATGTTCAAGAGTGACAAGTTGCCAACACAACTGGTAAAAATGTTCCATTTCCCCCTACCATTTATGGCAGGTACCCCAATTATTTGTTATCACAAGCTTGAAAGGGATAGCATATGCTTGTAATATAAGTCCATCCTTCGAATAGATCCGACCTAGTAAGATTAACGAGCCCTAGGAAGGAGAAGCTCGTGTCCGTCATGGTGACGAATTCGATGTCGTTTAAATTTTAACGAGTTTGACAAAGGGAAAACTCGGTATCTTTTTCATGTTTAGAGAGTTTGAAAAAGACACGAAAAAGAAAACTCCAAAAGGTCCCTTTTCGTAAAGTTGTCTCTCGAGCCCGAAAAGGTAGAAAACAATACTCGAAAGAACCTCTTGACCATGTCAGCCAAGGAGTACCGTTTTCGTAAATAGTTTATAATAGCCCGAAAAAGTGGTAAACGTACACTAGATAAACGAGGTTTCAAAACCATTTACGAAGTCAAAATGATAAGAACTCATCAATATTTTCGTGTTTTGAGAGTTGGAAAAGAGCTTAAAGCAGACTCCCCATTTTTATTGACTTTAACGATTCAAAAAGTGAAAAATACTCTGCAATCTTTCCATTTCCATTTTTTACGAGTCGAGAAAAGAGCTTAAATACAACTCCAGTTGTGCATCACCACCGCAAACCATCATCTATTGCTGCACAAGAGGAAAATGTGTTATCCAGTTCTAAGGAAAAATGGCAAAAAATACTTTTTAAAACCCTAAAACATAGCAAAAAGCTTATAAAAAGGGAAAAAAGTAAAACATTTTTACCATTTACCTCATTTGGAACAATTTTTACCCACTTGTGCCCTAAATATTTAGGAACGGATTACTGCGGATCCAGGAAGTCGATCGTCGAACCATTTATTGCAGGTAAGAGCTGAGGCCCTACTCTTCGCAGTGATGCCTTTTTCAAGCATTTAACCGTCTTTTAGGGGATTTTGAGGTAATTTTAGAAGAAAAAAAATTGCCCTTAGTCGACGTGGGATCCGAGCACGGGACCGCGCCAATCAGGGGCTTTCAGCATGGGGTTTCGCTCTGTTAGTGCACCTATTTTAAAAACAGTCACGTCGACGTAGAGAACGGGATTTTTTCAACTTTTACCCAGTTTTAATGCTTTAAAGTTGAAATTTTCCTTTCAAAGATTGATGCTAAATTAAATGTGGGGTGTTTGCAGGAAAATCAAAGCGAAAAGATGGTGATTGAGTGGAAAGAATGTGAGCATGAAAGAATAGATCAAATGGCCTTGGAAGATCCAAACTGTCTGGATGCATTGAGGAACTATGGGCTCCTCAAGTTCTTTCTAACACCAGGCCTACGGGCTCAACTTGAGCTACTAGAATACATGATCAATCTATGGGACATTGGATGGGAGGTATTTGTGATCCATGTCCAAGAGCTAGAGTTGCAGAGTTTAGACATTTACTTCATTATCAGGTTGTCCCGCAAAGGGAACCAGTCCAATTGTATGGAGGTAGGACTATTGGGGCGAGTGTAAATATGTTGCTTGCCCAACATTGTCTGGGAGCTCTGAAATCTACAAGCATCAAGATCGACATCATGACCATAAACGATCTTGTATTGAAGGTAATACTCTTGACCATCAACCAAGTGGTTGGGGCTCAAGCACTACATGAGTCCAACAAATCGCGCTTCCAATATGCTGTGGACTGCATGGCACCTATTGTCTTCAACTAGGCGGAGGCCATGAAGGTAAACATGAAACGGAAATTATCCAAATGAAAAGTAAGAAACTTGAGGAAATTTGGATATGGCTCCATCTTAGTGACCTTATTCTTGGAACAGATCCCACTGTTCCATTACCAAATGGTGGAGGTGAACCCCCCAGTACCACGAGATCCATGGATGGTCCGATGGAGCGAGCTGATGCCTAGATCTGGAGGGGGTCAACAGATGTCCTACAGGCCTGCCTTCTTTGTATGGCTCAGACGATAGTTGATCATGGTGGACGATTGGTTGTACAGCGGGACTAACTTTCGTGGTGATCTTGATATACCACTCCCTGAGGGAGAGGAATTTGATGATGGAGGTGAATTTTGTTTTTAGTTTTTTTAATGTTTTTTCATATATGTATTCATGACACTTTGACTTTGTAGTTGTATATGTTGGACCAGAGAGGCCAGCACAGATGTCCCCTATAGCTAGACACGTGGGTTAGCAGTTCGAGGTCGCTCCTTATCAGGAAGGAGTGGACAACGAAGAGGAGATTGCCCGAAATCTGGGGGGGCTGACGAGAGGAATCCTGGAGTGTGCATGGATCGAGAACATTCCTCGCTGTTACCAGTGGCACACAGTGGGCGTATCTGATCATATCTGTCGATTACTAACTCGTGTAGTATGAGCAGTAACATGTTATCATGATCACCATGCAGAGTAGTCCATAGTTTGCATTTACAGTTTTGAGGTCCGCGAGCCACGGATGTACTTGGAACACATATATTATTTTTTGGATTTTGATGTATTACACTCAAAATTATCAACATATATATGCTATATTTCTTGTTTACTATGATAAAATGTTTTTTCACATATTGTGTAAATATATGTCTAAAACATAATTAACCAATGCATCTGTCAATGTATTCATATGCCTAGGAATGTGATGATATGTGATATAATCAAAATTTCTTTCTAAGAGACAAATACACAAATACATTCTCAATAATTGAGGGTATGCTATATTTCTTGTTTACTATGATAAAATGTTTTTTCACATATTGTGTAAATATATGTCTAAAACATAATTAACCAATGCATCTGTCAATGTATTCATATGCCTAGGAATGTGATGATATGTGATATAATCAAAATTTCTTTCTAAGATACGAATACACAAATACATTCTCAATAATTGATGGTTTCTGACAGAATATTGCCCATTGAGTTGAAGAACAACAAGTTGTGAATCAAGGTTTACAACCATTTCTCGAAAGTCAAGAGAAATGGCTTCTAACAAGAGTTCGAGAACTGCGCTATATTCAGCAATGTTATTAGTTGTTTGACCCAAACAAATACCTTGAAGATCATCAACTCACCTTGAGGGTCATAAATAACCCATGTCGCGGATGATAAATTCCAGGTACTACGACAACACCATCAGCGAAACCGACATAAGGAGTCACAGACATCTGCAAAGCAGGTATAGACATAATAAGTAGGAAAGCTGCTTGAAAAAACACACCAAACCAAACTGCACAAAAATGAATAACACACTTATGTGCACAAGTAACCATGCGATATGATTCATGCATAATACTTTGTGATAGAGTCCATTTCCAGACTCGGGTAATCAATCAAAAGAGAAGAAAATCATAGTTTCACTGTTGACATGATGTGTAAACATCGACTCAGGCAAATAATAGAGTAAAACTCATAAAATGTTGTGCCCCCATGCCCCCTAGGCAAGTGAGGGTTGCGAGTCATAATATGGAAACCCCATTAATGGGAAAATGGTAGAGACTCGGCAAAAAAGTCGCATGAAAGGAGTCAAGGAAAACTGGAACTCATAATGAAGAAAAGGTGCCCCTGTTGAAAGATCTTGACAATGTCAGGATAAACTAAAATGTCAATAAGCACGGTTGGGGTAATACTACCCATGTTCCCTTCCAACCAGACTTCATGGGTCATGATAGGTGTCTGAAGTGGTTGGGTCGGGAAACGAGAAGAGAACTTCTCAAGACAGGTAGACATGACTTCCTGGCCAGGTAAGAATGAGGAACGATGATGAGTAGCATTCCAAGGTGCTTCCTCAAGAGCCATAATTTCCATGATACTTTCGTTAGTAGGAAACATCTCTTTTAAGGGATTGAAAGAATCTGAAGAACCAAGCCAAGGAGATTGAGAATACACGTCAAGAGACGTACCCAAAACAGTGTCATCAGTAGATACCAAGGCCGAAGTCAAAACAATCTCCACATAATTAATCTCGGCAGGGCTTAACAAGATGACATCACCACATGAATCAACTTGATTAGGAGGGGGAATGACCCAAGGATTAGACTTAATCGAGATCATGTTGACCGAGGCAATGTGTGGAGGTGGGAGAGGAAAAATACCCATTAAGGTGGGATCTTTAAAATGTCCAGCCCCCACACTCTCATATGGAGCACCGATATGCTTCACGTAAGGAACATTGCCATTCGAGGAGGAAGAGGCAAAGAAAGACAATTGGTCGACTGTGACGATTTTCCCTTGATGAAGAAAACAGAGCATGCGGAAAAGAGAGGAGGCTATAGCATGCATTGCATGGGTCCAACTCCGCCCGAGTAGAAGATTATAGTTAAGATTTGCATCAACAATTTCTACTTCAACATTAATTGTCTTACCTTCCAAGGTAATGGCAAGATTAGGAAGGACACCGAATGGTAAAGAATTGTGTCTGTCAAAGGCTTCCAACGTGTTAGGTGATTGGTTCAAGGTAGGAGAACCAATTTCCTTCCAACAAGACACAGACATGATGCAGGTAGAATCACCTTCATCAGTGACAGTCCTGTGAATCGTCTTTTCATTAATGATCACTTGAATGAGAAAGGAAATCTGATGGGGTAAGCATGGAACATGGTTTTCTAGATCAAATAAAATGAGATTGGAATCATATGGATCAACACCTCCAATGGTCGACAATAATTCTTTCCATTGAGAGGGACATCTTTGAAGGACCTCAAGCGCAGACATGGCTGATGGCACTTGAGCCAAATCCTCAACAATATTGTAATGCCAAATGGCTCGAGCGTTTGGATTATATGAGGACTTTTGCAGCACACCTAAAGAGGGTGGTCGGACAGCAAAATCAGTATTAGGTCACTCTATATAGAGAGGACCAAAGGTCGACGGGATAGAGGAGGAAGGGGTACTTTCACTCTCTTTCCCTGTCGTCAGGGTTCGATAATCTTTAGATCTGGTAGCCACATTTATAGGTGTATTCATCATGAACACTTGGGAACCTAAGGAAGTGGAAGGCTGAGGGTGGTCTACCATTTGGGTTTGTTGGGATGGAAAAGGTTCTTTTAAGACAGTCGAGGTCCCTTTTAGCAAGTGACTAACTTTAGATCATCAGGGACAATCTTTAGTGGAATGATCCTCCTCATAGATGAGGCATGGATACTTCAGCTTTCTTTGAGAAGCTTCACCAGCAGAAGACTTAGGAGGGCCCTGTTTTGGGGCATCGGCTTTGGCCTTGCCTTTGCCCTTATTTTTACCCTTATAGGTTTTTTCCATTATGGTAGATTGGACAGCGTGAACCTCAGAGGTTTTACCAGGACTAGGTGAATTTCGAGAGGGATCATTGGAACCAATGTTTGAGACTGATTTTTTCTTGGAGGAATATTTCACGGGAGTTTGAGACATGGAACCAATCACTCCATCAACAGGTGGTGTAGTCAGAGATTTCGATGTTGTCAGATTGGATTATGGTCTTGGAGCATCGGGTAACATCTCATACAATGTGCCATATTGCGAGTAGACTAGGTCTAAATATTGGGCATGAACGATGGCTTACTCCTCAATAACACACCCCCCATAGCTATGTCCCTATCAATTAGGCCGACAAATGATTCTGTGAAACACTCTGTCAGCAACTGATCAGAAATTTCAAACTTGATCAGGCGACGCCGATGTCTCCATTCGTGGATGTGATCAAAGATATGGGTCACGATGTCTTTCTTAAGTGATGTAAGCAGATAGGTGCCAGTTTCATAGTGAAATGGCATCTGGAAATGAGTGAGGAAATCCATAGTGAGAGACTTGAAGTCACTATAGGTACCTCGAGGCAATTCGATTTACCATTTTGCTGCAGCCCCTGTGATAGTTCTTTGAAAAAGTTGGAGACTAATGGAATCATCAACGTACAGATTGGAGGAGCACCTGAGGTGATATGTCATCACGTGGGTTTGTGGATCCTCCTTTTCTCTTCCCTCAAATTTTGGGAAATCACTCGAAACTCTTGTTGGAACTGGAGGCCAATAAGGTGAATAAAGGATAGGATCATTGGTGAGCCTTAAAACATCTGAAAGTTCCAACGTGGCCAAGAATTTAAAAGGAATTTTGGGTCTCTGAGTAGACCTGAACTATGGAATCCTTCCTTGTTGATAAGGATTTTTCCCCCACAGTGGAGGATTTTGTTCATATGGAATCTGATTTTTCCCCCATTGTAGGTTACCTTACTCATAGGGAGGATTTTTTCCTAGGTAGATCTGATATTGTCCTGCAATAGGCCATTGATAGGCATATGGGTTAAAAGGTTGTTGAGCCTGTTGACCTTGTACGTAAATATTTTGGAATTGTTGACCCTGGACGCAAATATTTTGCACCTGCTACCTCTGGAAATAAGGATTTTTAACATGCTGCCCTTGGACATAAGGATTTTGAACTTGATACTGCAGGGGTTGACCTTGACCTTGCAAAGGTTGACCCTGGCCCTAAATGGGCTAACCTTGCTGATATGCATATACGGCCTGGTGATGCAAAGGCTGGCTCCACTATTGCAAAGGTTGACCTTGTGGCTGCTGGAAAGGTTGGATTTATTGATGCATAGGTTGACCTTGTGGCTGCTGCAAATGTTGCCCCTACTGCTACAAACGGTGGCCTTGTGAAGATGAAGGTTGGGAGAATTGCTGAACAAACTAATTTTGTGGCTGCAAAGGTTGTTGCGGTCATTCCAACGGTTTCCCTTGTAGTTGTAGCAATTTTCCTTGCTGTTGTAATGCTTGCCCTTGCTACTATGAAGGTTTCCCTTGTTGTTGCAAAGATAGTTGGATAGTTCCTGGATAGTTCTCGAATTGAATCTGGCCATACCCACCAGGCACAGTGGATTGGCCAGGCCGAACATAAGGTCCAGCTTCTGGAATGTAAGGCAAGGTAACCAAGGCTTGTGAACCATATGGAACATAAGCAGGTTGGAACAGAACCTGAGCCATGTATGGTTGTTGGTATTGGACGTTACCTAGCCCGGATGTATCAACAGGGTTAGGAATAACATCGTAAAAAGGTTTATTCGTTCCAACCATGTGATTTTGTGATCCACTCACATTGGTTTGGCCTGACATCATGTAGATATTCGGATCTTCCCCCCAGGTGGTGGCACAGTCTATCCTCTCACTGAAGGGGTAGAAGAACTTACCAAGATCTTACTTACTGAGACCGTTAGTTGAACTAGAAGAGTCGGTTGAAACGATGAAACAAGTTGAGACAGAGTGGTAAGTTGAACCGGAACTAAAGTGATTGCAATTCGTATAATTGATCGAGAGGTCATGTTCTGGATGAATGGACCTAATGTAGGCATGGTTCCAGAAGACCAGATATGATTCTGATACAACGAAGAGGTACTAGTAGTGCCTGAAACCAACTGAGCTAGAGAGGTATAACCATGCAGAAATAAGGGCTCACTAATCTCAGGGTAAAAACTAGACAGGATGCTTCCTATATAAGGGAAAACTTCTGGAAGGAACTCATATGCCTGCTCATCACCCACTTGAGGAGTGTGAGTAGTAGAAACTTCCAACTGACTCAGAGAGGAGACTGGAATTTCGCCTTTTGACTCCATAGAAAATAATCGGTGATGAGTCGAAGATGAACAAGGAGACAACTGCAATGGAACACTATGTTGATCATACAGACTATAAGGATGTTGTGGAGATACCACAAAAGGGTCTGTAACCAGTCCTTGCGAACTATCAAAAGTTTGCGGACTCTCGGGAGTCTAGATAGGATTATCAGGGGATTCCGGGCCATATTCGTAAGGTGACCCAGTCTCTGACGAAGGCGTAAAAGAAGACAAAGGTTGAATGCTCAGAAAAATTCCAAGTTCAACACCTTGATCCTCAAGCGACTGCGGAAGTTCAGGGAAAGTTTCTCTGGATGACCTTCCAGATGGAGGAGAGGAAGAGGAATGAGGCAAACCTGATGGTTCAACCATGATGACTTTGTCTCAAACAAAAGAGAAGAGATATTAATTTCAAGGCTTTAAAAATATATTAGGGATATACTCATAATGTGGTCCAGAATAAAACTATCAAGAATGTGATGTGATCGTGGGCAAAAAAAAAATTAAGACGCTGAAACAAACTAATGCCTTTTCATGTTTTAAGAGTCGAGAAAAAGGAAAAGATGACTCTAGTCACTTTTGGTTTGAATGAGCTCGAAAGGACAAGTGCTCGATGATATTTTAAATTTAAAGAGTCAAAAAGACCAAAATGATTGCTTAGGATAATCTAGGAAAAAGGGATTACCAGGTAATTGTGAATTGCAGAATACCTCCCAACGAACCGAGAAGTACGGGCAGGCAATCTCCCTGAATGTTTTGTTCGGTGTATCACGTGTACAAGGCGGAAGACTCGACTTCCTATGGATAAAGAATTACAAACCTAGTGGGGTATCCCTTACGACGAGCACACGTCCGTACTAGAACTGTCTAATGCTAAAGAAAACGATAGCTACTAGGTTTAAAGACACCGGAACATGTCTCTAGCCTAGACCTCTAAATGTGAGCGTTTAGTTTCAAATGCGCCTTAGGTCAATTAAATATATTTTAAAGGTTTATCTTGAAATTAAGTCTCAGTTTTTTAGGCCCTATCAATGTCACCTAAAAAACTCTTATGTGCATCTATATGAGACAAAACCCTTTCAATTTGATGAATGCTTACACTAATTGAGAGAAGAGAAAACAATCAATGCAACAAAAAAGCAACCGAAAGTAAGATGACTCTTCACTACTTCGCTTTTCAAAACAAAATAATGAAAATTCTTTCCACTTCCTACTCTTCCTATCATATGCACTTCAACTAGTCCTTTTAACAGTAAAAGAAGTTCATTTCGTTTCACATGCTCATGATGATGCAACTCTAGCTTGTGATGATGCTACTTAATGCAACATATCAATTACAACAAACTAGAATGATGTATTTTGTTCAATGGAATGCTAAAATGAATCTTTCACATAAATATTTCAATGAATATTTCAAAACACCAAAACATCAATCAAATGCAAAGCACGATAAAAATAACCCCTTTGTAATTATGCCAAGACTCAAACGAACAAAACGAGCAATATAATCTATGCTCAGAAAAGAGACGTTCAACAAGAGAAGAGAAAACAAAACTTTTTCACTTGTTCAATTGAAAACAAAGCAATATATATGCAAGGACTAAAAAACGAAATGCTCAAAGTAGAAAACCAACAACTTGACTTGATGAGCAGACAAACAAATGAATGGAAAATGACCTAGATGCCCTAGGAACACAAACCATCCAAAAACTCAAAAAATAAAGTAAGGCAATCTCAAACCAATCAAGCAAACAAATCAAGCTAACAAAGAATTCTAGCCAGGGAGAATAAAGGCAAACAAACCAAGAAATAGAATCTATGAGGACAAGACACACTGGAAATGATTTAAGAGAAACCTTGATTTTAACCTACAGGCATCAGTGCGACTGTCTAACTAGCAACAAGTGCCAGAAGGGGACGTGGCGCGACTATTCAAGAGGAACTCGCGATGGTCGGCGCAACTGTTAGAAAATTAATAGCGTTGATCGAGGGATTCAAAGAAAAAAGAAAAAATTCCAAAAACCAAAACCAGATCTATCACTCTAAATTCAAGAATCAAAGAAGTAGATGATGGAAAGCACAGAATACAAAAGAGAAAGATTGAAACGAGAAAAGTTGTCACAAATCATGAAATTAAAAAAAATCCAAAGAGAGGGATGGCTCCCCAGTATGGTCGTCAATTTTTGGAGTAGGAAGATTCTCTTTGCGGACAGAGACAATCCCTCTAGCCCAGGGGAGAGGGTCTAACCACAAACAAGACAATTTGACATAAGTTCCCTTAGATTGAGGAATGGATAAGATCCTACCTCTTGTATCACTAATCATTGTTTGATGAAGTCTTTGTGCCTTTTCTCCACCGATGAACTCCTTAATGTCAATCAAACACCTTAAACAAATAAACAAGAAACCTAAGCACACATGATAGCATACAATATATTCAATCTACTTAAGAGGCTAAGGAGTCTTCAGCTACCAAATAGCATATGCAATTGATATAGGAAACAAAATATCAGTTGTATTATTATGACAAAAAGGAAAGTACAACCTTCGCCTTAGCATGGCAGGTCTCCTTTGACATCTCTAGGTTCCAGCACCACTGTTACCATCTCATGATTCACCCTCAAACAATGGAAGTTCAAGGCTTCTTCCTCTTTGCTCCAAACCAAACAAAAATAAAAGCTTATTCTCCCTTTATAAGCACAAACTACAAAGCTAAGGCTCTCAAGAGTTGTTTTGGCTATCAAGATTTTGCAGATTATTCCAGCCCTTTCATTAGCTAGCTGAGGTTGGAAAAGGGGGAATTTATATAGCTTGAAAGCGGGGAAATGGATCCTCTTATGATGGGAGGGGCCTTATCCCTTTTGGTTTATTCCATTTTAATAGGGAAAAGGATCCCAAACAGTCTCTCTCGGCTCTATCTCACCTAACCATTTACCAGACTTCCACTTACGAAGATTCTAGACCTGGAAGCTTAGACTCCATTTTTTAAAACTTTCCAAAAGAGGGTCGGCGAAGATCATGAATGGATTAACAACATTTTTCGGTGCTAGGCCCAGTGTTAGACTCTGCAAATCAGCGCAGGGAAGAAGCTAAGTGATAGCGCCGGTCTTGAAAACTGAGTTTGAAAGAATATTCTTGGGAAATGATGTAAGAGAGAAATTTTCTACAGATGAAGAGGGATGTAAGGACATGTTCTTCATGATAGGGAAACACATGAGGGTCACTGTAGATGTCCTCCGGGATCAAGGAATGAGGAGTACAGGGACAGTGACAAAATGTTGTGTAACAGCGATATATTTGTATTCACTATGGGGATAAATTTTATATACCTAATAACCACTCCTCTCCTTTTTTCCCATGGAAAAATTCGTAATTTCTATTGATATAAAGAAATTACATTTTGTAGATGCCAAGTGCATATGCATATGGAGGCAAAGATGCCTGACGAGTTCACAAACTATAGATCGTAAGGAATGTCTGTAATATCTCCACGCAGGGAGTCCACTAAGGTTGTACTAGATGTAACTGAAATAAATAGATCAAACAATAATTCCTGCTCTACGCAGAGAGCAACCAAAAGGACTGTACGTTACCAAAACAGAGTTGTAACTCATGACAAAGTAGTGGAAATATATACATGATAATACAAAAGTTGTTCTATATATATGAGGGCCTTATAGCCCATTTCCTGTAGGATCATCAAAAGGTCTATGATAATGCTGGTAGAAAGTTCCGTCTATCTCCTCCTGTATCAACCAGTCACTTCGCTGCCTCTTTTGATAGTTGATCTGCTTCTGTGTTTTGTTCCCTATAAATGTGTTGACAGGCAAAGGAGTCAAAAGATGTAATCAATCTTTTAGCTTCATCTAATATATGCCTCAATGAAAATGCATAGCAATATGATGCATCATTCAGCCAGTTGCAAACAATTTTAGAGTCTCCATAAAGTTGCAGGTGTCTGCATTGTTTTTGCAATGCAAAGTGTATAATATGTTTTGCTGTGCACAGTTCAGCAAAATTATTGGTGCCCCTGCCTAAGTTAATTTGGATCTTGAAGCAATGAGATTCATTGAGGTAAAGGATGGCTCCACCCCCACAGCCTGCCTCCTGAGCAGAGCCATCAAAATATGCCCAGGGCTTAGATTTGTCAATGATTTCAGGTCTGATGGTGCGGGGAGGGACACTAGTTTCCACATCTGGAAGCAAGTCAAAATCGGCGATCGTGTGGTGCAATATGACAGGCCAATGGGGGGACTTGAGGTTGAAGATGGCCTGGTTACGCGCTATCCAAAGTGCCCAACATACTAGCAGTGGCATATTAATGTATTTTCCTGACTGATTTTGACACCATATATTCCATGCATCCATGAGATTGTGCCCCTGCCAGTTTTTTAAGGTAGGATAGTGAGTGATGATGGATTGTCAAAATTCCATAGCTGTAGTGCATTTTAGAAAAATATGCTTTGTACTTTCTTCATCCTTGCGGCACAAGTGGCACCAGAAGGGGTCATAAAATGATCTCTTCATTAGGTTGGTCCCGGTAGGGATCTTGTCGAAGAGGATGTTCCACATCAATAACCGTGTGTGAGGGGTTGCCTTGAGCTTCCAGAGTGTTTTCCAGGTTGGAAGGATGTCCTATGGCTTGTAAGATTCCATAAGCCTTATATAACCTTGCCTCGGGGTGTATACTCCATGTTTTGCAAAGGCCCAGATTATCTCATCCGGTCCATCAGTGAGTCTGATATGTGCCTGGGTGAGGGCATCCGTGTAATCCTGCCATTCATGCTGCCACTGGACCGGTATCTCCAAATCTCGTGCTGATACCCATGCCTGCTGAAGAAAGGAAGAATTGTCGTTGTCACCGATGTGCTTGATGTGTGTAACTCCTCTGCTGTGTAGGTATCTTAATAAGTCTGCAGATAGTCTATGGGCGTTGCCACAGCCTACCCACGGGTCCAAACCGATTCGAACAACATTGCCTTCCTTGATACGCCATGTAATGCCTTCATGCAGAAGAGAAAGTGAGCCGATAACCGCTTTTCAGATATTATATAACCACTCCTCTTACTTATTAAATGATGCAAATTATTCCTTTACCATCCAAATCCCACGATTTCTAGCAAAAATATGTAATTTTAGTTTTTTTAAGTTTAATGTGCTTTTCTTAAATCTTTAAATTTCACTAAACATAAATTAAAAGTTAATTAATTAATTAATTCAGAATTGAGATTTCTAATATGAAATGATTTTAACTCTTTCTTTCTTTTTCAGCTTCCAGATTTATCACATTGAATTTTGTTTGCCAATGTTTTAAATAATCAAATGCAGTTTATTTTCATAATCATCAAAATCATTTATTTATCTTAAAGATGGACTATACTTATGATTGGAAACGTTCGCTGAAAATTTTTAATCTTATTCTCAAAAATATAACAAAACATAGTTCTAATTCTTTTAATATATAATAATATTGATCATATAGTTTAACTATTTTTTTAAGCTACTATGTAATACCTGTTTTATTTTATTTTTGGGGTCAAAATTAGCAACTAATTGAGCTTATAGCTTTGAGAAATAATACCATCAAAAAATAAATGCCATAAAAACCATTATAAATCTAAAAACAACATAACATATTTTTTTTAGCTATTAATTATTTATCTTTAAAAATAATTTACATTTAAATTTTGAGAAAAAAAAAAAAAAATATATATATATATATATATATATATATATATATATATATATATATATATATATATATATATATATATATTTCTAAATAATTTTGTTATAGACATTTTTGGGCACTACAACCCCAATCATACATGTCCATAAACCAAGGGCTCCTAAGTCCCTAAAAGTGTTGTTCCATACCCTAAAAGAATAAGGTCAGCTGATTACATCATCTCCCAGAAGTTCTCCACAGGAAACTTCTCAGAACTGGCCAAAACTGGACCATACAGGTTGCTCAGTGCTAAGGGTGCGATACATCCCACCTGCCCAGTGTAAAGGGTGCGATGCATACTGAAAAGCCCTTCTGTAGGGTGCGATGGGCGAGAGTGGACAAATGGTAGAGACAGTTTGCGAGGTGGATGATCATAGAATCTTCCAAAAACTTCTCCTATGACACTTGCCTCTCTAAATTCACCAAGGGATGAGTAAGAGATCATCAATATCCAAGCGAAATCAAGAACTATCAGAGAGAGGACACTAATCAAAATCCCAGAAGCTGACTCACCCCCCTGCAATCATCTATATATGGATCCCTCATCCCAGAGATCCGGAGGCTGGAATTGTGTATCTTGTAAGGAAGTGTTGTTGGTTTCTTGGTGGAACATCATAGTGTTGGGTGATCTAAGCTTTTTTCATGAGGTGAAAGAAGGGCTTTCATGCTGGAGGATGACATTGGGTCAGAACAATTGGTTGTAATCCTCTTTGCTATTCTTGATATTAATAAATTTATTCAAGTTTTCCTCCACATTCTTGTATGTTTGATGATATATGCATTTGTGTGGTCAATATATCTGGTCCTATACTATTTATGATTGTAGATCTCTGTTCTTCGATAGTATTATGATGCTTTGATTCCACAGGTGCTCTTTAAAGCTGGGTAGACGAAGGAGAAGTGGAAAGGATCTGTCAAGAAGGGAAAGGAACCGAGCAAGGAACCAAGAGCAAGACTGAGGTTGGTGTCCTTCATTCCCATCTTATCTACTTCTCATAAAGGAATACGAAAGTAGTTTTAGTTTGTTTGTTTCTAAGATAGCTACCAGTCTTAGTGGGACTAGCAGCTCTGAGTGGACACTAGATTTCCCGATAACAAAATGGCGACTCCGCTAGGGAGCGAATAGATTGTTTGTTTGTCTATGTTTGTTTGTTTTATAAACTTAAAGACGGAGCCTGAAGTCAAGCCAGCTAGCCTTCGAACTGCATTTGCTATGCAAATGCAAAGTAGATCAATGCTGCTTCAGTCTATCTCCGGGTTTTGTTTATAAACTGAACAATCGATTTGCAAACCTTCTAATTGCCCTAGTGATGGCTCTAGTAACCTCATTAGATCAACCCCTGTGATTTATAGTTGCTGAACATCACTTGCTCGGCCTAAATCCTTGAACTGAGCTGCAAACTGTGACCAAGAGCCAAGTAAAGTCTCGTCCTGGTACCATCGCACCCTCTCATCAAGGAATTCTATATGCATCGCACCTCCCATGTGCAGTAGGTGGGATGCATACTAGATTCCCTGTGTTACAGGTGCGATGATCAGAAAAGGCTAATTTTGCCTCTAGGTTTTGTTTTTTCTTCACTCTTTTCAGCTCTATTCAGGAATTTTGCTGTCTATGATCAGTATACTACTGTGGAAACCCCCTTCCTTTCCATCATTATGCCTCCATTGTGCAAAGAACTGTGAATGTTTTTATGTATTTTCTGCCATTTTCAGTTCTCTGTTACAAAGAAGTAGCATAATCAAACTGTCCTCTTTTGATTTGGAAGTGTCGCAAGTGTCGTTTTCAGTCAAAGAAAAGAATTCTATTGTTCTTGATGGTCGATTATATAGTTACTCTTGTATTTTATTTGAATTAGTGGTTTTTCAAGTGTCAAAAGCAGTTTTCAATTTAAAATAGCAAAGTGTCGTCATTATATTCCTTTCATTTTTGAAGAGAAATTTGTTAGTACTGTCGCTTTGAAAAGATAATTCAGATTTGTACTTAGCATTCTTCTTGTCATTCACACATTAAGAAAGTTGAAAACAAATACATGCATGTGCATTTGCATTTAGACTGCTTGTTGGTTTGATTTAGGACAGTGCATCTAGTGTGTGCTCTCTGCTCTATGTTGAAAGAATATCATCTCTCTTTCTTTAGTAGCTAGGATTTTCATTGCAAAAAGAAGATTAAACGATTGTTTATCATCTTAGATTTCATTTTAGGAATTATATCTACATCACGCGGTGAACCTGAAAGGCAAATTTCTTAAGAAATATCAACTGTAAAATAAATTTAATGAACCTAAAAACACTTTGGAACCTAACGCACAACATCTAGAAGTCTAGGCTAGAGACGTATTCCGGTGTCATAAAGCCTGGTAACTGTCACTTTCATTGTTGGTTGGGTGATTCCTCCTCTTTGAGATGACAAGTGCCAGTACGGACTTGTGCTCCCACGTATCGTCGAGTATATATTGGGAGACCACAATAGGCTATATCCTTTATCCATAGGAAGTCGTGTCTGCCACCCTATCGATTGCAATGCACTGAACACAGCATTCAGGAAGATTGACTGTCGTACCGTAAAAAGTATTCTGCAGTTTTGTGATTGGTTTGGTAATCCCTCTGTCTAGATTTCCATAGTAGTCTCTTTCGTTCCTTTTTAGACTCCTTAAAGGAAAAGGTCCATCTGAGCACTTGTCACTTCAGGCTCATTAAAAATCTAAGGCGACTAGAGTCATCTTTTGTTTTTTCTCGACTCTTAAAAATTGAAAAAACAAGTTGTGTCAAAGCGTCTAAAATTTATTTTAATCGGAATAACACCACCTTTCCCACATTGGTCTTAGGTTGAGAAAAATGGAGTCCACCAACCAAGGATTTCCCCTTGGAGGAAATCCTAGTCCTTTCTCCTCTTGGGGAGATGTTGGTGCACCCCATATGGCCACATTGTCACTTCCAAGATTGACAATCAGCTTGCCCGTATGGCTCTTCTCGACCTATGTCGTTCAGAACACCGTGATTCCTGAACAATCAAGTCAGCAACTAGATGATACCAAAGCTACCCCCCAACCTTCTACTTCGTCTGATTCTCCCTCTCCTCCTTCCTCTTTGCTTGATGAAGCTGGTAAAGCCAAAAAGGAGAAGAAGGGGAAAGAGAAGAAAGAGAAGAAGAAGAAGGAGCCAAAGGCGAAAAGGGGTAACCGGGCATCGTCTAGTGAAAATCCACACACTGCACCGTCCAAGCCTAAATCTCCATGTGTCATTTGCAAAGGAGACCACTATCATCGAGATTGTCCTTGCATCCCTCGAATCTTAAGGGAGTGGTCTCCTCGTTTGCACAATACAGTGTCGTCAACCTCTGATGATCATGTTGAAAGTACACCGTCAACTAGTGAAAACGAAGCATTTGGACAAAAAAGGAAATGTAAATTTCCTTGTAAACTGTGTGAAGGCGATCACGTCGTCCACCGTTGTCCCTTCCTAGATGAAGCTAAAAGAGTTTTGGATAACTGTCCAGCTTCACCGCTACGGCTTCCTCCTGGATATAAGAAACTCTTGTCGAGTCCATCACTAGTTGAAAATTTGACTGACACGCCATTGTGGTCGGTCAAAATGTCTATCATTGAAGATAAACCATCTGAATCCACACCAGATGAAAGTCAAAAGGTTGAGGCGGCAGTTGACCCGGTCTTGCTTTCAGAAAGTCCATCTTCAAATGATACCGTCACCGGAGAGAACGAGAATGACACCGTTCAAATTCTTTTCATAAACAAAGACTCCGATGAACATCGGGGCAATCTACCCGTTCCTTTACCGCAGGAAGGAAGTTTGTCAGAGTCATATCCGGCCATCTATTCGGTCCCACCTCCAAGCAACCTAGTTGTTTCCTTCGATTGGAACCTACTAGGCAGACCCTATTTACCAGCTAGTGTACCATTATGAATCATTGCACAAGTATACAAAATGATCATGGTTGGTACCATCATAGATGAAGGGGCTTTTGTGAGTATCATTTCCTCGACTGCTTGGAAAGCGCTTGGTTCGTCATCGCTTCTGCCTGAGATAAGAAACCTAACAGGCTTTGACAAAGGAACCAGTCGACCGTTAGGGATCCTTCCCAATGTTCCGATAACATTGAGAAGGAAAACCGTTCACATGAACGTAATGGTAGTCCAAGGACCTACGGATTATAATCTACTCCTTGGGCGTGACTATATTTATTGCATGGGAGCCATTGTCTCCTCACTCTTTAGAGTAATGTGTTTTCCGCATGAAGGACGAGTGGTCAAGCTCGTAGACCAGCTTTTGTTCCCCGGATCACACATAGTAAATAGTCAAATACCATCCCTAAATGGTCTTTTCATGCAAGGAATGTCTCACCAATCTCCAGTCTGTCCACCTGAAGAGTGCGAGTGATTAGGGAGGACATGACTGAAACCCAAGGGGCATGCACCCTGGCTTGTTCCAACAGGAAAACCTTGAGTATAGGGTAGGTTTCCACGGAGGATATATGACTAGTTTGACACACCCGTCCGTTTAGGAAAATGGGATTAAACTGGAATAAGATTCCCTCGTCAAAGTTATGTGAGTGGAGGCGACTGCGCCACTCACCTTTGTCTATTTCGGTAAACATTGCCAAGGAAGAATTTTTTCTGCAACGTGGATGGAGAGCTTTCATATGGTAACCTGGAAACTCTACTTCGCTATGCCTGGGGGCATGCAAACCTTTTTGCATGCGAGCGAAGAGCGACCATTTATTTTCTTAGTTTGTAGATTCTCAAACCCTTTAAACTCGTAGAATTGGTCGTTCCTAACTTACATAAGGAAAGGATCCAGAGAAAAGTTTCGAATGGTGCAAGATCCCTAAAAATTGAACCTATCGATGAGACATCCTTATTATACGACTGGCACGAGCAGTTTTTATGTGGAGTTCAAGCTCGTTAAAAATTAAACATAAGCAATGAGAAAACGTTCCCCTTGAGTTTAAGCTCATTAAAAAAAATGAACCAATTTCTGGTAAATAACCATTGTGAATGCATTATCATTAGCTTTTGAGCCCTGGTCATGTTCTCATCATCACCTCCACTCTATTTTAGCCAATCGTTCACCTCCATTTGATTTTTTACCCCTTTTTAGGAACAGATGCGAAGAGTGATCTTGTTAGCCATCCTTGTGACACTGTCGTGATTGGAAAATTCCAAACATTACCTGGAATCAGCTGCTACCCGAAATTATCACTCGTTCCTAAAAAACGAGTCTCTTTTAAGCTCTTTTCACCTAACTCGTAAAATATGAAAAGGTTGCCGAGTGATTGGCCTCTCTAGCTCGTTAAAGCGACGGAGAGTGCTATCCCTCCTCTAGATTTTAATCTTTTTGGACCTGAGGGATTATTACACAAAAAGATCGAACGCTTGTTTTGTTTGGCTCGTTAAAATTACCGAAAATTCATCCCTTTCGTATTATTTTATACTTTTTCAGACTTAAGGGATTATATGACGAAAAAGGATTATTGGAGTTTCCTTTACGTCCCTTTCAAACTATCTAAAATTGAAAAGGACCAAGTTATCTTTGTCGTTAAACTCGTTAAAACCGAATAGCGACAAACTTGTCCATACAGACAAGAATGAGTTTCACTGTCGCTAGGCTCGTTAAAACATAGCGACGAGTTTTCCCGAAGGGAAAATTATAGAACAAGCATATGTTATCCTCCTCAAGCTTGACAAAAATAAAGAGGTACTGGTCAGCAATGACTGGGGAAAAATTGGGAAGAAAACTTGAAGAAACTTTATTGGTAGCAAGTCGTTCTTGAACATGACACTTTCACTCTACATCTAAGTCGGGTTGGGTTGTTCCGTTCACCGGTTATATCACCATTGGTCCACCGCACCATCCATATTTCGGGTTAACGCTACCAATCCATGTCAGTGTCGCCGGTATGTTCAAGAGAAGTCGCTCAGAGAATTCACCTGTGTCTCATCCGTTGCAATACATCCATGCTCCATTCTTTCATGACCGCGACCCTGAACCCTGTATCATCAGATCGTTTTCACCTCCAAAAACCATTTACTCCGTTCCGTGTCGTAGATGTGAGATTCATTAAGGCCTTCCTACGACGGGTCACTTCTTGTCGACATCAGCTCATTATCCGAGAAGTCAACTTAGGAAAAACCCTTTCATTACTTTGAAGCTTGCATGCCTCAATGGCAAGTTTCTCACTTCCGGCGACAGGTTTACGTCAATGGCCTTCGACCGAAAGATTTTGCGTGGTGTTCGACACCAAGTCCTTTTTCACACCATGTGAATTGTACTGTAGTACCTTGAGGGTCATCATCATTATCGGTGATTCCTCTCGCGCTTGTTAACAGCTTACATCATTGGCTGGTAATCAAGCGATGTCTTTCCATGTTCGACTCCAGAACATCTTTCACATGGATCGACTTGTACTCTGAGTGAAGATTGAACAAGTTTTAAGACCCCGGATCTAGTTTCATCCATCCAGGCTGCGATATATTCAGGAAAATAAAGACATCAAATGTACATTGTTGCTGCACAGATGATCATCCGAATCAAAGGATGATGACTCTATCAAAATCATCAGTCTCCCGCACATACAGTTGTTTGTCTTATGTACATGAAAATAAATTTATAAAGCTGAGCATGGGAATTCCCGCCTTAGCTAGATCATGAAAAATATTATGAAGATAATGTATTGTATTGTATCTTATTACAGGTCGCCTTCCAGCTCGAAAAAACTTCGGATCCTCATGATAAAGCATTTCACCCAACATCAAAAGATTAACGACCTCATGCTTTAGGGGGAAACCGTTATAGACATTTTTGGGCACTACAACCCCAATCATACATGTCCATAAACCAAGGGCTCCTAAGGCCCTAAAAGTGTTGTTCCATACCCTAAAATAATAAGGTCAGTTGATTACATCATCTCCCAGAAGTTGTCCACAGGAAATTGCTCAAAACTGGTCAAAACTGGACCATACAGGTTGCTCAATGCTAAAGGTGTGATGCATCCCACCTGCCCAATGTAAAGGGTGTGATGCATACTGAAAAGCCCTTCTGTAGGGTGCGATGGGCGAGAGTGGACAAATGGCAGAGACAGTTTGTGAGGTGGATGATCATAGAATCTTCCAAAAACTCCTCCTATGACACTTGCCTCTCTGAATTCACCCAGGGATGAGTAAGACATCATCAATCTCCAAGTGGATTTAAGAACTATCAGAGAGAGGACACTAATCAAAATCCCAGAAGCTGACTAACCCCCTGCAATCATCTATATATGGATCCCTCATCCCAAAGATCCAAAGGCTGGAATTTTGTATCTTGTAAGGAAGTGTTGTTGGTTTCTTGGTGGAATATCATAGTGTTTGGTGATTTAAGCTTTTCATGAGGTGAAAGAAGGGCTTTCATGCTGGAGGATGACGCTGGGTCAGAACAATTGGTTGTAATCCTCTTTGCTATTATTGATATTAATAAAGTTATTCAAGTTTTCCTCCACATTCTTGTGTGTTTGATGATATATGCATTTGTGTGGTCAATATACATCTGGTCCTATATTGTTTATGATTGTAGATCTTTGTTCTTCATAGTACTATGCTGCTTTGATTCCACAGGTGCTCTTTGAAGCTGGGTAGACGAAGGAGAAACAGCAAGGATCTGTCAGAAGGGAGAGGAACCGAGCAAGGAACCAAGTGCAAGACTGAGGTTGGTGTCCTTCATTCCCCTCTTATCTACTTCTCATAAAGGAAAACGAACGTAGTTTTAGTTTGTTTGTTTCTAAGATAGCTACCAGTCTTAGTGGGACTAGCAGCTCCGAGTGGACACTAGATTTCCCGATAACAAATTTACATTAAAATTTTGAGGAAAAAAAACTATAAATATATTTATATTTTTTTTAATAAATTATTTGAGACTAAATAAATAACCTTTTTATCCTATAAAAAACACCAATTCAAAAAAAATCAAAACAAAATGGTTAAAATGAAAATAAATAAATAAAACTAATAAAACATTTTAAGAAAATAGAATTAAACCATTTATAAAAAAAAAACAAGACCAACCACCCACATATATATATATAGATAGATATATATAACAATTTTAATAAAAAAATTAAATAAGTTTGTTTAAATTCACTGCATTTTTTTCATTTTTGTTTAAATTTATTTTAAAAGTTGGTGGGAAAACAATTGTTTTTAATTAAATTTATTTATTTTTAAATAAATAATTGATTTAGAAATTAGTTTTTTTTAATTATTTAATTTGATTTTAAATTAAAATATTTTTATATTTAATTACAAAATTATGCATTACATTAATTTTTTTTAGGGGTGTCTTTTTATAATGTTGTGTAAATTAATTTACATTAATCATGTAAATTAATAATGATATTACAAGATAGCTAAAAAAAATATTATAAATTCATTAACACTGGGAAAATGGGTAAATGGGTTAAGTTGTGCTCGCAGAGAGGGGTACTTTTAAGACACACCATGATGTAAAAGTCATTAGTTAGAAATTCTGTGGGCAAACATCTAACCATGTTAAGGGCTATTGTGACCTAGGTTTAAGTGCAAAGGTAGTTTTGAGGACTTAGATGCCTCTGGTTGCAATTTATCAAGCAAAAATAATCGTAATTTTGATTTTTATTATGATTAAAAAATATTAATATTTTAATTTCTAAAATACAAAAAATAATACAACCACAACTTTTGGATTTCAAAATGTTTTTTCATATTTTTTTGTAAAAATAAAAATATTTTTAATTAAAATTCTCATTTTGAAATTACAATTCTTATTAAATTAATAACATTATTTTAAACCTGACATATAATTTAAAAATCTATATCTAAAATAATATTAACTAAAAATGCTGATATTTGGAAAGACGAATTGGTATGTAACTGAGAGATAAGAGCATTGTTATTCGATCTATTAACGTCCTGCAATATAAATAGCTTTGGAATAGTCATAATAGTAAGATAAAGAAAAGAAAAGCTAGAAATATATAAAATACTGGTAAACTAAAGTAGGGTTCACGTAATTTAGATTGGTTGAAGTTATAGATTAATTGAAGTTAATTGTGATAAGGCATTAGAGAAGTGATGCTAACCAGGTTAACCAGGTTTTCCAAAGATATGAATCAATAATTATATTTGAACAAAGGGTTATATTTTAGCTTAGTTTAAATATATATGAATTAGAGTAAAAACTGATATTTTTATTGGGGTGATTGAGAGATGTAATTATAATAATGGGAAAAGTATAAGCTTTAGTTTTAATTTTTTGTGCAAAAAGTTGAGTTTGATTGTATTAACCTTTAATTAATCATCTTTTCATAATAATGGACAAAGTATAAGCCATAGTTTTAAATTTTATGTGCAAAGAGTTGAGTTTGATTGTATTAGCCTTCAAGTAATCATCTTTTTTAAGTTCTTTGTTTCATAACTAATATTCTTTTGTCCAAATCATTTTACAAAAGCACAAAGTTTTCAAAGTAAAACAATCTTAATATAAAATCGTGATGTTATTAAATTGAAACATTTGCATACTTGTATTTAATGTGGTAAAACCAAGTGTCTTACACAATCACAAAAATGTCTAATTTGAAACATCCCAATAATACTAATTGCATGTTGATTTTTATTTTTAAATATAGCTAGCGTGTTTTTTATTAATTATCTCAAAATTAATGTGGTAAAACCAAGTGTCTTACACAATCACAAAAATGTCTAATTTGAAACATCCCAATAATACTAATTGCATGTTGATTTTTATTTTTAAATATAGACTAAGGTGTTTTTTATTAATTATCTCAGAAGGGACATGTGTAGACTCCCACTAAAGAAATTACATCTCTCTTATATTGGTTATAGAATGCTCTTTTCCACACAATAATTTTTTATTATTTTTTAAATAGAAATTATAGGAGACTTTTAAGTAGTATTTGGTGAAGTATCAAGTAATATGGTGTTATTCATGGTTTTTGGATTAATCAGGTATTTGAATCTCATTTTATTGCACAATTTGAGGTTACTACGAAATTGAAATCCCATTAAAAAATGACCTAAACCCCATTAAAATTCTGATTTTTTTCTAGTATATGAACCATAGACTCTCTAAATCATAATATTTAATTTTAGTTGTATTGTATGTCTTGTGTATTGAGTTCATTGTAAAAAAACATTCTCTCAAAAATAAACTCATTTTTATCATTTTAAATATTTAAATTTCCCATAAACATTAAAACAAAATGAAACTATATTATTTAATTATATATATCATTTATATATTTAATACGTTTTCATTGATTTGGAAGATATCATGATAACATAAGTTATGGTAACTCAGATAGAAAAACAAACAAACAAACAAAAACAAAAACGTAAACTATGATAACTCACATAGAAAAAAGCAAGTTATATATATATATGTGTGTGTGTGTGTGTGTATATATATATATATAGATATAATTAAAATTAAATTAATTATTTTATACAAAATTAATTTAGTATTTAATAACACTCACAAAGAAAGAAGAAATAAATTATTTTACTGTCTACTAAACTAAAGATAACCTATGGGACAAATTGCTTCTTCATCTGCTTGATGTATACGGCCCTTTTTTGTAAAGCTTCAAAAGAAATGCTCCCAGCTTCTCGACAAACCCTTCGCTAAATAGATTATCCGAAGAGAGCTAGGTGCCAGCATATCTGCATAATTTTCCCTATTGTCTTTGAAGGCCTCACATTCTAAAATGAAATGTTTTTTCTGTTTCCACTTTTCCTGAAGAACAAAAAATGCATACTCTTTCCTCCCACACTTCTTTTGGCTTTCTTTTGGCTTTTTCCAGCTCCTCGTTTCACAACAGAGTTGATGAGGATTAGTACTTAACTGAGCAATAAGAATTTTGGCTCTCGAAGAGATATTGGTCTCTATGTATGCTTTTGGTTGATGACTATGAGTGGGATTAAACACTTCAATATAGTACTTTGGTATATATGTCATTATTGAATGATTTGGTATTTATTAATCAATTAATTTAATTCTAAAAACTTATTGGAATAAATTAGTTGTGTTGTAATGTTTTTATAAATTAATTAATATAATTGGATAATGAAAAGTTACAATTTTGATAATGAAATTTTGTTATTTCAAAAATTTTGATATTTAATTTTTTTTTTTTTTTTGCAATAACTTCCTTTCTTTTAATTTTAATAATTGAAATTTATAATTTCCATTTTTTATCAAAATTATTTTTAAAACATACATAAAATAATAAAATTTATTTGTTACATAAGTAATATAATTTATTTTAAAAGGACTTTTTTCACGACATTTTTAACCAAAATTTGGCAGATATTTTTATAAACTTGAGTTTAAGTTGTTTAATATCTAAAATTCAAACACTCCTTGAGTTTAAGTTGTTTAATATGTAAAATTCAAACACTCCAAAGGTTTTTCAGGTGTTTAATCCATTTATGCATTCAAAAATGCATTTTAAATAACAAAAAATCATTCTTTCTTGAAATTGTTTTGTGGGATTCCAGTGGAAAAGTCTATTTTGTTTATAAGTTAGTCTACACAATTTTAAAATAATAATTTTGAAATTTCAATCTTATTTATTACGAAATATTAATTAAGTAAATAAAAATCTTATTAAAAGATCTAAATATTGAATACCAAAAATTATAATCCCAAAATAATATCACCTAGATTTCAATTTAAATTATATAGTTAATAATGAATAGTTTAAATTATCAAACCATGAATCTACTTAATTTCAAAATTGAATCTCCATAGATTATAATGGTGTTATCTACTGAGGTGGAAAAATTGCCTGGAGGTCAAAAAATAGCCCAAATCCGACCTTTTTTTTCTCAACAAATATGACAGGAGTGCTTGAATCCTGGATTCGAGGCAGTGAAAAACATTCTGGCACCCTAAATCTTGAAACTTGCCAATTGTAACCAAGATTTCCCAAATTTTCTTCTTAATTTGATCAAAAGTTTCAAAAAAACTGTAGAAACTTTCTTCAAATGTCCCACTCATGTGTGATGTCCCCAATAATTGTAAATATTTAATTACTGCAGTAAACAAACTGAACATTACTATTTAAGTTTATAAATTTATTACTTTGATTAAAGTTTTACATGAGGTAAATGTTTTGATAATGACAATCATATGTCAGGTAGTTAGGGTAGGCAATTACCTATCCCTAACTACTTCCTTGAAGATTTATTCTCAAGGAAAGGAAATCAAGAGGGTATTGGTACCTGAGATGCAAAGAGGAAAAGGAGAAGGGAGATTTATGTATTGATGAATCAGGCAGATTCTCAGAAGGTTAAGTCTGGTTAAGACCACATAGTTGGCTAAGACCACATAGTTGTGACCAATAAAACTAATGGTCTTGCAGAGAACATCCTACATATGAATAATAGCTCGGGAGGAGACTTGGACCTGAAGGCAAGTCTCAAGGTTGGGAGGAAAATCTGATAGCCTATTGTTTTGACTTCAAACAGTCAACAGTGGTCATAACTGGAACCAAATAAGTATTAAAACTTTTGTACTTATTTTGTTGTGAGATTAAGGTTGCAAATAAAGTTGAAGAATGTTATTTCTTTGGATTAAATAAGTATGTTGGCATGTAGCCACAAGATGTAAATTGTGTTCTTTATATATATAGCAATTTAGCAAAAGAAAACTCTGCAAAACTGTAGCAAGAATAGCAGAATGCTTAGAAGCATAAAACTTAAAGTGATTACCATGAAATTTCCTTAAGCGAAAAGGTAGAAAACAAAGAGAGGAAAATTTCCAAATAAAATTTAAACCTGTTAAACAGTGGTATCACGGTGTGGTAAGAGCAGGTTAACTTAAAGTATTACCATGAAATTTCCTTAAGCGAAAAGGTAGAAAACAAAGAGAGGAAAATTTCCAGATAAAATTTAAACCTGTTAAACTGTGGTATCACGGTGTGGTAAGAGCAGGTTAAAGCACTGGTTATTTCTAGTAAATTCACTTCATTCTAGAGTAATGTTGTAAAGAACAAAGAATTGAACTTACGGCCACATCATTTATGCCCAAACCAAATAATTGCTGAGGAAATTAACCTAAACAAAAAGAAAACGAGGAAATAAAGAATTACATTAACCTTTTTTTTTAACAAGCTTACAACGGTTCGCCAGAGGAAGGGAAATCTAAATAAAAGACAAACCCAAAATTCATTGTAATTCTAGAGGATAAGGGCCACCATAGCTTATAGCCAACTCAAAGTAAGATGTATAGTAATGATAGAACGTGGGTCAAAACCGCTTATAGTAAACACAAAATGTATTTCACAGTAGAGATAAGATGCGGGTCAAACCCCGAATTACTGTCGAAACTAAACTCAGTAATATGATATGTTGATTTGGGGTAGTATTGGATGTGCTCTAGCCTCGAAACTTGGTCGAGAGGCTAAGGCACATGAGATCTTCAATACCCAGAAATGGTTTGGGTAGATTCTAAACATTTTGAGAGATATTAAAATAATTAATATTTTTAATGGAGTCCCTAAGTCTAAACTTAGGGAAAATAAAATATTAATGTGTATTAATATAAAATTGTGTTAGAAGGGTCCAAAATTCATGGATCAAGCCAGAGTTAATATTAGCCGTTGATTAGGGACTTAATCTCAGTCGTTGAATTGTCAACAAGAAAAGTATAAAAGGAGGCTTGAGGGTCACTTGGAGAATACACCGAGTTGATCAAGATTTCGATTTTCTAGGGCAGAGTTTTCTGAGGAAGTCAAAAGAGTGATCAGAGTTGCAACTAAGGGGCAGTGAATACAGAAGCAGAGAGGCAGAGAGGGTACCAAGAGAATCAGCAGGGAATCTAGGAGAGAGGGACGTAGAGCCAGCTAGAGGCCACGCGGAGCCAGCTAGGGTCCACGCAGAGGCAGCCAGGAGCTGTGTAGTGCCTCAAAGAGACAGCGTGGGTGATACAGAGGTTCTAGAGGCTAACTCAGTGCCTCTAGAGGCTGAAGCAGGGGTTATTGTGCTGACGTTGGGCCAGGAAGGGCTGACGCAGTCCCTAGAGGTAGATGTTGGGGTTTTCGTGGGGCAAAATGGAGCTGGGAGCTGTCGAAGTGTTTATCCGAGGTTTCAGCCAAAATATTTGTTTCCAAGTAGAGAGGTACTACTACTGAGATTATTCTCTGTTGGGTAAGCTAGTTTTGGCATCCAGATTGTATTCAGAAACCGCATAATAATAAAACCCTCAGATAGCTGCATTGATTTTCCCGCATTGGATTTTTCCGAGGACATTAGTCCAAAAACAATGGTGTCACTTGTGTGCTTGTTTTGTTTCCTTCAATTGATGATCTTTAATGTGTTGAGCATGTACTTGTATTTGTTTTCATTATTTACATAAATAACTTGTTAATTAATTAGAACAAGTAGGAAGAAATAAATCAGAAAAGTACATGAAGGGTTTCTAACAGTTAGACTTAGAAATTCCAACATGAGACAGAACTGATAAGGTACCAAACATACTTTTTTTAAACAAAACGCTAGCTGATACATACATTTTATGAAACAGTGAAAGATAGAACCAAATTGTGGATAACTTGTAATTGAAAAGAGAAATGGGTTCAATCCAGGGTTTTAAGACCCTCTTCGATACAATTTAAACAACTTTATATCCAAACAAAGTTACACAGTAAAATCTAGAAAACCCTCTAAAAATGGAACCTTCAATATTGAAACTTCTGATAAAAATTGTAACACATATACAACGAAAGATGCTTCCCACAGAAGGGAAAGACTAGTCGCATGCCCAGAAAGCTAGTTAAGGAAGAAACGACTCCGAGAATTGAACTTGGATGTTACAACTTAAAGACTGTAGGTACAAACCCTTATGATAGATAAATTAAGTAAGCATGAGAAAGAAAACCAGTTGATTCATACCCTAGACTTCAAGAGTTTTTGCCTGTAGCATTTTCAGAAGTAAGATCTTTCCCATACCAAAAAAAAGACGAAAAACCGTGACAGAGTTCCAAGAGGAGCGCCTTTTATAACCTTCTCAAATGATAAGGTGCCTCCAAAGAAACCTGTCAAATAAAAACAAGGAAAAACGTTACATATGTCCAATTGAGATTTAAAGAAACAAATTAACAATGTACAAGTAAAAATCCTCAGGATAATTTCCTGTACCTGCCAGGGCCACGGATTTGGAACATTTTGTCGTGGCAAAAGAATGTTGGAATAATCAACCAACCACGCCACAGGATTAAGAACATAGCAGCAGAGGAACTGTAACATATCAATGGAGTAATCAGACCATAGGAAGTCCAAAGCCATTAGCGTTGTAAAACTAAAACAAAATGCTATGCTACCTCACAAATGAATCGACGGGAGCGATAAGGGTTTACACACTATCGTTAGATGAACTCAAGGCATGAAGGACCGTTGATGGAGCAGAGTTTCCAAGGAAGGAAAGATAGTTGGAGAGTTGTTATAACTAGCTTTCACCAAGTAAATGAGTACCATCCATCTGATGGGCTTGAGACCCCTTCCAATGGTGGCTTGCAAAAAGGTTCTAGTGACTTGCATTGGGTGGAAAGGATACATAGGTGTCTAGGAACATTTAATTTTTTTGTTGCATGAATGTGTGGATTTCAAATTAACTGACAATATTTTATAGCATCTTTATTGTATTTCTTGCATAATTTTTTCTTGTCATATTAAATAAACACATGTATAGAATTTGGGAAAATGAACTGCATCTTCTTGGCATCTCCCCACACTAAATTTAGCAATCATTACACTATGCATGGATGGAAATTGATCAACCACATGAGGAACAAGATGTCCCCTATCAAGTTGGTCAACCACTAGAGTAACAAGATGTGCCCTATCAAGATGGTCAACCACTAGAGGAACAAGATGTGTTTTATCAAGTTGATCAACCACCATAAGAATGGGTTGTGTCCTTTCATGTTGATAGGATAACAGGGAGTTGCAATGGTTTGGAAAGGGGTGGAAGGTTTGCAGAAAATTTGGATGCAAGAACAAGAGAGGACCTTGGGGAGCCTATCCCTAATTTCACTATTAGAGAGCATGCCAGTAACATCATTTGATAGTATATAGAGAAAGATTCATTTGTTGCACAAGCTCAGATACTAAGTGGGTTGATTAAACATAAGAAACTAAAAAATTCCACAAAGATTTTGGGTCTCCAAGATGCTAAAAGAAGGAAGATACATGTGAATGTCACTGAAAAGATATCCAATCCATTCTCTATGTTTGTAAAATCAATAAAAGTTGATGTTTAAGCTACTCGTAGGGGAATTACAACTGTTATTGTTGCACCAAGTACATCAAGAAAACAAATTTTGGCAACAATGTCAAAATTGCTCCATGTCTCGAGACAAACATTGCACAAGCATACCATATTCAGGGTTTCAGTAAATGAAAATTATGAAGCTACTTGCTGGGCTTTTATCACCACGAAACCCTACAGATACAGGGTTATAGTAGGAATCAGACCACTTGTGGTAGAGTTTTGGGAGATCCATTCTCGTGTTATTCCAGATAGAAATCATGTTGTGTGGCATCGCTTATCTAAAGGTGAGTATGTAAATCATGTTAAGCACATTGTAGAAATGACAGAAGTTGCATTGTTCAAGGAATTTTAGGAAAGCAATTCCCATGTCAAGATATCCATAAGCATGTTTCAGAAATTTAAACCATGGTTTATTAGGCCTAATTTAATCTATGACATGTTTTTTTTATATCATGTTGAATTCCAACTTCATTATGACACATTCCATGATTTTTACAAAAATAACTGGCACAGCGACCCTCCTCCTCCTATAGTGCATGATTTTGTTTCATCGGTATTATGCAAAAGCGATCTAGAAGAGTTGTTTTACAAGAAAAGGTGTATAGGTGGGAGAAGGTGAATTGAATTTGGTGATTTGGCATTGTTCCATAGGAAGTTTTGTATGGATTCCAACCATTCTAGGATGTCAGATGGCATGGTCACATGGAAGTAATATGAGTATTTCATGGTAAATCAACCATATTCTTCAACTCTATCTCCAAGGAGGATCAACTATGTTGAGGATGAGATTCCTATTTCAGAATTCGTGAGGAAGTTTCAAAACTAGATCTATCATTATGTCAAACACTTACACGGGTCTAGGTGGCAAGCTTCTAAATTTAAGCATTCTTGCAAGGTATTCTAGCCAGGCACAATCTTATCAATGGTAGACTTTTCCGAGAATTACACATTTGCTCCTCAGACAAAGATATGGAGTGAGTAATATCACAGAAACCAAGTGTCCAAATTCTTACATGTTTTGTACAAACATGCACAATTGCATGTTGATGGTGTTATCACTCCTCTGGATCTCCAAGGCTGAGGAAGAGCCCAGCTGAGGTAACCACGGACCAATCTTTTGACTTGGTAGCTAGCCCTACCAAGTCGGAGAGGTCTCTCTCCAAATAATCACAACCAAGAGGGATGGATGGATTAGGGTTTTAGGCTAGTTATGATGTGAAGAGGGTTGTTTTATTTGATTTGGTGGGGTTATTGTTGGATGAGGATATTAGGTCAAAGAGGCTAGGTCAGGGAAAATTAAATATGATTGTAGACATTCAAAGGGGCAAGGTAGGTAGGAGGCTTATCACTTAAAAGGTGATTTTATGAGATGGTTTAAGACTGATGAGGAGTTAGGAATACCATATGAGATGTATTCTTCTTAAACTGAAGAGAAATGGACAGATTATGATAACTTTCCCAAAACAAAGCATGAGAAAACATGTATTCTGCCTATCAACTTGAAAATTACCATATAACAAAAATGAAATGGTTTTATGAGCTTACAAAACATTCATACAAATGATAAAAAATAAGAAACAATGCTAAACATTCATACCACATGTATCCCAAAGAAATAGCTACAACTCATCTATTAATAATGGCCAAAATCTGATACAATGGTGTCTTTGATCACTAGTACAACATCCAAATGAGTCCAACCTCTGAAAAGAGTGAAGAAGGGAAGATATAGACATCAAAACAAACTCCTCCCAACCTTAGGGGTCGAATCCATGAGAGGAGAAATTCCACCAAAATCTGAACTGATAGCTAGAGTGTAGGGTGGTCAAAGTGACTCATCCCTAATTACATTGAAACTGATTCATCTGACTTGATGAAGACTATTAACCTAGTGTATTTACCCCCTAGGTAATAGTAAAAGACCAAAATTACATTTACCATATCAATTACATCATTAAAACTTGATTCCCAAGGATGAAAACCAAAACTGGAGAAAAACAGTGAAAAAATCAGGCAATTTGTCCTATGTGCTAGCAAGGGTAAATGAGCCAGCAAGGGGTAAATTTCTAAAAGGAGTAAAGGAAACCCTAATTCAACCTTCAGTGGCCAAATTTTTGCATGATGACCTAGTGGAATGACAAAAAATTCAGAATGGGACCCTAATATGATATGAAAAGAATATTTTTTATCACTGATGTTAGTATGAAAACACTAACTCTAACATCGGCTTTATTGGGGATGGAAGCTCCTTGGAGGTGTCAAGAACATTGTATACCAAGTTCCTAACCATGTGGGCCAATATGTTCAAAAACTCAAACTAAAATGCATGACTAAACGTTGGCAACTCAAATGACACAAACTAACTTGTGACGAAATGAAAACTAACTAAAAACTGAATGAAAAATGACTCAATACTGACTTACTTAATTGACACAAGTACTTACAAAACTTATAAATGGTAGCAGACCATCGAGATTTGAGGGCTTAAAATCCTGATGACAACCACCTGCCTACTAAATAAATATGTACAATCATGTGAAATGATCCTTCCAGTGTAACCAATCCAGCAGATTGCTACTTACTTAAATTTTGCTCTCACTTTCCTCGAGCAAGGAGAATGATGTACATGTAGGAAAATCACAATAACAATTGAAACGAAGGCTTATGCTAACAAACAAGAAAACATTCATCTTCTCCAATGCTTGCAAAATACTGTCGAAGGGATCTTGAAAATCCTTAAGCATTACCTTGTCTTGAGATCCAACAGCGAAAATACAAGTAGTCCCTTCATTCTAATCTGAAAGAACAGTTGGTTGTTGATTGATAGGAAGGCATAGGGAAGTATAACCTTCTACTATCTTAGTGTTGGCCGTAAATTCCTCGAGCATGAGAAATTCTGACTCGATTTCTGGCATATTGTCTCTCTCAAGCTCATACTCCTCAAATTTATAGTCTAAGTCATTCTTAAATAGAAAACATTCTTCATTATTATCAAAGATGACAGCCCTATCATCTGCATTATCTTGGGTTGTAACATGACTTTGCAGGAGTTGATCTATCTCATCTTCAAACAGAGGAGAAAGTGCTTTTTGTTTTCTTTTGCTAAAACAATAATTGTCTTCTTTCCCTCCTAAATATTCATAAGGATGTTGAATATGGTCTTGTGTATCAAAGTGACTAGCTTCTTTAGATTGTCCTTGAAACTCAAAACTGAAACTTCTATTATTTACCACAGAGTCATCCAAAGAATATTTTTCACTTACTTGAACGAAGATCTCGTCTCATTTTTCATAAAGGGATTGGATTACCTCCTTTTGAAGACTTTGTTCTGATGGGATGAGAACGCTTGGTTCGATATCTTCATTTTCTTTATTCAAGGTGATCTCAACAATAGATCTCTCCTTCATGGGATACAGAACAACATACTCTTCATCATCACAATCTAAATCTAGATCTGGTATAGCTAGCTTAACCTTATCACAATCTGAAATTGGAACTTGATTTTCCTTCATACCATATTCTGTTGCAAGTAAATGTGAACTAAGACCTTGTCTTCCATCATTTTCAATTGTAAAGAGATCTTTAGCCTGCTACGAACTTTCCTGAGCATCTTTACAAGTATCCTCTAAGATTTCTTTATGTTGATGAAATGGATTTTCATACAGGGCTTCCATGATCTCATCATCTATGAATTCATCATCTCCATAAACATTCTCAAGGTTTTCAATAAAACTATCAACATGTTTATAATAGTTCTTAACTAATGTTAAGGATGGACAAGATTCTTTATACCATTCAAATAACATGGTATGAAAATAGCCCCAAGGGTTAGCTCAGTTGGTAAAAATAAGTGCCTCACCGTTCGGGAGGTCATAGGGTCCATTCTGCCCGAAGCCCTTGGGGATAGGCCTTGCTAGTGGACCGCGGGGCTAGATTCCCTTCGGGGTCGATCAGCCTAGATTTTTCCATGGACGTAGCGACCACCTCTTGACCAAGGTGTCCGTGAACCACAGCCAAAAAAAAAAAACATGCTATGAAAATCCTTTAAGCAATAAATACAAGCAGACGAAAAACTTTCATAACAAGATTGGGCTTCACCTTCAAGAGTGTCCATGAAAATATTCATCAAGTAGTCTTTAGGAAAATCAATCTTTAATCTATGCACATGCATGTGAAATCTCACCTGATGAAGAGCAACATCATAACCTTTCACAGCTTTGAACATTGGCAAATTGCTTTGCCAATTTACCTTAGGAATTTTATTTGGGAAACCTGGAATGTGATCTCTTTTCAATGGATCATACCTTCCTACAACAGATCCCATCTTGAAAGTTCTTCAAGCTACTGATCTTAATGAAGTGGAGTCGCCATGAAGTGTTGATTTTTTGGATCTTTCAGTCAATGGAGTCGCCATGAAGTGTTGATTTTTTGGATCTTTCAGTCAATGGAGTCACCAAGTGAATGGTACATCCTTCCTATGTGTCCAATTGTTGTTCACCATCAACAATTAGATCTAAATCATTGTCATTCTTTCCTGGGTAAAATAGAGCTTTCGATCCCCGGAAATGACGCCAGTATGTTATCACTCCTCCGAATCTCAAAGGTTGAGGAAGAGACCAGTTGAGGTAACCACAGAACAATATTTTAACTTGGTAGCTAGCCCTACCAAGCCAGAGAGGGCTCTCTCCAAAGAATCACAACAAAGAGGGTTGGATGGATTAGGTTTTTATGCTAGTTATGATGTGTAGAGGGTTGTTTGATTTAATTTGTTGGGGTTATTGTTGGATGAGGGTATTAGGTCAAAGAGGCTAGGTCAGGGAAAATCAGATATGATTGCAAACATTCAAAGGGGCAAGGTAGGTAGGTGGCTTATCACTTAAAAGGTGATTTGATGATATGGTTTAAAACTGATGAGGATTTAGGAAGACCATATGAGATGTATTCTTCCTAAATTGAAGAGAAATGGACAAATTATGACAACTTTCCCAAAACAGAGCATGAGCAAACATGTATTTTGCCTATCAACTTGAAAATTACCATATAACAAACACGAAATGGTTTTATGAGCTTACGAAACATTCATACAAATGATAACAAAGAAGAAACAATGCTAAACATCCATACCACATGTATCCCAAAGAAATAGTTGCAACTCATCTATTAACACTGGCCAAAATCTAATACAATAGTGTCTCTGATCACTAGTACAACATCCAACTGAGTCCAACCTCTGAAAAGGGTGAAGAAAAGGAATATATAGACATCAAACCAAACTCATCCCAACATCAGGGGTCGAATCCATGAGAGGAGGAGTAGTTCCACCAAAATCTGAACTGATAGCTAGAGTGTAGGGTGGTCAAAGTGACTCATCCCTAATTACATTGAAACTGATTCATCTGACTTGATGAAGACTATTAACCTAATGTATTTATGCCCTAGGTAATAGTAAAATACCATAATTACATTACCATATCATTACATCAGTAAAACTTGATTCCCAAGGATGAAAATCAAAATTGGAGAAAAGCAATGAAAAAATCAGGCAATTTGTCCTATGTGTAGCGCCAGTGGTCTATGCGCAACAGCTTTGGTTTGTGCGCAATGAAATCTTCCAGCTGAGTTTGGAAGGGGTCGCTGACATCCAAATTGAGCTCAATATAGCTCATTGGAAATATTATCTTGTCTACTTTCCATAAATGCACTTTTTTCCAAAAAATGATAATATTTGACCCTCCAAAAATTCAAACTCCCAAGACAACTTCTATGCGCAGCGCCTAGCTAAAAAAGAGGGCAGAAAGGTGATTTTTGAGGTGTTTTTGGCCATTTCTCCCTATCAAATTGTACAATTTTGGTGTGAAAGTAGTCAAAATTGTATGTTCATTGCCTTCTAAATCCAATGGTGGTCTTGGTTTTTCATTTGGAGGCCCTATATAAGATGTGCAGTGCCTAGGGCATTGCACATAGGACAGTCCAATTGTGCCAAAAACTGTCAAAGTTTGCACAAAAAACCTAAAGAATTCAAAAATGCCCAAAAACTTGTCAAAGTTGATACATGAGATGCTGATGAAGTATGTTAAGCATGGAAAAAGGCCTCAGCAAGGATATCCAGTTTTCCTTTCTCCTCTTGCACATTTCGGGTTTCAGGTTTTGACTTCACTTTCTTGAGTTTTGACCTTGCTATTTGCCTTCCTCAGCAATAATACTTTGCCATCCTCCTCTATATGTCATTGTCTCTTTTGGACTCGTCTAGGATCTTCTCTAAATGTTGGTTTACCTTGTCAAGCCAATGCTCCCGGTTCTCATTAATCATGATGGTAAAATATTCATTCCATGTGAGCTGATTTGCAAGCTCAACATCCTTTTGTATTTCTAGTTTTAGAGCTCTTTTCAGCCCTCTAGTCCTAGGTCTGCTTTTTGTTTCTTGTCCAGGTTCACCATACCTGTCATAGGCTTCATCAAGCAATGCCTTATCTTTCATTTCTTCTCTTTTTTCCTTAATGAGTTTAATCTTATTGAAATCATGTTTGGCTTGAAGCTGTTGGTTTTCTTGCTCATAATATGAAATAATATATTTAGACCTCTCTAAGTTGGTCTAGAGCTCCTGATGAGTGAATATTTTTCTTTGGTGACTATGCTAATATATTCATTGTCATCATTCTCATCTAGGTCAACCGGGTCAAAATCTTGATCTGTCTCATGGAGGTCCTCCTCCTCATATTTGATCTCTGCCTGAACCTCTTCTTCTGTCATATTTTCTTTCCCTTAAGGCAGGGCCCCTCCCACAATCTGTGGGGCAAACACCTTCCTATTACCTCTCTGGTAAGTATATGCCAACGTTCCCAAATCTACCCTCTTAGGCTTGATGACCTTAGCTCTACTAGGTGACCCTGTATGATCATACAATGGTGATGATGATGGTGAAATAGGCTGAGATGATGGAGGGATAGATGTAGTGGGATGAGAGGGAGGGGGTATGTCTTCAGCATGATGATCAATGGGATGAGATGAAGAAGGCATATCTTCAGCATGTAGAGCTTGTGGAGCAGTGAAAATATCATTGGCAATGAAAGTATCCTATGAGATGTTCAGTTATTAAGGTGATGGAGTACAATGATCTTGATCAAAGAGTGATGAAAGAGGTTGTTCATTTGTAGATCATACTTTTTTCCCTGAACTATGTATGCCATTTTTTTAATGCTCCTGAACAAATAATAAGGAATATTGAACATTTTGACTCTTGTGAAGTGCATGAGAAATCTGATATGGTATGTGTAGAGTCTAGAAAATCTTCCTTCACAAGTAAAGTACTTCATGATGATTTTCATCATGGGAGCATACTTATCGAGAAGGTGACTGAAAGGGAATAATTTATTTCTCTCATTTCTGTATCGAGGCTTCAAGTATGGCTGATAATACTGAACATCTAGGTTTTGAGATTTAAACCACTTTTCACCCACATTAGGTATTCAGTAGTAGCAGCAATGATGGTTGAGGATATGGTGAAGGTTACACTAGCAAGGGTCACTTGATTGTCCTTAATATTTGAAATGAAAAATCTAGTCAAAACAGGGCGGCTTTGAACTCTTTATATCATTTCACAATAATCAAAGCATCCCATATGCTTGAAACAAGTGATTTTCCTAGGTGAGGCCATTAGTTGTCTAGTGTTGTTAGGCTAAAACCTCAATATTCTTCCTCCTTTGTGTGGCCTTCTTTCTTATGTATCTTCCTCCTCTGTAAAATCTCTATATTCCTCCTCCATGATGTGTTTTTGTTCTTTTTGTCTGGAAACCCTAGGGATTAGGAAATGGCAGTGGGAATGGGGTAGGAAAAATTATAGGGAATGGGGGAAGGGATTAGGGAATTTAGGGAGGTGATAGGGGATTGAAATATTTAAGGGATTTGGGAATTGGTATTTTATTACAGGTATGCAATATGGCTGCCTAGGAATTTGCTGCCTAAGACTTAGGGTTTAAGGGAGAATAAATTTGGGATAGGGATTTAGAAATATAGGGGTAAGGATAGGGTTTACTGTGATGTGGGAATGATATTAGTGTCTTAGGAACACTTTTGGAGGTGTAGGAATGAAACTAGAGTTTCCAAGCTTTAAGAATTCCAAATTTCACACAAGAAACTTCATAGCATGAATTGATGACTTGTGAAATGTAAGGAGGGTATGGAAAAGGCCTTACTTACTTGATAGGAGGTTAAGAAACCATGTGCTGAAGTTTTGGATCACTTGCATGAGATTTGAGACCTTACAGATGAAGTTTGACGGGTGCGTAGCACCTTTCATGCATGTACAGCGCCTGTCTGCTCTATGCGCAATGCATTTGATGTGTGCGTAGCGCTGAATTCAAGTTGACTTTTAAGTGTCTTCCCGAAGTCCAAATTGAACCCATGATAGATATTTGGATATATATCTCTCTTGGCTACACCATGGACCTGCCAAGCACTGAAAATGATCAATTATAGCCCCTCAAAAATCAATTCTCCCAAGACTGGTCAAAAAGTGCAGAATGAGGGTGCAAACATGAAGCGTGCTCTTGCAGGAAACTTTTGGAGGTCTTAGGAAACTTTAAATTGAGATCATTATAGCTCATTGGAAATATATTTCTGTATATTTATCATTTGACTCATCAAGAAAGTCATTTGGACACTGGCTAGGAGAAACATTGATTTTGCCAAGGTCACTCCATAAGTGCAGAAAACCTCTTGTAGCACCTGTATGTTTTACATTTATCCAAAACCATAACACCTGTGTAAAAAATGAAGGAGGTTTTTCATCCATGGCCTATTATGGACAAAAACCTCTCTCATTGTTGTCAATTTCATCTCTGTTTGGTCAGAAACATAGCTTGAAGAAAAATTGGCCCTATGTGTGGCAATGATTCGTCCCTTAGAATGACTTCTTGAAAAATGATGGAGACATGATGTTTATGAGTTGGAATGGCCTCATAATTGCTTAAATGACCTCCCTTATGCCTCCTCTACTCGTATGTCTATGATTCCATAGCCAACCCTAGCTCAGTGGGAGAGGTAATTAGGGTTTAGTGCTTGTGGAAAATGATGATTTGGACACCCTTCGGAAAAGACAATTCCCTTTGGAATTCACTTAACTTTTTGAAACATTACCCTTTCACTTGACTATTTCATTTGACAAATTTATCTTTTGATTGTCTTTGAGAACTCTTTGAATTTTACTTTTCTTTAATGAAGTTAGCATATAGAGATTGAGTTGGCAGGTTAGGAACAATACTTATTACATATAGTGAGCATAAAATTACATGATGAAAAAAAAGCATTTATCTTTAAAAATCATCTTCACATGGTGAAGAGATGTTATTTTATCACCCTTTAATTGCTGGTAATATGCAATGGAATGGAGTTTTATTGGAACCTTGCAAACCCTAATGACTTAATGAAACCTTGAAAAATCCTAAAAGACCTAATGAGACCTTGAAGGACTAAATTTCAAGATGAAATGATTGATGTGATGGCATGATGTCATTAACTTTATGGACAATGGATACTTAGCAAGGTTGAAATGAGCCAGCAAGGGGTAAATTTCTAAAAGGAGTAAAGGAAACCCTAATTCAACCTTTAGTGACCAAATTTTTGCATGACGACCTAGTGGAATGACAAAAATTTCAGAATGGGACCCTAATATGATATGAAAAGAGGATTTTTTATCACTGATGGCAGTATGCAAATACTGGCTCTAACAAATGGTAGGGATATCACTAACGAGTCAAGTGTTTTGATTAAGGAGTATCACTTCTACATCAGTGATGATCATGAGCATGACACATTGGTTGTGAAACATTGCTATGGCATGATTTATGAATCATTTAAAAAGAATGACATATCATTCAAAAATCATTGGATATGGTTATATGGTTGTGTAGGGAAGTTCAAGTCAACATGCAACTTTTATTGTTTGAATTTTCCACATAAGGAGATAAAAATTCAGCATACTTGGAGCTTTTTTGAAACAGGACATGAAAAGGGTGAGCATGATAGTGTCGGTACTTGTGTGAAATGAGCACTTAGGAGGTAACAAATTAGCCATGATGTATATCGACTCAAATCATCAGTATAGGTGGTCAAGTGGTGTATATCCCAATGAGGTCACTGATCTATGTAATGTCCCCTACCTCATGAGCTAGAGACACGACTTTGGGTTTCCTAGTCATATCCTAATAGGCTAGCGAGAAGGAAAAGTTAATCTAGGAGATCCATGGAACTTTACCCAATTTTATTATTATCAAATAAAGGGTAAATAATAAATAATAGAAGAGGAAAAAGGTATTTTATTTTAAATATAAAATAAGGCGACAAAAGTAACCTAGGAAGAGAAAAGTGACTTTTTCAATAAAATAATATTAAAAGAAGATCTAGAAGCTTGGAGAAGTCTCAATGAATGATTATAAAAGAAGAAGGGATCTCAATGATTGATTCATTCTATTCCATCATATCATTTTCTATTGTTTTGGAGCTCAAGTGAGTTTGCTTCCAAGGGTTTCTAGTGAGACCCTCGTACTAGCTTCGGTGGATCTCTTACCACCCTAGTTAGACTCCTTCCATATTCGGTGGACATCATTGCCACCCTCGTGGAGCTCATCTCACTAATTATTTTCTGAATATTTAATAATATTTCTATTTGCAGGGGTGTTGGCATTGTGATGACTTGCAGGACAATTCTTTTTTCCACAAAAGGCTAAGATATTTGTTTTTAGGAGGCTCAAATCCAAATAGTGGGGGGTGAGTTTGTAATTATCTGAAGAGGGACAATTACAAGCATTAAGAAGGACCAAATATGGCATCAAACTCTCAGGACTAATTTTAATTCAGAGGAAGGAAAAGATACCAGGGTTGAGGATAGATTTTCTCCTTTGGAAATAAATGAAATTTAGACCAGTAAGAATAAGTTTGGAGGTCGACTTTAGTATTTACCTTGGTTCTGGATTGAATGCCAAAATCCTTCTATAGTTCATAGATCCTTTCTTTAAGAAGTTGGGTTAGCAAATTCGAGTTCATGGGATCAATCTTGTGCATGGTATTGGAGATCAACTAATTTGTAAAAAAAAAAAAATTGTGACCCTTATTCTAGCATTGGTGGGATGCATTCTAGTTCTGTAGCAGTCCACTCTGATTACTCATATTTAGTACTATTCATAGTAGCTGATTTACTAGAGGCATTGTGTCTAAGTGCTAAGCATTGAGTTTTTTCTCCAGATATGAATACACAATTGGAAGAGTATTTATAATTCTTGTAGCAACCCCATCATTGAAGGTTGAATTGATAAAACACCTATAGTAGACTATTCAAAGGAGGAACGAACTAGTATGAATTTGTAGCAGCTTCTTAGAAGGAGACGTGTTGTTTTTCTAGCTCTTGGTTCATGTGTATTCAAGACAAATGGCATTGTAATCCTATGATTTTCTCTCAATAAAAACAAAAATAAAATAAATAAATCACTTTTCCTCAATATTTGTCTGGATCCAGTTTACATGCAAATTGTTTGACAAATTATCAATGTTATGTGTGGGAATTAAATTTTTTGATATTGCATACAAATTATTTGTAGAAAGGTGTCAAAGAGGCTTTCAAATATTTTTTGAAACATTTTCTTGAAGAAATTAGATTTTGTGCACTCTAATTTCTTGTAGAATTGTCTGGTACATTACAGTGTTATCAGAGCTTGATTTTGGCTAGTTGTAGGTCCAAATCAAGGTGATACCAAGAAGAAAAAGTGAAAGGGGAATCCAAAGGTAACAAGGAAATATTCTTCCTCAGAAATTTGAAGACTATAACATAGCCTTGGTGAAGTTGATAGAACTCTTCGAAGACTGGATAGCATTAAGTGTTGCCAAGAAGGGAGAAAGTGATCATAAACTTAAAGATGAAAGGGCAGTTGAAGATACTAGTATGATTGAAGACATAGTACATTCAATTGAAGAGATAGATAAAGATAATTCTGATGAAGATATGGGGAAGGGATTATATCATATAGAAGAGACATCTATTGTGGGTGAAAGTGAAGCCCCAACACAGGGTATAAAGGAAAAAGTTAGGGAGATGGAAACGGTGCAGATTGAGGAAAATGATGTGTTGTAGCAGCTGCAACACCCTCCAAAATTTTGGCCTACATCCAGTTTTGGAGCCTTCCTTGGGTTTTCCCTTGATGTTTTCAAGCTCTTAGGCTCATCCCATGAGCTCGTAGTGAGTATTTGCACCCTCCTTGCTTGACCATTCAACGGACATCTCTTTTGCATGTTGGTCACAATGTCATGCTTGCAATCATGTTCTAGCCACACACAAGGCCTTGCTTCATGTGCACAAGTTGTAATCACTATGTAAACATTCGTCACACTCACATAAATTTGTATGCACTATCGCGCAAGCGTCGTCACAGTTGTTCAACAATCTATCACAATTGCATTATTTGTCGCTCGCACTGTCGGTCAGTCATGTTGAGTATATGTTGTCTTGATGGTTTGAGGCATCTTTTCGTCGAGTCATGTTGAGTGTGTGTTCGCAAGGTCACATTTTCACAAGTTCACTCACTCACAAACTTAGTCATTTTGTTGAAGTTTTGGCAACTGGATAACCCTCCAATAGTCAAACCTCCACCCTAGAATTGACTCGACCGACTATCACCCAGAACTGCACCGAAGTGTCCCAACAAGCCATTTCAATCTACGCTGCCTGGAACCACATCAACCAAGCCTCTAGCTGGTCAACCAGAGAGTTTGACCAGGCAGTGACCCAATCAATCATCCTGCTACTCACCCAGAAAATTGCGCAGTTTTCATGAGTAGTCCCTCATCTGCCCAGCATTCTCGCTCAAATTAGAAACTGTGCATATATGTTTAGCTGCCCAGCCTCCCAGAAATTGTGCAGTTTTTGTCACCAGCACTCCTGCAGCCCACTACCAGCTCCCTGAAATGTGGATTTTTTCCCGGCAAGCCTCTAGTAGTCCACTGCCAGCTCCCTGGAAGAATTGCGTAGTTTTTGTTGCCAACCCTCTCTGCTGCCTACACTGCTTCCCTCAATAAATTGCATATATATTCCCTCCAGCCGACCCAGATCCCACAAATAGTCACTGCTGATCCGAATTGCCCATCTCAGTCTACCAGTGACTTCTGTGCAATTTTCACCCAAAGTGCCCAAAGCCTGCATTCTAGCTTGAAATATTCCTTGCACAGTTTCATAGCCTTGTCCTCTCTCCTAGTCACCTACATCCGAAAGTGAAAGACAATGCATCATGGTAGACTAGGAGATTTATGGATTTGATTTTGTCTCGTCATGAGTGATTCCAGATACAAGTACATGGACAAGACATGACACGACAAAGAACGAGATGAAAAAGGAGAGCACATGCAAGGATATTTTTTCGTGAATGGACAATCGAAGAATTCATACGAGGATATTTGTTCGCGAACGAAAGAACAAAGAATGCATGCAAGGAAAAAATTTCACGAACGGACGAACATGCAAAGCATGCCAAAGTACAAGCGAAGGAGAGACGTGCACATGTAATATCAAGCGAACACCAAGACCATCGAGTACTCCACACACCTTTCCATGCAGATGTGAAGCTATGATACACCAAGAGCACATCCATCACTCAGCAGCACTGTAGCTCGACATGGACACCACCACCAGCATGAACATACTAGCAACGTCATGTCGAGTCGTGTCATGAGTCATCTCGGCCACATCACTATTGTGGGCCACACTGTTGTAAATCAATGTAATGTAACATGGAAGTCCAACAAACCCACATGTAATATGAAGAGTCATGTAAAGTTGAAGAGTCAAATAATTCAAACAGAGATGAGGGAAGTCGAACAGTCACAAGGGCCATTTTTGCCCTTGGTTATAAATACCCCTCATTTATACATGAAAAAGAATTTTCACCTTGGCTCCTCCAACATAGCCTTGAGAGTTTGTAGTCTTTTCTTTGAGAAGCAAGCAGTGACTCCAACACCCCTCTTATGGGGTTAGGGATGTATGGTGTACTGATGTGTCTTGGAACTTTCGCTTAATTCAGTAGCCTGATAATAGGTCAGCATGTTTTCACACATGTATTGTAATTATTTGAAGACTAACCTGTGTTAAAACAATTGAACTATTTCAGTTTCTCTAATACATATGTTTATGAAAATGTGTTGTATAAGTTGTTAACATTGTCCTGCATGTGTGAGCTGCTTCACCGTACATCATACAGAACCTCTTCCATAAACTTGTTATAATGACCTTCGCACTCACGCATACTACTTCGTTGAGTGTTGTATGTTCTATCCCCTCATGTGTGCTTGTGACTGTTGCATCCATGTGGACTACTCCAGAATTTGCACATGTCCTGTTGTGTTGTGTGTCTCTGACAGACTTGGGACTCTTCCCTTTCAACTGGAGACTCACTTCCACCCTTTCCATCTACGGTGAAAGAACCTTGACACAAGTAACACTAGCACTCACTAGGCATGTGAACCTCATTGTTTGAAGACAAAGAAAACCACTCTCATGTGCTGACATGCAAGAGCTAAGGAAAACCTTTAAGATAATGGCAACTGGGCCATCATACCAGATGGGATTCCTACACCAAATGGTGTGACGTCTAGTTGGGACTTCATACCGAGGAGATCCCCTGCATGTTGGTGGGTCCAACACCATCAAAATTTTTTGCGGTAGAATGAGAACCGCCATTTGTTTATGGTAGAATGTCCTCTCACTCCCACTCATCAATCATATAGTCAAGGAAATAACTCGCACTCCCTCTCACCTATGTGTGAATCTGAATTTGGTTACTCCTCACCTCCTATATGTGAACGTAAAATTTTGTATCAACACCTCCGCTCCATCCATCCCATCACCCATCAGTTCGTGAAATCAGTCGGACTGATCCCAGGAATACAACATCTTCCATATGCATCAAGAAAGAAAAAAACCACTCCCGCGGGGGTTGTTGTATCATCGATGGAAGAAAAATTTATTTCCAGACTTGAAGGTCTGCATAAGCTATTGAGAATGGAGAGGAACCTCTAGTCTTTCAACAGGGAGAATGAGACACCCTCGTGATCTTGGGCTTACACTCTGGTATAGGAGGTAGAGGGGAAGGAAATGGAGGAGAAGGAGGCAAAGACGAACCAACAGACTCAGAGTCGGAACCATGAGATTATGAAGAAGAGGAGGAGGATGAAGGAGAAGAAGACATGGCTAACTAAAATCTGGAATGGATGACTCAGGGACCATTGGCTCTCCTGGGTTGTTTTCACAGGATGCTAAATCCGTCGGAGAGAATCCCCACAAAGTTTGACCCTAACAGCGCAGTGAAGGTAGAAGATCACTTGGACAAATTATACCTACAACTGCATACACTTGAGGTATAGTACGACGATGTTCCATGTAGATTTTTTCCATGTACCTTGTATACACAGAACACAAAGAATGGTTACATACAATACCAACACTTTCGTGTCAAGTTGTGTCATGAATCATCTCAGCCACATCACTATTGTGGGCCACTCTGTTGTAAATCAATGTAATGTAACATGGAAGTCCAAGAGACCCACATGTAATATGAAGAGTCATGAAAAGTTGAAGAGTCAAATAATTCAAATAGTCAGGAGGGAAGTCGAACAGTCACAAGGGCCAATATTACCTTTGGCTGTAAATACCCCTCATTTGTACATGCAAAAGGCTTTTCACCTTGGCTCCTCCAACATAGCCTTGAGATTTTGTAGTCTTTTCTTTGAGGAGTGAGCAGTGGCTCCAACACCCCTATTACGAGGTTAGTGATGTATGGTGTACCGATGTGTCTTGGAACTTTCACTTAATGTTGGCTTGAGGGGACCTGACCTAGGTTCAGCGTTAGTTAGCCAAACAAATCCCTACCCTACTGGCCCTTTTGGCATCAGCCCACGGAGCGCAGCCTGAAGTCTCATCTGAAACAATATGGGCGGATGCTGGAACCAAGTTTCTACACCCTTGAGATGGATGTGATGTTAGTTTATTCCAGCTATGCTTGCCTTCACATAGATTGCTTATCCCTCTGTTCCACCCCTCTGTACATTCGTGAAAGAGTACAATTGGATTTTGCGCAACCCTAACCTGCGGCTTGGGGAATTTCACGCTACTAGGGAAGCAAACTACAATATTTCCCAACTAGGCTAAGTGTTTTACTTATCTTATTAACCAATCTTAGTTAGCTTCGCGTAAACAAATGTTCTTACTTGTGTTCACTTAACCAACACATTTACATACATTCACACATCATATAATCATTATAATTGAAATTCATACCTAACATAACAAGATGCATAATAGGGAATAAAGACGTAGAAATTGTAGAATACTTTTGTTTATTGATAATTCCAGATGATTACAGACTCAACCCACCCTACGCACTCAACTGCAAGGGTCCACACACTCAGCTGAGGACTTCTAGGCCTCTGCGCACTCAGCTATAGAGCCTCTACCTACGCTACAACCCAAACTTAGACTTCTACTTTAGAGATATCTCTCATACATCATATCTTAATTGCTTGATTGATTATTCTAACTACTTAGAGCTTAGCTTTATTTACACAATCCCATGGTCCGTGGACCATCGGTAGATCTTTTATAGCCGAAATTACATTTCCAAAATAAGGGCAGACAACCCTATGACTCTCTAACATCTACGCGCTCTGCTACCACAAAATGCAGAGTCTTTACACTTGGATTACAAAATTTGACCAAAATATGGGCTTTTAGCCCCAAAACTACCCTTGGGGGATCTCGCGCCCAATAGGCCCGCAACATAAACATTGTGGCTCGCCCTCGAGTCACTCTGCAGGTGCGGATATTTTAGTGCAAAGACCCCCCAGCTCCATCTGGATGACCGCAACCTCAGCAACACACTGACTGGTCACCTGCTGGACTTCTTCCACTCTTTACTCGGTGACTGCCTCTGAACTACTACCCTGAATCTTTTGTTGAGTTGCCTGTAGTGTCGCGAGCTTTCCTTCAATGGAATTTGTGATCGTATATGCCTCGTGTATACATGGTTGTAGGCGTGCTTTTAGGACCACTTCTTTTTGTCGAGCAGCATCCACCTGTTCATTAAGCGCCTTTGCCTCCTACATTCGTGCAAGCCTCTATGTAAGAGCGACCGTCTGTGTGGTCCCTTTGACCTTGTCATATCTTTGTTATAGCTCACGTGCGTCTGTCTCTAGGCACTCTACATTTGAGTCCTCCTGTAGGGTGGTTAGGACCTCGAATGATTGTTCAAAAAGTCGCATGTAGTCTGCTACTGCACTATCAACTACTATTATTTTTGTTGTAACAGCAGTGGTACGTTGTTCCCTGACTTCCGGCAGAGTTGAAGGCTGATCCCTCAACTACAATTATGCAATCTACAGGTTCAGCTCCAACTGAATCCTGACCATCTTTGTCCGAGTGTCGCACACCCCTGTGACCAACTTATGGACGCAGGCCTCAACCAGTTCTTCTGCCTGAATGTCAAACTCCGGGACCATCCATGAGGCTTCCTCCACTACCTACATTATTTTCTTGTTCTTTTCTACTACCTTGTTGCACTGTAGGCCCAACTGCTCGATATTGATGCGTTGCTCACTTATCACCTGCAGAGTGCGACTCTCTCGGGCCCTAAGTTTCGCGTGACTCCATCTTGCAAGAGGCGGAGCGTCTCTTTAGGGAGCGCGGCCATATTCAATCCCACCACTTTCAGACTACTAACCATGGGCCTGTCGACCTCATTTTCTGTAGTAAGTACCCCATCTAGTAGTAGTATCGCGTTGGTCACCCTTGTGCGCAACATCTCCTCGGCAGCTGAAGCACCGATCGTGAGGCTGGTGGACACTGTGCCAACCTATGGAGTGTGAACCTACAACACTTGTAGCTCTATCTAGAGAGCCCCTAATACCATTTTTGTTGTTCTCTGAACTGTTGGAAGGCCTTCGTGGTGACATCCCTCACCGTTTCTCCAATATCATGTAAATCGCCCTTAGTGAGGGTGATTGGGTCGAACGATGTCTTTGATGCCTTGTTTTTCTTTCATGGCACTGCCTTCTCTTGCAGGAGCTGACGCTTTAATTGGGTGGACATCGTCTACGAGTCCATGCCACCTTGATCTGTTGGCTCCTTTACTTCTGCTCCAGTCCCAAGCGAAGGTGACTTTTGTCCTTCGTGCTCTTCTCCTCCTGTCTTCTGTTGTTCAACCAATTTCACAGCTTCGCCCACTACCTGGGCCTTAGCCTTTGCTTCCTCCTTTCTGCACTTCTCATCCAGCTGCGCCATTTGGATCTTTGTTTCTTCCTTCTTACGCTGCGCGGCGTCATTTTCTGTTTCCACCACAGAGCCTGCTGGAGTGATACACTCCGACGGCCAAGACTCGAGGACTACAAAAATAACATCATCAGTCACTAGATATGGTAAGTTATGCCATGTCTTTGTGAGGTCCTTCTGTGCCCTGATAAATACATGGTGGAAATCCGCTTTGAACTCTACAAAGCTCTGCAAACTAGCATGCACTGTGGGTGACAACTGCGGCTTGCAATTGATCCCCATCTGGATACTCATCTCCATCAAGACCCAAAAGATCTCGATTTCTTTTATGCGCTACATGTCCTTGGTTGCCCACAACGAAGCATACTTCGCTGCCTCTGGGAGGTCCAGCACGACCGAAGGGAATTATTTGTCTTCTGGCAACTCCCATGCCACTAGTATGATTGACAGCAGGAGCCACACGTAGTGAAACGTCTTGCTCATGTGCCTCACGACAGTTCACAAGGAACTTGCCACATAGATAATTCGCCCAGTTGAACTAGACTCCTTCAACGCATTGGGTTGCTAGTGAAATCACAGGTGTGGCCACCTCATCTGCCCGACACTTTCGCATCACCTTCCCTGCTAATATTTGGGCTGCTACTTTGACTGCAGGGTTGTTAATGTTGGAGATGGCATATCCCCGCTTCTTCTTCTCCAACTTGAATTTCTTCTTCATAGCTTCCGCGAAGGCCAGCTCACCACCTTTTCCTTCTGATATATTGGTTGGAACTTCCCCTGAGTAAGGTAGCCGTGTGATCCGATGAATCAAGTGGTTTGTGATGGAAATGGGCTCCCCCAGCCACAAACACCCATCATTCACTAAGCAGAGCAGCTGCTTGATGACGAAGACAGTCACTAGGGCACGGTGGTAATGTGGCACCTAGAGTAGGTTGAGAAACCTAGCTTTCTCTACACCCTTGAGCCATGTTCGTGGCTCCAATTCAATCATTCCAGTAGTCACATCAATCCGTCGGCACATTAGCTACTCAGTCGCTAAATGTGGGAATTTCTCGTGATCTACGAGGTCCCAATCTTCAAACTTTAGTACAGGAACCCACCCTAAGTGCGGCCCCTAAAAAACAATGTCATCTAGGAGCAATGGAGTTTGCAGGGAGCTCTTGCTCTCGTTTATGTCCTTCAACACCTTGGCTTTTCCCTTGCATGACGGAACATATTCGGTACACTGGTAATAGGGTCCACACCCTGGGTTTCAACTTCCATTTCCACGTCCTCCTTATCCACCAGCATTTCTTCACATTCTTCCTCGTCAGCCTCTAGATTAATGGCCTTCCCCTTTTCCTGCAAAGTGAGCTTGGTCCTCTGTGGTTTTCTTGATGAGACGTGCACTGGGATCATAGTCTTCTTATCCTTATTTGGTCTTGGTGTTATGGGTGATTTAGGGACTTCAACTATCACTCCGGCACTCTCTAGGGTAGCTTCTACTATCTTAATTTCCTGCGTGGCTTCCTCGGGTGTTGACATCATTCTATTCAAGAGGTTCTCCATCTCCTTCAATAATCTCTCAAACACTAAACTTGCTCTCAAAGCCTCAAAATTCACAAGGTCTATACACACCTGATAGCGCAACAACTGAATTTTAAAAATGTTGTGTTTTTCATTGGACAGCCACTTGTAATTTATAGGGCCTTTCGAATTCAAATCTGACCATTCCCCCCACGTTCGGCCCATTAATGCTAGATTGGCGGCAGCGTTTCAAGAATCTAATCCATAAATTTCGCCTTAAATGCCTGTTGCCCGCTCCATTTGGCCACAAACCGACCATCAAATCGTGAACAGTGACTTTAACAGACACTTTCTGGCTGACCTGCGCGTTATTTCCACGAGTAGTGCAGCTACCTTCGCATTGTCGTGGACCCTATGACACTTCATGCAGTCCTGAAATTGCACAACTCCCCAGCCTAGGCAGTGTAGTTTATAGTCTCGCGCCTCCTTTCAGCTACCTGGAGTGCTATGACTATGCTACTTTCATTTAGTCACATGGTCGGACCACGGTGTATGGCTTCAAGCGACTTCCATTCACCTTTCCTGGGAAGGGATCTCCATTCAACCTAACCAACTAGACCGCGCCACCATCGGTAATCTCCTTAATAACATAGGGCCCTAACCAGTGCATCCTGAACTTTCTGGGGAATTTATCAAACTTACTATCATACAACAAAACTAGATCATTTACCTTAAATGTGCGCAACTTGATGTGTCATTCGTGTCATGCCTTTTCACGCTACTTTTGGACCTGCTAGTGAAATCCTACCAAACATCTCTCTTCTTCAAGCTTATCCAACTGTGCGAGCCTCTATTCCAAGGCTCCACGATCTATCATGCCTATGAGCGCTATTATGCGTAGACTAGGCATGATGTATTCCACAAGCATTACGGCTTCCACACCATAGACAAGCCTAAAAGGGGTTTGTCCCGTCAGCTTTTTGCATGTTGTCTGATAAGCCCACAATACTGCAAGTATGCGTAGGACCCAATCACTTCGCTGAGCATTGCAAACCTTGGTCAGCACGTTTTCAAGCACTTTTTTGAATGCCTCCACTCTCCTGTTAGCCTGTGGGAGATAAGGTGTGCTCTTTTGGTGATACACCTGAAATTCCTTAGTTAGTGCGTTGATCGTCTCATTTAGGAAGTGCATACCACAATCACTCATCAAGATCCTTGGACATCCAAATCGCGTCAGTACATGCTCAAATAGAAATTTCGCGGTCATCGTGCCTGTGCAATCCTTCACCGGCTACGCTTCTGCCCAATGAGTCAAATACTCCATCTTTCCCTGTGGTTGAATGGGTCCTACAAAATCTATTACCCATTTTTTGAAGGGTTTCAATGTCATTTGTGGATTCAAAGGCATTTCATCCCTCCACGATGGCCTTCCTATTCTTTGACATACATCACATGCCTTGCAATATGCTTTTGAATCCTGATGAAGGGTTGACCACTACAACCCGACACGTAGAATCTTCTGCGCGGTTGCTCTTCCTGCATAATGTCCTCCCGCAGCACCCACATGAGCATCCATGAGGATGTTGCTTCATTCGAACTCAAGTACATACCTTTGCAATATCTCATTAGTCCCCATCTTGTATAGATGCCCAACAATGACAGAGAAGTTTGTCGCGCACACCACTAATTCCTTCTTTGGTTGGACAGAGTATCCTTCCAGTGTAGTTCTTGTTGTCAGGTATGACTCACACTGCAAATAGTTGCGCGTTAGGTAATCCTTTCTTCAATTCAGTAGGTTCCTCCCCTGTTTCGATGCGTGAAAAATGATCTGGTCCCTCATTTAATTGTCTAGGCTTGATAAAAACTTAAAAATCGTACTCTTGGAACAATAAGAGCTATTTTCAAATTCGCCCCCCCAACACAGGTTTATTGACGAGGTATTTCAGCGTGGAGTGATCCATATACATTTTAAACTAGCCTCCTAGCAAGTAGTGTCGGTACTTCTGGAGCGCATACACCATAGCTAGTCCCTCGCGCTCAGTGGTGCAATAGTTCTTCTCCACTTTGGCCAAATACAAACGCGGATCATTCTATCCATCGTACTTGTCTCTCAGTCGCATATTAGGCTTCCCAAATCATGCTCTCAGCATCCTCCTACATTCGCACCAATCATCGAAGCTTCCCTTGTGTGTACCCCACCATCTCGCGGGCGTAGCACACAGTGCCCAATCCAAGGCCTAGAAGCATTTTTTTCTAGCACCTCCCTTTCAAATGCATCCAAAAAGACATCTACCTCATTTATACCATCATTTCCTTTGACAACACAAAGCGCAACGACTGGTTCATCATGTTGTAATTCAGCGTAGTTACTTCATGTAACCGATTCTGCCAGCGTTCTATTTCTTCGTCGGAATCTGAAGTGCAGGAACTCTCGCGATCCCACATAATTCGTCCATCCGCAATGGGATTGACCCTGTCTTGGTCTCATGTTGTTATCTTATAGATGCAGTCTAGATCATCATCACTCTCATAATCACGAACTGGTTATGTATAGCGCGATCCCTCAGCAGGATCGAGGGGTATTATTATGCGCAGTGACTTCTTCTCAAAGGTCATATTTCGCTTCTTCAAATTGATTACCCCATTCATATTAGTAGCCAAGTCAATTCCCAGGAGCACGGGCTAGGGATTTTTATCATCTACTATCTCTATTACTTCAAAATCTGCCAGCGCGCTCACTCCCTCAATATCCACGGTCACTGTTGGGCATGAAATCCCCCCCAAGGCATGTTTTGGGGCTTAAAGCCCAAGTTTTGACCAAATCCTTTGTAAAAACTCCGCAAATTGTGGGTGCAAAGCATGAAGTCATAATAGAGCCACAGGGTTGTCCGCCCTCGCCCTCGTCTTTGTAATGTAATGTCGTCTTGATAGACCTACCCATGGTCCACGGCCCATGGGATTGTATAAATAGAGCGAGGCTCTAAGTGTAGAAGATAGCATATAGAGAAGGAATAGAATAGAAGCATGATGAGTCTAAGAGATTGAGTCGAAGTGTAAAGTCTGTTGTTGGGTCGTAGAGTAGGAGAAGGCTTTGCAGCTAAGTGTGAAGATGCCCAGTAGTCCGCAGCTGAGTGTGCGGACCCCTGCAGCTGAGTTCACAGGGTAGGTCGAGTCTGTAACCATTGGAAGAATTAATAAAGAGAATTTTACCATATATCTGTGTATCTTTTCCTATTTAATATATCATTGGGTATAAATTGCAAGTGTATTGTTTATTTTCTGTGTGAACTTATATGTGTATGTTGTATAACTAAATATAACACAAGGCTTCTATTTACACAAAGGTAACTAATTGGTGAATGAAGATAGGTAAGGTCGCAGGTGTGACTTAGGGAAATAGCATAGAGCGTTGCTCCAGTAGAGTGAAAGCCCCATAGCCCTTGGTTATGGCTGCATGAAGGCAAGTATATCAGGGCACGAAAGCCAGGGAAGTGTGCGAAGCAACCCACGCACAAGGACGAGCAGTGGACCGAATCAAACCCTCAAACATCTCAAGGGTGCGGAAACCTGGTTCTAGCACCCCCCCATACTACTTCGGGTGATACCTCAGTCCACGCTCCACAGACTGTTGCCGAAAGGGCCAGTAGTACAGGGATTTGTTTGGCTAATTAAATCTGATCCTGGGTCAGGCCCCAACAACCCAACAAATGGTTTCGTTGTCGGGACCGAGATCTGCATAGAGATGTCTAATGTTGTATCACTGGAATCCAACAAAGAAAGGAATTGGAGATTGGTTGGACAGAAAGATTCACGAGTTCGCGGAGCAGGAAAACAGGAACCCGCGACTATCAAAAGAAGAGTAGTTAGACTGCTACTTATACACAAAGATCCACAAAATTTTCTTGGCATCTTTCCCTACTGAGTTATACGATTGGATCACGAAGATAACAGATAGCCAAGGAAGGTGTAATCTTGACAGACCTATTGTGTGGACTCCAGAACGGGTGTGCAGATTGGAAGCATCAGAGGATAAGATTGTGCGCGCTATCGATCACTGGCTCGATTGAATTATAGGAGGATTCATCATTGAGTTCACAGTAGATACTTCAGTTAGCTATATCGAGGCAGAATGACGCTTCCTCAAAGGGCCGCAAGGTAAGTACGTTAAATCTTTGAACACTTGGATTAAAATACTACTATGTGAAAAATGGGTTATGCGAATAAATTGATGTTTGGGGCTACGCGAAGTGGGAGAATCTACAAAAACGAAGGTAGTACAGAACTAGAAACCAACCCCTTGATTTCACCTCCACGAGGGGGCAAGGAAGAGCTCACGAAGGTCTCACTGAGAAGTGTTATCAATTTGATAAGGCAAAGAATTCCACACATACCACCCCCACCCACACCACCACCAGTTTCATCGTCTTCACCCCCATCTTCACCCATACCACCTCCGCCACCACCGCAAATCAATATGGCGAGCACGATAAAGTTGCCAGTGTTCAAGGGAGTAGGGAATGAAGATGCAGACCAGTTTTTGTTCGTGATAAAAGTTGTATGGGAAGCGCAGGGAGTCATAGATGACAATATAAATAAAGCAACGTTGGGCAGCGCAGGATCGCACACTGACCTGGTACATTAAGCATTCGAGTGACAATCCAAATGTGGGGATCGTAGATATTCAAACTGCACTAAATAGAGAATTTAGCAGGCCAAAGTCAGAGGCACAGTCATTCATTGGGTTCAAGGAAATCATAATGTTGCCAAGTGAAACCCCTTGGGAGTTGGATCAGAGACTGAAGTGCACAATTCGTGAAGCTAACATGAGATTTGCGGATGGACAACACCGCGAATGGTTTGTAGCATCGTTAATGCCGCATCTAATGAATGCGATGTCACAACAGAGGCTAAAAATCAGGCCAAGGCGTTGGAGGTTGCGATGAGATTGCACGAGACCCTGATATAGGATCCCAACCTGAGAGTTCAGCAGATTCACGCGCAGTTGAAAAACTTGTGCCTTGAGATGCAGAGTTTGAAACAAGACAGGACAGCTTGCCCAAAAGTGTGCGATGAGGTATGGTGCGTAAAGTGCAAGGGCTAGGGACATGACAAGGAACATTGCTCGGTGTTCGCGAATTACCTCGCGGGAGGAGGGCCAATGCCATTGAGACCGGAGGCACAAGCAGGAACGAGTGCAGTGCTTGCATTATGGTGCGTGATTTGTCAGATAGGAGGAAAGAATTCTACAGACAACTTCCACGTATTACAAAAGTACACATAGAATTCATAGCAATTGTTCTGTAATTTCTGTAGATCAGTAGGCCATGATGAGCGCACCTGTAGAAGTTACGAACTGATGATGGATCGAACTCCTACCTACAAAGTTCAGGCTGAAACGCGGCCCCTTAACCAAAACGTAGGAATGGCGCGAACTAATTTCAGGGGCGCGGACGAGGCCGAGGTGGAGGAGGACCAAGAAGAGGTCACAGATAGCTGATATGTTATAATTGCGGAGGGCCAAAATATTATGCCCGTGATTTTACAAACCCAATGCTGCCATCATGCTTGTATTGTACATTGTTTGATCACGAGACAGAGGATTGTCCCACATTGATAGCCAGGTTTCACGATAAAGGAGCACTCCAACCTCCCCTGACTCAGAACCTGCAAATGATGAGATCTGAGCCACGCGAGGAAGACCCTAACAATAATATTGTGCTCTGAAGTGGAATTACGACAAGAGATGACAAAGTCAAACAACTCGAAGAAAGTACTTGGGTTCGCAAGGCTCCAACAAAGGAACCAGAGTTTTATTTGGAACAAGCTAAGGAAACCTTCCTGGAAGCCAAGAAGGGCTTCGTTGATGCCTCCACTTCAGGAAGTAAAGACAGACCGAAGCTGGAAATGGACCCATCGATGCTCACCACGTTCTTGGAAACATGCATGAAGCTGCTACGCGACAGCAAGGCTGTAAAGGGGTTGCAGTAACTCATAAATATATGCACTGGAACTGTGCCAAGAGAACCGCGTGTAGTCTGGAAGCTCGGAAAGCACACGACATGAACGGGAAGGGAGATGAGATTGACCGCGCAGATTGGAGAATAGGAGATGCACCAAGTGATTTTGGATCTAAGGTCGGACATGAACGTCCTGTCGAAGCTGACCTTGGAGCGCATGGGAAGGCCTATGCTACAATGGTCTCCTATCCAACTGCAAATGGCGAACCAGCAAAAGATCCTACCTATGGGGAGATTGTAGGGAATCACAGTAGATATTGAAGGAGCAAGCGCGCTAGAAGATTTCAAAGTGATAGAGATTGTTGATGATAGCAATCCCTACCCCACGCTATTAGGAATAGATTGGGCCACTGACATGAATGGGGTGATAAATCTGAAGAAGCACAAGATGATTTTTGAGAAAAAGTCTCTATGCGTAGTTGTACCTTTGGACCCTGCAGAAGGATCGCGCTACATGGAGCTGGTGCGCAACTACTACAGCGACGATGACTTAGACTACATCTATAAGATAACTGCGCGAGAGAAAGACTGGGTGAATCTGACCGCGGATGGACGAATCTCATGGGAGTGCTAAAGCACCTACACATCAGATTCGGACGAGGAAATAGAACAATGGCAGAACTGGTTACACGAGGTAACCACACTGAACTTTAACATGATGATGAGATCACTGCGATGTGTATCAACGAAGGTAAGAGCTGCCTACGTATGATGGGTTAAGTGAGGTGGATGAATTCCTGAGCAGATTTGAAAGAGAAGTGTCGGAACAACAAAATTTCGAAGCTTTGAAATGGGTACTGCACGCTACGCTTGTGAGGTGGTGGGGTACACACCAAAGAAGCTTTGAGGACTAGTGCAAATGCAAGAGGAGGATGCGCATATGGTTTGGGAAGCCTCAGATGTGATTAACAAACAAGATTGTTAAATGAAATGGTCCATGCACCCACCTATCCAGGTGGATACAGGTATATGGTATGAAACCTATGCGATACACATAGTCTTTGTGTTAGGACACACGATCAGTAAGCAAGTGCAGGTGAGGCAATGGCATGAAAAACCCCCTAGTTGGAACCACAAAGTATGGAAAGGCTAAGTGCACAGAAGGTTCTCGACGTAGAAGAATTTAACGAAGTATGCGAAGCGCTGAACAAGGTCCACAATGCAAAGCGAACTGACTGGGACATGTGTGTGCCAACGATTCTATGGGCTTATAGGACCACGTGCAAGAAACTGATGGCGCAGGCACCTCCGAGGTGAGAGTATGAAGCCAATGTTGTAATCCCCATAGAGCATGAAATTCCTAGTCCACGCATGGTAGCACCGGTAGATACGATGGTTCACGGAACCTTGGAAGAAGGTATCACACAACCGAATGAAGCTAAATGCTTGGGACCTAAGGAAGAAATCCAACGAGGCAATTTTAGGCTCCAAGAACTTGAGAAAGAAAGGGTGCGATTAAGGAATAAAAGTGCTCTGGTAGAAGCGGAAGTCAAGAAGATGGAGGATGAGATAAAGGAATATTTTCTCGATAAGAAGACCAGGGTGATAAAATAGGGTGTGCACGACCACACTAATAGGTTTGAGGACTATCGCCATGAATTGATCAGTCTGATGCCCTGGATTGGACTGCATATCACTAAGCGGATCAACCAGGGTGGTGCGCTGCAGATGATAAAGTGCGTGATGCCGCCAGTAATGATAAAATGTCAGTATTTTCCAGGAAGAGTGATGGATGACTGGAGGAAATCATATACAAGTGGCGTGGTCACCTGATTAGCCGAGGGAAGTACAGTATTAGCGCTCCAGGAAGTTGAAAGGGGGCATGGAACTATAAACTATTCTAACCGAGAGCTGCACGATGTTGGAGCTGTGTGCAGAAGCAAAGAGTCACAAGGTCCACGACCGTGCAAGGAGGGATGCGTTGTCGCGTGGGTTGGCCAGAAAGTGACCGTTGGAGTCACTATTCACGATGTGATGCTCGACTTGAGACCAAATGGAGCGGGCAGCAGGCATTTAAGATGTGATTTATGGGCAAGATTTGGGAAAATCTACCACCAAGAGAGCATTAATGAACCGGATTTGGGGGGAACAGTCGAATTCAAATTCAAAAGGCACTATAAATTACAAATCCCTTCCCAACACACAACACTTGGTCAATTGCTAATTGCGCTATTGTATACCCCGCGTAGCCTAAGAAGAGCCCTATTTGACCTCTGCAGAACGTTGATTGAGCCCCTGAGTACGTGAGTGATAGATTTCTTGTCGGACACGATCGCAGCATCTGAGGAAGTTATGGAAATCACAGAGATGACCGCCAAGAGGCCGCGCAGGCCCTTACTGTAGGGGATGCCCCTGAAGGTGCCGATATTGTGGTAGAAATCCCTATATCACCATGCACGCAAAGACCAAATAAAGACAAACAATCGATGGTTCCCATACATGTGTCCTTGCGAAACCCGCCACGCACCAAGCTGACAATGGAGGAGAAGGGTAAAGTCCTTAACGTAGAAACCGACGAGGAGGAGGAAGACCTGGAGGACATTATCATCGAAGAAGATGAGGATGAAGGCATGGAGGAGGAAACTCAGCCTGTGCACCCTCTAATAAAGCTGCCCGCCTATATCCCCCCATGGAAGGGGAAGGCTAAAGTGCCCAAGGATCTTGACAAGAGCAAGAGCTCTCTCTGGACCCCGCTCCTCCCAGACGACATCATTTTGGAGGGCACGCACCTGGGACGGGTTCCTAGCTCAAAATTTGAAGATTAGGATCTCGCTAACCACGAGAAGTTCCCTCACCTAGAGACCACACAGCTCATGAAGCCTAAGCAGAACACCGTGGTGGGGGTTACCAAATTAGAGCCGCGAAAGTGGTTACGCGGAGTGGAAAAGGCAGGGTTACTAAACCTTCTTTGGGTGCCACATTTCCACCGTGCCCCAATAACAATTTTCGTCATCAGGAAGTTGCTCTGCCTGGTGCATGGTAGGTGTTTGTGGCTGGAGGAGCCCATCCCCATCACGAAACACTTGATTCACCGCATTACCTGGCTCCCATGTAAAGGATAGGACCCCACAGATATCTCAGAGGGGAAAATCAATGACTTGGCCATCGAGGAGGCCATGAAGAACAAATATAAACTAGAGAAGAAGAAAAGGGGCTATGCCATATCTAGAAGCAACCACAAAGAAGTTAAGGTGATGACCCAGATATTGGCAGGTAAGGTTATGCCCAAGTGTTGCACGAGCGAGGTACCTACGCCAGTGGTGGAACTTGCTGAGCAATGCATGGAGGGGGTCCAGTTTAACTAGTCTGAGTTCCTCTGCAAGGAATTCTTGGAGAATTGTCACGAGGCTCAGGAACAAGGAAAAATGTTCCACTATGCATGGCTTCTGCTGTCCATAGTGGTCGTGGTAGGGGAATTTCTAGAGGATAGTCAGTTCCCCAAAATTGACAGGGATCTATCAGAGGCCACGAAGTATGCTTCGCTCTCAGCCACGGAGGATGCAAACTAGATCCATGATAGCAAGATATTCTAGGTATTCATGGAAATGAACCTCAAGATGGGGATTAACCGCAAGCTACGGTTATCACCTACTATCTACAACAACCTGCAAATTTTTGCAGAGTTTAAAGCAGACCTCCATAGCATATACATCAGAGTGCGCAAGGGTCTGGCCAAGAAATGGAGAGAGCTACCCTTTGTAGCCACGAACGATGTAATTTTTGATGTACTGGAGACATGGTCATCAGAGTGGCGTGCTCGAGACATCATGGCAATGGAAAAGTCTGTGGCGCAAAGGGATAAAGAGGAGGCCAAACTGTGCATGGCGCAGTTGGCAAAGAAGAGAAGGGAGATAGTGGCAGCAGAAGTGCTGGAGGCATGGGACGCTGCACATATAGTAGCTGAATAGAAAAAGGCTGCAGTAGCAACAGCAGCAGCAGCACAAGAGGCAACCACAAAGGCACACGAGGGCCAAAAGTCGCCTTCACATGGGAAGGAAGCAGAGGAAGAAGAGGGAGGCACATACCCACAAACCGCGTCAACACAGCTGAAGTGCCAGCACTGAACCGAGCGGACGGGGCTGCGCAAGAAGGTCAAGGAATCGAAGTTGTCTATTGACCTGATGTTATAGACATTTTTGTGCCTTGCATCACTAAGCATGAAATGTCAATAATCAAGGGATCCAAAGTCCCTAAACATGTTGTTCCTACCCCTAGAGGAACAAGGCCAAGTAACCACAGCAATTCACAAAAGTTCTCCACCTAAAAACACTCAAAAACAAGGCAATTATGGATCATGTCAACTGCTCCACTGAGCATCTACGCTGAATGTCAACTGCTCCACTGTCTACCTGCGTTGAATGTCAACTGCAAAGAAGGCTACCCGCGCTGGGCGAGTTTGGACATGTGGCACAGTCATTCCTCAAGGTGTCAATGCCCAGGAAGCTTCCAAAATGACACTTGGATCAGGGAATTCGACTGGTGATGAGTAAGAGGTTCCAAATCTCCAAGTGGAAGCAAGAACCTCCAAGTGGACTCAAGAACTGAAGTGGGAGAGGACACTAGTCAGTCTCAGACCAGTCTCAAGCTGACTCATCCTCTCTCCAATATCCCTATATATAGATCTCTCTCATGAGGTCTAGGGAGGCTGGAATTTAGTATTTGCAAAGAATTGTTGTTGGTTTGTGGCTAGAAATATTGGGTGTGTTATGCTTTGAAAGGAGCTGAAGAAGGAAGTCCATTCTGCTGGGAAGGAGATGCTGGGTTGGAGCCCTATGGGTTGTATCTCTTCCTGAACACTGTTACTTTCAATAAAGCTATCTTGATTCTTTCCTATATGCTGGTGTATTTTGTGTAATTGCATTAGTATATTTGATTTACTTCTAATCCTGAATCATTTATGAATATGTATATTTGCCTTTGTATTGTGTTCTTCTCTTGTTGCTCTTGTCACAGGTAGCTATTCTCTTGTGATCTCGTGGGATTCAAGTAGTTGTTCTCTTGATCAAGCAAGGAGGCAAGTAGCTGTGGACACACAAAGGGAAGAGGATCTAGTTCGAGGGACAACCGGAAGATAACGGTAAGTCTGCCGATCTCCTCTCTTTCATATTTCATAAAGGAAGAAATCATGATAGCTACATTCGTTTGTTGCTAAGGCGCTATCACACCTTAGGTGGATAGGATCGTCCTAAATAGGCATTTTTCCCCACAACAAATTTGTGGGAAAAAATGCCTATTTAGGACGATCCTATCCACCTAAGGTGTGATAGCGCCTTAGCAACAAATGAATGCAGCTATCATGATTTCTTCCTTTATGAAATATGAAAGAGAGGAGATCGGCAGACTTACCGTTATCTTCTGGTTGTCCCTCGAACTAGATCCTCTTCCCTTTGTGTGTCCACAGCTACTTGCCTCCTCGCTTGATCAAGAGAACAGCTACTTGAATCCCACGAGATCACAAGAGAACAGCTACCTGTGACAAGAGCAACAAGAGAAGAACACAATACAAAGGCAAATATACATATTCATAAATGATTCAGGATTATAAGTAAATCAAATATACTAATGCAATTACACAAAATACACCAGCATATAGGAAAGAATCGAGATAGCTTTATTGAAAGTAACAGTGTTCAGGAAGAGATACAACCCATAGGGCTCCAACCCAGCATCTCCTTCCCAGCAGAATGGACTTCCTTCTTCAGCTCCTTTCAAAGCATAACACACCCAATATTTCTAGCCACAAACCAACAGCAATTCTTTGCAAATACTAAATTCCAGCCTCCCTAGACCTCATGAGAGAGATCTATATATAGGGATATTGGAGAGAGGATGAGTCAGCTTGAGACTGGTCTGAGACTGACTAGTGTCCTCTCCCACTTCAGTTCTTGAGTCCACTTGGAGGTTCTTGCTTCCACTTGGAGATTTGGAACCTCTTACTCATCACCAGTCGAATTCCCTGATCCAAGTGTCATTTTGGAAGCTTCCTGGGCATTGACACCTTGAGGAATGATTGTGCCACATGTCCAAACTCGCCCAGCGCAGGTAGCCTTCTTTGCAGTTGACATTCAACGCAGGTAGACAGTGGAGCAGTTGACATTCAGCACAGATGCTCAGTGGAGCAGTTGACATGATCCAGAATTGCCTTGTTTTTGAGTGTTTTCAGGTGGAGAACTTTTGTGAATTGTTGTGGTTACTTGGCCTTGTTCCTCTAGGGGTAGGAACAACATGTTTAGGGACTTTGGATCCCTTGATTATTGACATTTCATTCTTAGTGATGCAAGGCACAAAAATGTCTATAACAGTTGCCCCCTAAAGTATGAGGCCGTTTATCGGGTGAAATGATTTATCCAGGAGGGTCCGAAGTTCATCCATCTGCTAGGAGGAGACCTGTAATAAAATATAATACAATACATTATGATTCATTCTGCTTTCATGATCTAGCTGAGGTGGGCATTCCCATGCTCAGCTTTATAAATTCATTTTCGTACATAGAACAGACGATCGTCTGATGGTAGACTGATAATTTTGGTGAAAATTATCATCCTTTGAGTAGGATGATCATCTGCTGCAATGATGTACATGTCAAATGTCTTTATTTTTCCTGAATATATATCGCAGCCCGGATGGATGAAACTAGATCCGGGGTCTTCAAAACTCGTTCGATCTTCACTCTAAGTACAAGTCGATCCATGTGAGAATTGCGCTGAAGTCGAACATGGAAAGACATCGCTTGATTACCGGTCAATGATGTAAACCGTTAACAAGCGCGAGAGGAATCACCGATAATGATAATGACCCTCAAGGTACTGTAGTACAATTCACGTGGTGTGAATAAAGGATTTGGCATCGAACACCACGCAAAATCTTCTGGTCGAAGGTCATTGATGTATACCTGTCGCCAGAAGTGAGAAACTTGCCATTGAGGCATGCAAGCTTCAAAGTACTGAAGGGGTTGTTCCTAGATCAACTCCTTGGATAATGAGCTGATGTCGACAAGGAGCGATCTGTCAAAGGAGGGCCTTAATGAATCCCACATCAGTGACACGGAACGGAGCTAATGATTTTAATGGAGGTGAAAACAATCTGTGACATATGATTCAGGGTGGCGGTCATGAATGGATGAAGGATAATGTATGGAAGTGGATGGGACCCGGTTGACTCTTTCTGAACGACTTCTCTTGAACATATGGCGACACTGATGCGATGGATCGGTAGCATTACCCAAAATATGGATGGTATGGCAAGACCATGGTGATGTGACCGGTGAATGAAACAACCCAACCCGAATGTGATACGGAGGAAAAGTGTCATGTTCAAGAGCGACCTGCTACTATCAAAGTTTTCTTGATCTTTCCCAATTTTTCCCCAGTCATTGCTGACCAGTACCTCTTTATTTTTGTCAAGCTTGAGGAGGATAACATATGCTTGTTCTATAACCTGCCCTTCGGGCAAGCCCATCGCTATGTTTTAACGAGCCTAGCGATAGGGAAACTCGTTCTCGTCTAAAGACAAGTTTGTCGCTATTTAATCATTTTAACGAGTCTAACGACAAGGAAAACTCGGTCCTTTTCATTTTTAGAGAGTCTGAAAAGGTACATAAAGTCAACTCCGAAATTCCTTTTTCGTCATCTAATCCCTTAAGTCCGAAAAATAATAAAACAATACGAAAGGGATGAGTTTTCGATATCTTTAACGAGCGGAACAAAACAAGCGCTCGATCTTTTTGTGCAATAATCCCTCAGGTCCAAAAAGATTAAAATCTAGAGGAGGGATAGCTCTTTCGGTCCTTTTAATGAGCTGGAAGGCCAAAACTCGGCAATATTTTCATATTTTACGAGTCAGTTGAAAAGAGCTTAAAGAAGACTCGTCTTTTGAGGAACGAGTGATAAACAGGGATAGCAACTGATTCCAGGTACAGGTTGGAATTTTCCAATCACGGCAGTGTCACAAGGATGGCTAGGTGAGATCACTCTTCGCAGCTGTTCCTCAAAAGGGGTAAACAATCATATGGAGGTGAACGATCGGCCAAATGAAAGTGGAGGTGGCAGGTGCAAACACGACCAAGGTTTTTATGGCTGATAAATTTATGATCACAATGGTTATTTACCGGGATAGGTTCATTTTTTAGTTAAAAATGAGCTTAAACTCTGGAGGAAACATTGCTCACTGCTTATATTTATTTTTTAACGAGCATGAAGACCGCGTTAAAACTGCTCAGATCTTGCGTTTATTTTTTAACGAGCATGAACTTTATGCTAAAACTGCTCGATTATATGGTCAAATTTTGATTTTTTACCATTACTAGCTTTTCTCTTTCCAAGAATAGTACTGTATTTTCAATTGTTGCATCAAACTTAGTTAGAAATGAATAATATTTGCATGAAAATGAGAGCTTAACCCTAATATTTCACTTTGAACTACGTAAAAAGCCATTAAAAGGTGTTTTTACCTCTCATTTTACCATTTCATTTGCACTTGGTTTGTTGGAGCTTTGGAGGTGCCTCTTCCCCCTTGATTTTCACCAGCTGATTTCGGGAGATTCTGTGGATGATTCTCGGCGCCGTCTGGACTAGGTAGGAGCTAAACCCTAGCTCTTTTTTTTCATGGTTTCCTTTTTCTATTCTGTGCCTGTTTCCCAGCTTTTCTGAGCCTCAGGGGTTTTGCCAGGGCGCCCTAACTTCAGCGCAGGTTTCCCATTCGAAACCTGCGTTGAATGTCAAGCTGCCTTAAGGCAGCCTGACCTTCAACGCAGGTAGGACACTCTCTGCCTGCGTTGGGCTCAGAAAACAGAGTTTTTAGCACATTTTTTGATGAATTTTCGCCAGTTTTTTATCAAACTCAGGAACTTACTCCTCCTCTTGTTTGTTTTGCAGGGATCTTTGAACAAAATGTCCCTTACATGGCGAGAACGAGAACATGAAGAGGAGGACATGATTTCCCTCCATGACCCTGTCACGGTGAACGCGCTGCGGAACTGTGGCCTGCTGAAGTTTTTCCGTATCTCTAGCGTGAGAGCACAGATCACTTTGCTGCAGTATATGCTTGATGCTTGGGACCCCATTAACCAAGTATTCCAGATTAGGGGAAAATCCATCCCCTTGACCATAGAGGAAATTTACTTCTTGACTGGATTGTCAAGGCGAGGTGCCCCCATTTCTTTGTCAGGTTCGGCCCGGGGGACTGACTCCGTGAGAGATTATGTCCACCAGTATTGCAGGGAAGGTTCTCAGCCGAGCAGAGACGGCAAGGTTGTTATCCGTGAGATTACTGACAGGTCTCTCAGGTCCATTCTGTATACCATTGGTAGGATGGCCGGTAGCGCTATTCTACATGTTGCCAACAGATCTTATGTGCAGCACGCCTTGGAGCGTCTCCAACCGAAAGTATTCAACTGGTGTGATGCAGTACTTGTTCAGATGAAAAGTCAGTTGACCAAGGTAAAGGACGGGAAGCTGAAGAACTTTGGATTTGGTTCTATTCTGACTGCCTTCGCCTTGGAGAAAATCCCACTGATGCAGCCTCAGTATATTATACTCGACTTGCCTTCTCCGACCGAGCCGCGCATGCAGAGGTGGGTCGATCACATGTCTAGGCATGTTGGTCAACCTCAGATCACTTTCACTGATGCCTTCTTCAGGTGGTTCGAGCGCCAGGAGATGGTCTTTTCTGAGTATCCATATGTGGGTATGGATTTCCGAGGTGATCCGGATTTGGTGCTACCGGATGGCGAACAGTGGGGCGCTATTGGTAAACTCTTTGACCATATCACTGTTTACTGTTTTTATTCATAATGTTTCTGTGCTTTTTTCTATCAAGACTTTTAATCATACTCTTGGGTGCATGCAGATGTTGGTCCTGTTCGTCCAGCAGTTCGTCCGAGATCGCCAGTCGCTGCTCCGGCAGTGGAGCCTGCTGGGAGAGTTATTCTTCACGACCTTGACGATACTGAGACCCTTATAGCTGTGCAGGAGCAGGTTGAGAGCCTTACTCTCGGCATTCCGGATGTACGGATCGATGAGTTACCTTTACAGCTGCAGCGGCATACTACTGGCGTGCCTAGACGATGGACTCGTCTCTTGTGCATGATTGCACAGGCCGTGACGTGCTATCATGAGCACCACTAGGCTAGGGTGCCCCCTAGCACTTTTGAGTTTTTGGGTCACATGACCGATTTTTGTCTTGGTTACAAAACATTATGTATGAACTATAAACAGCTTATATATATTTTGATTTTCGAGTTTTATTCTGGTTGAGTTATATGATCCATATGTACAATCATTGATGATGTGTCTCTTTTATAAATGTCGCAAATGTCTATCTAACACATAATTTGCTAATGATTCGGTTAATGTGTTTAATTTTCTGGAAATATGTTGGTATTGAATTGAATCAAATTGTCTTTCCAAAATCTTAACCCTTAGAAACATGCGATAAATAGCTGGATTGCGAACGGAATATATACCATTGAGTTGTAGTATTACGAGCTGTGAGTCTAGCCTGACAATTAGTCGGCGTATGCCACGTTTGATGGCATCAGAGAGTAGTTCTATCAACGCGCTATACTCAGCGATGTTATTCGTTGATTGCGCAATACATACACCTCTGAAACTTACTAACTCGCCGCTTGGATCAAAAATGGCCCAGGCTGCGGAAGATAGGTTCCGCGAACTACGACTCGCTCCGTCGGCGTATCCGACACATGTCTCCAGAAGGTTCGACATCTGCAACAAATGAAAAAGGTGGATCACTCGACCAGAACAAATACTTTAGCGAAAACAAAATAGAACAAAAGCATGCAGGTTACTATTTAAGCATAGTAACGCTTGAGGTACAACCCGTTACGGGGCTGCGCCAGTGGAATTCCGTCATAATCCATTAACTCGTAGGCTCCTTTTGCTAACACCCTTTTAACAATATAGGGGCCCATCCATAAGGATTTGAATTTACCTGCTCCCAATTTATCGGATTCTTGGTCGTAAAGTAAGACCAAATCACCTTCTGAGAAGACACGGGGTTTGACATTTTTGTCGAACTGCGCCTTGACTTGTTTCTTATGGGCTTCGTTAGCCAAAGCGGCATCACGACAGGTTTCATCCAATTGGATTAATTCCAAGAAACGAGCCTCTTCTTCTGAAGTTCCGGGGAGGAGATCAATTGCGAGTTTAAGAGACGAAATTTCGCACTGGATTGGCAAGACTGCTTCCAGGCCATACACCAGTTGAAAAGGTGTGAACCCGGTTGCGTTCTTTACTAACGTTCGGTAAGCCCACAAGGCTGAGTACAGGATTAGGTGCCACCTTCTTTTATGAACCCCGATCGTCCTTTGCAACATACGCTTCAGGACCTTGTTGATTGCTTCAACTTGTCCGTTGGCTTGCGGATAATACGGGGTAGCGCTGTCGTGAGATAGCCCTAGCTTGGCAGCTAATTCGACCATCATGTGATTGCGAAAATGCGATCCATGATCTGTAACTATAGCCTGTGGTACGCCGAACCTGGCGACTACATGATTGAAAAAGAAAAGGGCAGTTGTTTCACCAGTGTTATCCAATGTAGGCATCGCCTCGGCCCATTTGGTAAAATAGTCAACAGCGACTATAATATACCCATGCCCCCCGGTCGAGGTGGGGTTACATTACATGAAATCGATGCCCCATTTGGCGAAAGGCCCAACAGCGACTATTGGCTGTAAAGGTGCGGGTGGTCTTCTGGTTTTGCTATCAAAAATCTGACATGCGTGGCAACTTCTGACTGCGATTATGCAATCTTTGAACATGGTTGGCCAGAAGTATCCTGCTCGTAAGATTTTTTGTGCTGTTGCATATCCAGATTGATGTCCCCCACACGCGCCTGAATGACACTCATTCAGGGCTTTTTCGGCCTCCTCATGGGTAAGGCACCTCCTCAGAACTGTATCGATACCACGACGGTAAAGTGTATCACCGACGATCATGTAGTCTTTTGCTTGGTATCGTATACGTTTCTGTTCAGAGTGAGAGGTGTTAGGCCTGAATTTTTGGGTTTGGAGATAAACTATGATATCTCCATACCACTCATCGCTTGTAGATATCAGAAACAAACTTTCGTCCACGATTGACTCTTCTGATGTTTCATCGTTGGACGATGATGGGAGATCGCATAATAATTCTGCGAAAACTAGAGCTTTCTTTGATTTGGATTTTACAAATTCCAGATCAAACTCTTGAAGGATCGCTATCCATTTTGAATATTTGCCCCCCAGCAACTGTCGCGACAGTATATAAGTCATGGGGTTGCAATCTGACAAAATGGTAGTTTTCCGAAAGAGGACATAATGTCGAAACCTTTGAATCGCTTGAACAGCTGCAAGCGCTAGTTTTTCAACATAAGAATATTTACTTTCTGTATCATTTAAGTTTTTACTTAAATAATATATTGGATGTTCAATTCCATCGACTTCTTGAACTAAAACCATCGCAATGGTCGTATCCGCTGCAGCCAGATACAGGTTAAAATCTCTTTGATAGTCCGGGGCGTACATTAATGATGCTTTTACTAGACAATCCTTCAGATCATCAAAGGAAGCTTGCGCCACCTGGTCCCAGACGAAAGGTACATCCTTTTTCAAAAGACGAGTATAACCTTTAGCAAGTTCTGCGTAATTTGGAATGAACCTCCTCAGAAAGTTTGCTTTCCCTTGGAGTTTCTGAATCTGAAGCAAATTTGAAGGTGGAGGCAAATTAATGATTGCCTGAACCTTGCAAGGGTCGAGACGAATCCCATCCTTAGAGACTACAAATCCAAGTAAACAACCAGAACCGACGCAAAACACACATTTGTGTGGATTGAGTCTTATCTTGTAGTGTCGGCAACGTAGAAATATCGCTCTTAAATGCTGCGGATGATCAGTCCGCTTTCGCGAATGAGCCGGAAGGTCGTCGAGATAAGGTTGAACGATGTTCTTGATGTCATGGAAGGCATAATTCATTTCCCTCTGAAACGTCGCCCCTGCGTTCTTCAAACCAAAGGGTAATTTTCGATAAGCGAATGTGCCCCACGGACAAATAAATGCAGTCTTTGACTAGTCCTGTGGGCGGATATTTATTTGATTATACCCGGAAAATCCATCCATAAATGAAAAGATTTCACATCCGGCGCATTCATCAATTATCTGGTCGATGAAGGGTGTAGGGTAGTTGTCCTTTGGACAAGCTTGGTTTACATCCCTATAATCGACACACACTCTAATCGTCCCTTGTTTCTTCATAACAAGGACAATATTCGATACCCAATCGGTTAGAGGAACCGGGTAGATGAATCCAGCATGGAGAAGTTTTTCAACTTCTTCCTTAATGGAAGCGGCTTTCTTGGGGTGCACCTGCCGAAGCCGTTGTCTTACTGGTTTGACATCAGGATACATTTTAATTTCATGTTCAACGATACTCGGGTCTATGCCTGGCATTTCATCATATGACCAAGCAAAGACATCTCTAAATTCGCGGAAAAGAGCGTTATATATTTCCAGTTCTGAAGGGGAACAACCTTTGCCGACATAAATATTCTCTACAACATTTGTTTTAGTCGAGATATTTGTGGCTATGGTCTCTTCAATATTGGATAAGTTTCGCTCGGAATCCACCGTATTTACAGTATTTGTTAGGAATTCAAAAACTGAAGGGTGATAAAGGTCACGTTGAGTATCTTCTTCATATTCCGGAAGAAGGGAACGATGGTGGTGATCATTCCATGGTGCCCCCTCAATCAACATTGATTGTAAGATTCCTTCGTCAGTCCCATGTACTTTCGACCAAGGATCTAATGAGGTACCATATTCTCTAGACCTATCTACCCAAACGCTTGACGAGCGTTGATTTGGGTTCGCCACCCATGCTTGAAACATTGATTGCTACAATATTTCTAAAGGGCTTGGGGGCAAAACAATTGTATGATCCATGCCGACACTATCTTTTGCGACCTTCGTGGAAGATATCATGTTGCAGGTTGCTACAAACGGTATATTTCCTATGATAGGAGGTGGTAGCGCGAAAGTTCCCATCATTGTGGGGTCTTTCAATAATCCTACTCCGATATCTTGAAGCGAATGGTTGCTTTCATGGATCATGGGAATGCTTCCTGTAACTTGTGAACCATTAGGGAGGAAGTTCTGTTGGTCAACGACCGTAATCCCTCCTTCAAACGGGAATGCGATCTTCCTAAAATAAGTCGACACAACAGCTGCCATGGCATAGATCCATGGTCTACCCAGTAGGATGTTGTAGTCAAGATTTCCATCGATGACCTCAACATCAATTTCTACCGTTTTTCCTCCCAGTTCAACTTTCAAGTTGTTAAGGATACCGTACGGGGAATAAGTCCTTCCATCGAAAGCTTTCAATGTCGTCGAAGATCGCGACAAGGTTGGAGATCCTAAATTTTTCCAGCAACTCATCGACATAATACATGTAGATGCTCCCTCATCAATAATTGTTCTGTGAACAGTTTTGTTGAGGGCTTTCACTTGAATAAGGAAAGCTAGTTGAGCTGGTAACTGAGGATCGTATCCTTTGTGATCAAAGGATACAAGATTGGAATCCTTAGGATCAACCCCACCAATAGCTGATAACAAAGCCTGCCTTTGGGATGGGCAATTTTGTAATACCTCAAGAGTCGACATAGCGGATGGCGATTGGGCCAAATCTTCCACTATGTTATAATGTTGCGCCGCCTTGGCGCGAGGATTAAATGTCGACTTGTGTACTACTCCCTTCGGTGGTTTTATTGTTAATTCAGGAATGATGGGCGGAACAACTTCTGTCGAAGTTGTTGTCGAACCACTTGGTTGATCTTTACCTTTGTCGTTCGACAGCTGAGGATTCCCGTAATCTTTGTTCCTTGTCGAAATCAAAGCATCATTCTGCTGTTTTGAAACCGACAACATAAGCACTTGAGATGGGGAAGCATTTCCGCTATCAACCATATTTTGACCTGGGTTGGGAAATGGATCAGTTAACACAGCTGAGGTTTGGGAACTTTTAAAGAACCTTTTAAGCTCAGCTTTGTAGGGACAATCCCTTGTCCAGTGATCCTCCTCGTCACATATCATACATGGACTTTTTGGTTTCCCTTTCCCAGGAGGGTTTGAAGAATTTTTTCCAGGAGATGATTCACCCTGTTTCTTCTTCTTCCCTTTGTTTTGCTTCTTCTTGCTTCCTGGTTGATTGGTTTCTTTGCCTCTATCTGCTGATACGGCATTTACTTCCGAAGCAAGAATTTCTTCTTTTGCATTTTGATCCGAATTCTTACGGGCTTTCTTGGACAAAGCCTTTATCGATTTCGCGTTTGCCGTGCCAATCACGCCATCACCAGCATGAGAGTCACTATTGGATTTTGGAGGAGGAGGAATTGAAAATTCCGGTCTAGGGGCGTCAGGTATTTTGTCGTAGAGCATGCCAGACTGAGTATATACTAAGTCTAGATATTGTGCACGAGCAATAACTTGCTCCTCAGTTACGACTCCCCCCTTCGCTACATCTTCCGTTATAGCAGGAAGTAACGACTTTATAAACCATTCAGCTAACAGCTGATCGGGAACGTATGTTTTAACCATTCTACGACAACGACGCCATTCATGTATATGATCAGATATATGAGTGGCAGTTGTCTGCTTGAAGTTGGTTAATATTTCTGTTCCCGTTTCATACCTTATCGGTGATTGAAAATGGGTTAAGAAAGTCGTGGCTAGGGAACTAAAATTGTCGAACGAGGCTCTAGGTAATTCAATATACCATTTAGCCGCTGGACCTGTCAATGTCCTCTGAAAAAGGCGAAGCCTTATCGAATCGTCGTTTAGGGTGTTCGACGAACACCACAGATGAAAAGTCATCACGTGATTCGATGGTTCTTCACCTGGATTTCCATTGAATTTAGGAATGTCAGATGGAAGTTTGTGAGGAATCGCTGGCCACCAAGGGGCATAAGCAATCGGATCGTTGGTTAACCGGTGTAAATCGGGTAACTCTAAAGTCGCCACGAATGGTAACTGTTGATTCAGGTTAGGTGAAGCATAACCAGGGTACGATGGAATCGCTTGAGCAGTGGGTCTTTGCATACCAGCATAATGTAATTGATGTTGGTATGACTGATACGGTTGGTGGACTTGACCACTGTAAAGTGGTTGGTTTTGACCGTTTTGGATATACGTTTGTCCACTGTTCGCAAAGATTTGCTGCTCAGAACCTTGGTACACCTGCTGGAATTGTGGTTGTTGGTATTGCACTAGCCACGGTTGTGAAGCCATGTTCTGTTGTGCCATGCTAACCGTTGGACCAAGGTGTGGGGTAATTGTACCCGTTTGGACCTATGTCGCCCCACCAGTTGGCGATTGTGGTTGTGACCCATGGTCAAGGGGCTGTTGCATTACAACCTGAGAAATCTGAGGTTGACATGCAATAGGCATTGCTTGAACTTGTGACACTGTTACAATAGCCGGTGTGGTTGGGATGTTCGTCATAGGTACACATTGTTGCATAGAATATACAACCCTTGGTTGTTGAGGTAGCATAGGTACCCAACCACTTGATGTAATTCCAGTATAACCTGAATACTGTTGCGAACTCCCGTATGGGTACCCTCCCGGAGGGGGTAATGAAAGGGCATACTGCCCCCCGTACGGTAGCAATCCGGAACTCAAGGGGATTGATTGTCCTTGGGGACTGGATTGCCCAAATTGACCTCAAAATGGATCAATTTGGCGAGTCTGAACATAAGATTTGCCGAATATTACTCCAGATGAACAAACTGGAACAGACCACACTGTCGAAATAGTCCCTTGGTGGACTCCTTCTAGCGGTTGTGAGCTAGTTGGGACAGATGGTATGCCGGCAAACATTGTTGGAGTGACGGCAGGGGCTTCTGCTGTTGCTGTGTCGTTTGACACAGTCCTAGATGATGATGGTTGTTCAGACATTTTAAGTCTATCCAATAGATTGCCTAGCGATTCTACAGGAACCTCCGCTTGTGGTGGATTAACCTCTGATGAAGGAAATAGAGTGACCCCGACTCCAAAATGGGTTGGAGTACTTGCTTGCGGATCCTCTGCAATTTCCTCTATCGCAATAAAACCAGGTGGAAGAGGAAGACCGTCAGGTCCGTAAAATATTTCTGGTGACGAAGAAGGGGTTGTTTCGACAGTGACAGTTGTTTGAGGAACAAAACTCTCTGGACCGGTTACAGATGGAACTGGTTCAGTTATACAAGTATTTGCCCCCAGACTAGGATCAGTATTACTGTCCCTCTGTGGCTGTTGAACTTCTTCTATAGAGGCAGGGTTTCCATAAATGTTTGGAGTAACCGGAATCTCAGATGTAGTTGGAACACTAGTTCTAACTTTTAAAGGAGATTTTGAACCGGTTAAACGAGTTCGCTTTGTCCGTACTGTTTTCGATTCCGGAGACAAAGACGGTTGACTCGTAAGCCTCCGCGAACGACGGGGTTTCAATTGACTTTCTTCCACGATTGCGGATTACTCGATCAACCAAAATATTAAAAGGGGGAATTTGTGTTTCCGAACTGAATGAATTTTATTAGACGCTTTTAGACACAACTTGCTTTTTCAGTTTTAAAGAGTCGAGAAAAAGCTAAAGATGACTCTAGTCTCCTTCGATGTTTTAACGAGCCCGAAGTGAAAAATGCTCGGATGGACTTTTTCTGTTATAGAGTCTGAAAAAGGCCAAAAGAAACTACTCTGGAGATCTAGGCAGAGGGTGTGCCAAACCTTTCGCAAAACCACAGAATACGTTTTACGGTACGGGTGGTCGATCTTCATGAATGCTGTGTTCACTGCATTGCGATCAGTAGGGCGGCCGACACGGCTTCCTAAGGATAAAAGATATATGCCTATAGGGGTCTCCCAATATATACGCGACGGTACGTGGGAGCACAATCCGTATTAGTGCCACCGACTCTCAAGAGGAATCACCCACCTTCTTCGAGATCGACAGTCACTATGTTTAACGACGTCGGAACACGTCTCTAGCCTAGACCTCTATGTTGTGCGTTATGTTACAAAGCGTTGTTAGGTTCATTCAATTTATTTTAGGTTGATCTTTTTAAAGTTTGCCTTTCAAGGTTCACCACGAGATGTATGATACAAATTCCTAAATGCAGTCTAAGATGATAAGCAAGCTTTACAATCTTTCAACTTTGAAAATCCTAGCTACTAAGGAAAAGAGAGCGACTATCTTTTCTCAAAGAGCAATCAGCACACTCTAATGCACTTTCCCTAAATCCAACATGCAAACTTATCAAATGCAAAATGCACAATGCAAGTGTTTGTTTTCACTTTCTTAGTATAAATGCCTACAAAGAAAGCTTTTTGCACAAATTTGAATTCTCTTTTACAATGATCAAAATAAACAAGTTCACTTTCTTCGAAATCAAAAAGGGTAGAAGAGATTACAATCACTTTGCGATTTTCGAAATAAAGACTCGTTTTTGATACTTTGAAAAGAACAAATTCAAACCAATAAGCAAAAGTAAAACAGTATAATCAATCTGAACAAATAGCCAATGAGCTCTCTTCTAAGATCACTTTCAATCAGATCTGAAACAAAGGCTACAGAAAGATTACTTTACTCATGCAAAGGAAGACTGTAAATGACGCCACAAACACATAAAAACATTCACAATCTTTTTGTACAAAAATTGAGGCGGAATTCAGGCAAAGAAAGGGTTATCAAGCTAGCACCTATACTTGGTTAAAGGCTGCAAAAACAGAGATCAAAACAGGGCAAAAAGGGACAAAGAAACCCAGCTGCACAAGGCCACACTGGTTCAGCGCAGGTAGAACACTGTCAGTTTGACATTCAGCGCAGGTAGCCCCTTCGGGACCTGCGATGAAATGCAGACTGCCTTCACAGTGCCTGCAATGAAGAGAGAAACTCTCGTTTCCTTCGGTTTCTGGGTCACAAAATGCTCAAAAATCAACTGTTTCAAGCCAAATCAGAAACACAAGCAAGGTATAAACAGAGGGATGCTTTGATAGGGTACTAAAGACTATCACAAGGATCAATCAAATCATTTGTGGATCTATTTTAAATCATAGACAAGTCCAACATACTGGATCAAAGCAGCAACTTTTACTTTGCATCCGGGAAAGATGCAGTTCAAGAGTTGCTGTCAAGTCTATGAAGTAAACAAATGACGGAAACACAAACGAAATGAATAAACAAGTTCTTCCCCAGCGGAGTCGCCAATTTGTTGTGGGGGAAAATGCCTATTTAGGACGATCCTATCCACCTAAGGTGTGATAGCGCCTTAGCAACAAACGAATGCAGCTATCATGATTTCTTCCTTTATGAAATATGAAAGAGAGGAGATCGGCAGACTTACCGTTATCTTCCGGTTGTCCCTCGAACTAGATCCTCTTCCCTTTGTGTGTCCACAGCTACTTGCCTCCTTGCTTGATCAAGAGAACAGCTACTTGAATCCCACGAGATCACAAGAGAAAAGCTACCTGTCACAAGAGCAACAAGAGAAGAACACAATACAAAGGCAAATATACATAGTCATAAATGATTCAGGATTAGAAGTAAATCAAATACACTAATGCAATTACACAAAATACACCAGCATATAGGAAAGAATCGAGATAACTTTATTGAAAGTAACAGTGTTCTGGAAGAGATACAACCCATAGGGCTCCAACCCAGCATCTCCTTCCCAGCAGAATGGACTTCCTTCTTCAGCTCCTTTCAAAGCATAACACACCCAATATTTCTAGCCACAAACCAACAGCAATTCTTTGCAAATACTAAATTCCAGCCTCCCTAGACCTCATGAGAGAGATCTATATATAGGGATATTGGAGAGAGGATGAGTCAGCTTGAGACTGGTCTGAGACTGACTAGTGTCCTCTCCCACTTCAGTTCTTGAGTCCACTTGGAGGTTCTTGCTTCCACTTGGAGATTTGGAACCTCTTACTCATCACCAGTCGAATTCCCTGATCCAAGTGTCATTTTGGAAGCTTCCTGGGCATTGACACCTTGAGGAATGACTGTGCCACATGTCCAAACTCGCCCAGCGCAGGTAGCCTTCTTTGCAGTTGACATTCAACACAGGTAGACAGTGGAGCAGTTGACATTCAGCGCAGATGCTCAGTGGAGCAGTTGACATGATCCAGAATTGCCTTGTTTTTGAGTGTTTTCAGGTGGAGAACTTTTGTGAATTGCTGTGGTTACTTGGCCTTGTTCCTCTAGGGGTAGGAACAACATGTTTAGGGACTTTGGATCCCTTGATTATTGACATTTCACGCTTAGTGATGCAAGGCACAAAAATGTCTATAACACCTGATCACCCTTATCAAGGGTGATTTGCATGACATCGGCGAAACACTGTGCGAAGGCCCTCTATAATTTTGTGCAGGAGAACCAGATTGTGTTGGGGACCCTCATAGCACAGCTACGGGAGTTGCAGGTGCGCACTCCTCAGGCTAGTACCCTTTCAACCAGCCTCGCAGTAGGGACAACTCCAACAGAGCAGATTCTGCGCGCTCGGGTGACAAATATCATAGCGCTACCGGAAGGGGCATTGGTGACAACAAATGAGGCCGATAGGCCTATGATTAGCGCACTGAAGGGTATCAGGATCAACATGGATACACTCTCGTGAGAGACATTATACGTTCTACAGGATGGGATTACTGCATAACTGTGGGTTAAGGAGAGTCGCATGCTGCAAGTACTAAGTGAGCAGAAGATCAACATGGAAAAGTTGATCTTACAGCGCGAAAAAGTGATGTCGCGGAATCGGTAGCTAGTACAGGTACTAGACAAATCTTGTCAAAGCGTCCTTGAGCTAGCCATCCTAGCAATTACACCAGTAGAGGCGCACATCCACAGGCTAGCAGCAGGGGTGTGCGAGGCGCAAGAAGAAATGACTAAGGTTCAACTGGAGCTAAACCTTTAGATCACAAAGCTACGGTTGAAGGCACAGTCGTCCACCCCTCCAGAAGTAAGAGAACATTGTGCTAGCGCTATTACAGCAAGACTAGACAAGATCGACAGTGCAGTAAGGGATTACACCAGAAAGTTGGAGGAGTCATTTGAGGTCCACGTGAATCTGTAGGAGGACCCCAACATCCAGCACTTAGAGACAGAGGTGCATGAACTCCAGCAGTAGTATGACAGCATCAAAGGAACTGTGCAGAGGGTGGCCTTCACTCAGAAGCTTGTGCAGATACAACAGACCAAAGTGCTGAAAGAACAGGTGGAAGCGACATGACACAAAGAAGCAGTCCTGAAGGCACGTGTTCATCCTTAGATCGATGAGGTCTTCACCATCATAGCAGCAATTGAAGGCAAGCTCGCACAAATGCAGGGGACACAAGAACAGATGCAGGGAAGCAATTCCGACATTGCAGTCTCGAAACAACGTGTACCGAAGATCCAATAGGCAACCGCTCAGTGCACTGCCGACCTTATAGCAATTCGAGCAGAGTTGGAGGGACTCCGCACAAAGATCTTTGCACCGATAGAGTGAGTCAAGGGCGAGTCATGATGTTTGTGTTGGGGGCCTGTTGGGCATGGAATCCCCCCCAAGGCATGTTTTGGGGCTTAAAGCCCAAGTTTTGACCAAATCCTTTGTAAAAGCTCCGCAAATTGTGGGCGCGGAGCGCGAAGTCATAATATAGTCACAGGGTTGTCTGCCCTCATCTTTGTAATGTAATTTCAGCTTGATATACCTACCCATGGTCTGTGGACCATGGGATTGTATAAATAGAGCGAGGCTCTAAGTGTAGAAGATAGCATATAGAGAAGGAATAGAATAGAAGCATGATGAGTCTAAGAGATTAAGTCGAAGTGTAAAGTGTGTCGTTGGGTCGTAGAGTAGGAGAAGGCTCTGTAGCTGAGTGCACAGAGGCCTAGTAGTTTGCAGCTCAGTGCGCAGACCCTTGCAGCTCAGTGCGCAGGACAGGTCGAGTCTGTAACCATTGAAAGAATTAATAAAGAGAAGCTTACCATATCTATGTATATCTTTTCCTGTTTAATGTATTATTGGGTATAAATTGCAAGTGTACTGTTTATTTGCTGCACAAACTTATATATGTATGCTGTATAACTAAATATAACACAAGGCTTCTATTTACGCAAAGGTAACTAAAAGGTGAAGGAAGATAGGTCAGATCGCAAGTGTGACTTTAACAGTACAAAGCATTGCTCCAGAAGCGCGGAAGCCCCACGGCCCCTGGTTAGGGTTGCGCGAAGGTAAGTATATCAGGGCGCGAAAGCCAGGGAAGTGCGCGAAGAAACCCACGTGCAGGGACGAGCAGTGGACCGAATCAAACCCTCAGAAATCTCAAGGGTGCAAAAACTTGGTTCCATCACCCCCCATACTACTTTGGGTGAGACCTCAGTCCGTGCTCCGCAGACTGTTGCCAAAAGGGACAGTAGTACAAGGATTTGTGGGCTAATTAACTCCAAACCTAGGTCAAGCCCTAGCAAGCCAACAATCACCCCTTGCAGCCACCCTATGGGTATGATTTTTTGTTGATTCGCCATCCTTAGCTGAATTGGAGACCATTGCAGCGTACGTCTCCCCATTCGCTCCCTATTCTGCTTCGGTAGAACATTTGCATCTGACCCCAGGTCTAAAATGACTTGATCCATTTCATACTCTCCTATTTGTGCAGTCAGTCTCATCTCCCGTCCAGTCCTTGTTTTATTCTTTCCAATCTTTCCCACTACGCGCAGCACACCTAGCATGGTCCCAGCACATCTATTGATGAGTTATTGTAACCCTTTCACAGCCTTACTGTCATGCAGTAACTTCATAAAAGTTTCCAAGAAAGTTGTGAGCATAGAGGGGTCCATCTCTAGCTCAGGATTTTCCTTGCTTCCTAAGGTGGAGACCTCAGCAAATCTCTTCTTAGTTTCCATGAAGGTTTTACGAGCGTGCTCCAAATCAAACTCAACCTCTTTTGTCGGGGCCTTGCGAACCCATGTACTATCTTCTGTATGTTTCCCCTTGTCATCTCCCATCGTGATTCCACTCTGAAGCACTATATTTACTTTCGGATCTTCCTCGCGTGACTCAGACCTCAACATCTGTAGGTTCTAAGTTGGGGGAGGCGGTAGCGCCCCTTTGTCATGTATCCTAGCTATCAGCGTAGGACAATCTTCTGTTTCATGATCAAACAACGTGATACTTTCACAACGGACATGTTGGATTAGTACAATCATGGGAATAGTGTCCTGATCCTCTGCAATTGTAGCAAATCAACTGTCCTCGACCTCTACCAGGTCCTCTTCCGCCTCAACCTCGCCCGCGCCACTGAAATCCTGTCCGTGCCATCCCTGCATTCTGATCAAGGGGCTACATTTTGGCCTGAACCCTATAGGTGAGAGTTCTATCCATCATCAATTCATAGCTCCTACAAGTACGCTCATCATGTCCTACCAACCTACAAAAGTTGTTGAACAATTGTTGCGGTGCTTGTACATACTTCTATAACAAGTGGAAGTTACCTATGGCATGTTTTCCGGCTACTTGACAGATAGCGCACCATAAATCAGGCATCGCGCTAGGTTCTGCTTGAGCCTCCAACCTTAAAGGCATCGGTCCTCCTCCTGCAAGGTAATTTTCCAAGACCGGGAAATGGTCTTTGTCATGACATTGACTCTTGCATTTCAAGAACCATACCTCCTCGCGTACCTCTGGTCGAACCGTCTTGTCCTGCCTCAAACTTTCCATCTCAAGGCACAGATTTTTCAGTTGCGCATGGATCTGTTGGACTCCTAGATTAGGATCTTGCATCGAAGTCTCATGTAGTCTCATGGAAATCTCCAAGGCCTCTGCTTGAGTTTTTATCTTCTGCTATGATAGCACACTCCTTAAGTGTGGTAGTAGCAAAGCCGCAAACCACTCACGATGTTGTCCGTCTGTCAAGTTCATGTTGGCTTCACGGATCATACATTTCAGCCTCTGATCTAGTTCCCAAGGCATCTCGCTTGGTTGCATTGTGATCTCTTTGAATCCCACAATCGAATGCGCCTTAGATTTAGGCCTGCTAAATTCCCTATTTAGTGCTTCTTGGATGTCTACTACTCTAGCATTCAGGTTATCGTTTGAGTACTTAATATACTAGGTTAGTGCGCGATCTTACAGAGCACTAACCAGTGTCACCTTCTTTATGTGATCATATATAACACCTTGAGCTTCCCATATAGCCCTTACAATGAACCAAAATTGGTCCAAGTCCTTATTTCCCAAGCCTTTGAACAAAGGCAACTTCACTGTGTTTTCCATACTGAATCGCGGTGGAGGTAGAGGTGGTACAAGTGAAGTTGGAGGTGATGGCGATGAATTTGGAGGTGGTGTGGGCAGAGGTGGTATTCACAGGAATCCTTGTCTTATTAACTGAATAGCGCTTCGTGAAGAGACCTTCGCTATTCCTTCTTCGTCTCTTCGCGGAGGTGGAATCAAGGGGCTATACTCCGAACCCTTATCTCCTTCGTTTCTGTAACTTTTTCCACTTTGCACAGTCCCGAACATCAAGGTAGTTGCATAACCCATTTTTTGCACAACAACATTTTAATCCAAGTATTAGGAGATTTTATGTACTTACCTCGTGATCCTTTGAAAAAGTGTCTCTCCACCTCGCTATAGCTGATTGAGGTGTCGACCACGAATTCAGTAACAAAACATCCTATGACACGATCAAGCCAATGATCAATAGCACGGGTGATCTTATCCTCTGATGCTTCCAACCTTCGCACTAGCTCTAAGGTCCACACAATAGGATTTTCAAGTTTCCACCTTCCTTGGCTATCCGCTAGCTTCATGATCCACTCGTATAGCTCAGTAGGAAAGGAGGCAAAAAATATTTCGTGGATCTCCGTATACAAGTATCATTCCAACCACTTTTCTTTTGACAGTTACGTGTTTCTGTTTTCTTGTGTCGCGAACTCGTGAATCCTTCTGTCCAACCAGCCTTTGATTTCTTTCTTAGTTGGATTCCAGTGATATGACATCACACATCTCTTATGCAGATTCTGGTCCCAGCAACGGAACCATTTGTTGGCTTGAGGGGGCCTGACCCAGGTTCAGCGTTAGTTAGCCAAACAAATCCCTACACTACTAGCCCTTTCGATCAGTGCGCGGAGCGTAGCCTGAAGTCTCACCCGAAGTAGCATGGGGGATTCTAGAACCAAGTTTCCACACCCTTGAGATGGATGTGATGTCGGTTTATTCCGGCTATGCTTGCCTTCGCACAGGTTTCTTAGCCCTCTATTCCACCCCTCAGTACCTTCGCGAAAGCATACAATTGGCTTTTGCACAGCCCTAACCTACGGCTTAGAGACTTTCACGCTGCTAGGGCAGTGAACTGCAATATTTCCCAACTAGGCTAAGTGTTTTACTTATCTTATTAACCGATCTTAGTTAGCTTCATGTAAACAGATGTTCTTACTTGCGTTCACTTAACCAACACATTTACATACATTCGTGCATAATATAAGCATTATAAGTTAAATTCATACCCAACATAACAAGATGCATAACATGAAATAAAGATGCGGAAATTTTAGAATACTTCTCTTTATTGATAATTCCAGACGATTACAGACTCGACCCGCCCTTTGCACTCAGCTGCGGACTTCTAGGCCTCTGCGCACTCAGTTGTAGAGCCTCTACCTACGCTACAACCCAAACTTATACTTCTACTTCAGAGCTATCTCTCATACATCATATCTTCATTGCTTGATTGATTATTCTAACTACTTAGAGCTTAGCTCTATTTATACAATCCCATGGTCCATAGATCTTTTACAGCCAAAATTACATTTCCAAAATAAGGGTGGACAACCCTATGACTCTCTAACATCTACGCACTTTTCTACCACAAAACGCGGAGTCTTTACACTTAGATTACAAAATTTGACCAAAATATGGGCTTTTAGCCCCAAAACTACCCTTGGGGGATTCTGTGCCCAACACTTAATTCAGAAGCCTGATAACAGGTCAGCACATTTTCACACATGTATTGTAATTATTTGTAAGACTAACCTTGGAACACTTGTAATGCATGTTGCTTTAACTAGTGTTAAAACAATTGAACTATTTCAGTTGCTTTAATACATATGTTTATGAAAATGTGTTGTATAAGTTGTTAACATTGTCCTGCCCATGTGGGCTGCCTCACCAGACACCGAACAGAACCTTTCCCATAAACTTGTTATAATGACCATTGCACTCACGTGGACTACTTTGTTGAGTGTTGTACGTGATATCCCTTCTTGTGTGCTTGTGACTACCGCATCCATGAGGACTAATCCAGAATTTGCACATGTCCTATTGTGTTGTGTGTCTCTGACAGACTTGGGACTCTTCCCTTTCTACCAGAGACTCACTTCCACCCTTTCCATCTGCAGTGAAATAACCTTGACACAAGTAACACTAGCACCCACCAGGCATGTGAACCTCATTGTCTGAAGACAAAGAATACCACTCTCATGTGCTAACATGCAAGAGCTAAGGCAAACCTTTAAGACAATGGAAACAGGCCATCATACCGGATGGGATTCCTACACCAAATGGTGTGAGGTCTAGTTGGGACTTCATCCCGGGGAGATCCCCTGAATGTTGACGGGTCCAGCACCGTCAATATTTTTGGCGCTAGAACAAGGGTTGCTGGTTGTTTATGTTTGAATGTCCTCTCACTCCCACTCATCAATCATTTGGTCGAGGCAATAACTCACACTCCCTCTCACCTACGTGCGACTATGAAGTTGGTTACTCCTCACCTCCTATATGTGAACATAAAATTTTGTATCAACACCTCCGCTCCATATGTCCCATCACCCGTCAGTTCGCAAAAGCAGTCGGACTGATCCTAGGAATAAAGCACCTTACATATGCATCAAGAAAGCCAAAAACCACTCCGACAAGGGTTGTTGTATCATCAGTGGAAGAAGCAATTATTGTTGCACTTGAAGGTCTGGCAGAATCTATTGAGAATGGAGAGGAACCTCCATTCTTTCAATAGGGAGAATGAGACACCCTCATGATCTTGGGCTCAGACTCTGGTACAAGAGGCAGAGGGGAAGGCAACGGAGGAGGTGGAGGCGGAGACGAACCAACAGACTCAGAGCCGGAACTATGAGATTCTAAAGAAGAGGAGGATGACGAAGAAGAAGAAGACATGGCTGACCAAAATCTGGAATGGATGACTTAGGGATCATTGGCTCTTCTGGGTGCTTTTCAGAGGATGCCAAAGTGGTCAGAGAGAATGCTCACAAAGTTTGACCCTAACAATGCAGTGAAGGCATAAGATCACTTGGACAACTTCTACCTATAGCTGCATACACTTGAGGTACGATAAGACAATGTTGCATGTATATTGTTTCCATGTACCATGGATACATGGAACACAAAGAATGGTTACATACAATACCAGCACTGTTTAGAAGCTTGATAATAGGTCAGCACATTTTCACACATGTACTGTAATTCTTTGTGAGACTAATCTTGGAACACTTGTAATGCATGTTGCTTTAACCTGTGTTAAAACAGTTGAACTATTTTAGTTGCTCTAATACATATGTTTATGAAAATGTGTTGTATAAGTTGTTAATGTTTTCCTTCCCGTGTGGGATGCCTCACTACAAAACCTTTCCCATAAACTTGTTATAACGACCGTCGCACTCACACAAACTACTTTGCTGAGTGTTGTACATGCTATCCCTTCTTGTGTTCTTGTGACTGCCGCATCTGTGTGGACCACTCCTATGGAATTTATGCATGTCCTGTTGTGTTGTGTGTCTCTAACAGAGTTGGGACTCTTCCCTTTCGATTGGAGACTCACTTCCACCCTTTCCATCTACAGTGAAAGAACCTTGACACAAGTAACACTAGCACTCACCAAGCATGTGAACCTCGTTGTTTGAAGACAAAGAAGACCACTCTCATGTGCTGACATGCAAGAGCTAAGGCAAACCTTTAAGACAATGGAAACCGGGCCATCATATCGGATTGGATTCCTACACCAAACGGTGTGACGTCTAGTTGGGACTTCATACCAGGTAGATCCCCTAAACGTTGGCAGGTCCAACACCATCAACATTTTTGGCGCTAGAACGAGGACCGTTAGTTGTTTATGGTTGGATTTCCTCTCACTCCCACTCATCAATCATCTGGACAAGGCATTAACTCGCACTCCCTCTCACCTGTGCGCGACTCTGAAGTTGGTTACTTCTCACCTCCTATATGTGAACATAAAATTCTGTATCAACACCTTTTCTCCATCCGTCCCATCACCCGTCAGTTCGCGAAAGCAGTCAGACTGATCCCAGGAATACAGCATCTTCCATACTCATCAAGAAAGCCAAAAACCACTCCCACATGGGTTGTTGTATCGACGGTGGAAGAAGAAGTTCTTGCCACACTTGAAGGTCTGGCATAAGCTGTTGAGAATGGAGAGGAACCTCCAGTCTTGTGATGCAGGAAAGTGTTCCCTCTGTGGACAGAGGCAACCCCTCTAGCCCTAGAGTGGGTCTAGTCACAAACAAGGACAAATCAACAATAGCTTTCCTTAAACAGTCATAGTTGGAGGCCTACCTCAACCGGTGGTCGATGGAGTTCCGTTGCACTGCTCCAGCTTCCGCTTCCTCAACGAGTGATCGACCTGAAACAATGTAAAGAAAATACAAAAAAGCACGTAACCGGAAAACAACAATGATCTATTTACTCACAAAGTCAAGAAGTCATGAGCTATCAAGTAAATTACATACAAGACATAGGAAAACATCATTGATTGTATTAATAATGAAATAAGAGCAAGCTTACAACCAAATTCTTGACATCACAAGCCTTCTCAGAGGGATCCAGCCAGCATGTTCCTCAAGCATTCACTCTTTGAAGATGGATCTCCCAACATACAAGTCTCTCTCACTCTTAAGTTTTACGCAATGTTAAGGGAACTTCACAACCTTCCACAAGCTATCAACAATAACACACTTGTCACACTGACACTACACTAACAACACTGCTCAATCCAAGAATTTACCAACTAGCCAACCATCCAAAACTAGCAGTGCATAGCAATGGTGAGATTTTAAATAGGAGAAGGGGTCTCCATGAAAGGTGGAAGAGTGAGCTTATCCCCAAGGAAGGTAGCACAATTGATGGAACTGCCATGCCAAAGAAGGAAATGCGACACAAACTATGCCAAAAACCAAGTCTGGAGTCATCCAGAAGGCTGATTGTTGGAACAAATTCGCCCAATCTGGATCATCGCGGGTGCATAACTGAGCTTTAGTGCTGAAATCGCTAGTGAGCAATGTAGTTAGTCATATCATCGCTAAAGATGATAAGTAACCTTGCGCTGGAGCATAAAATCAGACCATCGCGAGAATCAGATGTACTTACGCGCTAGCAGTGTGGTTGGACTGTTTATGAGCGCTGTTCAGCACGTATATTAAGTCCACAGTCGCGATGAGGCAGATAACTTAGGAAAAGTGGGTCATTTGGAAATATCAGAGAGCATTTGTTTAATATGAGCATGTTTGACTTGGACACATGACACAGTGGAAGGACTGGAGTGAAGGCAGTGACAAATTACTGTGTAATAGATGCCCCCTAAAGCATGAAGCCTGAGAGAGTGGGAGGGGTGAAATGCTTTACGAAACTGACTGAGCTGGAACACCATCTGGAAGAACATGCACGCAAGTACAAATGATATCTCTGATAATGAAGTACATGTAGTCTAGGCATGGTCGCAGCCATCCAAAAGACATACGGACTAGGTTTGTGGGATGGACGTAGCCATCTAGCTAATGAGACCATGATAGTGATAAAGGTATGGTCGCAGCCATCCATGAAGACTCAGGTATGGTTGCAACCATCCATCAATGAGTCATGTAATCACGAACCAATCCACCCAGCTCGAACATGTTAATCTGAGTTTGGGGTCTTGAACCCATCCGATCATAGTACAAATTCTAGCATGCGAATAGATGTGTTGAGGTCGAGCATGATAGAAAATCGCTTGATTACTGGTCAATCATGAAAACCTTTAACAAGCACGAGAGAAACCGCCAATAATGCCAATGGTTCTCAAGGTACTATCCAGCACAATCCACGAAGTGTGAAGAAGGAGTTGAAGTCGAACACTCGTGGAATCACCCAATCGATGACCAATGATGAAAGTCGACCGTCAGGTGCGAAGAACTTGCCATTGAGGCATGCAAGCTCTAAGGTACCAAAGGGGATCTCTAGATCAATCTCCTGGATAATGAGATGATGTCGACAGGAGACGACCCGTCGTAGGAGGGCCATAATGTTTCCCTCATCAACGACATGAGATAAGGAACAAGTGGTAGATGGCGAAACAAAGTATCAGAGGAGGAGGCAAGGGTGTAAACTGCAGAAGGATTATACTCTTGAACATGTCGGCGACACGACTTCAGAGGGTGGCAGCATTCAGGTACCAAGGGATCAGAGGCACGATGGAGACGGCGTGAATCAGATGGAATGAGGCTAAATGGCAACCCAAACCCGCGAAAGGCCAAATGACGATGTATGGATGTCCCAACCCGAAAAGAAGCAAAAGTGTTGATGTTCAAGAGTGACTGGCTGCCAATGATGATTTCCAAATTTTCCCCCACCATTGCTGGTGAGTACCCCTATTATTTTTGAAAACAAGCTTGAAGGGGATAGCATATGCTTGTAATATAAGTTCGACCGTCAGTCGAATCCAACCTAGTAATAGTTTAACGAGCCCTAGGGAGGAGAAGCTCGAGCCTCGTCATGGTGACGAGTCCAATGTCGTCAAGGTTTAACGAGTTCGACATAGGTAAAACTCGGGGTCTTTTTCATGTTTAGAGAGTTTGAAAAAGACACGGAAAAGAAAACTTCGGGGGGGTCCTTTTTCATAGATTTGTGTCTCTCGAGCCCGAAAAAGTATAAAACGATACTCGAAAGAACCGCTCGACCATTACGATCGAGGAGTACTTTTCGTGATTAGTGACCTCGACCTGAAAAAGTAGAAAAGCAATCGAAACCACGTCGTTTCGTAACCAATAACGAACCCGAAACGACAAAGGCCCGAAAATCTTTTCGTTTTTACACGGTCGGAAAAGAGCTTAAAGTAGACTGCCTCTTATTCCATTTAACGAGTTAAAAGGGAAAACTCGGCAATCTTTTCATCTTTTACGAGTCAGAAAAGGGCTTAAAGGTGACTCGTCCTAGAGGAACTAGTGGTAGCAACTGGTTCCGACAATGGTGAAACTGCTCAAAACATGTAATGGTCAAGAGGCTGGCTAATAAAACCACTCATCGCTGCGGTCCCTCAGGAAATGAAAAACAACCAAGTGAAAGCATATGATTGACCAAAGAGATGGTGGCAATGGAATGAAACAACCAAGGCTCATCTAGCAGAATTTAGCGAATAAAAACGGCAATCACGATATGTAAATCAGGTATAGGTTCATTTTTCACAAGCTTGAACCATGGAGAACTCTGCTTGGATTTGGTTTCATGTTTACACAAGCTTGAAATGAAAAACCATGCTTGTTATAAGTTCGCATGCCCCCAGCATAATGATGCAAATCGAGGTGCATGCCCCCCAAACTTCATTGCATTCAACGAGGTGGATGGAATGAAGGCTCACATTCGAGATCTTGGAAAGACTCGACTTGGATTTTATGAGATCTTAATCAAAGACTCGATTTGGAAAGGGGATTTGTTTCATTTTTTAATAAGGTTGACACAGTGAAAAAGAACTGTCCTCATAACCCTTGTTTCATCTTTTAACGAGCTTGACACAAGATCAGTAACTATGCTTGACACTCCTTATTTCATTTTTTAATGAGCTTGACACAAGGTCAGGAACTATGCTCAGGATCCTTGTCTCATTTTTTAACGAGGTTGACATAGGAACAAACTATCCTCGTAACACCTGCTCATGGGCCATACGAGAACATGGCTCCCAAGAGGTCTTCATGGGATGGAAGAAATGCACTCTAGGAGGAATACATGTCATGAGGCACTAATGACAGATCGGGTTCCAACGCCCCCAGTACATGACGTACAAGACAATTTGCATGATCGTCAGCAGAGGCAGAGACAGAATGGGTAGCCACATAATTGACCTGTGGTGAAGAAGGTAATGCTTGCGAGCAAGAACTGATAGGGGATGACAGCTGCGCAGGAGGCACCGTGGGACTAAAGAATGATAATTGATTGATGGTAACCATTCTTCCATCGTGTGGAAAACAAACCACAGAGAAAAGTGAAGAGATGATGGCCCCTATGGCATAAACATAGTCACGGCCAAGGAGAAGACTAAAATCTAAAGCACCTTGGATAACCATGATGTCTATATAGACGGTTTTGCCCCCCAAATTAACAGGAAGCTTCGGGAGGATCCATAAAGGTTGACTAGTTCCTCCGTCAAACGCCAACAGATTCTGTGTGACTGGCACAAGCTGTGGGGAGCCCAAAGCTTGCCAAGTAGTGGAAGGCATAAGACTAACAGACGCGCCCTCATCCAAGATAGTGCCAGGTACTACCCTATCATGGGCATGTACTGTAATCTGGAAAGGCACATAGGATGGAAGGCGGAAAGTAGTCAAGTGACTCCAATCAAAGGAAACGACCAAACTACTTGGTGGGGGAATCGTCTGATTGCCCCCCTGCTCTACAGGAACTAAAGGAGGACCCTCTCGATCGACGGGGATAGGAGGGTCATTTTCGGACTCAGGAGAATCCAATGAGACGAGAAGAACATAAGCAGGACACTCTTCTGAAACAGAGTGATCAATAGGTGGTGAACCCAAGTCGACACTCTCTCCAACCAATGGTTGGTCTGGAATAGGCTTAGCACAACCAGGTTCGGAAAGAGGAGGACAGACAAGAGAAGAATCTAAGTCAATCTCTTGGTTGAAGGGGGGAGGGTCTGAAGAGAGCCTCTGATAACCAATGGGAAGTTGGGGTGAAGAAGTTGTAAGACTTTCCAAAACGGCGGAAACTTTATCCATGAGTGGACAAAGGTGAAGGGGATGGTTGCCTTCACACAGCCTACAGTGGAATCGAATCTTTCCTTCCTTCTTACCACTACCAGTTGATAGGGTAGCATCGTCATGAGCTTCAGAGGACGATGAGGGATGAGCTAGATCGCGAGACCATACTTCTAAGATCCTAGGAATACCAGGACAATCACGAAGAAGATAGTCACCCTTGCACAATTTACAAGGAAACTTAACCTTCTGCAGAGGAGCAAAAGGTGTTCTGACCTGAGATGTACTCGGAGAAATAGCTGCACAGGTGGCCTCGCGTTTATCAGACTTCTTCTTCGTCTTCATCTTCTTCTTCTTCTTCTTCTTCTTAATCTCCTGGTTACTAGATGTGAAACTTTCACCAGGCAAAGGAGGAGAGCAGGAGGAAGAAATAGGGGAAGAAGGTGTAGGCTCAACCTTGGAATCATCGTGTCGTGGTTCGAACGAAGGAGATGGTGGAACAAGATTCATGACACTCGGGACCATCGAGGTTGAAAACAACCATACGGGCAAACCGATGGTTAACCTAGGCAAAGACAATGTTGCCATATACGAAGCACTGACATTTCCAAAAGGTGGAAACATACTAGGATTCCCATATGGGGACAGACCTTGGCCAGTAGACTCGGGGAATGTTGCCATCGAGAACGAGCCTGAAAAACAATGGAACTGTAAAGAAGAATTCTAACTGTTACCAGGAATATTTCGTGGGCAGTAAATTTTATGACACGGGAACAAAACTTGACCTTTTCATGTTTCAAGAGTCGAGAAAAGGACAAAAAGATGACTCTAGTTGCCTTCGAATATTTAATGAGCCTAAAGTGACAAGTGCTCAGATGGACCTTTTCTTTTAGGGAGTCCGAAAAGGAATGAAATTGACTACTCTGGAGAACTAGGCAAAAGGTTTACCAAACAACCCGTAAAACTGCATATACACCTTGGCAGTCATATGAAAACCAAGGACTTTCCATACGGCAGTCAATCTTCCTGAATGTTGTGTTCAATGCATTACGGCTTGCAAGGCGGTAGACACGACTTCCTAAGGATAAAGGATGATAACCTAGTGGGGTCTCCCAACATATATTCGATGGTACATGGGAGCACAATTCCGTACTAGACCACTATTGAGCCACAGAAGGAGGAATCACCCAACCTTGAGTGAAAACAAAAGTGACTAGGTTTAATCAGGCCGGAGCACATCTCTAGCCTAAAACTCTAAATAGTGTGCATTATGTTCCAATGGGTTGTTAGGTTTATTTATTTCATTTTAGAGTTGATCTTGGATTATGTTTCAATTTTCAGGCCTTACCGTATGTATACAACAAATCCTAGGATGCAGCTAGAATGGGTAAAGCATCTTTCATTTCGATGAACACCTACTTCTAGAAAGGTAGAGAGCTCATTCCCAAACCAAGACAAGCGAATGCAAACACTAAGAAACACAATGCATCAATACACTAATCTCATGATGCATCGATACTACTAATGAAAGATTTAAAATTCGCTTTCCAATTTCTCAAACATGAAAATTCGTAATGCAAATGTACTTTCACTTTCGTATGCTAAATGAATGCAAACTTTAGATTTTTTTCGAATTTAAAGAGACAAACAAGTAAGTGTGAACTGATCGATCCAAACAATTATGATCTATGCTTGGTAGTGAAGAAATCGAATCAACATAAAAAAAATTGGTTCAATAATCGACACTAAAAATCAACCAACAAGAAAACAAGCAGTGAAAAAGCCTCAAGAAAATCAACAAGACAGTTGTGGATGAACCTTGAACAGACAAGTAACCCAAGAAAACTGTTTCTCGACGAAAATTCTACAGGGCTAGGTCACATGGTCCAAGAAACACAAGACTCACTTAATGAAATCAAAGAGACAGTACCCTAACCAAAAGCAATTAAAACAAGCTAATGAGAGACAAGAAACAACAGGGGATAAGAAAGATTGATGAATTCAGGAGGTAAAGTTATAAAAACAACTTTATAGGAATCATCGCAAGTTTTACACTGACAACTAGAGCTATCATCGCTGAATGAGAGACCATCCCTAGTGATGGACAGACAACTAGAGCTGTCATCGCAAGTGTTACACTGACAACTAGAGATGGTCGTGAAAGTACACCTATTTTCCACGATGGTGCGATTTCAAGAGTCGTCGTGGGAATTAAACTAGCAACCCGAGATCATCGCGATTGCAAAGCTATAAAGTGGCAATGACGTCGCGACTACTAGGCTTTTTTCCATGATGATGTTCAAAAACAATGACAAATGAAAAAAAACTCCCAAACAAGAACCAGTCAATCCAACAGACAATAGAGGGGTTTCCCAGATTGATCTAGGTAACCCAAAAGACTGATAATTAATCCCCATAATTCAAGAGAGACCAAATCAAGATCAAAACAAGAGAAAAACATAGGCCAAACTCCCCAGCGGAGTCGCCAATTTGTGATGCAGGAAAGTGTTCCCCCTACGGACAGAGGCAACCCCTCTAGCCCTAGAGTGGGTCTAGTCACAAACAAGGACAGATCAACAATAGATTTCCTTAAACAGTCATAGTTGGAGGCCTACCTCAACCGATGGTCGATGGAGTTCCGTTGCTCTGCTCCAGCTTCCGCTTCCTCAACAAGTGATCAACCTGAAACAATGCAAAGGAAATACAACAAAGCACGTAACCAGAAAACAACAATGATCTATTTACTCACAAAGTCAAGAAGTCATGAGCTATCAAGTAAATTACATACAAGACATAGGAAAACATCATTGATTGTATTAATAATGAAATAAGAGCAAGCTTACAACCAAAGTCTTGATGTCGTAAGCCTTCTCAGAGGGATCCAGCCATCATGTTCCTCAAGCATTCACTCTTTGAAGATGGATCTCCCAACATACTAGTCTCTCTCACTCTTAAGTTTTACACAATGTTAAGGGCACTTCACAACCTTACACAAGCTATCAACAATCACACACTTGTCACACTCACACCAGCTACACTAACAACACTGCTCAATCCAAGAATTTACCAACTAGCCAACCATCAAAAACTAGCAGTGCATAGCAATGGTGAGAGTTTAATTAGGAGAAGGGGTCTCCATGAAAGGTGGAAGAGTGAGCATATCCCCAAGGAAGGTAGCACAATTGATGGAACTACCATGCCAGAGAAGGAAAGGTGACACAAACTATGCCAACAACCAGGTCTGGAGTCATCCAGAAGGCTAATTGTTGGAACAAATTCGCCCAATCTGGATCATCGCGGGTGCATAACTGAGCTTTAGCACTGACATCGCTAGTGAGAAATGTAGCTAGTCAGATCATCACTAAAGATAATAAGTAACCTCACGCTGGAGCATAAAATCATACCATCGTGGGAATCAGATGTACTTCTGTGCTGGCAGTGCGGCTAGACTATTTATGAGTGTCGTTTAGCGCGTATATTAAGTCCACAGTCGCGATGAGGCAGATAACTTAGGAAAAGTGGGTCATTTGGCAATATCAGAGAGCATTTGTTTAATATGAGCATGTTTGACTTGGACACATCACACAGTGGAAGGACTGGAGTGAAGGCAGTGACAAATTACTGTGTAACAAGTCTTTCAACAGGGAGAACGAGACACCCTTGTTATCTTGGGCTCAGACTCTAGTGCAAGAGGCAAAAGGGAAGGAAACAAAGGAGGCGGAGGCAGAGACGAACCAATAGACTCAGAGTGGGAACTATCATATTTTGAAGAAGAGGAGGAGGACGAAGAAGAAGAATACATAGTTGACAAAAATCTGAAATGGATGACTCAAGGACCATTGGCTCTCGTGGGTGCTTTTCACGGGATGCCAAAGCAATCAGAGAGAATGCTCACAAAGTTTGACCCTGACAGTGTAGTGAAGGTAGAATATCACTTGGAAAAATTCTACCTATAGTTGTAGACACTTGAGGTACGGTACAATGATGTTGCATGTATATTGTTTAAGTGTACCTTGGATAGTCTCGTAGTAGTATAGTATCAAAGCCTTCTTGTCAACTCCATCCATAACTGGAGTACATTCAAACGCATGTTTTTGGAAAAAAAATTGATGACAAGACCCCATCCATGTTTCTCAAAGAGTTGGGAAGCCTGAAGATGGAGGGGAAAGAAAAGGTAAAATATTTTAATCAAAAGTTTCTAGGCATATTGAATAAGTTTTCAGTGTACACAAAACCTCATTACTCCATCATTGTCGATTACTACACGTCTGCACTGCCAACTACCAGTTCATCAATCGAGCTGTGAAACCAACATTGTTAGAAAACTGTGAAGAGGCAATCATTGTTGAGAATGATCTGTGTGCGATTGAGTCATCAAGGATGACAAACTAGTGAAGGAATCTACTGACGCGAGCAGGAAGCCCCAAGATGCGGTGAGCAAGGGTAAAGACAAGGAAGAAAGTGATATTGAAATTGGCAGCAATCGCTTCCCAACTAAAACTACGCAGAGCTGCAGCTCAATGTTCCAAGTCGAACAATGTGAAAACAATGAATTTTTCTAATTTCATGAAGATCAGCACCCGGAAGGTTCTTGTTCGGAATGGAAATGAGTTGCAGGCTCAATATGCGATCACATGCCAAACATGATGAGCAGTGTGCAAGGACATTCGGGAGACATGGATGGTGATGAAGATGTTGCACCTGATGAGACCTCAAGCATTGGGCAAGTGATTAACATGTATCAGTGCTCACAAGTAGCAAAGAGGACAAACACTGAGAAGTAGCCCCGAAAGAAAAAGGGTCATTACAATCTCAGAAGTCAAGGGGCTCCCCCCACACTTGGGGAAATGCAACAAAAGCTCAAACTGCTAAAGAAGGTTGATCCACCGCCGCCCAAAAGAAGAAAACACAAAGCAAGCTTGGGAAGATAACAGTGGACAAGAGTACGTCCATGAGCTACAAACTGCAGAACACTCTGTTGGACAACATGAACAGCAGTCTCACCCCGGACATCTCGATGAGTCTACTCGCTTTGGATTACAACATTGTGGAATATAAGAAGGAAAATCGCGCAAACATCAGTTTATTTGAATTGGCTAAGATTCAGAATCAACAGGACATATTGTTGTGTGCATTGGGGCGGACATCTACGGATAGTGAAGCCTCTACCAGCAAGGGAGTAAGCACACCTCCCAGATCACTCTCAACTGTGCTAAACACACTCGGTATGGAAGAAGTAAACTTTTTTTTCCCTCCATTCCTGCTTTCATTTGAAATCTTTAATTGTAATGTTCACAACTGTTTGGTTGATTCTGGTGCGGAAGCCAATGTCATGTCTCTCTCCATTGCCAAAAAGATCAATGGGAAATGGAGCAAGACATCCGCATAGATCATCCAACTTGATCGAATATCCATACCATCCATTGGTGAACTTCAGGATGTGATCATATGACTATCTCATGACAGTTGAGTTCACCAGTGCATAAACATTGTTGTTGTGCACTTACCAGAAGTGTATGGATTACTACTCAGTAGTTTCTAGTTTAGCAAGTTGAACAGATACTTTGCTACAAACTGGTCACACATGTGGCTTCTGTACAAGGGAAAAATAAATCAAATCTGGGTGTTATCCGAGAGATACATGAGGCATAATGTCACTCCCATCAATGGCGAGAATGAAACGTTGGCCTTCACAGAGCTCGTGTTTGGCAACTTCCTATTGGAAACAACGATGGGGTGTTATCATGCACAGCTAGCTCCGACCTCGCCAGACACGCAATTTGGTCTCCTTCCTTGCCTAACTAATGGAAATGAAACCTGTACAGTGCATTGTAACATTAGTAGAGGTAGTAGTGGTGACAACAGTAGAAATAGTACAAATGCATTGAACGGTCTATGTACAAACAAGTTGTGGACCATGTACTTCAACGGATCAAAGACACATGATGGATCTGGAGTCGAGGGTGCCTTAATTGACCCAAAAAACATGAAATGTTTGATTTCAAGCCGCTTGGAGTTCAATTGCACAAACAAAATTGTTGAATACGAAGCACTCATGTTGGGCTTGCAAAAATCCATTAGCCTCAACGTGGTCACGCTCAAAGTGGTAGGTGATTCATAAATAGTGGTACGGTAGGTACGTAACACCATACATTTTTTATCACCTCATCTCAAAAGTTACTAGCAATAGGTATGGTGATTGATCTCTAACTTCCAAGCATTTAATATCACTGTTGTACCAAGAACATGTAATGCAGTTGCCAATGCTTTAGTAAGCACACCTTCTAGAATGTCACCGCTAAGGGATAAATTTACCGTTGAAATTTTGTACAGGCCTTCTATCCCAGATAACATAACTAATTTACACGTGTTTGACACTGATCAACAAATACTGCATTTCATGGCCAACACCGATATCTTCAAGGATGTAGCGATTAATGAAGGCAAGCATGGGAAGTCTCTGTAAGTTGGGGCTGATAACAAGAAAGTCAACCTCATCCCGAGGGGTGTGGTATCTTTGTAAAATATTTATGACTTGTAAGACCACTTTCAGGGGTTAAGGAACAGCAAAACCCATAGCTCTACCATGATGCACAAACTGATTAACTTGAGGACAGAACACGATCTGAAGTTCGTCAATCTCGGTACATGTTGCATGCAATAGGAGCGGTAAGCCTTTGTCTGCCTGTTAAAATAGTATCGGGATGTGTTCAAGTGGACATATGATTATCTGAAAACTTACGACACGTGAATAATCTAAAACATCATTCTGATCAAAGAAGGGTTCAAGCCATATCAACAGAAGCTGAGGAAAGTACATTTGTCACTTGAGCCCCTCATACAAAAAGATATCACCAAGTTGTTGGATGCATGCATTATATACAGAGTTTGTCATTCCACATGGGTTTCAAACCTTGTTCCTGTGCATAAGAATTCTGGGGAAATCCGCTTATGTGTTGATTTCTGGAACTTGAACCACGCCTCAAACAAAGCCAATTACCCTGTGTCGTCTATGGATCACATTTTGTAGATAGTATCTAGGGCACAAATGTTTTCCTTACCTGAAGGGTTTTCAAGATATAATCAAGTCCTAGTAGCAAAACATGACCGACTCAAAACTACCTTCCGTACCAAGTGGGGTATGTTCGCATATAGACGAATGTTGTTTAGGCTTTTGAATGCAAGCATAACCTTTCAGCATGCCATGGACATCACCTTTCGTTGACTCATCGAATAGAGAGTAGTGGTGTACCTTGATGATGTGACTGTGTTTTCAATAAAATAGGAAGACCACATATTCCATCTGAAGAAAAATTTTGAGCGATGCCAGAAATACGGGATTTCCTTGAATCCCAAAAAGAGCATATTTGCAGTGTTTGAGGGGAACCTCCTTGGGCACATTGTTGCCAAAAGCAGGATCAAGGATGATCCATATCGGGTCCAGACTATTACACATATCCCTCACCCAGCCAACAAGAAAGCAATGCATTCCTTCTTGGGAAAGATAAACTTCCTTCGAAATTTCATCTCGGACTATCTGCAAATAGTACAACCAATGCAAGACATAATCAAGAAGGATGTAGTCTACAGCTAAGGAAAGAGGGAAAACTATACATTCACCCATATCAAGTAGGCTATTGTAGAAGTTCCTGCACTTTACAGCCCAAATTTCAACAAATACTTCCTGTTATACACCTTCGCCTCTGATAACTCACTCGTTGTAGTACTCACTCAGAAGGATGAACTAAACGAAGAACGTCCCATCTCCTTCATGAGCGTAATCATGCAGGGACCTGAACTCAACTACCCCGTCATTCACAAACAATCATATGCAGTATACATGGCGGTGAAACACTTCAGACCCTACTTGTTGAATAACCATTGCACAGTGTATGTGCCTCACCCAAAAGTATGCTCACTGCTCATACAACAAAAGCTAGGTGAACGACATGCAAACTAGATGACACGCTTGTAAGAGTATGATCTTGAAATCAAGCCAGTTCACACTGTCAAGGGTCATGGTCTCTACAGACTCACAGCTGAGGCAGTACAAGCACAGGAGGAAGAAGCAAAGCTCACCAGCTAGGAGCAGAAAATTGAAATGTATGATGTACTGCGACCACCACCCACTGCAAGTGGAAAATCTTGGTACGAAGATGTGGGCCAATACCTTGAGCACGGAACCACACTCTCTCACTTGTCCATCAAAAATAAGAGGGAATTTCACCTCAAAGCTTTAGTATGTCAATTGGTGCACGAAGTTCTTTACAGAAAGCACAATAACGGAATCTTGCTCAGGTGCCTGGAGGCACATGAATCAGAGAAGGTTTTTCAAGATCTGCATGACGGACCAACTAGGGTCACTTTGTGGGAAATACCACTACATATAAAGTTATGTGAGTCATTTCTACTGGCCCACATTATTCAAGGATGCACATGCTTATGCCCGCAAGTGCCTGGTCCGTCAGTGATGTCGGCAGAACATGAAGGTCAACAGCCCCACTGCACCATGTTGCAATGACTGAACCATTCCAACAATGGGGCCTGGACATCATTGGGGAAATTTTCCCACATTCATCAAAACAACACCACTACATTTTGACAGCAATTGATTACTTCACGTTGTGGACAAAAGCAGTTTCGCTCAAGCAAGTGAATGACCGAGAGGTCATCATCTTCCTCTAATAGAACATCATCTCACGATTTGGCGTCCCGGTATCACTTGTGTTTGACAATGCAACTTACTTTTCATCTTTGAAGCTTTATGATTGTTCATTGCAATGTGGTATTTTGGTGAAACACTCATCTAACTACTACCCGCAGGGAAATGGTCTCATAGAATCCATGAACAAAAACCTTATCCGTATAATCAAAAACACCATTTACTCTAAGCAGCACAACTGACACTCTACCTTAATGAATGCCTTATGGGATGACTGCATAACACCCAAACCCTCTCTGAGTATCTCATCATACTTCCTGGTCTACGGGAAAGAAGCCATCCTACTGCCCAACATCTACTTTCCTGCGCTCCAGTTGTCTCAAGAATCCCAAGGAAAGCCTTTTCTAGTAGTTCAACATAGGATGGATACACTTCAAAAACTACAGGAAGAAAGGATTAAATCAAAAGAAAAGTTTATACTCCACCAGAACCATATCAAGAGATGCATCAACAATAAGTCTGTAGGGAAAGCTAACTTCGATGTTGGTGACTTAGTCTTGAAATGGGATAAACCCCATGAAGAAAAAGGCAAGCATACGAAGTTCCAGTCCCTTTGTATTGATCTATACATGGTACAAGAGAAGCTTGGACCACACACATACTGTCTGCAATCACTTGACGGGAGAATTGAATATCTTCCTATCAATAACCAAGATCTCAAACATTATTTTTAGTAAGTGGGGGCCACGCCCCGCACTATGTACATAGTCTATTTACTACTTATTGTTTTCTTTTTCTCTTTGCTTACTATTTTTTTTTTGTTTTGTTTTGTTTGTTTAGTATCTTGCTATATTTTGTTCTTTTAAATAAGTTCTACCCTTTACTGAGTTTTGGATTTTGAATGAGTATGTGGCTGAGATCTAAAGAGTCTTGTGACACTGCAGCACTTGGCCTGACTTGCGTTTGTCTTCTCTGTGATTGGTTATAACCTTCGGTCGATGAAGTCTTGATAGAAAATATGAGCCATCTACAAGGGAATCTTGGGTCCAACCATGAACCTTTGTCCACACTGGGAAACCCCATGCCTGTACTCAGCCTTATTCTCTGTGTGATCATGGTCATCCAACTAGTAGAAACAAAGAAGGGGAAAATATAAACGAACAAACCTATGTCATAGGTCTTACATGCTTCTCTGAAGGAACAACCTCTTCTGCTCTTAATAAGTCGGGGTCCCTCTTCCGCCCCAAAAATAAATAAGTTCCTATGCATAGTCCTCTTAAAAAATACAAAGGCGAAAGAAGAGAAATGCTTCCTACGCAAAGAGGTGAAGCATGCAACTCCATCGAGGTACTAACCAAGATCGCTGGAAGTGGAGAAATGTGTGTGTTCCTGTGTGACTCTACCAGGGTACTTTCTCGGTCTGCTGGCAGCAAAGAAACACCAAATATGAAAACTTATACTCTGAAAATTTTAACTCGCGACCCAAACTACCCTTCCCGATTTCGAAACATTATGATCAAGCTTAAACTTGTTGTTTTGTCTTACTGAGTTGGAGAAAGGTGAACCATGTTTGTCCATGGGGTAAGTGGGGAAGCCGAAGTAACAGGAAAAGTGATTCAATACTCCCTGGAATACCAAGGCCCTGTGCTATCAATGGACTAAAATAGAGAATCTGGAGTTCAACCAGTGTGTCGCCAAGTGTTGTAGTGGCTGCAACACCCTCCAAAAATTGGCATGCATCCAATTTTGGAGCCTTCATTGGGTTTTTCCTTGATTTTTAGAAGCACTTGGGCTCATCCCATGAGCTTGTAGTGAGTCTTTGCACCTTCCTCGCTTGACCATTCAATGAACATCTCTTTTTCATGTTGGTCACAATGTCGTGCTTACAGTCATGTTTTGGCCACACACAAGGTCTCTCTTTGTGTGCACAAGTTGTATTCGCTATGTAAACATCCATTGCACTCACACATGAAGTTGTATGCACTATCACGCAAGCATTTTCATGGTCATTCAACGATCAATCACAAGTGTCGTGATTGTCTCTCGCACCGTCGGTCAGTTGCGCTGAGTATATGTTGTCTTGATCGTTTGAGGTGTCTCGTCGTCGAGTCATGTTGAGTGTGTGTTCGCAAGGTCACGTATGCACAACTTCACTTGCTCACACTTAGTCATTTTGTTGAAGCTCTGACGACCGAATCACCCTCCAATAGTTGGACCTCCACCCTAAAATTGACTTGACCGACTGTCACTCATAATTGCGCAGAAGTCTCCCAACAAGCCATTTCAATCTACGTTGCCCGCAAGCACATCAACCAAGCCTCCAACTGGTCAACTAGAGAGTTTGACCGTGCAGTGACCCCAAGGCTCGCTCCCCTAAAAAATTATGCAAACGCTGCCAAGCATGCCCACTATGATGACTGAAGAAACTGCGAAGACATACCAAACAGACACCCAGTGTCTGTCACTCTCTCCCTTAAAAAATTGCATGGTTTTTCCAACCAGTCACCTAGTCAACCATCTTGTTTCTCACCCAGAAAACTGCGCAAATTTCATGAGAAGTACCTCAGCTGCCTAGCATCATGCTCAGCTCAAAAACTATGCAAATATGTTCAGTGGACCAGCCTCCCAACAATTGTGCAGTTTTTGTCACCAACACTCCCGCTACCAGCTCCCTAAAAAAATGCGCATTTTTTTCCAGCAAGCTTCTTGGAGCCCGCTGCCAACTCCCCAGAGGAATTGCGTAGTTTTTTCTGCCAACCTCGTCTGTTCTCTGCACTGCTTCCCTCAAAAAATTGTGCAGATATTCCCTCCAGCCGAGCCAGATCCCGTGGACTGCCACTGCTGATCCAAATTTCCCATCTCAATCTCCCAATGACTTCTGCAAAATTTTCACCAGGAGTGCCCAGAGCCCGCATCCCAGTTTCAAATATGCCTTGCGCAATTTCATAGCCTTTTCCTCTCTCCCGGTCACCTACATCTGAAATAGAAAGACAATGCATCATGGTAGACTAAGAGATTTATGGATTTGATGTCGTCTCGTCATGAATGATTACATATATGGGTACATATAAAAGACATGACGTGACGACGAACGGGATGAACAAGGAGAGCACATGCAAGGAGATTTGTTCGCGAATGGACAAACTAAGAATGCATGCAAGGAGATTTGTTCACGAATTAATGAATGAAGAATGCAGGCAAGGAGATTTTTCTGCGAACGGACAAACATGCGAAGCATGCCAAAGTACAAGCGAAGGAGAGACATGCACATGCGACATCAAGCAAACACCGAGACCATCGAGGACTCTACACACCTTTCCATGCGAAGGTGAAGCTATGATACACCAAGGGAACATCCATCACTCCGCAGCACTGCATCTCGACATGGACACCACCACTAGCATGAACATAACAACATTGTCGTATCGAGTCATGTCATGAGTCATCTCGGCCACATCACTAATGTGGGCCACTTTTTTGTAAACCAATGTAATGTAATGTGAAAGTCCAAGAGAGCCACATGTAATATAAAGAGCCATGTAAAGTTGAAGATTCAAATAATTCAAATAGACATGAGGGAAGTTGAATAGTCACAAGGGCCAGTTTTACCCTTGGCTATAAATACCCCTCACTTGTACATGCAAAATACTTTTCACCTTGGCTCCTCCCACATAGCCTTGAGAGTCTGTAGTTTTTTCTTTGAGGAGCGAGCAGTGGCTTCAAAACCCCTCTTATGAGGTTAATGATGTATGGTGTACCGATGTGTCTTGGAACTTTCGCTTAATTCAGAAGCCTGATAAAAGGCCAGCACATTTTCACACATGCATTGTAATTGTTTGTAAGACTAATCTTGGAACACTTGTAATGCATGTTGCTTTAACTTGTGTTAAAACGGTTGAAATTGTCAATTTCTCTAATACATGTGTTTATGAAAATGTGTTGTATAGGTTGTTAAAATTGTCCTACCCATGTGGGATGCCTCACCGGACATTAGACATAACCTTTCCCATAAACTTTTTATAACGACCATCACACTCGCGTGGACTACTATGTTGAGTGTTGTACGTATTATCCATTCTTATGCGCTTGTGATTGTCGCATCCATGTGGACTACTCCTTTGGAAGTTGCACATGTCCTATTGTGTTATGTGTCTCTGATAGAGTTGGGACTCTTCCCTTTCGACTGGAGACTCAATTCCACCCTCTCCCTCTGTCGTGAAAGAACCTTGACACAAGTAACACTAGCACTCACCAGTCACCCAAACCTCATTGTTCAAAAACAAAGCAGACCACTCCCATGTGCTGACAACCAAGAGATAAGGAAAACATTTAAGACAATGGAAACCGGGCCATCATAACGGATGGGACTCCTACACCAAACGGTGTGAGGTCTAGTTGGGACTTCATACTAGGGAGATCCCCTTAATGTTGGCGGGTCCAGCACCGTCAACATGATGATAAGTTCGGTTATAAAATGGCACCTAATTCTTACTAATATCAAGGTGTTGTTCAAGCTAGGAGGAAGGTTTGGCACAAATATATAGTACATTTTATTAGCACGTGCATAAGGCCATTGGAGGTTTTCAATGGTGGCATAGGAATCAGGTTCACACTTTTGGTTGATTTGAGACCAGCCTTTGAGGTACCTTTGGGAGATGATTTTCAAACACAGGCCCAAGGAAAATTTGTTGTTACTGAAAAAGGGGAAATAAATTTTGTTGTTTCCATCACATTTCAAGCACTTTATGAATTCATTAGGGTCTTTGTAAAATTAAAGAGTGGTTTTAATTTCAGTCAAACACTTACAAGGAAACTCTTAATAATGGGTTGGTTGACTGATGATAAGCCAAAAGAATTGGTCTTCATATCAAAGGGCTTGAATCCAAGTGGACACATTTACACAGACCAACATCAGTTGAAGGTCCGTGTTTTGGATAGTTACTTCAAAATTGAAGGCATTACCAAGTCCAGTTTCTTGGAAGAATTTATCAAGCATATTCATCTACTTAAGTTATGTTGTGACTATGAGGAAGTGGAGATATCTGAGTAGATTTTGGATTTCGGTCTCTACATGTCCTTTGCATGATTTAAGTAGGAAGGCCATATAGGTATATTCTTAATGCCTCAACATGAAACCTTAGTTGCTTATAGTTCTCAGCTTTTGATTGTTGATTAAACCAATCTTGCTTCAGCTTCAATTGATGATACACTCAAGCCTTGGAACTTGCAAAAAGTACAAGAAGTATACTTTGCAACCCTGTTATGACATTTTCTGGGTATAAAAATGAAAGTAACCTTATGGGAATTTATATTAAAAACATTAGATATGGATCAGATACAAAGGTGAATGCGGTTGTGGAGAAATGGGGGAATAATATATTTGAGATTCCACTACCCACTTTTCAGAAGTTGATGAACGAACATTGTATGTAACCATTCTTTGTGTTCCAGTGCAATGGGTTTTTCCTCAATAATAATATATGTATCCTACAACTTGGAAAAGATTCAAAATATATCTTTAGTGTTGGATCCATAGTATTGTTGTATGTTCTCATGGCTATTTCTCTAATTACTTTATACAATACAATAATTTCAATATCATTATACATCTCAATTGAGATAATTAAATTTACTCAAAGTACTCAACTCATCGACAAGGATATAAATATGTATGACAAGGAAACAAATATGTATGCACGAGAAAGTACTTCAAACTTGTATGATGAATTGGGATAGGTTGAGAATATTCCCTCAGACAAGATTGGGACATTGACTCAAATTGTGATGGAGTTCCACATGTGTTCAATTGGTGGAGTGATATATGGTTATGAAACGTTAGAAGCTCAAAAAGTGGGCACTTCTACATCAAAATTACCTTCTAAACAGATACATGAGAACATATCCAAAAGTGAGTTTCACGAGAAATGTTTTAACTTCTATGATCGAAGGTTGATGAGAGGTGCTTTGGGAAATGAGTAGAATCTAGAAATGTGTAAGGGATTCTTTAGATGTCTTGCTATTTGTTATAGTGCCTTGCTATAAGGTGAGAAAACACTTGAGAAAATCGCATGTTGAATTTTTAGGTTGCATACCAAATGTTGAATACAAAATACTTAATGTGTTGTAATTTAACTGCTCAAGAAAGTGCTAATCCCTCATATGTATCCATTCAAGCAGTCAAATTTTTTTGTATATCAAAGGTGTTGATGTTTCCATTTATCGAAGATTGTGTTGTGGCCACAACGACCACCCTATTAAAACATGCTTTGGTAGCAAATTTTGAATGGGTCCCCTAGAAGTTTGATCTTTCATCTTTCCGAATGATCTGTTTTATCCCAGGGATTTTAACTCTTTGCCAAGTCAAATTTTCAATGCCTAATGGCTAAGCCCCTTGAATAAATCTTTGTTGCATGGTTCATTCATGGCCCAACCTAGCCCTTCATTCATTCCCTTCATCGGGACTTTTCAATCTTCATAAGCATTCATGATACATTTATGCCCACACATATAATCACCCCCACCCTTATTATAATCGTTTGTGTGCTTAACCTACAAAATCTTCCATCGCATCTTTATTCCCATTATAACTCTTTATAATGGGAATACTTCACAAAATACACAAAACATTCCTTTTCACTTATCGCAATCGGCAGGGCCCGGGGCCTTTATATAAGACACACCACTACCACCTGGTCCCGACGATGATTATAGACCAGGATGCATATTATTTCAAGTCCGGCCTTATGGCCAAATGCGGGTTTTCCCATATATTCCTGTGTTTTTCAAAAATTATTGAAGTCGGGGCTTTTCAAAGGGAAGTTTAACATTACGGACCCACCGGTGGTATTAACATATATATATATATATATATATATATATATATATATATATATATATATATATATATATATATATATATATATATATATATATATATATACGTCAGGTCGAGAGCCCATCGCATATCGCAATCAATGGTGTCCATGGCATAAACATAAAGTGCAGTCCGATATGGCAGACCCACCGGGGCTATTAACCTCATGACATATGTATTTCGGGTTTGCCTCCCCAATCGCCTATCGCAATCAGTGGAGCCCTAGGCATGTGCATATTGCGATATGCGATATGGCAGACCCGCCGATCCTATTAAACATAATATATATATTATCGAGTCCGCCCCCACTGTTATAGACATTTTTGTGCCTAACAGCATGAAGCATGAAATGTCAATAATCTAAGGGATCCAAAGTCCCTAAACATGTTGTTCCTACCCCTAGAGGAACAAGGTCAGCAAACCACAGCACTAAATATTAGTTCTCCACCTGAAAACACTCAAAAACAAGCTATTTCTGGATCATGTCAACTGCTCCACTGAGCATCTGCGTTGAATGTCAACTGCTCCACTCGGTACCTGCACTGAATGTCAACTCCAATGAAGGCTACCTGCGCTGGGCTAGTTTGGCCAAGTGGCACAGTCATTCCTCAAGGTGTCAATGCCCAGGAAGCTTCCAAAATGACACTTGGATCAAGGAATTCGCCTAGTGATGAGTAAGAGGGTCTAGATCTCCAAGTGGAAGCAAGAACCTCCAAGTGGACTCAAGAACTGAAGAATAACTGAAGTGGGAGAGGACACTAGTCAGCTCCATGCCAAGCTCAAGCTGACTCATCCTTTCTCCAAAACTCCTATATATAGAGCTCTCTCATGAGGTCTAGGGAGGCTGGAATCTTGTGAATATAAGGAAGTGCTGTTGGTTTGAGTATAGAACTATTGGGTGATTTGCTTTGAAAGAGGTGAAGAGGAGATTTCTTTCTATTGGGAGGTGATGCTGGATTGGGCCTTTTATGGTTGTATCACTTCCTGAACTTTACTTCTTCCATTAATAAAGCATTTGAGGTTCTTCTATATGCATGTATCTCAATGATGTGTTGTTATACTGGTGTATTTGATTTATTCTAATCCTTGGATCAATTATGAATGTATGCTTCTTGTAGTTTCCCTCTCTTGTTATTTTGCAGGATCTTGGTGTAGCTGGGCCAGTGAAAGAGCAAAGAGCTGGGAGCAAGCAGCAAAGAGAGAAGATTGGATCAATCATTAGCGGAAGACATCGGTTAGTGGATCTCTTCCTCCTCTCTCTTACATCTCATAAAGAAGTAATCTCGAATAGCTTTGCTTTGATTGTTGCTGAGGTACTATCACCCTTAGAGTGGGATAGGGTCATTCCGTATTGGATACTTTTCCCAACAAAAAATTGGCGACTCCGCTGGGGATCGTATCTTGTTGGTTTTTTGTGTTTTTGCTATTCATTTCATAAACACAGAGAGTACCGAATCGAACTGCATTTGGATCTTTCAAATGCAAAGTAGAGGGCAGCTACTCTAGCTCAGTTTCTGGGCATGTTTATGATTTGAAGAGCTGATTCACAAGGACTCTAAATAGCTCTTAGTGATAGCTTTTCATCCTCCTTTTCATCCCTTAGTGTGTACTTGACTGATAGCTTCTGATTTGGCCAAAAACTGTGAATTTTTTAGCAATCTGTGACCCGGAAACTGAGAAAAACGAAAGTTTGAATCTTCAGTGCAGGCACTGTGAAGGCAGTCTGCATTTCAGCGCAGTTCCCGAAGGGGCTACCTACGCTGAAGGTCAAACTGCCAGTGTACTACCTGCGCTGAACCAGTTTTGCCTAGTGCTACTGGGGTTCCCTCCTGTTTATTGCCCTGTTTTCACTCTTGTTTTTGCAGCCTGTTACCAGTCAATGTACCTATCTGAAACCAACTTTCCTTGCCACTATTCCGCCTCGGTTGTATAAAGAAACTGTGTTTGTTCTTTGTGTATTTCTTGTATCATTTGCAGTTTCCCGTAACGAAAGTGAACTAGTCTTGTTGTGGCCTCTTAGATCTAGACCTGTGATAAAGTGTCGTTTTGATCTTAAGAGTTAGTTTGTCTGTTGTTCATAGCTGATTGAGCTTTTGCTTTCGTCATATGGTTTGAATTTATATATTTCTAGTGTCGAAACAAGTAAATCTTAAGGTGTCTTTTGATTTTGGACAAGCTTGTTTGTTTTCACTTGAAATTGAATTCAAAGTTATACAACAGCTTTCTTTTTGTATTACATCAACATTAAGAAAGAGAAAAGAAATACTTGCATTGTGCATGTGCATTATGACAGCTTGCATGTTGATTTAGGAAAAAGTGCATTAGTGTGTGCTCTATGATCTATGTGAAAAGATGATGTCTTTCTTTTCCCTCAGTAGTTAAGATTTTCAAAGTTGAAAGATTGAAAAGCTTGCTTATCATCTTAGACTGCATTCAGGAGTGTTACTATACATCTCGTGGTGATCCATAAAGGCAAACTGCTAAACAAGATCAACCTTAAAATAAATTGAATTTACATAACAACGCATTGAAACATAACGCAAACACATAGAGGTCTAAGCTAGAGACGTGTTCCGATGTCGTTAAACGTGATATCTTAGCGTTGAGTGGTTGGGTGATTCCTCCACGGTGAAGCGATAAGTATCAATACGGACTTGTGCTCCCACGTACCGTCGCATATATATTGGGAGACCCCTATAGGATCAAAGCCTTTATCCATAGGAAACCGTGTCGGCCGCCCTACTGATCGCAATGCAATGAACACAGCATTCACGAAGATCGACCACTCGTACCGTAAAACGTATTCTGTGGTTTTGCGAAAAGTTTGGCACACCCTCTGCCTAGAACTCCAGAGCAATTTCTTTTGGCCTTTTTCAAACTCTATAACTGAAAAAGTCCAGCCGAGCATTTGTCACTTCGGGCTCGTTAAAACATCGAAGGAGACTAGAGTCATCTTTAGCTTTTTCTCGACTCTTAAAAAGTGAAAAAGCAAGTTGTGTCTAAAGCGTCGTTATAAAATTTATTTTAAACGGAACATAATCACCTCCTATTCCCGCGTTGAGCTGTAGGTTGAGAACATGGAACGCCCCAACCAAGGAATTCCACATGATGGAAATCCTAGTCCTTTCTCCTCTTGGGGAGAATTTGGTGCGCCCCACATGGCCACATTGTCGCTTCCAGGACTGACAATTGGCCTGCCTATTTGGCTATTCTCAACCAATGTAGTTCAGAACACCATGGTTCCTGAACAGTCGAGTCAACAGTTAGTTCAGTCTAGAGCTACCCACCAACCTTCTACTTCCTATAACTCTTCCTCCAATCCTTCATCTTCGCAAGGTAGAGCCGGCAAAAGCCAAGCTCCCATGGAGAAGAAGGAGAAGAAGAAGAGAGAGAAGAAGAAGAAGGAGCCTAAGGCGACTGGGGGCAAGCAAAAGACATCTGACAAAAATCCACACACAGCACAGACCGGGCCTAAATCGCCATGTGTCATATGTAAAGGAGACCACTTCCATAGAGATTGTCCCTGTATTCCCAGGATACTAAGGGACTAGTCCCCTCGTTTGCACAATTCGGGAGCATCAACCTCTGATAGCCATGTTGAATGCTTACCGTCAACCAGCGAAAGTGAAGGTTCAAGACAAAAGGGGGGAGCAAGATCCCCCTGTAGACTGTGTGAAGGCGATCACGCCATCCACCGTTGTCCCTTCTTAGACGAAGCGAAGAGAGTTTTGGAAATCCCTTGGTTTCACCGTTGAGACTTCCTCCTGGATACAAAAAACTCGTGCCAAGTCCTTCGTTGGTTGAAAATACAGCTGGCCCGCTCAAGTGGTCAGCTGAAGCGTCAGTCATTGAAAATGAACCTACTGAATCCAGACCAGACGAAAGTCTAAAGGTCGATACGGCAGTTGACCCGGTTCTTCCTTCAGAGGTTTCATCCTCAAATGACACCGTCACTGAAGATTCATCTTCAAATGACACCCTCACTGAAGAGAATAAGGATGACACCATCCAGATTCTTTTCATCAATACAGATTCTGATGAGCATCAGGGCAATGCGCCCATTCCTTTATCGCAGGAAGGAACATCGTCAGGGTCATATCCGGCCGTGTATTCGGTCCCACCACCAAGCAACCTGGTTGTGTCCTTTGATTGGAACCAACTAGGCAGACCCCGGTTGCCAGCTAGTGTACCATTCAGAATCATAGTCCAAATTTATAGAATGGTAATGGTCGGCACTATCATTGATGAAGGGGCATCTGTGAGTATCATTTCCTCTATTGCTTGGAAAGCACTGGGTTCCCCGGCGCTTTTACCTGAGATAAGAAACCTCTCGGGTTTTGATAAAGGAACCAGTCGACCATTAGGGATCCTCCCCAATGTGCCTGTCACATTGAAAGGGAAGACCGTTCAAATGAACGTGATGGTCATTCAAGGACCCTTGGATTATAACCTACTCCTTGGACGAGACTATATATATTGCATGGGAGCTATAGTCTCCTCACTCTTTAGAGTAATGTGTTTTCCACACGAAGGAAGAATGGTCAAGCTCGTAGACCAACTTTCATTTCCGGGATCACGCATCGCAAATAGTCACATACCAACCCTCAATGGTCTATTCACTCAAGAAATGTCTCCACCCCCAGTCCTCCTTCCCGATGAGTGCGAGTGATTCGGAAAGATGGGACTGGAACCCAGGGGGCATGCATCCTGGTCTGCTTCGGGCAGAGGAAACCTTGGGTATAAGGTAGAATTTCCGCGAAAGAATATGACTAGTCCGTACCCCGTCCGTGGATGGAAGAGGGGTTGTTCTAGAACAGGATTCTTTTGTTAAGGTTACTTGTTTGACAAAGGTCATTCACCATTGTCTACTTCGGTAGACAGTGCCGAGGAAATGTTTTCGTTTGATGGTGTTAACAAAACAATCTTTGGGTAACCAGAAAGAGGTATGCCTCTCTCGGTGAAACGAAAGTTTTGGCGGAAAGAAGTAGGGGTAACCTTGAAACTCTGTCTTATACCTGGGGGCATGCGAACCTTTTGGAATGCAAGCGAGGGACGACTATTTATTTTTTAAATTTTTAGGTCCTCCCTTTAAACTCGTAGGATTAGCCGTTTCCGAACTTGCATAAAGAAAGGATGAGAAGGAGCATAGCTTCGTGAGATAAAGCTCCATAAAAAATAGCTATCTCACAGGAGACATTCTTATCTTATGACTGGTATATCGAGCAGTTTTACCGCGGAATTTATGCTCGTTAAAAAATAGAAAAGCAAGATCCGAGCAGTTTTAGCACATAGTTCATGCTCGTTAAAAAATAAACATAAGATCGAGCAGTTTTACCGTGGAATTTATGCTCGTTAAAAAATAGAAAAGCGTGAGCAAGAGTTTCCTCCAGAGTTTAAGCTCATTAAAAAATGAACCTATTCCGGTAAATAACCATTGTGATCGTAAAATTATTAGCCATAAAAAGCCTTGGTCGTGTTTTGCACCTGCCACCTCCATTCCATTTGGCCGATCGTTCACCTCCATATGATTGTTTACCCATTTTGAGGAACAGCTGCGAAGAGTGATTTCACCTAGCCATCCTTGTGACACTGCCGTGATTGGAAAATTCCAACATGTACCTGGAATCTGCTGCTATCCCTGTTTATCACTCGTTCCTCAAAAGACGAGTCTTCTTTGAGCTCTTTTCATCTGACTCGTAAAATATGAAAAGTTTGCCGAGTTTTGGCCTTCCAGCTCGTTAAAGTGACCGGAAGAGCTATCCCTCCTCTAGATTTTAATCTTTTTGGACCTGAGGGATTATTGCACAAAAAGGTCGAGCGCTTGTTTTATTCGGCTCGTTAAAGTTATCGAAAATTCATCCCTTCTGTATTGTTTTATACTTTTTCGGACTTAAGGGATTAGATGACGAAAAAGGAATTTTGGAGTTAACTTTCTGTACCTTTTCAGACTCTCTAAAAATGAAAAGGACCGAGTTTTCCTTGTCGTTAGACTCGTTAAAATGATTAAATAGCGACAAACTTGTCTTTAGACGAGAACGAGTTTCCCTATCGCTAGGCTCGTTAAAACATAGCGATGGGCTTGCCTGAAGGGCAGGTTATAGAACAAGCATATGTTATCCTCCTCAAGCTTGACAAAAATAAAGAGGTACTGGTCAGAAATGACTGGGGAAAAATTGGGAGAACCTCAAAGCTTTAATGGTAGCAAGTCGCTCTTGAACATGACACTTTTCCTCCGTATCACATCGGGTTGGGTTGTTTCATTCACCGGTCTCATCACCATGGTCTTCGCCAAACCATCCACATTTGGGGTAATGTTACCGATCCATCGTATCAGTGTCGTTATATGTTCAAGAGATGTTGTTCAGAAAGAGTCAACCGTGTCCCATCCACTGCCATACATTTTCCTTCATCCACCCATGATCGCCACCTTGAATCATATTTCACAGATCATTTTCACCTCCACTAAAATCATTAGCTCCGTTCCGTGTCACTGATGTGGGATTCATTAAGGCCCTCCTTTGACGGATCGCTTCTTGTCGACTTCAGCTCATTATCCAAGAAGTTGATCTAGGAACAACCCCCTCAGTACTTTGAAGCTTGCATGCCTCAATGGCAAGTTTCTCACTTCCGGCGACAGGTATACATCAATGACCTTCGACCAGAAGATTTTGCGTGGTGTTCGACGCCAAGTCCTATATTCACACCACGTGAATTGTACTGCAGTACCTTGAGGGTCATTATCATTATCGATGATTCCTCTCGCGCCTGTTAACGGTTTACATCATTGACCGGTAATCAAGCGATGTCTTTCCATGTTCGACTTCAGCGCAATTCTCACATGGATCGGCTTATACTTAGAGTGAAGATCGAACGAGTTTGAAGACCCCGGATCTAGTTTCATCCATCCGGGCTGCGATATATATTCAGGAAACATAAAGACATTTGACATGTACATCATTGCAGCAGATGATCATCCTACTCAAAGGATGATAATTTCAGCAGAGAATTATCAGTCTACCATCAGACGATCGTCTGTTCTATGTACTAAAATGAATTTATTAAGCTGAGCATGGGAATGCCCGCCTCAGCTAGATCATGAAAGCAGAATGAAAAATAATTTATTGTATTGTATTTTATTACAGGTCACCTCTCAGCGATTGAATGAACTTCGGATCCTCCTGATAAAGCATTTCACCCGATAAACGACCTCATACTTTAGGGGGCAACTGTTATAGAAATTTTTGTGCCTAACAGCATGAAGCATGAAATGTCAATAATCTAAGGGATCCAAAGTCCCTAAACATGTTGTTCCTACCCCTAGAGGAACAAGGTCAGCAAACCACAGCACTAAATATTAGTTCTCCACCTGAAAACACTCAAAAACAAGCTATTTCTGGATCATGTCAACTGCTCCACTGAGCATCTGCGCTGAATGTCAACTGCTCCACTCGGTACCTGCGCTGAATGTCAACTCCAATGAAGGCTACCTGCGCTGGGCGAGTTTGGCCAAGTGGCACAGTCATTCCTCAAGGTGTCAATGCCCAGGAAGCTTCCAAAATGACACTTGGATCAAGGAATTCGCCTAGTGATGAGTAAGAGGGTCTAGATCTCCAAGTGGAAGCAAGAACCTCCAAGTGGACTCAAGAACTGAAGAATAACTGAAGTGGGAGAGGACACTAGTCAGCTCCATGCCAAGCTCAAGCTGACTCATCCTTTCTCCAAAACTCCTATATATAGAGCTCTCTCATGAGGTCTAGGGAGGCTGGAATCTTGTGAATATAAGGAAGTGCTGTTGGTTTGAGTATAGAACTATTGGGTGATTTGCTTTGAAGGAGGTGAAGAGGAGATTTCTTTCTGCTGGGAGGTGATGCTGGATTGGGCCTTTTATGGTTGTATCACTTCCTGAACTTTACTTCTTCCATTAATAAAGCATTTGAGGTTCTTCTATATGCATGTATCTCAATGATGTGTTGTTATACTGGTGTATTTGATTTATTCTAATCCTTGGATCAATTATGAATGTATGCTTCTTGTAGTTTCCCTCTCTTGTTATTTTGCAGGATCTTGGTGTAGCTGGGCCAGTGAAAGAGCAAAGAGCTGGGAGCAAGCAGCAAAGAGAGAAGATTGGATCAATCATTAGCGGAAGACATCGATTAGTGGATCTCTTCCTCCTCTCTCTTACATCTCATAAAGAAGTAATCTCGAATAGCTTTGCTTTGATTGTTGCTGAGGTACTATCACCCTTAGAGTGGGATAGGGTCATTCCGTATTGGATACTTTTCCCAACAACACCCACCCCATTTCAAATCGCTATTAGCGAAGTCTAGCACTTATGCATAAGGTGTGACACCATACGGTGGACCCAACGATGGTTATAGATCCAGTACATAATTTTTTAAGTCTGCCTTAGGGTTCGGCCGCAGTTTTCCCATGTTTTCCTATGTATTCAATGAAATGTCATGGTCTGGGTTTTCGAAAGAAATCCAATAGGGGTGATGTTGCATATGATTTCACGTGTGATATGCGATGGTGACTCAGTCGCAGCACAACTTTGGCTGAACCAGGGGCCAATTCTTTCACACTCGCTCCTTTTGATTTCATTATGCCTTATCATTTTTAAAGTTTCAATGATGGAAGGAGTTGTTCTTAGACATTTTTATCATATGTTCATAATCATGAAGCTAATGTTAATATCTCTGCAGGCAAGGAGTAAAAGATGCAGGAGCGGATCCGAAGAGTCATGTAGGCGGATGTGTTCTGTTCAAAGATCCAGCCTTAGGTGTTCTCGGTCGGGGTTCCACCCATTGCCTGTGTATTCTGAAAGAAAAGTTGTCCTAGGTTTCATCATGGGGAGATGACACACAGTCACCCTTTTTAATCAACATCTGTTCATTTCCCCCAGGAAATGAAGCGCTCCAGCAGTTATGCCTTCTACGTGTCAGCGGTTACACTGATGGTTCTATCTCTGTATATTTTGATTTGCATATTGAAAACAAGGGGAGGGAAAAGGTTAAGGGAAGACTGAGGGTCATTTCCTCCTGCATAAATATTACCTCCGGAGATGAGGGAAGGGATTTTTGTTTGAGGAGAACAACTTTGATTTATTATGAATAAAGAAGACTGTTTGGTTGAATGAGGAGCCTTTGGTTTCTGATTTATTTTCCTTTGCTTTTATGTGTTTTGAAACAGGGTGTTGTTGCTGGCATAAATACAAATGTGTTTTGTTTTTGTGCATATTGATAACGATATAGCTTGTGATTAACCTTGGTTGTTTGAATGTAATTCTTCATCATAGTTAACTCATGAGCAGTCCTTGATTTGAAACTATGTTAGACATCAGTTGCAAGCTTTATTTGTATGAAAAGGAATGTGTATTCCTGTATGAGTAATTGGATTGCAATTCAGATTTAATGCAGCCTTGTTCTTATGTGAACCAGTAATTGATTCATTTGGACTTGGAATTTATATATGATGTTTAACCTCTTTTTTTTATGCTCCTGCAGGATAGATTAGGATAGTTAGGACTAGCTTAAGTAGTTTAGATAGGATTTGATACATATAGGTTAGCTGTTTCCTTTTGTTGATTTAATTGAAGTCTTCCTCCAGGAAGCAATCTCTCAACACCTATAACAATTCATGGGGTCCTTTAAAACCCATTGTAATTAGCCACTCCAAACGAAAGCAGATCTAATTGGGGTCTATGATCGGGTTAGTTCCCCTTGTTGGTATAGCGAAAATTCGCCATGTCAACAGATTGGAAAACAAAATGAGTACAACTGCATGTGAAACTTGGGGCTACCTCAAAATGTTTGCATCATCAGGCCATATAACATTTTGTGTTGCTTACAGGTTTCTTGATGTTGAAATGTACAATTCATGGAATGAAAAATTCATGCAAGAAAAATATGCTTTAGCTGAGTATGAGGAAAAGATAAATCACCTTGTTGAGTTTATTGAGAAACAAATTATTTTGCATGGGTGTGTATAAATTGAAGATAAGTTACAAGATGGTGTGGGAATTTTCATTCACTCCTTACTTGAGGTCAGTATCAAAATGTGGATTTTGATTGGGAACAAGTTTGAAATTGCAAACACTTTTCGATCTAATGCTTGTCTACTTAGCCCGGAAATGAGGAAAATAATTATAAGTTCAGATACAAATAAAGTGCCAGAACATACTTTGGAATTTTCATCTACATACCATGTTATGGTGTTTGTAAATAAAAAACTAGTTGTTGACCCTCTAAGAAAGGTAGCACTCAAGGGAATTCATTGGGTATATACTCCCAATGAAAAATCCATGCCTCGAAACAGTAAGAGACACCCTATGCAGATATTGCAAAGGCACCATTTGGAATCACAGTTGAAATGAATGGTTTTTGTAGAACATGTTCAAGAAAAATAAATCTCTTTGGTAAAGGGTGCACCAGAAACTATTCATGAGAAGCTAATAGACCTTGCCCCATGAATATGTTCCCCTATGTTCTCTTCCAGTGATGGTTATCATTCAGAATTTTTGAATATGAAAGGAATCAACTTGTGAGAAAGATCACCAATATAACATCTTCTTTCCATTTATTTCCAGAACATATTATTTCAGCCTCGAAGGAAGCTGAGGGAAAAAATAATGGTGACTGTGTTTCTTATATGAAAAATAAACTGAAGGAATCCTCTTAGATTGTTGAAGGTGGAATTTGGTTTTACAAACCAATAGATACATATGATGGTGCACAAGGAAATAGATTTTCTCAACATTCAGGGAGCAGCAATTCTGTAGAAATCGTTGTCAAATCTATAGTACTCTTTGGCTTCATGTGTTCGAATCTTGGTTTTGTCAAGAGTTCCATCAAATTCTACACAAACAAACTCATCAAGTGCAAGCACATACAGGAATTTCAATTCTGTATAAACTTGATTACTGTAGTGCTAAAGAAGTATATAGCAGTACCCCTATTGGACTATCTCCAAGGACTCCCATATCTATTGTACTCCCTTTCTTCCACTTTCTGCGAAATATTTCTCTTGATATACATGTTATTTCAATAATTCAACCCATGGACACTGAATCTAAGCTATTAGTTTCAAGTTCTCTAAGTACACAACATATATTTCAAGCAAGGGGATCTGATGGACCAAAATTTCTTGAGGACAAGCAATTTTGGGTGGGGAGGATTGTAATGTCCTCTAGGTTCATGAGCTAAAGACACGACTTCCACTTGCCTAGTCATACCCTAATAGGCTAGAGAGAAGGAAAAGTTAATCTAGGAGATCCATTTAAATTTACCCAATTTTCTTATTATTAAATAAAAGGGTAAATAATAAATAATAGAAGAGGCAAAAAAGTATTCTATTTTAAATAGAAAAGGGGGCAAAAGTCACTTAGGAAGAGAAAAGTGACTTCTTCAATAAAATAATATTATAATTAGATCTAGAAGCTTGGATAAGTCTCACTGAGCGATTATAAAAGGAGAAGGGAGCTCAATGATTGATTCATTCTATTCCATCCTATCATTTGCTATTAGTTTGGAGCTCAAGTGAGTTCGCTTATGAGGGTTTTGGGTGATACCCTCACACTAACTTCAATGGATCTCTTGCCACCCTAGTTAGATTCATTCCATATTTAGTGGAAATCATTGCCACGCTAGTGGATCTCATCTCATTGATTATTTTAGGAAGATTTAACAATATTTCTATTTTCAGTGGTGTTGGCATTGCGTTTACTTGCAGGTTTCTTCTTTTGTCCAAAAGCGGTTGAGACATTTGTTTTTAAGAGTGTCAAATGCAAACAGTGGGGGTTGAGTTTGTAACTATCTAAAGAGGGCCAAATACATGCGTTGATAAGGAAGAAACATGGCATCAAACCCTCAGGCTACATTTTACTTCAAAGGAAGGATGAGATACCAGGGTTGAGGATCAATTTTCTCGTTGGAAATAGAGGAAATTCCCACTAGTAAGAATAAGCTTGGAGGTCGAGTTTAGTAGTTGCGCTGGTTACAGGTTGAATGCCAAAACCCTTCTATAATTAGTAGATCCTTTCTTTAGGCAATTGGATTAGAAAATTCGAGTTCATGTGATCGAGTTTGTGCATCGTATTGGAGGTCGACTAGTTTGTAACAATGTTTTTTGTGACCCTTATTCCAGCATTGGTGGGCTACATTCTAGTTTTGTAGTAGGCCACTCTCATTACTCATATTTATTATTGTTCATGGAAGTCAATTTAATGGAGGTGTTGTGTCTAAGTGTTAAGCATTGAGTTTTTGCTCCAGATATGAAGACACAATTGGAAGGGTGTTTTTTATTCATGTAGCAGCACCATCATTGAACACCAATTTGATCAAACACTTGTAGCAGATTATTGAGAGGAAAAAATTGATATGAATCTGTAGCGGTTTCTGAGAAGGAGACATGTTGTTTTTCAAGCTCTTGGTTTAGGTTTATTCAATACAAATGGCATTGTAATCCATTGATTTACTCTCAAAAAAAAATCGCTTTGCCTCAATATTTTTCTGTTTCCAATTTACATGAAAAAAATTTGATAAATTATTTTGTGCTATGTGTGGGAATTAAATTTTCTGAGATTGAATATAAATTGTTTATAGAAAGGTGTCAAAGAGGCTTCTAAATATTTTTGGAAACATTTGCTTGAAGAAATTGAAATTGTGCATTCTAATTTCTTGTAGAATCGCTTGATACATTACATTATATTATGCATGTGCGTAGGTTCTTCTGGAATGTTGAACTAGGTGATCTAAATATATCCATTCCTTACTATTGTAATATTATAGAAGGAACGAGGGAATTACACTCAATGTGGAGTAAAGACATTAGGGAAATATGATTTGATCTTGGGAGGAGGTCCCCAAGAGATAAAAAATTGAAATTCCTGAAGAAAAGAGGAGAACACACATTAAACAAGACCACCAAGAAATTTTTTATTAAAATAGAGAATAATTGTAAAAGCTACATTGTGGTGGACAATTTGTCCTCTTACAAAATGTGACTTGTCACTTATAGCCTTTTTTAGTTACAATACCACGGGTAAATTCCATGGGTGGGTAAATACTATGGGTGAATGAATACCATGGGTAGATGTCACTTATAATACCATGGGTGGATGTCACTTATAATACCATGGATAAATTACATGTGTGGATGAATACCATGGGTGAATGAATACCATGGATAGATGCCACTTACAATACCATGGGCAGATAAATATCATGGGTGGATGAATACCATGGGTGGATTTCACTTTTCATTTGGATCATTCCTCCTCCCTTAAGAAGCAATGGTCCCCATTGTGTAAAGTTCCCTCCTGAGAAGCCTTTGTTGAATATGAAGAGCCACTGAAGAGAAGGGTTTTGTGTCGTTAACCCATAACCGTTATGAACGAATTCCGAGGATAGAGATACCCTGTAATGCTTGTGACCAACTGTGATACTGATAGTGTGCGGCCTAGAAAATGGACTTCGATGAAGCATGGGTTTGTGGATGACCCATAACCATGACAAATGAATATTTGAGGATAAAGATACCATGTAATGCTTATGAACGATTGTGATACTAACAGTGTGTGGCCTAGAAAATGGACTTCAATGACAAGGGTTTTATTGGGGTTGATCCATAACCGTGGGTTTGTGGATGACCCATAAATGTGATTCTTATCAGTCGGCTTGGTAAAAACGTGGTGGCTTGTCTAGTATATTCTCCTATCCAATGATATGTTGTAAAGGATTCTTCCACCTTATAGACCTCTTGGTACAACTCTGCTGATAACTTCTACTACATATGATGAAATCAAATTCCATCAAAGGCCCATTTGAGGTATTGAAGAGATGTTTCCACTGATATAACACACTTGAAATTTAATGACTTGTAGAGTGATAAAAAATTTCTTGAAACTCATGGTACGCACGGTCGCGCAACGGCCCAAGCATGTGTAACTTCAATTGTTCATATCTCTCAAACCAGGAAACAAAATCAAATTCCATAAAAAAACCCATTTGAGAAAATAGAAAATATTTTTAAATGAGTTATTTTGAACCTTATAAAATTCTTTGTGGAGGTTGTAGCACACTCATGAAGTTTTCTTAAGATTGCTGCAAAATTTTGAAACTAAAATATGCTTCAAACCCTCATTCCCATGGATTCATAACATGAATCTGATACCACTAATCCATATCTTGGGGGCAAGGCCCCAAGATCTAAAAAATTGAAATGTTTGAAGAAAAGAAGAGAAAACACAGTAAACAAAACCACCAAGAAATTTTTTATTAAAATAGAGAATAATTGTAAAAGCTACAATGTGGTGGGAAATCTGTCCTTTTACAAAATGTAACTTGTTACTTATAACGTTTTTTAGTTACAATACCACGGGTAAATTCCATGGGTGGGTAAATACTATGGGTGAATGAATATCATGGTTAGATATCACTTATAATACCATGGGTGGATGCCACTTACAATGCCATGGGTAAATTCCATGTGTGGATGAATACCATGGGTGAATGAATACCATGGATAGATGCCACTTACAATACCATGGGCAGATAAATATCATTGGTGGATGAATACCATGGGTGGATATCACTTTTCATTTGGATTCAAAATATTTTCCATCAAGACAAGAAAACTCGCATGTTTTTGTGAGGTTTACATTGGTGCAGATGGATGTAGACTTGATCAATGTGAAAAACATAGGTATATAAAAGGATGAAAATATGTCCCTCTTAATCCAAAGGGAATTCATCTAATTCTGATGTAGCAAGAGATGCACACTGAAGAGGTCATTGTTTCACTTGATTATGATCGAGTCTCTAATGTTGTAAGGGAAGGTATGTAGTGTCCATCATTAACGGTTCCATCTATAAATTGAAATCTCAAACATAAAAATAATTTACATGTTATTTTGTATTTTGGTTGTAGATGATGTCTTTGTTGTCATTGCTCCCTCAGGAAACAAAGAGAACACGGCCTACTATTTAATGCGACGCTCATAAGTAAAAAGTAGGTAGGTGCGATCGTTTGAAGATGGAAATTTCATATACCAAATTGGTGACATGGTTTTGATGGATCAATTTTTTTTTAAAGGTTAAAAAACAGGGCGATAAATTTATTTATAGAGATTTATGTTTGAATATATATCTTTCCAATACATTCATCTAGTCATATGACCTCGGATCAGTCTCACAAAAATCAAAGTGAAGGTAGGTGAATCAAGGAGATGGAAGATGACAAAACCTGACCATTAACATATTATGGAGACTTGCATTCCTATCACCCACTGGCCATATGAATATATGTGCAAATCAAAATCCTTGAAGTGGAGTCTATAGTAGTCAAGTGTAATCTAATCTATTTTAGGAGATCAGCATATGAATTTTGTCATTTAGAAATGTGACAATTGAATACTTTTGTAATTTTGTAATTTTGAATGTGAATAAAATTCATAAATAAATGTTTCCCTTTGATATTAGCTATTAGGAATAAAATCATATAGAAATAAAATCAAAATGAATGTGGAAATGAAACATAGAATGAAGCCATATGAAAGTATATTTACAGATACCCCATGAAAGGACACCATGCACCCACACCCCTCTTGTTGCATCATTCCTATATATTTTTAGCAAATGAAAGTATATCTATAGATAGGATGGATTTATAATGGTGTGTATGTTATAAGATTTAGATTCCTTGAAAGTTTATAAAGTTTTTCAAATTCCCATGAGGTTTTATTTTTAGGGATAGGATCCTTATATGAACCCAATAAATTTAGGATAACCAAGTAAATTTAGGAAATTTCATAAAATATATAAAATTATAGAAACATATTAAATCTAAATATTGATCCAATGGCCCCAAAAAGGCTCAAAAACCAAAGAGGGCTCAAAAAAGGCTCAAAAATCAAAATTATTGAATTTTATAAAAACTGATACCAAAGTGTAGAGCTCATTTTCTTGATTCCAATGGCACAAATGGCACCTTAATCTGAGTTTGTATGCGAAAGTTATGACAAGTAACTTCATATGACTATCCCAACCACACACTATCTTATTCACCCTCACACTTTGTCTTATTCACCCTCACACTTTGTTATAAAATGTTATTCAAATGCTTCAAAGGGAACCATGGAGAATACATGAGAGATGAGGGTGCAATCAGGACAATGAAGTCATGAATCTCAAGAAGAATCTAGGAATATTGCTAGAGCATATGTTAGGGAATATTTCAAAGAATATTCTCCATGAGGAGTCTTTTAGGAATCTTTAAGATTCCTTGGGTGCAGAATTTTGAAGGTGTCAAAATTATGTTGAGTTTATACTCAATTGAACCAATTTTTTGCTAGGAGTCTAGTAGAGTAGTCCATTTCTTCATCTCAGAAGCATAATTTTTTCCCATTTCCAAGAAGAGAATCTTGTGAGGAATCTTTGAGATTCTCGGGCAGCCCAGATTTGACCGAGTCAGAAAGGGGTCGAATTTACAGTCATATTTCATGGATTTTCGCAAGGAACACAATGATGCGAGAAGTTCCTTCATCCGAGTAGCCAATTTTCAAGCCATCCCCAGACTTGGAGGTATAAGATGCATTCGTACCAGAATTTTTTTTATTTATGTTGATATGATGATTTAATGTTGTGATCATTGTTTGCCATTTTTTTTGGAGGATCCTTGTATGCCACTTCATGTGAGGGTTTGTTATTTTTTCATGTTGAAGGATATCTTATATGAGTGAGAGTTCTGATAGAAGAACGTCTCGTGGAGATACATGCCACTCTAGTTAAGGGATGTCGTCCTCGTATTGACAAAGAACACATCATGTACTCATCATCATCTTGCAGCATTTGAGGAAGTGACCTCCCCACTATTGACACCAGACCCGGAGACAAAACTCACACTGGGTGAAGTCTATTATCAATTTGTGTGTGTGCTTTGATTTGATGGTTGTCTTTGTGTTTCCTCTCCTTTAAAATATGCACATGTGCTTTTTCATACTCTTTCACATGTAATTTGGCTAACATCACAAAAGTAAAAGACCTTTGTTAATTCTAGTAGCTGAGAGAATCTGGATCAAGTTTGGTATCGAGTGGTCTTCTTGCTTATGTGAATTTCAAGTGTGAATGATAACTAGAGATTGAATGTGCAATAAGAAAGAAAATGGAGGATCACAGATATCACTATGAGGCCTTCTACATGATGGAAAGCGTGGGAGATATAATATATGTATATTACGACTAGAAAATGGAAAAAGAGGACGATGATCAATCTCCATATTCGGGAGAATATTATTCTCCTTCATCTTATTCTCATCATTCAAATGAGGAGATCAATGAAAACCTTCTAGTAGAGAATGTTGAATTGAGGATACTTCTGCAAGAAGTAGAAGAGGACAAGTAGAGATTGCAGCTTCAATTGCGAGCCACAGAAGAGGCCTTGGAAAAGATGAAGTGAAACAAAGGCTTATCAAAGTCATCATCACTTGCCTTGGAATCAACAACTGAGGTAAACCGTGTTGATAAACCTTCAGTTTCATTTTCACATGATGTTATTTATGTTGGAAGCCTTGATGTACCCATTTCAAGACTGAGGTACACTGAAAGAGAATGCTCGAAGGCAGCAGAAGCAAGGGGTTATTTAGGCAAAGAATCCAAACCATTACTCAAATAATCAAGGAAAAAGAATGATGGAACACATCACAATATTCCCATGACAATGCACATTGCAGAGGAAGATTTGAGGTAAGCTCTCATCACTAGGATTGCACTAGAGAAAACCAAGCGAGGTATAAAAAGTATTTATGTTCTAAAGTTCATTTTGATTATAATAAAATTGGTAATAGTGAACAAAACTTGTGTCACAGAAAACCATGTATTTTTTGTGGTTTGTATAACCATGTGGTTGTCGATTGATGGAAGAGAATGACAGCAAGGAAAAGGACACGATGTGAAAGGCCTTCTCCACATCAGGGAAGGAAGAAGGTTAAGCAGATCTGGAGGAAGAAGAATATTTGCAGCCATTGTAATAGAGGTGGACATTAGAGAGCCAGATGTTGGAGGTGATGAGGCTTATCAATAGGTAAATTATATGGGCCTTAATGCCACTCTTCAACTTATTAAAATCAAATTTTCTCACATTTATGTACATATTTTATTATACTTTTCTTAGTGATAAGGGTAAAGGTGAGATGTTATGTCATGTGGCCTAATGTGCATTAATTGCAGGATTTGGAGCAGTTTTGGACTAATTTATGTGCAGGAACTCGAGGTAGACAAGAAAGATATATTTTAGGAGATTGGGTCTCCCTCCTTAACTCCTAAATCACTCGAAGATTCCTCCACTAGATCTCATCATCTCGGAGTTACAAGCAGCCAAGCCCACAGAGTTCATTGGTAGCCAAGCCTATGATAGTTGAAGACAAGTCAATCTTGAGTTTGGGAGCCAATCCTCATTAATTTTAAGGAAGTTGTTGGTAGCCTCAGTTGCATAAATAAGAATGCCTAGGGCCTCATTAGGGTTTGACTTTTTATTGTAGCCAAGAGGCAATTTCAAGCTTAAGATATTGTGACTATTATTCTCATGTTATTTTTGACATTTTGGTGATAATGAAAAGGGTTTCTTTGATCGATCATTGATTTTAATCTGAGGGTTGAAGCTCTTGGGTTAGGTCCCAACCCTAGCAGCAGAGGTTCCTCTTTTTTCACATGTATCCTTTTAGAATCATAGATTAGTTGTTGAAGTTATCTTTGTTTTGTTTAATTTACAAGTCTTTGCATGATTGGTTAGTTTTGCTTCCATTAATTGGAGAAGTAGATCAGTGTTACAGTAGTGAAAGAAAGGACTTCAAAAATATTATGACAGTGGCCTCATCCTCATATCCCTCATGGGATCATGGTTTGAGGGCCCCACTCTCACGGCCCCAAAAACATATTTATCTTTTGGTTATTACATAGCTTAGGATTTCTTGTTGAGTATATCATTGTTAATTATTTCTTGAAAGCACCTGCAATTTTCATTTTGGTTTCTTGAGTTTGTTGTAGATTAGAAAGCATTCCATTCCATAGATTTGATCCTTTAGACCTCAATAAATCAGTTTCTCAAGTTAAACTCATCTTTTCCACATTTACATAAAGTTGTGTATAAATGAAGAAATTAATATGTGTTGTTGCAAGAGTTTTTGATCTACAGGGACGAACTCATTCCACCAACCTCATATAAGTCTTCTCCACCTCTCGCTAAATCCTACCAATCACCAATTCAAATTTATGTTTTGTAGCCACCGAGGACAACCACCTTGAGAAACTCCAACCATCCTAAAGAGTTGGAATGGTCCTTGGGTAGTATGCACCTTCCCCATACCTTATTCCACCATTATACACCTTCCCAACACTTCCTTTCACCTTCCCTGTCTTCCTACACCTTTCAGCTAAGTTTCCTGTAGTAAATCACGACATCTTGTAGTAACTACAGGAAATCATGTAGCAACTCTGGGAAACCCTGTACCAACCTGTTTTAGACTGTTTTGGGAAGAAATGATGATCAAAACCTAGGGTAGGCCTTCAACTTGACCTCCATACCCTCAATGAAATTTTTGACCAGTTTTCCCATACCTTCCTCCCCTGCAAAAGATCAACTTGTTTAGATTAACATTTGCATTTCTAAATTGAAAACTAAAAGACTCTTTTCTACAATATTTAGCTAGTGCATGCATACATCAGCAATAGAAAGGTTTGGATAATTCCCATGCTTACTTATTCCAGATAACTATATGATAGAATGCAAGGTTAAATTAGGTCTCTTCTGCAAGCAATGTGTGTTAATTCTTAGCTAGGTAATTTCATGTCATTTCATATCACTTTCTATTCAGCACTTTCATTTCCTTAACATAGGCAAGCATTTACTTTTTGCATTAAATATAGTTTTACACTCACTAACAATAGTCAGCCTCCTTCTAGCCAATAGAAGATTGGTTTGAAAAACCCTAGTGGTTTATCGCCCCAGTTGAGAAGTGACAAGAGTAAACCGTTGCATCGGTTATCCATATAGCATTGCCACCTCCAAGTTTGTATGAACCCCGGGTTGATAAAGTAAATTTGCTCGCCCTAGGAATTGCAGCACAATACTAGGGCTCATCAAGAGGCTCCATCTCGAGCAACGTCTCAAGAAGGACAAAGAACCTACAAAGGAATCAGTCGGTAAAGATGTTCAACAAGTGAATCGGCTCTAGAATGATGACCCATTCACTTTGATGAGTGAGAGATGGTTTTATTAGAGATTGTAGCTTGTCATGTCCACAATTTGTAAATCACATGTTGTGAAATTATTGTAAAAGTGATGAAGTGTTTTCCATCACTTATGAATGCAACATGATGATGTGTTTTTGGCCTTTTTGATTGATAGTTGGGGTATTGATTTCTATTATGATGTTAACTTGACCAAAGAGTGTGTTATAAACTCTTAGAAAGTGCGGGGATGCTTGGTTCATGATAGGTCATGTAAATGAACATGTATTTTTCAAGATGTACTGCAGGTTTGCAGAGAGTACAGGTGTCGGTTCAACACTTATGGCTTCGAAGAACAAAGGTGAAGAAGAAGGAAGTGTGGCATGTTAGGGAACTTTTTGTGTAGACAAGGGAGTACAACATATTTTGGATAGTGTGTGTTCATGCTTTTGGAGGACCAAAATCTCCTCAATGGGGAGGAATGATCCATGTGGCTCCAAAAAGGCTCAGAAACCAAAAAGGGCTCAGGAAAGGCTCAAAAATAAAAGTTATTGGATTTCATTGAAACTATGACCATAATTTAGAGCTAATCTTCCTGATTCCGATAGTGCAAACGACACCTCAATTCGAGTTCGTATGCAAAGGTTATGCTCAATCAAAGTTTCAATCAAAGTCAAAGTCAACATTATGCCACGTTGAAGGACGTACATATGACACGTGGCATAAAATTCAGCAGGCCTATTGGGACCCATAGAGCTAATGTGGCAGCCCAATCAGCAAACCAAGTGGACCCACAAGCAGATGATGTGGCAACACCACAAGTCGACACATGGTAAGTCACTAACATAAGTGGAATATGATGTAGACCAATGAGAGCCTACCACATGGAACCTCAAATTAGACCCAAGTGGCCTTGGCATGGTGCAACCTCTATTTTTGTCTTATTCTCATGGTTTGTGGAGTCGTTACAATATGGACATACATTTACCATATACTATATGGTTTGAAAACTATATTAAAATCAAAATTGGGCTTTAAAACCATATTAGAGAAAAATTGGGAGTCGATGGGTTTTGAAACCAAAACCTCTCCAATAACAAGTAACTTAATATGACTATGCAAACCACACACTTTGTCTTATTCACCTTCACACTTTGTTATAAAATGTCATTCAAATGGTTCAAAGGGAACCATGGAGAATATATGAGAGATGAGGGTGCAAGTAGGAAAATTAAGTCATGAATCTCAAGGAGATTCTAGGAATATTTTTAGAGCATATGTTATGGATATTCAAAGAATATTCTTTATGAAGAACCTTTTAAGAATCTTTAAGCTTCCCTAGGTGCAAAATTTTGAAGGTGTCAGAATTATGTCGAGTTTATAATCATTTGAACCAGTTTTTTGCTAGGAGTCTAATGGCATAGTCCATTTCTTTTTCTAAGCAATAGAAATTTTACCCGTGTCCAATAAGAGAATCTTGTGAAGAATCTTTAAGATTCCTGGGGAACCCAGATTTGACAGAGTCATAAAGGGGTCGAGTTTACAGTCGTATTTCACAGATTTCCGCAAGGAATGCAATGGCGTGGGAAGTTCATTCATCCAAGTAGCTAATTTTCAAGTTGTCCCCAGACTTAGAGGTATAAGATGCATTGGTGTCATGTCTTCTTTTGATTTTTGCTGAGATGATGATTTGATGTTGAGATCTTTGTTTGTCATTTTTTTTGAGAGTCCTTGTATGCCACTTCATGTGAGAGTTTGCCATTTTGTCATGTTGAAGGAGATCTTATATGAGTGAGATTTTTGATAGAAGAACATATCATGGAGAGACATGACACTATAGTTAAGGGAGTTCTTCCTTGTATTGAAAAAGAACATATCATATACTCATCATCATCTTGCGGCATTTAATAAAGCGGCCTCCCCACTCTTGACACCAGGCCCGGAGATGTAACCCACACTGGGTAAACTTCATTATCAACTTGTGTGTGTTATTTGATTTGATGGTTGTATTTATGCTTCATTTCCTTTAAAGTATTCACATGTGGTTTTTCATACTCTTTCACATGCAATTCTGCTAACATCACAGAGTAAAAGCTCTTGGTTAATTCTGGTAGCTGAGAGAATCTGGATCAAATACATATGACTTGGGCTTATATTTGTTTTTGGAAATGTAAATAATGTGAATTTGTTTAACTGCTTTATCATTATCAATTCAGCTATGCATTTTTTTCTAATTGAAATTATAATTTCTTTAAAAAAATAAAAATAAAATAAAAATCTCAACAATAGTATTACTTCAACTTTAACACGGTTTCAAAAAAAAATTCAACTATTGTTTTATTTTTATTTTTTCTTCATGGTTTTTAATTTCCAACCATCATTTCAATAAATAAAATAATAATATGAAAAGAAGGTGCTCAAGTGACTTTAAAAGTTAAAAATCCAAAGATCCATTATTCACCAAATTACAATATCACTTGAACACAAGGAAGCTTTAAAGACCTCTAGAAATTGTATCTATATACTTGGTAAGGAATGAATTATTTACAAAAATAAAATAGAAAAATAGAGTTTATTGTTTTTCTATTGAACATGTGTTTGACATCAAATTGTGCTTTGATTCTCCTTCATTTACTTCTATTGTATAGATAAGTCATTGATGGGAATTTTGTTCAATTGACAAAGTACTAACATCAGACATATCCAATGTCCACATGATTTTACATCTTCTGGTATATCTTAGTGATTTTATAATTAGGTTAATAGTAAACCTTTGGATTTTAATCTTGATGTGATAGGTTGAAATGCTAGAAGTTAATCATAACATGATATATAAATTAATATGCATATAATTTCTAATCAGAAAAAATTAGGAAGTGATCATAAAAGCGTCAACAAAAATTTTGAACTTATTTAGAAAATCATTGAATGTTCTTTAAACGATTCATTAGTATTAGAGATGTTAATTTAATCATTTTATTTAATTCATGATAATAGCATACATTGCTTGCACTAAAAGGCACTTTCTACAAGCCAGTATGAAGCATATTTTATTTCATTTTAAGTATCAAAGTGGCTTGCATCATAGTATGATTGACTTATTTTCTTAGCCCATGAAACTAGAAATCAAAATGGATATTTTGTAAAATTTTACTTCTTGGATGTTGTAGATTCCATATTCGTGGCTTTATGGTGACTACATAATGCTTTAATTTCTTGAAACTTATAAATTCCATATCCATGGTTTGATGGAGAGTCCTACATAATGCTTAAATCTTATACCATGGAGTATTTAGTTGATTACATATGGATTTGTTATAACCTTTTCTTTTTTAATATCAGGAAGAGACAATTTCAGTCTCGCATATAATTGAAAAATATTCACAAAATGGATGATAAGAGTCATCAAATAAAAAATAAAATTATATTTTAAACTATAAATATTAGTCTTTTAATTAATTTATTTTAAATTGTTATATTTTTAAATAAAAGTTATACCATATAAATTTTTGTAGACTAGCGAAATAATTAACGTCCATAAACTTTCATAAACTTATATTTAATGAGAATTCATAAACAATAATTAATCAACGTCCATGAACTGAAATAATAATGTACCAATAAATTGTCCATATGAAAATATATACATATTACATTACATGAACATCCATAAACTAAAATAATAAGCATCCATAAATTGAAGTAATGTTCATGTATCCATAAATTTTCCATATTAAAAATATCCAAAGTTTGGATCACATGTGAATGTGCCTTATGAAATGGGCCTAAAAATATACAAACTATGTGGTCTAAGTACCATTACCCCTATGTGACCGTTGGTCAAACATGGCATCCAGATCCCGGTACTGCAATATAACACATTCAAATTCAAATTAATTATCATTATTTAAAAATTAAACAATATAGAAATAAATTATTTTGAACCATGTTTAATTACATATGAATCTACTAACCTCACTCGAGTCCAAATGAAAGGTAAGTGGGATGGGGGTCTGATCAATCTAAGTTTGGTACTCCTATTCTTGTGGATCAACAATTGGGGCATGCGTCGATGTACCTGCATCGAAAATGCCTCTGTACCCAGCATCCCACTCATGCAACCACACCGTTACTGCCTAGACACCACTCTGCATTTGGGCCTATCTACACAATGACAAAGACAAATTATAATTAATCTACGAACTAATTAGCATGCATGTAACTTTAAAAAATAAAAATGTTGAAATATTAGGAATAAAAAAGTTTACCTCAATTGTTGGTCCAAGTGGTTCTACATAGTGACTCTCCTCCATGTGAGTGTGATGAGGTGGAGGTGGAGGTGTTGGAGACTCCACCTGAACATGCACTGATGGAGGTTGCTCTGGACGATTAGTTTTGCCCTCAGATTACCTCAGAATATCATCCATATAGCCTTGTGTCTACATGTTATCATGAACTTATTAATATAAATGCAATATGATACGAAATTATTAATATAAATAATGCATAATTTGATGATAAGAGTAAAAAAAAAAATATGTGCTTTCCATGTGTCATGTGGTTTGTACACCCTCCAAGTCTCGCGGATGGCATCGCGACACATATGTGCATATGAAAAAATTTGGTCAGAGGGTAGAAGATTGACCATTGAATCATCAACTAATGGAATTGCTAGATCACGAGGCAATGATGGTGGTTTTCTCATCTCTCCACATAATGCCACCTACGCACTGGCCAATGTGGTCCACATGTTATCTACAATGGTATCCTTGGTCTCAACATCTAGTTGTGATGGCACCTCTATTTATGTCAGAAATACCACGCTCTGAGACAGTAGTGGCACCAATCTCAGAGGTAGTGGTACATGTGCAGGGTCCCTACAAGCCTGAGGATGATCCTAGCCACATCCCTTGTGTTACCACTCTGTAATTTTCTGAGGTTGCAGAAGAAAATCACAAAGGTAACCATAAACCTACTTTGAAAGTTGGGATCTAGCCCTTCCAACTTTAGAGAGGGATCTCTTGGTAAGATTTAACTTTGTTGTATTAGATATTAGGCTATTTATGAGTGTTCAAATTTTGGTTTATGAATTAGGTTGGTTGGAATAGCAAGGGAAGAGCATTAGGTAATGGAGTCTGCAAACTTAACAGGGATTTGTCTCATATTTTCAAAGGAGTTTCACAGGGCAAGGTAGTTGAACTAACTGGATCCTTTATATTAAAATGAAATGGAGTGGAGGAAAAGATATAAGTTCAATAGAAGTTAAAGAGAAATTAAGAATTCCTTAATATGATATCAGAGGAAAACATTGAAATTATCTACAACCAGAATCAGAATGTATTTTTCAACAAATTCAATTCATCAACTTTCTGTGAGATAATTCAGTTTTAAGAAAACATAAACATGGACACAAAGGAACAATACATAGACAATGAGAGGATCACTTCACCAAATAGTCCAACACATGAATCTTGTGAAGAATGTACTTTTTATTACTGATAAGTCCCCTGAGGCTTGAGAAACATACAATAACTTTTTTTTGTACAAAATCCAACATCTCTTACTTCAAATTATGAAGTATTTATACAAATTCTGAACTAAAATATCTTGAAAAAATATCAATATTTGTTACAGATATCTAAAACCTGTATTACAAAAATAGAACACAAATAAAGGAAAATAAAACTATTTGAAGAGGTCTGGCACTATCCTTGAGAATTTTTTGATAAAAAAGAACAATTTTAATTTGATTGCAACTCTTATTTGATGAGGTGGCATCCAAGTCACTATCTTTGAGCTTTTTCCTCCCAAAATTCTGAAAAAATAGGGTCTTGTAATACCTTTTTATATCTCAAACCATAATATATGTTAGAAAAATGAAAGAGGTTTTTGTAAATTATAATGTTAGAAACAAAAACATATTTCATTGTTTGAAAATTAATTTCCACTTGTTCGGAAACCACATTTGAAAACACTTACTAAAAACAGGAAAATTTGGGAAAATATGCCTGAAAAGACTCATCCGAATCTCACAAACCATAACAGCTGTTAGAAAATCGAGAGAGGTTTTTGTACATGAGGATATTATAAACAATAATATATTTTAGTTTTTTAAAATGCATTCTCATCTATTTGTAAACCATGTTTTAAATTATTGTTCTGTATATGAAAAAACATATTTTTAACTAACCATGAAACAGACATATGACATGGAGGTGGGAGGTGACATGGAGGTGAGTGGGGACAGTTGTCCAAGTGGTAGGCAGTGAGTGGTGCGGGAGTGACAATGAGGTCAAATGTTAATTACGTAACGGACGTGGTCAGGTGTCGAGATAGGATTGAAGGGGAGCATGCAGGAGGAGCTAGCAGGAAAGGGGAAGAAAGTTGGCGTATTTCGGAGGGGGGTAGAAGTGGTAAGTGATTTGTGATGGGTGGGTGTGAAATAATGTAAGAGGGACATGTAACAGAGGGCCCAAAGTGGATGAAACCGCTTTTCGGACACCCCCCCCCCCCCCCCCCCCCCACGCAAATAAAGGGAGACATGGCGAGGGGGCGAAAAGGCGTCGGAGCCGTCTGATGAATAAGACTATGTGATCGGGAGCAGGGAGATATGCATCTTTTAAGAACCAACAACAAAATTTCCTGTTGTGCATATAATTTTAAAATAAGGTTTTGAACTTTGGACAAATAATTCCAAATGTTGGCACTTTAATGATCTACAAGTAACTTTGATTTTTCTTAAGGTTTTGACCTATTTTTTATAAATAATTTACATAGAATAATATTTACAACACTCCAATCATAATAATGATCGTCTATAATCAAACGATCCTATAAAAAATTATAGGACCCTAACATAGGCTCCAGCTAGGGATGGCATTCTCCTTGAGATGCCAAGAACACCGTAGACTAGTATCATGATTCATTGGGGTGATCCCAAAACCTGCAACCTATTCTACCATAAAATATCTGCTACTGAAAAACTCTCAAAATGAAATCAAAACCATTCTGCACACTGAAATATGAAATATACACTGAACTGAAATATGAAATTGCAATCTGAAACTGAAACTAGATAGAATGCTTGAAAAAATGCTCAAAGCACTGAGCTTATTTTCACACTGCTACCTACCCTATACTACTGAAAATCATGTTGAATCAAATAATACAAAAATTCCAATGAAGCCAGTCAAGTAGTTGTTGAAATAAGTGGACTTCTTAACTGTTTGTTAACAAAATCAAAAGGACAGCTTGAAATTTTGTCCCTAAAATCAAAGTTGTATAAAGCAATGGAAATCGTTGTTGGATCTGGTCATGAAAACATGATTGCACGCTTGAGCTTAAAAGAACCTCCACATAGTTTTTTATAGTATCAGTAAAGGCATGATTAATTAGTTTACTTTGCAGGCCTTCATTGACCGATTGAGCATGGAAGATTTCAACAATTGTATTCTCAAGGTTAAACCCTGATTCCAACTGTTCATTTTCTGCCTTATATTCAAAAACAAAACTCTCATCCCTCTGCAAATCAAAAGGCAATACAATCTCCTCTTGTTTTGGAGAAGGAATATTTTCCAATAATTGTTTAGGATCTCGGAAATTATAGGGTTGAATCTGAAAATACAAAAGTTCAATATCCTTCTTGAATCTTTCAACAATTAACTTAAGAAAACAAACTTTATTTTCAGGATAAATTTGTTCAATTTCAAACAACGAAACACAGTCGTTGAAAAATATTCATCAATTTTAAAATCAACTAATTTATCCCTGACTTCTTTTAAAACTTCACAAGACAGAGGATTTTATGCATACCCTATCATCTTATTTACAAAGAAATCTGATCAACTTGTAGTGGAGTTGCCATGAATGCTCTAAAATATGGATTCATTGACTGTGGAATCACACTAAAAACTTTGAAGATATGGGTACTTTGAACATGGAGTTGTCAGGTGAATGATACAACCATCTTGTCACTAATCATTGTCCACCATTAGTAATCTAAAATGTTCAGGTCCCTAGTATGGTCGTCAGAATGTTAGCACTCTGTAATTTTCCGAGGTTGCAGAAGAAAATCACAAAGGTAACCACAAACCTACTTTGGAAGCTGGGATCTAGCCCTGCCAACTTTAGAGAGGGCTCTCTCTGTAAGATTTAACTTTGTTGTATTAGATATTAGGCTAGTTATGAGTGTTTGAAGTTTGGTTTATGAATTGGGTTGGTTGGAATAGCAAGGGAAGAGCCATTGGGAAATGGAGTCTGCAAACTTAACAGGGATTTGTCTCAGATTTTCAAAGGAGTTTCACAGGGCAAGGTAGTTGAACTAACTGGATCCTTTATATTAAAATGAAATGGAGTGGAGGAAAAGATATAAGTTCAATAGAAGTTAAAGAGCAATTAAGAATTCCTTAACATGATATCAGAGGAAAACATTGAAATTATCTACAGCCAGAATCAGAGTGTATTTTTCAACAAATTATGTTTGTCAACTTTTTGTGAGATAATTTAGTTTTAAGAGAACATAAACATGGAAACAAAGGAATAACACATAGACAATGAGAGGAGCACTTCACCAAATATTCCAACACATGAATCCTGTGAAGAATGCCATTTTTATTACTGATAAGTCCACTAAGGCTTGAGAAACATACAATAGCTTTCTTATGTACAAAATCCAACATCTCTTACTTCAAATTATGAAGTATTTATATAAATTCTAAACTAAAATATCTTGAAAAAATATAAAGATTTGTTACAAATATCTGAAAATTGTATTACAAAACTAGAACACAAATAAAGGCAACTAAAACTATTTGAATGGTTCTGGCACTATCCTTGCAGATTTTTTTTTATAAATAAGAGCAATTTGAATTTGATTGCAACTCTTATTTGATGAGGTGGAATCCAAGTCACTAACTGTATTTAAGCTTTTTCCTCCCGAAATTCTGAAAAATAGGATCCTATAATACCTTTTTATATCTCAAACCATAATATATATTAGCAAAATGAGAGAGGTTTTTGTAAATTATGATGTTAGAAAAAAAAAAACTCTTTCATTTTTTTAGAATTCATTTCCACCTGCTCAGAAATGGCATTTGAAAACACTGACTAAAAACAGGAAAATTCGTGAAAATATGCCTGCAAAGACTCATCTGAATTTCCCAAACCATAACAGCTATTAGAAAATCGAGAGTTTTTTGTACATGAGGATGTTATAAACAAAAACGTATTTTAGTTTTTGAAAATCAGTTCTCATTTGTTTGTAAACTATGTTTTAAATGACTGTTTTGTATATGAAAAAACATATTTTTAACTGACCATGAGACAGACATATGACATTGAGGCGGGAGGTGACATGGAGGTGGGGGATGATGTGGAGACATGACGTGGAGGCGAGTGGGGACAACAATCCAAGTGGTAGGCAGTGAGTGGTGCGGGAGTGATAGTGAGGTCAAATGTTAATTACGTAACGGACATGGACAGGTGTCGATATAGGAGTGAAGGGGAGCGCACGGGAAGAGCTAGCGAGAAAGGGGAAGAAAGTTGGGGGATTTTGGAGGGGGGTCGAAGTGGTAAGTGGTTTTTGAAGGTGGGGGGGGTGGGGGGGTGTTGAAATAATGTAAGAGGGACATGTAGTAGTGGGCCTGGTGGGGAGGAAACCAATTTTTGGACCCCCCCCCCACACGCCGATAAAGGGAGACATGGTGGGTGGGGGGGGGGGCGAAAAGGCGCGGGAGCCGTCCGATGAATAAGACTATGTGATCGGGAGTGGGGAGATATGCGTTGTTTAAGCACTAACCATAAAATGTCTTGTCATGCATATAATTTTAGAATAAGGTTTCAAACTTTGGACAAATAATTCCAAATGTTGGCACTTTAACGATCTACAAGTAACTTTGATTTTTCATAAGGTTTTGACCTTCTTCTTTTTTTAAATAATTTACATGGAATATTATTTACAACACTCCAAACATAATAATGAACAACTATAATCAAATTATCCTATAAAAAATTATAGGACCCTAAAATAGGCTTCAGCTAGGGATGGCATTCTCCTTGAGATGCCAAGAACACCGTAGACTAGTAGCCTAATCCATTGGGGTGATACCAAAACCTACAACATGTTCTTCCATAAAATCTCTGCTACTGAAAAAACTCTCAAACTGAAATCAATACCATTTTGAACACTGAAATCTCAAATATACATTGAACTAAAATCTGAAATTGTAATCTGAAATTGAAACTAGATAAAATGCTTGAAAAAATTCTCAAAGCACTGAGCTTATTTTCACACTAATACCTACCCTGTACCACTGAAAATCATGTTGAATCAAATAATACAAAAATGGCAATGAAGTTAGTCAAGTAGCTATTAAAATTAGTGGACTTTTTGACTATCTGCTAGCAAAATCAAAAGGACATCTTGACTTTTTGTCCCTAAAATCAAAGCTACAGAATGTAGTGGCAACTGTTGTTGCATATGGTCATGAAAACATGATTGAACACTTGCGTTGAAAAGAACCTCCATGTAGTTTGCTATAGGATCAATAAAGGCATGATTAATTAGTTTACCTTTCAGGCCTTCATTGACCGATTGAGCATGGAATATTTCATCAGTTGTATTCTCAAGGTTAAACCCTGATTCCAACTGTTGAGTTTTTTCCTTATGATCAAAAACAAAACTCTCATCCCTCTGCAAATAAAAAGGCAATACAATCTCCTCTTGTTTTGGAGAAGGAATATTTTCCAAGAATTGTTTAGGATCACGGAAATTATAGGACTGAATATGAAAATTTGAAAGTTCAATATCCTTCTCGAATATTTCAGCAACTAACTTAAGAAAACAAACTTTACTTTCAGGATAAAAATTGCTCAATTTCAAACAACGAAACACGGTCATTGAAAAATCTTCATCAATTTGAAAATCAGCTAATGTATCCCTGACTTCTTTTAAAACTTCACAAGACAAAGGATTTTCCACATACCTTGTCATCATGTTTAGAAAGAAATCTAATCAACTTGTAGTGGAGTCACCATGAATGCTCTAAAATCTGGATTCTTTGACAGTTGTTTTGGGCAAATTTAGTGTTTCTTCAAACGCCTAACCCTCTAGACCTAGTTGTTGGGCCATTAATATGCCATTATTATTATCACTTTTGAACACTTATTCCACCCATTTCTATTATTCTTCATCATGTCATTTATTATAATTTATTATGTAAATCCATTTTAGGATGATTTATGCTTCTATGAATGAATATTATTTATTCTCCTTTATTTCTAATAAATTGATGATTATGCATTATTTTATCAATGATGGTTTTAATAAATCAGTTGTAACATTATTCACCATTTTTAGCCTCCAAGATAATTTCCAGACTGAAGATTTGATCATTAAAAGTGCCAACTCAGAAATTTGTTGGAATAAGAAGTGACGGTTTTGCGGTTGAGATTCTGAGCAAATGAAGCGGAATCTGGAACCGGAACATGGGTTTTGTCCAAAACGGACCCAATTAACTTTAATAGAGAACGGTTTGCCCAAATTCAGCTTGTACTGAGAGAAACGCATGGTTCTTTGAGCACGATTTTCTCAGATTTGTTGTTGCGGCCGTCCTCCAAATCTCAGCTACAAAGCCAAATTCGTCTTGCTCTTATTGAAAGCTGGATGGAAATATATCTTCTTGTTTATCAATTTGTTGGAAACAATCCAATTTTGTAATATAAATCATGTTGTAGTTATCTCTATTGTAACTGCTCTCTGATCTCTCTCTATTTAAATGAAAACAGAGATCAGAGAGGGGGGTGATTTCAGAGGGATTCGAATGATGGAATTGAGGATGAATTAGAGATTCAGAATTGAGGATGGCAGAGAGAATGGATAATGGCTGAGAGATTGAGAGATTTCTTGTTGTAATCCACTGTAACTCTGCTTTGATATTTTAATATAAATCTAGTTGCCATTTCATCTTTGATCCTGAAGTAACCCAGCAGCATCCGCTGGCGGCTAAGGGCCCAGCCTCCGGTGGAGAACGTTGCTGCTGTATTATATCTTTATGCTTCATGTGTGGTTTGATTTCTTTCTTTTACTCTGTTCAGTAATCTGACGCACTTTACTGTTTTACATATCAGCGCTATTAGATATACTTGATTGGATACTATCGTTATCTGCAACAGGAATGTTATGTTATCATTTTAACTTTGTATCGCATTGTTGTTCCTTTTGATAATTGATATAACATTGTTGTTCCTTACAGATTTTCATTCGATTACAGATTAACCGCGTTATATGTTCCTAAATCGGTACAACTGTATGATGTATTCTTAAATTGTGACTGTTGCTTATTCGGGATTGTTGTTCCGTTACAATTGTTGTTACTTTATAACTATGATTCATGCATATTGTATCGAAGCTCGGATTACTATCCCTTTTAATGATAAGTGTGTTGCGTGCTTGATTTGGATTGTTGTACATTCCTATTTAGTTGTTGTTCCATTTCAATTGCCAGTCTATTTCAAGATTGTTGATTTGTTGTTTCATTTACTTGCCATTTCTTAAGGACAGACTCAGGCTGTAGTGAGTGTCAGCTTCTGCTATTTGGCTCCCAGACCTTTGATCTGCTCCCATCAGTTATGAAAGGGATAGGTTATTACCACCAAACCCTTGGTTGATGTGCTGTTCTATTTCATTGTTATTTCCTTTACTTGCCATTTCATTTATATTCATCAAGGACGATCTCAGGTTGTAGTGAGCCCCAGCATCTGCTACCTAGCTCCCAAACCTCGGATTTGTTCTCATCAGTTATGAAAAGGATGGGTTATTGCTACCGAACCTTCAACTGATGCAATGCTTGGTGTGATTTAGCCTTTTGAATTAGTTAAGTTGTAGACATGCACCCATTTACTTTGTTGTTCATTTCTATTGATTAATTGCACTAGTTTACTTTTAAAGAGTTTTCCTAGTTTACTTTCAATGGCAGCTTTAGTTCAAGTTCGATTTCCTTTTGATTGCTTTAAAGCAGGACTGTCAACTGTAGATAACATTGGTTATTGCTTCCTCGTTCCCAGATTGATTGTCTTGTTCCGGTTTGATTTCAATTGCATCAATCTCTAGAGGAATGAGTTATTGCTACTGTATCCTCAATTGATGTTTCCTGAGTGAATAGTTGGATTTCAGAGCATTTGAGTTTATGTTATTGTTAGATTTCTTTTTCAAGCATTCATTTACTTTTGTAACTTTTAAGCACTATACTGCAAAACATTACTCTTGAGTAAATAGCCGCCTCAGACTGAGTACACTCTTGAAATAAAAAGTCGTCCCTGGGTTGATAATTAATGTGAAGGTAATTAGGAGTTTAAAAGACACCTTTTTATCGCTCCACACTAGTAGCTAGTCTAGAAACAACAGAAAAAGTAATTCGTCGCTCTTCCTATAATTAACAGATAAGAGAAAGAAGAACAAAGGTACCAACCTACACCTTTCGCTCAATCCCTCTCTACTTTGACCAATTTCGCCGCTCCTTTCCGTACTTAACTTGCTTGGAAAGTGCCTGCACACAAGCCGAGACAAAAACCCATCAAAGCATACAATAACGATCTGTTAACTAAACATATCATAGAATCAAGAATACAATATACATCATATAAACACATGAATGGAAAAATCTTAGAATTCTTTATTAATAGAAGGAAATATTACAACCCATGTAGCTGCATGCTCGATTCAGTGTCAACCTTCCAGCTTCAAACCCTTCTCTCCTCATGAAGAAACAATTCGACATCATTACAATACTCTTACTAATCTCATTCAAACAGCATTTCCATAGCTCAAGAAGGTCCAACCTCCCTGTTAGAGCCTAGATCAACCTCATGTTGAAGAGAGGCAATCTTAGGATAACCACAAACCACACTTAACCTGGTAGCTAGCCCTACTAGGTCGGGAGAGGGCTATCTCCTTGTCAATCCCAGTGGAGATGACTGAGATAAGAATAGATTTTAGGGTAGGTATAGTATCTCCATGGTTTTTGATTGATTTTAAAGGTTTGGTTGCTCGATCAAATGGAGCAGGCAGCTTAGGTCCGGGAAATCAAATCAGGGATGCAGACATGTTCTGTGGGGCGAGATAGATAAGTGTTTATGCACTAGTAATCGAGTGAGATGGTTGATTTAAGACTTCTGAGGGGCTGAGGACGGCATGTAGAGACCATGAATCCTCTTCAAACTACTGAAAACATTAAGAACTAAATGCACTCCCAAGGCAAAGCACTGTTATCAATGTATTTTTCCTATTTCTCTTGATTCATTTAGTTAAGAAGAACAGAAAAGGTTTTGAAACATATAACACATAAGAATAACTTATTACAAAATAAGAAACAATACAAAAACATAGTATCACAAGAATCCCACAAAAATAGTTGCAAAACCTGGTTTTATTCTGTGCCGATCTGTTGATACAAGTATACAATGTGTGCACCACTTCCAAAAGAGTCCAACCTTTACAAATGATTAAGAAAGTACATAATATAGGCATCAAAACCATCTAAGCTATCCATCAGGGGTTGAATCCAAGAGTTAACGAACTGTTTCAACTACATCTAAACTAGGAACATGAAAATAGGCAGTGGAACAACTTGCTTCTAAAACCAAGGAAATTGATACATTCAGTTTTAAACCACTTTTCATTGATGTATCTACCCCCTCAAGTCACTTTTCATCAAATTTATGTTGGCATTATGAGACAAGTGTTGTCCTTGATGGAAAATCACACTGATGACAAGTCATAGTGCAGAAGGATAGCAACAAGGAATTGATGATCAGACTACAAGTATGAAGAGAAAATATATACACGCTGGTTCACTATATACCAAGTCGCATATACAAGCAGGTTCACTATATACCAATTCGCGTATACGCATGTTCGCTATATACCAAGTCGCGTGTACACGCAGGTTGGCTTCAGTAAAAGAGCGTGTATGTGGAAAACTTATCTTTGGTCCGTGGCGGTTATTCCTTGGAAGTTGTGCCTATGGTTTTGGACCATGGTGTCTCGACGGACGTGTTGATCCCTAGTTGATGGTATTGGATCTCTATGGTTTTGGCTCTTGGTATTGAGCAAGGCCTAAGGCTATATAAGGAGAAGAAGATCATTAGGCAGAGTAAAAAATCTGAAAAGTCTTGAATATCTGATAAAGTATTAGATCTAGTATGCAGGTTATGGGTTGATGATGCAATTGCTTGATCTGAGCTAAGGAGAGATCTCACCGGTTGATGGAGAACAAGATCTAAGGAGAGATCGGGATCAAATGGTTTGAAATGAACTATCTTTATATGGTTGATTATGCTTATTCTAGATCTGCATACTGACGCAAATAATGTTCTATAAGTGTTATAGTATGATTGATGTCTGGTACGGCTGCAAAGTTATAAGGAAATATTTTTAGATTTGTACGCGGGTTGACCTTGGAAAAAGAGCGTATACACGCAAGTTGGGTTCATCCAAGTAGCGTGTACATTGTAAAGCTTGATATTTGAAGTTGCAGATGGGTCTGATGGTTATTGCAGAGTTCTGTGTCTGCTCTGTGTTCTGGTGACTGTGTTGTTGACAGTGTTTCAGTGTTTCAGTGATAATGATGCAGGTTGTACTACAATGATGATTGTCTTATGGATCTAGTATGAAAATGTATGAAACGTGGTCCCGGGTAGATCGTAGGCCGGCACCTACGTACTGGTAAACATATCAGCCAGTACAAGAGCAAAGGAGTTGTAGCTCCCTTCCAGGAGCAGCTGAAGAACGAGTAAAGGTTGAAGCATTCTGTAGGCAGGCACCTACGTACTAGTAAATGGATCGGCTAGTACAAGAGCTAAGAGGGTTGTAGCCCTCTGCAAGTTGTAGCATGCGTGCTGGTAAAGGACTGCACCAGTACATTGTAAAAGAAGTTTCTTATTAAAGGAAGATAGAAACAAATTGCAGCAGGTGGTTTTCACCCACATTGGGTTTCCACCTTATATCATGGTGTTCATGTGTGTGCCTTATGTGTGATGATCTGTTCTGTTATACTACACCTGTTTACTGTTAATATGGGTAATAATGTTCTGGTGCATTTACTGAAGATAAGCTAACTGAATCATAAGATTACTGCATGTACGCTAGTTGCCCTTAACAAAGTCGCGTGTATACGCTGATATCCTTAACTGAAGCTGCGTGTTTGAATCTGAGTATGAAATTGAAAAGTTTTATCTGATCTGACAATACTAATTCACCCCCCCCCCCTCTCAGTATTATTTCCAACAATTGGTATCAGAGCAGGTCCTTTGATAGAAGCTTGATCGCTTGAAGGAGATCCGTAGAACAATGGGAAAGAAGCTTAAGAAGAAAGCTCATAAGAAGAAGAAGACATCTCAGAAGGACTATGACAGTGGGAGAATCGATTGGGGATTAGGTATAAGAAGCTCTTCAGATTCAGAATCAAATTCAGAATCATTATCAAGTATGAATGTGTTATCCTTTGATGTTCCAGCTATATTTCCTTGTGAAAGAGATGAAAGTGATAGTGAAGCAACTGAATTTTCTTTTATGGGTGAGAAAGAAAAGTATCAAATAGAGGCAGTATTTAGAAGGCTTACAGACAAAATTAAAGATCAACAAGATCTATTGAACAAAAGGGAATGTGCTTTCAAAGAAGAAGTTACCAAACTAAAAGCTCAATCAGAGGAAGGAAACAAGGTAAGAAAACTACTCAAGGACAAGGAAAATCAATGTCAAAAGTTGCAGGGTGAAGTAACATCATTAAGAGATGAAGTCAATGAGAGAAGCACAACCATCAAGAAACTTAGAGATAGATCCAGTTACTATGAAAATCTTGAAGCTACAATCCTCTCACTAAAAGGAGATCTTGAAGAATCAAAGAAGTAGAATACAGATCTACTCCAAGCTATTGCAAAACAAGAAAACGAAGTCATCAGCTTAAAATCTCAACTAGAATGTGCCTTCCGAGTTCGTCAAATGCAGCAGGATCTGAATGAAGAACAAGAAAAGGAGATTCTCAAACTAAGGGAACAAATGGAAGAAGGAAGGAAAGCTGAAGAAGATTTGAAAAGGCAATCTCTTGAAAAGGAAGAACAGCTTCAGGTTGAGGTAAATATCTTGAAAGGTAAACTAGAAGAAAAGGATAAGCTTTTACGATTTCAAGATAGTTCTAAAGTCTTGGATGATATTCTTAGTAGTCAAAGATCTCCTGCTATAAAGACTGGTCTTGGTTTCCATGAATCTATTGAAGGTGAATCTAGTTCACAAGGTGAGGCAAGGAACTCTAAAGAGAAATCTAAAGTGATCAATGAAGAAATGAAAGATCCATCTCATCACCAACCAAGGAAAGAGATTCTTCAAAGAAAATCTTTTACTTCTCCTATGAATAATGTTGAATGTTATGTATGTCATAATCTTGGACATGTTGCAGCTAGATGTAGAAGAAGAAGAGTTCAAGATCATTATGCGGACAGGTCATCTCAATCAAGGTACTTTAATGGATATTGCTTTGCTTGCAATATGTATGGTCACAAAGCTGCTGATTGCTACAGGAGGAATATGAAACATGTAAGATGTTATACATGTAACAAGCTTGGACATATAGCAAAGGAATGCAGGAACAAAGGATGGACATCACACCAAAAGGAGAAAACCTCATCACGCTTGAAGATATGGAGGAAGAAGGAAGTACAGTCAGAAAGATGTGGCACAGCACAATGTACTGAGACACAGCACAACACAGACATATCAGACTCAAGGGGAGCTGAAAGTGTAAAACTTCAGTGTTCTGAATCTCATACGCAAGTTCCTTAAAGGGAAGTCGCGTATATACGCGAGTTAGACACTGCAAAGTCGCGTATATGTCAGTCTAAGGAAAAGCAGTGGGGACAGGATCAGAAAAAGGATCTGATATGATTTAGTCTATTATTTGCTCTATTGGTTACAGTCTGCTGAGGATGTGTGGAAATGTTTTGTTACTTGTATGATGTCTAGAAGTGTTTTGATCCTAACTTGAGGATGATGATGTTTTGATGCTTATTGCTATTATATGCATGATCAGATCTAACAGATGGCACTGGTTGAGGGGGAGCATATGCCTTTAGTAATTCATTGTTGGCATTATGGTTAATAATCCTTGGTGATGATTCTTATATGGCTAAATGATATATCTTGCTATGATGTGGTTGTGAGTTGTCTATATGATTCTTGAAGTTACATAGAAGATGTTCAGATCATATTTGTGGTTGATTCTTTGATGATGCATATATGGTGCTTACATGGTGATCTTCATAAGGACAAGGAGGAGTACAAAGCTTGAATACACATCTTCCTCACTTGATGATGAGTCACTTATATACTGCTGTTGTCATATGCATAAAGATCATACAGTTATGATGCAGGCACTCATGTGGATAAGGATTGTTGTTGATGATGATATCAAGAAGCTTTGTCAAAAGAGTTTGAGCTCAAGATACATAGTGTTGATACATGGATGACTCCTCAAAGTCACTTTGTTGGAGACATGGTGATGAGTTCTTATCTATATGATGATAGGTTGATACTTACATATGTTGATTGATGGAGATGTTCCCAAGTAATGATACTTGGATCATGTAGATCTTGACGTTGATGTAATGGCTATGGTGGTTTCACATGTAATGTGAATGATTTCATGATGATGTTTAAAAGGAGGAGTTGACATCTATGTTCAGACATACCTTGCTGCAGGACATTTACAGGTTGCTGATATGAAAATGGTTGTACGCGAGTTTCATAAGGCCTATCCACGTATATACGCTTGTTTATGTGGATGCAGACGTGTATATGGAGTTTTTGAAGGAAATCAGAAGGGACAGATGTTGGTTGCAGAAAGTCTGATATGGGTCTGACAGAGATCATCTGGCACAGGTTCAGGGGGAGCAGATAATCTTCCAATGATGCATTGTTGGCATTATCTTAAAGCTTTTGGTTCTAGTTCACATTTGTTGTTGGTTTCAAGTGGAACAAAGGCGAAAGGAGAACAGAAGGATCTCTTGGTTGCTGATCTGAATGGTGATTATCAGATGCTGCTGATGACTTTCATAAGTCTTGGTCTAGTTCTTTCGTCTCTATGTCATATATCTCTTTTGTGGTATCTCTTTCATGGTGTCAAGGTCATGTAACGGCCTATTTTGGTTTCCCCACTATGCCTGGGATGATTGATGCAATGTGATTGGTTGTCATATGTAAACTTTTGATGTATCCCCACTTGGTTGGGTGGATGAGTCAATTTTTGTATCCTCACTTAGTTGAGAGATGGATGTATGTATGAGTCTTTGGTGATAGGAAGGTCTTTTATGATGTATAGAGTCATGTTCTTCTTGAAGAACATCTTTTGCAGATCTTGCCTACAGTCAGGAAGAGCATGAACAGCACACTTCAGCAGTACAGAGACTCGGCATGTACTCAGGGGGAGCATTGACAGATTGGTACACTCTGCATATACAAAGGGGGAGATCATTCAGATATTTTAACAGATACTTAGGGGGAGTATGGACAGCGAAATGTTCAGCAAAGGAAGAGAACATCTTGGACCACCCTTTGCCCTTGATGTCAAAGGGGGAGAGTGATTTGGTGTTTTTGCCATCAAGTCCAAAGGGGGAGACTGTTGGCATTATGATGCATGTGTTGTACTTGATGGCAACCCTCTCATAGAAGAATATCTCACTTATGTATAACTGGATGAATCTTCAGAAGAGATGTCAGATGTGACTGATGGAGGACAGCTCAAAGGAATCAGATAATAGTTCTAAGTGTAACAAGTCAGCTTTGCCATCAAGTCCAAAGGGGGAGATTGTTGGCATTATGAGACAAGTGTTGTCCTTGATGGCAAATCACACTGATGAAAAATCATAGTGCAGAAGGATAGCAACAAGGAATTGATGATCAGACTACAAGTATGAAGAGAAAATATATACACGCGGGTTCACTATATACCAAGTCGCGTATACAAGCAGGTTCACTATATACCAATTCGCGTATACGCATGTTCGCTATATACCAAGTCGCGTGTACACGCAGGTTGGCTTCAGTAAAAGAGCGTGTATGTGGAAAACTTATCTTTGGTCTGTGGCGGTTATTCCTTGGAAGTTGTGCCTATGGTTTTGGACCATGGTGTCTCGACAGACGTGTTGATCCCTAGTTGATGGTATTGGATCTCTATGGTTTTGGGTCTTGGTATTGAGCAAGGCCTAAGGCTATATAAGGAGAAGAAGATCATTAGGCAGAGTAAAAAATCTGAAAAGTCTTGAATATCTGATGAAGTATTAGATCCAGTATGCAGGTTATGGGTTGATGATGCAATTGCTTGATCTGAGCTAAGGAGAGATCTCATCGGTTGATGGAGAACAAGATCTAAGGAGAGATCGGGATCAAATGGTTTGAAATGAACTATCTTTATATGGTTGATTATGCTTATTCTAGATCTGCATACTGACGCAAATAATGTTCTATAAGTGTTATAGTATGATTGATGTCTGGTACGACTGCAAAGTTATAAGGAAATATTTTTAGATCTGTACGCGGGTTGACCTTGGAAAAAGAGCGTATACACGCAGGTTGGGTTCATCCAAGTAGCGTGTACATTGTAAAGCTTGATATTTGAAGTTGCAGATGGGTCTGATGGTTATTGCAGAGTTCTGTGTCTGCTCTGTGTTCTGGTGACTGTGTTGTTGACAGTGTTTCAGTGTTTCAGTGATCAATGATGCAGGTTGTACTACAATGATGATTGTCTTATGGATCTAGTATGAAAATGTATGAAACGTGGTCCCGGGTAGATCGTAGGCGGCACCTACGCACTAGTAAACATATCAGCCAGTACAAGAGCAAAGTAGTTGTAGCTCCCTTCCAGGAGCAGCTGAAGAACGAGTAAAGGTTGGAGCATTCTGTAGGCAGGCACCTACGTACTAGTAAATGGATCGGCTACTACAAGAGCTAAGAGGGTTGTAGCCCTCTCCAGGTTGTAGCCTGCGTGCTGGTAAAGGGCTGCACTAGTACATTGTAAAAGAATTTTCTTATTAAAGGAAGATAGAAACAAATTGCAGCAGGTGGTTTTCACCCACATTGGGTTTCCACCTTATATCATGGTGTTCATGTGTGTGCCTTATGTGTGATGATCTGTTCTGTTATACTGCACCTGTTTACTGTTAATATGGGTAATAATGTTCTGGTGCATTTACTAAAGATAAGCTAATTGAATCATAAGATTATTGCATGTACGCTAGTTGCCCTTAACAAAGTCGCGTGTATACGCTGATATCCTTAACTGAAGCTGCGTGTTTGAATCTGAGTATGAAATTGAACAGTTTTATCTGATCTGACAATACTGATTCACCCCCCCCTTCTCAGTATTATTTCCAACAATTTACATCATATTACATCATTTACCATCACAAATTTACCAAGGAGAAGAGAAAAAGTCAACTGGTAGTCAAACTGGGACAAATTTTGACTTTAAAGCAAAATTGACAAAAACTGCCCAATGCGCAGCGCCATCAGCCCAATGCGCAGCGCCACTTCAATCATGCTTTTTGATGCCTTCCACTCCACCAAATTAGGCCCAAGATAGCTTGTTGGAAAGCTCTATCTGTCTAGTTTCTGAAACATCTTGAATTTTCTGATTTTGAGGTGATTTTCCCCCTCAAAAGTGAATTGTCCCAAGACTGCTTCCTGTGGGTGAAAAAAGTGGAAGAGAGGGCATTTTTTTAAGTGTTTTTTGCCCTTTAGGTGACCTATATTTGCTCCAAATTTGATGAAACTTTCTGGGATTGATGTACTCTTGATGCTGAATCCAAATCTACAATCCATTTTACAAATGAGTGTGCCAATACAATGCGTAGCGCCAGTGGTGTTGCGCATCCACCGGAATTTCCTGTGTTGCATAATTCAAAATTTTGAAATTGACAAAATTGTTTCAAAATTTGCCCAGTTTTGGCTCAAAGCTACTTCATGGGTTACTTTGTTGGGCTAGAATAACATCAGCCAAAATGTTGAGCTTATCATCCTTCTTTTTGCCTTTTAAGGCCCTCCTAAATCTTGCCTTAAGGTGCTTGATCCTCCTGTTGCATATCCTATTCTGGGTCAAATAATGGTGGGCCATATGCCTTAGCATCTTATTGTCTCTATTTGTTTTCTTTAGAAGCCCCTCAAGGTGAATGTTAACTCTTTCAAGCCATATTTCTCTATCATGCTCCACTTCTTGTTCAATAGGAGTCAAGGGAACCGGATGCTCTTTGTTGCTTTGTCTTTGAATTTTTAGCATCTCTAACTCCATTTGGCTTTGTTTACCCTCTAACTGCTTATTCTCCTGCTCTAGGTAATTGATCATATATCTTATTATAGCTATCTTGTCCTCTAGCATGTTAATGTAAGCCTCCTATTCTTTCAAAAGCATTCTTTGATCAAAAGAAGGGATATCTAGGTCTATTACCTGAGTATGATGAGGTGGCACATCAGAATCATGCTCCTCAAGCTGAAAATCCCTCTCAACATCATCACCAAGCTCCTCCTCTGTAACCTTTCCTTTTCCTTTGTCTACCTGCTACAAATTCCTTTCCCTAGAACTGGCACTAAGGGTGTCCTCCTTATAATCATACTCATTGTCCCTCTCCATGCTTGTCTCTATGGGATGATGTGGTGATGATATGGTGAATGGTGGATAATAGATGGGGGGAAAAGATGAGTATGAAGAGATTTTTGAAAGGAAAAATAGTGATGAGGTGAGGTAGGGGAGTGAGAGGGATGGATAGAGGACCTAGGGTTTTGATGTATGAGGGGCTTAGGGTTTCATAAAGGGATTAGGTTTTTGGGAAAATGGGGGAAGGGAATAGGACTTATGGAAGATGGGATCAAGGGGTAGATTTAGGGAAAATGAAGTTGGGAAAAGGGACAAGGGATTATTGTTTGCAATGGTATGAAATAGTGTATAGAAGCAAACTAGGGTTTGACTTTTAGGAGACAAAAATCATGAACCATACATGAAAACCCTATTTAAGCTCAAGATATGTTGATACTTACTTGTTGGGAGGGGAATGCAGAAAAAGAAGTGATGGAGGATGAATTTGGGTGATTTAAAAGCTTGGCAGCTCAATGCACAGTGTAGTCCACCCAATGCACAGCGCCTTCCCAATGCGCAGCACCAGTGCAATTTTGTGAAGGAGAAATGGCTCTAATGTGCAGCGCCTCCCCAATGCGCAGCTCCATTTTCAGACCACGTTTGGAGGCCTTCCCGGTGTCCAAATTGGGCGTGTGATAGCTCATTGGAAAGCTTATCTAGTCTAGTTTCCATAAAATCTTGAATTTTCCAATTTGGAGTTTATTTGCTCTGTCAAAAGTCCAATATCCCAAGACTAGTAAAAATGTGCAGAATGAGGCTGCCTAAATGGAGAGTGTTTTTGTAGTCAACTTTCGAAGGTCTTCCTCAACTCCAAATTGATCTCATGATAGCTCATTAGAAAGCTATTTTTGTATATTTATCATTTTACTCATCAAGCAAGTCATTTGGACAACCAGGCTAGAAAAAATCTTGATTTTCCCAAGGTCACTCCAGAGGTGCATTAACTCTCCTGAGGCAACTGTATTTTTGACATTTCTCTAAAACCATGACACCTGTGTAAAAAGTGAAGAAGGTTTTTCTTCCTTGGCCTATTTTGGACAAAAAACTCTCTCACATTTTCCAAATTCATCTTTTCTTGCTTAGAAACACAGTTTGAAGAAAAATTGTCCCTTATGTGTGATGAATGGCTTGTTCCTTGGAATGACTTCTCGACAAATGGTGGAGACCTGATGTTTGATGATATGAGATGGCCTCATTCCTTTTGATATCTCTCATGCCTCCTCTGCTCAGATATCTCTGATCCCATAGCCAACCCTAGCTCAGTGGGAGAGGAAATTAGGGTTTGTTCTCTTTTGCTTTTGCAGGCGGATTAGTGCTCAAGATGACTTGATTTTTGCAATGGCAGGTGCTTGGAAATATCACCGGGTGACCAGGAGCAGCATGGAACCATTTATTAGCAATAATCATTGAAATTTGACCATGGAGGAAACCCTAGACCTAATGAGACTGAAACTCTAAAACCTAGGACCTATTAAACATGAACCATTGACATGAAAAGTATGAACAAAGGTCAGTAGATATATGTCATGAGGGAAAAAATTCAATTGAACCCTACCATCAATTGATCCATGAACTAATGGAATGCAACTCATCAGAATGGGACACCTAGTATGAAATTCAAAAGAGTAATTTTGTTCATTGATGGCAATGTGAAGACACTGACACTAACATTGGCTCCAATGGGGATGGTAGCTCCTTGGAGTTGCCAAGAACACCATAGACCAAGTAGCCTTATCCATTGGGCATGGGGTCAAAAACTCAAGCTAAAATTAGATAATTGAATACTGATGACTCAAAGACACAAATTGACTTGCAACCGACTCAATATTAAAACACAACTAACAAACTGGAAAAGACGCTCGAAGTGGAGCTTATTCAATAAAACCTACTCTAATTGTTCCATTCATCACCTGATCAAATGAAGTGAAATAACCAATGCAACCAGTAAGAATTTTGGCTGCTATTTTCATTCTCCACAAGTGCTTGCTTATGAACAATAAGAGAAAACTACTGAAAGGCAACTCCCATGAAAACTTGTAAACAGATCCAAATTTTCCCAAATTGAATAATATAGATTCTCTATCCGCCTCCAAAAACACTGCATAAGAATCTTCAAATTTATGTGCACTGGGACTTAGCTCATCCAATGGATTACTTTTCTTCTCCTCGTACCATGAATGCAAACATTCATCTAAGCTTTGTGACAAGACTGCTGCTGAAAATGGCAAATAAACCAGTTGTCGGATCAAGTTTGTATCAATACCTTTTCCAAGCTCATGGTTAGCTAATGGAACATCATCCAACACATCAGCTATTGGATCATGAAAAACTTGAAAAGGCTGCTGCAACCCATTTTCTGTTGGTTCCAATGCGATTGCATGATTTTCTACAGGCTGCTCATTTGAAGATATATTGTGTAAATTTCCCTTCAAAAACTGAAATGATTCAAAACAGAATGGTACGGAATCATCTTGCATCATTTGATCATATGTTCCAGCTTCCAAGTCTTCATCTATAACCTGACATTCAATGGCATTCGGCGACTGCAAATCTGGATATGAAAAGTCTTGAACAAGGATTTCATTGTCCTCAAGACGGTCAAGATCGAAACTTATCGACGGTTGACTTCTGATTGCATGAAAGTTGTCTCTGATGATCTGAAATGAAGCAAAACAAAAAGGAAAAGATCCTTCACTTACTTCAAAATTTGCTGCACTTTCCTCCTCACTTCCATAGCTGATATGCAACGGATGATCACTGTACTCGAATTGTTGAAAGTGAACTTCCTCCTTCCACAAACCAGCTGTTGATTTGTCTACAAGATTGGATTCTGTTTGGAGAAAATAATCATCATCATACTAATCAAACTGAGGAAAATCATCAGTATAAAACACATCATCAAGCATACATGTCATATTAGTAGATCTCTTTTCTCCAAGATGATCTATAAAACAATCATCATCATATCTATGACAACTAGGATAAGAAAAGAAATGTTTTGGATCAGCCATTTGTTCTTCTTCAATCAGAGAGCCATGATCTTGAACATCATACTCATTCTTTGTGGTGATATTTTTCATCATCTCTTCCACTGCACTTACCAAAATGTCGAGCTTTACCTCTAAAGATTTCAATTCCTCCGGATCTATGTTCTTCACCTCTTCTTCCTTCAACTTTGCCCTTCTGATCAGCAGATTAGCCTCTACATCTACTGCACTGTTCTGCACCTCTTCATGTGTTGCAAGATTTCCTTCTCTCAACTGAAACTCCATTTTCGGATCAAAGGCATCCGGGTAGTGCAAGAGAGCGGATCTAGGAGGAGGTCTTATAGTAATAGGCATCAAACAATAAACTTGGTTAAATCTGGCAGAAAACTCTTGTACTGTCTCATTGGCTGTCTTTTTAGCTGGTTATACTATTCTAGAATCAAGAAAGGGTTCTGTCTGATCACCCACTTGTCGAAGAAAACTTTGACGAACTACTAGAAATCTGAGATGCTTGCATCAGGTAGGGTTATTAACCAACTCTTGACTTTTCCTTGCAAAGAAAGAGCAAAAAGCCTAATACTGACATCCTCTTCATCAACTTCAAAAAGGTCAAGAAAAGACTTAAAATTTAGTACATGTCTCTCAGCAGTGATGTTTTCACATTCACCATCAAATATTGGTAGATATAGGTAATGGTTTTTAGGGAAAGCATGAGATATAGGAGGTAAAATCAGAGGTTTGTATCAATCTGGAATTTTACAAGGTATAGGGGTATGTATAGAAGGTATAGAATTAGTCTTGGTTTCTTGAGGTTCATCAGTTTGAAGACGGTCATCACAAGATTCAGAAGAAGGGTCTTGATCAAGATCAAAGGCATGCGAGCATTTGGTATTTACAATCTTCAAATGGAAAGAATCAAATGCAGGGTCTCTCAGATACAATATACTTTGTAAAGCCTTCTTAACGTTCTCGGGAAAAGAGAAGAAATAATTTATCGCAAAGAACATAATGTCTTGAATGAAATTCCAAGTTGAATACCTGATCTTTCCATATTGTCCTTTCATGTTTTTGCTGGTCGAGTTCATCCTCCAGTGGAGTCCTTGGATCTGATCTCGAAACTGATTTGGACTCGCCAAGTGAATGATTACAACCTTCTGGTGTCTAATCGTTGTCCACCATCAAAAATCAAATCTGAACTTGATATATTTGACTAAGGAACATAAAACTACGTTCCCCAGTATGGTCGCCACTATGTTAGAGCCTAGATCAACCTCGGGCTGAAGAGAGGCAATCTTAGGATAACCACAAACCACGCTTAACCTAGTAGCTAGCCCTACCAGGTCAGGAGAGGGATCTCTCCTTGTCAATCCCAGTGGAGATGACTGAAATAAGAATAGATTTTAGGCTAGGTATAGTAGCTCTGGGGTTTTTGATTGATTTTAAAGGTTTGGTTGCTGGATCAAATGGAGCAGGCAGCTTAGGTCTGGGAAATCAAATCAGGGATGCAGACATGTTTTGTGGGGCGAGATAGATAAGTGTTTATGCACTAGTAATCGAGTGAGATGGTTGGTTTAAGACTGCTGAGGGGCTGAGGAAGGAATGTAGAGACCATGAATCCTCTTCAAATTGCTGAAAACATTAAGAACTAAATGAATTCCCAAGGCAAAGCACTGTTATCAATGTATTTTTCCTATTTCTCTTGATTCATTTAGTTAAGAAGAATGGAAAAGGTTTTGAAACATATAACACATCAGAATAACTTATTACAGAAGAAGAAACAATACAAAAACACAGTATCACAAGAATCCCACAAAAATAGCTACAAAACCTAGTTTTATTCCTTACCAATCCACTGATACAAGTATACAATGTGTGCACCACTTCCAAAAGAGTCCAACCTTTACAAATGATTAAGAAAGTACATAATATAGGCATCAAAACCATTTGAGCTATCCATAAGGGGTTGAATCCAAGAGTTAAGGAGCTGTTTCAACTACATCTAAACTAGGAACAAGAAAATAGGCAGTGGAACAGCTTGCTTCTAAAACCAAGGAAACTGATACATTTAGTTTTAAACCACTTTTCATTGATGTATATACCCCCTCAAGTCACTTTTCATTAAATTTAAATCATATTACATCATTTACCATCACAAATTTACCAAGGAGAAGAGAAAAAGTCAACTGGTAGTCAAACTGGGAGAAATTTTGAGTTTTAAGAAAAATTGACAAAAATTGCCCAATGCATGGTGCCATCAGCCCAATGCGCAGTGCCGCTTCAATCATGCTTTTGGAGGCCTTCTGCTCCACTAAATCAGTCCCAAGATAGCTTGTTGGAAAGCTCTGTCTGTCTAGTTTCTGAAACATCTTGAATTTTTTGATTTGGAGGTGATTTTCCCCCTCAAAAGTGAATTGTTCCAAGACTGCTTCCTGTGGGTGCAAAAAGTGGAAGAGAGGGCATTTGTTAACTGTTTTTTGTCCTTTAGGTGACCTATATTTGCTCCAAATTTGATGAAACTTTCAGGGATTGATTTAATCTTGATGATGAATCCAAATCTACAATCCATTTTGCAAATCAGTGTGCCAATCCAATGCGCAGCGCGCATCCACCAGAATTTCCTTTGTTGGATAATTCAAAATTTTGAAACTGACAAAATTGTTTCAAAATTTGCCCAGTTTTGGCTCAAAGTTGCTTCATGGGTTACTTTGTTGGGCTAGAATAACATCAGCCAAAATGTTGAGCTTATCATCCTTCTTTTTTCCTCTTAAGGCCCTCCTAAATCTTGCCTTAAGGTGCTTGATCCTCCTGTTGCATATCCTATTCTGGGTCAAATAATGGTGGGCCATATGCCTTAGCATCTTATTGTTTCTATTTGTTTTCTTTAAAAGCCCCTCAAGGTGAATGTTAACTCTTTCAAGCCATATTTCTCTATCATGCTCCACTTCTTGTTCAATAGGATTCAAGGGAATCGGATGCTCTTTGTTGCTTTGTCTTTGAATTTTTAGCATCTCTAACTCCATTCGGCTTTGTTTACCCTCTAACTGCTTATTCTCCTACTCTAGGCAATTGATCATATATCTTCCTCTAGCTATATTTTCCTCTAGCATGTTAATGTAAGCCTCTTGTTCTTTCAAAAGCATTCTTTGATCAAAAGAAGGGCTATCTAGGTCTATTACTTGAGTATGATGAGGTGGCACATCAGAATCATGCTCCTCAAGCTGAAAACCCCTCTCAACATCATCACCAAGCTCCTCCTCTATAACCTTTCCTTTTCCTTTGTCTACCTGCTGCAAATTCCTTTCCCTAGAACTGGCACTAAGGGTGTCCTCCTTATAATCATACTCACTGTCCCTCTCCATGCTTGTCTCTATGGGATGATGTGGTGATGATATGGTGAATGGTGGATAATAGATGGGGGGAAAAGATGAGTATGAAGAGATTTTTGAAAGGAACAATAGTGATGAGGTGAGGTAGGGGAGTGAGAGGGATGGATAGAGGACCTAGGGTTTTGATGTATGAGGGGCTTAGGGTTTCATAAAGGGATTAGGTTTTTGGGAAATGGGGGAAGTGAATAGGACTTAGGGAAGATGGGATCAAGGGATAGATTTAGGGAAAATGAAGTTGGGAAAAGGGACAAGGGATTATTGTTTGCAATGGTATGAAATAGTGTATAGAAGAAAACTAGGGTTTGACGTTTAGGAGACAAAAATCATGAACCATACATGAAAACCCTATTTAAGCTCAAGATATGTTGATACTTACTTGTTGGGAGGTGAATGCAGCAAAAGAAGTGATGGAGGATGAATTTGGGTGATTTACAAGCTTGGCAGCTCAATGCGCAGCTCAGTCCACCCAATGCGCAGTGCCAGTGCAATTTTGTGAAAGAGAAATGGCTCTGATGCGCAGCACCTACCCATTGCGCAGCACCATTTTCAGACCACTTTTGGAGGCCTTCCTGGTATCCAAATTAGGCGTTTGATAGCTTGTTGGAAATCTTATCAAGTATACTTTCTCGAACATCTTGAATTTTCCAATCTGGAGCTCATTTTCCCTGTCAAAAGTCCAATCTCCCAAGACTGGTCAAAATGTGCAGAATGAGGCTGCCTAAATGAAGAGTTCTGTTGCAGTCAACTTTCGAAGGTCAAGTGTTCTGTAATATTTGTGTCTAGTTGTCATTTGACTCATAAAGAAAGTCATTTGGCCAACCAAGCTAGGAGAAATCTTGATTTTTCCAAGGTCACTCCAGAGGTGCATTAACTCTCCTCAAGCAACTGTATTGTTGACATTTCTCTAAAACCATGACACATGTGTAAAAGTGAAGAAGGTTTTTCTTCCTTGGCCTATTGTGGACAAAAACCTCTCTCATGCTTTCCAAATTGATCTTTTCTTGCTTACAAACACAGTTTGAAGAAAAACCATGCCTTATGTGTGATGAATGGCTTGTTCCTTGGAATGACTTCTCGACAAATGGTGGAGACCTGATGTTTGATGATATGAGATAGCCTCATTCCTTTTGATATATCTCATGCCTCCTCTACTCAGATATCTTTGATCCCATATCCAACCCTAGCTCAGTGGGAGAGGAAATTAGGATTTGTTCTCTTTTGCTTTTGTAGGCGGATTGGTGCTCAAGATGACTTGATTTTTGCAGTGGCAGATGCTTGGCAATATCACTGGGTGACCAGGAGCAGCATGGAACCATTTATTAGCAATAATCACTGAAATTTGACCATGGAGGAAACCCTAGACCTAATGAGACTGAAACTCTAAAACCTAAGACCTATTTAAACATGAATCATTGACCTGAAAAGTATGAACAGAGGTCAGCAAATATATTTCATGAGGGAAAAAACTGAATTGAACCCTACCATCAGTTGATCCATGAACTAATGGAATGCAACTCATCAGAATGGGACACCTAGTATGAAATGCAAAAGAGTAATTTTGATCACTAATGGCAGTGTGAAGAAACTAACACTAACACTCCCCAAGCCTTTAAATGCTTGGTCCATTTATAGCTGAATGGAGGAGTTTAAGCCATTAATGGCCCTCATGAACGCTTTTCCAAAATTGGGAAGTGGTTCCATGGAGGAAGGGATAATGGATTAAGGTTCATTCATCCTCTTCCTCATCCAAAAGCGAGCTCAATCCATCTCAAAACTTCCAGAAGCATCCGTTGGATGAGGAATCCAATGGATTCATTTCAAAAATTCAATGAATCTCCCTCATCACAGGTGAAATAAAGGCTAGGTGCGATGCATAGCACCCAGACAGTGTAGTTCCTGCAATGCATTGCAGCCTGATAAAGGGCCATCTGCGCTGATCTCTCTAGGGGCACTTTTTGGATGAATGGTGATATGAAACTCTTGGGAGGCAAGCATGATGTAGGTTGACTTCATTAGGGAATGAAAACAACTAAATTAGGGATTGATGGACCCTAATAACACTGATCTGGAAGCTGGGTTTGATGTGCCCAAATTGACCTGTAACAGTTGCCCCCTAAAGCATGAAGTCAAAAATAAACATGTCGAGTGAGATTCTTTACCACTTGGAGAGAAGGTTTTGAAATTGAAGGAGACCTGCATCAGTTACAATACAAATATCATGATAGTTTGATTTTTTCTCAGAAACTAGCTGAGGGAACGCATACCCATGCTCAGCTTATAAACTTTCATTACATGTACAAATATAGTCATCTACAGATACAAACCCATGAATGGATGACCATGAATGTAAGGCCATTGTACATTTGATATAGTACTCCTGAAAAATATATCACAACCCGGATGGATGAAACTAGATCCGGGGTCTTCAATGTCGTCCAATCTTCACTCAAAGTAAAAGTCTAACCATGTGAATAGATGATCTGAGGTCGAACATGGAGAGACATCGTCTGATTACCAGCCAATGATATAAGTCGTTAACAGACGCGAGAGGAATCACCAATAATGATAATGACCCTCAAGGTACTGTAGTACATTTTGCAAGGTGTGAATAAATTATTTGATGTCGAACACCATATGAAGTCTTTCGGTCGAAGGCCAGCGATTTCAACCTATCGTCGGAAGCGAGAAACCTGCTATTGATGTATGCAAGCCTCAAGGTATTGAAGGGGTGTTTCTAAGTCAACTTATTGGATGATGTGCGGATGTCGACAAGAAGCGACTTGTTGTAGGAGGGCCTTGATGTATCCCACATCAACGACACGAAACAAGGTAAATTATTTTGGAGATGAAACATCGATTGACGACACAAGGTTCAGGAATGGCAGACATGAAAATGAAGGTTTACTGTATTGCAATGGATGAAGTTTTGATCTGAATGACTTCTCTTGAACATATCGGCGACACTGAAGTGAATTGGTAGCATTGACCCAAAACAAAGCAATGGATGGTATGATAGACCAATGGTGAGATAACCATCAAGTTGAATGACCCAACCCACATAATCATGGTGATGAGGTGAAAGTGTCATGTTCAAGAGCAACCTGCTACCATAGACTGTTCCCAACTTTTTCCCATTTTCCCTAGTCATTTCTGACCAGTACCTCTTTATTTTTTATCAAGCTTGAGGAGGATAACATATGCTTGTTGTATAATTTTACCCTTCAGGTGAATCCATCACTATTTGATGTTTTAACGAGTCTAGCGAAGGTGAAACTCGATCTTGTCTATATGGACAAGCTTGTCGCTATTTGATGTTTTAACGAGTTTAATTACAAAGATAACTTGGTCCTTTTCACATTTAGAGAGTCTGAAAAGGGACTAAAAGAAAACTCCAAAAATTCTTTTTCGTAAATTTGTCTCTCAAGTCCGAAAAAACATAAAATAATACAAGAGAGAACCTATTGATCATGTTTGATCAATGAATACCTTTTTCGTAGTTAATCTATCTCAACCCAAAGAAGGGTTAAAACTATACTAAGTAGATATCATTTCCAATCCTTTTACGAGCTGGAATAGACAAGCGCTCGACAATCTTTTCATATTTAGAGAGTCTAAAAAGATTTTAAAGAAGACTCCATTTTGAGGAACGAGTGGTGTCTAGGTTAGCAACTGGTTCCGGTGATGTTGGAACTTCTCAAAACATGTTGATTTATGTGAAGAGGCTGGCTAATAAGACCACTCATTGCAACTGTCCCTCAAAAAGGGTAAAACAACCAAGTGAAAGTATATGATCAGCCAAAGGGATGGTGGCGATGGGATGAAAACAACCAAGGCTCATCTGACGAAAGAGGTTGATAGAATGGAAATCATGAGGGTTAAACTGGAAATGGGTTCATTTTTAGACAAGCTTGAACCATAGGGAACTGTGCTTGGATTCAGTTTCATGTTCACACAAGCTTGAAATGAAAAAACTATGCTTGGATTGAGTTTCATTTTTACACAAGCTCGAAATGAAAAACTATGCTTGGCTTCAATTTCATTTTTATACAAGCTTGAAACGAAAAACTATGCTTGAATTCAGTTTCATTTTTACACAAGCTTGAAACGAAGAACTATGCTTGAGATTGTTTTACATGCCCCAGCATGATGAAAGGGAGAGTCTTCTGTAACCAGACGGAAGTCGTTGCGGTGAAGTAGGACGGTTATCCAACACCTATTTGACTTCTTCCAGATAGGGACAAAGGTGAATGGGGTGATTCCCTTCACATAACCTACAGGGAAACTTAACTTTACCATTAGGTGCATGCCCCCCAAGCTTCATTACATTCACCTAAGTAGACTACTTGTGGCTATTAGGTGGATGGAATGAAGGTTCATTTAGGAGATCAAGTGAAAGACTCGACTGGGATTTTACGAAATCTAATCCAAAACTCGAATTGGAACTTTGCTTCAGGGGACCTTATTTCATTTTTTAATGAGTTTGACACAAGACAAGGAACTTTGCTCAGATTCCTTGTTTCATTTTTTAACGAGGTTGACACAAGACCAGGAAATATCCTCATAGACCCTTGTTTCATTTTTTAATGAGGTTGACACAAGATAAGGAACTATCCTCACAGACCCTTGTTTCATTTTTTAATGAGGTTGACACAAGACCAGGAACTATCCTCGTACTCCTTGTTTCATTTTTTAACGAGTTTGACACAATGCAACGAACTATCCTCGGATTCCTCGATCACAACTCATAAGAGGTCATGAAAGAGAGATATGGTTCCAACGCCCCCAGTATAAATGGACCATTGGTATAAATGGACCATTTAGGGACGATGGTTGACTAGGAGCTATATTTGGACCATGAAATGAAAGCTTGTCAACGGTGGCAATTCTGCCTTCATGCGGGAAACAAATCACTCGAAAGAGTGTTGAAACAATAACTCCCATGTCATAAACATAGTCATGCCCAAGAAGTAAATTGTAATCTAAGGGTCTAGGGACTACCATCACGTTCAGATAAACGATTTTTCCTCCCAAAGTAATAGGTAACTGAGGGAGGATCCCTAATGGTCGATTGGTTCCTCTATTAAAAGCCAACAGATTCTAGGTAACAGGCACAAGCAGCGGCAAACCAAGCGCTTGCCAAGCAGTTGAGGAAAGGATACTCGCTGATGCACCTTCATCTATAATAGTGCCAAATACAATCATATTACAAACTTGTACTATGATCTGGAAAGGCACATAAGAAGGAAGGCAGAATCCTGCCAGTCAATTCCAATCAAAGGAAGTGACTAGACTACTTGGAGGGGTTACCGTAGAAACGGGAGGATTAACCCCTTAAGTTACGAGAGCAGGAGGATTTTCCTCTTGTCTTGATGGAACAGGAGGATTGCCCCCAAGCTCATTAGAATCTGAAGAAACAAAAAGAACCTAAGTGGTATCATGCTCACTCTCTTCGGGAAAGGTACGATTTACTGAAGGTGAAATCGGGTCAATTGTTAGCTCAACTTGCTGATTTGGGGGTATAGACTCATAGGATTCACTTTCATAGAGAGTGGGTTTGACCGATGGTTGCTTTTGGTTAGTCAATTCATCAACTAATGAGGGATTTAGGGAGAGTTTCCTGTAACCAGATGGAAGTCGTTGCAGTGAAGCAGGACAGTTATCCAACACTTTCTTGGCTTCATCTAGATAGGGATAAAAGTGAATGGGATGATTCCCTTCACATAACCTACATGGAAACTTAACTTTTCCCTTCTTTCCATGAACTTTACTATCACTAATTGATGGTGTGTCACCAACATGATCTCCAGAAGCTGATGACACAGGATGATGTAAACGAGAAGACCATTCTTCTAAGATCTTAGGAATATCAGGACAATTTCGAAGAATATGGTCTCCCGCACAAATTTTGCATGGATATCGAACTTTGTGAGGCTTGACGGATGGTTTCTCATCAGATGTTTCATTCAAAGCAATTGTTGCTTTGTTTCCCCTCTGCTGAATTTTCTTCTTCTTCCCTTTCTTCTTCTTCTTAGCCACCTGGTTACTAGTACTAATACTTTCACCAGGAGAATAGGAAGAAGGGGAGGAAGAAACAACCAAGGAAGAAGACAAAGGGTCAATTTTAGGATCAACTGGAGGTTGATTTTGTCCAGTTAGAGGTGTACTCGATTGCGGAGAAATCACGACATTTTGAACCAAGGAGGTTGAAAACAACCATACTAGCAAGCCAATGGTAAATCCTGGAAGGGACAATGTAGCCATATATGGAGCACCAATATTTCCAAATGGAGGAAAAGGACTAGGATTCCCATCAAAAGGAATTCCTTGATTGGTGGACTCTGGATTTGTCGCCATATGTTTCAACCTAAGATCAACTAAGGAGAGAGCATGGAGGATGTTATCTGCAATCAATTAATTTTTACGACACTGGAACACAACTTCGCTTTTTCATTTTTAAAGAGTCGAGAAAAATAAAAATATGACTCTAGTCGCCTTCAATCTTTAATGAGCCTGAAGGGACAAGTGATTAGATGATCCTTTTATTTTAAAGAGTCGAAAAGGAACGAAAGTGACTACTCTGGAGATTCTAGACAAGAGGGTTTACCAGACTAATCGCAAAACTGCAATATACACCTTGGTGATAAATGAAAGAGAAATGACCAAGGACTTTTTGTATAGCAATCAATCTTCCCGAATGTTGTGTTCGATGTGTTGCGATCGGTAAGGCGGCAGACTCAGCTTCCTAGGGATAAAGGATTTCAACCTATTGGGGTCTCCCACCATATACTCGACGGTACAGGTAGCACAAGTCCGTATTAGCAGTTATCGAATCAGAGAGGAGGAATCACCCAAACTCAATGAAAACGACAAACACTAGGTTTTAAGACACTAGAACACGTCTCTAGCCTAGACCTCTAGATGTTTTTTGTTAAGTTCCAATGCGTTATTATATTAATTGATGTAAATTCCAGGTTGATCTTGCTTAAAATTTTCCTTTGAAGGTTCACCACGAGACGTTTTCCGAAATTCCTAAAAATGCAACTAGAATGAGAAGCACTCTTTCCATTTAATTTCAGCAATGAAAATCCTAGCTATGAGGGATAGAGCATACAAGTACTTTTTGATCAATCAACAAAGAGCACAAACTAGATGCAATTCCCTAAACCATTCCTTTCAAGCATTCACAAACTTTAATATGCACAATGCATGTTTTTCTTTTCAGTTTCTCTTAATGTGAATGATGCAATAAGAAAAACTAATGCACAAACGATTCAAAACTCTTTTCATAAAAAATGACGATTTGCAACAATTTCTTTTAAAGGGAAAGGAAGATTGTATGACACTTTCTACTTTAAAGAAATGAAGATTTTCGACACTTTAAATGAAAATATGAATCAAATGCACAAATGAATCAATTGATTATCTATGAAGAACGACTATACGACACTTCATTATTCAAAGAAAATGACGACTTGACGACACTTTTCTATCGATCAAAAACTTACTTTGACTATAGACTGATAATGGCAAAGAAAACATTAAAGAAACATTAATCAATCCAGTCAAAATAGTGTTGGATTAAGGAGATGAAAAGGCTATTTTCAGAGATAAGACATCATTTACATTCAACAAGCAATTCAAACTGATGAAAATTGACAAAAAATCTCAGTTCCTAGATGGGAAAACTGACCCTAAAGGGATCATCGCAGGCAGCAATTAGAGACAGTGTGATGCATCACACTGGATCTATGTGGGAAGTGCATTGCATCGCACTGTGTCAGTCACAGGAGTGTGATGATTACTAAAGGCAATTTTATGCTCAAAATTGACTCAATTTTCAGTGAATTGAACTTGAATTCAATGAATAACAGAAGCTACAATATGTCAAAGTGTTTTAAGAGATTGATAAGCTACTACAAGGGATAGGATCATTCCCCAGTGGAGTCACCATTTTTTTGGGCAAATTTAGTGTTTCTTCAAACACCTAACCCTCTAGACCTAGTATCTAGTCTATACACAACAAACAAAGTAATCCGTCGCTCTCCCTATAATTAACAGATAAGAGAAAGAAGGACAAAGGTACCAACCTGCACCTTTCACTCTATCCCTCTCTCCTTTGACCGATTTCTCCGCTCCTTTCCGTACTTAACTCGCTTGGAAAGTACCTGCACACAAGCCGAGATAGAAACCCATCAAAGCATACAATAATGATCTGTTAACTAAACATATCATAGAATCAAGAATATGATATACATCATATAAACACATGAATGGAAAAAGATTAGAATTCTTTATTAATAGAAGGAAAGATTACAACCCATGTAGATGCATGCTCGATTCAGTGTCATCCTTCCATCTTCAAACCTTTCTCTCCTCATGAAGCAACAATTCGACATCATTACAATACTCTTACTAATCACATTCAAACAGCATTTCCTTAGCTCAAGAAGTTCCAATCTCCCCAAGCCTTTGAATGCTTGGTCCATTTATAGTTGAATGGAGGAGGTTGAGCCATTAATGGCCCTCATGGATGCTTTGCCAAAATTGGGAAGTGGTTCCACGGAGGAAGGGATAATGGATTAAGGTTCATTCATCCTCTTCCTCATCCAAAAGCGAGCTCAATCCATCTCGAAACTTCCAGAAGCATCCATTGGATGAGGAATCCAATGGATTCATTTCAAAAATTCAATGAATCTCACTCAGCGTAGGTGAAACAAAGGCTAGGTGTGATGCATAGCACCTAGACAGTGTAGTTCCTACAATGCATTGCACTTGATAAAGGGCCATCTACGCTAATCTCTCTAGGGGCACTTTTTGGATGAATGGTGACATGAAACTCTTGGGAGGCAAGCAGGATGTAGGTTGACTTCATTAGGGAATGAAAACAACTGAATTAGGGATTAATGGACCCTAATAACACTGATCTAGAAGCTGGGGTTGATGTGCCCAAATTGACCTGTAACAACAGTGGAGTCACACTAAAAACTTTGAAGATTTGGATGCTTTGAACATGGAGTTTCCAGGTGAATGATACCACCTTCTTGTGTCTGATCATTGTCCACCATCAGTAATCAAATCTGGAACTTTATATACTTTTCTTAGGAATCGAAATGTTCAGGTCCTTAGTATAGTCGCCAGAATGTTAGCATTCTGTAATTTTCCAAGGTTGTAAAAGAAAATCACAAAGGTAACCACAAACCTACATTGGAAGCTGGGATCTAGCCTTGCCAACTTTAGGGAGGCTCTCTCTATAAGATTTAACTTTTTTGTATTAGATATTATGCTAGTTATGAGTGCTCGAAGTTTGGTTTATGAATTGGGTTGGTTGGAATAGCAAGGGAAGAGCCATTTGGCAATGGATTCTGCAAACTTAACAGGGATTTGTTTTAGATTTTCAAAGGAGTTTCACATGGCAAGGTAGTTGAACTAACTAGATCCTTTATATTAAAATGAAATGGAGTGGAGGAAAAGATATAAGTTCAATAGAAGTTAAAGAGAAATTAAGAATTCCTTAACATGGTATCAAAGGAAAACATTGAAATTATCAACAGCCAGAATCAGAGTGTATTTTTCAATAAATTATGTTTGTCAACTTTATGTGAGATAATTCAGTTTTAAGAGAATATAAACATGGAAACAAAGGAATAACACATAGACAATGAGAGGATCACTTCACCAAATAGTCAAACACATGAATCCTGTGAAGAATGTCCTTTGTATTACTGATAAGTCCACCGAGGCTTGAGAAATATAAAATAGCTTTCTTATGTACAAAATCCTGTATCTCTTACTTCAAATTATGAAGTATTTATACAAATTCTAAACTAAAACATCTTGAAAAAAATATAAAGATTTGTTACAAATATCTGAAAATTTTATTACAAAACTAGAACACAAATAAAGGCAACTAAAACTATTTGAAGAGTTCTGGCACAATCCTTGAGGATTGTTGTTGATAAATAAGATCAATTTGAATTTGATTGCAACTCTTATTTGATGAAGTAGCATCCAAGTCACTAACTGTCTTTGAGCTTTTTCCTCCCGAAATTCTGAAAACTAGAGTCTTGTAATACCTTTTATATCCCAAACCATAATATATGTTCTAAAAATGAGAGAGGTTTTTGTAAATAATAATAGTAGAAAAAAAAGCCTCTTTCAGTCTTGGAAAATTCATTTCCACCTGCTCGGAAACCTCATTTACAAACACTGACTAAAAATAGGAAAATTCGGCAAAATATGCCCTCAAAGATTCATCCGAATCTCCAAAACCATAATAGTGGTTAGAAAATAGAGAGAGGTTTTTGTACATGAGGATGTTATAACCAAAAAATTCTTTCAGGTTTTGAAAATTCATTCTCAAATGTTTGTAAACCATGTTTTAAATGATTGTGTTGTATATGAAAAAATATATTTTTAATTGACCATGAAACATACATATGGCATGGAGGTGGGAGGTGACATGGAGGTGGGGATGATGTGGAGGTCCAAGTGGAAGGCAGTGAGTGGTGTGGGAGTGATAGTGAGCTCAAATGTTAATTACATAACAGACATGGCTAGGTGTCGGGATAGGAGTGGAGGGGAGTGCGTGGGAAGAGCTAGTGGGAAAGGGGAAGAAAGTTGGTGGATTTCAGAGGGGGGTCAAAGTGGTAAGTGATTTTGGAGGGGGGGCGCGAAATAACGTAAGAGGGACATGTAGCAGCGGGCCCAGCGGGGAGGAAACCGCTTTTTGGACCCCCCCCCCGCTTGGGGAGGAAGCCGCTTTTTAGAGGCAACTAAAACTATTTGAAGAGTTATAGCACTATCCTTGAGGATTGTTGTTGATAAATAATAGAAATTCGAATTTTATTGGAAATATTATTTGATGAGGTGCCATCCAAGTCACTAACTATCTTTGAGCTTTTTCCTCCCGAAATTCTGAAAAATATGGTCCTGTAATACCTTTGTATATCCCAAACCATAATATCTGTTATAAAATTGATAGAGGTTTTTGTAAATGATAGTGTTAGAAACAAAAACCTCTTTCAGTTTTTGAAAATTAATTTCCACCTACTAGGAAACCTCATTTGAAAATATTGACTAAAAACAGGAAAAATTGGGAAAATATGCCTGCAAAGATTCATCCAAATCTCAAAAACCATAACAATGGTTAGAAAACCGAGAGAGTTTTTCGTACATGAGCATGTTAGAAACAAAAAACTCTTTTGTTTTTTGAAAATTCATTCTCAGATGTTTGTAAACCATGTTTTAAAGGGTTGTGTTGTATATGAAAAAACATATTTTTAACTGACCATGAAACAAACATATGACATGGAGGTGTGGGATGATGTGGAGACATGACGTGGAGGTGAGTAGGGACAGAAGTCCAAGTGGAAAGAAATGAGTGGTGTGGGAGTGACAGTGAGGTTAAATGTTAATTACGTAATGGACATGGCCAAGTGTCGGGATAGGAGTGGAGGGGAGCGCGCAGGAAGAGCTAGCGGGTAAGGGCAAGAAAGTTGGCAGATTTCAGAGGGGGGTTGAAGTGGTAAGTGGTTTTTTTATGGGGGTGCGAAATAAAGTAAGAGGGACACATAGCAGCGGGCTTGGCGGGGAGGAAACCACTTTTTGGACCCCCTCCCCCCCAACACCGATAAAGGGAGACATGGCGAGGGGGGTGAAAAGGCGCGAGAGCCGTCCGATGAATAATATGATGTGATCGGGAGCGGGGAGATGTGCATCGTTTAAGCGCCAATGACAAAATGTCCTATCATGCATATAATTTTACAATAAGGTCTCGAACTTTGGACAAATAATTCCAAATATTTGCACATTTTGACATTTTTTTGGAAATAGTTTACAACATGGAATATTATTTACAACACTCCAAACATAATAATGATCAGTTATAATCAAATGATACTATAAAAAATTATAGGACCCTAACACCTTGATGGGACCATAAAACTCTGATTTGTTCTGGTGTAATATGGCCTCATATGCAGCAACAATTTCGCATATTCATGACAAGAAAATTAAAGGGAGACCTGGTCATAGTGGGGGAACTGGCCCCAACATCCAATGAATCGATCATAAACAAAAGGGGTTGCATCAACATTCTTAGAATATCTTAGTGAAATCGTTCCATGATGTCTATTATGGTGGCTCGAAGGGATGTTAAACAACTCACCATGCACATCAATGTCCTTGTTGGCGGATTTCACTACCTGTCGAGTATCTGGGCCTCTAACCTCCTACCTCCTAGTTCTACGTATGGCATGTAGGAGTTCGTTATGTGGGCTCGCCCTCTGGTAGGTATGGATCAACTGATTGACGCTCTCCAACATCAAATTCAAGATATTTCTATTAGGTGAGTGATCAGGGAGTGTACCCAACTCTTGTGTATTATACGCATGTTGGGACCTAACATCCTGGAGTGTGGTAATGGTCGTGGCGTCATCCCATGGAGGGATCAATGTTGCACTTTTGCCCTCAGATTCGCTTTTCTTAGGTTTTGCAAATCATAACATAATTTAACATATATAACAAAATAAACATAATAAAATAAACACTAAATTCAAACACATCAATTGAAGACGATTTGAAAATTAAATACAATTTCAAGACATAAATTCATTAAGTTTAAAGAGGATTTTAAAATGTAGGAGGTGTACCTACGATAGGTGAATATGGTCCACTCTTTGTAACATCATCAACAAAGACATAAACACTACCTCTAACACTCCTACTGGCATCAAATATAGGATATACCTGAGGAATGCGAACTCTAGCTAGGCTATGTGATCTTTCACGAGCTCGGCCATGTGTAACCGATCCCCCCACACTCCGACAGCCTACGGATGGGGGTAGTATGGGAAATGGATCTGCATAAATTTATTTGGAAAAGGATTGATTGTAAGATTTATAGAGTTAATGAATATAAGGCAATCAAATTATAGAGGAATATAAGCAATAGAGTTTTATTTTAAGTATGTAAGAGTCGTGTAAGTCGTATAAGCTTACATCATAGACTGTTAGAATTGAAACAAAAACTATTACATATAATAAGTATAAACTAATTGGATAAAAAAAATGTTGACTAAGGAATGTTGACAAGAAAACCATTTCTAAACTCAAGTAGAATAATCTAGCCTTCCTAAACTTTAGAGCCTCTTTTTTGATAATTTATCAACCAAGGTATTGAGTTCCATGTAAACACAATTAAAAGAAGTGATCAAATCAAACAATTTTTCCCATTTCTAAATAACGTATTTTATTCATAGAGCATAAATATGTAAATATATGTAAAATATTGCAATAAAACTATTCGCAAAACTAATAAATTTCCACACCAACCAAATATTCCATAAGACAAGTTCTTGTAATGTTTGACTTTGACATGCCCACGGGGCTTTGGATTGACGGTGAATGGGTGCGCTGTTAAGGCACTCCTTGCGATAGGTCACCGGTTCAAATCCCCGTGGGTGCGTAGGTTAGTCTTAACAAGAAAAAAAAAAATGTTTGACTTTGACACATAATATATTGGCTGCAAGCACATGAAGAAATGTTTCAGGTACAACACGCTACATAATGGAAAATTTTGATACATTAGAAAATAGTCAAAAATCTTTTATTTGTTTTAAATGCACTTTTGATCATGGATTTAATGTATCTATCAATGCATTGTTGAAAATTGACATTGCATGAGAGATGAAATTATCATAATTTTTTATTTCATTTAAAAATAATACATAGAATATTATTAATTGTTTATTAAAGTATAATGTTGAATCTCATAATGCCTTAAACCTCCACCATCTCATATTCTCTAGTATTAGTATATTTTGATTGGCCAATATAGTGGGAAAATCATGCTACCTGTATCTATGTAACATTTGTTATTTGGCTTGATTATTCTTATTTATAATATATATTTATCTAATTTCTATTTCTTAAAAGAAACATATAATTATAATAATTATATGTTCTAATTTTAATTATTATTATTGATTAGGATTAGACCATCATATTATTTGTGATATATATAAATACTTTTAATATATTTTTTTGAAGCTTGGTAGGTCCTTTCCATTAATTTTCTATCAAAAGAATAGGTTACATCCACATTTCATATGGTTAGGTGGCCTCAACCTACCCAGTGGGAAACCAGGTATATTGGCCACCTAACAGTAGGATAAGCCATCCAGAAACAAAAATAATGAGTCTTACTAGCCACGTTATATACGACTGGTTGTCCTTGTTCTTCCTACTATCTATATAACCATAAACATAACTAACAACACTCCTAAAATGTTGAAACTGCTACATACAAAAACTATAAACAAGGGTGCATTGTCACTCTACTCATTATTGGCTGAATCAAAAGGAGGAGGGTCCTTCACAGTAGAGCATGGCAGGTCAATGTGAGGGATACATGGGATATGCTGCTCGATGCGGCTAAGGCATCCATTTTGTTGCTGCAATTGAAATTGGATAATTTGAAACTCCCTGTTATAATCCGGGTGCCCATGGGTTGACATATGCATGTTTGTCGAGAACTTCTCCAGAGTTTTAGCTAGAAGGCTCTTCATCATCCAGCGTAAGTGGATCATTTTATTGTATTGGGTGGATCTTTTGAGAGTATGTCTGAGGTCAGGAACCATTGTATTCCACTCGTCCAGAACAATTTCCACACTTTCCTCTTTTTGTTTAATCTCCTCTTCCCATTCTGCAATGAATTGTCTAACCGAAGTCAAGTTTCCCGAATGGTAAGCCTAGCTTGCTTCATTAATAATCCTAGATGTTGATTTGAATTGGGCTGATTGGCTTGAGAAAGGGATGCTTTCCTCTATTTCCCATAGCCATTGGTTCCCTAACCATTCCTTCCTTTACCAAAGGTGGCACAAACCATTTTGATGCACCTACAAGTCGAATAATTGACTACCTTTATATCTATAAGTCGGATCTAACACAATCTAGACTCGTGAGTAAGAGAATGACAAGGGTCGTTGTAGTGGTTCTAGCTAGGGTACTAGACTAGACTCTATATTTAATATCGACCGAGGTGCGTAAGCTTAGAGGCGTGGTCTAAAATATATAGACATAAAGAATTACCGCCCAGGTGATTATGAGGTAAATTGCAAGGCTTCTTTACGGAAGACCGTGATATGCAGCCTATCCTTCACACACCTAGATTGCCCTACTGATGTACTTGACTACAATGCTGGTTATGAAATGCATCTATCAAAGCAACCCATGAATCTAAGTCCTGTGTATGACTGTGGCAATGATTCTAACCTCCTTACAGAGGTATCACTCAGAAAACCTTTGCTTGGTAAACACACACAGCATGCAAGATATTTACACTATTAAACTATATAAAAAGAGCATAAATGATCTATAAACTGAAACAGAGTTTATGAGCATGCATCTATAAGTCGCACAAGGACCAAATCCCTTACAAGATTCTCGTTCCAGATCTTAATGCTGACCATTCAACATAACAATAAACCCTTCAGATGCGCACACCATATACATGTAATGAAACTCAAAACATAAAGGAATCGAAAGCTTATATGACTGCAACCCGTATGCTATGTGAATCAACAGTTATGTAAATCGAAACTATGATGCAACCTGTGTGATACATAAATCGAATTCAATACAACGTTGTGCAAACATACAAATCGAATCTAATACAACGTTGTGCAAATATATAAGGACTGAAATGTAACAAAACGAAGAGCAGTATACCAAACGAAGAACGCAGGGCCCGTCCGCGCCTAAGGGTATACTGACTACCACCGTTCAGCAATCAACCAATGCAAAAGAGTATACACACGTTGTGACTGTAAATGGTTCTGTGTATTAACTAAAACTCTGTTCCGAGCAAATGTTTCAACAACTGATTAACCTTCAAAACATTGAACTAACTGTATTTACACATGCGTACATACAGCCATGTCATCGATGCAGTGAATGTACATAGTGTTGTTGCCGCGTTTATTACATAGCTTTTTCAAAATGTTTCCATACCGTAAGTTTCAAAAAGAACAAAAATCAAAATGAAAATAGAATGATGTTGTTGCTGCTTTTATGCGCCAGAGTACCCTGCTTTGACTGAAGTTGACCGCATGCATAGGAGGCTCGATTTGGATGGGAGATAGGTGTTTGTCCATCCTTGGACATTCCAATTTTCGCCCATGCTTTTCGTTCTCGCTCATCTGCTGCGCCACATGTCAAACGGTAAACTCATTACAAGTTGTGGGTACTTCCTGTAGTCATGTCATCAAAAACCTCTAATTCTGGAACATAAAACCCCTAAATTAATTTCTATGCAATTTAATAACTATAGAACAATTAATAATCAATATTCAAGGATTTTGAGGGAAATATGATGAAAATGTATGGAGAAATGATATGTTTTTGGGAAGGAAAAAGGGTCTCAGGATGATACCAATAGTCGCTCCAGCCCTGGACACATACCAACAAAATTGCATAATAGATCAAGAAACCAAGGATCCAAATCGAGAACATGTTGTCGATAGGCAACCAACATAGAATTAAGGTACCAAGCCATCCATTGCTCCAACTGTGCCCGCAAGGTTCGAGCCTATAAATACAAATGAAATTGTCCACTGGAAAAAACCGAAAAGGATCCAGGTCAAGCCCATCTAAAGTCAGATCAAGCAAGAAACCTATGCGTCAGAGATAGAAATAATAATAAAATATTTAAATTCAAATTAACAAATAACATAAAATGAATTTTCCATATAAAAAATATAAGAAATATTTAAAATATGAAACAAATTCTACTTACAATGTTTTCATTTAAATCAACTCTTTTACATATATAAATCTTATTTAAATAATATAGAAAAAACTAGTGATAACATATAATTATGTTTATATTAAAACCATTTTCGTATAAAACATTGGCACTCAAATCTATAAAAAGAAACAAATAATAAATATATATTTTATAAAAAAACTTAAAAGTTAAATATATACAATGTTTTCATGGTCTATATTTAAAGTAAAGTTAAATGAAATACTCAATACATGCATTGAAATGCTCACCATGGAGATTGAATCTAACAAATATCTCCCCTTCCTTGATGTCCTAGTTTCCTGTCAACCTGATGGTTCCCCAACCCATCAAATCTACTAGAAAAATGCCCACACTAATCGATATCTCCATGCCCAGTCTCACCATCACCCATCCTAGAAATCAGGTGTTCTCAAAACTCTCATTTCTCGAACCCTAAAAATATCTGCTCCTCAATTCATTCCTTTGAAAAACCCACCCTTTCTAAGATTTAAGAGCCAATGGCTACACCTCATCTCAAACTCGTAAAGTCTTTTATGATGTTTCCAATCCCAAATCCCATTCTAGTTCCCCCTCTCCTCCCCAAGGTCAGATCTCTCTTCCCTATATAAAGAGGACCACTAACCTCATTTCTAAAATCTTATCAAAAAGGAACATTAAAACCACATTTAAAGCTCAAAAAATTTTGAAGCATATATTTTAGTAAACCAAAGATAATTCTGAGCCCATGCTATGTTTAGGGGTTTACCAAATTGCATGCTCATGTGGGAAGTTTTATATTGGTCAAATTGGTCTTCCCTTCAAAACTTGCTTGAAGGAACGTATAGTTGATACCAACTGTCTCCATTTATCAAAGCCATCCATTGTCAAACATTCATTTAATTCAAAACACCTTGTTTACTTTGATCGATCCAAAATATTAGCCCTAGTTACTTTTCACAACACTCACATAATCAAGGAATCTCTTGAAATCAAGAAGCACCTTGTTGGGGAAATTATATGTGTTATAATTCTAACATTAAATTATCAATCTAGGGTCGTAAGACTTAGAGGCACAAGTGCAAGTAACGCAGGATCAGAGCATCTAATCTAAACTAACATCTAAGAATTCTGGGATAAGGTGTTGAATAGAGTACGAAATTATTGTTCTTAAATTAATTTACAGAATTAGGTACAGAATCAGAATTTTTTTTCTAAATCAGTTTACAAAATTAAGTACATAACATAATTTATGTTTTTAAATCAAAAGCATTCTACAACTTATGATTTCCTATCTTAGAACCAATCTGAATTAACACACACAGTTTCATAAATAAATCTAATTAAATCTCACTACGAAATCAGGAAATAACAAATTATCTACTCTAATGATTAACCAAGCAAATAAAATAACACTCTATAAATGGCATGCAATTTCTACAGCATTAATACACAACCTATGCTATATAATAACACTATGTCGCTCATCTTGAATATGTGATGGAATGACGGAGGGCGGGATCATGCAACCGGAGCTGCGCAGACTGGATCCAGGGTGGGCAGGGCCAAGGGCCTAGCAACATTCAGACCCTGTTAGAAGGAAGGAAAGTCTACGCAGGACTGTACACTGGAGGACGGAGCCGCTAGCAGCCAAACGGAAGACGACAGCACCCAGGAGGCAAAACAGCTGGGGAAATCAGGAGTTTTTGGAAGGTAAGAGTTTTTACTGTGGAAAACAAAGGTAAAATGTAAAACAAAGGATTAGTGTTTAGATCTGACACTAACTCAGCATCGATCCTGGAGAAATAAGATTGTTTGATGGTCTAGTTAACCAGCATCGATCCTGGAGAAATAAGATTGTTCTGATGGTCTAGTTAACCGGCCCAGTTACCATGGTTAAGCCAAGAGAAGTAGTGGATCTGGATCCAGCCCCTGAAGACATCTTATCGGTCTGGGGAAAGGATCCAACCGCGCATAACCTGGAAAGATATTTCGGAGCGTTAGACAGCTGTGGCATCGACCTGACTTCTCCGGAAGGGAAAAAGGTTAGTAAGAAGCGCATACCCCAGCCATTAGATTATTTGGAAGGAAAGGAAACAACCCATCAGGGCAGTAAGGGAGTGCAGCAGTCAAGAAAAATGAAAGGGATTGAGATGCATGCAGGTTTCCAATCCCGGGTCCAAAGCCACAAAGGCAAGGTTTCCTCTAACGGGCCAGTCCTCTCAGGAGGTCTTGAGGACATCGTAAATAGCGGAACGCATTTAGGAATAAGGTTCGCAGAGGGTTCTGGGAAGGCATTGGCAGTTACCAGGGCTTCTATCGCAAAAGGATTGGGAAGTCCCATCAGGGATGAAGGAAGGAGGATAGCAGGAAATGACGGCAGTCCAGATCTACAAAAGAAACATATAGGATCGGAGTTACTGAATCAGGAGCCATCTCAGATCGCCCTCGAGCAAACCAATGCTTTGATCAGTGAAACGGTGACAACATCTTATGCGACAAGATCCGCTATTCTGGGGTATGAGCAAGACCTGCAAGAGAGGGCTGAACAGAGTCAGCAAACAAGAGCAGAGGGCCAAGGGGTAAGGAAAACAGGGGAGAAAAGAAAGAAACAGAGGACGATAAAATCACAGGAACTCGAAGGAAATCTAGTGTTGGGTATGGATGTGCAGATAGAAGAGGCGCTGGAAGTAGCTGAATGCACTTTGGTAGGTCGGGCGAGGGGGTATAAATACTCAACAAACTTCATCCATGCATGGGGAGATCAAAACTGGAAGTCAGATCTTATAAAAAGCTTTCAGGTTTCGGCCTTAGCCAAAGGATGGTTCATGGTGCGTTTCGAGAATAAGGCAGCGGCAGACTGGGTGGTAGGAAGGAACTGGGCCTTCGGAAGCATACCTGTTCTTTTCAAAAAATGGAGCCCAATGTTCGATGCGGTGCATGCAAGAACAGATGCTTTTCCGGTGTGGGTAAGGGCTCCGGGTTTGCCATCTTTTCTCTGGGTGGAATCGGTGTTCAAAGCGATAGGGAACAGGTTGGGCACATATTTGGAAGCGGATACGTCATTCCTGCAAACACAGAACAAAGCAATGGCTAGGATTCTAGTCAGTCTAAATCCGCGGGGAGGCCTAGCAGAAAAAATCAACCTTCAATATAAAGAGTTCGTTTTTGAACAGGTTCTGGATTACGAACATTTGCCTTTTAGATGCCATAGGTGCCATGCCTATGGACACTTGGCTAAGGAATGCCCTTTAGGGAGAAGACGAAGGAGATATCAGAAGACAGTTGCTCAGACTGAGAAGATAGTGAATCAAAATCAAGCAAGCCAGAGGACAGAACCTTCGTCTTTCCAACCAGAAGGGGTCATGGAGGTGGACACAAAGCAAGAGGGGAAAACATCGGAGGAAATTTTTCAAGTCAATATGGTCAGTAGGGAAGAAGCTGTAATAGTGTCTGGGATCGAAGGAGCAGCACAGGAGACCTGCAAGGAAGCTGCAGCAATACAAAACCCTTATCAAGTCGAGGACACAAAGGGCATGGGTTTGGACCAAAGCAATACATCTTTTCCTTCTGAAATAAGAGATATATGCTTGAAGTCTGAAATTCAGAATAATAAATGTATTACTGAAGATAACGATCTTATGGAAGTGCATATTGAAAAGCAAATGGGAAATGATGTTGGAACTTTTTCGGCTGTTATTCCCTCCATAAAGCTGAACCGTGATGATGGCTCTTATGAGGAGCCTTCCCCTTCAGTCGCTCCTCCTTTTCGCCACTATAATCTTAGATCCCTAGATAACAAGTCTGAGATTTTAGACTCTATTGGCGGAATAGGCCAGTCCTCTGCTCAGTGCTCAAAAAGAAAGCCTAGAGGACGGAAATCAAAGCTTTCCAAGGCCCAAGTCAAAGCAAAACACGATGTAGCTGATGGTAAACAACAATCAATTCTCGGGGCACTTAGAGCAGTGCAGACCCCTGACAATGGTTTACAATGATCTTCACATCATGGAATTGTAGGGGTTTAGCCAGTAAACCCAAAAAACTGGCACTCAGGGAGATGGTTTTAAATTCAAAGGCGGATATCTTCCTTCTACAGGAAACTTTGGGGAAGGGTGAAGAAGTAGAAGCTGCACTGAATTCAATTTTGCCGGGCTGGCATTTCTCAGCTATTGACTCAGTAGGACACTCCGGAGGTATGGCGGTAGGATGCAGGGAAGGGAAATTTAAGATCACAAATCAATGGGGCATGAAGCATGCAATGGGCATCGAAATTCAGTCTCCAGAATTTGCATTTCCCTTAACATTGATTAATATCTATGGACCTTGTCAGGGAAGAATATCTTTTTGGACAGAATTTTTGTCAAAATCGGTGGTGAAAGACAAAAATCTAATCTTGGGCGGAGATCTGAATTTCTCAATTGGTAGGGCGGAGGCATGGGGGCCATCAGCCAGAGAGGACTCACTCTCTGATTTTTTTCACAATCTTCTAATCTCTAACAACTTGATAGATGCAAATCCAAGCAAGATCAAGCCGACTTGGAGAAACAGAAGAGTAGGAGAAGCAAGAGTTGCAAAACGACTGGACCGTTTCCTTATAAACGAAGAGTTATCCTCCAGAGTGTCCCTGTTTAGGCAATGGGTCGAAGAGGGAGGACCCTCGGATCATTTTCCAATCTATTTAGAAATATCCAGGCCTCCACTTAAGCCGGCAGCACCTTTCAAGTTCAATGCTACATGGCTGCAAGAGGAATCCTTTGAAAAACTGTTCAAAGAAACATGGCAACACCCAGTCAGGAATACAACCGAGGACAAGGGGTTTTTGTTTATGGAAAATTTAAAGAGACTAAAGAAAGCTACTATAGAATGGGCAAAGGACAGGAAGCAGAAACAGAATGAAGATTTAACTAGGATCAAAGAGGAATTACAAAGGCTGGAGAGCACAGAAGAGGATAGTTATGCAACACAAGAATCAAAAGAGAAGATCCTTTCACTGGAAAAACGACAATCCCAAATTCTTTTGGCAAGAGAGGAGGAATGGAGGTTAAAGAGCAGAGCGATTTGGCTCAAGTCAGGGGATGAAAACACGAAATTTTTCCATAACTATGCAAAAGGAAGGAAATCTGTAAACACAATCTGGAATCTCAAGAATGAAGAGGGTAGGGAGATAAAGACGTTTGAGTCCCTTTCAGCGCTTGGGCAAAGGCACTTCCAAAGCTTGTATACAGACCAAGGAGAGATTACAATCGCTGAAATTATCAAGACCGCTCAATGTTTTCCTCGGTATGTGGAAGGGGAAGAAACAGAGGAATTGATGAGCGAAGTCTCTCAGGAAGAAGTGAGCTATGTCATCAAATCAATGGCCAAAGACAAAAGCCCAGGTCCGGATGGGTGGACCATTGAGCTTTTTCAACATTTTTTCGACTTGATAGGTTCTGAGATAACTGAGGTGGTTGACGAATCCAGAAGAAAGGGAGAGGTATACAGTCCGTTTAATGCAACCTTTATAGCCCTCATCCCTAAAAAGGAAAACCCTGAAACATTTGAAGACTTCAGGCCTATTTCACTATGCAATAGTATTTACAAGATTATCGCCAAAGTGATTGCTATTCGCATAAAGCCGATCCTGACAAGATGCATATCCAGCGAACAATTTGGGTTCCTAAATGGGAGACAGATACATGAAGCTATAGGAGTGGCGCAGGAGACCTTGCATAGTATTAAACAGAAGAACTTGAAGGGAGCTGTAATAAAAATTGACTTATCAAAAGCATATGACAGAATTAACTGGAATTATCTCAGGCTGCTTTTAACTCATTTAGGTTTCAATGTGGATTTTATCAGTTGGATCATGGGCTGCTTTTCAAATGTCAGTTATGCGGTTCTCATAAACGGGGCAGCTACTTCTTTCTTTAAAGGACAGAGAGGCTTGAGGCAAGGATGCCCCTTGTCACCCCTGCTCTTTCTATTAGCTGCTGAAGGACTAAGCCAGCTGATTAAAAAGGCCAAAAGGGAAGGCAAGGTAAAAGGGATTGAAGTGGCGGTAAATTTGTTCATATCCCATCTTCTTTTTGTTGACGATATTTTGATTTTCTCAAATGGAACCTCCAATGAAATAAAAGATTTAAAACTCATTTTTGACCTCTTTTTGAAAGCAACAGGAATGTGCATAAATATCAGAAAATCTCAGATCATTCAGGAAGGTTTAAATAGACAGGAGAAAGCTCAGATCCTTTCATCTTTTCCTTTTGATATATGCAATATGGATGTGTCTTTTAAGTACTTAGGCTTTTGGCTGAAGCCTAACGCATACAGGAAAGAAGACTGGAACTGGTTGATAGCCAAAATAGAAGCCAGAATTGCGCATTGGAGCTACAAATGGTTGTCAAGAGCAGGGAGATTGACCCTAATCAAAGCAGTGCTTTTAGCCATGCCGGTTTACTGGGCAGCTTTAACTTGGGTGCCAAAAGGGATACTGGAGAAAATAAGAAGAATATGTAGTAGGTTTCTCTGGGCAGGCTCGAAGGAAGATTCTGTTCTCCCTTGGGTTGCCTGGGACAAAGTGGCAAGACCAAAAGAATGGGGAGGATGGGGAATAAAAAACCTTAATGATTTCAGTCTTTCGCTGGCAGCCAAATCAGGCTGGAGGCTCATAAAGTTGGAAAATTTATGGACAAGAGTTGTAAAGAGGAAATATATAGATCCGATCCCGTTAGAAGACTGGATTAGGAGCCAAAATAAGAAAAAGAAGAATGTCTCGGTGGTATGGAAAGCAACGGTGGAATCCTTCAAAGTAGTTGAACGAGGGCTGGCATGGAAGATAGGAAATGGGAGAAATCTGCAGTTAGGAAAAGACCCATGGGTGGGCTGCAATGGAAACTATGCTCTAACCCCTGGACTAATTGGACAGTTAGAATCAAAAGGTATTTTCTTCCTAAACCAGGTAGAGAAAGTTGGGCACTCGTCAATATGGGGACAAGCTTGGAAATCAGGTGAAGAGTTGGACTTAGAGGCCCCTTGGTGGAATGAATGGAATGCATATATCCAAGAACTATCAAGAACAAATGTCAGAATAAGAGAGGAATCGGACCAGCTGATATGGGCTCATGCTGATTCAGGAGAGTACTCCCCTCGAAATGGATATAAATTCATCATGTCAGGAAAGGGATGGGAAGAGCCTGAATGGTGGGCTAGGAACTTATGGAAATTAAAATGCCCAGCGAAAGCCAGGCTTTTCTTCTGGTGCATTTTAAAAAGGAAAATTCCTACTTGGGATATCCTACAAGGCAGATTTTTGCAAGGTCCGGGACGATGTTCTTTATGCAAAACGGATTCTGAAACTATCAATCACTTATTCCTTTTTTGTCCAGCAGCCAAAAATGTCTGGGCAGAGGCAGAAAAACTGATGAATAAGAAGATTGATTGGGTAGGAAGGAATCTGAATGAAGCATGGGACAAATGGTGGAAAAATAATCCGGAAGGTAACATGCGGAACTTACCTCTTATAATCTGTTGGGGGGTATGGATCGCCCGAAATCGGAGCATTTTTCAAGATAAGGAATGCCAGGTATCAGCTATAGCAATACAAAGTACTATGATCTACTCAACTATCCCTGAACCAGAGAAGAACAAAGTCCTGAGACAGAATAGGATAGAACAAATTCAAGAAGGCGTTCCCTGGGCATATTTCGACGGGGCCTCTCAAAACAACAGGGCAGGTGCAGGAATAGTTTTTCACACAAATTCTCATCAGTCTTATAAAGCCTTTGTTGGTTTAGGTTCCGGATCGAACAATTATGCAGAGCTCTCGGCCTTAAAGCTCCTTCTCTGTTGGCTCATCCAAAGGAGCATTTTCAGGATTCAGATCTTCGGAGATTCTTTAAATGTCATTAACTGGGTTAATGGTCAAAGTATGTGCAGAAATCAGATTTTAATTTCTTTGGTTGATGATATTCAGGTTCTCAAATCTTCCTTCAACAGCTTCTCACTATCCCACATATACAGGGATCGTAATGATATAGCTGATAAGCTCTCCAAGGAAGGTCTGCAGATGAATCCGGGCAGCTGGAAAATCGTTGAAGAAGAGCTTGGACAAATTCGAGTGTCAGAGATTCCCCCTTACGAAAACAGGGGCGGAAATCAGGCGGGGATGTAAGAGGATGCATGCTTTTCGCTGTTGGAGTGAGTCTGCTCCTCCAGAGTTGACTACTCCGTTTTGTCAGTGATCGATCTTCATTCTCACATTCAGAATGTTGGGTCTCGAGATCGGTTTTCATTCTTCCTGTTGAACTGTTATCTCTGTTGATGCCTTTTCCATGCTGAAAGTGCCCCTGCACTACATTCTGAGCGTCTTTAAACTCGGTTGCTTCTTCAGTTTGTAACGAGTTTTTCATGTGGGCGCTTTTTTATAAGGGATCGGTTCCAGAATGCTTCGTTTTCTAGTTTTTTCTTTTGGATCTCAGGGGAACGTTTTCATTCCTTTTCAGCAAATTCGTGCTGATGTAAAGGTCTCTCTCTCCTCTTCTGCGAAGACCTGTTTTCTTTGCCTGTTTGTTTTCACCTTTTTAGGGAGAAGCTTTAAAATCTATAGCTGAGTTTCTTTGGATAGATCTTATGGACAGGAGGTCCTTGTAAAAGGACAGTTTTGCTTCATAGCAGCGTTATGGACTGTTCCATACCAGCAAAGGAATTCCTCGCATGTGCAATGTAACTTTTTATCCCTTCAATAAAAAGTTCGCTTTTTCTTCGGAAAAAAATAACACTATGTCGCTAATCAGTTTTGAATATTCAAACAAATCATAAGCTACATGAGTCTCATGCCATTGATATATAAATTCATAAAAAATAAACACAAGAAATTCAATTTAAAACATAAACGTTTTTTTCTTCATAAATTCATTTCAAATTGAAACTTTCCTTTTCCAACATTCATGAATTTGAAAGTGTAATCATGGAGTTAATCATGTACGGAGTATGGTCATAACAATGCTCCAAGGCTTGCAAAGACTTAGCAGTAATGCACTTGTTATCTTTAATCCAAATCTATGAAAACAGAGAAACAACTTAAGTACGGAATTAAATGCAGAAATTTTGAAAGTCACTAATGAAAGTAATGATAATTCAATCAACTATTTTAATTAATTCAAATTCAAATTCAAATAAACTACTATCTCTTGGGTCACACCATAAATCAAAAATCAATTACATAAGCTAGAATGCATAAATAAATTGAAAAAAATAAATAACAAAGAAATTAAATCTAATTCAAACCATTTGCAAGAAATTAAATATAAAAAGGAAATAAACACTAAAATTCACACTTACATAATCTATGTTAACCCTGCAAACATGATGGGTTCAGGCGGCCTTTCCTTTCCATGTGTTGTAGGTCAAAGCTCAATTCACAAAATGGACACCAAAGCCACAGCAACTTCATCATCCTTTGTTCATCCAAAAACAAAATTTTAATATACAACAGCCTCGTTGTGCTTCCTCTCCTACATAGCTCCTATATGTGTAACATGAAACTCTTGTGTGTAACTCTCCCTCTATATACTATCCTTTCACAATTTGAGATTGAAAACTCAAGGATATGATCTTAGCCAAATTCCAATAAAAATACAAAAATGCATTTCAAATGATGTTTTTGGAATTGGTTATGGCAAATTTGTCTTGGAAATCTCATGATCCATGCATATCATGATTGAGATATAGAATATCTTATTGCAACTCCATGTAGCTTGAAAAAGAAACAAAATAATCTTCAACTTGAAATATATGGAACCGTGGCTGACCCGAAACTGTGGTGGACCCAAAACCTTCAAACCCAGCGATTATGTATTTAACTTCAAAATTTCGGCACTGATTTTGTACTTAAAAATTGCGCTAACCATAACTTCTTCATGATGATGAATTTTGAAAAACGGTTTCTGGGTTACCTAAATGAGGGTACTTTGAACAAGATCCATGTCTTAGAATCACAATATTCATCTTCATTTTATCATAAATTAAGATTTTAATCTACAACCATTTTGTACTTAACCTGTAGCAATTAGTTTTATTGACTTACGAAGAATTTCAGCAATGAATCCCTGTAGTAAATAAACTTGGCAAAACCATCATTAGCAAATCATAGAAAATTAATCTATAATCATTTAAAAGTTAAGAAAACTAATGATAATAACCCACGAAGTGTAAGATATGAATTGGCGGCAAGTTGTGGAATTATGGTATGAAATGAGTTAAAAATATAGGAATTTAGGTTATGAATAGTGGTAATATATGGTGGAAAAAATGGGCATATTTGCGGCCCAACATCAACCTATGCCTGTGGATTTTCATGTCCTCGTGCAAACAAATCCCTTGCTCATTTACAGATTCTTGACCTTATTTTGTAGATGTTGGTTCTTGTGGGACAACATTGCTTTAATATTTGGAGGTGTTGGTTCTTGTGGAGCAACACTGCTTGAATATTTGGAGGTGTTGGTTCTTGTGGAGCAACACTACTTGAATATTTGGAGGTGTTGGTTCTTGTGGAGCAGCACTCTTCACATTTAACATATCATACTAATTTATTGAGAAATACAAATTGAGGACAAGAAAGGGATGGATGAGGAAGAGATGATGGATGAAATGAGGTGGTGATGGATATGGTAAGTATGTGGATAGGTGCTTGCATACTCTGTCATCGCAAGGCCAATGCTTATAGGTGGTTTCCTTTATCATTTCATGGCAGTAATGACTTCATCCTCCGAATAGAATGATTGTTATCATGGGAGGAGAAGACACTATAGAGACTGCCTTTATTAATATATCATAAGGATTTTCTTTTAACATGGTCTTGTAATCAGAGTATAAGTCTTTTTATTATGAGTGGAAAATGGAAGGAAAACAAAAGGATAATTATTTATGAAAGATGAAATGTATGGAATGAGAAATGGTTAATCATTAAGTTTATTAAACCTTCTAATGAATTAGAGAACCTTAAGCCAAATTTTACCTCAAGTTTTACCTTTATTGTTGATGTGCTTAGTGTTGCGGGATGAAGTGGAGGATGGAATGGTTAGAGTTGATTTGACTGTTGATTTGGTCTACTGAAGAAGGATCAAGGATGAGTTGAAGGGCTGAAGAATGAACTGAAGGTCCCCTTCTCCCCCATGTCTGAGGAGTTGTATGTCCCCAAACAACTGAGAAAAGGTGACTTTTGTTGCAAATGAATGGTCAGGCTTCTATATGAAAACCTTTACTGAAATAAATATATTGTTGCAAATGAAAATTGAAATGTTGATACAAAGATCCAAACTACTGCAAATTTGTGTTGAGATCACAAAACCATATAGTCTTCAACCGCTACACAACCATGTGCAATCTTACATATGTGAATAAATGGTGTTGATGTCAAACATAAGCAAGAATCATTGGATTATCGACCATTGAGGAGGTCGTTAACCAATGTGAGATATCCCACCTTTGATGCTAATGGGAATCAAGGCACTAGGTACATTCTACTAGCCATGAATGGATTTGTCAAAGTCGAATGGACCGCAGAATTCATCCACCAAGAAACATGGATGTATTTCCTTAGCAAATGACAAGGATACCTGCCATTAAGGCATGCATACTCTTAGGTAGCTTAACCCTAACCTTGATCCCAGAGAATGTGCTAATGTCGATGGGAAAAGGCTTGTTGGCAGGTGGGCCTTAAGGGATCCCACATCAACCAACTCGAGTATAAACATAATTAATTGAAAGATACATGATTTGAAGAAACCATACAAACTTACAAACTTTATTGTGAACCTTGCCCGCCAGTTACCTGGTTTTCAAGAAAAGTTCATGTCCAGTTGCGTTAAACAAGCTGGTTTTCACAAAATGACTTATTTTTCTCTTTACTATTTTCATTTATTTATTTATTATGATACTAACTTTCCTACTATACTGGAGAAAATATGTCCTCCTTCATGTGAAAGATAACTTCCAATGAATCCATGTACGGATCAGGTACAAAGATATATTCATACCCAGATTTAACATATAAACTTTAGAAGGTACATGAGGATGAAAAATCAACAGTTTTGAAAAATGTGATAAAAAGAGTATTTGAAGAGAGTGGTACTTTAATTGGATTGTGATATGGAACCAATGCTCAATGTAATATTGATGGTATTGGCCCATTTCTTCATTTGGACCACTCTAAAAGTCCTCCTCAGTCATGCTAGGCAAACTTGGATAATTGGTTTCAGGAATGCATATGAGGCTTGTTTCTCAGCATGGTGAAAGTTATTCGATCTCAAGTTCAGCTGGATGCTCCCCATCGGATTTGGTACATGGTTGCTCAATCTCCTTGGTAGATAGGCAACAGGAATCAAGGTATACTTCCAAATCCTTTCCTGGTTGTGGAGAGATAGATAATTTCCTGAATGTGGTCAGGATGAACTCTTCCTCAGGAGGCAGATATCCCAACTAATGTTAGTATTCGAGAAAGTACTCTAAGGGACATTCTTCAATCTCTCAATCATTCTTGAATTTCTCTTGTTGGTTGATGATCCCTGTCTCACAACATGGATTAGTAAAAAGGGATTCTTACAGCACCCCAAAAATGTTTTATCTTTAAAGAGCTTGAAATTTTAAACTAAATGAATTAACACTACTATTGCAATAAAACTTACTAAACTTGAAATCCTTGCTTACTTGGACAACCAGAATTTGGAGCGACCCCAAACCAAAGCAGATGTGTGGCTCTTCACTCACGTCTTACCATTTTCTCTACCCTCTAGTTGCCCTGCATCTAAGATCACACAAAAAAACTTGTGAAAGAAAGTATGCTCTAATCCCTTTAGCACCTCCCCTACAACGGCGCCAAAAGTGTTGGGGAAATTATATGTGTTATAATTCAAACATTAAATTATCAATCTGAGGTCGTAAGACTTAGAGGCACAAGCGCAGGTCATGCAAGATCAAAGCGTCTAATCTAAAAGAACATCTAAGAATTCTGGGTTAAGGTGTTGAATAGAGTATGAAATTACTATTCTTAAATTAATCAAAGAATTAGGCACAGAATCAAAATTTAAGTTTCTAAATCAGTTTACAAAATTAAGTACATAACATAATTTATGTTTTTAAATCAAAAGCATTCTACAACTTAAAATTTCCTAGATTAGAACCAATCTGAATTAACACACACAGTTTCAAAAATAAATCTAATTAAATCTCACTACGAAATCATGAAATAACAAATTATCTACTCTAATGATTAACCAAGCAAATAAAATAACACTTCGTAAATGGCATGCAATTTCTAAATCATTAATACACAACCTATACTAAATAATAACACTATGTCTCTAATCGGTTCTGAATATTCAAACAAAGCATAAGCTATAGGAGTCTCGTGCCATTGATATATAAATTCATAAGCAATAAACACAAGAAATTCAATTTAAAACATAAACGTTGTTTCTTCATAAATTCATTTCAAATTGAAACTTCCCTTTTCCAACATTCATGAATTTGAAAGTGTAATCATGGAGTTAATCATGTATGGAGTATGGTCATAACAATGCTCCAAGGCTTGCAAAGACTTAGCAACAATGCACTTGTTATCTTTAATCCAAATCTATGAAAATAGAGAAACAACTTAAGTACGGAATTAAATGCAGAAATTTTGAAAGTCACTAATGAAAGTAATGAGAATTCAATCAACTATTTTAATTAATTCTAAATTCAAATTCAAATAAACTACTATCCCTGGGGTCACACCATAAATCAGAAAGCAATTACATAATCTAGAATGCAGAAATAAATTAACAAAGCAATTAAATCTAATTCAAACCATTTGCAAGAAATTAAATATAAAAAGGAAATAAACACTAAAATTCACACTTACATAATCTATGTTAACCCTGCAAACATAATGGGTTCACGCGGTTTTTCCTATCCACGTGCTACAGGTCAAAGTTCAATTCAAAAAATGGACACCAAAGCTACAACAACTTCATCATCCTTTATTCATCCAAAAACAAAAGTTTAATATACAACAACCTTGTAATTGTGTTTCCTCTCCTATGTAGCTCCTCTATGTGTAACATGCAACTCTTGTGTGTAAATCTCCTCTATGTAACTCTCCCTCTATATACTATGATTTCACAATTTGAGTTCTAAAACTCAAGGATCTGATCTTAGCCAAATGCCAACAAAATTACAAAAATACATTTCAAATGATGCTTTTGGAATTGGTTATGGAAAATTTGTCTTGGAAATCTCATGATTCATGCATAGCATGATTGAGATATAGAATATATGATTGCGGCTCCATATAGCTTGAAAACTAAACAAAATAAATCTTCAACTCAAAATATATGGAACCGTGGTTGACCTGAAACCATGGCAGACCCAAAACCGTCAAAACCAGCGATTTTGTACTTAACTTCAGAATTTTGGCACTAATTCTATACTTAAAAATTGCGCTAACCATAACTTCTTCATGGTGATGAATTTTGACAAACGGTTTCTGGGTTACCTAAATGAGGGTACTTTGAACAAGCTCCATGTCTCATAATCACAAGATTCTTCTTCATTTGATCACAAATTGAGATTTTAATCTACATCCATTCTGTACTTAACCTGTAGCAACTAGTTTAATTGACTTATGAAGAATTTTGGCAATGAATCCATGTAGTAAATAAACTTGGCAGAACCATCATTAGCAAATCAAAGCAAAATCATCTCTAATCATTAAAAAGTTAAGAAAACTAATGATAATCAACCTCGAAGTGTAAGATATTAATTGGCGGCAAGTTGTGGAATTATGGTATGAAATGAGTTAAAAATATAGGAATTTAGAATAGTGGTAATATATAGTGGAAAAAATGGGCATATTTGAGGCCCAACACACCTTAATAATTTCAATATAGAATACAGATTCAAATTAATTCAATCCTAGAAGCTTGTTATCCATCGCCTTTCTCATTAAATTTGTTTTCTTTCTTATCGATCTTGATTTATTTATCTAATTTATTGGTTTAGTCTCATCCATTTTATGTTTTCATTTGGTTCCAGAGGATAATTATTATCCTTTGTGCGCCCCCCCCCCCCCCCCTTTTTTAGTTGATTTATTCCTCCTTTTTAGCTCTTTAATTATTTAGATAATTTTATTAATTTATTTTATTGTTAATAATTATTTAAATCAAAATTTTTATTATCGTATTTTTAATTATTTAAATAAAAATAATAATATTTTTCCCTTTGACTTGGCCCTTTAATGGCTTCATTGGTTTTATTATTTAATTAATTTTTAATAATATTTTAATTAGTAATTTATTAACAATAAAATAACAATAAGAAATTTAAAATAAGAAATCATTAAATTGGTCGGCTCCCCAACTTGACAACCTAACCTAATCATATTTATTATTTCAGCTCCTCTTCCTTGTAAATCATTCCTGATGATGAGTCTTGGTATAGACTTGAAACGTCGACAAATTAAAAATGAAAACTATGGAATATCTAAATTCTTTGTCTCAAAAACCACACCACAGAAATTCGCAAACCATAAATATTATTCGAATCAAAAAATTTATTTTCGTGTTGTTAATTAATTAAAATTTTCTTTATTCCCCTTTAAAAACTTTAGTGGATTTTCATTAGTATTTATTTATTATTATTTTAATTAATTTTCAATTTTATATTATTCAAATCAAAATCTCTTTAAAAAAACTTGCTATCTATAATGCTCTCTTCTTTGAAACCCCAGTTGCTCCCTCACTCTAACATTGGCCCTTGATGGTGACATCAGAGGGGGTTCCTCCCCCTCCTACACCTGCAGTTGAGGCTGATGCGTTCCAGGCAATGCTGGAAACCCTTTCCAAGCATCCTAAAAGAAAGGAATTGCATACTACGTTGTCAACTCAATCCCCTTGGTGAATCTACCGGTAGGGGCCAAGAGAATGACTATGGAATTTGTTGAACAAGTGCTCCTTTTCAAGTTTACAAGGATGTCACCATCCCCTCGATCCATGGAACTTTGGATTTGTCAAATGTGGAAACCGTAGATGAAAGAAAATATCAGATTGTACGCATGCAGGAATAGTTTCTTCACCTTCCTCTTCGAGTTGAAGGAGGATAGGGATGTCATCTTCTAGAACGAGCCATATTTCTTTGCATCTTGGGGAATGTATTTGAACCCATGGATGTTAAATTTTAACCCTAATGAAGACATTCCCACAATGATTCTTGTCTGAGTAAAATTGCCTCAGCTCCCGCTATCCTGCTAGAGTGATGATTGCTTTCGAGCTATTAGAAATGGGGTAGAGTGATATCTGAATCAAGCGGAACCTAAAGTACCATAATTTTTTTGTACCAAGATCTGTGTAGAGATAGATTTAGAAAAGGGACTACCCTCAGAGATCAATCTTGTGCTAAGGGGATGGACCCAGTTTCAAACCCTAGATTATGAGAAAATTCCCTTCAAGCGTCATTATTACATGAATATGGCCACTTTGCAAAGGATTGCAAGAAAGCACCAAGAAAATAATCTGCCACAGCAGTGGAACAAGGAAGCCAATGGAAGATGCAAAAAAGAGGAGGAAATATAAACAAAAATAATGGAAACAATCAACAAACAGGGAAAAATAAAGGGAAGAGCAACAACGAAGCATCCACATCAACAAATTCGCTTAATACACTGCAAAACCCGCCTCAAAATTATTAAAATGATCAAGAACTTAATATTCAGAAGCAATTAGAAGGAGATCCAAATGAGGAAGAAATTATAGATAGCTTTGAAGAAGGAGAGATAAACAAAGAAGAAGGAGATCAAAATCCAGGAGAAGATCCACCTCATTCGACATCAATCCAAGAGAAAACTCAACCAGCGTCTTCC